>CM048846.1:61283269-63683269 GCA_026545225.1 Cornus controversa | reverse complement strand
CAGAGACATCAATGATTCAAAATTATATACAAAATCTCATACTTCAAAAGGGAAAGAAACTTCTCTCCTTCCACTAAGATTAGCCATATAAACAGAGAGATAAATTCAAGCTGCAAAGTCAACAAGGACCCAAAAGAAAAAAGAACTTCAAAAGATCTATCTAAATTTTGCGATGAAGGATACGTTCAAGTTTAATCAAATCAGACCAAGTTTTTTCCTCAGATTTGATTGAGAAGCTCCAAAAGAGATTGTCAATGGTGGACCTAAGCATAAATTTCATTCCACACCAGAGATGGTTGTGCGTGAGCAGTGAGGTGTAAGGGGCTACTGCCTTATGGTCGGTGAATGGTTGAGAGAGAGAGAAATACCAAACTAGAACGGTAGAACTGATGAACGACGGTGGGGTGAGAGGCGTGAGGGAGTTTGTTACCTATGAGATGTGAGAGCCTAGGGATCCTTTACCCTTAGGATTTGTTAGTACGTAAATTAGTCTTGTTTATATATATTTTTTTATAAGTAAAAATATCATTGAAGAGCGCCCAAAAGGGGGAACGCATCCCAAGGAACAATACAAGAAACAGGCCTTTACATCAAGACCTTAGATTATCTACAAAAGACAACAGGGACTCCAAAGATATACAAAAAGAGCCCTCCGACCAAAAGAAGAGGGAACTAAGAACAAAGAATCTAAAGACTCCCCAAAGCTGCTCTTTATCTTCAAAGGATCTCTTGTTCCTCTCATTCCATAATGCCCACCATAAGTAATGAGGAGCAACCCTCCATGAATGTCGAATATCATGCTGCACTCGAAGACTATGCCACACTAAAATGCAGCTCGCCACCGACTTAGGCATGACCCACTGCACACCAAAAATATCACAAAGTAGAACCCATCCCTCCCTAGTTCTAAGTCAATGAAGAAGAAGATGGTCAACAGATTCCTCCGCCCTTTTACACATACAACACCAATTCGCCAAAATGTGACCTCTCTTTCTTAGATTATCAATTGTCAGGATCTTCCCCATGGACGCAACCCACACAAAGAAAGCCACCTTCAAAGGAGCTCTAGATCACCAAATACCTTTCCAAGGAATGGAAGACCCTTGAGATTCCATCAGACTTCGGTAAAAAGTCCGTACCTCAAAACACCCATGATTCGAGCTCGTCCAAAATATCTCATCTCACCCCTCCCCAGGGCAAACCTGTCCGTAAAGAAAGGCCAAGAACTCCGTCATCTCCTCAATCTCCCAATTATGCAGACGTCTCTCAAACTGAATGTCCCAAACCAGTCGTCCGCCATCAAGGTAGGTGATAGCACTGAGCGACCATTACCTATTTATCTGTGCAATGTTAGTAAGTCTTGGGTATAAGTTTAGGGATGGCAACGGGGCGGGTATGAGGCGGGTATGCCAAAACCCTACCCCGCCCCGTCAAAGAAATACTCAATCCATCTCCCGTTAAGAACCCTAACGGGTTTGTGCTAAGCATACCACTATCGCCCCATTTAGAGAAAGAGAGGAATAACAAAATCCTTTGCTTTATTTGCTTTGAATTCGATGTTTGGGCCAAATGTACTCAAACGATGATACAACACTCCTACAGTCAAAACCCCAATATATAAGACCAAAGAAAATGACACAAACATACATACATATGTAGATGGAGATAGAAACAGTTTTGGTCTTCAAGAAATTTTTTATTATATAGATTTATTATGTACACAAGATAGAGAGAGTTCTCTTTTAGCTATAAGATAAAGAGAGGAATAGAGCAGAATAAGGTAAACCCTTGTGGCTGTCATATATCTAGTATACTATATTTATATAAGTAATATAATAATAAAAGAAATGGCACACTTCATATAATTATGTCATTATATATATATATATGTGTATATATATATATGTATGTATATAATCGGGGCGGGGCGGGTACTAGGCGGGTTTTCTTAAAAAAAACCATACTCGCCCCTACTCCTATTAGGGGCGAACAAAATCCCCTCCATTAGGGGTGGAGGAAATTGCCACCCCTATATAAGTTCTCTAGCGGTCTGTCGCCACACCACTGATCTTTCCAGAAACTTACTAGTTGACCATTCTTCACCCTATAACGAATGTGCTTTGAGAACTCGTTCCAGTCTTAGTCTTATTTATATATTATGACATGTATATATATATATATATATATTTTTAGTAATCGGTTTAGTTCTAATGGATCCCAAACCAAAGTCGAACCATAGCAGGACCGAATTGAACCGTACGGTTGTATCGGTTTACCGGTTCCAATAGTTCTTTGTGCTCCCCTAAATAGGAGACTACTTTCCATCAAAGGATCTCCTATTCTGTTCCCTGCACAAACCCCACCAAACACACAAGGGACGCCAACCTCCAAAAAGCTCGGGCTTAGGACCACACTGTACAACCTCTATCACGCTCCTCATAAACTGGGGCATAACTAAAAAAACCCCAAACAATCCCAAGTGTCTCGGGCAATTGAACAATGTAGGAGGAGATGATCTACAAAATCGTCATCCCTTTTGCACATACAACACTAATTCATAATAACCTGTCTCCTCCTCAAGTTGTCCAACGACAGAATTCTCTCCAGAACTGTCGTTCAAGCAAAGAATCCCACTTTCAAAGGAGCCTTAGTGCACCACACAACACAACCTTCCACGGAAAGCAGGTCTTGTAGCAACGAATAGACTCCTATAGAAGGAGCGGACATCAAACCTCTCCTGAGAAGATAGTAACCACACCCAAGTATCCGCCCCTCCCGTGACCACCTCCTAGCGATACATTAAAGCTAAGAACTTGAATACGTCCTCCAGCCCTTGAAATGCCTCACAAAATGCACATCCCAAGTCGTCCACTTGTTATGAAGTCGATAACAGTCGGCAACCAAGACATGCCTATCTATTGCAATCCTAAAAAGTCTCGGAAATGCATGCGCTAGGGGCCGATCATCGCACCAAAGGTCCTCCTAAAAGCAAACGTCATGACATTTCAAATCTTAAAGCGAATGTGTTTGGAAAATTCATCCCATCCTTTCCGGATAGCTTTCCAAACACCCACCCCTGTAGGGGCTTTCGCCTTAAGAGAACACCAACCACCCCTCTCCTCGAATCTGAAGTCAATCACTCTCCTCCACAATCTACGTGTTATTTTTCAGTGGTGGTTGGGTTGAAAAATAAAATACGTTGATAACTAGGGAGAATACTAGTTAGTGTTAGAAATTCTTCTTTAGATGGATAAAGCATCTTCTGCTCCACCAATTTTCTTTCAAATGAAGGAAAAATCATTCCCTTATCAAAAGAAATCACCTTGAACTCCTGACAGATGTAGCTTTAGAATTAGGGTCCTTGCAACTCAGGGTGGTTGTCAAGCTAATTGCCTCTCCCTCTCTCTATCTCTCTCTCTCTCTTTCCTTTTTCGTATGCTGAACTTATAATGTCTGCTTTTAAAGCTACACTGGAAGCCACACTTGGAGTGGGTGAAAAGCAGGGTAGATTCTAACTAGACGTCATGAGTTCATGATAAAAAAGCAAGGTAGATAATAAATAGTACTTTGAGGAAAAATATGGTGACGATGGCTCGTGATTTAATAGTTTACATGGCAAAATAAAATAAACTGTAAATGGTGAAGAGGATCAATCAGTTGGCACCTTAGGGCATAGCCAGCTAGGGGATTGATTAGTTGAGTTCCATCTGCGCATAAAGTTTGTGCACATTATCAAACGAATTAATCTGCTTGCCTACATCACCTTTTATTCTGTTACGTTGGTGGCATGAGGTTCGATTGCTAATGAAATTGCTTTTTGGTTAGTTATTATTACTTAAGGTTTTTGGCAGACCATTACCTGTTTCTGATTTTTTCTGGACTACGTTTATCTGCCAAAATTAGGCATTGACCATGTGTTTCATGGAGAAATTCTATATTTTAGATTGAGCAAATCTCATTACCATTTTAGTCAATGGGAGAACTAAGGGATCATTTGGCAATTGCTTTTATGAAAGAACGAAAATCCTTTCGATACAAGATAGGGTTGAAATGAATCCTTTCTTCTCTTCTTTCTTTTTCTCAAGGGGGGAGGGGGAAGGCTTGGGCCTACCTATTCCGATGTTTTTAAAAGTTGGTAATACTTCTAAAAGTGGGGAAAAAGGAAGCAATAAAATCTCATCTCCAAGTGTTTCAGAAGTATTATACTGTAGCATCATATGTATATAGCTACTGTTGTGAAAAACTGTCGCGAACCAAGCACAATCACAAAATACAACACAAAACGAAACAAGCACAACACACAAAATACAAGAATTTGCGTAGTTCAGCGACGTGCCTACGTCCACGGTGAAGATCCGACGAAAGATTTCATTATGCAAAAAATAAGAGATTACAAGTTTCAACCCAAAACCCTAGCTCTTGCTCTCTCACTCTCTCACTCTCTTTCTGCGTTTTCAATGTTTTCTCTCGTTCTCTCCAAACCCCTAGATGCCCTTATATATCAGGCTACAAGAGAGTCATAATTCAGGTCCAAAACCTGCAAGTGAAAAACGAGTTATAACGCGACCCGGGCCGAGACAAAATTCGGGCCACAACATAACAAATCTCCACCTTGGCTTGAATTCCGCTAAGCTCCGCAATCCCAGCTACTCCTGTCGCCTCCTTTGCATGCCCCTAAGGACCTCAACAACTATAAACACCAATCAAACCCACACAGTGTCTGAACTTGATAGCAGGAATGACCTTAGTCATCATATCTGCCGGATTCTCTGCTGTCTCAATCTTCCTCACTGCAATAACACCCTGTGCAATCACATCTCTGATGAAGTGCAACCTGACATCAATATACGTGGTCCTCTCATGGAACATCTGATTTTTAGTTAGATGTATAGCACTTTGGCTATTGCAAAATATAGTCAAATCATTTTGCTGCAAGCCTAGATCACTAACCAAGCCTTTAAGCCATATAGCTTCCTTCACTGCCTTTGTGGCAGCTATGTACTCAGCCTCTGTAGTAGACAATGCAACTATAGACTGCAAAGTCACCTTCCAACTCAACATACTCCCACAAAGAGTAAAGACATACCCTGTCAAGGACCTCCTCCTATTAAGATCTCCAGCATAATCCGAATCAACATGTCCAACAACACTTCCAGACGTGTTGTTGCCTCTGTTATAGACTAATCCAACATCTACAGTACCTCGCAAATACCGTGCCAATGAACCTTCCCATGTTTATCCATGTATCTGCTCACTACACTAACTACATATGAAATGTCTGGCCTAGTGCACACCATAGCATGCATGATGCTACCAACTACACTATCATAAGGAACACAAGATATGTGCTCCACCTCCTCCTCGGTCTGTGGTGACAATTCTGCCGAAAGTTTGAAGTGGGCTGCCAATGGAGTACTCACAGGCTTTGATCCTTGCATACCGAAGCGTTCCAACACCTTCTCGATGTATTTCTTTTGTGACAAATACAATTTGCCTGCTTCTCTGTCTCTGTAAATCTCCATAACCAAAATCCTCTTCGCGGCACCTAGATCCATCATCTCAAATTCACTACTAAGCCGAGCCTTCAACATGCTGATTTCTGACATGTTTCTGCAAGCTATCAACATGTCATCAACATAGAGCAACAAGTACAAATACGAACCATCTGAGAGCCTCCTATGATACACACAATGTCGAACTCACTCCTACAGTAGCCACTCCCAACCATAAAGGTGTCGAATCGCTTGTACCACTGTCTAGGAGACTGCTTCAGCCCATACAAGGACTTCTTCAATAAGCAAACATGGTCTTCCTTTTCCAGAATCTTAAACCCCTCAGGCTGATGCATATAAATCTGCTTCTCCAACTCTTCATGCAAGAACGCAGTCTTGAAATCAGCTGCTGAAGCTCTAAGTCATACAGAGCAACCATAGCAAGTAACACTCGGATTGAGCTATGTTTCACAACAGGAGAGAAAACTTCATTGAAGTGCACCTGTTCCCTCTGTGTATAGCCTTTCGCCACCAAGCGTGCCTTGAACCTCGCATCTTCTACTCTTGGAGTTCCTTCCTTCTTCTTGAAGACCCATTTACAGCCCACAATCTTTTGGCCCTTAGGCTTCTTGACTAGCTCCCAAGTCTGGTTCTTATGAAGAGACTCAATTTCCTCACTCATGGCAATAGATCATTGTGCTGACTCTCCACTCGTGATGGCCTCGTGATAAGTACACGATACATGCTCATCAATACTCTCTGCCACACTAAGTGTATAAGCAACCGAACAACATGTGAAAAGCCATACTTTTGAGGTCGCTTAATCGCCCTCCTCGGTCTGTCTCTAGCCACATTGTACCGCTGCAACTGTGCATCCTTTTCCTCAACCTGAAACTGCACTTGCTCATCATTCAACTGATAGCTCCACCTGCTCACTGACACGCTGAGCTCTAGCTGAATCAACTATCTCCTTCTGTGGAGTAAGCATCACAGACTCATGAAAAGTCACATCTTTGCTAACAAGTTATTTCTTTCCCGAAGCTTCTCGGCACCACAATCTGTAACCCTTGACTCCGGGCTCATAACCAAGAAATATGCACTTCTTAGCCCTCAGTTCAAGCTTTCCCTTATTGACATGAGCATACACAGGACACCCAAATATTCTCATATTACTGTAACTAGTAGGAGAACCAAACCATACCTCCTCCAGAGTCTTACAGTCAAATAGCAGTCGATGGAGACCAGTTAACCAATAAACAAGCTGTGGAAACAGCTTCAGCTCAGAACACTTTGTCTAACCCAACATACACCGTGCTCTCTCCAATAGTGTTATGTTCATCCGTTTTGCAACTCCATTCTGTTGTGGAGTTTTCCTCACTATGCGATGTCTCACAATCCCGTGAGTCTTGCTAAACTCATTAAATTCTCCATCACAGAACTCCAAACCGTTGTTTGTCCTCAAGCATTTAACCTGTTTTCCAGTCGGCTTTTCAATTAAGGTCTTTCACTACTTGAACGTGACAAAGGTCTCATTCTTGTGTTTCAGAATATAAACCCAAGAGAAAAATCATCAATCAACGTCATCATATATCTACCACCACCATGTGAATTAACCTGAGAAGAACCTCAAAGATCAGAAATTCAGAATGGATATAATTCAATGTGCCCTTGGTCCTGTGAATTTCCGCACTGAACTTCATTCTACATTGTTTCCCGATGACACAATGCTCACAGAAATCCAGCTTTCTGGTTTTCTGAGTACCAAACAGACCCCTGCTTACTCAGAACATCCATCCCTCTCTCACTCATATGCCCCAGCCGCATATGCCACAACCTGGTAGTAACTAAATCCAGATCCGAGGATGATACTGCAGCAGAACCTGTAACTGGGCTGCCCTGCAAAGCATACAAACCATGTTGCTTCAGTCCCTTCATCACCACAAGAGCACCCTTTGAAACCCTAATGACTCCACCTTCAGCCTTGTAACTGCAGTCGATGGAATCCAGCGTACCCAGGGAAATCAAATTCTTCTTTAGTTCTGAAACATGCTTGACATCAGTCAATGTTCTCACTATACTGTCAAACATCTTAATTTGGACTGTATCGATACCTATAACCTTGCATGGCACATTATTCCCCATCAGAACTTCCCCTCCATTAATGGAACAATAAGAGAAGTAAACCAGTCCCTGGTAGGACAAATGTGATACGAGCAACCCAAATGAAGTATCCACTCATCACTAGAGCCACGGGCATAAATTGTTAGAACGCTACCACCATCTGAATTATTACCCTCTGCAACAGCCACCCTGGCGGTTTCGAAGGATTTTCCCTTTCCCTTCTTACACTCTGAACAGTCTTTCGTGAAGTGCCCTTCCTTGTGACAAGTGAAGCATTTCAGCACCTTCGATTTGTTCTTAGACTTAGAACGACCTCTACTGCGAGACCCTCCCTTCTGATTCGTTCTCCCTCTAACAACCAAGCCTTTTGTCGAACTTTCGGTATTGCCCTCAAACGTTCTTATCTGCAACTCCTTAGAATTCAAAGATGCCTTCACGTCTTCCATGGACAAATTAGTTCTGCCATACATAATTGTATCAACAAAATTCTTGTACGAGGGTGGTAGAGAACACAACAGAATAATAGTTTGATCCTCATCCTTTATTTTAACATCAATATTCTTCAAATCTATGATGACAGCATTAACCTTGTCAAGGTGGTCTTTCAGAGACGAACCTTTCGGCATCTGAAGAGTGAACAACCGCTTCTTTAGGTACAAGCGATTCACAAGAGACTTCGTCATATAACGCGATTCCAGCTTGGTCCACAGCCCATCTGTCGTAGTTTCTCTAGAAACTTATCGCAAAACCTCGTTACTCAAGCACAACAGAATCGCACGGTGTGCTTTCTCCGTAGCCTCATCTTTCTGATCGTCCTTGCACTTTTCTAGTAGTGCATCCTTTCCTTTTAGCGCCTTGGATATTCTATGCTGAAATAGGGCCTGCATCTTAACTCGCCACAGGTTGAAGTCGTTTATGTCGTTAAACTTTTCAATTTCCATAAACTTAGTCGACATCCCAGCTTAGAACTGAAAGCTCTGATACCAATTTGTTGTGAAAAACTGTCGCGAATCAAGCACAATCACGAAATACGACACAAAATGAAACAAGCACAACACACAGAACACATGAATTTACGTGGTTCGGCAATGTGCCTACGTCCACGACGAAAATCCGGTGAAAGATTTCATTATGAGAAAAACAGGAGATTACATGTTTCAACCCCAAACCCTAGCTCTTGTTCTCTCACTCTCTTTCTGCGTTTTCAATGTTTTCTCTCGTTTTCTTCAAACTCTTAGATGCCCTTATATATCGGGCTACAAGAGAGTCCTAATTCGGGTCGAAAACCTGCAAGTGAAAAACTGGTCTAACACGATCTGGGCCGAGAAGAAACTCGGGCCACAACATAACAGATGCTCATATAGATAGCATATGTATATATACATATTTGTATACATGTGTATATATACATTCATATACATATATATACACATGTATACAAGTATGTTTTTATACATATATACATGTATGTTATGTATACATACTTGTACAAACATACATTTATATATCTACATGTATGTACATTGTGGGTTATTTGGATAGAGCAATAACAAATTACAATAAATGCGGAGATCACATATAATAAAATAGGACTTAAAAAGATAAGTTGGATAGAGGTGGAGAACTAGATGGCACAAGGATTTTGGGGATGATAGTGTATTCAATATGCAAAAAACCTAAGCTCATTCAATAAGCTTATTAATAGTGGTCAAGTTGTCTTTAATGCTTCTAGGCCAACTCTATATATATTGTTTGATAGTTTGTTATTCAATAAGCTTATTAACTGCATTTAATGGTAGTGGTTGATCATTCAAAGATAGTGGTTGAGCATTTAATGCCATTGGTAGTGGTTGGACTATAATTTGCTTCTTTAAAGCGCGTTCATGTTTTTTTTTTTTTGGGGGGGGGGGGGGGGGGGGTGTGGTTATGAACCATTTGACGACAACGACCAACGTAAAGTCAAAAGTCAAATGGTCAATATTCAAACATAATCATCAAGACAATGGGGTGCAAACCTCGGGGAGTTATCGCAAATAAACCTTGAGGACTTCTTCCCAACAGGTAAATCTCGATTTAGTTCAACTGAACCTCGAGGAGTTTTTTCCCATGAATAAACCTTGAGGAGTTTTTTCCCACAAATAAACCTCGAGTTAACTAATTCTCGAGGAATTCTTCCTGCCAGATAAAATTGAGTCAACTCAACCAAACTTCAAGGAGTTCTTCCCTACAAATAAACCTTGAGTCAGCTCAGGAGTTACGAAGGGCATGGAGCTGAGCAAGACTAGTTGTCCTTCCTAGCTACATATGGGATACTCTTAAAAGGTATTTGGCTTAGAGGCTGACAATCAGTCCAAGAACTCAAGTGCTTATCCTTACTCAAGGGCTGGTCACTGTGTGTTATGACCTAATCCTCAAAAAGCAACTATGCCCAAATCACTATTAGTGGCATTAAATGCTTAACCATTATTATTAAATGTTCAACCACTATCATTAAATGCAGTTGTTGATGAACTAATGAGTCAACCACTATCTATGACTTGAGTTTGAGAGGGTATGATCCTTCGAATAACCAGGCAATGCCCCCCAAGGTACTGACCAACAATCAGTAACCAACTACCAGACAATATAAATAGGGTTGTCTTAGAAGTGTTAAGAATAACTTGACCCCCATTACTAAGCTTATTGAACAAAGTTGGGGTTTTCTATTATGGCATCTTGAAAAGCATATTATAGTGGCTAACGATTATCGCCTTCATGACGGGAGGGTGACTTGGAATGTGCAGTTGAGCGTTTTTCAAGATTGGGAGATTGAGGATAGTGAAGCGTTCTTTGATTTGTTGTATCGACAGAATGTATATAGGGAGGGTTTTGATGAAATTTAGTTTTTAGCCTTCTTTATGTTATAAATTTAAGAGAATGTAAGAGAAATATAAAATATAAGAGAGAGACCATGCAAAACTGTGTTAACTGGACTTGTCGACGCAAGCAAGGGTGACTGTGTTGACACAGCACGACATGGATACAAACACTGGATATGCGTTGGACCCTTCATCTTGTCTACCAGATGCGGTTGTTGACGAAGACACAAGGTACTAGGAAGTTCAATTGAATAAAAAATGGTGGTCTGTACGTAGGGCTTTGAAAGGAAGAAGACTACTTAGGGCTTTGAAAGGAAGAAAACGACTCTTACTCAAGCGTGTATTATGCCTAGAATAAAGGGCCTGGTGAACGTGTGTTATTCGTGTGTGTATTATTATATAATTTTTTTTTCTATTATTGACAACCAAACACACGTTATAACCCTATATATCATATATGATATATGTATCAATCAATATATCTTATGTGTGGGTTACAACTTTAGCTATATACACATGTCAATATATGACCTATGGGCTATCAGACAATTGTAAGCCACAAACTGACCCACACTTTTTTTTGTCTAATATTATATTTGTAAATATTTTGTATGCCATGTCCAAATACTCGTGTCTGATTTTTGAACACTTTTAGTCAATGTCCCCGTGTCTTATAATTTGATAGATAAACAAATCCGGCTCTTAGACACACACCCGTGTCCGACACCCATACCCAAGTATGGGTAGGCCTTCTGATTTTACTACAACATACTTTCTCTAAGTTGGTTAAATTTAATACAACACACAAATATACATTTTCACCGCTTCATACACCAATCACATTTCTTACATATCATCGCCTCACATTTTGGCGCCCCCAATCTCCATACACACAATTGCATTCACACCAATTCTCTACTTATGCATTCATATTTCATTAAATAGGTGGACTCCACTTATGCAACACTTTCCCTTAGAGTCCACTATATTACACTAAGAATGTCTTGTTAAAACTTTGCTAGGAAATGTGATTGGAGTTATTTTAACGAGACATATTCTTAGTGTAGTGTATTGGACCCCAAAGGGGAGTGTTGCCTATTAATTTAGGAAACACAAACACACCTAAAAGGTCAAAGAATCCGTGTCGGACACACCAAAAGATGTGTTCGGATTTTTTATTTATTTTTGGACACGTTTCTGACACGCGTTTCGCATTGTTAGGGGGTTTTAGTTAAAAAAGAAAGATGGGTTAAAGTATAAATATTCTTTGAATATTTTTAATAATATTACGGTCATAACATAAAATATTTAAAATTTTTGGTTTAAAAACAATTATTATTGTTGTTGTGGGGTAGATTTAATTTTGTAGTTCCTTAAATGATAAACTAATTATTTTTATAACTTATTAAATATTATGATTTGTGAATTTTTCATTGTTAGATTGGTGAAAAATAATACTACTCTTAAAATATATGATATATATATATAAAGATAGATTTATTAGTCATTGTTTCCCCCATGCCCCTATCTTAATTTTTTACGATCTTCCGTGTCACCGTGTCCGTGTTGTGTCGTATCCGTATCCGAATCCATGCTTCTTAGCTATTAATGATAAAATAAAAAGGAGACTTGGTGGTATGGACATATACAACAAAGACCTATAAAAATGCACCAACAAGAAGAGGAATATTAGTTTGCATAGAAGGTAAGAGACATAAAACCCACAAGGGATGGACTTTTCAGAATTGAATTTTTTTTTATAGGATGGAATGAAAAAGAAAATTCAAGTGGCCGATTCATTCATATGGGATTAAGGCAAGGATGGTGATCATGATCGTGAAGTATTAATATGCTTGCCTTCATACATGTGTACATACATAAATATTTATAACTCACCTGTGTGCAAGAAATTTCCTGTACACACCAAGCATAGTGACCGTTGGATATGATCTAATGGTCACTGTGTATGCTACACACCAAGTATAGTGACCGTTAGATCATATCCAACTGTCACTGTGTTTGGTGTGTAAGAAATTTCTTGCTCATCGATGACCAAGAGATCATTACTCAATATTTATGTATGCATATACATATATATATATATATATATATATATATACACACACACACACACACACGTTACAAACATCATTTTTTTTCAAAGAACATATGACATTACAAAACCGGTTATATATGTATGTATACCGATGTATATGTAAAGACATATTTTTGTGTATATATACATGAGCTAAGAAGCATGGACATGGATACCACATGATACGGACATGGTGACATGACAAATTTTAAAAAATTAAGACACAACGAACAATAAATATATATTTTTTATACATGTGAAACTATAGTATAAGACTAATATTACTTTTCATCAAATTAAGAATAAAAAATCCCATATCACAATAATTAATGAACTACAATAACAAATATCTCGTTTAAAAAGAGAAAAGAAGTGGGAATGGGCTCAAGTATGATATCTAAACTCCTTTTATAAAACTTGTTGTAATCTAAATTCATAGCTAAACAAAATATTATAGTTGTATAAAGAATGAAAGGAAAGAAAAAAAAGAAAAAAGAGAGAGAGAGTGAATTGGCTGAAGTAGAATTTTAGACCCTTTCTAAAATTAGGGCTTAGTTGGAAAAAGGTGTTGTTGAGGAAAAAAATTAGCTCTTTCTTGATAATAAAAGAGAGAATCTGTAGAGGAAGAAAGAGGTTTGTGTGATAGGAAAAAGAGGAGAAAAAAAAAGGGATAGAGGAAGAGGATTTATTGAAGGAGAAGAGAAGGCTCGTTAGTGGTTAAGCTTTGATGATCCATTGTAGTAAGTTTGAAGCTTGGTTGCGAAAGAGAGTAAGATTCAGACCATTTTCTCCTTATGATCTTTTACAATTTCAAACAAGTAAGAACTACAAAAAGACCAATTAAATGAAATTGCCTAATAAATTTGTTATGTTGTAGCCCGAATTTTGTCTCGGCCCGGGTAGCGTCGCGACCCGATTTCGGGAAAAAATTTTATGACCCGTTTTTCGTTTGCGGGTTTTTGATCTGGATTAGGACTCTCTTGTATCCCGATATATAAAGGCATCTAAGGGTTTAGAGTGAGTAACGAGAAAAAACACTGAAAACGCAGAAAGAGAGTGAGAGAGCGAGAGCTAGGGTTTGGGGTTGAAACTTGTAATCTACTGATTTTCGCATAGTGAAATCTTTTGTCGAATCTTCGCCATGGACGTAGGCACATCGCCAAACCACATAAATTCTTGTGTTATGTGTGTTGTGCTTGTTTCGTTTTATGTCATATTTCGTGATTGTACTTGGTTCATCGGTTGTTTTTCACAACAAAATTACATTTGAAAAACTTTATATTTTTTATGTTTTGACATCCACATTATTGAAACTTTTCAAAGAATTCCACTTTTATTTTTTAAACCATGATTCTTTTGGACTTTTTTAAAAATCCTCTTATAATCAGACTCGTGTGTTCGCGTGTATAGAAAGAAAAATATTCAGACATGTGTCTGACACGGACAAAACCACGAGTGGGATGAAAAGAGACAAAACCATAAGAAGATTTCATATAGGGTCTTCAGATGGCCTTTTTTCTCATCTCTCTGAATATATATATACACTTGCATACGTATACATGTATGCACATATAACTTTTTTCATTTAAAGAAGTATTAACATCATTCTAATCCCATTACAATCTTGCTTCATCATATTCTAAAAAGTTTCATCATTATTTCTAGTCAAAAAGCTAGTCTAGAGTTCATACTTTGAAATTATCGTTGCTTTTCCTTCCAAGATTATGTAATCTTGGTGAGTTATTGTATGAGTGGAAAGAAAGAGTGTGAAAACTCGTCGTTTGTATTCTCAAAAAAAAAATGCGTCTTTTTTTATTTTTTTGATAAGGTTAAATTAGAAAGCGTTTTGAATGGGAAATGCATCCCGCAAAAGCTACACAAGGACCAAATAGGGCCCCTAATCTCTCAAAGTATCCAAAAAATCAACTATCTCCCCAAACAAAAAGGACCACCTTAAGGGTGAGACCTTCGTTCGCCAAACCGCCTTCCACTGGAAAGCAGGACCAGGGCATCCGAAAGAGCCCTATAGAAAGAGCGAGCATCAAACCTCTCCTGAGAGGAAGGCACCTAGATTTAGGAATCAGACCCTCCACCATCCCCTCCTGGCGATACAACTCCAAGAACCCAACAACATTCTCCAACTCCCAATTCTGGAAATGCCTCAAAAAGTGTACACTCCATGTCGTCTTCCCGCTATCAAGCTGATAATAGTTGGCCACCCCAACATGCCTGCCCAGGGCAATCATGAAAAGTCTAGGGAACATGCCTGCTAGTGATCTGTCACCACACCAGATGTCCTTCCAAAAGCAAATACCCTTACCATCCCGAACCCTGATCCCACCCCTTTTGGATAAATCTCCAAACACCTATCCGTCTTGGAATCCTCACCTCGAGAGAGCACCATCCACCCCTTTCCTCCCTAAATCTACTGGAGATGATCCTCCTCCTAAGCCTCTGTCTCTCCACCCCAAATCTCTACAACTACTTTTTCAAAAGAGCCTTGCTAACAGGCAATCTCCAACCCATCCATTTGAATCAGCCTACAAACCTGCTCCCAGCGAATGAGATGGTACTTGAACTCCTCCCCAAAGCCACTCCATAATAAGTTTTGTTGAAGCCTCTCAATCCTCCTAGCCACTGAAATGGGGATAGGTAGTAAGTAGGAAGACTCAATAGCGTGCTCTTAATCAGAGTGACCCTTGAATCTCAGCCAAGTTAAAAATCTCCGCAACCTCCCCTACTGGGACCAAAACACTCTTTTTTGCAGTAACTTTTAGGCCAGAGATAACCTGAAAGCAAATCAAGATGCACCGCAAATATCTCAGCTGAGACTCCTTGACATCACAAAAAACGATAATGTCGTCTGCAAACAATAGATGAAAAACCTCCAACTGATTCGTTGGGTCCTGCCCACCTTGAAGCCTCTGATAAAAGCCAGCTCCACTGCCCTCCTCATCAATCTGTTGAGGGCCTCCATCACAATAATAAACAAAAAAGGGGATAGCGGCCCCCCTGGCTATGACCCCGTGAACTTTTGAAAAAGTCAGTCGGAGACCCGTTCATAAGAACAAAAAATCTGATTGAGGATAGCAAAACTCAATCCACCTCCTCCATCTCTCCTCAAATCCAATCCCCTTCAACAAATAAAGCAAGAAGCTCTAGCTCACGTGATCCTAAGCTTTCTTAATGTCCAACTTGCATAGCACCCCTGGGACTCCACTACTCCGCTAGAATCCACGCACTCATTAGCAATAAGAGCTGAATCTAGAATTTGACGGCCATTAACAAAAGCATTCTGGGATTCAGAGATAATCCCACCAATGCAGCTAGAACCTTAGCTACTAGGTTTTAACTAATAGTTTGTAAATACATCCCACCAAACTAATAGGTCTAAAGTCCCTAACATCAAATGCTCCCCCCTTCTCCTTCTTTGTAATGAGAACAATAAAGGAGGCATTCAAGCGCTTCTCAAAACGGCCCTGAGAATAAAATGCATGAAAGGTGTCCATCACCTCACCCCTAACCACCTCCCAACACTCAAGGAGGAATCTCATGGTAAACCCATCCGGATCCAGAGCTTTATCTCCATTGCCACTAACAAAAGCATTCTGGGATTCAGAGATAATCCCACCAATGCAGCTAGAACCTTTGCTACTAGGTTTTAACTGATAGTTTGTAAATACATACCACCAAACTAATAGGTCTAAATTCCCTAACATCAGACACTCCCCCCTTCTCCTTCTTGGTAATGAGAACAATAAAGGAGGCATTCAAGCACTTCTCAAAACGGCCCTGAGGTGTCCATCACCTCACCCCTAATGACCTCCCAACACTCAAGTAGGTATCTCATGGTAAATCCATCTGGATCCGGAGCTTTATCTCCATTGCAGCTCTTTAGCGCCATTAGAACTTCATCTTCGCTAAATGGCCTCTCAATACCATCCCTTGTCCACATCTGAGATCGAATCAAAGTGCAAACCTCCCAGCAAGGGTCTCCAGTCAGAGCTTTCTGCATACAATCTCCGGTAGAAAGAGGCTACCCCTCTACACACCCCATGAACCCAAATCCTCCCAGTGTGGTTGCCCCACTAGTGGGCGTTGGCGAGCCTATAGAAAATCCTCGTGTTCCGGTCTCCCTGGAGCCATAAAGCCCGAGATTTTTGTTTCACCCAATAATTATATTCAAGAAAATACAATAGCTTGAACAAGATTATACAATCTTAAAAAAGACAAACGTTTCAAAGTTTGATCTCTAGATTGGATTTTTGACTAACAATAGTGATGGAGTTTCTGAAAAGAAGTCTTGAACAAGATTATACAATCTTAAAAAAGACAAACGTTTCAAAGTTTGAATTCTAGATTGGATTTTTGACTAACAATAGTGATGGAGTTTCTGAAAAGAAGTCTTGGTAATGGTAATGTCTTCCTGGAATCTTGTGAATGAATGCCACTAGGGAGTGTAAATGAGGTCATTGCTTATGCCATTTGAGTTTGAGTGATATCATTGCTTTTGTCGTGATGCATTGAAAATCTTGCAAGTTAAAGCTCTTGGGAATTTTGAAAACTGAGAGGAATCCTGAAACAGTCATCCTCATCCTCTTGAACATAATAATTGGAGTTTGAACTGACTCTTTTGCTGTCTGCCTCATCACTATGTACATTTGTATGTTGCCAAACGCGTTTTCTGTTTTATGCTTTCAAAGTTAAAGATGTTTGGTGGGTGATAATATTGCTTTCATCCTGATGCATTGAAAATCCTGAAAGTTAAAGCTGTTGGGAATTTTGATAATTGAGAGGAATCCCAAAACAGTCATCCTCATTCTCTTGAACATAGTAACTGGAGTTTGAACTGACACTTTTGTTGTCTGCCTCATCACTATGCGCATTTGTATGTCGCCAAACACGTTTTCTGTTTTATGCTTTCAAAATTTGCACAACAAATATATGTTACCAAAGATTGTTCTATTTTTCAAATAAATTACCAACACAGAAACACTGATACTTTTTTCTAGAAACAAAAAATAGAAACCAGTAACACTTGCCAAATGAACCTTGAAGTACCGTTTGTTGTGCATGTTACCTGGAGCATGAGGTTATTGTTATGTTGGAGTGGCAAATAGTGAAACTTTCACATGAATGGGTAAATAAAGGCTAATAAATAGTTTTGATAACAATGGAGTGTCTGCTATCCGGATAAGAAAACACTTGCTATGTAGTTTTGATCATCACATATAATGCTTGACATTGATGGTGGAGGAGTTGGGCAGTTTGAAAATCATTACTGATGCTTTAATATCTGTAAATACTTTTGTAATGTGTAAAATAGCAATTTTCTTTTAATGATAATCTCACATTTCCAACCAAACTACAATTCCCTGATTTTGGACGGAAAATGGTGTAAACATTTTTAAGGATGTTGCATCAATACTGATCCTTCTTAAAATCTTGTCTGAAACCTTTTGTAATAATGCAACCTTCTTTGTATTGTTCTGTGAGTGTCTAAATTGTGATGTTAAGACTACTTGGAATTCATATGTTGTTCTGTAGGTGGCTAAAATTGTGATTTTAAGACTACTTGGAATTCATATGTTGTTCTGTAGGTGGCTAAACTTGTTATTTTAAGACTACTTGTAATCAATATGTTGTTCCATAAGCGGCTAAAATTGTGATTTTAAGATTACTTGATGTCAATATTATTAAGCATTCATTTCTTTTTTTCTGATGGAATACTTTGTCAAGCATCATTTCTCTGTTAAAGTCACTTTAATGATTCTTGAAACTCTTGAGCTTGTTCATTTGCACTTATTTGTATCATTATGCTTCTAATTTTTTTGATAAAGAAAGCATCTTTCTCATATTTGCTGTGCTACTGTTGTTGATTTGGTTTATTTTTTATCCCCACTTCATTCTTTCTTATTTCTATCTATAGCTTGTGAACTTTTGATTCATCAAATCGGAGAATGCACATGCCATTTGGCTGAAATTCTGTGTTTCTACTCTTTTTCAGGTTCATCCAGAAGGAAAGTATGTTGTTGATATTGACAAGAACATAGATATAACAAAGATCACACCGTCTACCCGAGTTGCTCTTCGCAATGACAGCTATGTGCTTCACTTGATATTACCCAGTAAAGTAGATCCTCTTGTTAATCTTATGAAAGTTGAAAAAGTTCCAGATTCTACGTATGACATGATTGGTGGTCTTGATCAGCAAATCAAAGAGATAAAAGAGGTGAGTCATCTGAGATGTTTTCCCCTGGTATTACGGCTAAAAAATATACTATGGTCTATCCTAAAGATGTGCTCTAACAGTTAGGGGCTGTGGCTCAAGTTTGCACCTCATTAGGAAAATGTAAATCACCAAGTTATGAGTGGGGAGGGGGGCAAAAATTGCCAGATTCACCTCATGCTGTCTTTTTCTTTCCAGGTCATTGAGCTGCCAATCAAACATCCAGAATTATTTGAGAGTCTTGGAATAGCTCAACCAAAGGTAAATTGCTGTATATGATTATAATATGAATAATATCTCTGCATAAGTTCACCATGGTTTTATATATTTCCTTTTTGGTAGTGGTTTTTATATATTTCCTCTGATACAATTTTACACCCATGGCCACGGGGAATCCCTTATATTTGAGCAGCCATCGAAATTTCAAATATTATCAAGTAATTTTTTATTTTCATTTCATTTTATAGGGAGTCTTGCTCTATGGGCCACCTGGTACTGGTAAAACACTGTTGGCAAGGGCTGTGGCTCATCATACCGATTGTACCTTCATAAGGGTTTCTGGCTCTGAGTTGGTTCAGAAGTATATCGGTGAAGGCTCTCGAATGGTTCGAGAACTTTTTGTTATGGCCAGGTTTGTTTGATATCTTTCATGGACGACATAATTGATGTTAAATGATGATGTGCATAAGATTGCATGCATTAGATCATCATTACATGGTGTTGGATTTCAGTTAATGTGCTTAGGAGCCTGTATTTATGGTTTCTTCTTTGCTGCTGTTTCCCAGGGAGCATGCTCCATCAATCATCTTTATGGATGAAATTGATAGTATTGGATCTGCCCGTATGGAATCTGGAAGTGGCAATGGTGATAGTGAAGTGCAGCGGACCATGCTGGAGCTTCTGAATCAGCTTGATGGATTTGAAGCATCAAACAAGATCAAAGTACTGACTTCCTGCTTTCTTGTGTAAAATTGTTGGTGAAGCAATGGTGTTAGATTAAAATGCTGTTACCAAATCTTATTTGGTTGCAATTTCACCCTGTTTCTCAGGTTTTAATGGCTACAAATCGCATTGATATTCTGGATCAAGCGCTTCTGAGGCCTGGAAGAATTGACAGGAAGATAGAGTTCCCAAATCCTAATGAAGAGGTATATCTTTATTCATCATGGATCATCTTTATGTTTTTATTATTTAATCTCCATTCTAGATCGTGTTATTACCTTCAGCAAAGCCTTTTTTCCCAACAGATTGTGTTATTGTTCCTTCCATATTAGAAGGAAATTCCTCCTGGTGGATGAACTACTAATAGGTTTAAAATGTTATTGCTTGCTTCTCATACCCCCTAATCCTGTTCGGATTGCCATTAATAAATTGAAGTTGGTTGTAAGGAAGTTACTATCAACTGATAGAAATAAATCAGAAGTGCTATATAGCTGAGAAAAGTTTGTTGAGAACAGAAAATAATTGTGTGCTTTCAACATGGAGCACTATCCATGACCCAAAAAGTGAGGGCGACAAGAAAAACATGTAGCATTTTGCAGACTGACTTGATTTTGGCTCATGGCTGTAGTTGACCTTGAATTTTTCCACTAATGTGATTGAAGTCCTTTGATCTCTCTGTGTCCTGAAATTGGCTTCATTTACTTTCCAACATGACCTTTTGCGCCAAATTCATTATGGGAGTTGGATTGTCTTGATCATAGATTCATCTAAATGCATGACCTTCATCTCAGTTTCCCTCCCTATGAATCCAACTATAGAAGCAGCATATGACAGCTGCATCTTAAGTATTGCTCCCCTACTGGGCCACTTTTTTACCCCCTTAAGCCACCCCCCCCATCCAACCACAAAAGAAAATTTTGATAGTATAATATCAGTATCATGTTTTTTCCTCTTGTGGTCTATTTATCTATGGAACTTTTCAATCTTGACTGCATCTGTTTTGTGGATATCTTGTTTTTGTAGGGTCAATGTCTTCTCTAACTGGAAGTTTGTTGCCTTGGTGTCCTTTCACAAATTCACTTCATTCTAATAGGAACTTGAAGTTCCATAACATTTGTACTTGCATACACATCACTCACGTAGTTAAAAAAAATAATTTGTTTTCTTCAGTATGTTGTGGCATAATTAATAACTTCTACTATTAGTGATGTTAAATTGCTATCTTGCATTTCAAGTCAACAGTCTCAACTCCAAAAGCTTTCTCCTTATTCATAAATCTAAAATGGCATTCCTCAGCTAAGACAATAATCAGTTTAAAAGCAAAAACATACGATGGCTGTTATTGGTCCATTAGATGCAGGAATGATACACTTCTCCTGCAGGATCAAGGAGATTATCAATTCTTCCTTGTCACACACCATGATATGGGCAACCACATTTGTTGCTATTACAGCAAAAGATGTATTCTAGTCATAATAAATGCAAGTAAATATTCAATATTTATCTTTCACTGAAATCATGGCTGTGTATGAACAATAATTTGCATACCGTTTTTGTAATTTTTTGCTTCAATCAATTGCTGGGCAATGTGCATGTGTGTGCTAATATACTCTGATATTTTCAGTCTCGTTTTGATATCTTGAAAATACACTCAAGAAAAATGAACCTCATGCGTGGGATTGATTTAAAGAAGATAGCTGAAAAGATGAATGGTGCATCTGGTGCAGAACTGAAGGTGCGTTTCACCCCATATGTATAGAATTTCCTTTAGCAGCTTTATATGTATAAACTTTACTTTCATAGTTATGTACTTCTTTCCTAATTGGAGCCTCCTATTTTAGAGTTGTGTGTGTGTACGCATTTGCGTGTGCCTGTGCGTGTCAAGGTATTGGTATATGTTAGAAACTAAAACTGATGTTATGATTGTTACCTCGATGTCCACCCATGTGGGTCATATTCTAGTTCTTAAATTGAATATCTTTACCTTAAAAGCCCTCAATTAAACTGTATCCTTGTTTGTAGGCTGTCTGCACAGAAGCTGGTATGTTTGCTTTGAGGGAGAGGAGGGTTCATGTAACACAGGAAGATTTTGAGATGGCAGTTGCTAAAGTGATGAAGAAGGAAACTGAAAAAAACATGTCCCTGCGGAAGCTCTGGAAGTAGTATTTTCAGTTAGTTGCTTATTTTCTGCTGTTCTTCAAGTTGTAAGATTATACATCCCTTTTCTTTCTACTACACGCCAGACATTTGATTGGCTCCTTTTCCCTTTTAACCGGCAAGTTGTTTTTTCAAATTTTATTGGTTTATGTCGTAGATTTACATCTTCTGTACTTGTTTATATTTGGTTCTATTACCATTCTAAACAAAAATTTTCTGTTCAGTGGACCTCTGATTCGTTGGACCGTGGACGATATTTGTTGATCTCAATGGAAATTATGGTGTTTAGTTTCTTATAATCATCTGGATGAAATACAGTCTTCAACCTCTATATGGATGACCCCTGGCTTCATGGAATGGGAATTTGATCTCAAGAAGTTCTGAGACTTGTAGTTCTAAAGGTTAACTAGTTTTCATTATGAGTCTTGAAACTTGAGATATACAGGATTTGGGTGTATGAATCTTGTGGATAGAAGCTTCTTGTCCCAAATCTGTACCATTTCTTCACAGGTGACTTTTAGGAGTTGTCTCCATCGTAGAAAAGTATATGCTTGAGTTTCAGATGTTAAGAATAGAGAGAGAGAGAGAGAGAGATCATAGTTTGTAAAATTGAAGGGGTTATTAAATTAATTATGAGTCTCTTTTAGGATCACCTAATATTGGGAAGACCATCGCTTATTGGTAGGTCAAAGGTTTGAGACCACCAGACATGTATAAACACAATCTTCTCTCTCTAGAAGGTATGACTATTGCATGTAATAACCCAAAGGGTCAGATAGTTGAGCATCATTTTTTCAATAATTATAAATGATGATGGAGAGGGTTGTTGATTCTCTCTCAGTTGGATGAAGGTTTGAGGTCAACTTCTAGAATTGCCTTGGATTATCTACTCTCTGAAAATACAGTAAGCATGATCCTTAGGTAATCACTGCATGCAATTATATTTTCTTAATTGACTTTCTCTGTTTTTATATTCAAGTGGTGGCACTTTCTCCATCTCAATAACGTATTGTTCATTTATAATTTCAATCACTTGTCTTACCAAAACATCTGTATCAATTTGTGTTCTCGTTCTTCACTATCATATTTGTATATATATATATATATATATATATATATATATATATATCTCCCATCTCTTTCTAGTTATAGAAAAAATAGCAGGTTTTAGTTACAACGTCATGTACACGTACCTAGTTGCATTTCTGTCTAAACCTTGTCAGAACACAAGAAATAATAACTTGAACATATTGCATGAGTTTCAGGATCCTCTCTTGTTATAGCACACCCGTGCTCTGGATGGTTACGGTCTGATCACTTACACGTGAACATATTTCGCTTTAACAGCAGTCAAACGGTCACAGTTTGGATCACTTACACGTGAACATATTCCCGCTCTAACAAATTGACGGTCACGGTTTGGATCACTAACACGTGAACATTTTTCAGAAGTGTCCGGATCTTTTGCTGTTACAACACCCGGGTTGCTGTTACAACACCCGGGTGTTGTAACAGTTAGACACTCCGAATTACTCAGACATGTCGTGCGAGTGATCCGGATCGTCCACTGCAGTAGAACATGTGTGTTGCATTGCGGAATCCGACTCCTAACCTCTCAACTCTTCTGATTTCATAGTTATCATTTCAACGTTCCGGATTAGGTCTCCCAAATCCCCACCATTAAACAAACATGTCATTATTAGAAGGAGATTTTGGTGTGCTAAATGTCAGTAGTTAGTGCATCATCAATGTATTATTATAAAGCGTTTGAATTGTATTTAGATGACTATTTGCACTTTAGTATTCTAGAGACTGCTTTGACTTGCAACAAATTATTAAGAAGCTGAAGGGAAGAAAAAAAAAAGTTTAAAAAACAAATTAAAATGCTGAAGAAACTTGAGAAGAGAAGGTTCAGTTTGTTTTCTAGAAACATAGACTTTGACTTGGGAAATCTAGGCTTATTAGTAGTTTCACTTTGTAATAGGTTTTACTTATATTATCTAGCCTCGTTGATGCCTACCTTTGGAATATAAAAAATAAACATTGAGAAAATTTTATCATATCATTTTTTATTTTCAACATGTGAAATTAATTTCAAATTCAAAAACTTAATATTTCAATGAAAATGAAGTAATCAAAAACTGTAACATTGTAATATAGTGATATATCCTCCATCTCCGTGAGGATTTTTTCAATACTCGAGGGTACCTACTACTATGTAGTATTTCCGATCAATGAAATTTCACCGTTTTTCTTGATAATAGTATTTCGGGTTACCCAATACCTGTTCGTTAGATATTCTGTGTCATGCCCATTGTATCAATTACATCTCTTCTTAGTTTCATGCATGTCTAAGAACTTTTTTCATGTCTATTTGGTTTTGTTTTAGAACTTGAAAAAAAAAAAAATGGATTGGTTGTGCGTTTTATGGCTTGAATCAGCCTCTCTAGATAAACTAGAGTTTACAATCTCTCATGTCCATATCGTACTGATGTTAGTATGAGACAAACATGTTCCTTTCTCAGCACTAGGCTGCAGAAAATTCATCTTTTGAATTGGAAAAATTCAATGCAAGTGACCTGTTGAAATTTTCTCGCCAACCAAACAAACTAATAAAACTGCAAAGTCAATGCCGCAGCATTCCATATACACCCCATAATCAACCAGAGCAAACTGCATGCTAATCCAATCACGTTTACCTTATAAAACAATTTTTTTTTCTCAAAAGTTCAAGTAAACACTAAACGGTCAACCTCTCATTTGAAAATGAAAGATCATACGATCTCATTACCAGCAACATTTTTCTTTCTGGGAAAATTCAAAGCAATTGACTTGGTATAATTTTCCCGCCTTCATGCACATTTACCCTTTAATTGCATAGGCTTTACTGCTTGGTGTAATTCTATCTTAAGATACATTTTGTGATGTTGATATATATAATAAATTATATGTATATATACACACCCATACAGGGGGGTTTAGTGCAACCTGGACTATAATTTTATTATTCTAGATAGATAGAGACTGCATATGGAGATAATTAGTACTCATTTAATATTAATGAATGGCTAAGCAACTGAATACATATAAATATATATATATATATATATATGTATCCCCTATAATGATATTTCTTATAACCATGAAAAACAGCTTCCTTCAAAGATAGAATGAGGTCTCGAGCTAGCTAATCTCCACTTCAAACCCTGCACATGAAAAAAAAATCAAGAGAACTCTCTATCAGTGTCATCAAAAATAGCACACTCTCTCTCTCTCTACATTTATACATGTGTATGCTCCTACTACATTATATATTGTATGAATAAGAAATTTGACAGCATAATCAAATCTCTCTGAGAAATGATTACTTCGAATCATATTTAAATAACTTCCATGTGCTTGAGTACCCTTTTAGCAGAACATATGTATTAGACAGTGTAATATATATATATATATAGTCATTATCAAGGTAGATTTGGTGACTGTTGCAATTGCGAATTGGGTGATTGATTAAGAAAACCAAGTCACTTTGTAGCTTACCAAGAAACAACGAGAGAGACAAACATAAGCATAAGAACAAACTCCAAAGCAATTTTTAGTTAATTCCTATGTCATTGAAAGTACTGTGTATGTTTTTTTCAGACTGCAATATTACCACTAGGCCAATTATCAGAGAGCGTTTATCTTGACTTTTGCATATATAGTCTATTAGGCAACTGTATACTATATTAATTGGTTACAAGAAAAAGTAGTTTATATATATATATATATATATATACACACACTAGGGTATTGATCGTGCTTACGGCACTATAACAAAAAAATTATTGGAGGGTGTGAGGGGAAGTGGATGTATATATGAATTTAGGTATAAATATAATAGGTGAATTTGTTAAGAGATGCACGGTAGAAAGAATTATTTTAGACCGTATTTTCTTTTTTTAGAGAGATTCAAACATAATACTTAAATGTAATATAGATGTATATATGGATGAACAATAAGAAAGCAAAAATAAAATGGAGTTCCAAAGATAGACATATATATATATATATATATATATATATATATATATAGCTTACTGTTGATATTCTATGTTAACTGAGGAGATTGATCCATCTGCGATGGCTCCAAAAGCAGTAGAAGAGAGGACCATGGTGGTGCCAGGTCTGGTAGGCCTAGACACCGAAGACTGAGCTCGATCGACAATCTTAATCTGAATTGTCTCGCTAGGTTTGCAGGCTTTGGGCTGAGCTGCACTTATGCACCGTACCAAGTATTGCCTTCCACAGGCTGCACCGTTGTCCCAAATCCCCTCCCCGGCCGCTGCAAACAAGTTGCTCGACGGAAACTGTGACGGGTCATTTCCACTGCATGCCGTCGCTGTCTTCCACCAACCCAATAATATTTAACAACTTAATATATAAGCTCAATACAACCTATCATATATATATATATATATATATATATATATCATACTCACACATTTGCTTGTGATTGATCGGAATCACATATACAAATATATCCGGATCTAGTGCCCATCCAATGCGTCAAAATGGCACAGTTTTGATACACCGGATGGGGCACAGGACAGGAGGGGATCTACTTTCTCATTGCACTAGGCAATGCCCTCCCATTATATATATATATATATATAGGAGGAAGAATCAGATCATGTATGGTTATTAATGATGTTATGTAACAATTTTTTTTGCTCAATATATAAAAAAATGATGTCTTGTAACTTTGGTTATATATATATATATATATATGGTACTTACGTAAATATGGTGGGTTATAGTGTGAAGCAGTGCCAATGTCGCAGAGAGATGCATGGAAGAGCTGTGTAATGAGGAAGAGAGAGAGCCAGGGAAGGAGTGCTTGCTGATGATGCTTTGACATCCTGCGCAGGGAATTTTGACACAAATATCTATCTCATGCTCGATGTTCATTGGGTACATCATATGTGTGTATATATATATATATATATATTGAAAGTCAACACATGTAAATTAGGTTGAACTAACAATATCAAATCAAAAAGAAAGGTCGGCCAATAATATCGGATTTTGGGAAGGCCTTGATTATCTTGGCTGTTATATTTCGGTAACAAAAATTAATGTTACCTAACAGGTATATATATATATATATATATATATATATATATAGTCATTTTAGAGGTATGATGATAGGTGGATATGCATGTTTAGGTGAATTTAGATGTGAATGTGAATTTAGGGGTATGAGAGTAGGTGGATGTGTATGTGTATGTGAATTTAAGTATGAATGTAATAAGTGAATCACAACCATTTGATCGTAGACAGAGATAATTATTTTAAACCATAAATAGACATAAATATTTTAAACTGATCAATTTTTTAAACATTTTTAACGGTTAGATCTAGATTTCTTTGAAATATATATATATATATATATATATATATATATATATATATGGTAATGATTTATTGCTCGTCGGTGAGTAACAAATTTTCACACACCAAGCATAGTAATAGTTGAATATGATCTTAGTATAAAAAAAGTAACTTCAAAAAATTATTGCAATCATATCCAAATATTACCATACATGGTGTAGAAGATTTTGCTCACCGGTGAGCAAGATATCAATTTTCTATATATATATATATATATATATATATATATATATATATATATATATATATTACATTATAAACCTTAATTGATATTACCCTTGTGAAGTAAGTCCAATTAGAGCCATTTTCCCTTTTTTGGAATTTTAAGTATAGAAATTAATAAATCTTCATATACACAAATGTCAAATAAATAATTGAACATGATTTTCAAATTGCATGCTCTATTGGTCCACCATTTGGCAGCCCCTTAATTGTATAAGAATATAGAAAAAGGGAAAGTGTACACATATATAGATATGAATATATCCAAACACAGAAATATCCATGGGTCGGCCAGACGGCTGTAGACGGTGTCAGCCCGCCCACGAGACGGTGGTGTCATTTTATATATTCTTTTCTCTTTTCTTAAACCAAATTTTATATATATATATATATATATATATATATATATATATATAATTGTATTTAGTCCCTTCTTTAATTGAATTTTTTTTTTTACTTCAAAAAAAAATATTATTATAATTATGTATGTTTACAGGATATTATATTATATTATATTAAATTAATTTGTACTAGTGTTATTTGTGCACATTGTTGGGTGTATAACATTGTAAAGTACTTAATTACATTAACAGTAAAGTACAAATAATAAAAGTATTATACAACTCAAATATATTGGAAAATGCTGAAATTAAATAGAAAAAAAACATAATATGTTATTAATTGAAAAAATATTATAGCTTTTATTTTTAATCATAACATCACTCTTAACCAATGAGCTAATAATCAAGATGGTATGATCTATATTTATCAAAGAAGAGGTTGAGTGTTCGAACCCGATTGGTGTGGGTGCGAATGAATTTGCTTTGAACTTTTGACCAAAAAAAAAAAAAATCATATGGTTCAAATTACTCGATCATACATAACGTGTGTTTTTTTTTTCTAGTCTCAGAATCGATATCAACATGTAATTGAAAAAAGAGACCAACTTAGCACAACAAAATGAAGTTTTTATTTACCTCACCAAAAAATAAAATAAAATAAATATTTTTTTAAGTCCCTTTAAATTCCTTCAATCCAAGTTCAAAAAAAAAAAGAAAAGAGGAGAGAGAGAGACAACATCTTAAAAGCATGGCCATCTGATTGCAGCCATACCGAGGGGAGAGAGAGCGAGAGAAAAAAAGAAAAAAAAAAAAAGCGCCCACCACAAGAAGAAAAAGTGGTAAAATAATCATATGGCAATTTAGGAAAAAAATGAAGCCACAGAGACTAGTTACAAGATAAAAATAGCGCAGGAGAGAGACAGAGAAACATACCTCATGGAGTATTTGCAAGCCAAGGAAAAACAAGGATGAATAGAAGGCATTGTATATACACACAGACATATGTGTATATATATATATATTACACACACATATGTGTGTGTATTTAGTGTTATTTACTTTATTTATTTGGATTGGAAAGGCCAACACATCATTATGAAAAAAATTAATGTGAGAGCATCTTTGGATTTTCAGTCCTCCTTCAATTAAGGGAAGGAATCACATAATTCAATTATCACTATCAACAAAATTAATGCAAAAGTATTTTTAGATTTTCAATCATAGTTCAACTAAGGAGAGGAATCACAAAATCAATTTAAAAATAATAATTTATTTTCATGTCATTACTGTGAGGTTATGTGATGGGATAACCACTCCACTCACATAAATCACTTTTCGGATTTTGACGTTGTATAATGCTCTTCAATTAATGTAAATAATTAATAGAGTTATAACAAATTGCATAAATTCCT
The DNA here is from genome assembly GCA_026545225.1 of Cornus controversa. NCBI lineage: Eukaryota > Viridiplantae > Streptophyta > Magnoliopsida > Cornales > Cornaceae > Cornus > Cornus controversa. Next base: position 63,653,967 of record CM048846.1, on the reverse strand, counting down.
TGTATTAATTTTGTTCATGACCTAGGGATATTTTTGACTTTTCATATGTGGAGATAGCTTTTCCCCTTATGGCCGGCCTCTCATTAATTGAATTTTGTGATAACCTATTAATTGCCCTAATTAATAAAAAGTAGTCATATGAGACATGTGACGCATTGATATTTACTCTTCTTTTAAAGTGAAAGATAGAAGTTTCGTGGATTGTCATATTTTATCTTGTCCGGACAAAATTTTTTTAATAAGTATTGGAAAATTCGTCCATAACCAATAATAGGTATGACTGAATTTTTAAGCTATACACACAATATCAAGTTGACCCAAGGAGAAAAAGCCTAAGACAAATAAAATAAAATATGAAAGAAAAAGGATAAAAAAATAGATCTTTGTGCAAATTCATTTTAAAGTAAATCAGTTCCTCATCTTACAAAAGTGAGTAATTTAACCCCCATAACAGAACTATAATGACATATATACCATTTACAATGTTCATTATATCATGTTTTCTAATAATTCAAAAAGAAAATTGTGAGATAAAATTCTTAAATAATAAGTTTAGAAACATAAAAAAAATTAAATGCTAATAGAATTTTATTTAATATTTTTTTAAAAAAATAAAAATTTAATCAACTAACATATATACTCCTTTCTTGTTTTCTAAATAAAATATTTTAAAAATAAAAAAATAGTTTGATAAAATTCTATTGGCTTTTTACTTTTTTATATTTCTAAACTTATTATTTATGAATTTTATCTAACTATTTTTTTAAATTTTTATTTAAAAAACACTATATTTATAAATTAAAAAAGACATAATAAACATAGTAAATGGTATATATGTCATTATAGTTCTGTGATGGGTAAAGTTGTCCACTTTTGTAAGACGAGGGACTGATTTGTTTCAAAAATTAGTAGAGCTGTGAATTTGCACATATGTAAAAGTTTAGGAGAGTTTTTTTCACTTTTGCCAAAAAAATAAAGGCAAGGAAGATTAGGAGAAAAAAATGATAAAAAATATTTTAATAATATGTAAATATTATACATTATAGCATTATATAATATATGTTTTACATATTATATTATATATTATGTCGTATTGGATTATAATTGGATTTATCATAATTTATATATAATTTGTTTAACTAACAAATTATCGATTTCGAATCGTTAATAGGTTATCGAATTAAATCTTCAATTCATATTCGAGTTATCAGATAAAATATTCGATAATCTGATTCGTACGTTAAGGGTGTATTATTTTTTTTTCATAAAAAATTAACGTGAAAAGAGATCATCAAACAATGAATAGAATAAAAAAAGAGAGAAAATGAAAGACAAATAAAATATGAAATAAAAAGGAAAAGAAAATTAGATATTATATTATATTTGATAGAGTGGTTGACTGAAAGGATGAAACGTGTAGCGTAGTTGATGGGCCCAAGCTGATATGGACAGGAAATCTAATTGTATCGGGACTTCTCTATCTTCAAGAGGCAGACCCCTACTATGACACGGCTTCGTTTTCACTGCTATAAATACAGGAGCGACTCATATGCCAGGTAGGCAAGATATACCCTCTGAGTTCCTATACATCCATTGAAACACCATCCCGATTTCTAACTTGATCGTCGGAGCGTGTTCGGCCGGCACTGCACCGGTGCCTTTTCGATCACTCTTCTCTTGTCTATTTTACAGGTTGGCGTTTGACCAGATCGGGGCGGATTTTTGCATCATCAATATTAATTTAATTTGTACAAGTGTTATTTGTGCACGTTTTTGGGTGTATAACATTGTGAAATACTTACATTAACAGTAAAAGTACAAACAATAAAAGTAGTAATGGGAAATGCTGAAATTAAATAGAAAAAAAAATAATATATTATTAATCGGAAAACATTATAGTTTTTAATTTTTATTGTAACATTACTCTAACCAATAAGCATTAACTGAGATAGTATGATATCTCTTTTTTAAAGGAGAAGTTGAGTGTTCAAACCCGATTAGGGACAATATTGTGGATGCGTTTGCTTTGAACTTTTGGAAAAATAAAAAATAAAAAAAAAGGTGAATTACACAAACTTGAAAATATTTTTTATGATCGATTTTTTTTTCTTTTTGGGTCAGTGTGTTTCTCGATAATTGTTTGAGTAATGCATTAATATAACAATGCTATCAAATTATTGTATGTTACAAAAGAAACTTGTATAAAGAATCCTCAACGATAATCACGTGCCACAGTGACATTTTGTAGACTTTTTTATGACCCTTTTTATGAGAAAACATCTACTAGCATGGCTTTTCACGTGTTAATATCAGAATTGAGAAATATATTAATTCAAATTTTATATTAAATTTTTTATTTACTTTTAATTCAAGACACAAATTAAATTTTTTTTTATATATATGTGACTCATTAATTCAAAGAATAATTGGATCACTTTGACCCAGGTCCAACTCTCAATCGCAAGAGTGGTGGTTACGACTCTGAGTTATTCCGCCCGACCACCATCACTTTTCAAATCACTCATAACTCAATTTTATTTAGATAGATATAGGCTAACAATATTGTAGATGCGAGAAACGGTAATCACAAACGAACCGTTCCGCGCGACTAAACTCAATGATCAAATCAAATCAACACTGGATCAGTAGTAAGAAAAAGGTGAATTACACAAACTTTATAAATATCTTCTCCTTTTCTTTTTTCCCAATCCCTTCTACAATTTCGATTCTCACTCTTTTTATATTATGCCTTTTTGTTTTGGATTTATCTGTTGAAGCAGGAGGTGGTTTGGTGATGATGGGTTTGTTCCTGGTCTTATCCGTTTATGTGTTGGATTGTGCCTACTTGTGGATGGTCTTATTGGTTAGAGCATGAGGTGGTTTGGTGATGATGGACTTGTTTCTGGTCTTATTCGTTTATGTGTTAGGCCGGTGTTGTGTTTGGGCTTATGCGGCAGTTGGTTGGGCGCATGTTTTGGGTTTGTAGATTTCTGGGTCTACAAATATATAAAACTGTATATATGTGTGTGTGTGAGTTCTATTAAAATTTTATATTTACTTTTAATTCAAAACACAAATTAATTTTTTTTATATATATCTGACTCATTAATTCAAAGAATAATTAGACCAATTTGACCCAGGTCCAACACTCGATCACAAGAGTGGTGGTCACCAGTCTGAGTGATTCCGCCCGGACCACCGTCACTCTTCAAATGACTCATAGTTTTATTTAGATAGATATAGGCTTACAATATATAAAACTGTTTATATATATGTGTGTGTGTGTGAATAATGTGCATATTTACCAAATCTTGGAGGCCCAACATGAGGATCTGATGGAGGGCTAACCAATCACGTGGTAGGCAGAAGAAAATTGTGAAACCACGTGAGTAGACAAGATTAGGGCAACCCTTTCATGATATATAGATTCTGAGTTCTATTCTTTTTTAGGCTATTTCTCAAAGATTTATCTTCACAATTTTCTGATTTATTTTATTTATTTATTTAATTTTTTGACGACGATGAAGGTATCGAGCCTTTTAGAACATTCTATAATGCACTATTGGGCACATGCAGTCCCTCCTTCGTCTTACAATCACGAGCCAATTATTATGATTTTTAGTCTTATAACATCGACCCGAATGGGAGAGCCGAAGCTGCTCGTTCATTCAGAGCCCATGTCATCGACTCCTCTATCATTGCTCATGCATGAAAAATAACATATTTTGTAGATCTTTTGTGACCCTTTTATGAGAAAACATTGCAAAATTTTCACGTCTTGAAATCAAAATTGAGAATAATATTAATTCAAACTCTAAATTATTTAATTCTAATTCTAAGAGAATTTAAACATTATTTATGTATGGGCCATTAATTTAAATAATTATTGTTTTATTTAGACTGAGTTATGAAAGTTGATTTGAAAAAAAGAAGACCTCTTTTAACAAAAAAGTCCTTAACAATTTTCTAAAAATTGTTTTCTGTTTCTAAAATTCTAAAAGAAAAAAAAATCAAACAATTAATTTGAAAAAAAAAATTGTATAGAAAGACAACAGCTTTGAATCATGCCCATCTCAGAAAAAACTGGGCCCACCACAAAAAAAATAAAAAAGAAGATATATATAGCAATAGATGCAAAAATGAAGCAATGGAGACTATTTACAAATAAAAAACAGAAGTAAAGAGAGGAAACATACTTCGAGGAGTTTTTGGTTTAGAGGAATGAAAACCCTGCAAAGGAAAGATAAAAGGTGAAAAGATAAATACAAGGCTAAATTGAGGCATATATATATATATATAAACACACACACACACACATATATGTATCATATATGTGTGTATATATTGTTTCTGTGCAACATTATTATTTTGGTATGTTGCAATCTCACACAAGTTTTTCATACCTTAAAGATCTTTCCGTTTCAAAGAAATGATTCTCTAGTCTATACATATATATGTGTATATATCTATACACATATATCAAAAGGAGTTGGACAATATATACAGGACAAGTTGGAGAATCAGATGGAGTGTTTCTATTTGAATACATTCCTTTGAAGAATTAGGTTGACTACATCATAAATCTAGCAACAAGTTGGAACTTTTAGTCAATAACTTGCCTTTTGAGAGACATAGATTTCTTGTATAGAACAGACATTATAACTTGTACTTATGCCCAATCTATATAATAATAATAATAAAAATAAAAATAATAATGCGTGTGTGTATAGACTTAGATTGAGATTACAAGAATTGAATTGTGACGTTACCAATTCAACAAGGATGCAATTATGTTTCCGTCATGAACGTCTGCTTCAATAACTCATCACCATTGTTGGTAATGTAGTACTGTCAGGGCCGGTCCTGAGATTTTAAAATTTTGAGAGGTCTTAGGCGGACTTTCAAATAAAGCCCTTTTATATATAAAGTTTCACATGCGCATAAATTTTACAGAAGTGCAAAATTTTTATCAAAATGAGACGATAAACACATAAAATATATTAATGTTGAAAAAAAAAAATCCGGTCTTGATACTTTATAAATAGCACGATCCAGTTCATATAAAAAAATAAAAAGAAAATATTCAACACACTTTAGTCACAAAAATAAAAATTGAACTTCATATCAAAGTAAATGTGATCATATTGCATTTTGAGCTACAAAATTATCAATTAAAGTGAAGAAAGAAGAGGAAAAATAAGAGAAAATAAGTTGCTTGAAGAAGAAAAATGAGAGGAAAACCTTGCTGCTGAGTGCTGGTGTAAAGAAAGAAGAAGAAACGAGTTGTGATTTGTGACGAAAGAATAAGAAACAAAAAAAAATGTGCATAGAGTAATTGAACTAGTAAATTTTTTTTTTTTAAAAATGAGGCCCAGTAAAAATGTTTTTTTTTAAAAATGAGGCTCAGTAGTTTTAGATTAGGCCCAGTAGTATTTTTTTTTATATATGATGCCAATTAGTATTTCTTTTAAAAGAAGCCCAGTAGTATTTTTTTTCTAAATAAGGCCTACTAATATAGGTTGGATAAAAATTGGGAGCCCTCCTAATTTTGGGACCCTAGGCGACCACCTGGGCCCAGGGCCGGCCCTGAGTACTGCGGAGGATCCGAGCTCATCAATGCAACCAAAAAATGTCGTATGCTTACAATAAATTGATCGATTTTGTCTAATGTGTGTAACATAAAGTAATTAATTGGGTTTGTTGATGCGTAAAAGTTAATTGGGTTCATTTATGAGATTATTTGATACTAGCTAAGTCGGTAGTTTTTTTTTTTTGGTCTAGGAGATTGTCATAATCTCACTTTAAATTACTGTACAAATTTACTCCCTACAACTATTTAGGGTATATTACAAGATTAACGTATTCTCACCTTGAAGTCACAAAAATATAAAGCATTGAACTCTTTTATCAATTTTGCAACCGTAAACTTATGCTAGAGAAAATTTTGAGCTCCAACTTGAAACTTCTTGAGACTTTAGGGCCGAGTTCTTATCTGCTATGCCAACAAGTGGAAATTTTTTATTTTTTTTTATTGCTGATGATTTTGAATTTTTACTATTTAATAGCCAAAATAAGCATGATTTAATTTTCTTTTCCCTGTTGATAACTACAAGAAGTATGGTGGAAATGCCTTTCCTTTCTTGCCTTTGTCGTTTGTGAAGACTGAAGATAAGGGAAAGGATTTTTATTTTTCTTAAATATTTGTGTCTCAAATTGTTATTATCCTTCTACTTTACTCTCTCTTAAATTAATTTCAAAATTTATTTTTAATTAAAATTAATTAATATCTCTTAACTTATTTGAAAACAACTTCTATATCATCTTTATCTTTATCTTTATCCCACATAATAAATATACTATTTCAAATAATCAAAACTAGATAATTTAATTTCTAAAATGGTACAATTTTCTACCCATTCTTTGTCCATTCTAATAATTATTTAATAATTTCCCGGGAATGGGATACACTGGCCCATAAATCAATTCGGGCCTCCATTTCTATCCATACTGGGTCCAAGACCCGATCCATATACCTTTCTAATGTAATCACTTCTTTCAAGTGATGCTCTATTTGTCTTCTGTTTTTGAATCTATGAACGACACCCGAATTAGTTTTCTCAGTGACCTTGATTTAATAGTCTTCTGGGATTTAATCAGCTCTTTACTGGGTCTTCCAATTCCTTACTGTAAGTGTGGTCTCTAAATAGTTGCTTTTTCTTGGAATTGATTGATTCTGGTGAGTTGGGTATCTATTTTCTTGATGGGTACATCATCTGCACAGTACCCATTTGGTATCAGTGCCCATTTCCGTGGAAATGCTAGGGCTTCATCTTCAACAAACGAAATTTTAAACTTCAATTTTCTTTCCAATGGAGAATTTTTTAGAACAAACTCGTACTTGAGTTCTGCTCCAACTAGCACTTCCAAGGTATTCAAAGGTCCTTTCATTTTTCTGTTCTTTCATTGCGCATATGTAATTTTTCGTTAATTTTGATCCTCTAATTGTGTTACATGTTCGAATTGAAGTAAAAGGTTCATGCTTGTAAGGCTGTATTGTTATTCTAGATTTATTTATTTATTTATTTCTTTATCAATAATTGCTTCATTTACTACATTTTGAGGCTCTTTTAGTTTTAATTCATGTTCATGATTTATTCTGAGTTGGGTAATAATGAAATTGCTTGAAATTTATTCACAGCATTTTCCTTGACTGCCGTGCATGTTACATACCTAATTCAAACCCCACCTCCCCAAAAAAAAATAAAGGCCACTTCCAGCGGGGTAAATACCTCCTAAGGACATAAAACTTTTAAGAGCCTAGCAGTGCTTGCAAACTAGTTTCTTCATTGTCTCCCAAGCTATGCAGTATTAACAAATTTTTTTTTTTTTTTAAAAAATGCATTTCCCAGTGTATATCCGGTTTATGTGGAACGGTAGGAGTAGAAGACGGAAGATAAACCTAACTTTTGGTTTCTATTTTACACAAAATGGCTACTCTCAGACTGGAATCCACAACCTCACGTTTCTCAGATTTTAATTTAAAATTAAACAGAAATCTGAAAATAACTAAAGATGAACTTCTTGCGACCACCCTTACTAATAACTGATAGTCCAATCATAAATAAAAAAATAAAAGTAAAAGCCTGAGTTGATTTTATGTAAATAGGCACAAATCATTTATATCATTTTTCAAAGTCAGTATTTCAAGAAAACCATCTTTGAAATCCATTCAAAGAACAAATTTGAATGTTGTCAAAAATCTTAATGTAACTAAAAATAACTGAATGCATCTACGTATAACTGCTAATAATTGATTGGTTCGCAAGCATGATACTCCTACAAGGGACTTGTATCATGTCCATGTGGGATACTGGTGGTACTTTTTGGATATTCAAAGATACATGTCATATGCTTCATAAAGATGTCCACAATTTGAAATTGAATTCTGATTTTAGGCATGTATCTAGCGCTTATTAAATACTTGGGCATGCAGCCAAGTGTTTGATGAGTCTTCAATTATGAGTTGCAGTATTCCTAGTTCAATAGTAGATATATTTGTTAGGAAAAAAGAAAAAAAGCATAACTAAATATAACTGAGGTTTCAAATATTTGGATTGTTTCTAAAGAAGATGACTTGGGATATAACAAGGGCTGGTTGTGTCAAATTGGGTCCCATATCTGTGTTCATGCTATGGAAACCTCTCTTTTTGCATGTGAATTTTAACATTTTAAAAGAATTACATTTTTTATGTTTATACATGGGCAAACACAAGCACACCCATATGTATATAGAACCGTGTCCTTACCATATTAGGATCATAGTTTTTTTAAGGTTTGGTTTATTGGCGACTCTGTTTTGCATCATATTCTCATCCCTTTTTCCATCCATGCTTTATAGCTATTCAGGGTTGAAAGACACCTTTACTTATATTGATTTACTCTAACCCTGTGGTGATGAGTAGCTTTTGTGAGCTTAAAGGCTTTATCCCATGACCTAGCTGGTTGTTTTGATGATTACAATCTATTAGTGTGAGAATTTTATATTCTCTCTAGTGGGTTGTATTTCAGGTTTTGAGTCTCATCTCATGATGCGTCAATGGCATGCCAATCATGCACCTTGGCATTCAACAACAATGCCCCTGGCAGTAAGAAGATCCATAAAGTCAGCCGTGACATTGGAGTTCTTGCCTTCACTAATCTTGACCTTGAAACTCAGCTCATCCATGAAGACAGCTTGAGGCTGATGTCTTCCTGCAATTGATTGTGATGCTTTCATCACCTACCATGACTTTGAAGTCTATGCCCAGACGTGCCTAGACCAAGTCAACCGAAACTCAGATGCTTATGATTGGTGGAACCATAAGTTCAATTATCTGAATTCTCTTTGCCATGACTGGAGTCAAGATCAAGGAAGCCCAGTGTTTGGTGTCCACATGATGAAGCTTCTTATTGAGGAACTTTAATCCAGTGAAGATTTAAAGTTCAAGCTCAGAACCACTCCACTCCGTTTGCCTCTCTTCAGCTTGAGGATGGATATACTCCAAAGCCACTGAAGCAGCAGAATTAATAATTGTGTAGTTTTAGTCATTGGGTGAGTGATTAGCTTTCATGTAGAGTTATACTTGAAGTTAATTCATCTTGAAAGCTCAGCTTTGGACCCAAACACACCCTTAGTGATGTTAGGTTCCCAAATAGACTTTTGGTACGACTTTTCCCACTTTTCCCTTCACCTGCCGTCCTTGCTTTGGTACTTTTGATTTTTCCTCTAAACTAGATATATTTGTATCTTAGTTCTATCCTAACCTAGCACCTATTTTAGCACATGACTTTAGCCTTTTGTACTTGATTGGATAAGTCACAAAAGTTACTTTGATTCAAAAGTTGCTTATGGGATATAACCTCACATTGATTTGATTTTCCCATAATTCAATGTCTCCCATCTACCTTGTCCTTTAAGTTGACACATTGTGAAAGTAGCCGTTACTTTTCAATGACAGTTGGACTTGACCGTTTGAGAAAAAAGAGTATCTTTTCTCAGTAGACATCTACCCTTCAACCCAAGGCATCTACATTTGCCTCTCTTATATCTTAAAGAAGGCACAATCCAATTCCCTAGCCTAAGACTAGACACTCTTACAATGTGTAGACGTCTTGCTCTTCACTCCTTCCATTCAAATGTTCAAATCTCCAGAACTTTTCCTTCTGGTTTTGCAACGGTAATACTTTTGAATTAGGCCATAAATATCCATTTTCTGTGTTCGTTGAGACTTGAGAGAATTGATTAGAGAAATGTTAGAGTAGATATGAAAAGAAGCCTTAGGGCTTGAGGCATGCTCCTCTCCATCTGGATATGACCTTGATCCATGACAAACCTTCGATCAATTTCCACTGATGGATGAGCCTCTCCTAACAGAGCTTGATTTGCCATATCTCTCTAATTGGAAGATCATCTCTTGCTCACACGGTCACACCATATCAAAGTCACCATCACCTTTACTCTCCACTATATTTGAGCCAAGCTTCATCACACCTATCTCTGCAACAGTCTAGTTATAGTTGAGCTTTTGCTTTGGCTAACTTTAGGTTAAGAGATTTAAAGCTGAAGTTATTTAGGCCAATCGTCTGGCAGAACTCCGTTAGCTTGTGATTTTCTAGTCATCATCACCCAACACCTCTCTAATGATTAGCCAATATCCTTCCTGGCAGAGCTTCTCTTGCTTTAACCACATTTGGTTAACCCCAACCTAACCCTTCCTACTATATCCCAACCTTACCACCGTACACCCACCATAACCTGAGTTGAGCTTTCGATTGAATTGCTTCCATATAACTCTAGGATCTGAGTGGTGTACATTTGTGTTTTGTGTAGTTGGCTTAGCTTGAGACACAAACACACCCATCTATGTTGTTGCCCTTCTCATTGTAAAGGCTTGCTAGCAGCCTTATGTGCTTAGCAACTGTTGAAGTTTCTTTTAGGGGTTAACGGAGCATTGTACAGGCTTGCCTATGGCCTTGATGTGTATGGTAGTTGTTCGCTTTGTGAAGCTGAGATGGAGCAGAAGTCTCTTTGTTGTGAACATTGAGCAAAAGTTTCTTGGATGTGATCCTTGAGTAGAAGTCTCTTGAACGTGGTTCTTGAGAAAAAGTCTTTTAGGTGTGGCTGTGCAAAGTCTCTTTGCAGCTTACTGTGAGCAGTTGTATGGGTTTGCCTTTCACTTGAAGAGAAGCAATAGTGGAATCTTTGAGGAAGCAGTTGGCTTCTCAAGGCATGGATGTAGGTGACCGTTAGTAGTACCGAACCATGTGAAAACTAGGGGTTACCACAGATCGGATCAGATTAGGCATCAAACCTAATCCAATCTGCTCCCAACGGATTGAAAAAGATTGAATCCAATTCGATTCGTGGGAAGGCTTAATATGATCCGTAAAACATCGGATCGGTTATATGGATTGGGATTTTTTAAACAGTCCAATTTTTTATTTTTATTTTTATTTTAACCATGGCCCAATGGATGAATTATCAATTTATGAACATTAGTTCATATATTTAAGAATAATAATAAAAGAGAATCATGATAACCAATTTAAATCATTATAATAAAAAAATAATAATGTCATTATATATAATATTTGTATATGGTATATTCTTAACGGATTGGATTTCTAAGATCCTAATCCGTAATCCGGTCCGATCCTCGGATTCTTAATTTACGAATCCACCACCAAACCATTGGGTTGAAAATCCAATCCGGATCGGATTAGCGGATTAAATGAACACCCCTAGTAAAAACTCTCTGGTGTCATGGTGTGCTTGGTTTGCATCTCTCTCACCTTTACCCTCATGCTTTAGCATTATTTGTTTCATCATTCTGCATAACTTAGGTTTCCATGTTTATTTGATGTTTCATCTCCCTCTATCTATCAAGCATGTTTACCAAGCTATATGCTTCTTTTATTTATCATTCAAACTCATGTATGTGTTTGTTAGATTTAGGATGTACAGTTAGGAACCCAATTAGATAAGTTGTGCTTCTAATTGTTTGATCAAACCAATCAACCATCCACTAACCTTTTAATTAGACAAGCAAAGCTTTTAATTGACCAACCAAACTAACCTATCATCCACTTGATAAGTCTGACTCAAAATAGTCCCATTATCTTTCTCAGGCCTTACCTTTCCAATCATAGCCAGTAGGCTAGCTGATTGTACTCACCCAACTTGACAAAACTTGACAAGTGTCAATGAGTCTCAATGTGCAATCATTCATGAGTTTGTGGTCAAGCAAGAAAGCTTGATCTCACCATAACTCGTGTCAACTAAAAAAGTGTCCAAGTTTGTCTAAAGACCCTATTCACCACCCCCCTCCTCTCCTCTCCTCTCTTCTAGGGTTCTTGTTTGGGCCACAAATTTAACAAAGAACTTTCTACATTTGATAGTCACAAGATCTTCTTTTGTGAGTAAATGAATATAAAATCAAGGTTGTTTGCTTCTAAAAATATGACTATGTGAGTTTGGTTTTGCAATCAATTAAGCTACGTAGCAAACTTATAATCTTCATTAAAAACCATCTAATAATCAAGCTTTGCTATTAGTTAGATTTTGTGGTAGGTAACAAACGTATTCAGCCTTCTAAAAAATTAACCCTAAAATTGTTTTAATTTAGCCATGATGCTAAGATATTCATGTCTTGACAGAAAAATTATTGTTCCTTTATTCCCCTTATCGTCTCAAATGAACTGTGAACCTCGTTAGCTTCCAATCTATTTGTTAGGATTAGAACTTAGTGTTGGCAAATTTTGTAACAAAAGTAGGCTTCTGTATTGTTATTTTTAGCTTTTGATTAGATTTTAAAATTAGTTTACTTAGTTAGTTGGTGGTGGTACCTATGTCCAATGGCATAATCAGAATTTGAAGATACATCAAAGGATACAAAGGTAAAATTATCCCTTGAATAACTAACTCACCGATTAGGGTTCACAATTGTGCATTCTCATTTCTCATTTTAAGGCACAACTCATGAAAAATATGTTTTGAATATATGAAGTTGTTTTTGGAATAAATATGTCTAAATGGAAAATTTTAACAAAAACAGTAAGCCTCGATCTATGTGTTGGTCAATCAAAAATTCCCAGGATATGTTTATCGATGTCTAGAATGCTTCGAACAAAGGCTCGATCGATCAACTGTGCGCGAATAGTTTTTGAAAACTTCTCTAAATCAGAATCTTAGAAGGTTTAGGTCTCCTACTCTGATTACAACTAAGAAACCCTAATTTCTTTGGACTCAAGGCATAATCTAAAGACCTCTAGGCTCTCATAATACATAGATCTCTAGACACATTATTGAGGGATCATATATTTTTTAGTGTATATTTTATTTTCCATCATCTACATCTTGCATTAGATGGTGAGTTATTATTGAAAATGTTTGAAATCATAATTCTTGTGCTACACGGAGAATTCGACACACAAGCGTCTCTACACGAAGAACAGGCAACTTGGACGATTGGCCCTTGGAGATTAAATTACTGGTCGGAGAAGCGGATCACGTAAGGAAGTGAATCTGTTGACGAGCGGACTGTGTGCCTGGATATTTGAGTGGAGAGTTTGGTGGATCAATCTGTGCCAGGAGGTAACTGCAGAATGTCTAAGGTTTTGGAAACTTGTAACGTAGGTTTAATATCTCTTTCTCATAGTGGATTTGATCTACCTGGATTAGGTCCCATGGTTTTTTCCATTGGGGTTTTTCACGTAAAAATTGTGTGTTCTTGTGTGATTGCATGATTTATTTGTTTTTGCTCCCTATTTAACTAATTCATATCGTTGCGTTTTAAATATAATTATTAGAGTTTAAAAATCAGTTATTGTTAGTTAAAATTGGACAAAATCTATTCAGCCCCTCTAGATCTATTTTGAGATTTGTGCGCTTTCTAGTAGAGCCTTGGCTCCGGTTCCGCACTTAAGATTATTGTTATATGATAATTTCTGGTTCTAATTCCATTCAGTATGACGAAAATTCGAGCTTATTTCCTTCTATTTGTGCACTGAGATTATATTTGTGGTGCATACTGATAATTAAAAAATCCTTTTGGTCATATTCGTTACAATCAGTCATTAGTTAATGGGCAGGTAATATATGATTTACCTTGATGCAGGAACGTGCTGGTCGAATTTATTCTCTGCCTGATGTTGGTGATTTCTTTTGGGATAAAGTTCCAACACCCATGCTTGATATGGTTGAAAACCCTATGCACTTGAAGAACTTGTCTCCAAAGGTTATAGAGTTAGCTTTCTGATATATTTTAACTTTTGCAAGTCTCAAAATCTCAAGTTATCTTGAAATCATTGACTTCTCAACTCACTAAAATTAGCTCTACGCAGGAACTGAAACAATTAGCTGATGACATCCGGTCAGAATTATCTTTTATAATGTTGAAAACTCAAAACCCCTGCAAAGCTAGTCTTGCAGCAGTGGAGTTGACAATTGCAATACACCATGTTTTTCATGCTCCAGTGGACAAGATATTGTGGGATGCAGCGGAGCAAGTAAGATCATATTTTATACCTTCATATAAAGGTGCATAATTATTTTGTGGCTTGAGAGGGATGAGAGTGCATTACCGTTACTTGGTGTGGTGGTTGGGGATATGGGGAGGTGGTGCCAGAGTGAGAGAACAGTGGGAGCCGCAGCTAATATAGGTGAAAGAGAGAAGACAGAGGACTTGGTAATAGCATGCTTAGTGTATATCTTCTTTCTGATGTTACTAGTTTAAAAGCATATTCCAAGGAAAAAACAAGGCCAACTTGTGTTCTTATTGTTTCTTAGAGAATATTGATGAAACAATAAGGCAAAAGAGTTTAACTTGTGCATTTATTTACCATTTTTACGAGTTAAAATTTGATGCACCTTATGATTAATTCTCTTCTTTTAACTGAACAGACATATGCACATAAGATCCTCACTGGAAGGCGGTCCCTCATGCATACACTTAGAAAAAAGAATGGTCTTTCAGGTTTCACATCTCCCTTTGAGAGTGAATTTGACCCATTTGGTGCAGGGCATGGATGCAACAGTATTTCTGCTGGACTTGGTAGTATTTATTTGCATCCTTTTTTCATTCTTTTTCTTATTGTGAGAAAACAGTCATCTGTCAATGATTCATGTTTCTGCTGCTATTTTATATACTAGTCATATATTTTCTTTCTGTCTAGTTGGAAATTCAAACCCTCAAAGCATTGTTAAAAAATTGGTTACATGAATTTTATTTTGTCATTTTATGTTGTTTAGATCTATAATTTCAGTTAAACCACTTGCTATTTTGTCTTTCCTTAGTTTTCTAACTCATGTCAGTTTTGGTCTTTCCTTCCCCTAGCATTACCCTTTGAGTCAATTTTACTCTTTCTCATTGTTATTCTCTTCACATACACAAATCATCTTATTCGGTTCCATTTTACTTTTCACCAATTGGTGCCAATCACCGTCTCAGGAATATATTTGTTTCCTTCTCCTAGCATTACTTTCAGCAAGGATGCTACTTTCACATCCATCTCAGTATCCACATTTTGATCATGTTTATTCAAAAAATTGAAGGCCATTACCTTGTGCTGGTCTCAGTTGCACAAGGTGCTGAGAGGAAAAGATTGGAGACAGACGTGACCTTTAGTATTTTTTTTCACAAAAAGGCTGCACTCAGACTCTAACAGACTCTTCACGTTTGCCAATTTAAGCTTTTTCCATTGCACGGAGCTATGACCCTATGTTCATTTTTTAGAAATATTTTATTTATTCCCCAGTCATAGTTCAATAACTGTTTTAGAGAACTTCTCGTTTAGCTTTGTAGGTGTACGTCGATAGCACAACACACCAAAAGCATTCCATACTCAAATCATCTGCTTTAATTTGTACAAGCAACATTATCTCCAACTTCTCCCTCCTTGTAGATAATTGAGTATAGATAAAGAAACTATATTGCTCTTTAGTATCTTTGGTTTTTTAGAACTTTCCATTTCTTTTTTTAAACTGTGAAATCTATAATAATATATGTATAATCATAGTATATCATCTAATTCAACCAGGTTTAGGTGAAATTTTCTTCTTTGAACTTTCTAGGAGAAGCCCCAACTTATATTTTAGAAAAATCTGGCAGCTTTCCTTCAATTTTATTTTCAGGATTAAACGTGGAAGTTGAGAAATGAAGTGTATGTAATTCTTTAAATTCAGGAATGGCAGTTGCACGGGATATTAAAGGGAAGCGAGAACGTGTAATTGCGGTCATCAGCAATGTGACAACCATGAACGGTCAGATTTACGAGGCAATGAGCAATGCAGGTTATTTGGACTCGAACATGGTTGTGATATTGAATGACAGTTGCCATTCATTACTCCCAAAGCTCGAGGAGGGCCACAAGACACCAATCAATGCTCTATCTAGTACTCTAAGCAAGCTGCAGTCAAGTAAATCCTTCCGAAAATTCAGAGAAGTTGCCAAGGCAAGCTTTATTGGTTTTCCATTTATTCTGCTTAGCTATGTCCATGGAAGAATTTGATTCCAAAAAGAATTAAACAAATTTTGAACATCACAAAAATTGTGAGTCCTTTTGTAAAGTTAAATTGTTATCTAGTCTGCAAAAAGATTAATGGGACGACTGACAATTGCAGCCTATACATTATTTGCATTACCTCTATGCAGGACATGTCTACAATCAGGACACTCTAATTGAGCTTTGTCCTTGTAATTGTTAGATCCAAAGATGATCTCACAGCCATAGGTCGCAACGGTTATAGGGGGGGGCCTTACCCAAAAAAAAACAGTTATAGGGGGGCGAGCTTAGTCAGAGTGCCCTCATGATTATTTTTTCCTATTCTTAGTATAACCTAATACATAAGGAACATACAATGATTTAACCTAAAAATAATAGGAAAATAAAATGTGCATAAATAGAGATGGGAAGATTGATACGAGAAGGAAAAAAAATAGAGAGAAAAACTATGGTAGGCAATAAATGAGACTGCCAGGTTTCGAGCATCCATTTTTCTTTTTTCTTGAAGTGATATAGATAATAGAATTATACACACACACGCACATATATCTGAATAGAGTATGCAATAATGAACTTATTGTTTTACCATATTTAGAATTTCTAAAGCAAGACTAAGAAGGTTACTTTGGAGGGGGCACATTTAATTTTTTTTTCAAGCTCATTATTGACATCAACAAGGACCTATAAATGAAGGTTTTCTAAAGATGTCCCATATGTAATTTCACCATTAATTTCCATTAATAAGGACCCATAAATAAAGGTTTTGAAAAGAATATGGGTGGGCCAGTGAGCCATGGCCCCCCCTTAAGGGAAAAGGTAGGACTTCAAGATTTTTTAAAAAAATATCCTGGATATATGATTGGACTGCATTGAAATTTATAATGCATGGGATGGGTTCAGGTTACATTGGCTTAATTAGAAACTTCTTGATTTTGGACCCTTTTTACCTGAGTCTTAAAAGATTTTCTTATAATACTTAACATGGTGAATAATGTTGTGTGGTAAATCCATGCATTATACTTTCATCACCATCAGTCATATGTTTTCTTTTCAGGGTCTCACTAAGAGAATTGGTAGTGGTATGCACGAATGGGCAGCCAAAGTTGATGAGTTTGTGCGTGGTATGATGGGTCCTCTAGGATCAACTCTCTTTGAGGAGCTGGGATTGTATTACATTGGCCCTGTTGATGGACACAACATCGATGACCTTTTATGTGTTCTACATGAAGTTGCATCCTTGGATTCGATGGGTCCTGTGTTGGTTCATGTAATAACAAAGGAAGATCGGGAAGTAGAAGATACCCAAAAGAACAACACAGCAAACAAATATAGTGAAAGTATGCTTCTTTTATTTCTTCTTGTTACTGATATTCTTTTTGTAATTTCTTAACATAAGATCTCAAAATTTACATGTTCAAGCTCAGTTTGGAGCTAAACAGAGTTGCGCTTTGGCAAACTTCACTTTAGGCTCATGTTTTAAGGCTCTAGCTCAAACTTGGATCATGCCTTTCGTCAGACCAAGAAGCTGGGTTTGTGCCCGGCCAGCCATGTTGCTGAGAGCTTGGGAATAGCTAAGCTCTCTATAGTCTCAATTGAATATTGACTTATTTCCGAAGTTATATTTATGCTTCTATTTATTTATTTTATTTGTGATAACTAAGGAATGAAATAAAAAAAAGCACCAAAAGGAAGCGGAAACCAAGTACAGCTGACTACATAGGAGCAAGACAAACAAACCAACCAGAATTCTAAATGATAATACATCTCTTAAAGAAAATCAACAGGGAAAAAAAATCCAGTGTGTAATACTAACCCAAAACCCAAATATGCAAACATTTTAAAAACACAACTATGACTATTCTACTCCTTCCAAATGCAGCAAAGTATGACTATTCTTTTTACTTTCACTGAGTTCAAATTACAATACTTCTATTTATTTTTCATTCCTGGAGTTCACAAATGAAATACTGCATTAAGTGAATCTAGTAACCTTTAATTCTTGAAAGAATATCATAGATAATGAATTTATAGATAATCATTCAAGATAACTTGTCAACTTGGGGTCTAATTTGAACTGGGACCACAGCGTCTGTGCTCGGTCGTGCAAGTTGAATGGGTTTTGTGTCATCATGTTCTGCTTAGGAGCCACTTGTAAGAGATCAGGCTTTTGTTGAGTGGATATAGCAGGACCTGTTGACTCTAAACATCAAACAAGAACTTATTGTTATGACAATAATCAGGTTCTTCTCACAAAAGTACACATGTACATGCATAACATACATTGCACATACATATATACATGAATGTATCTATGTGCTTGGGTGTATGCATGGCTATATAAATAATTAATTAAGTCAAGAATGTTAGGAAGTGGATGTCCTCCCTTCTAATGCTTTGTAACAGGACATTAGAAATTTCAGCAAGCATCTTTACAAGGTCCTGGGTCAGTTCCAATTTCAGAAGAAAAATGTGGACTGCTTGACAAAGCATCTTAGAATCAATTAATTACCATTGTCCAAAAACAATGAACTATTAGTTAAAAGTCTTGTTGGTTTTCTATATATTAACAGGTCCATAACAACCTCGCTCCATATTCTGTGTTGCAGCTTGTCCTTTTATGCTGCTGTTATACTGATTAATTGTTTCTTTGAATACAAACGAAAAGAACCAAATATGAGTTTTCTCAATTTTTTCATTGGCTTGTTTCTTGTTTAAAGCAGATTCATCTAAGCGTGATTCATTACCACGTAGTACTCACCCTCGAACATATAGTGATTGCTTTGTGGAGGCTCTGATTTCAGAGGCAGAAAGAGACAATGAAATTGTGGTAGTTCACGCAGGAATGGGAATGGAAAGATCACTTGAACAATTTCAGGAGAAGTTCCCAGACAAGTTTTTTGATGTGGGGATGGCTGAGCAGCATGCAGTTACATTTTCTGCTGGTTTGTCTCGTGGGGGATTGAAGCCATTTTGTATTATTCCATCTGCTTTTCTGCAGAGAGCTTATGATCAGGTCCTCTCTCTCTCTCTCTCTCTGATGTAGGATAGTTTTAGTAGGTTTCATATTATATATATCTATATATATATTTAATATTTTTTTAGAGAAAGTTTAATTTTGGTACTAATTTTCTTTTATTTAACTTTCCTTTTGAAAATAGATTTCCTTTTCCTGTTTGGATTAGGATTTCTACAAGTTTCCTTTTATTTTTAGGTTTTCTAGTGCTGTTAGGATTATGATTTCTCTATTATAAATATATGTACTGTCATAGGACAGAAATCAATCAATGAATTTATCAATAATATACCAATTGCTTTGCAATTTTCTTTAACTTTGTGGATTCAAAGTTGTTTATCTTGTTCGTGCGCAAACATTCATAGCTTCCGCTTCGTCAGTTGGTATAAGAGCCTTGATTTACCCTGATCTGATGGCAATTGGTTGTTTTGGTAGCACCCACTTTTTTGAAGATGATCGCAGAGTGAAGGCCCCTTGGGCAGCTATGCAAGCTCAGGAACAGCAGTTTGGACGGATGGAACGCATGTTGCAGGATCTCCAACAAGCTGTCGTTGGACTTAGGATTGGTGGCAACCAGACTCATGAACTAGTTCGGGTTCGCGCCGACGATGTTCCTCGCGGCCACCCGAACATAGGTTATGTTCTTGTATATTCGCGTAGGCCTCCAGCCTATGAGGATTATTTCGATGATAAGGAGTTTGGATTCAGAGAGGTTGCGACGAATCGACGTGATTGAGGTAGATGTGACAGAGTCTGTAGATATCCAAACAATCGTGAGTTTCAAAGAAAACTTAATCTACTCACTTTTCGTGGAAGTTTTATTATTGAGGAAGTCTTGGCTTGGCTTGAAGAAGTTGAAGAATTTTTTGAGTATTTTGATTTACCAGAAAACAAGCAAGTTCCGCTTGTAGCTTTCAAGTTTAAAGGATGTGCTTTAGCTTGGTGGGATCAGACACAAACTAACCGAATGAGGCAAAGAAAACGTGTGTGATCATGGTACAAGATGAAATGGTTAATAAATCTAAATTTCTGCCACCAAATCATGAGCAGATAATGTATGACAAATATCTACAGGCAAGAGAATCATGAATATATGGAGAAAACTCTTAGTTATGATAACATAGCCACATCTGATTGTGAAAATTCTGTTTCATCAACCATATATGCTGCCAATGACTCATTGAGTGGTCTTATTGACAATGCTATGACCACTAAGCATGATGCTACGGTCAACTTTCAGGCACCCCAATATAATATTCCTATTGGGTCTACTAACGTTGTTCCAGATTGTAGGAATAAAGGTGACAATATTACAAGGTTAAGCATCCAAAATTCTGTCGTGAAAAAGAATCAAAAATTCATTTCAGGTCCAGTTGATCAGAATAGAAGGAAAGATGATGAGAGCGTCTTAATAGACTTATCACCACATATATGTGAGAATAAGGTGGGTATACATAACACTGATGAGAAGTTGTACAGTTGAGGCTCGATCCCTGAATCTAAGTGGCAAGAAAAGTCTATCCAAGACGGTCCCACTTTGATCACAGTAGGTTACGAATTTCCCAACAAGGCAAACGTCAATAATCACTCAAACCCATATTTAAAGGATAAGGATGAGAACAACTTGGAAGAGCTTGAAGGTGAGAGGGATAATTTGATTTGCATTGGAATTCTGATTGAACTAGGAGAACTTGACGGTGAAGCTACTGGGCAAGACATTCTGTTGGTAGCTGCATGCCTTCCCAAATTTCAATTGGAGCAAGATACAAACACATCTTTACTTGAAGAAAAAGGGCCCATTAAAGGTGTGCAATGCAAAAAGACAAAGAGTGAAGATCTTACAGCTTTTGGATCTTTGACCATTATTTGTGATGGCTGTTTTAGTTTGTACTACTCCCTTTGCAGACCTAAGGCAGTTGTACCCTCTTGCTTCATTAATATGGTGCTAGTGAATTGCCAACTTCCATGTACAATTCACGGACTTGTTATCTTAACACAACCATCTCCTAGTTGTGATGAAAAGGTGCTTTCCATACCTTTGTCAAAAAAATTGGCCATTCAAGTTTATAGTAAGATAGACCTCTTGAGCCATTCTGTGTCTATTAATTTGGATGATCTTGTTGGTGAAGCACATCGAGAACAAAACATGCTATTTTCTTAGTGTGGATTTTTCCTTATCATGACTGAAGAAGTTTACAAAGTATCAAGGTTAATTCCTCAATGGATTGAAATATTATTCAAACTCGTATATGATGAGTATTCGCAGCCGAACTCAAGGACGAGTTCCTTTGAAGTGGGAGAGACTGATGTAGGACAGTTTTAGTAGGTTTCATATTATATATATCTATATATATATTTAAAATTTTTTTAGAGAAAGTTTAATTTTGGGTACTAATTTTCTTTTATTTTAGTTTCCTTTTGAAAATAGATTTCCTTTTCTTGTTTGGATTAGGATTTCTACAAGTTTCCTTTTATTTTTAGGTTTCCTAGTGCTGTTAGGATTAGGATTTCTCTATTATAAATATATGTACTGCCATAGGATAGAAATCAATCAATCAATTTATCAATAATATTCCAATTGCTTTGCAATTTAATTTAACTTTGTGGATTCAAAGTTGTTTATCTTGTTCGTGCGTGAACGATCATAGCTTCCGCTTCGTCACTCTCTCTCTCTTGTTTTTATGTCTTATGGAAATCTTACTACTCCTTACATAATACTTGAAAGTATAGAAAATTTTTAGTAAGCATTAAAGGAAGCTGTCACATAATTGATGGTTTATGATTAGACTTGAGGATTTTATGGCATGATATTTAAGTTTTTGCTATCATTTTTTTGATAGAGGCCATGTTTCTAAT
Source organism: Cornus controversa (assembly GCA_026545225.1). Lineage (NCBI taxonomy): Eukaryota > Viridiplantae > Streptophyta > Magnoliopsida > Cornales > Cornaceae > Cornus > Cornus controversa. Next base: position 63,632,057 of record CM048846.1, on the reverse strand, counting down.
GGCACTATCCACAATGTTAGTTTCAAAAAGGTAATTATATGAAAGCACAAATGGATGAGTTTAATTTGCATGGAATGTCTAAGGCTCCTAGCATGCGCTTTTCAACTTATTACCTTTTATCTATGGTGGGAGGGTATTTGATATGGAAATATATAATTAGTTGAATGTGAAGCAGCTGTATTAGGAATCAATGAATGTGATGTTCGATTTATGTAACATGGATGCTTGTAAATGTAAGAGGCTGCATACTTGTGTGGGTCTGTTAGGAAATCACTTTGACAATATCTTTGAAGGGCATGCGTTTCTTACTTTAATTAATTCTAGAGGTTGGAGGGGAAATAATTTCTTAAAAGTTAAATGAATACTACCGAGTCTTTTAGTTTACTGCCTCAACATGATCCCGTAATTATGTTGGTTTGTTAATAAAATAATCTTTACTGCATTTAAAAATCTTGGTTTAAGGATGATTCAGAGGAGAGAAAAGAACTTTCTACAGTAACCAAAATTTGCACAGTAAATAAATCTCTATTTGAGAACCAAGCATGGGCAGCCAGGATGTTGAATTTCCTGAGAACAGATGATCAATGCATTATGTACATATATGGCAATCACTGAATCTTAGTCAAAGCTTCATCTTTATTTGTTCAATTACGTAAATACTGAATGTTTTCATACATATATGCATGTCACGTTACCATGTGCTGTTTCTCATCTACTTGTTTATGTCCATGACTGTACGTAAGCCCATGGATGGACAATCCTCATGTCATCTTATCTTCTCCCTTTTTCTTATGCATAGTGTAGTTAATTTTCTTCTATGCCTTTATGTATGTTCTGCCTCTTCCACCTATGGATATGTTTCTGTATGTTCAACGCTGGACTACATGACCTCTCTCTCTCTCTCTGTGTGCGCGCGCGCCAACTTATAACTATTTTGTGCATATTTAGATCTAGAAAAAACTCTTTTTCTCTCTATATTTTCACACGCTTCTGCAGCCAATGGATGCATGCAAATACACCTATTGGGTAAATTTCCTCTTTATAAATGGATATTTGTACAAAATGTTCGAATTAATACTATCTTAAGCGAGATAGGATTATGGGTTTTGGGTTGATATAATGGAATGGCATGAAACCATGTTTTGGCACTAAATAGGAAAGGAAGAAAAAATCAATAACCACCTGGAAACACTATGGCCCTCTAAAGTGTTTGTATTCCCTTTTTGTATTCGTAGGTTGTTCATGATGTAGATCGGCAGAGAATTCCAGTGCGTTTTGTCATCACAAGTGCAGGATTGGTAGGATCTGATGGTCCCACGCACTGTGGAGCATTTGATATAGCTTTCATGTCATGTTTGCCAAATATGATTCTCATGGCACCATCTAACGAGGATGATCTTGTACACATGGTGGCCACAGCAGCCCATATTAATGACAGGCCAGTTTGCTTCCGGTATCCTAGAGGTGCTATTGTTAAGTCGAACAACACTACAGGCAATGGAGTTCCAATTGAAGTAATTTATCGGTACCCTTTCTATGTGTCCTTTTTATATTGACTTTCTGTGATATATTGATTTACATCCTTTAACATTGTCTTTGGGTCTGCATAACTGTTTAAAAATAACAGTGTAACCAAAATTGATGATTTCTTGTCAACATCCCTAATTACAATTATTATGCTATTTATTTGATCATGCATAAAGGTCAATACATTTATTTGACATGAAAAATTTAAGGATCAGTTCAGTATATCCTTTTCTGCATTCCCTACTATTTTCTTAAATAATCTTTACAATTCACACTGTACCCCTTGCTGACCAGTTTTGAGTCCTAAAATTTTTCACTATCCTGGTTCCCTAATATGACTACTTCCTAATGTGAAGCAGATTGGTAAAGGGAAAGTTCTTATAGAGGGTAAAGATATTGCTTTGCTTGGCTATGGAGCTATGGTACAGAACTGCCTTAAAGCCCAGTCACTTCTTTCAGAACTTGGAATTGAGGTAACGGTTGCAGATGCAAGATTTTGCAAGCCACTTGACATAAAGCTGGTCAGGCAGCTATGTGAAAACCATGCCTTTCTGATCACCGTTGAGGAAGGCTCTATTGGAGGATTTGGATCACATGTTGCACAATTTATGTCACTTGATGGGCAACTTGATGGAAGAATCAAGGTAATATTTTTAATCATCTATATATGGACAAGTTCATTTCCTGAATGGACTTAAAGGGGATTTTTTTTTCTTTCTAAATATATATTTGGGTGTTCTGTGATCCTGAGTAGCTTCTGCACTCTCGGTAACTTGTGAACTGGCGGAAGTATAGAAGTATGTGTTCACATCATTGATTTAAGATGTATTTCCTAGATACTTGTTTTGTTATACAGTAACAGTGTTAAAGAAAGTGAAACATAATTCTAAATTTGGAGCTGAAAAGATCCAAACAATTGCAATTGCCGCTAAATACTTTGGTTCTGCTGCATGGAAGCCCAGGAAGTAGTGATGCTAACTATCACTCTGTATTCTTATTACTACTTGCTTTAGAGATAAAAAGAAAGAGAATAACTTGCTCGCTTCTGCCTCATTTTTTTCCATTCTCAGTAATACCAGAGAATCCAAAATCCCTTTTCTTTTCTTTTTTTCCTCCGTCCTCAGAAACCAAGATGAATCCATGTAGTACGTCACAGTTTAGTTGGAGTAAGGCTTGTTGGGTTGAATGTTCTCATCAAGCATATAAGTAGTCAGTTCTTATTGAACCCATTGGTTTATTTCAATGCTTTTTTTATAACAGGCACTTTATTTTGCATGTGCATTTGGAGAGTTCTTGAATCTCTTCTTCGTTAATGGATTAGGAACCAGATAGATAATATCTAATTTGACATTTCTGTAATTAGGTACACACTCTTGTTCAAATTTTTATCTCCATTCTGATCCTTCTCTGAATCAACTTTTTCAGTGGCGACCGATTGTTTTACCAGACAACTACATAGAGCATGCTTCACCAAAGGAACAGCTTGCTCTTGCAGGGCTGAGTGGACACCACATTGCTGCAACAGCATTGAGTCTGCTCGGACGTACCCGTGAAGCTCTCCTTTTGATGTGCTAGGGGAGTGGTTTCTTTCTATCATCGTTGATAAACCAAATAGATTGAAGCTGCAGAACATGAACGAGGGAAAGGTTGATCAAAGCTAATGAGTAACATTTACTCTACTGATCTTTGGGTAATTTCTCTTTCATTGTATTGTTGTAGTTTGTACATATGTGATTGCTGTTTTTGCCCCCTTAAGTATATGATATCATTTGTTTTGTCCCAAGGGCAGAATTTCTATCTTCTAAAACATGAGCTACAAATAATACATGTTAATAAAGAAATATTTATTCTTAATTATTCTTTCTTTCCTTTTCTTTTGCTTTCTCTCTTTTTCTTCTGAGCTCATAACAAAGCTAGGAGGATGTTCTCATTGTATTAATCATGCTAGTTTTCCAGCTCATATATATATATATATATATATATATAAAGCTTGACAAGGTAACTAAATTGGAAACTTCATGGTATTTAGAGAGAGAGAGGGTCTGTCATCTGCGTGTTATAAACGAGCAAGATGACAAGAGCGAGAACGTAACTTAAGTTCTTCCATTGCAGTAGCAGGAAGTGATTCCCTGCTACAATAGAGAAAACACGAAAAGTAACTATAAATTTCACTTTCCCTTTTCTTCTTTAACAGTGAAAGTACTTCATAAAATGTAAAATCACTTTATTAAATTTGATTTGATTTCTGCTTTTCATTTTACTTTTTAAGAGTTAGACAGCAGAAAGCAAGAGTGAATGGGCTCTTAAGGAAAATTGTTTTTGTAAAATTCATGGAAAGCTGATTTTGATAAGATGTTATTTAAAATATATATATTTTTTCATTTTTAAAAAATTGAGAAGTATGAAAAAAAATCCAACCAATGCAAAGAGCTCAGTTGGACACTTCAATTTCTCTCCTCGTGCAAATAGAATTATTTTTTTTCTTCTAAATATATTGTGATGAGGTAAAAATTTATTCTGAATTGGTCAAACGTCAACCTGTAAAAAATGACAAGAGAAGGGTAATCGCAAGGACACCGGTGCCGGCCGACTATGCTCCGATGATCAAGTCAGAAATCAGAAGGAATTTTTAAAGCTATAAAGGAACTCAAAGGGTATTAATTGCGTATCTTCGTATATGGACCGTCCTGTATTTATAGTGACCAAGTGAGTGTGCTCTAGTAAAACTCTGTCTCTTCAGCTTCCCTTTCCCACTTGGAGACAACCAGTCTTGGTTAAAACATTCTTCTTATTCACGTCATATTAGCACTATCCTCCCTCCCATGTTATACGTTTCATATTAGGAGTCAAACATCCCATCAGATGCCCCTTGTTCATGAGGGTCGTTTGTCGGACATTAGGAACATTTGGTGTTTCAATGGATACTTGAACTACTAGCTTGGCCCACCTTTTTTTTTGCAGGCCCGATATTACACGGGGCGCGGGTGGGCCACGCGTCTGGCGCCCGGCCTCCGGCATCGCACCAGGCTCCCAGTGCCCGGCTTGGGCCTGGCACAATGGGCCCCGTGGGCCGCCCGGCCTAGGCTAGGCACGGTGGACCCCGCAGTCCGTCCGACCTAGGCCAGGCACGATGGGCCCCGCGGCGCGGCTTTGGCCATGCTCAAGATGGGCCAGTTTTTTCTTGGGCCCGCTACTTGTCGGGCCAATTTTTCTTGGGCCCGTCGCTTGATCGGATCGATTTCTTCCTGGGCTTGGCTTTTGGTTGGGCTGGTTTCTTCTTTGGCCCGCCACTTGGTCAATATATAAGAACCTGATTTATATATATATATATATAAAATGATTGTCACTTTGAAGAATCGAACCTTAGTTAATAAGCTCTAATGGTCTCACCCTAACCATTATGTCAATGACTCATTTTGGTTAATAAAATTTAACTAATAAACTTCATAGTACAGCTATTGATAAGCATGTGACAACCTTGGCGAGACTTACTCGCCATTTATTAAAATTTCTTTTAACTGGTTTTGCCCCCGTAGGGTCTGTTGACAATGTTCTCGGGATTAATTATCCCGTCTTTTTTATTAAAGTCCCTTTGAAGAGGTGTGTCCCCGCAGAGCAGTGTCCCCGTAGTTGGGCTGGCCCCCATAGGGGCTGTGTCCCCCGTAGCGCTAGCCGTGCGTAGAGCTGTGTCCTAGTAAGGATGTGCCCCCGTAGGGCTATTTTAACAACGGTTTTGGAATTCATCCGTCCCGCCTTTTTCATTAAAGTTCGTCCTTGGAGGTGTATCCTTGTAAGGTTGTGCCCACGTAGGGTTGTGCCCCCGTAAGGCTATTTTAACAATGTTCTCGAAATTCATCCATCCCACCTTTTTCATTAAAGGCCTTCCTTAGAGGTGTATCCCCATAGGGTTGTGCCCATGTTGGGCTGTGCCCCGTAGGGCTATTTTAACAATGTTCTCGGAATTCATCCATCCTGCCTTTTTTATTAAAGGCTCTCCTTGGAGGTGTATCCCCATAGGGTTGTGCCCACGTAGGGCTATTTTAACAATATTCTCGAAATTCATCCATCCCGCCTTTTTGGTCCTCCTTGGAGGTGTATCCCCGTAGGGCTGTGCCCCCGTAGGGCTATTTACTTTTTGTTTTAGTTATAACAACATATTTTGAACCAAAAATGATTGCTATTGATATTTTTGTAACAAATAGAGAATTATTCGAGCAAAAAACCTCGGAGCTATCGTCCTAAGGCTCGATACTAAATTGAGTTTCAGCTAGAATTATTAAAGTAAATGCAACTTTTAAAAGAAAATCTTACTAGTGGCACTTCCTCAGATGCTCAGCATTCCAAGGATGGGCCAACTGCCTCCCTTCTAATGTCTCTAGTCAATATGCCCCCTACCTCCTCCAAGTCCACCAAAGATAACTCTGATTTCTCTCAATAGATGATTTTTTCGAGTGTTATCATATTTATCATCCCTATCCTATTGGCGGTTCCGTGTTCCCCTCTCTCTCCGGCCATGTATCTTTGTAGTTGGCCTCTACAAATCAGACTTTCAATCTGCTTTTTCAAGTATATGCACTCATCTGTATAGTGGCCATGGTCGCGATGGAACCTACAATACTTGTCGTGGGACCTCTTGGATGGATTGGTTCTTAGTTTTGGGGGCCAAGCAACAACCTGGTTATCTTGGATGTAGAGGAGGATTTGACTTATTGATGTGTTTAAGGGGGTAAAGGTGTTGAATCCCTTATCACGACGTGATGCTTTATCGGTCTGCTCTAGTGACATCTGCCATACTTGGGGTCTCTATCTTCCTCACTAGACTGTCCTCCCCTTTTTCATGTCTGCCTTTTTCGCATCAAGGGCCTCCTCTGCATTCATGTACTTTTGGGCCTTCACGAGTAGCTCGGACATACTTTCTGGAGAGTGCTTGGAAATTGAGTACAAGAACTTTGAAGGCAGTAGGCCCCCCATTAATGTGGTAACTGCCACATTGTCGTCCAGGGCATTGACCTGCAACATCTCCTTATTAAACCGGTTAATGTAGTTTCGCAATGACTCCCCCTTAATCTGTCTTACATTCAGGAAATAGGTGGCGGGTTTTCTGTGCCTTCGGGCGGCAATAAAATTGCCTACGAACAATTAGCTTAATTCTTTGAAGGAACGTACAGATACCGGCTTCAGGTTGTTAAACCATAACCGGGTCGAACCCTTCAATGTAGTAGGAAAAGCTCTACATAGAATTTCATCTGGTATTTCTTGGAGGTGCATCAGAGCCTTGTAGGTCTCCAGATGATCTAACGGGTCCTTGGTCTCATCAAAGCTTTCAAGGGTGAGCATCTTGAACTTGTTGGGTAAAGGATAGTTCATTATCCCCATGGATAAGGGGATGTTGGTTTGCTAGACCAGCTCCTCTACTGTAGCAGAGCCCTTCCCCCTTATGGCGTGGGCCATGCTTTCTACCCTGGCTCTTAGGTCTTACATCTCCATGTCATAATAGGTAGTTTCCCCTGAGTGTCTTGAGTCTTCATGAGGTTGGTTCTTTTTGAGTGGGACTAGGTGACTGGGGTTCGTCCCAACTCTTACTCAGCTCTGAGCTGCGTCGTCCGTTGGGACTTCACTGTCTCGCCCAATACCATCCCCTTCTAGATCAACAAGCCTAAGGTGACTCGATGATGGTACTAGTGCCACAGGAGGGAGGCGTTGCAGAATTGTCACATTTTGTTGGAGTATCTGGGCTAGACTTTGATTCAAGTTTCGGACCTGGCATTCCAACGTTGCGATCCATCCCTGGTCGTTTGGGATTTTGGGGCGTACCCTATGCAGGGAAGTCCATCTGTCCAAGGGGTTGCATGCCTCCCTATCCTACAGCTGGCACGTTGCAGCCGGGAAAATCAAGGCCGGCAAGCGGGCCCTGTCTGACTGGAGGATTGTGGCCGGCAAGAAGGTCCTGCACTCGAGGATTGTGGCCAGCAGGAGGGCCCTGCGTAGGAGGGTCTTGTACAACCGTAGTCTCTAACCCAGATCGTAGGTGCATCATGCTTCATATATGATTCCCACAGACGACGCCAATTGATGAAGCAAAAATCCACCCCAAGCTGGTCAAATGCCAACCTGTAAAAAAGGACAAGAGAAGGGTAATCGCAAGGGCACCGGTGTGGTGCCGGCCGACTATGCTCCGACGATTAAGTCAGAAATCGGAAGAGATTTTTAAAGCTATAAAGGAACTCAAAGGGTATTAATTGCGTACCTTGGTATATGGACCGTCCTGTATTTATAGAGACCAAGTGAGAGTGTGCCCTAGTAAAACTCTGTCTCTTCAGCTTCCCTTTCCCACTTGGAGACAACCAATCTTGGTTAAAGCATTCTTCTTATCCACGTTACATTAGCACTATCTTCACATGTTATACGTTTCATATTAGGAGTCAAGCACCCCATCATATTGCATGGTATCTTCGAAGAACATGTGATTGTATATTGTGAGAATGTGAGAATTGCAAAGAAAGAGAAGAAGAGAAAAATGGGCTAGGGTTTCTATTATTAAAGATAATAAGAGAATACACATAAAGGGGTTTATATAGTCTAATAAGAAAGTGTGAAAGACTATCCTACCCTCACAGCTAAAAATATAATAAAAATAACAATCTAATATCTAATATCCCCCCTCAAACTCACGATACGGCAAGAAGAAGCATTGAAAGTTTGCCAACAAAAAAATGAAAGCGCTGAATGGTTTGAGACTTCGTAAAGAAATCTGCAATCTGCATAGAAGATGAAACAAAAGGCAAAGTAATCGTCTCATGCTGGAGATGATGCCGAGTGGTATGACAATTAATCTCAATGTGTTTGGTCCGCTCATAAAAGACTGAATTATGAGTAATTTGAATATCACTCTTATTATCGCAGTAAAGAGGGGTGGGAGTAGAAATAGTGGCATTCATATCTGCTAATAACCAACACAACCACACAACCTCATTTGTAGTAGATGCCATAGCACGGTACTCGGCCTCTGTGGAAGATCGAGAGACAACTGTTTGTTTCTTGCTCTTCCAAGAAATGAGAGTCACCCAAGAAGATGCAAAAACCTGTAGTAGACTTACGATCAGTCGGATCACCAGCCCAATCAGCATCAGATTATGTCCAAAGCTCCAAAGAGGACGTCGAAGAAAATAAAAGACTTTAACAGAGAGTACCCCGAAGATAATGCAGAATGCGAAGAACAACAGCCCAATGAACTGTAGAGGGGGAGGCAATGAACTGACTAACAATGTGGATACCATATGCAATGTCGAGGCGAGTAATAATGAGATAGATTAAGCTACCAACAATAGTCCAATACAATGTGGGATCAGGCAAATGAATACCATCTGTAGAAGCATAGCGAGCATTAAGTTCGATAGGAGTATCAACAGTCCAAGTATTCGGAAGACGAGCTCGCTGAAAAATGTCTACTGTGTACTTAGACTGAGGAAGAAGATAACCCTTAGGTGAAATGGTTACCTCAATACCCAAGAAGTACTATAGAGGGCCCAAATCCTTCATGTCAAACTGATTAGCTAATTCGGTCTTTAATACTGCAATTCCATCAACATCTCACCTGTAATAATAATGCATCTACATAGAGTGAAAGAAGAATATGGCCAACTGAATCATGAGTACTAGAGCAAAAACTAAGGGAAGTAACCACCATAGAGAACTTCTCAAAACAGGCTCGATGGGCCTGTTTGATGCCATATAAGGCATTCTTAAGCCTGCAAACTTCCCCAAGATTATGAGAGACACCAGGAGGAGGTACCATGTAAACTTCCTCTTGAAGATCTCCATTCAAAAAAGCATTTTTAACATCCATCTGAGAAATATGCCACTGACAAACAGAGGTCACTGCAATGAGAGCACGAGCAGTGGCCATCTTGGCAACTGGAGCAAAAGTTTCCTCATAATCCAAACCATACTACTGGGCAAAACCTTAGGCAACCAACCTGGCTTTATACCTCTCAATGGAGCCATCTAATTTAGTTTTAATTTTATAAACCCAATGAAAACCAATTGTGCTCTTACTAGGCGGGAGCGACAAAACCAATTGTGCTCTTACTAGGCGGGAGCGACGCCAAATCCCAAGTATCCATTCGATGCAAAGTAGAAAATTTCTCAACCATAGTCTGCTGCCAAAAGGAATCAAGAACTACCTCTGTATAAGAGGTAGGCTCACAAAGAGTGCGAATAGATGTTAAGAATGAATTAAATGAACTAGGATAACAAGAATAAGCAAAATTTGGTAACTGAGTGGACTTACGAGTATGCTTAGGAAAGCGAGAAGGAGGAGGATCCACAATCATAGAAGGAACTTGGGTGGTCGTAGGAGGGGATGGAACATCATCATCTGTAGAGAATAGAGCATCAGAAACGTCATGGGTTACACCATCAGTAGCTACTCGAGTTCTGTGAGAGAAGTGATAAGGAAAAGGCTGAGCAAGAAGAGGAGAATGGGTGGTAGGAGGTGGTGCATTGTCTATGGATGATGAAACAGTAGATGGGAGAATTTCACTTGCATTATCAGAGAAAGGTTCAATGCGAATAAATGTTGTCTTGGTCATGTTATGAGAGCTGGGAGGAACAGAAAATAAAGGAATATGCTCAAGGAATAAAACATGACGGGAGACATATAATTTATTAGCAACAGGATCAAAACAACGATAACCCTTTTGACTTTCACCATAACCAAGAAATACACAAATGGCAGAGCATGACGATAACTTATTACGCTCAACACTGGGACGAAGAACAAACATGTGCAACCAAAAACTCGTAAAAATGAGTAGTCGGGAGCATAACCATACAAATTTCATAGGGGGAGAGATCTGAAGTGTGAGATGTAGGAATTTTATTAATCAAGTGAACAATTGTGAGAACAGCTTCTCCCCAAAATTCACTAGGGACACTAGCGAACAAGAGAAAAGAACGAGATGTCTCAACAATGTGTCGATGTTTCCTTTCGGCAGCCCCATCCTGTTGAGAAGTGTCAATACAAGAGGATTGGTATATAATACCATCAGAGCGAAGCAACTCTGAAAAGGCTGTAGAAGTATACTCCCCACCCAAATCACAATTAAAACACTTAATACTTGCATAATATTGAGTTCTAACAAGTGACCAGAAAGCAGTATAAATGTTTATGAATTCAGAACGATGTTTCATTAGATAAACCTAACAATATCAAGTGTAATTATCAATGAAAGAAACATAATATCTCAACCCCCCTTTTGTTGCGACAGGGGCAGGGCCCCACACATCAAAATGAATCAAATCAAATGATGCAATAGAATAAAAAAATACTTTGATTAAAAGGTAGGGCAGAAAATTTAGCCAATTTACAACAACTACAATCATAAATATCATGAGATTGCAATGTACCCAAAGATCCTCTAGAAACCAAATATTTTAAACGAGGGGCTGAAACATGCCTAAGTCTAGAATGCCACAAGTAAAAACTAGAAGAATAGGAATTTAAACGAAAGGAACACTAATCAACACCCGAAATAGCTACATCTGGAACTTGTAGCTCGTCTAAAACATATAAGCTCCCCTGCCTACGGTCTGTCCCAATCAGCTTTTAGGATTGAGGATCCTGCACATGACAAGAAGTAGAAGAAAAGTGAACAGAATAACCAGAATTACATAATTGACCCACTGAAATGAGATTCATTGCAAGGTTAAGAATGTAATAAACATTAAAAAGTGATAAATGTGGTGTACGAATAGAACCAACTCCTGCCAAGGGTATGGGAGTGCCATCAGTGGCCATGACAGATGCAGGTGAAGGAGAGTGACATATAGATATAAAGGATAATGAATCAGGTGACATGTGATAAGAGGCGCCAGAGTCTAAAACCCACAAATGTGTAGTCATACCTGAAGGGTTAGAAGATGACAGACCTATTGAAGATGGAGTGGACATGACATATGGTTGTGGCTGTGTGGCAAGGAACTGCTGAAACTGTTTTGCAAGAGCGTTCATGTTAGGATCCAAAGAAGATGCAACTTCAGGTACAAATGCTACAGTGGTTGGCTGTGGAGGCCTATAAACTCGTTGTTGGGATTGCCCTCCCGAACGCCACTGCGGTTGAGGTGGGGGTTGCCTCCACTACTGCAAAGATGGGGGTTGCCTCCACTACTATTGAGGTGGGGTTGCCGCCATTGCTGCTGTGGTGGTTGTGTTTTATAAAATAATTTAGGACATTGGGTCTTCTAATGACCTTTCTGCTTACAAAAACTACATTCATCGAAACCAACCTTCGAAGAGAGCCTCGTCTGATTGCTCAAAGATGGCTTAGTAGGGACAGCCAAAACAGATTGACTAAGCATTGGGAGAGGGCCTTTTCCTGCCTGAATCTTAAGTCATGTCTCTTCAGCCAAAAGTTCACTTACAACTGCATCAACAGGGGGATGGGGATTACGATGCAGAATATTTCCCCGAAGCCCCTCAAAATCATCACATAGGGCCATCAAAAACTAAACAAGGTGTTATTCCTCTCTACGAGAAAGGTAATCAACATGGCACTGGAGGGACGCTGACTCCGTGAGAGCCAGTTGGTCCCAAAGATCAGACATAGTGGAGTAAAACTGCTGAATACTCATATCCTTTTGTTGCACTACTCGGATATTGGTTTCCAACTGATACTGTTTAGCAAAGTTGGATTGTGTGTACAATCTTGCCAAGTGATCCCAGACATGTTTTGCTATTTTATATTTTGCCAGTTGCATACCAATGGAGTGTTCAACGGAATTATTAATCCCAACTATCCAACAAATTTGCATATTTTTACTTCTTTAGTATCTGTGGGTTTGCTCACCACATCACTGACATAACCCCACATTTTTTTCCTTTCAAAAAATTCTTCATTACATAACTCCAATACGAGTAATTGTTGTCATTCAATCTTACACTAATTGATTATAGAGAATCATCTCTTTCACTAGCCATTGTGAAAAATAACAAATAAACGAACACCAATAGATTTTTTTTTTAAAATAAAAACAAAAACAAAAACAAATATCCAAGACAAGATGTTGATCAAAAACAAAATGACAAAAAACACCAAAGAAGCAAACCAGTGCGATGCTAGACGAAAGCGATACCGAAACCAGATCGATGCAAAAACGCCTAAAAAAAATTTCGGGGCTCCGCCTCAAACCCCGTAGATGAGATGTGCAGTTCTTCTATGTTATTACTAATCAAAGAACTCATCAGGATCATTGCTCTGATACCATGTGAGAATTGCAAAAAAAGAGAAAAATGGGCTAGGGTTTCTATTATTAAAGATAATAAGATAATACACATAAAGGGGTTTATATAGCCTAATAAGAAAGTGTGAAAGACCATCCTACCATCAGAGCTAAAAATATAATGAAAATAATAATATAATATCTAATATATATAACTTTAAATAATATTCAATTTTAAGACTTAAAAGTTATTTTATGTCATCTAGCCTGGATCCTCTGTTGTGGACTATACTTCTGTTGTGTCTGCAGTAGTCAAAATGATCACGTTTTATGTTGATTTGTAAAGCATTTGTTAAATGCTAAATTGGTTTTGCTAAAGTTACCCAAATAAAAAAATACTTAAAGTGTCTGATCCATCTGCCGAAATCTATGCTCCTTTTCAAAGTTACGCAATATATAATTTTCCAAATATACTTTTGTGTTTCCTTCACTTAAACTTCAACAACTTTTACTATAAAATGAATTTTTTGATGAAATCCTTTCTATTCGAAAGATAATTATGAGAGCTTCAATTTGAGTACCACTTAGACTATGTTGCAACTTATTTTTTTATAAATAAATTTATTTAAAATTAAGACATTTACTTTATAAATAAACAACATATTTTTCTATTTCAGCAACTCCAATTTTATTTTTAACTAAATTAATTCATGTCTCTAAAACTCAATTTAAAATTTTAAATATATTTTAGGAATAATATATATATATATAGATATACATATATATATACATATATATCAATTTGAGTACTACATAAACTATATTACGATTTAATTTTTTTTAAAAATAAATTTATTTAAAATCAACACATTTAATTCAAATCAATTTAAACTTTTACATATATTTTAGAAATAATATCTGTATGTATATAAATATATTTAGAGAGATAAAAAAGAGTTTAAATAAATATTTATAAATTTTAGAATTTATATAGATTTAACATACTTAGGATTAAAGTGAAAATTTATAAAACTAAAATATAAAAAAATTATTTATAATATTATTTTATTACTTTTCTTTTCTTTTTAAAGATTTATAATATTATTTTAAAATAAATTTATTTAAAATCAATACATTTACTTCATAAATAAACAACATATATTCCTATTTCAGCAATTCCAAATCTATTTTTAACTAAGTTAAATCATCTCTCTAAAATTCAATTAAAATTTTTAAATATATTTTAGAAATAATATATATAAATATATATATATATATATCGAGAGAGAGAGAGAGATAAAAAGAGTTTAAATAAATATTTATAAATTTTAGAATTTATATAGATTTGACATACTTAGGATTAAAGTGAAAATTTATAAAAGTATAATATAAAAAAATTATTTATAATATTATTTTATTACTTTTCTTTTCTTTTTAAAGAGTTATAATATTATTATAAACTTAATAAAGAAATATTATAACTCTTTACAGTACTAAAGTACTGTGACTCTTCCCAACACAAAAGAAAAGTAATATAATAATATTTTAACTTTTTCAAAGAAAAAAGAAATATAATAAAGTAATATTATAAAAAATACTTTTTTATATATTTTCATTTTTATAAATTTTCACTCTAATCCTAAGTGTGTTAAATCAATATATATTCTAAAATTTATAAATATTTATTTAAGGAAAAATATGTTAGCACTCTCATTTTCTACGTTTGCACTCCCATCTTAAATTAAATGACATTTCTAACCCTAACTTCCCAAGTGAATGATTATTGTTTTTCAAATTACACAACTACCCTTTCTGATATCTACTCCATGTCACCAATCTTTAATGTTTTCGGTATCTTTTGACAGGATAAAAAAAAAATTACTCAAAAAGTAGTTATCTCTTTTTATTTAGATAGGACCCAAAAAAAAGTTATCTATGTTAAAAAAATTATCTCTTTTGACCAGACCAAAAAAGAAAAGTATAAAAAAATTATTATTTTTATTGAATAAATTATCTTTTTTGACAGGAACAGAAAAAAAAAGGCAAAAAAACAATTATTTCTATAAGACCCAAAAAAAAAAAAAAAGACACCAAAAGAATGTCATCTCTACTGAATAAATTCTCTTTTGATATGACCAAAAAAAAAAAGTTATCTATGTCAAATAAATTATCCCATTTGATAGGATTAGGAAAAAAAAAATTTGGCATACAGAAAAAAAAAGGCCCCAAAAAAAAGTTATCACAGTTGAATAAATTATCTCTTTTGATAGCACCAAAAAAAAAGTATGGTACACAAAAAATATATATATATATTTCTGTTGAATAAATTCTCTTTTAATTTTGACATGCCCCAAAAAAAAAGAGTACTCATCTCTTTTGACAAGAACAATAAAAAAAAAGGTTCTATTTTGGCCAGAAAAAAAAAAAAGTACTAAATGAAGTAAAAAGAGGTAAAGTTTATAGTATAAAGGGTAGTTATGGTATTATAAAATAAAAAAATGATGCATTAATGAGTTTAGGGACATTCTTGTCATTTTTCTTAAAAGAAAAAGATAAGTGGAGTGTAACTGTCTTCCTTATTTAAATTCTCTTTATCTCTCTCTCTCTCTCTCTCTCTCTCTATATATATATATATACACACATATATTATTTTTAAAATATATTTGGAAATTTAAATTGAATTTTAAAATAAATGAATTAACTTCGTTGAAAATAAAATTGGAGTTGTTGAAATAGAAAAATATGTTGTTTATTTATGAAGTAAATGTGTCAATTTTAAATAAATTTATTTTTAAAAAATAAGTCGGAACATAGTCTAAGTGGTACTCAAATTGAAGTTCTCGAAATTCTCTTTCTAACATAAATGCTTTTATTAAAAAAAATCAACTTGTAGTAAAAGTTGTTGAAGTTTCAGTGAAGAGTATACAAAAATATATAGAATTATATATACCCAAGTAAAGAAATTAATAAAAAAATATTATAACTCTTCCCAAGACTAAGCATCGCAACTCTTCCCAACACAAAAGAATAGTAATATAATAATATTATAACTCTTTCAAAGAGTAAAGAAATGTAATAAAATAATATTATAAAAAATATTTTTTTATATATTTTCACCTTTATAAATCTCCACTTTAATCCTAAGTGTGTTAAATCAATATAAATTCTAAAATTTATAAATATTTATTTAACCTCTCTCTCTCTCTCTCTCTCTCTCTCTCACTATACACACACACACACACACCAACACACCATGTATTTTTTTTAAAATATATTTGAAACTTTAAATTGATTTTTAGAAAGATGAATTAACTTCTATAAGTTTAAACCAATTATAATATGTGATTGGTGAAGCAATTATATATTATTATATATTCTTCTATTTTGTCAAATTCTCATTAATTAGTTAAGTGTCTAGAAACTAAAATAGATTAATTGATGAGTTTAAATCATTTATTTTGAACATCTAGTTTTATGAACTTAAGTTGTTATTTAGTATCCCGAGATATATTCTATAACATATAACAATTATAAGTAATAAAAGTTAGACCAATTTCTTCTATTTTGTCAAATTCTGATTAATTAGTCAACATCTAAAAACTCTATTAGATTAATTGATGAGTTTAAACTATTTATTTTGAACATCTAGTTTTATGATATTAAGTTGTTCTTTAGTGTCCCTAGATATATAGTATAACATATAACAATTATAAGTAAAATAAGTTAAACTATTTTCTTTTATTTTCTCAAATTTTAATTAGTTAGTCATGAGTCTAAAAACTCAATTACATTAATTGATGAGTTTAAACTATTTAATCTGAATATCTAATCTTATGAAATTAAGTTTTTCTTTAGTGTTCTGAGATATATAGTACAACATATTAAGTAATATATGTTATACCACTCATTTATTTTTTGTCAATAATACTTTAACAGTAATATATATTAGAATGTTAATATTATATTAATATCGAGAGAAATTGACGATGATATAAAAATATGATAATTCAATGAGATGTACAATTGATGTTTGTTCTCAATGTTCTATTTTTTGAGTGAGGTTAACATTTTTATTTGATTTAAAGATAGTGAAAATTGTGTTATTGATTTAGTTAATAATATAATTAATAACGTTTGTTTGTTATATTCAAAATGAAGGAGGAAATATTATTGTAATTTAATTAATGTTTTAAACTTATTTTAATAAATGATCCAAACTTTTAGTATTCTAGATTATTATTATTTCATCTTATATAAACAAAGGTAGTGTTGAACTATTGGCAGATGTGTTTAATTGCGCGGGTGTTGGCTTAGGTTTGATTTCTCACAATATCATATTTTTTTATTAGAGACCCACCATTACACTATCAAACCCGAAGTATTACTCCAGGGTGTGCTGGAGACTCAATTCATACTAAACCCGAAATATTAATTGCCAACCCTAGTCCGGACCGATGGAGACTCAATTCGTACTAAACCCGAAATATAAATTGTCAACCCTAACCCAGACCGAACTGGGTCAAATGAACTTGAGCCCAATCGGTTATTTATTTATGAAGCTCGGGTTGATCTTGAATTTGCAATTCCTTCCACACTTTGGGTTTGATACTGTAATGATGGGTCTTTTATCAAAAAAATATGATGTGGTTAGGAATTGAACCTAAACCAACACTCCTATGCACGCACACCTAGAAGTGCACACGGTACGGTTCTTGGTAGAACCAAAATCGGAACCATTCCTAACGGTTCCTTAATTTTGAAATCAGAACTGTCGACTTCGGTTCGGTTCCGGTTCTTTGCGGTTTCAATTTCGGTTCCTCAACGGTTCTTTGTCAACTTTTTTTTTCTTTTAAAATATTGGCAAGATACACACTCATACTTGTGCACCCCTAGTTATAACAATAGATTAGAAGCTATTAGTATTTATTTATATATCTTATATTATATAAATATAGAAAATATTATAACTTAGAAGTTAAATGTATTTATCTATATATTATATATTTTATACTTTATATATAAATAGAACACTAGAATTTCGAAAGTATTAGTATTTATTTATATATTATATATTTATATAAAACACTAGAACTTAGAAGCTATTGTTATTCATTTATATATTATATATTACATATATTTTTTTTCTAACAGTTCCAGTTCCGATTCCTTGACTTGGAACCAGAATCGGAACCGTAGTGAACGGTTCCTAAAATTTGAAACTAGAACCGGAATCATAGTGAACGGTTCGATTTGGTTCGATTCAGGTTTGGTTCTTTACAGTTCCGGTTCCGGTTCTACCAGTTCTTTGTGCACCCCTACGCACACCCATTCTAAAGTTCATTGGACACTCTTGCTAATAGTTCAACACTACCATTTGTTTATATAAGACAAAACAATAATATTTAATCTATAATACTGAAAGTTTGGACCATTTATTAAAATAAGTTTAAAATATTAATTAAATTACAATAATATTTCTTCCTTCATTTTGAATATAACAAACAAACGTTATTAATTATATTATTAACTAAATCAATAACACAATTTTCACTATCTTGAAATCAAATAAAAACGTTAACCTCACTCAACAAATAAAACATCGAGAACAAACAATAATTATACATCTCATTGAATTAGCATATTTTTTAGATCATCGTCAATTTCTCTCGATATTAATATAATATTAACAATCTAATATATATTCATGTTGAACTATTATTGACAAAAAATAAAGGAGTGGTATAACTTATATTACTTTAACTAATAGGCCAAAGTGTAGTAAACCCTCATGTGTTTTCAAAGAGATGCAAAATACCCCTTGAGCTATTTTTGGGTGTAAATAACCCCCTTAACTTTCAAATAGTTGCAAAATACCCCCCTTGGACAAAATATACTTTTATATGACCATTTTACCCTTTATATGTTTATAAAAAATAAAATAAAATAAAATAGAGAAAAGAGGGTTTTTTTATATTAAATTTTTTTTACCTTTATAAAAAAAGAGGAGCTTTTTTCGAAAATAATTTTTGAAAACAAAAACTAACAATAAAAAATAAAGAGAGGGAATTGTTTCCGAAAACTATTATTTTTTTCAAAAATTATTTTTTGAATTTTTTTGTTTTTAGAAATTCCCTCTCTTTCTAATGGAAAATTTTTTCGAAAACAATTCTGAAAAACAAAAAAAAAATCAGAAATTTTTTAGTTTTTGTAAACAATTCCCTCTCTTTATTTTTAGTTATTTTTCCCGAAAACTTGTTTTCGATTTTTTTTTTTCCGGAATTGTTTTCAAAAAAAATTTCCATTAGAAAGAGAGGGAATTTCTAAAAACAAAAAAATTCCAAAAATAATTTTAGGAAACAATTCCCTCTCTTTATTTTTAGTTTTTTTTTCAAAAATTATTTTTGAAATTTTTTTCAGGAAAAAGCTCCTATTTTTTTATTAAGGTAAAAAAAATTAATATAAAAAAACTCTCTTTTCTCTATTTTTATTTTATTTTTTATAAACATATAAATGGTAAAATGGTCGTAGAAAAGTATATTTTGCTCAAAGGTGGGTATTTTGCAACTATTTGAAAGCTAAAGGGGTAATTTGCACCCAAAAATAGCACAGGGGTTAACTGCACTTTGGCATTAACTAATGTGTTACACTATATATCTCGGAACACTAAAGAAAAACTTAATTTCATAAGATTAGAGATTCAGATTAAATAGTTTAAACTCATCAATTAATCTAATTGAGCTTTTAGACACATGACTAATAATTAGAATTTGAGAAAATATAAGAAAATGGTCAAACTTATTTTACTTATAACTGTTATATGTTATACTATATTTCTCGGGACACTAAAGAATAACTTAATATCATAAAACTAGATGTTCAAAATAAATAGTTTAAACTCATCAAGTAATCTAATAGACTTTTTATATGTTGACTAATTAATTAGAATTTGACAAAATAGAAGAAAATAGTCTAAACTTATTAATTAATCTGATTAAATTTATAGACACTTGATTAATTAATCAAATTTTAACAAAATAGAAGAATATATAATAATATATAACTGGTTCACCAAACACATATTATAACTAGCTTAAACTTATAGAAGTTAATTCATCTTTCTAAAATTCAATTTAAAGTTTCAAATATATTTTTAAAATAATATATATATATATATATATATATATATATAGAGAGAGAGAGAGAGAGAGAGAGAGAGAGGTTAAATAAATATTTATAAATTTTAGAATTTATATTGATTTAACACACTTAGGATTAAAGTCGAGATTTATAAAGGTGAAAATATATAAAAAAAATATTTTTTATAATATTATTTTATTACATTTCTTTACTCTTTGAAAGAGTTATAATATTATTATATTATTATTCTTTTATGTTGGGAAGAGTTGTGCTCCTTAGTCTTGGGAAGAGTTATAATATTTTTTTATTAATTTCTTTACTTGGGTATATATAATTCTATATATTTTGTATTTTCTTCACTAAAACTTCAACAACTTTTACAACAAGTTGAATTTTTTAATAAAATCATTTATGTTAAAAAGAGAATTCCAAGATATTTGAGTACCACTAAGACTATGTTCCGACTTTTTTTTTTAAAATAAATTTATTTAAAATTAACACATTTACTTCATAAATAAACAACATATTTTTCTATTTCAACAACTCCAATTCTATTTCCAACAAAGTTAATTCATTTATTCTAAAATTGAATTTAAATTTCCAAATATATTTTAAAAATAATATATGTATATATATATATATATATATATATATATATATATATATATATTTAAAGAGATAAAGAGAGTTTAAATAAGGAAGACCATTGCACTCCACTTATCTTTTTCTTTTAAAGAAAATGACAAAAATGTCCCTAAACTCATTAATGCATCATTTCTTATTTTATAATACCACAACTACCCTTTATACTATAAACTTTACCTCTTTTTACTTGGTTCAGTACTTTTTTTTTTTTTTTTAATTCTGGCCAAAATAGAACTTTTTTTTTTATTTTGTAAAAAGAGATAGTTTATTCGACTTGGATAGCTTTTTTTTGTTGGTCTTGTCAAAAGAGATAATGAGTACTCTCTTTTTTTGTGGGTCATTTTTGGGTCCTTTTTTTCTTGATGCCAAATTTTTTTCCTGGTCCTTTCAAATGAGATAATTTATTCGACATATGTAACTTTTTTTATGGGTACTTTTTTTTGGTCATGTCGAAAGAGAACTTATTCAGTGGAGATAACATTCTTTTGGGGCCTTTTTTTTTTTTGGTGGGGGGGGGGGTGTCTTATAGAGATAATTGTTTTTTTGGTCCTTTTTTTCAGTTCCTGTCAAAAAGATAATTTATTCAATAAAAATAATAATTTTTTTTATACTTTTCTTTTTTGGTTTTGTCAAAAAAGATAATTTTTGCAAGATAGAAAATTTTTTTTGGATCCTGTCTAAATAGAAAGAGATAACTATTTTTTGAGTAATTTTTTTTTATCCTATCAAAAGATACCGAAAACATTACATATTAGAGACATGGAGGGGATATCAAAAAGGGTAGTTGTGTAATTTGAAAAACAATAATCATTCACTTGTGAAGTTAAGGTTAGAAATGTCATTTAATTTAAGATGAGAGTGCAAACGTAGAAAATGATAGTGCTAACACCTTTTCCCTGAAATAAATATTTATAAATTTTAGAATTTATATTGATTTAACACTTAAAAGTAGAGTGAAAATTTATAAAAATGAAAATATATAAAAAAATATCTTTTATAATATTATTTTATTATATTTCTTTTCTCTTGGAAAAAGTTAAAATATTATTATATTAATTTTCTTTTGTGTTGGGAAGAGTTACGGTACTTTAGTATTGTAAAGAGCTATAATATTTTTTTATTAAGTTTATAATAATATTATAACTCTTTAAAAAGCAAAGAAAA
This sequence comes from Cornus controversa, assembly GCA_026545225.1. Lineage (NCBI taxonomy): Eukaryota > Viridiplantae > Streptophyta > Magnoliopsida > Cornales > Cornaceae > Cornus > Cornus controversa. The sequence continues at coordinate 63,610,364 of CM048846.1, read as the reverse complement.
GTAATAAAATAATATTATAAATAATTTTTTTATATTATACTTTTATAAATTTTCATTTTAATCCTAAGTATGTTAAATCTATATAAATTCTAAAATTTATAAATATTTATTTAAACTCTTATTATCTCTCTCTCTCTCTCTCTCTCTCTATATATATATATATATATATATTTAAAATTTTAAATTGAATTTTAGAGAGATGAAGTAACTTAGTTAAAAATAGAATTGGAGTTGCTGAAATCAAAAAATATGTTGTTTATTTATGAAGTAAATGTGTTGATTTTAAATAAATTTATTTTAAAATAATATTATAAATCTTTAAAAAGAAAAGAAAAGTAATAAAATAATATTATAAATAATTTTTTTATATTTTAATTTTATAAATTTTCACTTTAATCCTAAATATGTTGAATCTATATAAATTTTAAAATTTATAAATATATACATATATTATTTCTCTCTAAATATATTTATATATATACTTATATTATTTCTAAAATATATTTAAAATTTTAAATTGAGTTTTAGATAGATGAATTAATTTAGTTAAAAATAGAATCGGAATTGCTGAAATAAGAAAATATGTTGTTTATTTATGAATTAAATGTGTTGATTTTAAATAAATTTATTTTAAAAAATTTAAGTCATAACATAGTTTATGTAGTACTCAAATTGATATATATATATATATATATATATATATATATATATATATATATATATATATATATACACACACACACACACATATATTATTTCTAAAATATATTTAAAATTTTAAATTGATTTTTAGACAAATGAATTAATTTAGTTAAAAATAGAATTGGAGTTGCTGAAATAGAAAAATATGTTGTTTATTTATAAAGTAAATGTGTTGATTTTAAATAAATTTATTTATAAAAAAATAAGTAGTAACATAGTCTAAGTGGTACTCAAATTGAAGCTCTCATAATTATCTTTCTAACATAAATGATTTCATCAAAAAATTCAATTTATAGTAAAAGTTGTTGAAGTTTAAGTGAAGGAAACACAAAAAGAATATTTAGAAAATTATATATTACGTAACTTTGAAGAGGAACATTGCTTTTGGCAGATGGATCAGACACTTTAAATATTTTTTTATTTGGGTAACTTTAGCAAAACCAATTTAGCATTTAATAAATGTTTTACAAATCAACACAAAACGTGATCGCTTTGGCTACTACTGACACAACAGAAGCACAGTCCACAACAAAGGATCCAGTCAAGTTTGTGGACCATCTTTATTATTGAAAAGAAAATCTTAAAATTAATATGGCTTTTAATTTGAACCAAGAATAATTTAGGCATTAATATATGGAACGGTTGGATCATCAAAAGGCCCTTCAAAAAAAGAGAAATTAACTCAAACTTCAAATGGTCAAAAATTTCAATCCAAGAGAAGTTATGGAGCCCGTATTGTTATGGTTGTGGAGTTTGAGGACGATGGTTTTTGGAAGGTTGACTGCTGGAAGATTTGTTTTCTATTCTTATGGTTACTTGTTTAGGAATCTAATTCCTAATTGAACTTTCCTTCTGAAATCTGAAGACTTGGTGACCAAGACAATTTGGTGATCAAGATATCTCTTTTTATATATAGGGGTTTTGTGTAACCCTAAAATGGTGTATCAAATTGTGAGTTGAAGAAATTCGATTATGTGAAATTGGTGAGAGCAAGAGAGAAGAGAGTTTGAATGATTGTAATCCTCCGTCAAATTTTTCATAGTGGAATTATTCGGTGTACTTCTTGGACGTAGCCCATTGTTAGGGTGAACCAAGTAAATCTCTTGTATTTTTGTGTGATTGTTTTATTTTTTGATTATTTTTCCATATATATTTATGGCTAAAAGTGTTTGCTTGTAATGCTTATGCGCATATTAGTGACTATGCTAAGAGAAAACTGAATCCCAAGTCACTGAAGTGCACCTTCATTGAATATGGAAGAGATGAGTTTGGTTATCGACTTTGAGATTACCAAAATAAGAAGATCATTTGTAGTAGAGATGTGATTTTTAATGAAAAAATGATGTACAAGGATAGAAGTATTGCACAACCTACTAGCTCGGTACAAGAAAATTCAAAGTATGTCGAGTTGGATGATGATCCGATAACAAGTGTGGCGTAACAAGTTGATAAGGGTCCTCAGCCAGAAGAGCTTGCAGAATAGCAAGCACCATAGAGCCCAACTCTAACACCCGCACCAAGAAGGTCCACTCATCCATATGTACCAAACCAGAAGTACATGATTTTTTTGTTGCGGACAAATGATAGAGAACCTGAATGCTACAATAAGGTATGTCAAGTAAAGGACTTGAGCAAGTGAGAGCTAGTGAAGAGAGATGAGATGAAGTCTCTTATCTCTAATCTTACATGGGAGCTAACCGAATTACCCATTGGAAAGAAATTTCTACACAACAAATGGGTATACAAAGTTAAAGAGGAACATGACGGTTCCAAGAGATACAAGACTAAATTGGTGGTCAAAGGCTTTCAACAGAAGGAAGGGATTGACTACATTGACATCTTTTCCCTGGTTGTAAAACTGAATACCATTCGTTCAGTTTTGAGCATTGTTGCATCTGAGGATTTGAAAATCACTTTCTTTCATGGAGACTTAGAGGAGGAGATTTATATGTAGTAACCGGAGGGTCTCTTAGTCAAAGGAAAAGATAAACTTGTGCGCAAGTTGATGAAGAGCTTGTACGGTTTCAAGCAAGCCCCGATGCAGTGGTATAAGAAATTTGATAGTTTTATATAGAGATATGGTTACAACAAATGCAACGCCGACCATTGCTGCTACTTTAAAAGGTTTGATGCGAGTTATATCATACTGCTACTTTATGTTGATCACATGATAGTGGCAAGTTTTGATTTTGAAGAAATCAAAAAGTTGAAGAAGCAGTATTGAATGAATTTGAGATGAAAGATCTTGGTGCAGCGAAGCAGATACTTGGGATGGGGATTAAAAGGGACAAGCAGAAGGGTCTTTTGCAGTTGTCTTAGGCCGACTATGTTGAATGCATTTTAAAAAGATTCAACATGAGCAACGCTAAGCAGTGAGCACACCCTTATCAAGCCACTTTCGCTTATCCAATGATCAGTGTCCGAGGACAGAAAAAGAAAAGAACTTCATGGCTAAAGTTTCATACACTTCAACCATCAGAAGTTTAATGTATGCCATGGTGTGCCCGAGACCAAACATTGCTTATGCAGTGGGACCTGTGAGTAGGTTCATGAGTGATTCGGGAAAGCTACATTGGGAAGCGGTGAAATAGATATTGCAATATCTACATGGTACAACAAAAAAATGCTTGTTCTTCGGAAGAAGCGACTTGCAATTACATGGTTATGTAGATGTTGATTTTGCTGGAGAAGTTGATCACAGACGGAGTACGACCGGGTATGTGTTCACAGTTGATACTACTACAGTCAGTTGTGTTTCAAAGTTACAAAAATTGTAGCGTTGTCAACAACAAAGGCAGAGTAAATAACAATTACAGAGGCCAGTAAAGAGATAATTTGGATATAAGGTTTGTGCGTAGAGTTAAGATTCAAGCAGGTGAAAAATATTTTGCACAATGACAGTCAGAGTGCGATACATTTGGCGAAAAATTATGTATTACATTCAAGGACCAAACATATAGGACTTCAATATCACTTCATTTGCTCACTGTTAGAAGATGGAGTGTTGTTCCTTGAAAAAATACTTGGCACCGAGAATCCTGCTGACATCTTAACCAAAGCGGTGACAATGGAGAAACTAAAGCTTTGTACAATTTCAGTAGGTTTTCTAACTTGAAAACAAAATATGATCACACTGAAGTGCATTGCAATGCATAAAGAGATTTGATGGAGAAGATTCATTAGTCTTTCAGTTAGGGCTGCAACTGGCGGGTTGGGTTGGCTAGACACTCAACTCGGGCTCAACCCTAAGTATAAAATGGTCAACCTAAGCCCGGATCGAACCCGACCATGTGAACCCGAGCTCAACCCATTATTAAATTTCTAATTTCGGGTTGAATTCGGGTTGGCAGTTTCGGGTTACATTTTCTGGTTCAATTCGGGTTGGTGTTAAAAAAATAAAAAAACCTTAATAATTCTATATTTTTACCTTGAATCTGTTCTCTTACTTTCTTATAAAAAATCAATAAAAAAAATTTAATAAAAAAAATAAAAAACATATTGACATAACATAATATTGGATCAAAAGCTTACAAGTTCATTACACCACATAAAAAATTAACACAAAAGCTAAATTAGTCCAAAGTCACACAAAAGCTATAGTCCAAAGTCCCATAACAGGCCATCATAAAGTCATAAACCAGCATTAATAACATTATAAAACAACTAAAAATAAATGTCAAAATTAACATCAGATCATCAAATCCTCCATCTTCCCTCCTAGTTCTTGCAAAAGGAACATAACAATATCAAGATATGGAGAAGATGTAAAAAAAAATGGCATATATAAATCACCACTATCTATGACCAAAAATAGTAAAAGGACCAATCCACAATAACATAAGCTTAGTGAGAAGGGTTAATTTAGAAAAGACTCTTGCCAAAGAAGTTTATACATAGATGAACAAGAAACTAGGAATACCGGAAACGAGAAATTCGAAACAACCCCCAACCTTCATTAAGAGTTTGTTTGATTTACACACACTCAAATGCAACAGAATCAATAGTGTAGCTAGCAAATTAGCATGAACACACACACAAAAGATGTAGAAACGTAGGTCGAACTCAATAATGGTTCCAAACAAGATAAACATATAATCAGAAGCTTATAATAAAATAAATTCATTGAAAGATAATGATCACCACCAATCTTGTATGTTACTGGATTCAGTGCAAAGTCAACGATCCCCTGCAATAAAATCAAATAAAATAAAACAAACTTTCTGATAATCACACCCTTGCCTGTCGCAAAAATCAAAAATTGCAAATCTAATTTTTTAAAAAATAAATAATCCACTAAGCTATATACCTACAATGATTTATTTCATATGTATACGGAGTGTGTGTGTGTGTGTGTGTATATATATAATCACACCCTTGCCTGTCGCAAAAATCAAAAATTGCAAATCTAATTTTTTAAAAAATAAATAATCCACTAAGTTATATACCTACAATGATTTATTTCATATGTATACGGAGTGTGTGTGTGTGTGTGTATATATATATATATATATATATATATATATATATATATATGCTAGGTCTAAAATTTGAGGAAAATGTCTACCAACGAGGCAGACCATAATATTAAAAGATCAAACCACACACATAAAAAGAATCCTAAAATATACAAACAATACAGAAATCCCCAATATATATGGACAACAAAAACCCTCATTTCATAATCGAATACATGGAACACAAAATATTAAAGTAGAGAATAAATATTGAAAATTCAAACAATAGATGAACGGAAAGATGAAACAATAGATGAACGAGAAAGAACAAACGATACCTATAGGCTCTAGCAATATCAAACCAACAAATTATAAGTCGCCGGACAAAGAGAAGAAGATGGTGGTGGTCCACGATTTCGTCGGACGAGGAGAAGAGGATGGTGGTCCAAGATCGGTGAGGTGAGGTGAGGAGTGAGGACTAGCGTGATGGAGCGGTGCTGTTGAGTGTTGAGAAATTGCGATAATAAAGTTATAAACTGAAAGTCTGAAATGCTCCTTTAGGTTTAGCCTCAAAGAAAATAAAAATATAACTTATTAATATATTATTAATTTATTGTGTGTGTGTGTGTGTGTGTGTGTGTGTGTGTGTGTGTATATATATATAGAGTATAAGTCCTTTAGATTTTATTATACAAGTAATAATACAGAAATAAATTAATGCAGGAAGACTAAGGTATTGGATTCTACCGCCAATAATAATACAAAATTTTAATTAATTATTTATCACTTCTCATGATATAATTTAAATATCTAGACCCTCATTCGCTTCAAGAGTCCAAGTCTTTCTATCTATCACGTAAGTTGTAAGTAAGACTCGAGTTCCATTATTGAAGATAAAAGATTTAAGTATTTTACTTTCGAGAACTATAAAACCAAGCTTGTGAAGCTGGAATCGTAAATATTTTAAATGATAAAATGAAATTTAATAAATAGAAGAGTAGAACTTTATATCATAATATTATACAAATTTATAATTAAACATTTATCAATTTTCACAAAATAAGTTCAAATATTTTGATCGCCCTTCGTTTCAAAATTTCAAATAAGTGAAAGTCTAAGCATTTCATGTATCCAAAGTAAAATCCTACACTCCGCAACTACTTGCTATCATATCTTGTATTTTAAAACTATGCTATAATTTAATATAAGAGTGATTCTGTTCTCAAATTCGGTGATAACTTTCATTGTCTCTATCATTACTCAAAGTGAAATCCTTGCTATCCATTATAATGGATTAATTTGATATCCTCCAATTAAAGTTTTATAGGAAATTTATTACTTACTAGGTTAATGACAAAATGAGGATAATTTGGTAACTCACAATTTGCTAATACTGTCATTTTCTTGATAAAATTATTTTGGGTAAAATACACTGACCTCCCCTGTGGTTTGCCCTAATTACACATAGGTGTTATGTTTGTAAAAAAGTTACACTCACCTCCCTCTTGAGTCTTGTCCAAATATTGACTAAATGCCTTCTAATCCATTGAAATGGTAAGGAACAACTATTTTCAAATAATGGGGGCATAATAGTCATTTCAACGTGTTGAATGGAGGTGAGTGTAACTATTTTACGAACATAGCACCCGTGTGTAATTAGACCAAACCTGAGGGGAGATCAGTGTATTTTACCCAATTATTTTATATGAATAGTCAACATCGACAATATAAATTGTGATTGCCATCTTTTCAAAACAAATTACACTTCAACCAAACTAAATTATATATTATTCTTATACTTCAACTAATATTTTTATAGCGGTGGACTGGTGGGACGATTACATAATAATACTATCGGGTATGAGTGTATGACACAAGTGACAAGGCACATAATCAAGCCCATATTAGTATAACATAACAGAATTGCTTATCACATGAATTTGACAGAGATGAGTTTTTAGTAAATTTTACTTATTTTAGTAAATTTTATTGATTTATTAAAGACCATTTAGCATAAATAATTATTTATAAATTGCAAGTCCATGTCTTTATTAAAAAGAGTGAGTAATTATTCTTTTACTAAATCAATGAATACTAATAGATTTAAGAATGTAATAAATAAACATTTATATATAATATAATATATTAGAAGATAAAATAAAAATATATATATAAGATACGTCAAAATAAATAGTGTGGAAAAGTGGTAGAAAAACTCTTCCCATATATGTTTACATATTTTTAACATTTTAAAACAAATATACAATATTAATCGTTATATTTTATACATTTAAAAATAAATTAATAAATATTAACACTAGGGTATTATTAAAAAAAGAAAATAAAAAGAAAGCTTATACTAGTATTTTTGTATTAATTAGCTTTCCAAACTAAATTAAGTAAATATATTTATAGGTGCAATATTACCAAAAAGATGGTATTGACAATATGGTTGGAGCCTCTGCATTTAAAAAATTGGAGTTATGTTCAATTTTTCATGACAGCTATATTTTTATGTATATCAAGATTCGAGTTGCTCGGGTTTAAGGTCGGGTTGCTCGGGTTCACAATACAGGTCGGGCTTGGGTTGAGATTCATAACAGCCTGGGACCGACCTGAATTAAATTTGGGTTCCAAGATTTCAGTCCGGGCTCGACCTGTGATTCAATATACACAGCCCAGGGCCAAAAATTTTAGGGCTGGGTTCAGGTTGGGCTGGGTTGAATCTGCTCGAGTTGCAGCCCTACTTCCAGTCTTCAAGTGGGAGATTGTTGTGGTTATGGAACCTGAGGACGATGGTTTTTGGTTGGAAGGTTTGTTTCCTATTATTTTAGAACTTGTTTAGGAATTTAATTCCTAATTGAACTTTCCTTCTGAAACCTAAAACTCAGTGATCAAGACAACTTGGTGACTAAGATATCTCTCTTTATAAATAAGAGTTTTGTGTAACCCTAAAATGGTGTATAAAATTGTGAGAACAATTGTGAGCTGAAGAAATCCAATTTTGTGAAATTGGTGAGAGCAAGAGAGAAGAGAGTTTGAGTGATTGTAATCCTCCATCATATTTTTCATAGTGAAAGTATTTGGTGTGCTTCTTGGACGTAGCCCATTGTTAGAGTGAACCAAGTAAATCTCTTGTGTTTTTATATAATTGTTTTATTTTCTAATTATTTTTTTGCATATATTTTCAACAGTAAGATATGCACAACAAGCTTGAGACAAGCCCTACAACACTACAATTTTATCTACGAGATTGAAATTATTTTTTTTACCCAAAATTACGCTGACTTGATAGAGCTACAATTGATTTTAGTCGTTTTTAGTGGTCCCTTAATCATGTGATTTATTTTGCATAATTCTACGTGTTAGCGTGCGTTTGATGTTTGATTTGCACGAACTGATTTGTTTCTTGCTAGTGCAATAAAGTTAACTCGAGCATTCGTCTCCAGTTGTGTTACAAGGACATGTTTTTGTCCTTAGTTGTCAAATCGAATTTCTGTGATGCATACCTACTCAGATTCTTGACTTTTTCATTGCTAGTGGAGGTGGATTAGTGTCAAGTACACAACCACCGATTGTAAAACTTATGTCAAATTTTTTTGATGAATTTTCATTCAATTGATGAGAATTCACGTGACCGGACCCATTCATATGAGATTAAGGTGAAGACGATGATGATGATGATGATGATGATGATGAGTGTTGTAAATGTAAGAAAAAATATACTCAAAAAAATAAAGAGAAGAATAGAATCTCAAATTGTATTAACTCTCTTTTGAGAGAAAATCTCACACAAAATTAAATGCATATTTATGGAGTATTACAGCCTACAATTTATGACTTTAGTTTCACCAGTCATTCATAATTTACGCAGTCTACCGGTGACCTTTGTAAATTATTTATTACAAATAGACCCCACATATATTACAACAATTAGTATTTTTTTGTGATTTTTAGAGAACATTTGATTAAGGTTAAATTTTTAGATTTTTTTTACACGCTTATTGATGGCTTATCAATAATAACTATTGTGAGCTCTCGCTCTCTATCGAACCTAGTGAATTATTGCATATCAGTTCTTCTATTCTGAACACTTTTGCTTCTCCTCATCATTTCTAATTATCTCACTTTATTCTAAAGACCAACGACAGAGAAAGTAAAAATTGAACCACCGAACAACACATAATGTCATGTGAGACCTACTCAACGTGACATACATGCTCATAGGGAATTAAGGGGAGCTCTTGACAACCAAATTCTAATATTTGGACCGATCCTAAGAAACCAGTTATAATGGAAAGAGATGCTAAAAAGATCTTGTTTGAGCATTGAATCACATGTTTGACACACACATACAAATTCATTTGGCTAAATCAAATTGATGGAATTTATGGTTGTGGGCGTCAATATTGGACCTAAGAAGAAGGTTGACAAGTCAAACACACCACGAGCAAAAGTGGCCCACACCAAAAAAGGGCTCGAGCACCACGGTCTGAACTACAAAGCCCATTCCTTGAACTCCATGGCCCAAGTCCATTCCTTGAGCACCATGGCCCAAGCCCGCCCCTTAAGCATCATCACAATGATCCACTCCTCTTGCATTTCAACCTAAGCCTCAAGAGCCACCTCTTGAGCACAACTAACTTAAGCCTCGAGACCTACCTCTCAAACACATTCAATTTAAACCTCAAGAGCTACCTCTCGAGCACAGTCAACTTAAGCCTCGAGACCTACCTCTCAAGCACAGTCACCATGGCCTCGAGATCTATCTCTCGAGCACAGTCAACTTAAGCCTCAATAGCCACCTCACAGTCAACTCAAGCCTCGAGACCTACCTCTCAAGCACAGTCACCATGGCCTCGAGATCTATCTCTCGAGCACAGTCACCAAAGCCTCGAGAGCCATCTCTCGAGCACAGTCGCCAAAGACTTGAGACCCATCTCTCGAGCACAATAACCAAAAGCCTTGAGACCTATCTCTCGAGCGCCATTATTCGAACCACGAAGATCTACTCTTTGAACATCACTTATAAGCATTAAGTACACGGGCACGTTCCCCGGATGAACAACCAAGCCCTGCAGCGTGACAAGGATAGGGATTGGTAGGTCCCACTCCTTGTAGCCACGTAACAAGGTCCTAAGGGGATACTCAGAGGGGTTTTGGATTGGAAGATGAACAATAAAGAAAGCCCAACTAAATCAAAGGGCCTAGTTAGTGGAACAGTGAGCGACGCTTTGTCATAATAGAGACTCTTACCATCACCATTAATGCTCTGGTAAAGAGTAATTAATGTAGCCAACTACCGCCGCTAAAGGATGTTTGAAGGCATTCAATGCAAAAGAAAGGAGATGACACTTTAGGTGCTTAGAATAGTCATGACCTAAGCACCCCCGACTCGTCAAGGCGTCGAGGGTGACCCAAGACCAATGACTTTCTATAAATAGAGAACTCTGTGATAATGGCAAGGAAAGTCCTACCCTCACTATCCCCCCCCCCCCTAACTAGCTCTGATTGTTTCCCCTCTGGTCCAGATACTCTGATTGATAAAGAAGCCCTACAATGGTTTAAAATAATTTGGCTAAGTGCATGCATTCAGACGAAAAAAAAAGAACTAGTCTAGTGACATTGTGGGGTCTAGATAAGGTCAGGTACGCAAATTTTACCTCCACATAAACTTTCTCAATTTTGAATCATCACCATTGTGTCTAGATAAGGTCAGGTACGCAAATTTTACCTCTCCATAAACTTTTTCAATTTCGAATTCGTGACAAGCAACCTTAACGTTACGCCAAAGTTGACCCTTTACATGCATTTGAAGATAAATTATTTAGTTTAGCATTTGAAGATAAATTATTTAAAACTAAAGAAATTTTTATTTGCCAAAATTCAATACATTATAATCAAGCAATGTTGAAAGGATTAGAAAGCCTATAAAACACAATTTGACACATATCTGACTTCAAGGCCCAAATGGACAAAATGGAGATGTACTTTTATATTTACAAAGAGTTAACTAAATAAATATTAAGAAAACTGAAATGGACCATGTAAACTCCTGTAATCTTCTATCATCTCTACCAGGCTACCAGCAGTAAACCCCTCTAAACAGGTCAATAATAATTTTTTAGTACCTACGTCAGAATCATAATCATAATCATATAATGTTATTAAGAGTCGAACTCACCACTAGATTGAGAAAAGATCCTGAAATTTGAGATATATAAAATGCAAATACAAGAGAATCTCATTACTCAGGACTCTTGTAAAGTTTCATAGTTTCTTTCCATCACAAATCACCTACAATTTTCTATTCTTCACGACCATTCCACCTACTCCCTACTTTCAGAAACCTCAGATTTAATAATAAAACCCACTCCAAAAAGAAAAAAACTAAATATAACTAAAACAAATACCCAAAAAGTAAAAGGCACAATTCTTCCTCAAGCTCAAAATTCTAGGTGGGATAATGGCACCACTTGGCGAAACTATACACATGATGCATGAACCAAGGAGGGAGTAGATATTCAGTAAGCCAGACATATCACGTTACTGATATGCCCGGCCAACGAAAATGCATTATTTCAGCTCACCAAATATGTACTCCACAAGAAGGAACCTTTTAGCTCTATGAATTTTCAATTCCACTATCGCTAACAAGAATAAGATGATCACCATCCCTAATAAGTGCAATATCTTCAACTAGTGCTCCATCTTTATTTAAAACTTTGGTAGGTGAGAACCCGAATTTTTGAGCACCAATATCAAGTAGTTCTTGAAGGGACTCGGGCAGAAAGACGAGCTTTGCAGCAACATTAGATTTTTCTGGGCAACTAATAGTCACTCTGGCGCGGTTATTGCCTGAAGTCAATTTACTTGCAAAACTGCACTGAGATCGGAGAAGACCCCGAGCACCTGCATGGTTTAATACAATGCACAAAAAATCAGTCATTTCAACAGTGAAATTAACCCGGTTAAGTTTCATAGGTTAACATACAATTCAGAATATCACATTCATGTATTCAAGGTTGAAGAGGGAAAAAAGAAAACTCAATTTATCTTCATTCAGCCCAGACAACTGTAATAAAATTGTATGACTTCTTGAAAATGGTTGACTTAAACCCATTTCTTCATTAACACGAGTATGAAACATTGTTAGGAATCATAATAATTCATATAATTGATAAGAAAATCTTCTGACAAACTTGAATGATTTAAAAAATATTTATAATAATATCAAATACATTTAAATAAATTCTGCCACTGATTATACATAATATGTTTTCTTTATCAAGGTTGTATTGTCCCCTAACAATAATTTTTACTCATATATCCATTACATTTTCCCAACAGAGTTTTCAGAATGTATAACTTCCCAATCCTCAACTAGTAATTTGTTAAAAATATATGAATTTGTGGAAAATTTGAAAAAAAGGAAAATAAAAACTAATAAAAAAATTAAATTAAATTTACGCTTACCTTTATTGGGTTTCTGGGCAGCTGACATGATCCCAAACAGTGAATTCTGAAAATGGTCAGCCCTTCGTCTCCGCTGGTCAACAGGCAAGGTAACCTCCCTTGCATTCAGTGGTGAGATTTCATGTCTAAAATCCCTTACATTCAGTGGTGAGATTTCAGGTCTAAAAGGTGGTATTGTGGGCTCACTCCGGTACTTCTTAAGATAGGGTACGCCCTGCATCTCTGGAACCACAACGGGCTGGTTCTTAGTCTCTTCCTTGGTTCGGAATAGAACTTTTATCTCTTCGTGGCCCTGATAATCAGCCAAAGCCCTTGGGGTCCATCCATGCACATCTGCCTTGTCAACATCAGCCCCTTCCTCTATGAGGAACTTAACAATTTCAGTGTTTTCTTCAGAAATAGCAGTGTGAAGTGCGGTAGTTCCCATGCTATTAAGCAACGTAACATCCCCACCATAGCGGATGATGTCCCTGAGCATGTCTAAGTTGTTTTGCTCAACGGCAAAGCATGCAAATTGACCCACATCCCCTGAAGATATCGTTGCACCATTGTCTACAAGTAGTTTTATCACAGCTTCATGCCTCCCCAATATTGCATCCCATAGGGGAACATTTCCTTCAGAATCTGCACAAGTATACAGTAATGCTTAAAAAATCTGTTAATTAGAGAAGAGGTTGATCCAATAAGTAAAATTTAGCAAACTTTGTTTCAAGAAAGCCAAAGAATGATTCGTCATTATTACCAAAGGAATTAGAGGCCACTAAACAAAATTACTGATAAAAATAACAAAACTGCTAAACTTGGGAATAAGGCAAGAATGACTGTAACCAGCAAGTCCACCCTTTCCCTTTTGAAGTGAGTGTGGGTCTATAATAAGAAATTATTAGATTGTCCAACATTGAAAAATGAGGAATCTAAAACTGAAAGCAGTAGGAAAAAAAAAAAAAAGTAGAGATTTTAAACACAGTGTGGTTGTATTTTAAAATTGATTATGATTATTAGATACCTTTTCTGTTAGGATCTGCTCCGTAATCTAGAAGTAGACCCGCACATTCTACACTTCCTTTTGATGATGCAATATGCTGTAGCAAACAAGCACAAAATCAACTTAAATCCTCAACAAAAGATATTAATTGAGAATATATGTATATGACACAGAAACAGAGCAATTACACACCAGAGCTGTTCTTCCATTGCTGTCTAATTCATCTGGATCCAGACCCCGTCTCAGCAACTGATGCAACAATAGATCATCTCCCCTCATTGCCGCAAAACATAAACTCAGAGGCAAATCCATTCTTCCATGAGTTAGCATGTGCTCTGTACTTGTCAGAATTCCTTCCATCAGTGGGTCCTGCTGCTCTTTCAAATGCTGCATCATCCATAAATATAGTGAATAATGTACACTTTAAGCCTCCATAAAAGAGGGCTAACAGAAGTTTGTAATGTTTTGTCAGCCTTATTTATATATTCTATGATAGAATCTAATCAATATGGCCCATTCATTTTCATGCATAACAGAATAATGAAAAAAGAAAATAAAAAAAGAAGTGGACCAATAATGTAAAATGATATGTTACTGAAGCATTTGCTTTCTTTTTATGTTCTGCTATGTTATTGAAGCATTTTGCATTCACAGGATGACATTTTGTAAATCCAGCCTATTTCCCTAAAATAACGCCCATAAAACATAAGCCGTTTTACTCCGTCATGGAAAACCAAAAGAATATTATCAACAAAGTGTCATTATTGTGCCATGAAAGATATTGTTGGTGAGAGTTTGCTTGAACAATTTCTCAAAAACTTCTTCTCTTTTTAGTGGTAAAAAGGCAAAGAAGGTGTTCATGCTCAGCAGGGGACTTGAATCATGGTCGTGGGTGGGCACAACCATCCACAGATTACCATATTCACCCCATAAATAACAAAAATAAATAAAATGTTTGTGAGCATTCAAGAAACTATTATCCAGTCTAACCAACAGATTCTGTTTTGTGATGTATCTTTTGTAATTGGTAATCTTTTGTGTCAAAACTAGACATGATCGAGTTGTAATATTTTATTTATATTCTTGTAATTGATCATGTAATTGAAGTCTCAAAGTGAGCATAGTGTTCTACACCAAACATGCATGAAGGTTGGCACTTCGGAAGAAGACATTGAGCAAGGTTTTTATCATTTGAGGTTTCCGAGTGATTTCAATGGCATGTGGACATCGTTGATCAAGTATGAGAGTCACGTAGTCCAGGTAAAGTGGTGAGAACACATATTTCAAAACGGAAGGTTCCGATTTTGAAGAGTAGGGTTTTTGAGCAATTTTTTCAAAACTTTTAAGGTTGGATTGGTCCAAGAGGTCTCAGGACTTTTACAAGGCAGAAGCCTAGACCGGTCCAGGTATGGGTTGGACCAGTCCAAGCCTTCTAATGGCGGGTTTTGGCTCTACAGTGTCCTGTTTTGACCGGGTTTTGAGTCTGAAATATTCTTAAACTTTGGGATTCGTTTCCTAATTATTTTAAAATTGTTTTTCAAGGAAAATTAGGATTTTTAACATCTATAAAAATCCCATATGTCTTTTCTCTCATTAAACTTTTAATACACATCAAAAAGATTATTTTTAAAGAGAAAGAGCATTGAGATATTTTTAGGGCAGAGAATTCTTTTTAATTCTTTGTTTATATTTCTTTGAGAGATCACACACATATATAAACTATGAGTGATTTAACTTGTGCCTTTCTATCCGCTTAATCAATTGTTCGAAGACTGCTTAAGAGATTTCTTATTGATTAAGCTACTGGATTGTTTGGTTTCTTCTACAATTGTTTGTTGGTGAGGAAGGAGAAGAAGATCGCACTACGAAATGGATAAAATACTTGCTGAGTGTTCGTATTCTTCTAATTACCCTTAGGATTGTGACGTTAGTCGGAAGTCTGCAGGAATTGGATGAGGGAGTCGTAAGAATAAGCCTGAAGTGTTCCGCATCAAATTTTTGTCAAAGTGGAGTGGGTGTGAGTCTGGGACAGAGTCGGTTGTACTTTGCTTCGACGATAGTTGATTTGGTTATCCGGGGATCAAGCCTCACCCGTGATTTTTACCCGATATGGGTTTTCCACGTATATATGGTGCACTCATTTGCTTTAATTTTTAATTAGACTTAAAATTGGAATAATCTAAAAAATTAAGCAAACGAGCGAGTAAACCTATTCACCCCCCCTAGGTTTTAATCAAACTTTCATAGTCGCTTCCGCACCGCGTAACTCACATAGTCACATGTTCAAGCTTAGTTAATTTCATAAGGGAATAGACATAATCGTTTTTCTTTGTGAATCAATGGTGAGATGATTGTAGCAAGACCGTCTAAATACATAAATTTCCAAGTAAGATGACTAGGGGATGTTCTTCTATTATGACAAACAACCACGAACCAATCAAAATCACAAAACACGACAGAAAACGAAACAAGCACCACACATGGAACACAAGAATTTACGTGGTTCGGTGGTGTGCCTATGTCCATGGCAAAGATTCGGCAAAAGTTTTACTATGCAAAAATCACGAGATTACAAGTTTCAAACCTAAACCCTAGCTCTCACTTTCTCACTCATTTTCTACGATTCACAGTGATGTTTCTCTTAATCCCACTCCAAACCCTAGATGCCCTTATATATCGGGCTATAAGAGAGTCCTAATCTAGGTCCAAAACTCGCAAGTAAAAAACGGGTCATAAATTTTTTCCCAGGAACGCTGCCTTAAGGCCACACCACACAAAGCCCATTTTTCGGGTTAAAACAGGGTGACAACGCGACCCGAGCCGAGACAAAATTCAGGCCACAACATAGCATCTTCTCTCTATGCAGAATGTATATGTCTGCAAACAGTATTTCACTCAACTTCTAAAGTGTGACTTTCAACAGAATGATGGAAATCAGACATTATATAAAATATTACCGATCAAAAACTTTTCTAGTGCAAAGTAAAATCTTTGAAGGGAGAGAATCTTCTATGGCATCATATGAAGGATTAATTAACAATCCAAGTAACATGTATTAGAAGTCCCAAATTACAAACCTGAAGAAGATTGTTCATGATTATTGTCCCATCTCCAACATTTGACTGAACAAGATTTAAAAATGCAGTACGATTCAACCGTAGCAGCTGACTCAATCGTTTTGTACGAATAGTGAATAGTTGTGGCCTGTAACAAAGAACACCTATCTCACCACAAACGTCTCCTTCTTTTAACTCTCTAACAACCTACAATCATCCACGGACAAACCATGTTCATTAATTTGCTAGACAGGACTCAGTATCACAATAAACCCAATAAGATGCATACTGTAAAACCTCAGTGAGAAGCACTATATTATTAAACTACCTGATCTGTTCCATTCCTATGTGTGATAACATCCTGCCACAAAGAAGTCAATATTAGAAGCTGTAATTGTTTAAGCTAAAAATAATTGACAACAAAAGGACACTCTTATACTATGCATAAAACATGGCCTTTCTTTCAAGTTTAGGAGAATGTACAAGAATCCATTCTAAGAAACTTCAATAGTATACAAATGAATACCATTCTAATAATTCTATGTCTTCTTTACTATAGTATTGGTGAGCATAGAGCAATTTCACTGTTAAGTTCTCCAAAAGAAGCAGGTACCACATGCTACTAAAAGGAAATTAAAAATACTAATTTAAAGATTGAAAGAGAATTCCTCAGCTAAAGCTACACCAAATTATCACCTTTATTTTATTTTTATTTTTTGAGAAACCAATTAATTGTTGATAAATTTGATAATTTGCATGGTTAGATTCTCTTTTCCTTTCCTTCTTTTTTTTAGAGAGGGAGAATTTGGTTCTTACTACTATTCCTGTAACCAGAATGTACAAGTCCGTAGGTGCTTCATTTTGCAAAATCACATCTTCTTTGGGAGGAAAATATTCGGCTTTCATCTCCGAAACCTACAAGTTCAAAAACCACAAAAAATATAACTCATGTATAAATATTGTCAATTACTTATAAATATATATATAAGTATTGTCAGTGGTGTTTAGTTATGTATCGAATGGAAGTTAAATATTCTTTTTGTTGATTCCTTGAAAACATGAGCAATAAAAAGCTTAACCACAGCATTTGGGGAAATTCAATCATATTTCTCACAAATTTTTTTGATAAGTAATATTTCTCACAAGTCACAGCTTAAACTTTTCAAAAGATTGGATGAGAAGAATATCATTGTTACTGTAAGGGAGAAAATAAAAACCAATTATCATAACCATTCTTGCTACAGGGGACACAAATTAACTGTAAGTTCCATCCAAACACCAACAAAGAACAAAGAAGATGAGATTGAACTAGTAATTACCAGTTGGAAAAGTAAGTCGTTTGATACCCCATGGAACAAGTACACCTTATCAACAAGGGAATAAAAGAGATGGTGTGAAATACTTGATTGAATGGCTTTAGGAAGTGCTTCAAGAATCTCTTGCTGCTGAAGCCCTTCTGAGTCAGTTCTGTACCTCAAGCACAAGTGAGCCAGCATCTGATCTTGCAGACGAACCGGTATTTGGTTCCTCTTTGCAAAACTTGATGCAGCTTGAATAGTATCTCTCTATCCACAAAACATGCCAAATACAGTAAAGGAATGAAAACCTTGAATCCCCACAAATTACACTGACAGACAAAGATATAAGCTCAAAAACCTGAACATCTTAGATGATAAACTACTAAAATCGTGTAAAAATTGCAGATGATGTCCTAGAGTAAAATTGCCAATGCAAATGCATATATCATGATAACAATGTGTTACAAAATTGAGAATTTTTTTGAGGCAGATAAAAATCTGCAGCTATGGCAATTCTATCAGTTCAAGGCCGTTTTGGTCCTAGCATTCATTCTGGAGAAGTGCTTGGTAAAAGATCTTCCAATTTCAAAGTTTTAGCACAAGCCGTTTAAATTTAGATATTGATTGAGACCTTTTACATAGAGAATAACTTACATTAATTATATATAAAAAAATTGGGTGGCAAGTTTCCCATAGAGGACCATCACTGGAAAATATAGCATGAGTAGAAATTTGAACATACAATTCAGATGGGAAGTCTGCAATAAAGCCAGCTTAAGACAAAAGAACTTCTTTAAGGGCCATTTGTGCCATGTAATCAAATTATCATTGCCATAAAAAGGCTTTCAAGATCTAGAACGCCCTTTTAAGATATTCTGCCAAACACAGCCTAGGACGTCGTGCTGATAGGCAATATCAAATTAAGACATTAAAAGAAATCACTCACAAATTGCCTAGTTCGACTGGTAATGTGGACAACCAAGTTGGTCATGTTTCCAATCAGATATGACGTCAATCCAAGGTTGAAGAGCATGTAGAAGATGTCAAAGAGCATCTCCTCTGTATTCACAGGATGCAAATCACCATACCCGGTGGTGGTAAGTGTGGTGATGGACCAGTACATTGACATAACATATTGAACCCACAAACTCCGCTCATGAAAGTTTTCCATGGAAAGTCCAATCCATGTCCTTTTCGGATTACGGTAATAATCAGCAAGACGAAAGAAGAAGCATCCAGCACAGTGAACCGCAAAGAGAGTTACCTACAGAGACATCACAAACCTGCTAAGATTGAACATATTTCAAATGTCTCTCTCCTTCATGAGAAGACAATGTATATCTTACATACTCACACATATAAGCTTTGCACATCGAATCCAAAAATAGCTGAAGTTCCTGTCTTTCTCCAATCTGTGATAATGGGAAAAAAAGTTACAGGTTTCATATCTACTGCTTAATACAAAGTATATCCCACAAAGATGAATAATAATGAGTCTACAATCCAGAAATGGTTCCAGAAAACTTCAATCGCATTCATGATAACATTGCTGTTACCATCAAAATAGTGTATAACACGAGGTAGCTTACATATAAGCCAGAAAACAACTTCCTGTGAAAATAAAATAAGAATATAATTCATCTTGGTCAACTAAAAAACTCGTTACCATCAGAAGAAACTGGGCTGTGGATGTGTTTATCATAATGATGTAACAAAATAAAATGGGAAAGCATATATTTGAAGTTTGAATATGGTCTAAGAAGCTGTACTTATCAAAAAAAAAGAAAAGAATATGGTCTAAGAAGCTGGTCTCATAATTGCCCAGTACCTCAAAATAAAAATAAAAATAAAAAAGGACTTATTTAATTATACATCTAAATTGAACATTAATTCAAATATCGGGATAAATGAACTTAACAATAATATATGAAATGGACCAGATAGAAATTCTTCTACGGGAAAGAGATTGCTTAGATATTTTACCTGGCAAACATGGCACCAACTCGTCGAAGACGCCAAAGACGAAGCAAATTGAAGTAACCATATTCTTTGAGAGGAGAAGGTAAAACACTCCTAGCAAGTTCAGAAGGGATTGAAGAAATAACGTCAAATACCAGCCAGGTTTTCGTGTATCTCCAAGCAATCAGCTTGCGGTTGTCAACGAGAAGGTAAGTAGCTTTATCAAGGTAAGCAACAAAGAAGGTCAAGATAATGTCAATGGCAAAAAGACCATTGACAACATTGTCGGTGATGGAGAGAGGTACCGTTGGTTTATCCAGGAATCCAAATTCAAATGGAGATACCCATGCTGTGTAGAAGACCAGAAATACCAGAAATGTCTCCCAAAGTCTGTGAATCCCAGTTTTTCCAGCAAGCAAAAAATATCAGTTTAGGCAAAGCTATGTTAATTTCAGAAATAAAAGAATAGTAATCAGCTTATACGAAATCTTCCACAACTAACATATGTATGTAAAATACAAATTCAGAAAAAACTTATGAGTAGTACATTTGTGACATTTTGGGAGGTTGAGAACTGGAGACGGACCTAACCTTAGATGTAATTCTACACAAGTAGTGCAGTGTTAGACTAGAAACTAAGAGCTCACGCTTGCCAGCTCAAGTTTTGTATATATGCTAGAAACACTACATTTAACAATCCAGCTTTAAATTCTATGATTAACTTCATCTCCAACATCTCCATCTTTGTGAAAAATAAAACCTTGGTAACAAAATATTTGCTTTTTATATCTCTAGATCCTTGATATTCATTACATCCTCACTTGTAACTCTAGCCTTACTAAAGTCACATTACATATATTTAATTTTAGTGTTACTTGTCTTAATTCCTCTCAATTCTAGAGTTTACTTAGCACTTGTTCCTACTCTACTCTTATCAATTAAAAAATATTATTAGCAATTAACATACACTATGGGCCAGCTACATGACTAGGTCAATCAGGCTCACCTATAAAGAGTCTCTCGCTATATATTTCCCTTTTTGAATATAAATACTTTTACATCATTTAAATGCGGGCTCATTGTAAACATGCATAATGTAAAAATATATTGAACAATGTAAGAGAATAAAAATTTTACTAAGACACTCCTCTCCTACTTATCTTCTTCTTGTATTATGTCATATTTCTTTTATTATTCATTTTATATATACTCTTTCCAATTATTTTGCTATGAACCATTTATTGAAAAGTACATACATTGACCAATGTGATAGAACTTACTTTGTTAATTCTCTTATCTTACCTCTTTTGTAATTATTAATTTTTCACACTAATTAAAAATCTTTAGAACGGAAAATGAAAAAAGAGAATTCATATGGTCGACTTTATTCGTTTGGAATAAAGGCAATGATGACGACGACGACATTAATTTATCCCATAGAGTTAGTTGTATGATTCTAAAAGGCCTAATTTAGATAAAGAAAAATAAATGAATATTAGAAGAGAATGAAAATGCATAAATGTTAAAATTCAAGGGTCCAACCATAGAGTAGTATGATACTAAAAGGCCTAGTTTGGCTTCGAATTGTAATGAGTTGGCCCTGCATATGCTGTGGAATCTCATGCCCAATGTGTTCTGTTAGTTTATCCATAATTAAGCCAAAAGGATTTGTGATTAATGTTGATCACTGGTGTAAGCCTACAGCAACTAGAAATTGAGTTTTCTCACAATTGTTTTTACTATAGTCACAGCTCCATCATACATGTCTCTTATCATCAATATATCTATTTGTGACTTCTTCTCCTAAAAACCCACCATATTACATCTTTAGTGACCCTATCATAAACTTTGTGCAAATCTATAAAAACTATCGGTACATCTTCCCTTTGGTCTCATCAGTATCCATGTGAACATCCAAATTTGATCAAGACGGTAGTTTCATGGGTTAGTCGTTATTTAGTATCCCTATCCCGTTCCAAAATTTTATTGTATGATTTACTAATTTGAAAATTAAAAATTATTCAATTAAAAACCATTATTTTTATATACAAGTACAAAAATATTTTTTGTGACTCAACAAAACATTTTTCCAACTACTTGGAATTGACTATATGAATCCTATTTTTCCATTTTGATCTATCTAAGGCCATAACTTTAGTGAAACCATATGTTATCATATTTTTCCATAATAACTCTGCCCACGTTAACTTTGATCCTCCCTTTCCTTATATGGGCTATGCCGCTCTTTCTAACTGGCACACTCTTCCTAGTACATGATGAAACCATCTTAATCGATTTTCTATCCATTTTTCTCCAATTGTTGCTACTTCAACTATTTCATTAATTGTATCCTTTCTTGTCTTGCCACATATTCATTGTTCACATTTCTGCCTTACTCACTTTATGCATATGTTATACGAAAATATTTTTATGCTAAAAAGGAAAAAATATATAAGAAGAACATAAGAAGATTCTATAAAATAAGACTTCAATGCTTAAAATAGAGACTTGCAACCAAGAAGTACATGATTAAAATATCAAACAGTAACGAAATTTCGCACAATAGTACATTATTAAAATAAATAAAAAAAGCAATATTCAAAAAGTAAAATACATACACACATTACATATACATGCATATGGGGGTGTGTATGTATGTATGTACGTATGTACGTATGTATGTATACACACACACATTGCCTTGATGCTTGCCTTGTGAAAAAATGAAAATTCAAATCAAACCCATTTTGTAGAAAAGGGAAACAAAACGAGGAAATCTAAAAAAATTGCAGATAGAGATCGAAGGAAGAAAAAGATCAATAATCTATCTAAGTAAGAAGATTGAGCAAATGAAATCAACCTATCCTCTAAAAAAGGAATAATAGAATTAATATAGAATATAAATACATCATACGTGTGTGTGTGTGTAGAGAGAGAGAGAAAGAGAGACCTGTAATGAGCATCAAAGGGAGAGATAATGAAGCAACGAAGATTGACTTTGCGATTGGCATGGACTCCAAGTGAAGGAAGGACACCACTGGAGAGGCTGTGAGAGCTTGGGTCGTCCCTCGAGAGATGTTCCCTCTCGTCATGAGACCCGCTCACTCCGCACATTGATTCTTTCAACCACAAACATCTCTTCCTCCTCCCCATCTTAATTTGCCCCTACCCCAAACTCCCTCTCTCTCTCTCTCTCTCTCAAACTCACTATCTTCCTCTCTCTCGCTCTCGCTCTCGCTCTCTCTCTCTCTATATATATATATGTATATGTATCGTCACATTATATTTTCTTGGTATTCTCTCTCTCTCTCCCCCTTGTGATCTGCTGCTCTGCTCTATCTCTGTTGCTGCAGGTGCTATCATCTTTTATGTTACAGTTATGGGACCTTTATCTCGCTCCTAGGTTCTAACTACACACGCCACTGCCACCTTGCTAGTATTACTTAGTAGGAGTCTTGAACCAATATATACATGTTTCTGTATGTATATATTATTTTTTAAAAAAGTGTCAATAACCTTATTAGAGCATCCACTATGGGATCTCCAAATTTGGTTCTCCAAATTTGAATTTTTGCTAGCCACCTCAGCAATTTAGCCAGCCACATCATCATATCAAGATCTCTAAATTTTGACTCCACAACAGGTTCTCCAGATTTGAATTTTAGCCAACCACATCATAATTTCTAATTTTAACTCCACAGCAGGTTCTCCAAATTTTTATTACCCACACAATTAAATAATCTTACACAATTAAATTAATCTTAAAATTTTATGTATATACATATTTATATTAATTTTTTTTATACTTTTTTAACTTAAAAAATTCATAATTTTTTCGTTTTAAGTCAAAAAATAGCCTAAGTGGTACTCAAATTAAAGCTCTCGAAATTATCTTTATAACAGAATTAGTTTCATCAAAAAATTTAATTTGTAGTGAAAGTTATTGACATTTAAGTAAATGATACATATATATATATATATGGCACGGTTTTCAAAAAAAAGCAAAGACCAAAAAAAAATATATACAAGCCTTTGGTTAGCTAAGTGGTTCGCCGGCTAACCACTTAGCTAATCTCAAGTGGGACCCATAATTTTGGCCATCACATTGTATTGTTACAGTGTGTATTTGATCTCCAAACCTGCCTTTAGCTATCCCATTGGTGATGCTCTTAATTGAATAGTTGAAGTTAATTAGTGAGTAATTGGAGTTAATTAGTATATTAATTTAAAATAAATTTGTAAATAAAAAATATTTATTAAATTGAAAATCTAAGCCCGTGAAATATCAAACAAAAACAAAACAAAAAAAAACTATCACATCACCGTTAGGTTGAATATGAATATGTGTATTATATTTATTGATTGCGTTTTTTTTTTCTTTTTCCCTTCTGGCATTATTCTTAAAATGTCAACTGAATTTCACTTATAATTACAATTGATCAAACAAAATAATTCAATTCATTTATAATTTTGGTGTGTCTATTATTAACAATATGAGATTTTCAAAGTAGAAAAAAAAATTATCAGACCCCATGTTTCAACAGTTTAGAGTATCTCAATTTCAAGAATGGTTAGCCTCACTTATTATTCACTGTTGAAGTATAAGATAATGTTCGATGAGTAATTATTGAGTATCCTAGAGATTTCAAATTTATAGAAATCTTTAGATTCGCACATAATTTTTGCATATTCAAGAGATAGATGATGAGAATAGATCATCATAAATGAATTTTATCTAGTGGTTCAATCTCTACCGTTGTTGGAGTATACAATATTGTTCGACCAGACGATGACAATGGACCATCATAAATAGATTTTATCTAGTGATTCAATCTCCACCGTTGTTGGAGTATACGATCTTGTTTGATACGATGATGAGAATGGGACCATCATAAATGGATTTCATCTAGTGGTCCAATCTCTACCATTGTTAGAGTATACGATGATAAATGGATTACACTTAGTGGTTCAATCTCTACCGTTATTAGAGTATACTGTATATCTTTAGTATGTTGAATTATTTGAAGTCCTAAAAAGTATTTCAAAATGCCTAACATGAACATCTAGAGTGTGAATCACAAAAAATGATATCATCAACGTAAATTTACAAAATTAAAAATTTTGAATTAGAGTGCCTCACATAGAGAGTGTCGTGGACGATTTCTCTTTGAAAATCTTGTTCAATGAGAGACGGTGGAGAGGATCCTTACCAACAAAGTAACCCTTAAGAAAAAACCAAAACGAAAAGCTACTTGTACCTTAATTATAACTTTGACAAAACTTGATGTCAGGGTTTGTCTCACTGTTGAAATTTTGGGATTGAAAGTAACTTTGTTTTGAAGAAACAACAATAACTTAAAGCACAGACTTAATAGAATTTTATTTATAAAAAAACAAAAAAGGCTATCATTTTAGTCACGAGTGTTGCCTACACACAGTATAAAAAGAGGAATAGAAAAAGGCAAATTAACTTTATACATTATTTTTGCAACTTTTCTTAAACTTGTAACATTTTCATAGTTGTCAATCAAGCTTTAACTATTGAACCAAGTAATTTACCCTAAAGGATTAAAAACATAGTGCATAGTTCATAGTAAAGGGTTGAGAGAGAGAGAGAGAGAGAGGTGAATTGTGTGATGTTTGGTAATTGGTATACATGAACAATCCATGTATATCCAAATTGGGGTTCAAGATTGGTGGAACCATTTTCACCCATTTGTCTCATTTTATCTTTAAATCTACAACAGCTATAAAGGCTTGTTTTGAGATTACTCAAATTTGAATGAAATCATTTATTTTCTTGTGATAATTTAATGTAAAATTTATCATCTTAAATGTAGTCATTGTAAAAAATCATGTTCAATTTGCGAGATTTTCCGAGCATATCCAAATTATAATATTGGACTTTAAAAATTGTAGGTGTCAATTCTACGTAAATATAATACTTCAATCAAATTCGACTCAACGCGATCATGATACCAATAGAAACAATTGTAATTAGGCCCACACATAATTTGCATAATAATGTTGTCAAATTTAATAAAGTGGGTGGTTGGATCCATGATTCATATTCAGTTTTTTTTGTTGTGGAATCATTAGGAAGACAACACCATGATTCATGTCAAAAGTGTTTGAAGTTTTGTCATTTCTTTTCAAGACCTTAAAACGGAAGTTTCTCATTTTGCATGTGAGGCTGTTGTCATAAGTTTTGTCATGGACCATGTATGTTCAATGAATCTTGTGGTATGTGACACCGACACTCTCTTTACAGGTGTTGTGTGGCGGTGTCGGACACTCGGACATGTATCCGACACTTCTTTTAAGTATTCTTAAACTTTTTTTTTTACACACGAATGAGGATTGAACACATTAAGGACATGACATGGTATATTTTATAATTTTTAGAAGTACCAAAAAGCACCTAAACTTTTTCAAAGTTACAAAAAGAACCACTTAACTATTTTTTTTAGCATTTTAGTTCGTCATCTTCTAAAAGTTGACTACTTGACTCCTCTAAGAACTATAATGGCATATATACCTTCTAATATTACTATTATGTCCTTTTTCTCTATAAATATAGTGTTTTTAAATAAAAGTTCAGGAAAATAAAAAGATAGTTAGATAAAATTACTAAATAATAAGTTTAGAAAAAAAAAAAAGTCAATAGAACTTTATTTAACATAAAGCCATGTTGTTTTGTTTGGTATTTTGTATTTAAATTTATTTGTTTGTTATTAGAAAAATGAGGAACGTGCAAAGTTCTAGTAGTGAGTTCGAACTCAATAACACTCCTTTTCGATAATGAATTAAAGTATTTGTGTAATTTAGTCTTTTTTTTTATTGATAGATTTATGATATTGTGGATATTTGTTAACTTGTTGAATATATATATATATATATTTTACATTCTTTACTTTCTTTATTACATCTTTTTTCTAGGCCGTGCCAAAAGAGAGAATTTTTTTTTTACCATCTTTACATTTTTTAGTATTTTTTTTATTGTTCGCATGTAAAAAAGAGATAACTTATTCTTAGGTCTTTTTTTTTTCCTTGTCAAAAGGTATAATTTTTTTTTTACCATCTTTACTTGTTTTGGTATTTTTTTTATCTTGTCAAAAAAAGATAACCTGTTCTTAGGTCTTTTTTTTTTATCTTGTCAAAAGCTATAATTTATTCAATAAATATAACTTTTTTTTTGGCTTCTCTCAAAAGAGATAATTTACTCAACAGAGATAATTTTGTTTTATCGTGTCAAAAGAGATAATTTATTCAATAAAGATAACATTTTTTGGTCCTTTCAATGGAAATAATTTATTCAACAAGAATAAAAAAAATATTAGGTACTTTGTTTTTTGAGTTCTGTCAAGAGATAATTTATTCAACAATGATAAATATTTTTTACTTTTTAATTTTTAGATCTTGCCAAAAGAGATAATTTATTAAACAGAGTTAAAAAAAAAATTTGTCTTGTCAAAAGAGATAATTTATTCTCATAAATAACTTTTTTTGGATTATTTTTTAACGAGTATTTTCTTTTAGGAATTTTTTTGTTGAAACCTTTCAAAAGGGACTAAAAACATTAAAAATTAAGAGAAAGAGAGAGAATATCTGAAAGGGTAGTTTAGTATTTTTTTTTAAAATTAATTATTCATGTGTGAAGTTAAGGGTAGAAGTGACATTTCTCTTAAGATAGAAGTGCAAATGTAGAAAAAGAGTGTGAAAATCGCCTCCCAATATTATTATTTAATCATATTGCCACTGTAGTATTTAGGGGTGCACAAAAATCCATCCAAATCGAACCGAACAATTCGGTCCGTTTTTTTTGTGGTCAGGTTCGGTCACGGTTTCAATTTTTTGGAACCGTGTAGTAACGGTCCGGCCGGTTACGGTTTCCGGTCCCTCAGGACCGAACCGAACCGTTTCTATATATATAAATATAAAATATATTATATCTAATATTTAAATATTATACTTATAATATACTTATAGTATTTAATTATGCTATAATTATAATATAACTGCAATCTTTGTTGTTTGAAATATTATACTTATAATATACTTACAGTATTATAATTATAGGTTGGTGAACCATGGAAATGAACCAGATTAAATCGGTTCTTCGCGGTTCGGTTCGATCCGGTTCCATACGGTTAAAAGGTTCGGTCCGGTTTCATTTTTAATGGAATCGAGTCATACGATTTAGTTCCAAAAAAGGTCAAATCGAACTGATCCGGACCGTGTGCACCCCTAGTAGTATTCGTGTGTTGTTTTTTTTGAATTTGTCGTGTGATTGATTGTAACCGTGCTTCCTAGAGGACACTTCATTGGCAATATCCGCAATGGACCCATATCATAGTCCTTCGACTCCTTTGATCTTCCCATGTTTGGTAGGCCTAATAATGATATCTGGTTACGGATAATGTGAAGACCCAGGTAACAGCCAGGCCCATTCGTGAAGTTCGAAGCCTAACACTATGAATTCAAGACCTGGATCACTTGGAGCTTCTGAAATCTATATAATGATTCCCCATCCTAGTCCTTTGATCTAAATTGGTTTTGTGGCATCAAAAACATGAAGGTTTGTGCTTATGCCCATTTATGAAATTCTGGGTCATGAGAGGCCTATCTATGAAGTTCCCCAATCACTAGGCTCCATCTAAAACTTGTCTCACCTTTTTTTTTTTTTTTTTTTTTTTGTGTAAGAAAGTCGCACATTGTGTTGGGAATTTTCACAAATATTATAATACACAGAATATAATACATCAAATATTTCAATAATGTTATAAAGGACAACAACATATATACAATATCATAATTTAAGTAATACAACATCTTCGAAAATTACACTTAATAGAAAGCACCATCATGTAATTACAAGAAAATGATAATGCTAAAAATAATCAAATTGAGTATTATAAAACAATAAAAAATAATAATAAAACATATTTTCATAGAATAATATAAAGAATACAACAATAGTAAAATAGTTAGAAAAAACTGGCCTCGATAATGGGAGGCATGTAGTCACTGTCCTAAAATCGTATAAGCTCCCTACATGTAGGTATTAGCGAACTAATACGGCTTCAAATACAACCCATATCCACCAGTGATCTCCTTTAAACACGTCCAAGGAAAGACAAAGTGTACCAACCTTTTGTCTAGGTTACCCCAAACTCAATAGATAAAATACTCATATATGTCTAATAGAATGACCAAAAAGTTGGAATGAGAATTTTTAAGAATAGACTCACAGCCTCACCAGTCATGTATCATATATTGTAACGGTTTTGTGTCATTAAAATAATACTTAAATATAATAATAATTATTATTAAATATAATTAAATAAATCACTTATAATTGATTTTTATTTCAATATACCTAACACACTGAACTATCAAAGTGAAAGATAAAAGGAGATACACTAGGGCTCACCTTTCATTTGCTTCACTTAATAAAGCAGTTCTATTTGGAATTTTCCCCCCACTTAATACTAGTCCATGCTCCAAATCTACCAAATAATCACGCTGACGCAGTGGATTTTGAAATGTACATCAAATCAATTAGAATCAAGGTGTAAACAAAAAAATTATGCGAGTAGAAAGTTGCATGACATAAATAAATAATATGTGTTAAATTAGTGAACTTTGAGTTTACATTGTGCCAAATTTGAATTTTAAATCTTAACAAATTGAAAAATTGTGTGAGTGTTGATTATGAGTTAAGGTGCCTTTATGTACATAGAACTTTCAAATGTGTATGTAATACTATTACATCAAAGATGTAACAACAATACAATACAATTGCTTTGAGGACGTAATACATTTACATTGAGATGCAACACTGAAAAATTACTTTGTTATTGCATCATCGATGTAATAGTTTTGTATTTTCGATGTCATAGTGTTACATCATTGATGCAATTGTGTTACATATGAACAACATATTATAATACAAAAAATTATAATGAAAAGGATCGGAATTTGTTGATTCATCATTAGCCTGGTTCACCATGTTAGCATGATGACCTTGGAGATTTGTTCCATAAATTAGTTTATTTAGTTATAGGACTTCAACTATTAGTTTTAGGGACTACCAAAGGTTGTAACCTAGTGGTATATTGTTAAAGGGGCTAACTTGTCTCACATCGGATCCGGATGGGAAAAGACTTGGGCATATAAAGGTGGGTATGCAGTGTGACGTATATTTTTGTAATTAACAATCTTCGGTGTCAAAATCAAACATGATCGAATTGTATTCTTTGAGTTATATTCTTTTCATTGATCATGTAATTGAACCCTTAGAGTGAGCATGAACTTCTACATCATCCATACGAAGGTTTGTCAAAGGATAAAGCTTGAAATTTTTGAAAAAAAGCCATCAAGGGTCTAAACAAGAATTCGATCAATTGAAGTTTTGAGATGGATCCGAATGCATGAGGACATCATTAATCATATATGAGGGTCACATAGTCCAGGTAAAGTGGTGAGAACACGTATATTTCAAACCGGAAGGATCTGACCTTGAAAAGAGGGGCTTTTAAGCAAAATAGTAAAAATTTTAATGTTGGACTGGTCCAAGTGAAGGCTGGAATTATACATGAGGTCTTGGTACCTCACAATGAGGTGTCCAATGAGTTAGACCGGTCCAAGTTGGCTCCTCTGCGGGATTTTACCTCATTTGTCCTATTTTGACCTGGTTTTGACCCAGAACTTTCTTAAAACGTAGGGACTTGTTTCCTATTGGTTTTCAACTTATTTTTCAAGAAAAATTAAGATTTTTAATCTCTATAAAAACCTCATATGGTTACTCTCTCATTACGCTTTCAATATACATCAAGATGATAATTTCTAGAGAGAGAAAGCATTGAGATATTTTTTCAAACAAAGAATTTTTTCTCCATAATTCTTTATTTATATTTGTGAGAGCACATTCATATTCACTGAGTGATTTAGGATGTTCTCTATTTGCTTAATCAACTGTTCGAAGACTACATTGAAGATTTCTTCATGATCAAGTTACTGGATTGGTTTCTTCTACAACTGTTCGTTGGTGAGGAAGGAGAAGAAGATCGAGCTACGAAGGAGACATAATACTTGCTGAGTGTTCGTATTTTTCCAGTTAACTTTTTGAGAGTATTTTGACGTTAGTCGAGAATCTGCAGTAGTTGGACGAGGTAATCGCAATTGTAAGCTTGAGGTGTTCTGCATCAGAGTTCTTGTTAGAGTGGAGTGGGTGTGAGTTTGGGACAAAGTCTGTTGTACTTTGTTTCGACAATAGTGGATTTGCTTCTTAGGGGCTACAAAGTCTTACTTGTGAATTTTTTTCGATCTGGATTTTTCACGTATATCTGATGCATTCGTTTACTTTACTTTACTGCATTTTATTTATTTACTTGCTTTGTGGGATTGCTTTAATAATTAATTGGACTTAAAATTGAATAATCTGAAATATTAAGCAAAAAATAAGAAAACCTAATCACCCGCTCTAGGTTTTAAATCTAACTTTCGCAACCGCTTCCACACCGCACAACTCACAATTGGTATCAAAGCAGTGTTCTCTAATTTGTGAATAATTCCTTGCAAAGTATTTTTAAAATAAAAATTTATTTTTATTTTCAAAAATCATCATGAAATCTAATATGAAAGATGGTGGATCGATTCAATGAACTCCTTTGTTTGATGGTACAAATTATACTTTTTGGAAGTCTCGCATGAAAGCCTTTCTCAAATCTCAAGGTGAGAGAGTTTGCATGGCTGTTGAGAATTACTATAAAATTTCTACCACTACCACTGGTACTAGTGATGCAACTATGACTATAGATAAGAATAAAGCAACATGGTCTAATGCTGAGTATGATGATGCTAATAATAACAATGATTTATATGCTTAATTTATAAAAAGCAACTCTGGATGTTGTTCCATGTTTACAAATAATGTGGTTTCGTGGCTTAGTAAGAAGCAAGCTTCTGTGTCTCTCTCCACCTCAGAAGTTGAATACATTTTAGCTGCACAAGCTTGCTCTCAAGCATTGTGAATGAGAACCACACTCACATATCTAAGCATTGAATTTTCTACTCCCTTTACCATTTTCTGTGATAATCAAAGTGCAGCTGCCATTAGCAAGAACCACACCTTACATAATCAAAGCAAATACATAGACATCAAGTATCACTTCTTGAGGGATAATGTACAAAAAGGAAACATTCTCATAGAGTATATCAATACTGAGGCACAATTAGCAGATATTATGACCAAACCTTTACCTCCGCCCCGGTTCGAGACTCTTCGCACTGCTTTGGGTCTCACCTTTCCTCCTCACTAGCTATCTCTTCTACTACTCTTTTGACTTTCATTGTCAAAAAGAGGGAGAAAGAAGTTAGGTGATTTTTGACATTAAAAGGCAAAAGGGGGAGATTGATGGTCCGGAAAACCCGTGAACATGTTTGCCCAAGTTTTAATGTCAAAAGGTTATGTAAGGGCATTAGTGTCATTTTACTTTGAATGATATTTTTGGGGTTGCTATTCATGATATTATTTAATAATCCTGTTATTATTTTATGTGCACTAACGTAATTACAGGGACAAATTGGGTATTTAAATTGGAAGGACATTTTGGAAATTTTTTCTAGGACAACAAAGTGTAGGGGTAACTTTGGTATTTAATGTTGTTAGGGTTTCATTCTTTAAAAAAAATCAAAAACAATGAGATAATTTTTTTTTGAAAAGATGTTTGATCAATGGTGCATATTGTAACACTTTTTATTGGTGTGGTTGGGATTTCTTGGAAGAGAGACGCATGGCTTAGAGATTATATGTAATACCCCGCTCCAACACATGGTATGATATTGTCCGCTTTGAGCCTAAGCCCGCACGATTTTGCTTTTGAGTTTTACCCCAAAAGGTCTCGTACCATTTGAAGAGAACATATTACATATAAGCACATCCTTTTTTCCATACCTTGACGATGTGGGATTGAGCACCCTGTACCCTGTCAGTGTGGTAGCTCAACCCAGTGTTTGTCTTCGCACCGCCCACTCACACCCGTCCACAAGGGTTACTACAATTCACCCCCTATGAGGCCCGTCGTCCTCGTTGGCACACTTTCGACTGGGTTCAGGCTCTGATACCAACTGTAATATCCCGCTCTAACACATGGTATGATATTGTCCGCTTTGGGCCTAAGTTCGCACGATTTTGCTTTTGGGTTTTACCCTAAAAGGCCTCATACCATTTTGAAGAGAACATACTACATATAAGCACATCCCCTTTTCCACACCCAAGCGATGTGGGATTGAGCACTCTGTATCCTGTCAGTGTGGTAGCTCAGCCCAGTGTCTGTCTTCGCACCCGCCCACTCACACCCGTCCACAAGGGTTACTACATTATATATATCTTGCTTTAAATATATATCTATAATATACCTAAAAGATGTGAGATAAAAGGAAGCATATCAGCTTATTCAAAGGAGAGCCGAAAGTGAAGAAATACAAGAAATAAAGAGGACAGTAAGAGAGAGAGTAGAGAGAGAGAAGAAGAGCAAAGGAGACGAGAAAATGGTGAGTGTGCGCTTCTGATGGCTGAAGATTGACAGGAGAATGAAAAAGGGCAGTCGCTGATGTACACACAAATTTCGTGTCCGAAAATCTAGGAACGAAAATTGGTAACAAATAAACGATTTTATTAATTTAAGAAAAAAAAAGGTACAATCCTCTGTAAATCTTTACAAAAGAAAGATAACTTTCTCTGATTCGATCTCCTTGGTGATCCGGCTTCAAGGGCTGCAAGAGCTTGATCTTGAATTGGATTGAAACTTGGGTGAAGAACGGCACATGGATGATGTGCTTGTTGTTCTTCTCCTTCAGGGGTTTAGATGTTTTGGAGCTTTGGATCTTGAGTGAAGAGTTCTGTAGAGTTTCAGCTTTTTTTCTTAGAGTCTTCTGGTCCTCCCCTTCCCCACCTCTGAACCTTTATTTATAGGCTCACCGAAGGGGTAGATTTGTAACTTTCTTTTCTTTTGATAATTATCCTATAATTATCTTTTAGGATAATTTTGATAATTATCATTAATAATTATCTTTGTTGATAATTATATATATATAATTATCTATTAGACCCATTTTCAAGTGGGCTTGGACTTCTCAGACAATTTAGACCAGTCTATAACTTATTTATTTGTAGTGGACCTGATATTTAAATTATGACTCATTGGGTCACATTTCAAAGTGGACTAAATTAAAGATAAACCCAAATTATATTTTGAGTCCATCATGTAATTTTTTAATGTCTACAAATTGCCCCACTTCAAGTCTCGCGCCATATTGAGTTTGTCACGTATTTAAAGCGGGACTTGAAGTATTTAAATTTCGTATTTTTTTTTGCGAAAATCCAACTGCAAAGAATATGTCTTCTTTGTCAAGTTGAATCAAAGACTTGAGGATCCTATTGCAAATAGGATTTTTTTTCTTGTCCAAGTGGAATTGAAAACTTGAGGATCCTATTGCAAGTAGGATTTTTTTTTCTTGTCCATGTGGAATTGAAGATTTGAAGATCCTATTGCAAATAGGATTTTTTTTCTTGTCCAAGTGGAATTGAAGATCCTATTGCAAATAGGATTTTTTTTCCTTGTTTAAGTGGAATTGAAGACTTGAAGATCCTATTGCAAATAGGATTTTTTTTTTCTTGTCCAACTGGAATTGAAGACTTAAGGATCCTATTGTAAATAGGATTTTTTTCCTTGTTTAAGTGGAATTGAAGACTTGAAGATCCTATTACAAATAAGATTTTTTTCCAACTCACCACTATATATATGTAGCCTACGCTTCAAGTCCTTCACATCAGAGAATAATTGATAGAGATCCCATGAACCACTATTGGAAGGAAATTGGAAGAAACCCGATAAGCTTTTCTTTCTTTCTCCTTTTTTTTTTTTGTCATTGTCATTCTTTTTTCGCCTATGTTTTTCCACTCTGTAACGCGCCATGCATACGTAGAACATATACATGTAACAAATCTCCAAGTTGATGGCTCAATTTAGCAAAACCCATAAGCAATGTGCACTTTAGCATCTCCCATATATCCAATAAATTTTCAAACTGATGGCATATGCAATAGTGCACTTTAGCATCACCCATGTAAAACTTTCAACTTCCATCGCCACTTATTTTATTTTTTATATTTTACTACCATGCCTATTGCCGCCACCCTTCTCTTCTTTTCTTTTTTTTTTCTTCTCTTCTTCTTTTCTTTATCTGGCACTGGAATTTTTTTTTTCTTCTTTTCTTTATCAGGTGCTGGAATTTTGCTGTTGTTTTTTTTTTCTTCTCCACGCTACCAGCTGACTTCTTCTTTTATTATTATTTTTTCTTCTTTCTTTTCTTCTTCTCTTCTTTCTCCAGCCGCCACCCCTTCTTCTTTTTTATTTTTTCTTTTTCTTCTTTCTTCTTCTCTTCTTCAGCCGCCACCCCTTCTTCTTTTTTATTTTTCTTTTTTTTTCTTTTTCTTTTTCTTCTTCTCTTCTTTCTCTAGCAAGCGCTGGAAAAATTTTTCCTTTTTTTTTTTCTCTTTTTTTTTTCTTTTTCTTCTTTCTTCTTCAGCCGCCACCCCTTCTTCTTTTTTTTTTCTTTTTTTCTTTTTCTTCTTTCTTCTTCTCTTCTTTCTCCAACAAGCGCTGGAAAAATTTTTCCTTTTTTTTTCTCCTCCTCTATCAGGCGCCTTTTTTTTTTTCCTTTGATGTGTAAAAAAAAAAAACAAAGCTTCTTTTTTGGTTGCTTGGAAGATTTGAACACAAGATCTCAAGAGAAGACATTATAGCACCACACCATTTCTGCTACACAACTCTTTGTATTATAAACCCTTGGAATATAATATAACAAATAACTGGACTTCAAAACGCACACTTTTTTTTTTTTGAACAACTTGCCTTCCATGATCATTATTAACCAACTTTTTTTTTTCAGATCAGTTTCTACTTGTGGGCTCCACTCAAGGTTTGTATTGCGTTTGGAACATCATACAGATTCATTGAACTCACTGAAGAAGATAACTTTACGTGAGTCACTCAACTCTTCTCTTGTAAGCTTTAAAAATTTTTTTTTCAATTCTTGTAGGTCAAATCGCCTTTCTCAGAATATGGAGTTCCAGACGCCATTTATTGTCCCTTCGGGGTCCCTTAGTGCACTTCGGTGTCACTTTTATCGTCCCTTTGAGTAACTTAATGCACTTCGGTGTCACTTCTTCATCCCTTCAGGGTCCCTTAGTGCACTTCGGTGTCACTTTTATCGTCCCTTTGGGGTCCCTTAGTGCACTTCGGTCACTTTTATCATCCCTTCGGGGTCCTTAGTGTACTTCGGTGTCATTTTTCGTCCCTTCGGGGTCCCTTAGTGCACTTCGGTGTCACTTTTCGTCCCTTCGGGTTCCCTTAGTGCACTTCGGTGTCACTTTTATTGTCCCTTTAGGGTCCCTTAGTGCACTTCGATGTCAATTTTTAGTCCCTTCGGAGTCCCTTAGTGCACTTCGGTGTCACTTTTTCGTCCCTTAGTGCACTTTAGTGTCACTTTTTCATCCCTTCGGGGTCCCTTAGTGCACTTCGGTGTCACTTTTATTGTCCCTTCGGGGTCCCTTAGTGCACTTCGGTGTCACTTTTTTGTCCCTTCAGGTCCCTTAGTGCACTTTGGTGTCACTTTTATTGTCCCTTCGGGGTCCCTTAGTGCACTTCGGTGTCACTTTTTTACCCTTTGGGGTCAAGCCAAGTCACCACGATGCAGCAGATATCGTCAATATCTCGGTGGCAGGTCAAGTCACCCAACTCTTCTCTTGCAAGCTTCAAATTTTTTTTTGTTGGTAAAGATAGTTTATACTCATATCAATGAGTGGTTTTTTTTTTTCATGTAGACAATTTATACTCGTGTCATGAGTGTTTTTTTTTTGGTAAACAGTTTATACTCGTGTTAAGGACTGTCATCTTTTTTTTTTTGGTAGACAGTTTATACTCGTGTCATCCTTTTTTTTTTGGTAGACAGTTTTTACTCGTGTCAAGAAGTGCTTTTTTTTTTTGTAGACAGTTTATACTCGTGTTAAGGAGTGTCATCTTTTTTTTTTGGTAGACAGTTTATACTCGTGTTAAGGAGTGCTTTTTTTTTTGTAGACAGTTTATACTCGTGTCATAGAGTATCATCGACAGTTTAGGCTCGTATCGGGGAACACTTTTAGCTTTAATTAGTCTTCAGCTTTGCAAGACTCAGGAGACAGTCCAAGCTTGTGTTGAAAGGTGTGAATCAACTCGGCATCAATTTGGAGATTTTCTTTTTGCTTTGTTTTTTCATTATACTCTTCATGTACTTGAGAAGAATAATCTTCTTTGAACTCGTCTCCCCATCTAAAAGGAAGAGGTATTTCATTCGTCATGGTCCATGGAGGAGGATTAAACCTCACCTAGTATGCTTTGATTTCGCTGCGAGATTCGATTCAGATGGCATATTCGGGCTTTGGTCCCCACACTTTTCCTTCCTCTAGTCTTTTGATTTTTTGAGCCTCTCGTTCTATCTGGGATTGTAGACGATTTTGTTCTTGTTCCTCGCTTTCTTGTTTGAGACCAAGAATGATGGTTGTTAGAGACAGTTTGAGAAACTAACTCTTGAGACATCACTAGTGTGTTTCTAGACAATGATTCATACGAGATCATTGCAAGACTATTCCCATCTTGAACTTTCATTTTTGGCTTCTATGTGAACACAATTTTTGGATCACTTTTATTTGAAGTTGTTTGAGGAGAGCTTGAATGAGCTTTGTCTGGAGGGTTTGCCCCCTGTTTATGTAGTCTTCTATCAAGGTTTTCTTGACTTAATGCTTATTTAACCGAGAACCATCAGATGAAGATATGGAAGGAACACGATGTGTTTCTTGATACAGGTTGTTAGAGACGATGCTTGTAACATAAGATGTATTTATTTCATCGTCCGAGTTAGGAAGTATTTCGTCTTCCTCTTCAGACTTAACCTCTTCATCTTTAAGATAGTTTTTAGACATATTGGGAAAGGCAAAAGCCTTTGCACCACGACTTGTTATGCTAAGCTCCATATCATAGGCACGAGTAACCAATTCTTCAAATGTACGAGGCTTGATTCCTTGTAGAATGTAAAGAAGCTCCCAATGCATGCCTTGCATACATATTTTGACTGCTGATACTTCAGAAAGACGGTCTTTGCAATCAAGATTTAGAACTCGCCAGCGGTTGATATAGTCGATCACAAGTTTGTCCTTAATTTGTTTCGTGCTAGTGAGTTCTAACATGTTTACTATTCTACGAGTACTATAAAAGCGGTTAAGAAACTCTCATTCCATCTGCTCCCAACAGTCAATACTTTGAGCTTTGAGGTCCATGTACCAATCAAACGCATTCCCTTTGAGGGAACGAACAAATTGTTTGATTAAAAGGTCCCCTTCGGCCAGCGTTATTGTAGGTCTCCACAAAGTGTGCAACATGTTGTTTGGGATTGCCTCTTCCATCAAATTATTGGAATTTTGGCGGTTGATTTCCCTTGGAGTCTTTAAGTTGTCAATTCTTTCGGTGCAGGGTTTGAGTATACAAGAGTGCTCTGAGGGGCGCCGCCTTACTACGCTCAGATTGTGTTCATTATTATATCCTGCAATTGTTGGATAGATAGCAAAGCAACTGGCAAAACAGGGTTAGTTTCGTCAACCATGTGTCATAACACAGATGTGTGACGACGCTCTTTTGATTGAGTACCTTGAAAAGATGAATTTGAAGTATTCGCAGGCAGATGTGTTGACTTGTCAGGATTTTGGATTTCAAGCTTCCTCATTAGTGCAGCGATCTGCAAGTCCTTCTCTTTAATAGTCTTTGTGAGGTTTTCGATTGTGCGCGCCATGACTGCTAGTTGGTTTTCCACTGAGGTTGTTCCAGTCATCATAGTTGCGATAACCTTCGAATAGGAAAGTCCTTGAGGGCCAACATTCCTTGAAGGGATCGATTGCTCTGAAATCTCAAGTAACGACTCTGAGAGCGAACCGATGCTAGAGTTGGCGTCAGAGACGGATTGGGGTGAATGTGGTGGCGCTGACTTTTCTGAAACAATGTCAGAGTTCTTTGCCCCTTGAGGATCAATGGTGTTAACATGTTTAGTTTTCACATCCATTAGTTTAGCAGGATTGGTTTTCACCAAATCTTGTTGATTCTTGAGTGAAGCAATTGCTTTGGTCTTGCTACGCATCATAAGACCTGCTGAGGTGCTACTGGCACTTGACGGGTTCCTAGTGTTCTTGTCACTACTTACGGCAAATTTGGTATTAGCCATTGCAGCAGCGATTTCTATTGATTTTTTCTTGTTTGTCGTCTGAACCTTAGAAGGAGTCATAGATTTTGACGAATGGAGTTTAGGAGATATGATGTAGGAGACAGAGATGAGAGGCAGAGAATGTTCCATCGGGCGTACCAGAAATTTGTACACACAAATTTCGTGTCCGAAAATCTAGGAACAAAAATTGGTAACAAATAAACAATTTTATTAATTTAAGAAAAAAAAAGGTACAATCCTCTGTAAATCTTTACAAAAGAAAGATAACTTTCTCTGATTCGATCTCCTTGGTGATCCGGCTTCAAGGGCTGCAAGAGCTTGATCTTGAATTGGATTGAAGCTTGGGTGAAGAACGGCACATAGATGATGTGCTTGTTGTTTTTCTCCTTCAGGGTTTAGATGTTTTGAAATTTTGGATCTTGAGTGAAGAGTTCTGCAGAATTTCAGTTTTTTTTCTGAGAGTCTTCTGGTCCCCTCCTCCCCCACCTTTGAACCTTTATTTATAGGCTCACCGAAGGGGTAGATTTGTAACTTTCTTTTCTTTTGATAATTATCCTATAATTATCTTTTAGGATAATTTTGATAATTATCATTAATAATTATCTTTGTTGATAATTATATATATATAATTATTTATTAGACCCATTTTCAAGTGGGTTTGGACTTCTCAGACAATTTAGACCAGTCTATAACTTATTTATTTGTAGTGGACCTGATATTTAAATTATGACTCATTGGGCCACATTTCAAAGTGGACTAAATTAAAGATAAACCCAAATTATATTTTGAGTCCATTATGTAATTTTTTAACATCTATAGCTGACTTGTAAATTCAAGCTTGAGATGCTGGAATCAACTTGATCAGCGGCATCAACCCAACTCATTTCCACCTCCGTCCATGGCCCCTGATTTAGAACTCAGTCCGTCGTTTTTTAGCTCACAGCTATCCTAGTCACCGATTAAACCTGTTGGTTGTTGAGTTCACAGCTTATTTTGGAAGACTGAGTTAAAATCTATGAAGCTTATCTAGAGTTTTATACTTGCTAAATATTGCTGAGTTAAGGTCAGTTAGCTTCAGCCGTGTCAACTCAAGCTATTCTTCTGTGAGCCCAATCTAAGCTAACTTGAATAATCTAAATGGTATAATTTCTTATATTGATTTGTTTCAATTAACACTCTCACAGATGCACATTTGAGGCCTACCTGTTGACTGAAATATGCATATACCCACTGCTTTGTCATTATGGTTTGACTCTTGAGATTTAAATTCATGCTTGAGGTGTTATTGAATTTGATTAGAACTCATATGCACAGACTCATTTTTTTTTCTACAAATTATTCTGCTGAGTGTTGATATGTTTTAGTTTGAGATGTTTTGTTTTTATAAAAATGCTAGCTCTAATTTCCAATCTATAAAAATTGTGGGTTCAAGTTTCTTATTTCAGCAAACTGAAACTATGATAATTCTTCTTGACTTGCTGCTAGAAATCACACTCTCTAAAGCTCAAATTTGATATCTTACTAGAAGTCATGTATTGTTGGGATAAATCAACTAGTTTCTTCTTGTTTGGTTCTCTGGTTTGCTGAGCTAATTTCAGCTGGTTTCATGACTTGATATTTTGCTGTATTGGAATCTTATGTTTGTTAAATTGGAATTCGATCTTGCTAAACTAATCTTTCTAATGATCCACTTGCTATTTCAGAGTTGATACACACACACACACACACACACATATATATATATATATATATATATTACATTTAAGGTTTGTGTTTGAATTTTTCGCTCAAAAAAATTTATCATCTAACAGTCAAAAATGCTTAAAAAACCTATCTGACGGTTCAAAATATCTATGCTTATCTACGGTCTAAAATTACTCTCCCCATCTGCAATCAATGGTCATGATTCACTCCCACCTAAATCCAAATTTAAACATTCACCTACTACTCCCCTAAAATAATATTCCCATCAATTTATATTAAAATATTAAAATATAAAATATCATTATATATTGGTATATGATATTTATATCGGTATATGTCTCTCTCTGTCATTTCGTATCAACACCATCACTCTCTCCCTCTATCTCTTTCTCTCTCCATGACCTCCTTCAAACACACCATCAATGGCGGCAAAACCTTCACTCTAGTCCGGCGACGAGATGTTGGCTCGACTTGAATGGCTAGATCCGGCCGAACCTAACTTGCTCCTCTCCGGTCTAGCGACGAGCTGTTGGCTCGACTTGAACAACTAGATCCGGCGAAACTCTTGATGTCTCAAGAACCCAACTGGCTTCACTCCGGTCTGGCGATGAGCTATTGGCTAGATCAGGAAGATGAAGCCGACTCAGGATCCAACATGTCGTTGTACATTCTCAAACACCCACAAAGAAAATTGAAATTGAAATTGAACAAATGTTAGGATCGTCAGTAAAAATTGTTTCAATCCTTAATGACAAACAAATGTACCGATTACAAAATCAAAATAATCCAAATGAAGAAAAAAGTACCATCAGGTGGATCAGTAGTGGA
The DNA here is from genome assembly GCA_026545225.1 of Cornus controversa. Lineage (NCBI taxonomy): Eukaryota > Viridiplantae > Streptophyta > Magnoliopsida > Cornales > Cornaceae > Cornus > Cornus controversa. The sequence goes on along the minus strand of CM048846.1, from coordinate 63,568,588 downwards.
TTCAACAAATGTAATAGCAAAAATCGTCATCATGGCGATTAGGACAAACTCAGCAAGAGACCATGCCTTTGTAGGTGCATCGAGAGCCACACTGGACCGGTCGGCTTCATCTTCCTGATCTAGCCAATAGCTCATCGCCAGACCGGAGTGAAGCCAGTTGGGTTCTTGAGACATCAAGAGTTTCGCCGGATCTAGTTGTTCAAGTCGAGCCAACAGCTCGTCGCTAGACCGGAGAGGAGCAAGTTAGGTTCGGCCGGATGTCGCCCCTTTGACCTCAATTTATTTTCGATCTAGTAATTTTACATGAATTTTTTATATTTTGAGAAAACTCATGTCTAGTCAATGTAATTATCATAATAAACGCAATTTCTAATGGCTCTGAGCATGTGACTAGATGTTGATTCGATGCTTTTAGCTTATAATTTTGTGGCGAATATAGTATTTTTGGTACCCTATTTAGTTTGTAGTCTACACTAGATTTTGAACTGATTCAAATTGAAAGCAGAAACACAGTATGGTGGTTTGGAAAGACTGGTGATGTACACATCTGTATTGGGTTGCTTGGCCGCAGTGGCTGAAGTGGGTCTTTTCTTGGTTGATCCTGGTGGAGGTAATGGTGGTGCTTCATGGACTGTTTTGTGGTCGTCTGTGCATGAGGAAGATGGTGTTGCAGCTTGCAGTTGATGATGCTTTGAAAGGTGGCGGTGCGACTGTTGGCTAATTAGCCATCTTTAGATCTTGAAATTTTAAATTTTGGTCTTTGCTCTTTCTTGAATTGGTTTGTTCATCTTGACTCTACTTCAAAAGTTGAATTTTGAATTTGAGTGATGATCGTTCAAATGTTCTCTTTCCTTATTTTTGGTCTTACATGCTCGAAAACAGAGGGTGTGCTTGCATTACTTCCTTGAAATTAAGCCTTTTTGTTCGATGGGTTTTCAATTAGGGGTTTGTTTGTATCCTTGAAAATTTTAATTTGTACCCCGTTTAGATTATCATAATCACAGATTTTCATTGTAGTAATTTAATAAAAATACTTCAATTTTTTAGCCCTCTCTCTCTTTCTCGGGCACTCTTTTAGTTTCTTTCTTCTTCAATTTCGCCTTTTTTAAATTTTTTTAATGCTTATCTTTTATATGTTTTCATCTGACTTCTATTTATCGGTGGTTATTTTTTAGTGCAGCAGATTACACCGAATTCACATTCAAGGAGGCTTCTTATTTGATCATTGATTTTAAGTTTGATTTTTATATCTGTTAGAATTGAAGAAATTTTGTGAATGTTAAATTTTAATAGGACAAGAACTCAGCCAAGGTCTACAAGATCAATGTCTTTAGGAGGTCAGGTTTCCTTTCAATTTTTTGATTAATGTGTATCTCTCTCTCTCTTTTCTCTCTCTCTGTTAATATTATACAATTATATCTACATTTTTTTCTTCTCATTATTTGGATCAATTAAATTTGTGACTTGAAGCATGAAGTTTGGCATTTATAAATAATATACTTAGTCAGCATTTTGCATATTTCTACATGTATACTGAATGGTAGACCATTGAATATTAGTTTTTCAAGGTCATATAGATTACAAATAAAAGTATCACAGTATGTTCACTTAATTTCAAGGCTTTTGGTGGGTTAATCCATAGAAATAGCATTGGGCAGTGAAGCTTGGTCTTCAATTGGAGTTGGAACTCTTCACATGTTGCTAATACAAAAGAAAAGTAAATAACTTGAATTGCTAAAATTGGGGGGGATTGTGGAAGTGAATTCTTAGAATTTGTGACTGCATTGGAAAAAGGTTTTTGTCAATGAAGTGGATTGAGAAGTTAGTATGAAAAAACTATGAGTGTCATATTATTTATTTGAAAAAAAAATGAATATGTGAGAAATTTTGGAAATTTTGGAAATTACTGTTATTATGATGAAAATTTTAGGGCCCATATCAACTATGTACTAAATATGATTGACTTTGGTATGCAATTTTGTAAACTGATAAACATGTATAATAAAAGTAATTTTTGGAACAAAAAAATATTTTGCCAATGGTGCTTATTGAATTGAAACTATACAGTTTTACACTCCTCTAATTCGTCTTTGTTAAAATGCTAACCATACAGTCAAAAATTTCACTAACAACCAAACGCATCCTTATTGTTACAGAATTATCATTTGCTCAGATGCACTGTTTCAAAAAAATAATGATTTTGTAGACTCTAAAATAAGATTGAAAAGTAAAGGAAAAGGAAAGCTAGCTATATATATGAGTTAGTGTGCAGAAAGAAAAAAAATATTGAAAAGCAAAAGAAGAGAGAAACTAGCTATATGGATTAGTGTGTGGTAGCATTAGTAAGAAAATAGAAGGGGAAAAAATATTTTAGTATGCCAAAAAAAAGATTGAAAAGTAAAAGGAAGAGAGAAAGCTAGCAGTGGTTGGTTGAGTGGCAAGCATTGGTAAGAAAAGAGAGGGAAAAAGAATATTTGATGACCCATTAGTAGAAATGATATGATTAAAATATGAGAGTTTTTATGTTCTATATATGGCCATATAATATAAATATGATGTGTTTGGACTTTAGACCACGAATTTCGAAACTTGATTCACCTTTTCTTGTTCTTTTCCTACAACTTTTCTTTCTTTCTTTTTTATTAACTCATCACTCCCTTTTTCTTTTATTCTTTTTATACTTTCTTTTCTATTTCACTTCAATAATTTTTTTTTCATAGTGCCGTTGGCACAGACAATACAGACGTTTTCAGGAGTATCACACAACCAGACATTTGAAAGGCAATTTTTTTCTTTCAGATTCTAATGCAGCGCTTTATTAATTTTTGTTTGTTCAAACTTCATCTGAAACATTTGATATTGGTTTATAGGAGCATAGCTGTGCATTTCACCGATCCTTTCCACATGAGTACACATGTTGCAAACAAATGCAATTATGGTACTTTGCTTTTGCAGGTTTTCTGTTTGGTAGTACTTTGCATTTCTTCTGCATAATAATATAATCTTGACTGTGTCCTGCAATCATGTACTTGTGGAACTAGCTTATTATCTTTCATTGCACAGGCTAGCCCAATGATGCGTAGGTAACTTGAATTGGTCTTTGTGAACTATTGTGTTGAGCATAAATCTCTTAGGCTGCACTATGTAATCTGAAGTGGTGTTTACTTTCCTCAGGGTCAATTGGAGTTGCAAGTATGTTTCTCTCTCTAAGATAAATTTATGTTTTTTTTTAGAACTTTGCTTTGATTTGGTTATAAACTATTGGGTTTTGCAATTAGAAGCATCAACAAATCATAAATTGTATCAGCAAACTCCTCTGTCATAACAACTGGGTTTGCGTTGTTCACATCTGGTATTATAGTTTCAAACACTGATAATTTTGCTTTCTAAATTTGTTTCTGCTTTCTTTGATTTTAAGAAATTTCTATTATTAGTATATTTTGATTCGTTTAATGCACAGATTATATCATTTGTATAATCATCTCTGATTAGGCCTTCAATTTTTTGGAAAAATTGGGTTTCATTTTTTATTTTTTTACGAATAAGGCTTAATCCTTATTTTAGATTTTATTGATTTTTATTTTTTATTTGTGATGAATCAACATTCAGCTATTAATATCTATTCCTCGATTTAAGATTGATTTTTTTTTTTGTCAAGTAGGTAGGAATTAATGATTAATTTAAGTGGACTCACTTTTTTAACATAATGGAATGTCACATGGGGTGGATCATTTCAGACAATGGGGTGAAGCTTTTTGATGAAAAATAAAAAGGAATGTCACATTGGTGGCTTGGCTATTGATACAATAATAAAAAAGGAATTGTTGTTATTTTGATGGAAAGAAAGAGGACTTGGATGAAGATGGAGGGGAGTGTTTAGAACCATGTCTAATTCTCTGGCCATGTTAAAAATTCTATCTATGTGCCAGAGAATAGGAATTACTACAGATATTTCATACCATGATAGGTGTTGTGATCTTTTGGAACTCAAGGGAAGAAAATTGTTGTGTTGGATGACAAAGATGGTCAGATTCATCTAAAGGGATTGTCTTGGATCCTTGTCAACAAGGTTTTTTTTTCTTTTTTTGGGATAATTGTATGTATTTATGTATTGTTTATATCTATCCAGTTTGAAATTTGAAAATGTTTATAATTGTATATGTTAAAATATCAACATTTGCTTTGTGGGGTTATGATTCAATGTCTATGTTCGTGTTTAATACTACCATCAATAAAATTCATCTTTAAGGGGTTTGTGATTCAGAGTTTAAGTTTTGTGTCACATCTCTTTTTTCAATGGGTGTTGCCAAACATAGCTTTATAACTTTTTTGTTGAGTTAATTTTGGCAGACCTCTCTCAGTCTGTGCATTTATCTTGATTAACGGTAATATCTGACTTTTGTGACTTTGTTGGCTTAATATATATAACATTTTCCCTACTAAGTAGTCAAAGATTATAATAACCCTTTCTTCACATTAACATACTAAACAAACAAATTAAAAGTAGGAAGCAAATGCCACAATTCTGGCGCAATTCTCTATTTTTTTTCACTTTTTTCTTTTTTTCTCACCAAAGCACACTTGCCTTGCCAACTGATGAAGTGCATGTGTTGATATACTATACTTGAGATTCTTTTATTGATGGTGCAAGAAACTAAAGGTGGTTTAGATATTAAAAAAAGAAATAAAGGTACTTTAGAGCATGTTTAATATAAAGAACCTTTTTGATTATTGAGTCTTATCTTATTTAACTAAAAAAAAAAGTAAAAAATGTGTTATATGAATGTAAATTTTTTATTTTGTTTTGTATCAAATCAAGGCTTGAGTTTAAACCTTTAATAGTAATGAGCGAATGACCCTCATCTCAACATTCATTAGCAATTAAAAAACAACATGCTTATTAAAAATTAATGAGGTTACTGAGCATGATGAAATTCCAAAAATATATATATAATTCTTTTGCTTAGGAGCATTGGATCCATTGAGGCTTACACAAATATTGGTTATACATTAACTATCACATCTTTCAAGCAGAAAGAAAAACAAAAATAAGAAAGAGAGAAAGCTAGATAGCTATATGAATAAGTTTGCATAAAAAAAAAATTTGAAAAGCAAAAAAAAAGAAAGAAAGCTAGCTAGCACGTGGTTGGTTGGGTGGCAAGCTTGAGTAAGAAAATAGAGAGAAATTCAAATTAAGAAAGTAACATAGTTTATTATATTTGAACTTTAGTGGACCCATCTTTATTAACATATACACCACTTGTAGTCCAATAATTTTTTACAGCAATTCACTCTTTTTTTTCTCACACACAAATATGGCGAGCACATGAATTTTTTTCAACTTCTATTTTAGTCAATAATTTTTTGTTTTATAGTGCCGTAGGCACTGACAATACACTAGTGTGTGTGTGTGTATATATATATATATATATATATATATATAATGACTTGGAATTGAGTTTACTATTTTGGAATTGATTCTGCTATTTTGGAATTGTAAACTGTGGATTTAGAATTGATTCTGTGAATTTGGAATTACTATTTTACTCATCTAGAATTGATTCTGTTGTTTTGGAATTGTTGTTTGCTGTTATTGAATTGCTATCTTTCGAGATTTCAAATTGTACTCATGCAGTCTATCTTTTAAACTACTTATGCTACTAACTTTTACCCAAGTTGCAATTGTGTTAGGATTTAAGAACAGGCATCAAGACAAGTAATTTCCACGACAGTTGTGTTAAGCTTAATGTACCAAGACTGATGGTTACTCAAGAAGCTGAGACAGGGCATCATTGAAAGAGAGTTCTTCTACAAGTCCATTGCAACTACACATTTAAAGGTGTACTTATTGAAGACTATTTTTGAAGAAGCTCTAAGTGTCATAATCTACCAAAGAAGATCAAAGATTGTAATCATTACAAGATAAACTTTGAAGACCAATATCAAATTTGAAGATTGATGTTGAAGACCAACATACAAAGCTTGAAGACTTTGCCGCTGCTCAAGACATCGAGCTGACTCCACTATCACTATGTATAGTCCAAGTATGAGGATACTTTGGACAGGAGGAGTGTGAGTGATTGTGGTGAGATTGAGGTGAGATAGCTTGGGCTTTGGGAAGCCTAAGTTGGGATTGAGAGTGGAAAAACTGTTATGATATTTGTGAGAGTGGTTCAGGCCTAGGGAGGCTGTGAACTGGGTGAGTGCTAGAGCAAACTATGTTGTGAGTTGGGTGAGTGAGAGAGTGATTGAGAGAATTACTGAACTACCCTTTCTGATATAGTGGAGCTCAATTCAAAGAGGTTTTTTTCCCACCTTGGGATTTTCCTCTATAAATCTGTGTGTCCAAAATTGTGTGATTGCATGTGCCAGCCAAACCTACAATATTAGGAAGAAAAATCGAAGAACCTATTCACCCCCTCCCCCTCTAGGTTCATCAGATTCACACTCGAAATTCGCGCCAGAAGATGAGATTCCCGGTGACTCAAATCTTGGGGCACGATAACTTGCTATCAGATCGTAATTGTCGGTGAAAGGTGTTGATGTTTGACTCAATCACCCCCATTTTTCGCGCTCTCCCGGGTGTTGGAATTCAAGGTGTGACAATATGGTATTAGAGCATAATTGAGTTTGAATACCTGAAGACGAAGGGTGAGAATTAGATCATGGGTATGTTTAAGGTTAAGAATTGGGACTTAAGGTTTATAAATTGTTTATGTGGAATATGATTATTATTTACATTTTATAACATGCTAATTATGGAATGAATTAGCATTGCGTTGTGTAAGCATGGTGAGAGTTATATAACTATGTATGCTTGGTGTTAAGTTTTTCTTGTTATGTATATAACAAGATGCCACTAAGGAGAGCAAAAGGTAGAGGTGCTCAAGTTTCATAAGAAACTGTGGATGGAGCCCAATTTATGAGAAACATGGTAGAAACCATGATACAAATCACGAGAGAAACTCATGAGGAGGAAGTTCAAGCTCAACCACGGGGTGGTTTGAATTGTATGATGATGGCAATGAAGGAGTACATTAAGTACAAACCACCTACTTATGCAGGTTGGTATGATATGATAGTAGCTAAAAAGTGGGTAGACGAAACTTTAAAACTTTTGGTTGCCTTACAAATTGATGAGGACCTTGGGGTCGGCATAGCTACATTTCACTTGCAAGGTGAAGCTGATAGGTGGTGGAGTTCGATGAAGAACACTCGAGATGTGGAGGTGATGAAGTGGAAAGTTTTCAAGAATCCTTTCCTTGGAGGTATTTTCCCCCAACAATGAAAGATAGAATCAAACAAGAGTTTATAGATCTTGTGCAAGGGGATATTAGCATAGTAGAGTATGGACCAAGTTCACATCTTTGGCTCGTTTTGCACCAGAGATGGTGGGTGATGAGGAAATGAAAGAAAACCATTTTTTGAGAAGACTTAAAATGTCCATAAGGAAAAGGGTATCTATCTTAGGCTTGAAGGTCTATGTTGAGGTTGTTGATAGAGCCTTGGTAGCTGAAGAAGTTGATAGAGAGGCTTAAAGAATATAGGATTCTAAGAGTCAGACTAGAAGTGTTGGAGCACTTAGAGGTAGTCATGCAAGAAAGAGGCAGAGGGGTAATACTTTAGTTTCTCAGGGCAGCAGTCTCGCTTCGTACCCTCAGTTAAGGCTGCAAACGAGCTGAGCCGAGCCGAGCCGAGTAGGGGCCAATTTGAGCTTGGCTCAATAACAAAATAATAGTGCTCGAGCTCGACTCAAGCTCCTAATTTAGTGTTCGAGCTCGGCTCGTCCATTATTAAGGAAGCTAGAGCTTGGCTGGGTAGCTCGTTTAATTATACAAGCCAATCTCAAGTTCAAGCTTCTCAAGCTTCTTATTGAATCGAGCTCGAGATTGATTGTTTCAAAAATATATTAAAAATTAATAAAATAGAAAGCTCAACTAATTATAACCCAAATATACTAGGATATATTAAAGTTGCAACCCCAAAACATTCCAGCATTTTCTTACACATTAGAAATACAACATGTACAAATGTTAAGAGGGTCATGCCTTCCATACATCATGAACCTACTATACATGTCATCAAAATAAGAAGGGCAGCTCAAGGTGGATAGCCATTTTTTCCAGCTGGTTCATGTCATCAAAATAATAAGGGCAGCTTAAGGTGGATAGCCATTCTTTCCAGCTGGTTCATGTCATCAAAATAACAAGGGCAGCTCAAGGTGGATAGCCATTCTTTCTAGCTGGGTACCAAAAAAATACAACCAACAACACATGGTCATCAGAAAAGGATCCACCCTCAAGATGCCAATCCCTTGCAATCTGCAATTACAAATAATAACTAATTCACCAAATTAGTATATGTCAGATGAGATGACTTATAGAGAAAAGGATAAAATTGAATGAATGGTGTTTCATGGAAGTTATGGATCACATATAAGGACATGAAAAATTATTAATTGACTAATGCAGATGAACCCTTTCAATCACATGCCTCTTAGATGCCTTAATAATGTGACTGTAACAAAGAGAAATAGAAAAAAGAATGATGTCATTTTTGGATATTAGGTGTTCTACAAAAATTAAATATACATGCTGAAAGATTGTAACACAGAGAAATAGAAAAAGAATGATGCCATTTATGTGTTTAATGTCAATGGTTGGGTCATCACTCCATTCACTACAAAAGCTACTAATTCAAGTGGAGTTCCCAAAAAATTAAACCAGAACACTCACCATCATGGTAAGATAAAAATATTCACAAAATCTAAAAATGAGGTTAAAAAAACTACTTAAAGTAACACTTAAAAGAATAGAACAAAACTCAATTAATATAAGATAAAGAGGAGAAGAATAGGGAATCTAAGTAGTAGGGGTTGCAGAGAAGTGGGTTGTGACCTATGAGTCATATACAAAGAAAAAGGTCTCAAAATAAGACAGAGAGGAGTGGAATAACACTGTATTGTGTAACACTATATTAAGTTGAGTTAAGCTAGCTTTAAAAAGAAAAGAGAAATATATCTATATGAATAAATATATAGATATAGTGCAAGTTTACATGAACTACACAGTTTAAAAAGCAGTATACTAATTTTAACATGAATAGTAGATGATTGTAACATTGATCAAGATGCAAGTTTACCATGATCAAGACTTTCCAAGTCAAACAAAAATCACAAACTATGAAATGAAGCTATTATGCTAATTGTTTATGATGGAATAAATGAAAACATATTATAATTATCATCTGAATACTACTTACTGATAGAAGATGTTATCTCTATCTCATTTAGCATTGATACTTTTTTTACACTACCAATTCCTTGCGATCTGTAGTAATAAACAATAAACAAATCTCAAATTTCGTACATCACAGTTTCTTTAGAAGTTGAAGTGTTAAGAGAACTTTTTGAATAGACTCATATATTTCTTACCAGTGAACCAAAAGAGTTGAGCAAAAAAAGATAGATGACCATTTCTCCAACTGGAGACAAAAAAATAACCAGCAGCAACACATGGACAAAGTACCCATTACCCAACCAAAAATAATACTTTCTAATTTGTACAATTATATTAACAGTCATCAACATTTGAGCATAGCAAGGGAAACGGATAACTTGCAAAAAATTATTTTCCCTTCATTCAGAAGTAATAAGAAGTCTTCTAGCAAAAACCTTTCAACCTTCACATTAAACCATATTCACTTGAACCATTTTATGTCATTTCTAGAGATTAGTGTAGAAATTATAATAAAAAAAGTAAGTACCTGCAACATTTTCATTTTGGGACTAGTAATTCAATGATAGTTTCAATTTCAGCCTCAATATCAATTTCACTCTTCATTGAAAGACAACATACTTTTAGAAACAACACCAAAGTGATATGGTAGCAAAAATTATAAAACAAAAAAAAAATTATTGGCACTTACTTTTGCAGATTTTTTGATTCCATAAAGATTACGCACCCAATCTGAACCACAAACTAAAGCTTGTATAGTTTTTGTTGACAAAGATGAACGATAAGGATCAAAAACTCTACCCCCCAACACTAAAGCAGATTCTGAAGCTACAGTTGTGATGGAAATGGACAAAATATCACTTGCCATCTTTGCCAAAATGCGGAGGTTATTTGCCTTCCACCACTCTAAAGCATCAAAGTGTGAAGTCGAATTTTCACTACAAATGAAAACACCCTCTTCAAGATATATATCCAAATTTGATTTTGCAGGCTGAATATTTTCAGTTGCTCTAATGAAGAGATCAAACTCATTTCTACCACTTGCCTTGCTATTTCCTTTCGAAGTACCAATTCCAATATTACTAGAATCACCTCCTTGAGAATCCATAGAAAGAATTTCTATGTTGTTGCTTGAAGAATGATTAGCAACATAATCATTGAACAGTTCACATAATGCCTCATGAATAGAGGTAATGTTTTCAAGAGCTTCATTTTCATTGTAGATCTTAGGAATGAAAAATTCAATCAGCTTCATCTTGTATCTTGGATCCAAAATAGCACCAATGGCCATAAGAAAATTACAATCGCCCCAATACTTATCAAACTTCTCCTTCATTTTGGCTACCATTGCCCGGATATAAATATTTTTATCAGCAACCTTTTGATCTAGCACTTGCTTGATCCTCCAAATTTCAATCAGAAATAAATTTGATGTTGGATAGTCACTACCTGATATGATGTTCGTAACATCTTCAAACACTTCTAAAAACTTACACACTTCTTACGTTCTTTCCCAATCAACGAAAGATGGCAACCATTGGTAGCTTGGATCCCTATCATGATACCTTGGGAACACTACCTTGCTCTTTATTGTTGCAGCTAACATTGCATATGTTGAATTCCAACGTGTTGGAACATCCAAAATCAAATTTGTTTTAGGCAACTGTAGTTGCTTCACAATTTTTGCAAACTTAATCAGACGTGCCTCTGATGCTTTCAAATGATTTACACTCTAATGGATGTTCTTAATGACACTAGAAATTTCATTCAGCCCATCATGCACTATAAGGTTTAAAATGTGAGCACAACATCGTACATGAAATATCTTTCCTCCTTAAAAAAGTTTGCCTTTCAAAGAAAAGTTATCTTTTAAAATCCTCACAGCTGTATCATTATTAGTTGCATTGTCAAATGTAATAGTTGACTCCTTGTTTTCAATCCCCCAATCAATTAAGCACTTAGAAACAACATCAGATATGATGAGTCCAGTGTGTGGAGGAGGCACGCCACAAAATCTTAAAATATGTTTTTGCAGCTTCTATTCAAAATCAATAAAGTGACATGTAAGAACCATATACCCAACTTGCTGCCTAGATTACCAACAATCTCCTGTGAGGCTAACTCTATTGACATCCTTTAAAGTTTCTTTCAATTTTTTCTTTTCAAGCTCATACGTAGCCATGTAATCATTTTTCACTATGGTACGTGAAATATTTTGATAATAAGGAGTGGCAGTTATCATAAATTCATTAAACAGCTCATACTCCATCATGTTAAATGGATATTCGTGCACAAGGACCATATGAGCTGCAGCTTCCCTAACTCTTGCATGCTCATACTTGAAATTTGTAACACTTCCCTCACCTTTGGACCCAAATCTGTTCATTGACAAAACATTTTGCCTCTTATCAAATAGTTGGCGACGTGGACAAATTTTCAAGTGTCAGTGAAATTGAGTGGTAGAACCCTTATCATTGACGATGAGTCAATATTTACAATAAACGCATTCTGCCTTCTTCGTACCATCCGGAAGAATAATTTCTTGAAACTCTTTCCAAACAACTGATGTTCTTTTCCTCTTTTTCTTTTCAAATGGTTTGTCTTGTTCGTTAAACTCCTTATCCTCAATATCAATGACAAGTGTCTCATTTTGCTTATTCTTAACCCCTTCTGATGCAGATGAATTTTAAGAATCTCTGGACATATCTTTAAAGAGACCCACATATAAGCAAGAGAAGAAGAGTAAAAACAATTCACTAATAGGTTAAATTCCTAATTTATATGACAAATTCTAGCAATTCATAACATGAATATATTGAATGCAAACTTAGATGAAAAACTCCACCAAATCCCTTCCCAAATAGGCAGAATGCATCAAGAGAATGTACTAAATTCAAATAAGATGGTTCTACTAAGATGGATAAATAGAAAGATAAGAAGGGGAATATATCAAACAGAACCTAATTGAAACAGAGCATAAGACTTTTCAAATTAAAATCATAATCCTTTACTTGTAAAAAAATAATAATATTAATAACATAACTAAGATCAATCAGAACCTAATTCTTGAAGTAGTCAGATTTTTCACTTTAGGAAATACAAATTGATGATTCAATAGAGAAGCAAGTCAAGCAACATTTTTGCTAGCTAAAAATAGATCAGTAAGCATGATAATTTTTTAGAAAAATAGAAAACTCAACTTTTTAAAAGCAAAAACTGAGATGTGAGAGATGAAGATATAGGAGATTAATTTATTCTCAAACAAAACCCTAACTTTGCAAGAAAACAAAACCCTAAATTTCTACAGGAGAGATGAGCTAAAAATAAAACAATAAATATGGAGAGATGTCTTCAAAAAATTCAAAAAATACAAAACCCTAACACTTCAAAAGCAAATAAAATCCTAAATTTATACATAAATATTTGAGAGATGGAGAGAAAAAAAAATTCAAAAAAAACAAAACCTTAACTTTTTAGAAGTAGAAAACCTAATTTCTACACATATATTTGAGAGATGTAAAAGATAAACCTAATTTCAACACATATTTGAGAGATGTAAAAGTTAAACCTAAATTTTACACATATATTTGAGAAATAGAAAAGATAAAGAAAGAACTGACAGATCGAGAAGATGATCGTCAAAGAGCAATTTTTTCAAAAATAACAAAACCTTAACTTTTTAAAAGTAGAAAATCTAATTTCTACACATATATTTGAGAGATGGAAAAATAAACCTAATTTCTACACATATTTGAGAGATGGAAAAGATAAAGAAAGAACTAACAGAGAAGATGACTGCCGATGTTCCTAAAACTGGTCGGCGATGTTGTTAGGCAAGGAGAGTAACACGAGTAACACTATAGCAGTGAGGATTAGAGAGCAAATATTGAGACGGTGAGAACTGAGAGGAAACATGAGTTATGTGATTTGTGAGAAATGGGTGGATCACAAGGTTAGTGTCAGATATTAGGTTAATTCAGTAGTAGAGTTACTAGAGTATGATAACTAAGAAGTAGGTTTCATGTGAATACTGGGAAGTGACTAGTGGGTACCATCAGAAGAAACTAGAAAGGGTGAGTTATTTAAGTGTATATATATATATAGTAATCAAGCTTGTTTGTGAAGCTGTTATCAAGCTCACTTTATATTGTGTTCATGACCAAAAGAGCTGAGTCTGGTGATGTTCAGACTCGGCTCGTTTACAATCGAGCCTCATATTTCTGTTTGGGCTCAGTTCGTTTATTAAATAAACAAACTCAAGTTGAGCTCTTAACGAGCCTAGCCCGAACTATTCGCGAACGACTCAGCTCGTTTGCAGCCCTACCCTTAGTGCCTTTGCCTACAGAATCTTCCCGGTCTATTGTGGTATACTACCATTGCCAGCAGTATGGTCACTACAAGTATGAGTACCCAAAGAGGAAGACTGTATCTATACCGGTAACACAGGGAGGGAAGCGAGAATACTTTCATTGTTGCCAGTTGGGACATGTTAGAGCAAATTATCCACAAAGACAGAGCGTACAGAGTGGAACTAGATCTCAGTAGAGGATTGTTCAATCTACTACAGGTCAGTCGGGTTTAAGGGCGTTATTGCCACCTCAGTCATCTTAGACAGCTCAAGGTTCTCAGATAGTGAGAAGGGCCACACCTGCTGTATCTAGTCAGTAGTCTGGATTTCAGGGTACTGGCCAGTGGGGTCAGATTTAGGGTCATGCTTTTACACTAACTCAGGCAAAGGATATACCGGGATTGTTAGTGGTCAGAGATATTTTTCTGGTTTTTAGCTCGTAGGCTAGGGTGTTGATAGATTCTGGTGTATGTCATTCATTTATATATGCTACATTTGCATGTGCCATGAGGTTGGAGGTTTCATCACTGGAGTCATCATTGTCCATTGATATGTCTGTTGGGGGTAGAGTTTGTCGGTCTTACGAGATCGAGGTTATTGGACGTAGGTTAGTGTTCGACTTTGTGCTACTAGATATGACTAGTTTTGACATTCTAGTTATGAATTGACTATCTATGTTTAGAGCCATGATTGATTGCCTTCGTAGGAGAGTGACAGTGTATACATCGGAGGGTGACTGTTTCTATTTTGTGGGAGAGCGTGATGATTTCTATATACCATCATTATATAGTTTCGGTGTTCAGGACAAGATTGGATGTTTCTTAGCCGAGGAGGATAAGGTTATGACTCATGGAAGATTTTTACCAATAGTTTGTGATTTCTTGGATGTGTTTCAGGAGACTTGACAGAGTTACCTCCAAGGCAAGAAGTAGTGTTCAGTATTGATTGATCATGGTACCACACCTATCTCTATGACACTGTATCATATAGCACTGGCAGAGTTGAAGGAGTTGAAAGATCAGTTACTGGAATTGATGGACATTGGATTTGTTACTTGAATTGTTGAAAGATCAGTTACTGGAATGGTTCAGGGAGATTTTTGAGCTAATTGGCTCATTTTGAGATTTTCAGTCGGTGAAGCCTAGGACACGGGTCGGGTGGGGCCGGGAGATTGGATATTTTTTTGAGAAATATTATTTTTATTTTTAGACCAAATGAAATGTTAGAAGAGTTAAAGAAGTGATTTCGGAGCCATAGTCGCTTTCGAAAACAAAAATAGAGGTCAAAAGGATACGTTAAGTGGCGTATGGGCGTTTTGGTCATTTCAAACCTTAAGGGTAATAAATATCAGGAAATCAGATATTTCCTCATTGATACATCTCCCCCATATAGTTGGCCAACTCTTTCTCTCTCTCATTCTTCAATTCTTTTCATTCTCTCTTAGTTTTGAAGCCCTTAAGCTTAGATTTAAAAGGTGCCAGTGAAGGACAAAGTGTTCTACGCGGCAAACACTACAATTTGATCTAAACAAAGTCAGATTTGGTGAAGTTTGGAAGCTTGAGATTTCTAAATTTTTTTTTATAAAAAGCTTGAATCTTGAGGTAAGGTGTTTCTTTTCTCTTAGTCATCGATTTATAGATTATTGGTGAGTTTGAGAAGGTTTGGTCGAGTTTGGCATGCTTAGGAGGGTGGTATGGTTATGTATGATCTTTCTCCCTTTTATTATACTTAAATGCATGCTATAGTTGTTCATATTTGTGATATATGATGGTTGTGAGTTTATACATGTAATATGTATATATTGTGAGCATGTGATTGAAATATTAGAATTTGTATACATGTATGAGATATGTGTATAATGTAGACATATTGGTATATATATGTGGTATGTGAGAACATGATACATGCTAGGATTGATATAAAGCATGAATGTATATAGGAGAGCATGAGAACTATGCTATATGTGGTATATTGCCCAGGGTGCATATATATATATATAAAAGTTTTGCTTAAGTGAACCATACACGGGGGGTTCAGAGATGTTCAACCATGCTATAAGTAGTGGTAATGTCACGTCCCGATTTCTGACTCCCGATTAAGAGCGAGGGAAATAGGGTGTGAGCGGTGAAAGTCAAACATTAGTGCATCGGGTCATCGGAGACTCCGTCTCCATGCCCTAAACCTCAATCGATAAGGAAGCTTAAATACATGCATACGTGTGCCTACGTAAAACCCAAGATCAACTACTGACTAAGGCCCCACATGGCTACACTTGCCAAAGCCTAGATGCAGACCACCGTTTCGCATAATTAAAATGTGCATTTTGTATCATCGACATTTCATCTTCGCACAATCGAAATTTTCGATCATACGAAGTACTATCGAAAATTTTCTCAACTCTCGGGACTTTTGACACTTTATAAATGTCATGCCCCGATTTTCAAAACTCGGTTTGTGATAAAAATAAAAGAAAAACCAACTCAATATTTGGTACCAAGAACCTAATCAATAGGAAGAGGAAATGATTTTATTGGAAAGAGAATTTCAATATAATCAGTTTAGACTCAAATTTTTCCTCAAATCGGAGTTGAAATGAATAAATTACACATTTTTAAAATTTAAGAAGATGGAGGATATCTCTTTTTTTTTTTTTTTGTAAAAATGAAGGGAAATGAAACAACAGATAAATAGGTACCACCCTAATGAATAAATTCGGATCAACTTAAATAAATTAATAATGTCCATTGTAGTTCAAACGCTCATATAAAATCACAATGTTTAAAAGAGACATCCAACCAAGTCAACTATGAGACAATGCATTTAATTTATTACATTTTGAATAGGAAAGACTAAGATGACATAAGGTAGTTAGATCTCCATCAAAACATAGCAGGACATCCTCACACTAGGCTATCTGCTTGCTAGCATCAACTCTCGCATCTACAAAATCTAGGGGGGGTAAGCTTTTTTTGAAAAAGCTCCGTAGATGGTATTCTAACTAAATTAAGTAGAAATTCATGAGATGCTACAACATGCACAAATATGTGATGTTATGACATGCTAGATGATGTGGTCGGAACTAAATTATATTGTAAGCTTAATTTTTCCTTTTTATCAAAATATAATTTAATCACTCGCAAGAGCACGAATCTTTGTAGATAAGGTTCTACATAGAGGGTATCGATCCCACGAGGACTAGTCGCAATTGTCTTAAAGGAAGATTAATTCTACTTTAATTCGAAAAAACAGATTTTTGAATTTGTGTTTAAAAACTATTGCATGAATGAAATGACAAGAAAAGTAAAGAGTTTAAAGTTGGGAGAGAGAACTAGGGTAGGTTTCCACCATTAGCCATTCACATGTTCATAAGTGTAGCAAGCATGGGATTCATTAATTAAATGCCTAACAATGTCATTAGGCTTGTGACCTCAATAACATATCAAAAGGTCAATGTGTGTGCTAACCTATCATAATCCATCTTCAATAAGCGTAGCTCTTCAACCTAACTAACTACCTAATTACTCTACTCTCTAAGTGAACACTACATGCATCCAAACTACCTTGTCTTGGCATGGTCTATACAAATTAACATCACACATTCATTTAAACACCATTATCTAGCCATCATTTGCACTTCTTATGGAATATGCAAATGTTGTGCATTCAAGTGACAAAATCTACTCTAAGACAAGAATAAATTCCAAATCAAATGAATATATATAAGAGATGTATTTGTGTACATAATCACTAGGCTAAATAATCAACATTTAATTACAAATCGTAAGAGCTACAAAGATGAACAAGTTTACATGGCTAGGGGTTAAAACCAACACCCTAGTAGAAGAGTTAGTTGCTCATGGTTGCCTTGCACCCTTCCATTGATGAAGAAAGTGAAGCTTCTTGGTCTGGTTCAGCTTCTCCTCTTCCTCTCCCGAAGGTCTCTCTTGAAGTCCTCTCATGTGTGTTTTGAGAGATATATGAGATATATGTGGCTTTTGGTGCTTTTTGGGCTTCTTTTTCCACCTTGGGGCCCACCATATATATATATATATCATTATATATATCTCTTGTATCAAGAAGGCCCCCAAAAGTCTTGTTCAAGTCAGACAATCCCCCTAAGTCATGCAAAAAGGGGGATTTTGTTGCAAGTGGGAGAGCAGGTGAGCAAGTGGCCAAGTGGGCTCTGCAGAATCTCGATTGATCGAGATTGGATCTCGATTGATCGAGATTTCGATCAATCGAAATGAGATCTCGATCAATCGAGATTTCGATTAATCGAGATCAACATCTCGATTGATCGAGATGCTTTGGGCTGCATTTTCTGATTTCTTCTCTTGACTGCAGAAAGCTTCCAACTTTGCTCCATTTGCTCCAATACCTGCAAAACATCAAAAACACAAAAATACCGTAAACTTATCTCGATAAACGCGAAAATGGAACTAACATATGCAATAAAGAGGGTTCAAATGCATAGAATTGAACACTTATCACTAGAAGGTGGGTAAAACAATAGAATCAATTTACCTTCCTAGTTAAAGTCATATTATCAAGCAACAACAGACCAAGCGAATTTCAACTCCGATAATCGAGGAATTAATCATGTTTTATTCCATCATTTTTAAGAAAATATAAACTACAATTTAAAGCATATAATTTCGGGCGTGTCTGTAGTTTCTTTCATTTACCGAAGTAAACCACGTAGGTTCCGTGCACTTACAAAAGTAAATCATGTAGATTTCATGCACTTACAAGAGATAATTCACGTAAATTTCATGCACTTGTTTAAAACAAGCCACGTAACAATTGCCAGTTTTATGGGCTGCTAACCCGATGGAATCCGACACCACTTGGCCAAGTTCAAGGTACTTTCTTTTTATTTTTCGGTACAACCCCATTAACTAAATCAATTTTTCTTTTTCGAAATTGAACATAGAATACCACATGTACTAATCCCATAACACATGCCATAATAAAAGGAAGAATTTATTTTGAGGTCTTACTCTCACAATGCATACACTAATAAGGCAATCCGGATTTTGTGCATATATGCATACATTTATTAATGCAAGGTATAAACAATCATTAAAAATTTATTCACATCTTATATGCAAATATATACATATACATATCAAGAATTGAAATCCTACTGTTCAAGGCTACTTTTGTTTCACATTAAAAAAAAAATTACATTTAGTTAAATGAAGTAAGAAAGGCTGGAAGAACGTTCAATACCTAATAATTAATACACAGACCCATTTGTATCCATGTGCACAAAGTAAGTGTAACATCTCCAAGGCATGTGGCTAAGCAATTAATCCCAATTGAACATACTCATGGTATCAAATTTATCCTTACACAAGAAACTATCCAAACCAGAATCTATAAATCAACTATAGATATATTATAATTCAATTATATATAACTGCAAAATTAGATTAGAAAACAATAAAGAAGCTACTTCTAACACAGCCTGGTTACCCTCATTGTCAAACCTAAATTTTTTTTCCTAATTACTCATTTACACACCCAAGTCATGGATTAGACTACATCTAACAGTCCCTTACCCGTCCTAAGCTCACATAATCCGGCACAACACGTAGACCATCAACCCTCACCTTGATTTATGCATTCCTCAAATTGTATATGCATCCTGCAACACAGGTGCACGGTCCACACCCAGTAATGCTTAATTAACCATTTTCAACTCACTACAATCTGCCACATATGTATATATATATACACACTCACACAAAAGCATATATAAATGTACGCTTATGTGTGTGTGTGTGTGTGTATATATAAATATTACACAAGTTCATATGTATCTCTTCATGCCAATAGATTTAGTATATGTATATAAAACACAATCAAAGCACTATACAGATGCCGAATAAACGCATGAATCATGAAGGTAAGGAAAATCTGATATCCACTATTTTAGTACACCCATAACAGAACTTAATCCCCTGAATTGTGATTATATACATGGATCTACTTCACATGCAAACGTGGCCCTATTTCTGAAACTCACTATCACCCAAAAGACTTCAATTAATCTCCAAAGCTCAGAGAATAGGATCCACTTACAAACACGTCACGATCCATAAAATTAACATGCTCATCAGTACATGCTCGGGTATATATATATATATATATATATATATATATGCCCAATTATAGATAAAGAGGACCTCACTAACATACTTTCGTTGCAATTTCATGGGCAAAATTTTGAAACACATTTAGTCATATAAATTACAATAAGAGTGCAGCTCACAAATCAAAGCTTAAAGGAGTTAGAACAACCCTACCTTAGTAAGAAGACTCAAACCCTAGAAACTCTGAAAATCCCCAAATGTAGCTTCAATGAAGTCAATTTGTAGGCCTAGGCGAGTTCTCCAATATGCTCCCTTAAGTTTTCAATGATTTCCATTTCTAACCCTTCCAATTTCTAGGTAGAAGATGTGTATTTAGTTTAGAGAGAGAAGAGAGTGAGAGAGGGTGAGAAGCGGCTATTAGAGAGAAAGCGAAGGTTTTTTCTTAAGATTTTTCTTTCCTTTCTTCCCCTCACTCTTGCGTATACCCTCATATAACAAGACATGAAATTACAACCCTACCCCTCTCTCAAGGTAAATTACTCCCTTGTCCTTTAAAAGATTCAAAATTACAAATTTGTCATCAATCTCACTAAACTAGTTATGTCATTACTACCTAAGTTTTCACAATTTATAATAATATATTATATAATATACACATAATTAAAATATATGTATATAAATAAAATTTTTGGGTCTTTACAGTAGATCCTTTCAAAGTTGGAGGATTTCGATCATGCGAAACTATGATTTTGCACAATCAAAATCTTTGATTGATCGAAGTACGTGCGAAGTTCCTGAGATCCTGCTAGAATTTTAGGTCTAGACTATCAAAATTTTCGATGGAAGCTACGCATAATCGAAAGATTTCAATCGTGCGAAAATGTAATTTCGCACAATCGAAATATTTTTTCTACAGAATCCTGCAACTTCACATTTTGGTCCATT
This sequence comes from Cornus controversa, assembly GCA_026545225.1. Lineage (NCBI taxonomy): Eukaryota > Viridiplantae > Streptophyta > Magnoliopsida > Cornales > Cornaceae > Cornus > Cornus controversa. The sequence goes on along the minus strand of CM048846.1, from coordinate 63,547,961 downwards.
CTATGCACAATCTCATTCAATTTTTAACCTACAATGTGTATTCATGCTCAATAATGTGTGAACGTCTATAAATGCTCCAAAACATACTCTATATTGTCCAAACAAAAAAATTGAATCTCCCATAGTCACATCTAAGATCTTATACACGTTGCAATATTAAAGGATTCATCGTTCATTCATTACTTAAAAGTTAAGTACATGCCACATATGGCGATTACATTTGAGGTCAGAACATATAACTTGTCCAAATGTAAAATAACATTTCTAAAGAAAACTAGTTGACATGCCACAAGCCAGCATGGACACCTATGTACATATCATCCAAAAGAGACTCAAATGTCCACTTGAGCGCTCTGAGCCTTGTCTTCTATGGGAGCTTTATCTGAAAAATAGTTTGGGGGAAGGGGGTGAGTATACAACTACACCTAGTAGGAATGATCCATCCGACTCTACCTTAACTCAGGTAGCCATGCATGAATGTACAATGAAGTCTCTACATCACCACATGATATATATATCTATAATTTTCATACTTAAAACATACACATTTTAGAAATCATGAGTGATGCTTCACATTTCAACACAAAAATAATTTGTAAGGAATCATAACTCATAAATAAACTCACACCATGTATAAACTGGAAATCAATTCAACTGAGGACTTCTACGTGTCAAAATCCATAGTAAGGGTCGTTTTAAGACCACATACTCTATTTACGCTCTACGGGTTACAAACTCGATGAAAGTGACATCCGCTTGGCCAAGTTTTGGGTCTTGTGCCCTAGGATTCGAGACCCTTATTAATTCTTACACATGCCCCAAAAACTGCAAATTCTCACATCAGTGCACATTGCCACATAAATGCACCAAAACTTAAGATTGTCACAATTTTCACCAAATGCATAACATTTACCAATTCAATGCATTTCAGATATCAACTCATGCATATTCAATGCAATTTCATTCACAACTCATGAAGATCACGACAATGCATTTTTAAGAAAATCTTATTTTATGCATTTATTCTATACATGGGATCAATTCTCACAAAACCTCTCAAATAAACACAAATTCACAATATGCATTTATAAACATCACTAAGCCATGCATAATACATAAATTCTATATATATATGCAAGAAGGTCACCTTTCACAAAATTTTCGAAGAAAAGTTTCATGTCACAATTATGTGACCTATAGGATCAAAGTAAAGAGATGATTCACTCCCCTACCTTAAATCTCAAGTTTTGAAACTAAGTTCCAAAAATCTAAGCCATTTCAATTTCACCAAAAATAGATTTTGTTCGGTTCAATACGTAGTAACATAGCCCTTAGCCTGAGGAACAATCTACTCTTCTTCGAGAATTTCCAAATCAAAGTGTAACCTTTCCAAAATAAAGAGAGAAGGAAGAGGGATGAAGTGGGAGAGTTAGAGAGAGATATTTCTATGTATCTAATTGCTGAATCCCAGCTCCCATATATTTATATCCTCTTGGGGGTGCGAAATGACCGAAATACCTTCGAGTCACTTAACATACCCTCCCGACCTCCGTTTTTGATTTCGAAAGTGACTATGGTTATGAAATCGCTTCCTTAACTCATTAAACATTTCGTTTGGTCTAAAACTAAAAATTATATTTTTTTAAAAATTTTTCAGATTTCCGGGCCCACCCGGACCACGTCCTCGTATCCCGTTGACCTAAAAAGTCAAATTTCTCCAAATGTTCTGAAAACTTTCCAAAACCTCTAAACAAATTTTCAAACATGTTTTTCACATTTAAAATGCAATTAGGACAAATATGATGATAAAAATGAAAATTGGTCAAAATTAGATTCGGTCTCTATAGGTAAAATATTCATTATAGTATGACGTCAAAGTCGCCCAATCATACCTAGGCTAATGCCTAGAAATCGGAGTAATCCAAAATATGTGACCATCAGAGTTGTCCAATCACAATGGCAAAACTAATATATTGCCAAGGAAGTATGATCTTCGAAGTTGAAAAATCATACGAGCGTCGTCAGAGTTGACCAACACTACATGATCGTCGGAGATGACTAATCATGTGTAAGTATGAATTATGACCAAAAAAATATGTAAATCTAAATATTCTTATATGTTTAATTGTTAAGCATGATAAGTGTATTAAATGCATATATGAATTGCATTGAATTGCTATGACATGCAAACATTGAATATGTCATGTAGAATAGCGACATCACGATTGCATATCATGTAGGTCAGTGTCGGGTCGATGCCTAGGTGGGTTGGGGCATCCTATTGAGCTAGTTGTTTGCTCACTCCTTTCCTCCAATTTTTTTTACAGATAAGGCACCGACGGTGAATGGAACTTAAGTAACTCGTGAGGAGCACTTGGATGTATTTTTGAGTTATTTTGAATATTGTTCATGTTTATATCCATGTCGGCTTGTGGCATGAGACTACTTTTAAAGCTATGAAAATATGTAATTGTGTGAGAACATTTTATTTATATGTATAGATTTGTATAGTTAGAATTTATTGTGGATGTATTGAGGATTGGAGAAAATATGAATGAGAAGTAAGTTTTTGGATCAAATGTATATAATGTATGGTTTTGTCAATTCTTATGTATGTTTTAAAGTGATATAGGAAGGAATGAGGCCATAGTAAACTTTTGAAGATGAATTATGCAGGTTTTGAACATTTGGAGAATTCTATAGAATTCCTTGTCAAGAGTCTATGATGCATCGTGATCATTATTACGATTGATCGTAGTTCTATGATGCATCGTAACCTCCATTACGATGGATCATAAGTTGGTGAGGAAAATGTGTTAGAAATTCGCGTGTTATGATGGAGGATGTTGCGATACTTTCATGATGTATCGTAACCCATGTTACAATAGATCGTAACCTTCAGTTGGATAGAACAATTTAAAAGTTGAATTGAGGTGTGTGCATGATCAAGTGTGGGACCCACTGAGATGAGTGGTTATAAAGTTATACGTATATGATTGTATGTATATGATTAGGTTTCCACGGTAATGAAATTATGGGTGATCTATTGGGATTTGAGATGGATTCACCTTCAGAATTCAGGCCCAGAGATGGAATTTTTTGTGACTCGAATTTTGGGGAGCGATAACTTGGTATCAGAGCATTGTTGTTGGTAAAAGGTGTTGATGTTTGACTCAGTCACCCCCGTTTACCACGCTCTCTCGGGTGTTGGAATTCGGGGCGTGACATGGCATACATAACAAAATATCATGCTTCACACAACGCAATTGTATTTACCTCATGAATATCATCATCCAACACATAGGTTTTAAAATACAACAATTCAACCACCTCAAGAATTCATCAAATTCTACATAAGTGCTTTAAGCCACTTTATTCAAGATATAACCAGTACATATCATGCTTCACACAACACAATTATATTTACCTCATGAATATCATCTATCAAGTATTTTTCATGAAGACTTTCCCTTTTTGGGCATTTTATAAAATATGTGATATCACATGCACATACATCATGCATATTGCAATGTCATGAATTTCATACCATAAAACCTCCACTACAATGCATTTTTGAAAAAATACCCATTTCATGCTCTTTATCAAACACATAAACCACACTATTCATATATGCTTTTAAATGCATGTAAATGATCCCAATTATAAGTATATATGCTTCTAAATTATATACGCCTCAAGTACATCCATAAATTCAAGTGTACAATACTCTAGTACTCATAAATACATAATTTTCAAGTACAAAAATTCATACAATACAAATTATACGCATATCAATTTACAAGCATAATGGCACCCAAACTCATCTAAGACATATTTATCAAAGATAGAAATACTCTCACATATGCACATCATGCTATAACATAAAATAAATCATGTTAGCATATCATATAACACCTGTTTGACCTATAGAGTCAAAGAGGGGAATGAATTTACATCAATACCTCAAATCCAAGCCTTGTCAACACAAGTCCTAGAATCTTCAAGCTTCAAACTTTACCAAACTGAAACTTTGAACCGGTTAGACCATAGAGGGAAGAGAGGGAAACATACTTTTCTCTTGGAGAAAGCCTCAAATCTCACCTTAAGCTTTCCAAATCAAGAGAGATGAGTTGAAGAACTAAAATGGGAGAGGGAGAGAAAGAGTGGCTGGCCAAATGAGAGAGGAGAGAGGAGAAAATCTAATCTTTAACATCTAGATATACATATTTTGAAAATATCTATATATGTATTTTGCAAGTATTTGCAAGTTAGTCCCTCAACTATCAAGTTTTGCTTCTCTACCCTTTTTAACTCTCACTTAATTGCCTACTAGCCTTTCCTCTTTTCTCCAAACTTTGTTCAAGTTCCTCTAAGTTCACTTATACTCCTACATCATTCATAAAAGCCATAGTCAAACCCCGGGTAACCTGGACCCATCCCGATTCCATATGCCAGTACCAAAACACCCTTTTTGGGATAATTAATATCCAAACCAAACCTCATAAACGCGGAAGCATAAACATACATATATACATACAAAATCTCGTACCGGTGGACCCGTCATAAGAGTATAAGCATACACGTAATTTCTTAACCAATGCATAACCCTGTTGTGCAATACGATCAATCGTAAAGTGAAATACGATTAATCATAAATTACGATGTATCAGTGATCTATTGTAGGATGTATCGTAAGCTGCTGAATTTTACCAATTTTATCCTTCAAATTTTCATGGAGTCACGATCTATTGTAATAGTGATTACAATCAATCATAATTTCCCAAACAAAAATTTTGATTTTTCCATACCTGTCTATTTAATGTTCAATTTCCATTCCTTGACATACATGCATTCCCAATGATCCTACACACGTCTAACATGATCCATAACATGTGTATAATGATAATTCCATAAACACATCATCATGGCGAACTCATATCCACTATACATGCATTGAACTAAAATTGAATACATAAGTTCAATACTCAATACCAAGCATGCAATTAAATAAGTAATCATGCTTAAACTAGCCAATGTGTAAATAATAATAATAAAAAATTTTGGGCACTACAGTATTGGGTGTGAGGCAGAGATAGAATGATGTACTTTGCTTCAATATAGTAAATTGTTTCACCCGAAACGACTAGTCTTCATGATTTTTCCTACTTGAGGTTTTCACATTCATCTCTCACTCTATTTTTTTTACAGTTTTATATTTATTGTTTTGCGTGATTGATTTTATTTTTAATTAGATTAAAATTAAAATAATATAAAAATCAATCGAAAAAGTAAGGTAGATCTATTCACTTTTTCTTAGTCTTTCATCTATATCAACCTTAAACACTACCATGCAACTCACAAAATATTGAAAAGTAAAATACAAAATTGTATTTTACGAAGAAAATGTAGTAATGGTAATTTAGCAATAGGTAGTGTATTTTAAGGAGAAACAATCTTTTGGAAATAATGTACTTTGCTTCAATACAAGAGAAGAAAATGTTCATTATTTATAAAATATGTTGTTGTTTAAAAATATTTCTCAAAATAAAACTTGTTGGTCTTATAAAAGTTTTTTAAAACTTATTTGTCATTAAAATCTGAAAAGAAAATTAGCTAGTAAATTTTTTTTTTTTTTTTCACACTATACCTTGCGGGACTAACCCCTGTAGTCGTGTAGGCATAGTTTGCGCCAACTTCATCATTTCCAGAAGATTGTTTCGAGAGAGAGCTGGTGAGGTAAAAATGGTATTGACATTCACGAAATGGCTTGTAGATCCGAAGAAGAACTGGTTTGCAGCTCAGCATATGAATGTCCTCTCCAAACGACTGCGCAATTACGGTTAGCCTTTGTTTTTTTTTCTTCTTTCTCTATCGATATGCAAATACACACACACACACACACACACACACATATATATATATATATATCATCAGGTTTCTTTTGTAGTTCAATTTTGAGTCTCTAATTCTCACTCTATCGTCAATTAGTCATTTGAGTCCTATTTTATTTTTTTCAATTCTTATATATGCGTATATGATTTAAGGCCTTCGATACGATGATCTATACGATCCCATGTACGATCTGGACATAAAGGAAGCCCTAAATCGCCTCCCTCGAGAGATTGTTGATGCCAGACACCAACGCCTCAAGCGCGCAATGGACCTCTCCATGAAACACGAGTACCTCCCTCAGGACTTGAAGGTTTCTCTCTCTCTCTCTCTCTCTCTCTCTCTCTCTCTATATATATATATATATATATATATATACTCCCTATGACTCTACATATCTATTTATGTAACTATCTATGTGATAATTTACTGTAAATTGAATAAAATAACTAAATGATCTATCTCTATTCAGTTGCTGATAAATGTAGGCAGATAAAGGAAGGAAAGAAAAGTTGTTTTGATATTATATGGTTTATGAATTTTTTTTTTTTGGATATGGAAAACGTTGTTTTATCTTTCTTTGCTTTCTCTTTGTGCTTCGTTGATGTGAAAATCTAAGGGGAAGGAAAGAAAGTAGAAGAATTTGGGTCATAAGTTGTCAGTTCAATTACTAGAGAAATGGAAATGTTAGGTCATCTGAGCTCAATTACGTTCTCAATCTTAGTTGGCTGAAATCTGCACCTCAATTTGGTTCCTGAGAGAAGTGAGCAAAGATAATGAACAAAAAAATAAAATAAAATAAATCACATCTTATCTCAATTTGGTTCCTGAGAGAACTGAGCAAAGATAATGAACAGAAAAATAAAATAAAATAAATCACATCTTATGTTTACTGTTGGTTTTTTCTTTGAAAATCAATTATTTATATATTTGCAATCAGGGACGGAGCCAGAAATTTGTTTCATGGGCACAGTGAAAATTATAAAAAACAAATAAATTCAACTAACATAACAAATATATAAGAACTTAAATTACAATGTAAAGAATCGACTAGCGAAAACTCGATCAAAATCGGTCCAACGATACTAACTAGGTTTGCTTGTGACATATTTTTTACCCAAATTCCATCATTTAGGTCTTTTGTGTGTGTGTGTGTTTGTTTCAATGCCATAAGAAGAAAAACAAATTTTTTTTTTGTAGTGATAGAATCAGACTTAGATTTAGCTAATTTTTGATAGTTTTTAAGTATTTAGGTTCTTATTCTTATTTTTTCTTAGTTTTTAGAGATAGAGAAAAATAATCACAAAAACAAAAGAAAAAAATGTAGCTAATAATATATATATATATATATTAAATTCAAGAGCAAATTTGCAAATGTATAAATATATTTACAGAATAATGTTTATGTATATAACTTAGTTTTTATATATATATATAGAGAGAGGGGCTGATGTGTGTGTATATATATATATGGAGAGAGAGAGAGATATATTTTTGGATTTAGCAAATTAAAAGGCAGGTCAAGATATTAATTAGGTAAATTGCGGCTGGGGGGGGGGGGGGGGGGGGGCATTCTATATATAATCATAAAATCATATATATATAATAAAGGAAAAAAAAATCCAGGAGGCCTGAACTCCCTCTGTCCCTGTTTGCAATATATTAACTCAAAATCATGCATTCGTATCGCTATCCATGTTTTGTGAAGTTTCATTCAAAATTTTCCATCTTTTTCAGTTAACACTGCTTTTTTTTTTATTGTGATTGTAAGTTAACTCTTCTGATTCATATTTTCTGTTACTCTCTTGCAGGCAATGCAGACACCATTTAGGAGTTATCTTCAAGATATGTTAGCTCTTGTAAGTGCTTAAATAATTTATTTAGGTTACCATGGAATTTTGCCATATTGCTTACCAATTGTTGTGAACACATTATTCTTTAAAGTATGAAAAATAAGTTACACATACTTTTATAGTAATTATCATGAGGTCATCACAAACCCATTTTTCAGATTATTATATTTTAATTTGTTGGAAATTTAGAACACAATGTTCATTTGTGGCAGTTGTGAGACAATTTAATTATTAGAGCATCGGTCATTATGATAAAATCTGGATGAATGTTATGTTTTAATATGAACTCCTTTGGGTGCTTTTGGCATAATTGGCACGTTGGTGCACTGATTTCATTTTTCTAGTATTTGCATTATTCCATTATGAAAAAGTTGACTCTTTTGATCCCAAGTAATTCTGCGTTGTTCTTACTTCATTTATGTCTATAGAGACTAGCTTTTTGTGCTCTGTACTGAACGATTACCTGGATCACATGCGTTTTTGGAACTAGGAGCTGATGCAATAACTTCACGAACTTCAATTGCTTTCTACAATTATTCAGCTTGATGATCATGTCCCTCTTTTGCTAGTTTCCTCTGATTGAAATAATAGGTTCTGTACCCTTAAGTTTGCTCACTATCACCTAATATACTGGGAAATAGCATGGTAGTGTCTCCGGAGTTGAAATAGATTCTCTCTTCTTTTAAAGCTGTCTATACACAATCTCATTTACCGTCCCTAGACCTCAACTTGGATTTTGAAGTGGAGCTTTTAATTCTAATTATAAAGCACGTTTGTTGCAGTTTGTCTTTTATATTGACGAATAGACAGATTTTTAATGATTGATGTCAGAAAGTCTCTAAATTTCTGTAGGTTTGCCTCCTCGTTTGTAAGGATCTGAAACTGGCCTTTGCTTTAATTGCCTTGCATATCAGGCAGTCTTTGTGTAAAAAATTGTTCTATATTTAGGTGAACTGACAACAGACTACTTTGTTATTACTACCTTGATTTGGACATTTTGCGTTATGCATTAAGTGTGTGTGTCACACTTATGAGCATGTCTGTCTTGTTCCCGGTTGTGGATTTGAGAAACACCTCTGCTGAGTGGCATTACCCACAATATAGTAGAGATCCTGGTTGGACTCGAGGAAGACTTGAGAGATAGAGAAAAAGTAGCAGTTTAGAAGGTTAACACTGACTTTTGTAAGGGTTTAGAGGGCGAGGCAAGAGAAATTCTAGAGGGCTAAGCTCTAGAGAAAAAGTGGCTATGTCAAAGGTCACCACTGCCTTTGTAAGGTCTAGAGGAGGGATGAAAATGGGGTGGGTTGGGGACGGCCGGACAGGTTGCCCTAAACTCTATCCTGTTCCATTTGTTGATACAACAACTCATCCCCATCCCGAACTCGAAACTGTCCTGTCCCTTCCCAATTAATCTAAAAAACATATCAGAAGGAAGAAGAAGATTGATGATCTGTAAAAAATATCCAAAGATTTACAACAAATAATTTGTGAATAGGCCATTATGTATCATCCAATAACAATAAGAAAGGAAAAATTGATACACAAACCCTAGAGATATATAAAAAGAAACAGAGATAGAGATGTCAGAGAGAGGAGCAATCGAGGCAGAGAGATGGAGTGTAGTTGCTGAGATGGTGTAATAGTAGAGAGACGGTGATAAGACAAGATGGTGGGACAATGAAACAACGGGACAACGAGTGCAACGAGATGACGGGAGATTCCGAAGAAGCTGTTGATGTAGAGAACACAGATGTCCTTAAAGAAGTTTACAACATATAAACTGGGCAGGTGGGTTGGATTGCTACCAAACCAAGTCTTGCCACGAACCCGAGTTGAGTTTACTTTTATTTACCCAAACCCGCCCCTATTCCATTTAGAATCTCCCCATACCCGTCTCATGCGGAGCAGGGCATGCCAAATTGCCATCCCTAGTTTAGATGGTGAGGTAGGAGAAACTCTAGAGGGCAAAGCTCTAGAGTACCTAGAATTGTTGGTTATTATGGTGTAGAGGGGAGAGGGAGAAGAAGGGACAGAGATTAAAATGTGGGTGGTGGTTCTGAGGAGAGGGTTGGGTGATGTCATGCTGAGATAAGACATGTTTCATTATGGTTATAAAAATTTATGATAATGGTAAATATAAAATTTTGATTGACATGGCAAGGACAAGGCATGAGTTGTTACCTTGTGGGTATAGGTAACTAGTTAATAGGGTAAAATAATGTTAAAATGGGCCTTTGGAATGGGCATGGGTTACGGGTTTACATGCGGGAGTCAAAGTGATCTTTATCTCCCTTGAAGCTAGGTGGAGTGTAAAAAACTATTAAATTTGCAATATGAATTAATCATTAATTGAAGGGTAAATTTGTAAAATATTATTAAATAATAAATAAATTAAAAACAAGAATATAGTAATAACTTAATAGGAATAATAAATTAAAGTATATTTTATTCCTGTAGCCAAACATAGCTAAATAGGGTTTTACTTGTAAGATTGTCTTGATAGGAGATTAGGGTTTTTATTATGTCTGCAACCTTGAAGAAGAAGGAGAAGGAACCTAGAGGGAAATTTAGTGATCAACTTGAAACTTGAAAGTTCAAGTTAAGTGATGATCTGGCTTTTCTACAATTCTCATTATTTTCTAGTTAAGCTTGTTAGATTAGTTTAATGAAATTAAGATTGTATTGATATGTTCTATATGCATATGTTCTAATCTTGTAGATTCCATTAACTATACCTATGAACCCATACAGACAACAATTGATTATGCATAGATGCATAGTTGGATGGGAAAAATGCTTACTGTTAGAATGCAAATTTTGATATGCAATTACATGGTTCTGATTATGTATATAGCAATATATACATAAATATATATTGATGATGTGTATGTGTATATATAAAAGTTGTATATGTATATATACTTATATAATTTGATATCAGCAAGGTTAAAGTCATAATTAATCTCATGTGAATGCACATATGCATATCGATATGTTGGAGGACTGACAAGGATTGACTACTGTATGCCATGGCCGAAGCATGAGTTTGAGGCCAAGAGATCTTTTGATTTATCTCATGGATTAACATCAATCTGGTACCTGTAGATATGTTTATGATCTACAGCAAAAACACCAAGTTTTAACTATGATTTGAGGTTGTTCAAGGGTCAGATTTATAGCAGAAAAAGGCTGGGTTTTTTAAAATTAGTGCTGCTGGTTGTTTCTGGAGAAAGCAAGAGGAAGAAGAGGGCTTTCCGAGCCAGCTGCACAAGTCCATTTGCGGGGGAGGCAAATGCAGGCTGTGGAGTGGTCGTTTGGGAGGTGCATTGAACATACTGGACCTCACTTGTCCAACCCAACAGGTTGCTTCCACTTTCTTGTCCATCCAGAAATTTATATATTTTTAATTTGAATTAAAATTTAATAAAAGTTAGAATTAAATAAGGATAAGGTAGAGAAAAATACATAAAAATTTCAAAAAAATTATGATAAAATATTGTTAATTAAAATTCACTTAATTAAGTTAAATTAAGCTTGGAAACTTGAGATTAAATGGGCATATGTTGATTAATTGTGAAGTTAATTAGAAAGTGGCACTTTAATGCATTAAATCTGAGAGCATGAATTAATCATAAATAGTTAGGACGATATTTTACAGGCACCTAGATTAGATAGAACTAGAGGTTTTTAAAGACCATACTCTTTATTATTGTTTGTAGGTTACAGGTTAGAAGGTTAGGTAGTTTGTAGGACATGTTATTATGTGTAATGTTAGCTCTAGATTCTTATTGATGTTTTGTGGTAAGGAATGGAGACATTAGGAAGTTTGTCAAACTGCGTGCGAGATGAAGATATTGTTCATACGGTAGAATTGTGTGAGACCATGATCATTATCTTATGCACAAACTTTAAGTGCATCCAGATAAGATACTAGGAGAATTGTGTATGCATATTGGAAGCCTAGTTCGGCGAACCAGTCGGTTCGCAACTGAAAATTGGGCCTTGTTACCGAGACTCACCGATAAATCGGTGTCAAAAATTCACGAGAGAACCAACTGAAGCGCCCAACTCGGGCTGGTTCAACTCGACTAGTGGTTCAACGCCCAACAATTATAATGCCAACTGAAAAAAGTCAGAAGTTGTTCCCAAGATCCGAACTGGGGATCAAGTCAGGGAATTTACAATTGAACCACTTGTTTTTGTATGTTACAAAACCATTATGTTTATTACTTGTTTAGTTCTTCTATTTTCTTACATTAAATTGACAATAAAGTCAGAAGTTGTTGCCAAGATCCGAACCGAGGATCTCCTTCGCACAAGTTAGGGAATTTACAATTGAACCACTTGTTTATGTATGTTACAAGACCATTATGTTTATTACTTGTTTAGTTCTTCTATTTTCTTACATTAAATTGACAATATGCATTGACGCTCTCTCAGCTCTCGCTTTTACTCCTGCTTACATTCTCCCTCCCACACCGTGTGACTTAGATTCCGACCGGTACTAATTTATTTTTAATTTTCAGATTTATTTATTTTTAATTTTCACTTGTAAATGGGACTTTTTGTGATATCTATGTCATGTATGTTATGATACATAAATTTATCAAAGTTTTCCCATGTTTTTTTTTTTCCTACAATTTTTAAATTTTTAAATTTTTTGTTAAAATTTCACTTGTAATTGGTAATGTTTTTGTGATATAAATGTGGTATTATGCCGTGATTCATAATTTTCTTGCTACTTTTGACTTGTATTATATTGTTTTTTCTAATATATATTTATTTTTTTATTTTTTGTTTTTAAATTTCACTCATCATTGGTAATGTTTTTGTGATATAATTGTGGTATTATGCTGTGATTCGTAATTTTCTTGTTACTTTTGACTTGTATTATATTGTTTTTTCTAATTTATTTTTAATTTTTAATTCTCATGTGTTATATATGGTATGAATTTTCATTTATTTCATGTTTAAATCTATTATTATTCATTAATTTAGTAAAAATTATAATTACTAAGCCTTTTTTATTACGATGAGTTAAAATTCATAAATAGATCACTACTTGTGTTAAATGGTCCTAAAAAATTCAATAAAGTTACTAAAATTCTCTAAGAACCTATTTTATTGAATTATGTTGTAAAACGTAGCGTATTGGTGCATTTTGGGGCTTCTGCGATGACAAACAAATTCACGACTACGATAACCGTTTCTATTGCGTTACACCAATACGGGTCCAATTCTTTTACACCACTAATTGTGTTAAATGGTCCTCTAGGAAGCATGGACAAAGACACAGGATATGGGTACGACACGACACGACACAGATATGGCGATACGAGATATTCTAAAAAAATAGGACCCGAATATGGCGAGGATACGGCTATAAAATAATAATATAATATATTAAGATATATTAATTATTCAAAAAAAAAAAGTACATTTCAGAAATACTTCAATTCATTATCAAGCAATTAAGAACCAAAAAAACTTATAAACAAAAATAGACAAATAGATTAAAGAACCACACTTATTTAGTTCTCTACATATATTTAGCTTAAATTTTTAAGCACAACTTAGTCGCATATAATTTCCTTTCGAAATACTTGAATATACATCACTACTACGAAGTGTCCATTACGTGTTCGAGAAGTGTCCAAAAAAGAAAAATGTTAGGACACTTCTACGAAGTGTCTGACATGTGTTTGAGGAGTGTCCGACACGGTGTCCGAGTGTTCGACACAAATACGGCACCCTCGGTGAAGTGTTCGTGCTTTCTAGATGGTCCTAAAAAAAATCAGTAAAAATTACTAAAATTCACTAAGAACCCATTTTCATTAAATTATGTTGTAAAAAATAGTGTATCAATGCATTTTGGGGCTTGTGTGACGTCAAAAAAAGTCACAATTGTGAGAACTAATTCTGTTATGTTACGCCAATACTGGCGCGATTCTATTACATTGCGTCCGTGATCGCAATTGCGAACTATGATTGGAAGTTATGAGAGGTTGGCCATAACAATAGAATATTGTGGTGTTAGCTAGGTCATGACTTAGTGATAAGTAAGTTCAATTAAAGATGTGTTTTGAGCACGCGTAATTATGAGACTAGATATGTCTAGGTAACATGAATTCAAATTAACATGTGATTTATTATTTAATTTATGTACCACTAGTCTTATTGAATTACATTGACTTAATAATAATAATAATTAAAAGTAATTGTAATATTTACTAGATACGTGGTGGTTATTATCGATTGGCTACTATGTTGTTTACTGGACTTTTCAATTTCACTTTTTTTTTCCCTTTCACAATTTAGCTCTTTAGGTACTTGAATTGGAGCTATAATGTAAGGGTGGCAATTCGTGTAACCGTGTCGTGTTCACACAATTATTATTCGTGTCAAGAAACCTTGAAACAAACACGACACGATTATTACACGTGTAACATGACACGACACGTTTAACCCGTTCAATAAATGAGCCAAGATCTAACAGGTCACGAATATGACATGTTTAGCTAATCGGGTCATTTCTAACATGAACATGTTTAGTTAAACGTGTCATTTTTAACACCAAAATGACACGTTTATCTGACACATTTAGTTAAATGGGTTGTAAACGGGTTGGTAGGTCCACTAACATGACACGATTAGTTAGCAGGTCAATCTATGTCGACACGATTACAACAAACACGATTAGCCCAAACCCAAACTCACTTATCTGTGTTGTGTTTGTGTCGTGTGAGCGGTCGTGTCAAATATTGCCACCCCTGCCATCATGGCAGTCCATTAGTAACGTTTATACTTAATAGTTAGTCTGATATTCTTTTATTTTATTAGAGAGAGGCGTTATACAGTGGGGATTCTTTATAGTTAAATTTTCAGATATAGCTTTTATTTAGTTCTGGATAACAATGTGTTATTATTTTGAGTTGTCATGGATTTAAGTTTGCTATTATATATTTTGTTTTGAAATTTTTTAACAATGATTCCAATATTATTGAGTTAAGTATCTTTTGGGTTGAATGGTATGTTGTGTCCAATCATGCACCTGTTGAGTAAAGGTCGAGATGCCCTTTATCTCAACTTGAGAACATGACATGGATGGTCAGCTTAACCACTGCGAGAGAGTGATCTACCTTCTTGACTAGTCTTGAACTTCAATCATCAAAAACAATCCCAGTGACCATCTCAATCACTTGAGTGGTCCATGGATTATCATTCGTCATCTCAAGGTTTCTCCATAGGAGATTAACTCGCTGTGGCTTCTCAAAGTGAAGCATCTCTAACAAGGCATCTTAACTTTAATCCGTAGAAGAAGTGGCCCTTGAGGAATAGAGTGTTAACGACAGCGACACAATCCTTGGCAAATGTCCTCATTGAGGCTTATCATAGGACAGGAGGTACTCGAGAGAAATAATGCCTACAATGAGGTTTATCTGTATAAGAAGAGGTTCTCGTATTATAAAATTTGCTTTTGATAGGGTTGGTTGGGCCCTCGCGGAGCTTCAAATGAGTATCTTTCATGTCCTCATCATTGGACGATGTACCTAGCAGAGCTTGGACAAGGAATTTGTAGGAACACAAGGGACCTTATCATTGAGCAATCTACCTACCAGAGCTTTGACAAGGAATTTGTGGGAGTATATAAGGGATGAGGACCTCGAGTGGATCCTCTGCTCGATGAAGTATACATAAGAGTCATGAAATAATAATAAATTAGAAAAGAAAGAAGTTGTCTTCATGGAATGCCTACTTGGACTATTTTACATTTCAATGCAACATGGCTGGGAGTCTGGGACCCATTGGGGATTGGGGGTTGTCCAACTCCTTTGTGTATTAGCTTATAATCATGTTTATCCATGTGATGCTCTCTTTCTGGTTTCTATATAAAAGTAAGTGCTCTACTGCCAAAATTCACATTTCTGGTTCCAGATGTGAAAGAAAGTGTCGTATTGTAACTCATTTTTAACCTACCGAAAAAAATTAACCACCTCATTTGTAAAATTGTGGTGAGTGACGCAAGAGAAAATCTTGTTTACATTATATTTTTTCTGATGCACTTAGCCTCTCATCTCCTGGTGCTTTTATTTGAAGTTCAAATCTATTCTGATATACTAATGGTCATTGTTTAGTTCAATATTCAATGTTCAGACTGACAAGCATGAAAAGGCAGTTTTAGTCTGAGAGCAGTCACTTCGTGCAACCTGAAACAACTTGAGAAAATATCATGTCTAATATTCCATTTTGAAAACAGAAAATATCATGTCTAATATTCCAATTTGAAAACATTACACAAATTGAACAATCTTAATTTAGCTTTAAGTATTTAAGAAACCAAATGATGGTCATAGTTTATCTACTAACAGTTTAACAATAATTATAGTAATGGCCAGGTTGGGGTTGCTAAACACTTCTAGTTGCCAAGCCCAACCCAAAGAAATTGGGTTAATAATATTCAACACAAGCCAACCAGAACAATAAAAAGAGTTGTCAAAAACCACCCAAAGACTACAAAGGTCTGGTTGCTCCTAAATGTCTACTAAATTGTAGGCAAACTTGTTTTCACTATCTGGACACATTCTTTTTTTGGTCTTCCTTTTGTCCTTCACTCCTTCCCATGCTCTCGATTTCAATTGTCCTACTCCTAACTGGTTGTGTCTTGGTCTTTGTCGTGCATGTTAAATTATTTCAATCTCTGTTTGTATTTTGTTCGGGAAGTTGGGACCCAAGTCTTGCCCTGGCTTGGGAATTGTTGAGATACTGATTTTTATGAATCATTTTGCCTTAATTTATTCCCTTTGTTGGTTTTCAGTTTTTGTCATCTTGTATACTGGAGATGGTCTAGAGGTGATTTAATATCTTGCTGCTCGTCTTTTGCAGGTAAAAAGGGAGAGAGCAGAACGTGAAGCTTTGGGAGCTTTGCCCCTCTATCAGCGTACCATTCCATAAGCCTATTTCCATTTCTCCAGCTACTTCTGTCTGAGTTGCATCTTTCATTGAAAATAAGAACGATCCTCCTGGTAGGTTGAATGGTTACTTCTGATATGTTCCATGGACATATATTTTTTTGACTGAATGGCTGAACTAGTCATTATTGTTGTTCCTCTGCATTCCGTCCATAATTTTTTTTTTTTTTGTCACGGTTATCTGTGGGTTGAGCAACTTGAGCAGGTTCGTTTTCTTTGTTATTAAGAAGGAACTCTGTATGTAGTAGTATTTTGTTCTTTCCTACATCTATGCTCTACAATATGTGGTAAGGTTTCAAGAGAATCCTTTCATGACAAGAGTATGAATTCTCCTGTTCAACAATTGAACGAGGCATTTATTAAAAGATTCATTCGACTTTACGTATATCTCAGAACTGTGTGATTTTATGACTTTTGTTATTTGTCTTTTGTTTTTATTTTCAACTATAAAACTCATCCAAGTGAAACATAAAGGGAAATTGTTATGATGGAGATCTTTAAGCTCTTGTTTTTACGTCAGATGCTCCATCCCAAATAGTGACGCTGTAAAAGTAAAACTCTCCTCTATGGCCTCTGTGAAAGAGAGAGTGAAGATCGTCCTACATGAATGTGGGGTCCACGTTGTTCATGGGGGATCACACCCATACGGAGTGATGTCCACTCTTGTCCTGATAAAATCCAAATCCAAATCCATTCTGGAGAATAACCCATCACTGAAGTAGGTAACACGTGGTGTGTCCTGATGGTTTCATGTGGCCAAATCTGGGCCATGCAATGCTGGAACTGAAATGACTTGATGTTATAGATTTTACTCAAAGTTCGACCAACGGAAGAAAAAAAGGGAAAATGATTAGAGGTCTCAAGGGGTGCTGGATAAATACTTATGGACATGGATTCTGCATATATAGCAGATTCCACAATTTGGTGGTTGTGGTGGTGTCTTGACTTGATGAAGTTGATGTCAATTAGGTTCATTTATAAATGTTACTGTTTTTCCCCCCCTAAGTACACACACACACACACACACACATTAAATGTCATTGTTTGGTAGGTATCTCTTATTTGTTACATGTTCTCTCTTACTCCCCTTAAGGCACTCCTATTGGCATGTCATGAGTGAGTATGGTATACACATATCGAACATCTGGATCCACTACATGTGATGATGATGGAAGAAGAAGAAGAAAAGTTTAAATTTGATAGGAAATAAGGGTTTCTTATCTCGACATATAGGACCTATCTTTTTTACCATATTCCCTTTTTTTTTTATTTAAATTTAAATTGATTATATTTATAAAACAAAATGACACTATTAAATAACACCCCCCCCCCCCCCCCCCCACCAAAACAGGTTTGGATATATTGCTCACAAATTAAACTTGTGTCAATAACGGCTTTAAAACTCTCTCAGGTTTGGTTAAACTAGTCCTAATATCCTATGTTGCCAAAAATACCCTCAGATTCTTTCTCTTAATTAGATATTTGTTGAATAAATTATTATTTATACTACGTAGTTCATTGTTAGTTAAATTAATTGTCAATTACATAGTTTGTTAAATTAATTATTATTTATGTTACATAGTTTATAATTCAAAACAAATTATTATTTAAGCAACATATTTTATTTTTAATAGATATTTATTGAATAAATTGTTATTTATGCTACGCAGTTTATTTTTAGTTACATAGTTTGTTAAACAAATTACTATTTATGCAATAAAGTTTATTATTATTTACATAGTTTGTTACATAAATTATTATTTATGCTATATAGTTTATTATTAATTATATATTTGTTAAATAAATTGTTATTTATGCTACATAGTTTATTATTAAATATATTGTTTTTAAATAAATTATTATTTATGATACATAGTTTATATTTAATAATAAATTATTATTTAAGCTACATAGTTTATATAGAAAGAATCTGAGAATATTATTGGCAACAAAGGGTGTTAGGACTGGTTTAACCAAACTTGAGGGGGGTGTTTGAGCCTTTTTTGATACAAGTTTAATCCGTGGACAATAAATCCAAACTTGAGGGGGGTGTTTGAGCATCTTACCATTAAATAATATATTATGTATGTGCATGACATGTTCACATTAACGTATCTAAGTACCAAATACATTTCAAACCAACTTCCTGTGTCTTGAATATTTGAAATGTAAGAATATCCAAAACTTAGAAATACTCTAATAACCAATACTCGTTTAACAATCTCTTAAGAGCAAATTCAGTGCACGAGGCTCCCGTTATTGTGCAGTTTGAGAATGGTCAGATGCAAGGGTACACAAAGAACCAGTAAAACTGGAATTGTAGTAATTGAAACCATTTACTACGGTGAATCGAATCGAACCATTCACTATGGTTCCACCGAGAATCATAAGGAACCGAACCGTGTGTTCCCCTAATCAGATGTACGCAATCTTACCTCCGCATGTGGAGAGACTGTTTTCTTATTTTGAACTCGTGGCATTCAAGTTACAGTGAAGCAATCTTACCATTCCATCAAAGCTTGCCCTTACTCGTTTAATAATATCTTATCCCTAGCATATAGTCCAATATGAAAGTTTTGTGAGGGGGTGTAGTTGGGGGTTTGAATTGAGAAAAACTTGTCTTGATACTGAGGGTTTGGGAGGAAGAAAATTCTATCTATTATTGGACATCCCATGTGATACATGAGCCCAGGCTTTAACGGAGACTCTTTATTGCACTTATAAACCATCCTCCTTGCTGTCTCTCAAGATGTATCATAAATTCAGATCACATTTTCTAGTAATATTTGACAAAGTTTTGTTTTTTTTTGTTTTTGTATTTTTTTTTTCTTGTCATTGAATACAAAAACTAAACAGAAAGAACAAAACCACTCCACTAGCAAAAGCTCTTCAGTGGCAAAAACATTGAACCCCAACAATCTCTTATACATTTATTAGGTACACATGTATTATGTGCTTTTGATATGGGTAAAAGTATCAATCAATAGTCATATATACAATATATCTCTGCTATTCATTCATGAACTTCCATTTCACACACACACACACATATATATACATACAGACATATATATATATATATGTATATATATATATAGGGTTGGTACTTGTATGCATGCATGGAATGGACCCATAACAGATAGGATAGCATGTGGTATTTATGTGCTGATTTATGCTGTGGTTCTTCTTGTCTATGACCTAACAGGTAAAGTGGCTTCAGACTCTCAGAGAGAATGTTTTTTCTTCTACTTATTTGTGATTTTCTTATTGTGATTTGATTATTGCTCTGATTGACACACGTAATATTTTTTTGAAAAAAAAATGTATTTCTCAACAAAATAAATAAATTTAAATAAGATATAGTCTGGGACTTTTTAGATGATTAGATCAATTGAACAAATTAACCAGACATGATAAGAAAATTTTATTTTTATTTACACTTTTTTTTTCTCTCTTATGCCATCTATATCTCTATGATTACTTTTTATTTATTTTGAAAAGAAATTGTCTCACAATCTAGACACATATATAATATATATGTAAACAAATATAGGCTTATCCAGAAAGATGTTAAAACAAATATAAGATTCTATTTTTTAATCACCTCATGTATTCATTCAAAATAGGAAAGTGGCTTTCCAAAAACACCCTCCATCGACACCTCATCCAAATCACATCCTTATCATGAGACACATTCATTTAAGGCAAGCCACCTGGATAGTTATAACTTATAAGTCACCCGATATTGTCTCCAGAGGTTCCAATGCTTTAAATATACCTCAGAGTAGGTGGTCATGGAGTCCACAAAAATTTCGTCTCAATTGAAAATTGAATTGGATCAGATTGGACGAATTGTTTAATTTTTTACGGTTTGATTCAGTCACGTATAAAAAATTTCAATCCATAATTTTTCAGTTTGATTACGATTTTGTATCCATTGAAATCGGACCGAAGCAAATCAAACTGAATCGTTTAGTTATATATATATATATATATATATATATATATATATATAATATTATGGGATATGCTTTTGTGGATTCACTAGTTGTAGCAATTTTTTAAACTATGATATTTTCTTGCCTTTTGATAGGCTAGTACTAATTTTTATTGTAGTAAGCTAGTAGCATTTTTTTTTAAATATTAACTATTAAAATGATTTGGTTTGATTTCATGGTTTAATAAAATCGATCTGTACGGTTTGTGGAATTTTGAAACCAAATCGAACTGTGTACATCCCTAATCTCTACTACATATGTGAATAAATAAATAAAAATCTATACTACATATGAAATAAATAAAACATCATGAATATACACAGTAACGTTTGTATTCTCAAAATTGTTAGATTGAGTGCCTTTTGATAGTAGGCTAGTACTAATTTTTATTGGAGTAAGCTAGTAGCAGTTTTTTTAAAATATTAATTATTATGTTTTTTTGCCTTTTTATAAAATAAAAAAAAATGATAATAGAACCGTGGTTAGAACCGAACTGAACCGTTTTATCACGGTTCGATTTTATACTTGAAATGATTTGGTTCGATTTCATGGTTTAATTAAATCGATCCGTACGGTTTGTGAAATTTTGAAACCAAATCGAACTGTGTACATCCCTAATCTCTACTACATATGTGAATAAATAAATAAAAATCTATACTACATATGAAATAAATAAAATGTTATGAATATGCGCAGTAACGTTTGTATTCTCAAAATTGTTAGATTGACTGCATGATAAGGTGTGAGTTTATCGTGAGAATTCTCTGAACAAAATTTTATGAACTTGTCTTCCTTGTTGTTTGATTATTCTAAATTGAAAATAAATTTGTAATGAAATGACTAGATATTAAAGAGGTTGTACTTGTATCCTTGTTGCATTCTAGATAGTATTCCAATCTAATTTAAGAAAAATTGTTTAGATTGGGAGGTCATCTCCCAATTTAGGGTTTTTATGACTACAATTTGCCTCTAGCTAAGTTCTACGATACATTTCCCAAAGAGGAGAAAGGCTCTTCAACAAACACTTTTGGTGCTATTTGGATTTTGTCATTTCAGATTACCCACTCTCATCTCATGTGTGCGTGTGTGAGAGAGAGAGAGAGAGGTTGCATATCAGATTCGGATGGCTAGGGTCTCTAGATATATAAGGGTGGATGTTAGCACCACTTAATAATTCAAGGTTTTGAATTGAATTACAAGCATTCAATCCGTAACAAATTAGCATTAGAGTCAATCCAAACCTGTTAGAGTGGACGAGATTGGAATAATGAGCCCAATTCGTGACAAATTGGTATCAGAACAGGTCCAAACCATTAGGGTGGCCGGCGTTCAAGTCACTATAGAGAAAAAAAAAAAAAAAAAAAAAACCTTGAAATTGAATTGTTTGTCAATCACAATAATTCTCCTTTTTCCCCTTTTGTATTGGCCAACAAGGGTATGAATGTTTAAATTATCACAACCGAGTGAGGGTAGAAGAGTAATTTAGGATGGTGCAGATCTGAGTTTTGGGCGAAGAGAAAATTCCAGAAAGAGGAAGGAGAGTTTGGAGAGAGGGCCCTTGATATCCGGCCTGAGCTCGGACGTCCACATGACATGCAGGAGAGAGAGAGAGAGAGAGAGAGAGATTAGGCTGACGTTTTATGTCGGCCCATTTTGTAACAGATCTTAAGCCTAAAGGCCCACATCCTAACTTCCCCCTATAAAAGCCCAGAAACAAGCCATGATCATCTGTTTTTTCTTGGATCAGAGGTATCACCCAGCTTGTTCCCTTTTTGTGGGCCCCAATTCCATGATCTCTGGACCCACAAATCCTCGTGACATGCTCTTCTCTTTAGTCTTCATTCAAACAAAAGCACCATTTTTATCTGGATGTTAAAAAATTGCCTAATAAAGACAACTACTAATTGTTTTCTTTCAAGCTATGATAGCAGGGGTATTTCTGTCATTTTTGAATTTAGGATATGGGTTCAATCTCAACATACTATCAAATATCAATCACATTCAAGCTATGTTTGGGCACCGAATTCGTGATTTGAAATTGTAATTAGAGGAATTTAATTCAATTTCTAGTTAAATTACCGTGTATAAATTATATTTGTTGAAAAGTTCGAGTTTTAGATGCTTTTGAAACTTTAAGCTTAAGACTTTAAATTTTGTGACCAAAATCTAATTTTGACCTAAATTAGGGTTTAGAATTGAAAAAAGTGCATTCTAGGTATTTTAGAAGACTTAAAGTTTGAAAATTGATTTTTAAATACCTTCCAATTTTTTGTATAAATTGCATATCATGTCCAAAAGAAAAAAAATATTGAATACTCGAGGTACCCACTCTATAGCATCCTGGCCAATGAATATTCACTATTTCCCTTGTCATTTTAAATTTAGGATGTGATGTTGATCCAAACATACCAAAATAACATTAAAGCTATGTTTGAGAGAATCGAATTGACGCATTAGAATTGAAATTAGAAGATCTGAACTAAATTTTCTCCAATTCTAGTTCCGAGACACCAATTCGGTGTTCCTAAATGCAGCATCAACTCCTAGACGTTGATTTGGTGCTTCCAAAATAATGTACGTAGTTCATGAGGGTGAGTTTTGATGTAACGGTAAAGTTGCTCCATTGTGATTTAAAAGTCTATATTTTTACACAATATTGAATACCGATAAAGTTGTTATATATAGTTTAACAAAATTGATAATATAAGGATACAAGCTAGGTTTTTCAGTATTTTTACATGCAGGGGTAAGAAGCTTTGAATCATTATTTTTTCATGTTAATGTTAGAAAGGTGGCCTTGTGGTGAGAAATGTCCAATTCAGTGGACCGGAAAGTGGGTGGACTATGTACTACCACCCAACAATTGCATGAAGCTTTCTTTAAATTTCCAGCTCTCCTAAAGAGTGACAAGAAAATGTGACTGTCCTTGTCACAATCAAACTTTTTCAATCATGATATATATATATATATATATATATATATATATATATATATATATAAATAAGGAAAACAAATAAGACAAAACAATTCAATCCAATGGTTCATATTTTTTTAAAAAGCAATCATGTGATTCAAAATGTCTTTTGCTATCTACGGTCTAAAATCACTTCATCTAACGATCATGATTGCGAGTGCATGATAGTACCGTAGACACGAGTATACCCTAGTGTGTGTATATCTATATCTATATATATATATATACTCTTATGCATAACAAAAACTAATTAACCTCGTAGTAAATCATGTGGTACCTCGTAGTAAATCATGTGGTAACATGATTTACTACGAGGTTAATTAGTTTTTGTTAAGTATAAGAGTACTACTTGAATGTTCCAAATTCAAAGTGTGGCGTGTTGCTCCGGTGGGAAGGGGTCGGAGCTTAAATGTCCACACAGTCTATGGTCGTGAGTTAGGAGTTTTAAAATTGGACACGGCACAACAACATGACATGAACACGACACGTGTTAAGCAATTTTGAGTTTGAGGTAAGTTGATACGTTTAATAAATGGGTCGATACGAACACGACATACAAAAAATGAGTTTGAGTTTGGATTTAGGTTGTCTAACGGGCTAATCTAACATTTTTGTCTTGCAAAAAAAAAATGCAGTGCGTCTAGCATATTGTGTGAAAAAATTATATAGAAAATTTCAATTTATTCTCATTGAATGAAAAGTTTTATCAAACTACAATTAGACCAACTTACAACGGTTAGAGTAACACAAATTGATAATAAAATGAGAGAGAATCAATAAAAATGAGCATATACAAAAAAGACTTTTAGACGTGCGAGTTAAGAAAAGTAACCTAATCCACATTACAAGTAATGCGAGAAAAAGAGGAAGACCAAATTGATAGGGGGGACTAAAAATTATAGATTTATGTAATCCACTTCAATTAGTTGAAAAAAAGGCTTGAATATTGTTATTGTAATTGATTTCTAATGCCCATTTACAAGAACAATAAATCCACCGCGAGTCCTCCTAATATGCCAATTTTATCTTATTAAATTTTCTTTTTTAATACCCAAGGCAAGACCCTAATATTCCAATTTGCAGAGCCAAGTTGTTGACAAGCATT
This sequence comes from Cornus controversa, assembly GCA_026545225.1. Classification (NCBI taxonomy): domain Eukaryota; kingdom Viridiplantae; phylum Streptophyta; class Magnoliopsida; order Cornales; family Cornaceae; genus Cornus; species Cornus controversa. Next base: position 63,523,173 of record CM048846.1, on the reverse strand, counting down.
GTCCAGAGCCAAGTTGTTGGTTTCGAATACAATAAATAAATTAACAATTCAAAGAAATCTATATGTAGGGTCATTGAGAAGCAATTTGCAGGGTGATTGAGAAGCATTGTGTGGGACTTTGCCACCCCAACCCATCCCTGTGATTCACATGATCCATTTCATCAAATCTTAATCATTGAGCTACTACTCAATATATATATATATATATATATATATATATATATAACTTAAATCAGAAATCATAGACACCCCCACCCAATTAAGTAAATCAATCACATTACATGGAGGCTTAAACCCCAATTGAATGACAAATCATGGAATCTTAACAAATAATAATGGTTTGATATCTCCTTAATAAATAAAAAATAATAAATAAATAAAAAGAAAGCAACCATTATTGTCTAAAATGCACATGGGTATGCTTCATTATGATCCGACTCGAATAGACCGGACTAGTAAATTGTTTTTGGATTGATTAATTACTTAGACCCTGTTTGACAGAACTTTTGTTTTGGTTTTTACGCATAAGAAAAAGAAAAATAGAAGATAAGTGAGAAAACTAATACCCACCAATTTTCTTTGAACGCTCTTTTTGGATTCCGAACCTCTCTAACCTTATCAATCCAAACACTTTTCAAAACAACTTTTGAACTTGAAAAGCCAAAAACTGCTTTTCATAAGCCAATCCAAACACGACCTTATTTAATTTATGTATGATGGTCAAGTCAACCATATAGTATGAAGAAATAATTAAGGTTAATTTAGAATCTTCATTTTGGTGTTTTTTCTAATATACATCATGTAAGTGACTAAATGACAAATATGTCCCTGTAACTGAAAAAAACGAAAGCCATAACTGTCGTGGCCTTGGATATGCTTTGCAGCGTCAGAGGGAGCGAAGCCATGTGAGTCCGAACAGCTTTTGTCTTTCAGCCTAACATCATAGGATTTACAATGTCCAAAAGGGCAAACGTGTCATTACATACTCCCATGTGACATTACTGTTACAAAATAGGTATTAATGTTATTATCTCAAAATCTGAGGGCTTTCTTGAAGGTTGCCATGCATAAAAACCCCATGCCAATGCCCTTCCGACTCCAAGCACATTGCCAGTTGCCACTCCCCTCTCTCTCTTTCTCCCTCTCCCTCTCTAACCTCTCTCTCTCTAAACTCACCTGATTCACAATGCGTGCAGCAACAGTACTGTCTGTGCTATTATGTGCCACCTTCCACATCGCCTTGGCCTTCACCGACGGTAAGCTTTAGATCAAAATTGCATATATATATATATATATATATATATATATATATATATTTGTAGTTTCTATGTAAACTCTCATATTTCGATTATATTACTTGCATAAGGACCAAAACACCTTTTTGTCCATATATTCATTCTAGTGATATTTTTCAAGTAATTAATTAAATGTTTTCGGGGGTAAAACTGTCATTTCCGTAAAGTACATGAGATATATAAGTTGCAAGTCTCTGCTTTGCACCTGTAAAAATACCACTGATCAGAATTGTAAGATCATTGGCAATGTGACACTTGATTAAATTCTACAGACGGTTGTGATTGAGCCACTGTGGAGCTCTAATACTGTTCACCTGGGCTGACAGTACTATAACTTGGGAGCCTACCGTCCTGTCCGGTCCGGTCTGGTGCGGTCCGATCTAGTCCCGTCCTGTCCCATCCCATCAGAAGAAGTTTGACATCATTTTAAAAGAAATGAGAACGGAATTGAAAAGAGGGGTTAAAATTCATCTTTATTAATAGCTATTCTTTTATTAATTGTCATTATAATTGTTAAGTATTTATCTTTACTTAATTTTTCTTTTTTTACAAAATTTATTTTAAATTTGTTCAAGTTTAAAATTATATTTCTTAAAAAATATATATATTGGTGTGGTCGAATCGGGGAGAGAGGAGTTGGAGAGAGCTTTTTATTTCTGCCACAGGTTTGGAATAGAGGTGTCCCAAACGCTTGACATCCCTAACCATAATCCACAAAAAGGTAAATTGTCTTTAATACCCACCTGGTAGGTCTCGGTCACAGTCACACAATAAAAGCCGCTAATAGAGAGAACCAGCAAGGTTCAAAGTTGAACCATTTTACTATAAGAAGAATTGAACTGAACAGGTCAATTTTGATATTATTGTAGCTAAAATTTAACCTCATTCACTCATTCTATACTAAAGTCATGGTCCTCCTATGTCATAGACTCTGTTTTCACACTTGCCGTAATTAGAGATGAAAGAAAGGGTAATTTTGTCCATGTGATATTTAAAGCTAAATTTCTTTGGGTATGGCTTGTATTTCAAGTTGGCATGTGCAATTGATCCCTTGGGCTACAGCACAAAAAAATTCCCATCTTACCCTTTAAATTGCAGGATTATTACGGAATGGCAACTTCGAGCTCGGCCCAAAGCCCTCCGACATGAAGGGCACGGTGGTGGTGGGGCACAATGCCATCCCGGAGTGGGAGATATCGGGGTTTGTGGAGTACATAAAGGCGGGGCAGAAGCAAGGCGACATGTTGCTGGTGGTGCCGGAGGGAGCCTTTGCAGTTAGGCTAGGGAACGAGGCGTCGATAAAGCAAAGTTTGAAAGTGATGAAGGGAATGTACTATTCCATCACCTTTAGTGCAGCTCGTACCTGCGCTCAGGAGGAGCGGCTTAATGTGTCCGTGGCACCGGACTCCGGCGTGCTACCGATGCAAACCATGTATAGTAGCAATGGATGGGACTCGTATGCATGGGCCTTTCAAGCTGAGTTCGATGTGGTGGAGATTCTCATCCACAACCCCGGCGAAGAGGAGGATCCGGCTTGTGGACCGCTCATCGACTCAATTGCAATCCGAACTCTATACCCTCCTCGATCAACTAATAGTAAGTTGTTGCAGTAGATTGTAGGCTCTTCTCAACCTAAACTCATCTCCCATTAATTAATACATCCAATTATATATATATATAAAGAGAGAGAGGGGTGTAGTCACAAATTTGTACAAGTGGATATGGACGAAAAAGTTCGGACCATAATTTATTTTTTATAAAATTAAGTGGATATATCACTCGAAATTTAATAGGTCATCCCAATTCTAAATCCCAAAAAATTGTATTTACTATATATAATTTTTTTTTTATAAAATTAAGTGGGTATTAATGTACCCACTAGTGCCGTAGCTGTGCCCTGTATATATATATATCTCCACACATCTGTATTGGGGGCACAACTATGTCAGGGCCCAAAAATTGAATTCTTTTTCCACTTAATAGGTTCTGATAATGATCAACTTGTGACATTTGCTATATATGTGACAGAGAACCTGTTGAAAAATGGTGATTTTGAAGAAGGTCCATATGTGTTCCCCAACACATCTTGGGGTGTGCTCATCCCTCCCAACATTGAGGATGATCACTCTCCACTGCCCGGTTGGATGGTGGAATCTCTGAAAGCCGTCAAGTACATAGATTCCGACCACTTCTCGGTCCCACAGGGCCAACGTGCGGTGGAGCTGGTGGCAGGAAAGGAGAGTGCCATTGCTCAAGTAGTCCGAACTATCCCTCGCAAGACTTACGAGCTCTCTTTCGCTGTAGGAGACGCTAGCAACTCCTGCGAAGGGTCCATGATCATCGAGGCCTTTGCCGGTAAAGACACCATTAAAATCCCCTATGAGTCCAAGGGCAAAGGTGGCTACAAGCGTGGCGTCCTCAGATTTGTGGCCGTGTCTGCGCGCACTCGTATCATGTTCCTTAGCACCTTCTACACCATGAGAAGCGACGACTTTGCTTCCCTCTGTGGCCCTGTTCTTGATGATGTCAAGCTGTTGAGTGTTCGCAAGCCACGACGATTGATGTGAAGCCATTATTACTACTACTGCATGTATACCCAAGTTTCCTGAATATTTGGTTATTTTGCTGAGTTTTTTTTTTTTTTTTTTTTGAAGTAAAGGGTTGCGGTTTCAAGTTAGAATACTTTTTACCAATAATTATATATGTTCTACAACATGCATGTTATCACTATGGAATGTATAGATATATAGATATATAGTAGTGTGATTTTTATTTTATTGAGTGCTTATGTACTGCATCAAAATGAATCAGAAAATTTGAATTTATTCAAGATTAATTTTTTGTTTTGTTTTGATCTTGGATGGAATTAGGAAGCCAATTATCTTTGTGAAGGAGTGGTTGAGGCAATTTGGTCGCAACTACATAACACTTTTATACTTGTATGTCGTTATATAAATAGGTTTAATATGTACATGTATAAAACACTTCTAATATTTATACGTAATCCAATGGTTATTACTTGGTGCAATAATAAATCTTTAATATCATAAGTCTCAGGAAATGTGTTTGAATTGAAAGTAATGCGTATTTGTTTCTATGTTAGATGATACACAATTTGAGTGATAATTTTTTTTTTATAAAAAAAGAGTTAGACTACCCATTTTATTTCCAAAGTAATGCAAGCCAAAAACTCTATACATTTATTTTATAATTTTAAAGAGATATTATTTAAATTTAGGAATTCTGAAATACTAAGCATCTTTAACACGTATCTATTTATTTTATTCGCAAATATATATGTATATACACTCACTCACACACACACTTACTTCTTTTAGATTAATATATTACTATTTTTTGAACATCTCTTATAATTGGACATCTATCAAGAACTAACATAAAAAATAAAATAAAAAATTGATCAATATGAAGTGGTCAACAACATGGAGTTCGAAGAATGAGAAATTATTAACTCTGAGAATTTAGAAATTGAAATTGAGGGTTGAAAAAATTGAATTTACAAATTGGAAAAAGATGTACTCTCAAAGCACCAATTCTACCATAGAGCGAGATAGTGTAGAACCCCTTATAGGAAGATTGTGTGAATATTTAACACAGAATCCATTAAGACATTGTGGAGGGAGAAATCCTGACACGTGAAAAAGCATGTGGCAAATGACATGGCAACTCAAATAGACAAATGTCAAAATAGTGACCAAGTCAAAATCCATGTAATTACAAATCCCATATTGTAAGGATGAAAATATGTGTTACGTTGAGAATACAAAATATAAATATCCACTCACACTCCAAACAGAGGGGGTGTGAGTTTCCATTGAAAGCTATCATTTTAGATTGTTATACTAGAAAGTAGATTACTATATCTACATGTACTTTGGCGCCGTCTATAGGAACTTCGTAACACACCTTGAGTGAAAAATTTATGCCCTTACAATTACGATCAGGAATGATCGTTGGTATTCAATCACCTATACACAACAAAACGATGGAGCAAAACCAAACATAGGAGCAATTGCTACAGTAGTTGTGACTACAGTTGGAGGAATCCAATCATTTGAACGAACAGTTACATGCAGGAGAAATCAATCGCCTCACCAGAAAGCAAGTTGTCGAACCTCAACCCAACCATGAGGGTTCTAGAGATCACAACCCACCACAAATGGTTCACCTCCCTCCACTACCCGCTCACTCGAGACATAGTTACCCAAAGTCAGACGTTCCCTTTCAAGAGATCGCTAGCAAACTCTAGAAAGAGATTGACGCCCAAATCAAAGATCTGAAAGCACAAACTCCAACGGACCTGGCCATTTAGGTGATAGACAAAATGATTCAATCACCCTTCACCGAGGCAATACAGAAGGCCCCTAGACAAAGAAATTTATTATCCCAAGCTTTACAGTCTTCGATGGTACGACTAACCCTGTGGAGCATGTATACCATGTCCAGCTAAAAATGGCCATGGTGGCAGAAGACGAGACTCTTATGTGCAAAACTTTTCCTACCAGTTTGACAGGAGCAGCCCTGGCATGGTTTAAGCAGCAACCTCCCAACTAGATTGCTAGTTTTTGGAGACTGTGTGAACTATTCACCGCCCATTATATCGGTAATAGAAGGCGGGAAAAATTATCTCATCACTTTTCACCATGAGACAGGCAAAAGGTAAAACCCTAAAAGCCTTCTTAACCAGATTCAATTTCAAGGTGTCCCTAATAGATGGATGTGACCGAAAGGCTGTGATTGAAGCTCTCAAAGTGGCCCTAGTACCAGGAACAAAGTTGTCATGCCCCAAAACCCGGACCGTCGGAACTCCCCCGGACTAACCCAAATTTCGGGTGTGAACCCGTTCACTCAATCTTGTGAACCACCTTAACAATACTCATGCGATAGTATTAAGTTCTGATGCCATGCTGTAATGCCCTGATTTTTTGACTCCCAGAAGACCGGAGGTTAACTCGTCCATTAACCTCAATGGGTCATTTTTGTCCTCAAAGACCGTAAAAGTTTAACTATATTCTTGCACATAGAGGTGCACAACTCCACCATATCCAATCATACACCTTAGTGGAAATTCGATTTATCTACACTCTCATGAATCACTCACTTTCAGGACTCAACACTTTGTGTGTTTTGAATTTGAAGCTAAGACTTATCCCATTGGATAGAGAATTCAAAAATACTCAATTTAAAAAAAAAACTACACTCAGTTTTGATTTAAAATGAAAAAGTTATGTTTGATTGAAGTTTGGGCAGATTTAATTTGGAGAATGTTGTGAATAGTAACTTCGATGCATCGAACTGGGGAGTTAGATGCATCGAACATGTATCGTTGCATGTATCAAAACCAACTGTCCCAGACTCAAAAATCTCAACTTTTAGGCTCCAAAACTCATTTAAAAGCCTAAAAATGATCAAAACATCACCCACAACATGTACAAATGATAAAAATATCATCAAACATCATTTTAAGCATGAATCCAAATCTCTAAAAATCATATCCAAGAATTTATACATAATGGAATTAAAATCAAATTCTTCCATTCAAAATCCACAAATCACATATGGTCCATATATGATCATTACACTTGAAATTAGAGTGTATTAACATAAATCAAATGTAAATATAACATCATTAACATAGTTCACATGCCACAGACCGGCATGGACATCTATTTACATCTTAAAAGGTCAAAAATCCAAAAATAGAATTCAACAAGGTCCATTGAGTTGTTCATGCTTCATCCTCCATTGGTGACTTATCTGAAAAGAGTTTAGAATAAAGGGGTGAACACCACTGCGGCTCAGTAGAGATACCCTAACCCACCTAAGTATCGATTCGACATGACCTATATGAATGCATGTCACCACATTACATGTATCATTCAACATATACCAAATTCATTCACAAGCAATGCATATATATAATAATGCATTAAATACATAACATGTTTCATAATTCAAATGAAAGCATTAATCATACGCTTGTCCCTCTCTCGGACTCAACCCGATACCCTAATATGATTCTTGACCAAATCATATAATCGAGACACTTCCCATACCATTCCAACTCTGCCACCGAGTATTTACCTACTCCAAGGTGATTGGGCATCTTTTTGGAATCCCCACTGAGTATTTACCTACTCCAAGGTAGTTAGATTCCAATCACGAGAATTTACCTCATCCAAGGTGATTTAACCACTCCAACACCCTCACCGGATATCAACCTACTCTAGGCAATTCGACCATTTTTCCCCGTTTCCTCACAACGGCCCCATATATGCATTTTGAACATATAAATATCAAGCATTTAAGTTTCATGCTTCAAAATACATAAGCTAGTTATATAGGAACATAGCATGCATTTCACCTCCACAAAGCCACACATATATTTACCTATACATGTGAAACCTAGCATATCATACACATATGCACATAAATCTACTTAAGCACAATTTGGTCATGTTTCACCAATGCATACATTTTCTATAAAAAGATAGCATACATTTCATATTCATATTTTCACATATAAACACATACTTGTCACATATTTGCACATAATTACACATGTACACCACATTAAGCACATAAGCATATATGCTCTCATTCTCCCATATTTCCATGCATTTGTCCCTCACATCATGTATACTAGGAGATACACATCTATTGCATACAAGAGACTCAAGAGAAGAAGAAAAATACCTTATCCCACTCCTCTTACATCTCTAAAATATGCAATACACACCTTTAGCTCTCATCGCTTCACCTGAAACCTTAGACTCGACAAGTAGATGAGAAGGAGAACCCCTACCTCAAAATTCAAGCTTGGTTGAACAAAGCTCCAAATCATTTAAGAAACTTCTCTAATTGTAACTTTTCACCAATCAAAATGAAGAGGAGAGCGAGGGGAGCAACTTTAATTCTTGGCTCCACCATCAAATCCCACTCCTAGACCTTCACATTGAAGAGAGAATGAGAAGAAGGAAACTTTGTAGAGAGAGAGATCCGGACGGAACAGAGAGAGAAGCCTCAAAAAATCTGATATTTCTCTCTTCTTCCATATATATATATATATATATATATATATATATATATATATATATATTGCCCCTTTGCAACTAAACCCTCTATCATTCGCTTATCTGCTCCTTGTTATGGTCCTTTTGCGCTATTCGCAAACTAACCTTTCCTCACTTTTGGAAACTTCATTCAAGCCCTTAGACTTACATCCACACCCCTACGCCACTCTCAGTGTTTGTAGTTACCTCCCGGGGTACCCGGGTCCATTCCAGTCCCACGCCCGTAACCGAAAACATAAAAAGGATTATTTAAATTCACTAAGCATGTCATTAAGTGACTAATCATACTTAAAATTCGCTGACTCGTAATTATAATTCAAAAAAAAATTTGGGTTGTCACAAAAGTTCTATGCTTCACTAATCAGGAAGACCCTAAAAACATAAGTGATCTAAACGCCAAAGCACAGGGATACTTGATTCTAAAGGAAGATGAGGCATTATGACAGCAGAGGATAACATTGGTCAACATGAGCGCTCAGACAAAAGAAAAAGTGTCAAAAAATAAGAATCAAAGAGTCATCCTGGCAAAATCACATCAATCAGGAAAGAAACAAAGGTATAACAAAAAGATAACACCCTTGAAATATTCTTTGGTAAGGTTCTATCATGAGAACAAGGATATAGTAGTGTTCCAAGCACCCCCAGTGAGGATTCCAGTTGAGTTGAGAGATCAGACTAGACATTGTGCTCTTCATAGGGACTACGGGTATACCTCCAACAAATGTCACAATCTCAGAAGGCAAGTAGAGGACATGATAGCAAAGGGTGAATTGTCAGAATACGTACTACACTAAAATCAGTGCTCTGATCGAGTGGTACATGAGCTCAGAGGGGAGAATCAGAACTCCATTCCCGTTTGAACAATCAACATAATCTATGAGTACGCCATGAAGCCTGATCAGTTATCAACTTAATTGCATTTCCACCAGGCACGTAAACTTTAGAAAGTGGGTGACATTGGTACAGTTCATATAGGAGACGCCGAAGTCCAGATCACATTTAGCGACTAGGATCTGATGAGGGTGCAAATGCCATATAAAGACCCTCTAATGATTAACATTTTAGTATGCAATTGCCTTGTCAAAAGAGTTATGGTCGACACACACTACAAGAAATTTAGCTTTTAATGACAGGCTTTTTACGGCGGGCTCGTGTAGCCCGTGGTAGAAAGTAACTTTTACGACGGGCCCAGATAGCTCATCGTAGAAAATACTATTTACCACTAGCTACACGAGCCCGCCGTAGAAAGTTACTTTCTACCACGGGCTAGGGCCATGGTGGAAAGTTTTATAATTATCATGGGCAAAGCCCATGATAGAAAGTCTTATTTTTTTTTTAGAATTAATTTAATTTCACACGGTATTTTTTTTAAGAAATTAAATTTTGCACAGTGACCTAAACACAGTATTATTGGACACCCTAATTATATCTCTCTCTCCCCCCTTCCTCCAATGGAAAATGATGGCAACCCTAATCTGATACAGAAACCCTAACCCAAACATATTCATCGTACCCCTCTCTAGACCAAAGCTTAACCGAACCCTAACTTGATTGGCGTCGTTCTCTAGCTTCATTAAACACCATTAAACAAGCTTGATTAAGGTAAAGTATTTGTCAACTGAATCCCAAATTTCTCTCCATGGAAGCAACCGAAACCCCAATTTCTCCACCTCGAAACAAGCTCTGAGCCTCCTCAATCTCTGACTCATCTCCTTCATCTGGTATGATTCCTCTCTTTGTGTTTTTGCTCAAATTCATCCTATTGATTAATTTATGGCATTGATAGAGCTCTGTTATTAGGGTTTTTGCTCTTTTTCATGGATTTTGAAATCTTTTCGATTGTTAATTTTTTAGTTAAATAGCAAAGGTTCATTGAATTGGTTTTTATCTTCTTTTTTCAATAGTGAGTTTTTCACATTTGGTTGAGCAAATGTAGTCGATGGAACAAAAGATGAACTTGGTTCACAGGTAGTATAACTGCTAAAATTGGGGTTTTTTTTTCTTAAGGTTTTTACGTATAAGTAATTATATTTCATGAAATTAATTGACATTTGTTTTTAGATTTAATTACATTTATTTGTTTGCACTCTAATTTTTTTTTTCTTATTGCAAAGTCATGTAGTGGTTTATCTTAGCATTCCCCCCCTCCTAAATGTAAGAAAAAATAATTTAATTTTTAATGATATAAATTATTTAACAGTTTCGTCACAGTGCAGTGTCCAAATTTCCCATTAATATTGACATTAAACTATAGATTAACCCGTCTTCTCTAGAAGGTCGGTTTACGCATAAACTTTGTGTTGGGATTAGAGGTTCTGCTCTTGGACCACAGTTTTTTGCGGAGGCACTGGCTTCTGATAATCCTCCTTTGAAGGTATATGAAGAGTTTTCTTATAACCTTTTTTAATGATAATTGTGCTATTGTTTTGATTTGTCATTCTTATTGAAGCTATTGTTATTGTTCTAAATTTCTAATTAGATTCATGCGACTTGGATTTTCAACTATTTCTAGTTATATATTTGTCTATATGTTATATATAACATATTATTTCCTTTCCAGTTTGTATGTTATAAATCTTGTCACTTGCTAGAAAAGGGTATGAATCTTGTCTGATGATGTGATTAATGTGCAGGCAACATCCCTTTTTCTTTTCTTAATCAACTTAGTAAGAAAGTCTGTATTACTCCTGCTAATATATTATTAACGATCACCTAGTTTAGTTTTTCAATTTTCTGCTCATAACATTTCTTGTGTTACTTAAATGTTATATTCTTATTGATCAAAATTGGCTGAATGATTCTTGTAGTAAGTTATTAAAAGGGATCCAAGATGGTTGATAATTTATTAGCTGAAATTTATCCATTATGAGTATTGCAATAAGTTCTGGCTGTAGCTTGGCTGATGGATGCGAAGTGCTCCCAGAGGCAATGCAAGCCTTAACAGCCTTCTGGGTGAAATATATGCAATACTTGATAGTTAGAATCAATAACTTGGACATGAATTTATTAAATTTGAATTGTTTTATCATATTGAAGACCGTTTGGCTAATGTTTACTGTTCTATCATGGCCTCAAAGTGCTTCCTGCCTAATAATGTAGTCAATTCTATTATGAGATGCCAATCCTTAAATTGTATAGTGAAATAAATAAATTCTTTGCTCATGATTAATTGATGTCCCAAAATTACCCAATAAGTTTAATGTTTATGATTAAGATGGCATAATATTTTCCTTCGCATTTGTCAGTTTCAAATATCAGTAATTGTAGATAGAAAATGGGTATTGATCTTTTGTTTATCAATGATTATATATATGTGTGTGTGTGTGTGTGCACCCCATTTGTATGGGATAAAGGCAAGGATGATAATGATAATATATATGAAAAATCATCTTCTATATGTTGTTTTGGAGGGAGCTTTTTCCTTACAGTTTCAATGATTTTTTTTATTTAAATTTTAGATTTCCCATGAGGACCAAAGGGTTCCTTACTTCCTTAGCAATATCTATGAACTAAAGAAATATCCTGACCACCAATTGTGAATGAAAAATCTTGGTTACTCAATGCTGTTTATTCTGGCCACATTCCTGTTATGTTCTCCTCTCTCTCTCTCTCTTTCTTGTGTTTGAGCCTGTATGGATGCCTAAATAATTTTTTCTTTCCATGTTGCCAGATAAGGTTCATTGACAATACATATCTAGCTAGTATTGATCATCAAATTGCATAGCTTGGCCCTGAGTTGGCTTTTACTCTTGTAGTAGTGACTTCAAAGGTCTGGAAATAATCTCTAATTTTTTTGTTAATTTGTCTTTTACGGGTTGTCTTCTAAGTGTGTTGCTTATATGATATTGTACTCTATTGTACTTAGAGTGGAGGTACCCCAGAAATTACAAATGGTTTATTGGAAGTACAGAAGGCCTTCAGTGAAGCTGGCCTGGAATTTGCAAAACAGGTTTTGATCACAGGTTCTTGTTTCTGCTTTTATTTATTTTCTTCTCTTTTCAGGGTATAAATATAAAATTCTGTTTTGTTATGAAACTGGAGAGAAGGTTCAGATATAAGATATATTAAGACTTGGGAAGGTGTTGGGTGTAGTTTAATGGTTGTTGGTTAAGTTTCTTATGCTGTTCGGAATCCTCTTTTAGGTGCTTGTCTCTGAACTTCTGGATATCCTTCTGTAGTTCCCTCATATTTCTTGATTCCAACTGTCCAATATGTTCGAGTTTTGTATGCAAAGAAATTCTCTTTTCCTAAAACTTTCTTACTTTTAATGGTAGTTGCTTTCATTACTTTTCTTTTGTCAAGTAAATCACACATGTGCCCATCTGTATCGTTGGGGACTTGAACCCTCAGCCTTCCATTTGGGAGGAGGAGATACCACTGGGGCTAAGCCTTTTATGATACTTGGTTCCATACTTGCTATTTTTTTATAGGTATTAGAAATTAAAATTGTTATTGTACTGTCAGAATGTTAGATTGTACCTTAGTGTTAAAAAGCTAATTCTTGATAGTTTATGATAACAATTTTGATGCTTTGAAGCATTAGAAACAATATGGATTTTTATGGCTGCTTAGCTACAGGAATATATTTGTGTAAATTTTGATTAAGCCTTGAAATTTTGTTTAAGGTTTGCTGACACTGTAATGCATTTGTTATTCTATGCAGGATGTATCACAATTTATTCCAGATTTCTAGCCCTAACTTGGCAGATATTAGATAACTTACTGGTAGTTCAAGTATACAGTGGGTTGTTTGCCGCCAGTAATTTTCTGGATAAAAGTGTGTTTTGTTGCTTACATTCGTTCTTGCACAGGGTGTTGGTATCACACAAGAGAATTCATTACTAGACAATACTTCAAGAATTGAGGGTTGGTTAGCTAGATTTCCTATGTATGACCGGGTGGGTGGTAGAACTTCTAAAATGTCTGCAGTTGGTCTACTTCCAGCAGCACTTCATGTGAGCTATCTTCAATTTTAGAGTTTGATTATATTTTACAACTATCATACTTATAAGCAATTCTCATTCTAGGGAGTTGATATTAAAGAAATGCTTGCTGGTGCATCGTTGATGGATGAGGCAAATAGGACCACTGTGGTAAATCTGTCAATATTTTTTTCTTGGACTTATATATTCTAGTTGTAGTTATAGTTTTGATAACAGTTAGGATAAAGGAGTTTCTAGAGTAATGGAAAATGCAATTTTGTAGTTCTCCTCATCCTCCTGATTGTTCCTTTTCTCTATATTTTATATATACAAAAGTTCCTCTTTTTGGCTATGTAAATATAATGCTTCTGTTTCTAAGTCCTCAATCTCAATTCGATACAGTGTTGTGTATACCATCTTTTAAGGTTGAACGATCTTGAATGTTGTTTCCTGGAAAAAATCCTAATACACGCGCAAGGTCTAATAATCTCTGCAGAAACTTAGCAGATTAATTATTCAAGACATACATAGATGTAAACTTAGCATATATATGAAATTAGAGCAATTCTGTTCTCACAAACAATGAAGAAGTGAATATAAATTCACTAAGTATAATCTAAAAAATGTTAGTTTGAATTTACAATAATAAAATTTGTGCCATATCAACCTTTCAGTAAACTATTATTTATGTTTTTCATGCTCATCAACTTTTCTTATGTCGGGCTTTTAAATTCAATTGTTTTGAAGCAGTAACTCTTTGCAAGGTCCTTTACATTTAGCTTTGTTCAATGTAATTCATCAGTTAATATATCAGTTGTTTTATTATGATTGTGTGTCTATGATTGTTGATAATATGAAGGTACATAGATTTCAACACTTTAGTTGATTTGTGGTATCATCGAAAAACAACTGAGACTATCTATTTCCTTTGTCACAATGCACTTTTGGAGGCTGTTACTTAGTATCAGTTCCTTCTAATAAATTTTAAGCTTCACTTATATTGTGAACAATATGCACTTGATAAGAGAAATATAATTGACTGTTTGTTCAAAGGCTTATTTATTTCAACACACATCTATCGTTCTTTGATAAAAATCTGCTGTTAAGTGCTTTAAAACTATTATGGACTTCTTAATGATGTTAACAAGGCTTGATGTGAATATATATGACTTTGGGTGTTGTCTAGTTGTGTATTGGTGGAATTGAAGATGGGTGATCTTTGTTGTACACAGGTTTTTGTGTTAAAGAACCATCCAGGCATATAATTCTTTTAAAAACATTAATAAACTTTTTACCACGGGTTAAGCCCGTGGTAGAATACAAACTTTCCAGCACGGGCTCAGCCCGTGGTAGAAAGTCTATTGGCAACTACGACACGGGATACCATGACAGGTCAAACCCATGGTAAAAGCCCTTTTTGCCCGTAGTAGAATAGTGACTTTCTACCACGGGCTTAGCCTGTGGTAGAATACGGACTTTTAACCACAGGCTAAGCTAATGGTAGAAAGTCTATTGGCAACTACGACATCGGATACCATTACGGGCCAAGCCCGTGGTAAAAGCCCTTTTTGCCCATCGTAGAACGTCTTTTTTCTTGTAGTGACAAGATCTAGCACAAACATTATAACCTATACAGTTTTTGAGCAACTGGCAATAGGCACCGAACAGATCAAGGCAGCCGAGAGCCCTTTGGTAGGCTTCAAGGAAAAAAAGGTTACCCCGATCGGATTGGTTTTACTATTTGTAACAGCAGCTCAAAGAACCCTAAAAGAGCAATTTGTGGTTGCCGATGTTCGATCCTCCTACAACCTAATCATGGGATGAGGATGGATTCACAGGATGAAAGACGTTCCCTCCATACTACATCAGATCATGGGGTGTATAGCACCAAACGGCAGAGGAATCATTAACATACCAGGGGATCAGATAGTGGCAAAGGAATGTTATACAATGGCTCTTAAGAAATCCTTGTGTGAAGACGCAAACCCCAAATAACATCTACAGTCTCCCTCAGACACAGAGGAGGAAAGTAGGAAAGAACAGACAATAGAAGCACCGGAGAGCATTCAAATTAACAAAAAGTAGGATCACGTGACATAAATTGGGTCACTCCAATCCGCGGAGGAAAAGTTAAAGTTGGCAAAGTTCCTTTGGGAAAACTCTGATGTATTCGCTTGGAGCCACCTTGATATGCCAAGAATAGACCCAGCAATAGCCTACCACAGTTTGAATGATTCCTCCAGTAAAGCAGAGGCAGTGAAGATTCACACTAGAGAGAAACAGAATCATAGCAGAAGAGGTAGGCTATCTTCTAGAAGTTGACTTCATTAGGGAGGTAAAGTATCCAGAATGGCTCTCCAACATCGTGGTAGTAGGAAAAAGAACGAAAAGTGGCGTGTGTGCATTGACTTCACCAACCTGAATAAAGCCTGCCCAAAGGATTGTTACCCATTACCGAAGATAGATCAAATGGTGGATGCCACAGTAGGGTATGAGCGGTTAACATTTCTAGATGCGTACTCGGGGTATAACCAAATCTCAATGAATCCCGAAGATGAGGAGAAAAAATCCTTCATAACTGAAGGTGGAACTTTTTGTTACAAGGTAATGCCCTTTGGGTTGAAAAATGCGAGAGCCACGAATCAACGCCTGGTAAACAGATGACATGGTGGTCAAAAGTTCAAGAAAAGAAGATCACCTAGTGCATTTGTAGGAAATCTTTGACACTTTGCGAAGACACAATATGAAGTTGAACCCGCTCAAGTGCACCTTTGGGGTATTGTTAGGACAATTTCTAGGGCATATAATCAGCCAAACAAGGATTGAAGTAAACCTAACCCAGGCCCTAGCACTTATTCATAATGCCGAACCAAGCATATATCGGGAAGTTCAAGTATTAACTAGACGGATTGCAACTTTGAGTAGACTCATCTCCCGACTTTCAGATAAGTATAAACCCTTCTTTGATGTAATACGAAAAAAAGGAGAACGTCTATGGGGACTAGAACAAAAAGAGACGCTAGAGAAACTTAAACAATACATGCGCAATCCACCAGTACTCTCCGTTCCAATAGAGAAAGAACCACTCTTCCTCTATCTAGCCATCTCACGATCAGCAACCAACGCAACTCTAATCAAGGAAGAAGAGAGCAAGCAATTCCCTATATTTTATTCCAGCAAAACCATGACTGGGGCAGAGTGCAGATATAAGAGAGCGGAGAAATTTATCCTTGCCCTAGTATATGCAAAAAAGAAGTTAAGACATTACTTCGAGTTGTATCCAATAATCGTGCCAACCACGTTACCATTAAGAGCGATCCTCAACAAGCCAAATGTATCTGGAAGGACCATGAAGTGGGCTATGGAGCTCAGGTCCTTTGACATCAGATTTGAGTCTTGATCGACGAAAAAAACAGGTAGTCACAGATTTCCTCTTATAGTATGAGTTAGAGGATGAAGATAGGCAAATAACAGAACCATGCTGGGAACTATACGTGAACGGATCCTCGAGAAAAATAGGAGCAGGGATAGGGATTGAAATCAAAACTCCTAAAGGAACAAAGCTTCACTATGCTATCAAGCTTGAGTTCGAGGCATCAAACAATGAAGCTAAATACGAAGCACTTATAACAGGCCTACGTTTGGCAAAGGCACTACAAGTAAAAGATTTAATAGTATTTGGTGATTCAGTGTTAATTGTGAAATAGGTAACAAGTGAATATCACTCAAAAGAGGAGAGGATGAAAGCATACAGAGAAGTGGTGAATGACGAAGTCCGTAATTTCAATCGGGTGCAATTTGCCATATTCCAAGGGAACAGAATGAAGAGGTCGACTGATTAGCCAGCTCGGCTTCTCACACAGATGAATCATTCACCAGAATAGTAATTGTGGATACATTGTGCAGTCCAAGCAAATGTAATGATCAGGAAGTGCTAGTCATCTCGAGGGAGCCAAGCTAGATGGACCCAATAGCATCCTACCTCAGAGATGGAATCCTACCAGAGTAGAAGGATGGAGTGTAGAGGCTGAGGATGAAGGCAACCAAGTATGCCCTTATCGACAGCCATTTATACCGACGATCGTTCTCAGGCCCTTACCTAAAATGTCTGACCATTTTAGAAGCAGGCAAGGTCCTAAAACAAATCCATGAGGGAGTGTGTGGCAACCACTTAGAGGGTCGTTCCTTAGCGCACAAAACCCTCACCCAAGGATATTTCTGGCCATATATGGCTCAGGATGCAACAAAACACTCTTGAAGATACGACAGATGCTAGCACCACACCAACATCTTGCATTAACCACCGAGAGATCTGAATGTGATGACAACCCATGGCCATTTACCCGATGGAGAATGGACTCTTTGGGGCCACTCCCCCTGACGGTACAAAATAAACGCTACGTACTACTAGCAACAGACTATTTCATAAAGTGGGTAGAAGCGGAAGTCTACTCATCAATCACTAATGTTCAAGTAAAGAAGTTCATTTGGAACAACATTATATACCAGTTTGGACTTTTAATCGGTATCATAATGGATAATGGAAAAAATTTAGACAATGAACCTGTACGAGAATTCCTTAGGGAATATGGAATAAATGAAAGATTTTTTTCCAGATTGTACCCACAAAGGAATGGGAAAGCAGAAATTACCAACAAGACCATTTTTGCCAACATAAAAAAGAAACTAGAGGATCAAAAAGGACAGTGGTTGGAGGAACTACCGAAAGTACTTTGGGCATATCGAACAACTTTTAGACGACCGGCCAAAGAAAGTCCGTTCAGTCTCACCTATGGGTCTGAGGCTTTCATATTGACAGAGCTGGCAGTCCCAACCCACAGGTTTGATTGTTCGAAGTAAAACTAGAACGAGTATCTCATCGGGCAAAACCTAGACCTACTAGAAGAATGACATGATACCGCCTAGATCCAAATGGCAGCACACCAATCGATATTGAGGAATTATTACAATAAGAAGGTAAAAGACAAATCCTTCAACGTTGGAGACTAGGTTCTAAGAAAGGTGATAGAAAATACCAAAGAACTCAATGCCGAAAAGCTTAGAGCAAATTGGGAAGGCCCATGTGAGATTATCAAAGTAATCGGGAAAGACGCTTACAAACTCTAAAAGATTCGAGGAGACGGAGCAGAAATAAGAAAACTATGGAATGCAATGCACTTGAAGAAGTACTATGTATAGAATTCAAATACAAATAAGAAACTCTTCAGTTTCTAATAAATGAGTTATATAAATTAGTTAGAGCAACATCCCCCTCACTCAATGTGTGTCTCGAAATGAAAGGCTGGCAAGATCAGCCAAGGCATGATCTGCTGAATGCCAAAAGAAGTTAAGGCCCAAAAAGAAAAAATGGCTAAGGCCAAAATGATAATTGCAAGATCAGCCAAGACACGATCTGTCGAATGCCAAAAGAGGCTAAAGCCCAAAAAGAAGTTAGCTAAGGCCAGAACGGCAACGGCAAGATCAACCAAGGCATGATCTGTCGAATGCCAAAAGAGGCTAAGACTCAAAAAGAAAAAAATGGCTAAGGCCAGAACGACAATGATAAGATCAGCTAAGATATGATATGCCGAACACTAAAAGAAGCTAAGGCCCAAAAAGAAGAAAGATGGCTAAGGCCAAAGCGATAATGACAAGATCAGCCAAGACATGATCTGTCAAATGCCAAAAGAGGCCCAAAAAGAAGAAAAAATGGCCAAGGCCAGGACGATAACGGCAAGATCAGCCAAAACATGATCTGCCGAACACCAAAAAAGGTTAAGGCCCAAAAAGAATAGAGATGGCTAAGGTCAAAAAACAATGACAAGATCAGCCAAGGCATAATTTGTTGAATGCCAAAAGAGGCTAAGGCCCAAAAAAAAAAGAAGAAAAAATGGCTAAGGCCAGAAAAGCAAAGGCAAGATCAACCAATGCATGATCTACTAAACTTGCTTCACACATATCACAGGCACACAAAGTTTGCTTCAAAAATATGATATCTTTCATTACAAAAGTTGCTAAATAACTAGCACATCAGTTACAAAAGGAAAAATATACATGTTCTCATAAACATTAACATAAGAGTCAAACAGGGGCATCCGAATGAGCAACCTCAGAGTCTTCAGTAGCTGGAGAGACCTCAAAACTTCCCAAAACTTCAACAAGAATATTCTCTTGATCAGTAAGCTCAAGATCCTAATAGTTTTCATCCAGAATATCCATTTTCCTATCATACTAATCGGGACCCTTAGCATAGGAATAATTCTTGGGTTCAGCTGTGGCATTTTCAAAGATGATTTTGTAAGGCTCTGTATTTTGAACTTGGACTATCCTGATCAGCCTCTTATAGAGCGCTCTGGACCCGTCCTCCAGTTTGGCAACCTGATCACGTTGAGACAAAGCTGTCAACTCATATTCTCCAACTTTAGACTCCACCGCTGCTCTTTTCATCTCAGTGTCCTCATTTTCCTTTTTAAGAGAAGCACAGAGGGCTCTGCTCTGCTCCAGATCTGCCATCAGAGCATCGCACTTGGATTGCTCAGCTTCTACAGCTTCCTGAGCAGCCTTCAGTTTGGCAAGAGTAAACTTAGTCTCATTCTCTACCCTCATCTTTTCAGTCATAGTCTTTTTACCTTCAAGGCTGCCTGTTCAACTGATCGGCACATTGCCACCATTTAAAATAGGTTATGTTCAGCCAATATCAGAGCAAAATAAAAGTCATCAAAAAAAGAAAGGGTAAGATAGCACAAGAATGAAAAGTATAATATACCCTCTTGGTAATGTCAGGACAAGATTCTACCAGAGCAGAGATTGAGGTCTCCTTCATTCAGTGTGCCTCACGTGGTGGCGACATGCCGCCGAGGTAAGCTTTAAGAGAAGCAAAATCATTGAGGATATAGTCCTTAATAGTACGAAGAGACCTGTTAGCCTTAACCATTCGGGGGATCCATGTGGCAACCGTACTACTAGAGGGGCCAGCAAAAGCCTCACCAAGCCCAGGGACATTCAACCCATCTTTTGTCCGAAGAACAGTACCGATAGAAGTAACTAACTGTAGATCAAAGGAATAAGATGGGGCAGTCTTATCGGTAGTCTCCTGAACCTTCTGGGCTTGGCCGTTCTGCTCATGCTCAGTAACTGATGGGGCCTCTAGGGATTTCCTTTTTGCTAACTCATCCCTAGCATATTTTTCCTTCAAAGAGATAGCAATAATCCTCTCTTCGTCAGTAAGCTGCTTCGATCGATGGTGTATAGTAGGTGGCAGCTTTATTTCTTTGACCACCAGAGCACTCTTGGCAATAACTCTGAGGTTGGCAGAACTCAGTAACTCCTTTAACTTAGGTGTATTGCTCCACACCTTCTCCAAAAGAGTCTTCAGGCGGGCACGAACCTTTGATCGGGGAAGAGAATCTTTAACTACACCAAGGTAAGAGTAAATTTTAGAGAATAGAAAAGCTTCACAAATAACACAATTGTAATGAAGATTGAGGGTAAGATCGAAAGTGGGTAAACCTACGCCTCCAAATTTCTTCAGGATTAGATACTTATCAGAAGAGTCTACTCTCCATATTTCGTCCACAATGACAAGCTATTCTTTTTAACCCTTGTTAGAGGTTGGCTGACCCAGGCATAAGGACCTTCCAGATCGAGGGTAAAAATGGTATCTGTATTTTTTATGTTTCGTCGCACATACTTGGTAACAGACTAACAAATCATCAAAACCTAGCTCCAAGGATCTCTCCAAATTGAGCGTCTGAACACTCGAAATTACTCTAAAAAAGTTAGGGTTTACTTGAAGTGGGGCAAGATTCATATGACTGAGAACCAAGTGGTAGAAGGGGTGTAGATGAAAGTGAAATATGGCAAGGTGTTTTATTGAGAATAGTATCTCTTCGTCGCTAATTCCTTGTCTAGACTGAAAATTATGATCTAGAGGGTAAGACCTAAGTGAAACACTATCTAGAATCTTAAATTCTTTTCTAACCTTTCCCAAAATCGGCGTAACCCTAACCGAGTCAGAAGAATCAGTCTCTTCTAGGTTGATGTACCTAGAGTCGGTGTCCTCACAACTACCAGACACTTCAGAACTTTGAGTAGTCCCCTTATATTTGAAGCTATCAACTATCCTAACCTTCTTAGATCTACCCATGGTGGTGTGAAGGGACAATGGGATAACTAAAAGAAAAATAAGATGAGAAAAAGGCACTGACCTTAGGAGGACGGTGAAGCACAACCTGTATAATGTTTCAAAGTCTCCTCTTTTTTCTCACAAAGTAGCAAGGCAAGGAGTGAAAATAAAGTAATCCAAAAGAAGAGTCACACTCATATATGATGCACAGAAGCGGGGACATCACGACATGATTTCCTTGCAACTTTCAATGAAAAAGTGACTGTTTGGCTCCAGAAACATAACTGCTGCCATAAGAGAAATCCTTTTCAAATTCTGCACATAAAAATTAAAAAGAATTTGGGGAAAAGTGTGGAGGGAGAAATCCTAACACGTGAAAAAGCATGTGGAAAATGACATGGCAACTCAAATAGCCAAAAGTTAAATAGCGACCAAGTCAAAATCCATGTAACTACAAATCCCACATTGTAAGGATGAAAATTCATGTTACATTGAGGATACAAAATATAAATATCCGCTCACACTCCAAACAGAGAGGGTGTGAGTTTCCATTGAAAGCTATCATTTTAAATTGTTATACTAGAGAGTAGATTATTGTATCTATAGACATCAACCTGATATGAGGGACAAGGATCCTTCTTTGAGTCAAATTTTCATGAAAATTGATTATTTTCAATAATTTATCTCTTTAAGTGTGTCCAAGCCCATATTGAACGGTTAAAAAAAGATCACATCATTATTTTTGTTGCCATTAAGTTGTGCATGAAATCTTAATTATAGTGGTGAGTTAAACAAGTGATGACATGACAAATTTTTAATTGTTTGATGAAAACTTGGAAAAAAATTATTGGAGAGCATTTGTATCTTTTTTCATATAAGTTTCATCAACAACATGTCACAAAATAATCTCAAGATTTGATGTAATGTCATATATTTGTGAGATATAAAATTGTAATTGACAAATTTTGGTGTAAAAAATCTGATTAATCGAGTTGTATTTTTCCTTCTATCTTTTGTATCGATCTTCTAGTTGATGTTCAAGTGCATGAAAACGATCAATTTGATGAGAACACCATATAGTATAGGTATGAATGGTGAGGACATGTTGCACTTTGTATTTACTAGGGTTACTTTGAAAAACTAGGGTTTATAGTCAAAATTAGGGTTTTTTTAAAGTGGGACCGATTTCCAATTTTCAAGACCAGTCCAACTTTTCTCATGACTTTTGATTTCTGCAAATTTGGCAAAGCTCCACCGATCCTAAAATTTTGGCATTGGTCCTACTTAGTTTGTTTCAAATAGGAAACTGTTTTTGACAAAAAATCTACTTTCCTTTTGATTTGAAACTTTATAGAACATCTTAAACTGGTTTTTAACTCTCTTTTTTCAAGTATGATTAGGACTCCTATGCCTATATATACTTATCTATGTTTTTTCTACAATTAAACTTTCAGAAAATCATTATTCTAGTGGGAGAAAGCTTTTAAAATTATTTTTAGAGCAGAAATTTATTGTTATTTTTGAGAGCACACATCTATAATTCACGAGTGATATTTAAGATGGTGTTCTTCATCTGATCAATTGGACAGAGACTTCATCAGGGTTCTTTACTAATCAGAACATTAGATTTGTGGTTATTCTCTGTTGCTTGCTTATGAAGAAAGGTGAACCAGATCACACTACAAAGGAAACAAAATACTTGTGGAGTGTTCGTGTTCTTCCAGTAACTTTTCTGCGAGGATTGTGGAGTTAGTCTAAAGTCTATAGTTATGGGACATGGATTCGCAAGAGTAAGCCTGGGGCATTCAACAACAAATTCTTGGTCGAGTGGAGTGAGTGTGTGTCACGCCCCCGAAATCTGGACAGCCGGGACTTCCTCGGTTTGACCCCAAATTTCGAGTGTGAGCCCGTTCACTCAATCCCATGAATGATCCCAACAATAATCTCACTTTCATATCATGCTATGATACCATGCTGTCCATTATTACCCTAATGAACTTCATCAACATACAATATACCGCAGAAGCATAAGTCTATACGAATGCATTATGGGTGTGTATACTCATCACCAATCACCTTAATGGGTCACATACTAGTTCATACATCTATGCATGCTCACTCATATCTTAGAAATCATGAAATTTCATTCCAGGGCAGTTTCGGTCAGCCAAAACTTGGGTTCAGCTGACCTTCAGGAAACTAATTCTATCTAATAGCTGGGGGGTGTCTTCGGTAGGCCGAAAAGATGCTTTTGGCCGACTGGAGCCCTCTTTCCCAGATTTTCAATGTTCTGGATCTCACACTTTCGACCGGCCAAAAAGATGCTTTTGACCGGCTGGAGCCCTCTTTAAGCCATTCAAAATAGGTTCCCAGATTTTTAATGTTCTGAATCTCACACTTTCGGCCAGCTACTGTAGATCCTAGGCAACCGAAAGTGTTAAAATGCCTAAAACCTGTATTTTTCAAGTCTGAAAACTCATGACAACAATATACAACCATAGTCCACTCCAAAGCATGATTAAAATCCATTAAAAATGGTAGAAATCCACAATTTTCATCTATGAATTCAAAATGGACACTTTGGGTATGTGTCCCCCAATTATCCATCCTAATGCCTTCAATTCCATTGAAAACATTTATACATAATACAATATAAGAAGGTCTACAACTCCACAGGTCCATACATCATAATCCAATTACGTTTCCCATCCATCATCCTTATTAAATACACAATGATCCATGCATACATTTCATAAGAATGTCTTAACAAGTTCATAGTCATAGTTTGAATTACAATCATAGTCCAAAAGCATTAAGAATTCATATATGACTACAAAATATATTTCAACATGCCATATGCCGGCATGGATAACCAAATCTACAATGTCCAAAATGTAAAGCAAAAATTCTACAAAACTTTGCTTGAGTAATTTAAGTCTCGTCTATTATGGGCGCCTTATTTGAAAATAGTTTAGGAAAAAAGAGGTGAGCAACTCAATGGCTTAGTAGGAATACCCCAACCCACCTAGGTGATGACTTGACACCGACCTATATGAATGTATGTCATTACATTATATGTCACCTTCAACATTGATATATTCATTCAAGCAATGCATATTAAGGAAAATGCATTAAAACATATATCATGCTCAACATATGATCACATAAGCATAAAGATATGATTTCTCTCTCTCGATCCTCATCCAATATCCCAACATGATTTGGATGACTCCGACAGATCATGTGACCATAGACATTTCTAATAACATTCGTATGACTTGGACTATAAGAATCGTGACCATTTTTCATTTATTGTCATATTAATGCTTTAAATGATTATATTTGTTTTTTAAATGTAAAATACATGTTTAGAGAACTTATGTAAGGTTTGAAAAAGTTTTCAAAGTATTTGACAAAAGTTAACTTTTTCAGGTCTGATTGACCTAGAGGCACGGAACCCGTGGACCTTGAAAATCCAAAAGTGTCAGAATAACTCCAAATTTGGAGGATAGCTTAAATAAAATATTTGATATGCTATAGAGTCAATTTTGTGTCACTCGGAGTTATATAAATGAAAAACTGAGTCTGGGAATGTTTACTGAAAAGGTAGTGACATTCTTGTAAATAAGTGGAGGTTAAAAATCTATAAATAGGAGAAGAATGCCCAGCCCTCATTTCTCATTCTCCTCAGCCGAATGGAGCAATATACATATATCTATATATAACAACATCTTCTTTTCCCTTCTCTATTGATTTTGAGAAACTTAGGTCTATAATTGGAGTTCACCAAAGAAGAGAGAAACGGTCTACGCACTAAGGGTTCAAGTTTGATCCATCCGGAATCAATTTCGAAAAAATTTGATTTTTGAGAGAATTGGAGAAATCATTTGGATGCTCTTCCAAATTGAGGTAGGGATGCCTAACCTATAGAATCTGGGATTTTTGTGGGTATATTGGTTGTTAGGGCAACCAATTTGTTATATGGAATAATTAGATATTTTTCAATAGTAAAACATGCTTAATTATGACAATTGATGAATTCATTATATTAGATTTGATAATTACATGTTTATAATTGCCATAGTTAATTATGAAGCATGTTGGGATTGAATTATGAAGGAATTGTGCAAATTCATATATATTTGTGAAGGTGATGCTTATGTGTTTGATAAATTGCCTTGGAAGCATGTTAAATGAAAAGCATGGTTTGATTGTCAATATATGAATTATATGAAATGTGGAAGATATGACATTATATGAAATATGAAAAATGTGAAGCATGCTTAATGTGAATGTATGTGATGATTAAATGAGAATTTGTACAAGTATAATTGTTGAATGCCTCATTGATCTTTAAATTGAGAATGTATATTATATTAAACATGATTGATGCATCTTCATTGGTACGGTGAGGGTGGTGAGCTCAATTGGGTAGTAAGGTCTCTTGATGAGTGGTGAGGTAATTTGGTATATGAAACCCTTACGGGGTGGACCGACAAAGGAGCCCCAGTTAGAATGGAAGAGAATACTCCCAACAACGGAGTCCTTCCATGAGGTGGACTAGTATAAGAGCCTCAGATAGGTGGGATTGGTTTGTCCACAGGCAATTGGAAACCAATGGATGAGTGGAGAGGATGAGGGAGTTGTACATATCATGTTGCATTTACACGTTACTTATGATATGGAGAGGATGAGGGAGTTGTACATATTATGTTTTATTAAGAGCCTCGGTAGAGTTGGCGTGGAGCAGATTTTCGTTCCATTAAAGACTTATTTAATTCATTTGAATGTATGTTCGGATTGTGGACTATATGCATGTGAAAAATATGTAAAGACTATTTGTGTTTTTCGAGAACATGTATTGTTTATAATTTGTTGTTGTATATGTTTAAATACGCCTTTAAGCATGTGTTATTTATGCCTTATGATTTCATACATTATGAGTATGGTTTTGAGTATTGTAGAATACTAGATGTTTAAATAATGATATTTCATTTATGTTTAATTTTCACACGTATAAACTTGCGAGAATGGTTGTGTTGATAAATTGGTAAAATGAGGTGTATGCCTGCTCAGAATGGTTCCTTTGAGTTATGAACCCTTTGAAGGATAAATTGAGAATTGAAAATAAGGAAAAATAGGTTCTAGAGAGTTTCAGTCAGCTAAAACTTTCATCAGCCAACCAAAATGATGAGATACTGAATGTTTACAATTGTAGACTCTATAGGTGATGTGGCTAAACTTGAATTATAATTGTAAGCTTATTTTTGCCCCTTTTTCAAAATATAATTTAACCATTCGCAAGAGCACAAATCTTTGCAGATACGGTTCTATATAGAGGGTATTGATCCCACGAGGACTAGTCGTTAATTGTCTTAAAGAAAGATTAATTCCACTTTAATCCTAAAAACAAGGTTTTAATTTTTTTGTTTATAAAACTATTGCATGAATGTAAAAATAATAAATTTAAAGAGTTAAAAGTTCAGAGAGAGAACTAGGGGTGGTTTCCACCACTAGCCATTCACATGTCCATAAGTGTAGCAAGCTTGGGATTCATAAATTAAATGTCTAACAATGTCATTAGGCTTGTGACCTCAATGACATATCAAAAGATTAATGTGTGTGCAAACCTATCATAATCCATCTTCAACAAGCATAGTTCTTCAACCTAACTAACTACCCTACTTTCTAAGTGAACCTAAATGCATCCAAACTACCTTATCTTGGCATGGTTTATACAAGCAAACACAACACATTCATTTAAACACCATTACTTAGCCATCATTTGCCCTTCTTGTGGAAGAAGCAAATGTTGTGCATTCACAAGATAGATTCTACTCTAAAACAAGAATAAAACCAACATCAAATGAATATATATAAGAGATGTATAAGTGTACATTGTCACTAAACTAAATAATCAACATTTAAATACAAATCCCAAAATGCTACAAAAATGAACAAGTTTACACGGCTAGGGGTTTCAACCACACCCTAGTAGAGAAGTTAGTTGGTCATGGCAGCCTTGCACTCTTCCATTGATGGAGAAAATGAAGCTTCAAGGTCTGGTTCAGCTCCTTCTTCCCCTCTCCCGAATGTCTCTAAGTGTCTATGTATGATATGAGAGAAAATGGCTTCTTTTTGTGCTTTATGGCTTCTTTTTCAACCTTGGGGCCCACCATGTATATATATATATCAATATATATACCAACTATATCAAGAATGTCTCCAAATGTCTTGTTCAAGTCAGACAATCCCTCTAAGTCGTGCAAAAAGGGGAATTTTGTTGCAAGTGGGAAGAGCAGGTGAGCAAGTGGGCAAGTGGGTCTGCAGAATCTCGATCAATCGAAATTGGAATTTCGATTAATCGAGATTTCGATCAATCGAAATTGAAGTCTCGATCAATTGAGATCTCGATTGATCGAGATCAACATCTCGATTGATCGAGATGCTTTAGCTTTAATTCTGAACTTTGCTCTTTAGCTGCAAATGGCCTCAAACATTGCTCCTTTTGGGTACAAAACCTGCAATACATCAAAAACACAAAAATACTTTAAACGTATCTTGGTAAACGTAAAAATGGGACTAACATATGTAATAAAGAGGGTTCAAATGCATAGAATTGAACACTTATCAATAGGTACCTATTTTGGTAAACCAAAACAGACCTTCAGCTGATCGTAAGGCCTCATTCAGCTAACTGAAACTGAAGGGTAACTAGCTGATGAATTACCCAAGTTTCAGCTGGCTGGTCCATACATCAACCAACCAAAACCTGAATATGAGCCTAAACACGTATTGTTGAGTATTGAGAGCTCATGTGTTCTACTTAGGGGCCCATGGTGAGATTGTAAAGCTTTCGCTGTGTTTTAAAAATGATGAATGAGATAAAGAATTAGTGATAGTAATGTAAAGGCTTTCGCGATAAGTCATGATGAGACAATTGGGGCATGACAGATTGGTGTCAAAGCATTATATCAGTGTGCTTTATAGATAGAGGTATCCGCACAGTTTGGAGATTTGTGGGCAGAGATGGCAGATCAATAAAGAGAGACTCGATAAGATCAGGCAGAGATGAGGACGATGTTGCGTGCCCTGAGCAATAGAATGTGTAATTTAGAGGATTCTTCTTATAGAATTGAGCAATAAAAGTCTTATAAATTCAGTTTTAATGATTTCTTATCTTATCTTAGATACTTAGTTATTGCTATTGAACTCAATCTCTTTTATTTTTTGTGATTATGAGAGTGACTGTTAACATAATGATAATCATTGAATATATCATTAAAAGTTTTGATGGATTATCTAGAGAAGATGAACCATACTGCACCCTAGAGTAGAGTGGTTAGGCAGATAGCCCATGCCAATCAAAGATAATCCATAACTTAGCCTTAATCATTTGTTATCATCTTGATGGTTGGTGGTGATCTTGTAGCCAATGACACCACTTATGCATGGTATGATTCCACATAGTTAGTTCAATTGGTCATTGATTGTGAAGTTAGTGGTGAAGTCAATAACCCTAGATTTATCTCATACCTTTTACACTCCTTAGTTTCTCTTGCTTTTGTTTATTTGCTCCTTTAGTTAATTTAAAATATAAAAATCAGCAACTGTTTCTCTGAAATTTAATTATAATTAATTCTGAATATCTAACTCAGTCAGACCACAGTCCCAGAGGATCGACACCCCTTCGATAGCCCTATTATGCAAAGAATTTGTTCTATTACAAAGTGGTATAATTTAATTGATACACTTAGCCACAAGCAATGAGCTACCCCACTTGTGCTTCTTCTTCGGATTCGCTTCTGAATGAAAAACCACACCTCGAGACTGACTCCTCAAATTTCATATCCTCTTAATATCATTGTCATATACCTCCACCAGCAATGTCCTCCTCACCACCTCTATATAACTCAGCAAGTCCAAGATGGTGACCTTGGCCCTTAGCTCAAATTGGAGCCCCTTCACGAACCTCCTCACCTTTGCTTACTCAGTTGCTACTATCTCTGGCACAAAACAAGATAAGGCTATGAACTTGTTTTCATAGTCCACCACACTCATTGTCCCCTGAATCAAGTGGATGAACTCATTTTCTAGAGCTTCATTCACCATATCGAGGAAATACTTTTCAAGGAACAACCCTCTAAAAGTTTCCCACTCCATGTCCCTCACCTCGTGTCTATGAGTCATGGACTTACACCATAAGTCCTCTACCCTTGTCAACTGAATAGGAATAATAGATATCCTCAAATCATCCTCAACTATTCTTAGCATGTCGAATGCTTTGGAAATATGTTCCAACTAATCTTCTACAGCCATATGATCCGCTCTCCTATCAAACATAAGAGGGTTCATCTTCTTGAACATTTCTAGAGCTTTTATTGCCCTATCCCCACCACCTTGTGCTTGATTCTGTGGACCTTCATTAGCCGTTCTAGCCAACAATTGAATGACAGTAGTCATCTCACGGACCAATTGTGCCCCATCTATCACTGGTGGTGGAATATTTCACCCCTACCTCGGCCTCTTCTCGGTGGCATAGTTTAACAAACATTCCTAAAGAAGATTAATCATATGCATATATCAATTAATCAATTCTACTCTCATAACAATATGTTATCATTTGACACATAACACGTAAACATGCTCCTCGACACACACTTAATTACATAAATGTGCTTTTAAGTCAACACCCAAAATATATCACATATCATTACATAAGCATATTCTCAATCAACATATAACATAAACGCATGTTATCACATAGACATATGCCAAGTGTTTATAAGCCTTCAAACAACTTATGTCGTTCTGACGAGTGTAGATTATTGGATGTTTGTCGTTACTTTTCTACACTTCATACAAAAATAATAAAACCTGCGAAAACTTTACTAAAAACTGTATAGCAGTAAGCAGGGTCGAACCACTCTCAAGTGAGAATCAGTAACAAGTCTAAACTTCAAAACCTAAATCTCTTGAGATGAAAAATGAATATTTAAAAAATAAAATTTTGATTTTTTATTTAATAATAAAAACTAATATTAAATGTCTTAGATCAAATGATGGGACAAATCTCAAGGAAAGAGAATTCACCACCATGGATCCATATAAATAAAGTTTTTTTTTATATTCTTATCTAGTTTTTCCTCCAATAACCAATACATTTCACCAATCCAATTAGAACTTGGAAAGATGAAGAAAAATTTAGAATAAAAAAGAATGACTTGATTATATATGAGAGAGACATTTATTTACTTAATCTGATGCACATTGGTTAGGTAAACAGAGGTAGGCATTCTTCGAATTACCATTATTTGGCAAAGACGAAAAATCCTTCCTCTAATTTTAGAAAATAAAATCCAGAATAAAATAGTAGAAGAATGCTCTTGGGAGAAAAAAGTAGACAAGAAAATAAAACAACTTACCTATACTTCAGCCATGGTGGCTTCATCACTCCCTTGAGAAGGATGTTTACGCTTGCATATTAATAGAAAACAAACAAATAGAAATGAAACTACTACTCATCATTGAATCAATAAAATAATTACACTATTTTTTTCTATAATATCTAACTCCCTTCACCATCCCCTAAGACCCCCTATTTATAGAGTTAGAGGGGAATGGTTTAGGTGGGAAAAATTTTAAATACAAAATTCAAAATACAAATTTGAAATACCAAATTCAAAATACAAAATTTTGAATTTAAATATCTAAAATTTGATTTCCATATCTTTAATTTCAATTCTGGACTGCAGACGTGGCCGTGTGAAAAATATTTTGCAAAGTTTTGAACTTGAGATCTCTTGTGAAGTAGATTGCACAGAATACCATCTCTCCTACAATTCTTCTTATGTTCATCTTTGGCTATATATATCCTTTTTAGCCCTCTTTTGCTGCTTTTCTTCTTATTTGGAAATCAACCCCTATAAAACATAAAATGCAAAGATAAGAACATTTAAATAAAATAAAAGATGAATTAAAAACTTATTTCAGGATATAAAATAGCAAGTTTTGTACACTTATCAAATTACCCCCAAACGTGCTTTTACTAGTCCTCTAGCAAATACAAGCAAAAGAGATTAGTGCACAAAATTGCTACTTTTATTTAGCTCCTAACTAAAGATGCACCACTTTCGTAGACTGCTATTGATTGCTTTTACCATATGCAATAAGGCCTTAAACCCCTAGGTTACCCCTAGTGGACAAGCTATAGCCTCGTGAGGGTTTGTAGTGAAGGTACCCACAAACTTTCTAACTATTACAAAGAAGAGTTATTTTAAGTCAGTAATTTTCCCTATTGTTCAATGAATCTCCTGTATATCCATGAAACATGAAAAATAAGAAATGAAATTGATAAGTTCCTCATATACACCAAGCTACTAGGGTGTTATAACAATAAACATCAAGGAAAAATCATCCACAAGTAACCTAGAAGCAGAGTGAATGTGTGTGAAGTCGACAAAAAGCCATCCTCAAATTCAAGTAATGTAATTCCCAAGTCACTAGAAGAAAAAGACGTTTTGACTTCAAATCTCACAGGTAAGTATCTCTCTAAAAGAACAACTCTCGGAGATTTGGCTAACTGTTTCTCTCAGTTGTATGTGAGTAGAAATTTTGTTTCCAAAGTAAAAGCAAGCTCACATACAAATATGAAAAATCGATACATATAAATAGAAAAGTCTCATGACAGGAATATTGATCACTTTTGGGAGAATGTCGAGTTACCCACCATAGCGCCTTCTCACTTATTACCTATTATCATATCTTTCCATAAATTTTACAAGTGGTGATTAGGATGGGCTGTAGGTGAATGTTTTTGGAAGTGATGAGTCTTCAAAATATCTCAAAGGGAAAACTTGTCTTCTTCTTTTCTTTTTTTCTTTTTCTTCTTTTTTTTTTTTTTTCTTTCTTTCTTTCTTCTTCTTTTTCTTTTTTTTCTTTCTTTCTTTTTTTTTTTTCATTGAAAAAAATATGATGGTTTTTTTTTTCTTTTTCACAAGAACATCCGTATCACTTTTCAAAAACTAACAATAGAAAGAAGGATTATGGTAGGATACGATAGTAGAAAAATAAATTACAAGGCCTATGTTTCTTTTAACTCGAAGTGATTTCATTCTCAGTGATTAACCAAAATGAAAGATAATGAGACTACCAACAATTTTTAATACGGTATCCAAGAAAATTGAGTCATCTTGTGACTCGGAGTTAGCATAAAAACTCTCTACAAAAGTGAAAGGCACGAAGCTCACACGGTCTAAGTCTCTACTATTAGATCTTCCAGATTATCAGGAGGTTACTCACTTTTCAATTCGAATTGCAAAGTTCGACTGTTGTGCAAAAAATATTTCTGCTTCTAAATGTCCGTGATGCAATAATGTCTATCATTATATTACCCTAATAACAAGTTCAATTTAGATCAAAACATTAACATGTCTTAGATTTTATGAAACGGATCATAAGTTAATCCAATATCATCATTGTAAAGGTACTATACTGCCAAAAAAAAAAATTTGAATAAATTAGAAAAATGACTCTATTTTGGATTAAAAGATTTTCAAAAAAGGCATGCATTTTGATAAATCTACCCCACACCCCAAACAAAATACAACACTGTCCCTAGTGTTAAAAGTATAGTAACAATGTATTGCTGGAGACAGATAGAAAAATATTGGAACAAATTACCTCAATTATTCTGGTGTGGTATAAGTACAGTCCCTACAAATATGCAATGCATAATAATATAGACTAAATGATTTAGAACAATATTAATCAAAGACCGTACCCCAAATAGAATATAAACATATCCAAATAGAGTTTACAAAAAAACCTAAACTAAGTAGCAACACAACTAAACAGTTACGAAACTCTAAAATCAACCGGCAGGGTTGCCTCCCAGGAATGCTAAGTTTAATGTCTTCAGCCAGACGCAAAAGAGATAGTACCCAAAAAGATTAATCGGGATAGACCGGATCGACAAGGAAAACATTTTCAATTTCACGAGCCTCCAACTCAAGAAAAGGCTTTAGACGTTGAGCACTAACTTTGAATAACTTTTGATTTTTGGGATCTTGAACCTCAATAGCACCATGACTAGCAACTTGGTGGACATAGTATAGACTAGACCATCGTGACCTCAACTTCCCAGGAAATAATTCAAGACGAGAGTTATACAGAAGAACCTTCTAGCCTGGGGAGAAATCTTTTCTCAGAATTTGTTTGTCATGTTCCAATTTGGTCTTAACTTTATAAATTTTTGAACTCTCGTAGGCATCATTTCTGATTTCCTCCAACTCATCAAGTTGAAGTAACCTACGCTCTCCGGCTTTATCATAGTTAAAATTCATGGCCTTGATAGCTCAATAAGCAAGGTGTTCGAGTTCGACAGGCAAGTGGCATGCTTTGCCATAGACCAAGCGATATGGAGACATTCATATAGGAGTCTTATAAGCAGTACGATATGCCCACAAAGCATCTTGGAGGCGAGACTCCAGTCCTTCCTTGTGGGGTTAACCATTTTTTCTAAGATATGTTTGATCTCCCTATTGGATACCTCAGCCTGACCATTGGTTTGTGGGTGATAAGATAGGGCCACTTTGTGGGTGATCCCATATTTAGACATTAAGCTTGCAAAGACTTTGTTGCAAAGATGGGAACCATTATCACTAATTATGGATCGAGGTACACCGAATCTAGGCAAAATTAAGTCTTTCAAGAAATTCACCACAATTCTATGGTCGGTTGTCTTAGTGGCTAATGCTTCTACCCATTTGGACACATAATCAACAGTAAGAAGAATATATATATACCCAAATGAGGAGGGAAAGGGTCCCATGAAGTCAATACCCTAAATATCAAAGATTTTGACAACTAGAATTGATTGTTGGGGCCACTCATTATGCTTGGTAATTTTACCTAATAGTTGACATTTAGGACAAGCGAGACAGTAGGTATGAGTGTCCTTAAAAAGGGTGGGCCAATAAAATCCCCACTGCAAGATTTTTGCAGCGGTCCTTTTAGAGCTAAAATGGCCACCACACGCCTGATCATGACAAAAGAAAATGACAGACTCTTGGTCTTCCTCGGGGACACACCTACGAATGATCTGATCTGGACAATACTTAAACAAGTAAGGATCATCCCAAAAGTATGTCTTAGCCTTTGCTAGGAATTTATCTTTCTCTTGCTTAAACCAAGTGGAAGGGATTTGACTAGCACAATGTAATTGACAATATCAGCATACCATGGGGCATGAGATATTATAAAAAGTTACTCATTAGGAAAATAATCAGAGATGGGAAGGGAGTCACTAATAGAATCAACAATAAGACAGGACAAATGATCAGCGACTACATTCTCTGAGCCTTTCTTATCACAGATCTCAAGGTCAAATTCTTGAAGGAGTAAGATCCAGCGTATCAACCTAGGTTTGGCATCTTTTTTGGAAAGAAGATATCGCAATGCTACATGATCGGTATAAATGATAACCTTAGATCCGATCAAATAAGAGCGAAATTTGTCAAAGGAAAACACGACTGCCAACAACTCTTTCTCGGTGGTCGAGTAGTTAAGTTGTGCGTCGTTCAAAGTCTTGCTAGCATAATAGATCACATAGGGTGCTTTATCAACTCTTTGTCCTAAAACAACCCCAACTGCATAATCTGACGCGTCGCACATGATCTCAAAAGGTAGGTTCCAATCAGGTGGGCGGATTATGGGTGCAGTGGTGAGGGCTAATTTTAATTGCTCAAAAGTCGAGTGACACGCATTTGTAAACTCAAATGGTGCATCCTTAGCTAGAAGATTGGTCAAAGGTCGTGCTATCTTACTGAAATCTTTGATGAAATGCCTATAGAACCAAGCATGACCTAAGAAAGCTCGAATATCACGAACAATTTTGGGGATAGGTCGATTTGAGATGAGGTCAACTTTTGCTTTATCTACCTCAATTCCCCCACTAGAAATGGTATAACCTAGGACAATTCCTTTCTTTACCATGAAGTGACATTTTTCCCAGTTAAGAACTAGGTTAGTGTCATGACAATGTTGAAGCACTAGAGTAAGATGGTGTAGGCATTGCTTAAAAGATGAACCAAAGACAGAGAAGTCATCCATGAAGATTTCTAGAAATTTGTCAACTATGTCGTGAAAGATACTCATCATGCACCTCTGAAATGTGGCGGGTGCATTATATAACCCAAAGGGCATGCGACGATAAGCAAATGTGCCAAATAGACAAGTGAAAGTTGTCTCGTCTTGGTCATCGGGGTTAACGGGAATCTGGTTATAGCCAGAGTAACCATCTAAAAAGCAATAGTATGTTTGACCAGCTAATTTCTCTAACATTTGGTCAACAAAAGGTAGAGGAAAATGATCCTTCCTAGTCACACTATTAAGCTTCCTATAGTCTATACAAACTTGCCATCCAGTTTGAACACGAGTAGGAACCAACTCATTATTGTCATTGGCAACAACAGTGATGTCAGACTTCTTAGGGACAACTTGAATTGGACTTACCCATTGGCTATGAGAGATAGGATAGATGATATTGGCATCTAGAAGTTTGATAACTTCAGCACGAACAACTTCCTTTAAATTGGGGTTAAGTCTCCTCTGAGGTTGTCGACATGTTTTAGCATCGTCCTCTAAGTGAATGTGATGTTGGACCACGAAAAGACTAATACCTTTGATGTCATCAATGGACCAACCAATTACTTCCTTATTCGCCCTAAGAACCTCAATAAGTTGGTATTTCTGATCCTCGGTTAAATCAAAAGCAATCACCATGGGAAAAGTGTCAGACTCACCTAGGTAGAAATATTTTAAAGTCGTAGGTAGAGGCTTTAATTCGACTTTAGGAGGCTTCTTGACATTTTCAGATGCAATGGCATTTGGCAAAGACAATGGTTCAAATTGGGACCTATATTTTGGTGTGTCAGAGATTAGAGTGGAATCTAGCAAGGCATTGACTTCACTAATATAGTTATCCTCATCGAAATCAGCACTAAAATGTGCTAAACACTGTTGGAGTGGATCCTCGGGGTAGGAATGCTCAAAAGTGTGTGCAGTCAATGACTCAATAAGATAAACATCTTCAAAGGAATCTGAGTCGGGGGGTTGTTTCATCAAACTAAACACATTGACTTCCACTTTCATGTTACCAAAGGTCAAGGTCATGTTACCATTCCTACAATTGATCAATGCATTGGTTGTAGCTAAGAATGTTCAACCTAAAATGATTGGAATAAGAATGTTCAACCTAAAATGATTGGAATCTATTTACCTTGAGTGGGTTGGGTATCTAGCACGATGAAATCTATAGGGTAATAAAAATCAGCCACTTTAACAATTACATTCTCAATTATACCCCTTGGAATCTTAACTGATCGATCAGCTAATTAAATTCTAACATCAATTTTTCTCAAATTATTCAACCCTAACTCTTGGTAGACTGAATAAGGTAACAAGTTCACACTAGCACCTAGTTCCAACAAGGCCTGATCAGCAAAATTTTTCCCTATCCTACAAAGGACAGTCGGACTGCCAGGATCTTTATGTTTGACCACAGCTTGGTTTTGTAGGAAAGAAGAGCAATGTTGGGCTATGAAGGCTTCCTTTGGGATATTGGTTTTCCTCTTGACTAAATCCTTGATAAACTTTGCATAAGAAGGGATTTGCTTAATGGCAGTGAGAAATGGAATATTAATCTGGAGATTCTGAAAAATCTCTAAGATCTCACTGTATTGCGAATCCTTTTTATTATTGACTAGTCTAGAAGGAAAGGGTGCAGGTGGAGCATATGGCTTAAGAGTGGTAGTGTCAGTCTAAGGACCATGGGTTTTCTTGGCTCTGGGAGAGTTGGATGGGGGAGACTTAAACGGTCCAGTCTATCTTGAGTGGGTAGCTCAACCTTATTATCTATTTATTTTCCTGACCAAAATATTGTTATGGAATTCACATGGCCATTTGATTGGTCAATGGTAGAAGAAGATTCTATGAGATTAACCCCTTTGTTTTTAGGGTTGATTTCAGGTTGGCTAGGCAAGGTACCCCTCTGTCTTTTAGTCAGAACAGAAGCAAGTTGACTTAATTGATTTTGGATTGACTGCTGAAATTGTAATTGATTCTGAGTCAATAGGTCAAAATTACTCTCTAACTTTTGAAATCTCTGATTGGATTGCTTATTAGATTGATCTAAATTAAGGGAAAGCATTTTCAGAGTGTCATCATAGTTGGAAATATGTTAATTTTTTGAGACAAGAGCAACATAATTGCTCATGGGATCAAGTACTAGATCTCTATTGTGACTGAATGAATTGGTTAATAGGAATTGACCTTGAGGAACAAGAGGTCCTTGAGGTTGTGGTGGCCTATTGGAGTTACCTTGAGAACTAGGTTGACCACCTAAGTATTGTGCAGGAAAATTTTATCGCTATGAAAAGTTAGGATGATTTCGAGTATCAGGATGGTAAGTCTGGCTAAAGGTATTAGCTGTCGGTCTCTTATAGGTATTAAAAGCACACACTTGTGCATCCGAAGGTTCAGATGTACAATAGACCGGACACGCCTCAGTGGGATGGGATGAACTAGAACACATATTGCATTGTGCACTTGTGGACATGAGCGTAAAAGCATCAAACTTTTGACTCAAATCTTTCACACCATTAGCTAGACTTTGCATCACAGATTTGAGTTCATTTTCAGGCTTGATCTCATACATACCAGATTTTCTATGGGATTGGTCATTCCTAGAAAATTCATCATCACAATTATTCCAATTCCAATTTTGGGCATTCTCAACTAGTTCTTCTAAAAATTGATAGGCTTGATCAAGGGTTTGGTTATTGAACTTACCTTGGTGCATAGACTCGAGCATAGTTCAATTCATAGGTGAAAGCCCCTTATAGAAAAATTGAACTAACTGTGCTTTATCAAAGCCATAGTGTGGGTATTTGAGAAGCAAATCATGAAAGCGCTCCCAAGTGTGATGAAATTGTTCCTCATTTTTCCCTCTAAAAGTGCTTATAGCATCTCTCATTGACTCGGTCTTTTGCATAGGATAAAATTTATTCATAAACTTCTTTGCAAGTGCATCCCATGATTCAATTGAATTTGGAGGAATAAAGTTTAGCCATGAGGCAGCCTTATCTTCTAGGGATAGAGGAAAAAGACGCAATTTGATACCCTCGGCATCCAAATTCTGATTTTTGAAAGTATTGCAAATTGTTAAAAATTTGCTTAAATGGATATAAGGTTGCTCACTTTCAAATCCATGGAATTTGGGTAACAGATTGATTGTAGCAGGCCTAATCTCAAATTGGGCCGCATTGTTCTCTGGAAGAACAATACAATTAGGTGGGTTGGCTGTGATGGGTGCAAAGTAGTCATTCAACGTCCGAGGTGCAGCCATTGGATTATGAGTGGTGGTTGAAAAAAGTGAGAGAGTGAGAGGAGTCTTCTCTAAATCAAGAATTGATGGATCACTAGAAGACCGAACTAACCGTTTGTTAACCCACAACCACTTGGGCATAAACTAATACACAACTGATTTTTTTTTTTTAAGGGAAGAAAAACCTAACTAATTAGATCCTAGAAGATGGGCTAGACACAGGATTGAACACACAAACCACACAAAAAATTTGACCTTTTATCTTGAGCTTAAATTCAAGGGTGATGAATTTTTAAATCTAATATTGTAGAAAATTAATTGGATGGTCTCCAAAATTAATTCTCTCCTAATTAGACAGCTTCTACTCTCTTTCAGAGTAACTAGAAGATTACCAATTAAGGCCTACCAACAACACAACGAGGAGAGTTCCCAGGAAACTGTGGAGAGGCACGTGGCCTGCTTAATGATGGTACATTCACACTCCTTAGACAGAACTTTTCCTAAACATTGTACAGTTAGAAGGTGCTCACTAGAGTTACTAAGAGTTAACTCTTTTCAAGAGGGTCCAACAAGCTTTGTGTACACCCTATGGCCAATGTCTAATTGATTTTAAATTAAATTAGGTTGGGCTTTGACAAATGCTCGAATTTTATGATTTGTGGGCCACAGAAATGGGTGATGAAATCCCGACCGTATCTTGTTGGGGTGCTTGCCCTTAAGTATCTTATGAAAATGCTAATTTAAAAATGCACAAACAAAATAAGCAATAAAAATAATAAAGAAAAATGAGTGAGTGTGTGGTCTTTCTTCTTTTCTTTTTTTGAAACATAAAGAATAACAAAAATAATAATAATAAAAAATAAAATAAAGTTGAAGAAAGTGTGACCCTAGGGAGATTTCTAAGTTATTCTATCCTAGAGTTCACATGCTAAAGTTATCAACCTAAAAAAAACTATGTTTTCTTAATCTAAAAAGGAAAAATAAAAAAATAAAAATTGATGTAAAAAAATTAGTACTTACCTGGATAACGTTATTATTTCCCTTGTAAGAGCAACGGATGGTGGCATCTATAGAAGAAGTGGATCATAAGAACCTGTCATGGAAAAAAATATATATAAATATTATATTTTTTTCTTTCTTTTTTTTTTTTCAAGGAGAAAAAAAATAATAAAAGAAACAAAAACTATAATAAATAAAAATAGAAAGGAAGGAAAGAAAGTTAGGGTGGGCTTCGAATTCTCAAACTTGATTTGACAACGGCGCCATTTGACGGGTGTAGAATAGTGGATGTTTTTCGTTGCTTTTCTACACTTCATACAAAAATAATAAAACCTGCAAAAACTTTACTAAAAACTATATAGTAGTAAGCAGGGTCGAACCACTCTGAAGTGAGATTCCGAATGAGCTCAAATTCACACACTAATTTATGGAATGAAAATTATTTTTTTTAAAAATATTTTTTATTTTGGAATTATAATGAATTAATAAAATTATAATAATAAAATAATCTCAAGGGAAGGGAATCCACCACCACAAATCCACATAAATAAATTTTTTACTATTCTTATGTGATTTTTCTTCCAATAAACAATACACTTCACCAATCCAATTACAACTTGAAAAGATGAAGGAAAATATGACATAAAAAGCAAACTTGATTATATATGAAAGAGACATTTCTTTACTTAATCTGATGCACATTGGCTAGGTAAACAGAGGTAGGCATTCTTCGAATTACCATTATTTGACAAACACGAAGAATCCTCCCTCTAATTTTAGAAAATAAAAATCTAGAATAGAAGAGTAAAATAATGCTCTTGGGAGGAAAAATTAGACAAGAAAATAAAAGAACTTACTTATATTTCATCATAGTGGCTTCATCACTCCCTTGAGAGGTGTGTTTACAAGAAAAGAAAATGAATACAAGAAAATATTTACAACTACACTTTATTTTTTTCTACAATTTCTAACTCCCTTCACCATCCCCTAAGACCCCCTATTTATAGAGTTAAAGGGGAATAATTTAGGTGGAAAAATTTTAAAATACAAAATTCAAAAACAAAAATTCAAAATACAAAATAAAAAATTTGAAATTCAAAATACAAAATTTTGAATTTAAATATCTAATGTTTGATCTCCATATCTTTAATTTGAATTCTGGACTGCAAACGTGGCCGTGCAAAAAAGTATTTTGCAAAGTTTTGAACTTGAGACCTCTTGTCAAGTAGATTGCACAGAATACTATCTCTCCTACAATTCTTTTGATATTTATCTTTGGCTATATATATCCTTTTAGGCCTTTTCTGCCGCTTTCTTCTTATTTGGAAATCAACCCCTATAAAACACAAAATGCAAGGATAAGAATATTTAAATAAAGTAAAAGAGTAATTAAAGACTTATTTTGAGATATAAAATAACATGTTTTGTGCACTTATCAAATTACCCCCAAACGAGCTTTTGCTAGTCCTATATCAAATTCAAGCAAAAGATATTAGAGCACAAAATTGCTACTTTTATTTAACTCCTAACTAAAGATGTGCCACTTTCATAGGCTGTTTCGATTGCATTTACCATATGCAACAAGGCCTTAAACCCCTAGGTTACCCCTAGTGGACGATCTATAGCCTCATGAGGGTTTCAATAATGATACCCACAAACATCAAAAAATGGTAATTAACACTCAAAGATTTTCTTTTTTTCTATTAATGTGTATAAATCAAGAATAACTCAATAATTCTACTTTAGTGCGTAATAAAAATTAAAAGAAAAGATTAAACACTATTCAAAAGTTAAAAATTTTCATTACTATTCTTGACTTAGAGTGTGTGTGTGAATAGCCACCAATAATATAATTCTCAATTTTAAAGCAACTGCATTTCAGATTTACTTAGAAAATTAGCTTTGATTTCAAATCTCACTTATGATATTTCACTCAAAATTGAACATTAAGAGATTGGCTAATTTTTCACTCAAGTATATGTGAGTAGAATAATGTAGAACAAATGCAAATTATCTCATATATTTTTCAATGAAGAACGAATTTTTCAAGAAAATGCATATGGTCTCATGAAAGGAATATCAAATATTAAGAATTTATACCACACAACAATATAACTCAGTCATGTCCATATCCAAACTATACTATCCTTAAGATCAAAAAGGACTTTTATTAGGATGTAACTTTAGGTAAAAGGAAGATAAAAAAGTGATAGTGATAATGATAATGGTAAGGTGTATTCGAGAATGTTTGGGAAGAACTAACTCACTTAGAGCATATTATTTTCAACGTTTTCTTCCAAAATTTTGTCAATTGAAGTGCTTTCCATTTCACTTCTTTTTATATACACTTCTCAAAATATCATCAACAATTATACTTCCTCTTTTTTTCTTTTTTTTTTCTTTTTCTTCTTTTTTTTTTCTTTCACCCGCTTGTACATTGATCACATCCATTCTCGGAAAACCTAAAAATGGTTATAAAAGAAAGGTTAGACCAAAAAGCTTTATTGATTATCACATCCATTCTCGAAAAACCGTAAAATAAATATGGTTATAAAAGAAAGAATGGACAAAAAGTTCAACTGGTTAACAAGTGGTAATTCATAACTAAGAAAAAAAATTGAAAGGCTCAAATAATGAAAGATGGCCAAAAATCATTTATGAATGATAGGTATAGTTCTTCAACATGCATAAGCTCAAAAAAACAAATTATGTGGCATAATATGGTGAATTCTTAATATTTGACCAAAAGAATGAAATAATGAGACTAATCAACAAAATTATGTGAATTTCAAGAAAAAATAGAGTAATTAGCATATAACCCTCAAAATAAAAAGAATGGTACAATACCTCACTGGGTTAAATCTTCACTTTTATTCGTCAAATCTTTAACATGCAATCACTTATCAATTTCAAATCGTATTACGGGGCTTTAGTGAATTTTATTTTTTCTGAGTTTTAGAAATTCATGAAATTGTTCTAACTGAAAGATAGGATAAAATCTTAACTTTTAAGAACTTATTAATGCACTAAAGCTTAAAGATTTTATTTTAAAAATTTATACACATTTAATATTTAAAAAAAATCAAATCATAGTGTGAAAATTACCATTATCACAACATTTTTCAAAAAATTGCAAATTCAACGCTTTTCAGAAAATTTAGAAATTTAATGTCATACCCCCAAACCTAAACTCAACATTGTCCTCAATGTTGGACAAAATAACAATTAAGCACAAACAAAAGGTTGAAAGAATATTACCTTAATCAAAATGAATTGATTTGCTTTAACTTTCCATTAAACAAAAATGAAGCATTGGTAATCACATGAGAAGTTCAATATTATGCATGGGAAAAATGCAATTTCTTTTTCTTTTTCTTTTTCTTTTTTTTTTGTTTTTCAACAAATAAAACAACTCCTACTATAAGGTTTTTTGTTAGAGTAAATCGAGGATTACCAATTAAGATCTGCCAACAACACAACCAGGAAAGTTCCCAGGAAAGTGTGGAGAGGTACTTGGCCTGCTTAATGACGGTACGTCCACACTCCTTAGACAGAACTTTCCTAGACATTGTGAAGTTGGAAGGTGCTCACTGGAGTTACCAAGAGTTAGCTCTATTTTTATAAATATTTTTAAACAACAAAAAGAGCATCACTACAAAAATGCTAAATTAAAATTCACAAAAAAATGTTAATTTAAAGATGTAAAAACAAAATAAGTAATAAAAATAAAAATAAAAAAATGAGTGAGTGTGTGGTCTCTCTTCTCTTTTTTTTTTTAACAAAAAGAACAAAAAATAAAAGAAAAAAAATGAAGAAAGTGTGACCTTAGGGATATTTCTAAGTTATTCTATCCTAGAGTTTGCATGTGAAAGTTATCAACCTAAAAAAAACTATGTTTTCCTAATCTAAAAAGAAAAGAAAAATGATATAGAAGAATTAGGTACTTACCTGGATGACAAAGCTATTGTTCCTCTTGTAAGAGTGTTTGATGGTGGCATCAAAAGAAGCAGTGCATCATAAGAACCTGGCATGGAAAATAAAAAAATATTTTTTTTTTCATTCTTTTCTTCAAATAATAAAAAAAACTAAAAAATAATAAAATAAAAAATAAAAGAATAGGAGTAAGGGAAGGAAAGTTTGAGTGGGCTCCCAAAAAAAATTGTAGTGTTGAATATTTGTGCTTCGAATTCCCAAACTTGATTTGGCAACGGCGCATTTGATTAGTGTAGATTATTGGATGTTTGTCATTACTTTTCTACACTTCATACAAAAATAATAAAACCTGCAAAAACTTTACTAAAAACTGTATACCAGTAAGCAGGGTCGAACCACTCTCAAGTGAGAATCAGTAACAAGTCTAAACTTCAAAACCTAAATCTCTTGAGATGAAAAATGAATATTTAAAAAATAAAATTCTGATTTTTTATTTAATAATAAAAACTAATATTAAATGTCTTAGATCAAATGATGGGACAAATCTCAAGGAAAGAGAATTCACCACCATGGATCCATATAAATAAAGTTTTTTTTTATATTCTTATCTAGTTTTTCCTCCAATAACCAATACACTTCACCAATCCAATTAGAACTTGAAAAGATGAAGAAAAATTTGGAATAAAAAAGAATGACTTGATTATATATGAGAGAGACATTTCTTTACTTAATATGATGCACATTGGTTAGGTAAACAGAGGTAGGCATTCTTCGAATTACCATTATTTGGCAAATACGAAAAATCCTTCCTATAATTTTAGAAAATAAAATCCAGAATAGAAGAGTAGAAAAATGCTCTTGGGAGGAAAAAGTAGACAAGAAAATAAAACAACTTACCTATACTTCAGCCATGGTAGCTTCATCACTCCCTTGAGAAGAATGTTTACGCTTGCATATTAATAGAAAACAAACAAATAGAAATGAAACTACTACTCATCATTGAATCAATAAAACAATTACACTATTTTTTCTATAATTTCTCTACAATTTTTAACTCCCTTCACCATCCCCTAAGACCTCCTATTTATAGAGTTAGAGGGAAATGGTTTAGGTGGGAAAAATTTAAAATACAAAATTCAAAATACAAATTTGAAATACCAAATTCAAAATACAAAATTTTGAATTTAAATATCTAAAATTTGACTTCCATATCTTTAATTTCAATTCTGGA
This sequence comes from Cornus controversa, assembly GCA_026545225.1. NCBI lineage: Eukaryota > Viridiplantae > Streptophyta > Magnoliopsida > Cornales > Cornaceae > Cornus > Cornus controversa. The sequence goes on along the minus strand of CM048846.1, from coordinate 63,478,188 downwards.
CTGCAGACGTGGCCGTGTAAAAAATATTTTGCAAAGTTTTGAACTTGAGACCTCTTGTGAAGTAGATTGCACAGAATACCATCTCTCCTACAATTCTTCTTATGTTCATCTTTGGCTATATATATCCTTTTTAGTCCTCTTTTGTTATTTTTCTTCTTATTTGGAAATCAACCCCTATAAAACATAAAATGCAAAGATAAGAACATTTAAATAAAATAAAAGATGAATTAAAAACTTATTTTAGGATATAAAATAGCAAGTTTTGTACACTTATCACGTTCTTACTCACATTTCTAGGTTTTCAAACTCAAGGTTCTAACCTATCAAAAACTACACATGATACAACTCTTACTCGTCGTCCCTAGGTATTCGACCTAGTTAAGCTCTTATAACAAGCTATGCTCTGATAACAATCTGTCACGCCCCAATTTTTGAATTTCGAAAACCAAGGGTGATCATGTTACACGTCATCACCTCACATCAACAACCTCACTATGATATCATGCTTTGATACCAATTTGTCATGCCCCAATTTTCTAACTCCCGAAAACCAAGGGTGATCATATTACACATTATCACCTCACATCAACAACCTCACTATGATATCATGCTCTGATACCAATCTGTCACACCCTGATTTTTAATTCTTAAAAATTGAGGGTGATCATATAATAAACCACACTCCCAATCAAACTTATCTTCTTGATATCTTACTTTGATATCATTACCTGTCATGTAATCATCTCACATTATCATTGTAGAATACCCATCGTATGTATAATCACACATACATAACCCACTAATATTCAATAGTGTAGTAAAAGCTCACATTCAGGTTTCGGTTGGCTGATGGACGTCCCACCAGCCAGCTGAAACCTGGGCAGTACATCAGCTGGTTATCCTACTTCTTCAGTCTACTGAAATAGGCTTTTCGGTCTACTGAATGACTATTTTGGCCCACCGGAATAAGTCTTTGCAGATGCAAATGTTTGGTATCTCACTGTTTCAGTCGGCTGATGGATGTTTTAGCCGGTCGAAACTTCCCTACACCTGTTTTCCCTATTTTAAATTCTCAATTTGCTCTCCACAAGGTTTACACTTCAAAGGAGTACTCTATATACCAATTTTCCATCACTCACCACTCATCATGCATAATCAAAAGTCAAGTTTCTCATGCATACAACACTTAACCTATTTCATGCTTCCTCATTTCTGTTATTCTCCATTAACCTACATACATTCACAGAATCTAATGAAAAATAAATTCATCATGTTCATTGTTTAGCATTCAAATATTCATAACATGTTCATAAAATATAAAAGCAACATATTAAGTATATGTTTCCATACATATGTCAATATGCACCAAATCCACATCCCGGACGTGCCAAATAGCAAAAATAACTAAAAATGGAGTTTTATGACTCCGAGTCCATCTCATGGATGCTCACCATCAATTACTTCGTTGCCATGTCTTGAAAATGTTAATGTAGGGGGATGAGCAATTTCAATGGCCCAAAGTAATATCTTATGCAATCCTATAGCAAATGTAAGTCCATATATCATATTATTGCATAAATGCAATTCCAATGCATTACCTAGCTACATGTCATGCTTCCTAGCATTCTAGTCAAAGTTATAACATTCATTTCCATAACATACTAATCAAATATATTTGACAACTACAAATCACAACATGCTTCATTACACAATCCATCATATCTATACCAAATGACATAACCGAATTTATAACCAAATCCACACAATTCACATAAGTCATATTATTTCACAAAATCACATTGTTCTCAGAATTGAACTCACACTCACAAACATACATCCTCAAGATATGTAAATAAGTCCCACATCTTAATTCCTTGGTTGTTACGGGCTACTAACCCATCCAGTTATCACCCAACTTAAGCAAGGTTGAGGTCTTTCAACCCCAAAAGATATTTTTCCCCTCTCTTTCTCATGATTCATTTTTGAGCATTCATCCAACACACACAAATCATATCACGTTTTGCACGTACATTTGTACATTTGCTATAAGATGAAAAGCATGGATATTTGTCATATAAGTTATGTAGAGATTTTATTTGCATTTTATGCATGGCTGCCTAAGTTAAGGTAGAGTCGTGTGGATCATTCCTACTAGGCGTAGTTGTATGCTCACCCCCTCCCCTAAACTCTTTTCAGATAAAGCTTCCATGGAGGACGAGGCATAGAGCTCTAGAGCAAATTTTGAGCTTCTTTTGGATTCCTTTTTGGACATATGTATGTAGAGTCCATTCCAGTTTGTGGCATGTCGACTATAGCTAGGAGTGTTGCATTTACATTTGATTCACGATTGCTTACAAATTTCAAATGTAATAGCCACACATGACTCATGTTTGAACTTTTGAGAAATGTATGTATACTAAACCCATGGATGTATGGTTTTGAGATATGTATGCAAAGTGGTTCTTTCTTAATCTTTTATACATGAAAATTGTAGAATTGAATGTAGGATATAAGATTATGTACGTTATGAACTCCATTATGTATGACTTGTGGGAATTGAATGAATGACGAACTTTTGAGCTTTCCTTATGTATGAATTGTGAGAATGGATGTAGGGAATTTGACTTGTATATCTTTATTGTGGTTTGCGTATATTAGATCAATTGTGGATGTTTTGGGATTCAAGGATAATGTAGAATTGGAGGAAAATTATGAACTTTGTACCTACGAGGCTCAAATGTGAAGATGTAGATTTTGTTCAACTTTAGGATTGCAAATGAGTGTATGGACATACGGTATGCATCTATACATGTGAAAATCAAGTTTTGAGGCATTTTGAACCTCCAGTCGCATAGTTCTCTACAACAGCCAACCGAAAGTGTGAGATCCCAAACATTTGCAAATGGGAACCTATTTTGGATAACTGAAGGAAGGTTTCAGCCGACCAAAAGCTCCCTTTCAACTGACCAAAACTACCCTCCAGCCAAATGATGGAACTGGGAACCTGAATGTCAGTTGAGCCTAGGGTTCAGCCGACCGAAACTCGACTAAACTTTATATTGACAACTTGGTATCTAGAATGAGTATATATATGATGTATAGGCCAATGTGGGACCTATTGGGATGAATAATGGTGAGTATACACATACATAATTGTGTATGCATAGAAAGCTTCCGCAAATTGAATGTTTGATGTTTGATAAGCACCGTTCACACCTTATTTCCCTTGCTCTTAATCAGGTGTTGAAAATAAGTTGTGACAACTTGGTATTAGAGCTCTAGGTTGAAATACCTAAAGACGATGGGGAATGGTCATATCACGTAATCGAGTTTGAATACCTGTGGATGATGGGTGGGGTTAAACCACGCATAGGCACATGAACTTGAGGTTATGATCTTATATTTAAGGTTAAGTACATATTAAATGTGATATGTTTATGTGCTTACTTGTTTGATATAACATGCTATCTATGAAGTAATTTAGCATGATGTGAGTGTGCATGAATAGAATTGGACAATGATATTCATATTTTAGATTTTTAAGTGTTATCTTTTCATCTAAATAGAAAGATGTCACCATGTAGAGCTCGTGGAGTACCGGCAGCAGCTCCTATAGATGGAGAACGGCTTATGCACGACATAGTTACAACCATGTGACAAATAGCTAGGGAGATGCAAGAGGAAACAACAAGCAACACAAGCTCTGTCGAGAGCAGCTTATCCTAGTCAAATGATAACGGCATTGGGACATGTCAAGAAGCATAGTCCACCAACATACTTAAGAGGATCCGATCCTATGGTTCCAAAAAATTGGTTGGATGAAATTGTGACACTGCTTATTGGTGCTTGAGATAAAGGAGGACCTAAGGGTGAAAGTGGATGCCCATTACCTTAAGGGTGAGGCCAGCTATTGGTGGAAATTCATAGGGAACTACCATGACATCGAGACGATGGATTGGGATATGTTCCAAGTGCCTTTCTTTGAGAAGTATTTTTTGGTGATGGTGAAGGACAATCTGAGGTGGGAATTTTATGAGTTGACACAAGGCTCAATGACAGTGATGGAATACGAGACCAAGTTCACATCCTTAGCTCGTTTTGCACGAGAGATGATCCCAACGGAAGAGCTTAAGATCAAATAGTTCGTGAGAGGCCTCCGAACATTCATATAAAATAGAGATGCGGTCTTGGGTTTGACTAGATATGCAGTAGTGGTGGAGAGAGCATTGATAGTTAAGAAGCTTGGCAATAATAATTAAAGAATAAGGGAAGCAACAAACCAAACGAGCAACACAGGGTCCCTTTCGGACAATCGTGCTAGGAAGAAGCAAAGAGATGGCGGGTCATTTTCACAAGGGCAACAAGCCCAATCAACACCATCTGTAGCTATACCTACTGGATCTTCATGATCTATAATGGTTTGCTTTAACTGTCAGAAGCCCACATAAAATGGCTGAATATACTCAAGCACAGGTTCCTTCAGTGGAAGATAAGAAGTGTTTCCATTGTCAGCAGATGGGACACATTAGTTGAAATTGTCCCCAGAAGAAAGGTATACAGAGTGGGGTTGGATCTCAGCAGCATCTTACATAACCTACTATTCCATAATTGGGCTTTAGGGCATTGACACCACCATAGATAGTGCCATCAGTTCAGAGTTCACAGGCACCATCTATAGGAGCCACGTCGAGTGCTCCTAGTCAGCAGTCTAGACATCGAGTGTGGGATAGCAGGGCCAGAGAGCACAGGGCCATGCCTTCACTCTTGTTCTAGTAGAGACCTTAGTAGGACTGTCAGTGGTCTGAGGTATATTCCTTGTATCTAGCTCGTAGGCTAGGGTTTTAATGGACTCGGGTGCATCGCATTCATTCATTTTATGTGCATTTGCTTGTACTTTGAGGTTAAATGTGTCATATTTGGACTCAGTTTTATCCATTGATACGCCAGTTGGTAGTAGAGTGACCTTGGGTAGCACTTGTCGGTCTTACAAGATTGAGATTTTGGGACACCGATTAGTGTTTGATTTCATTCTCCTTGATATGGCTAGTTTTGATGTGATATTGGGAATGGATTGGCTATCAACCTACAAGGCCAACATTGATTGTTATCGGGGAAGAGTAACTTTATACACACCGAAAGGTGTTAGTGTTTGCTTCGTGGGGAAAGAGACAACTTCTATTTGTCTTCTTCATATAGTCCTAGTGATCGAAAAGGACTTGGGTGTTTCTTAGAAAGCTTGCTAGTTGATGGTGATGACGGGACACTTGGAGAGCTTCCTCGTGTAGTATGTGAGTTTATGGATGTATTTTTGGGGGACTTAACATAGTTACCTCCGAGTCATGAAGTAGAGTTTACTATAGAACTTACTCCAGGTACCGCGCCCATTTCTATGGCACCGTACCAAATGGCACCAGTTAAATTAAAAGAGCTAAAATACCAATTATAAAAGCTACTAGACAAGGGATTTGAACGTCCTAGTACTTCACCTTTGTGAAAGTCAAATTTTTTTGCTAAGAAAAAAGACGAGTCCTTGCTGCTTTGCATTGACTATCGAAAGTTGAATCGGGTAACGATCAAGAATAAGTATCATTTGTCAAGGATATATGACTGGTTTGATCAACTTAAGGGTTTCAAATGCTTCTCAAAGATAGACTTGAGATCCAGGTATTACCAGTTGGGAGTGAGAGAAGCAGACATTCAAAAAATTGCCTTTTGCACACAATATGGACACTACGGGTTTTTGGTGATATCGTTTGATTTGACGAATGCACCAGCCGCATTCATGGATTTGATAAACTGAGTGTTCAATGTGTACTTGGACAAGTTTGTAGTTGTGTTCATTAATGACATCCTAATGCACTCGTCTTCAGAAGAGGAGTACGAGGGTCACTTGAGGAATGTGTTGTGACTTCTAAGAGAATGTAAATTATATGCCAAATACGAGAAGTGTGAATTTTGGCTAGCGGAGGTGAAATTCCTTGGGCATGTTATGTCCGAATGAGGAGTTTTCATGGATCCATCCAATATAGAGGCAGTGATGAATTGGGAAAGACCTAAGATCGAATTTGAAATACCAAGTTTCTTGGGATTCGCCATATATTATTAGAGATTTGTGAAAGACTTTTTGAGGTTAGCGGCACCAATGACTAAGGTTACCCGTAAAGGGGTGAAATTTGTGTGGAATGATACTTACGAGCATGCATTCATGGAATTAAAGAGTCATTTGACTTTAGCACCAATTTTGATTATTTCAAAATGTGGATTGGGGTATAGAATCTATTATGACGCTTCACAACTTGGTTTGGGTTGTGTGTTGATGCAAACTGAGAGAGTAGTGGCGTATAGATCAACGCAATTAGAAACACATGAACGAAATTACTCGACACATGACTTGGAATTGGTGGCGATGACTTTTGCACTTAGTTTGGAGGTATTACTTGTATGGAGAAAATTTTAAAGTGTTCTTCAATCACAAAAGCCTAGAATTCCTTTTCTCACAAAAGAATTTGAATATGAGGCAACAGAGGTGGATGGAGTACATGGAAAGCTATGATTTTGACTTGTAATATCATATGGGAAAAGCCAATATCGTCACAAATGCCCTTAGCAGGAAGTCACATGGTATTTTGGCAAGCCTAGCCATGCAGGAGTGGAAGATGATGGAGGATATCTCAGTGATGGGATTACATTTTAGTGAGGATGATGGACCAATGATTCTTTTCACTCTTATCGCTCAACCAACTCTAGTGAGTAGAGTGATTGAAGAGCAAAAGAAGGATGGAGAGATAAAGACTATTCACACTCGACTTTCGGGTGGCGAAGTGGTAGAAGGATAGATGATTCATTTTGATGAGAGCTTAAAATTCAAAGGGAAGATGTTTGTTCCCTTAACTTGTATAGAACACGTTCTGAGGGAGTTTCACAGTTTAAGACTAACAGTGCATCCTGGTGGTGGTACCAAGATGTATCATAACCTACACCGATAGTATTGGTGGAAATGTATGAAGAGGGATGTAGCTCAGTTTGTAGCAAGGTGCCTCACTTGTTAACAAATGAAGGCTGAGCATCAGAGGCCAGATGGGTTATTACAGCCATTGCCTATGACAATGTGGAAATGGAAGAATATCACTATGGACTTTATGACGGGGCTTCCAAGGTCGAGGAAGAGTCATGATGCAGTTAGGGTGGTCATCAATAGACTAACCAAAGTGGCTCACTTTATTCTTATTAAGGTGACCGATGATGCGGATGCTCTTAGTAGATTATAAATTGAGTAGATCCTTAGGCTTCATGGCATGCTAATTTCTATTGTTTCATATAGATACCCATAATTTATGTCTCAATTTTGGTAGAGTTTTCAAACAGCACTTGATACAAACCTCCATTTTAGTACGGCTTTTCATCCTCAAATGGATGGCCAGTTGGAACGTACTATATAGATTTTAGAGGATATGTTGCGAGCATGTGTACCTGATCTTTAGGGTAGTTAGGAGGATCACCTTCCATTGGTAGAGTTTGCATACAATAATAGCTATCAAGCTAGCATTGAGATGACTCCCTTCGAGGCTTTGTATGGTAGGCCGTGTAGGTCACCTATCTGTTGGACTGAGGTTAGAGAGACAGTTTTCTTAGGGCCAAATTTAGTTTGAGATACTGCAGAGATGATTAAGATCATAAGACAACGGTTGCTTACGGCTCAGAATCATCAGAAGAGTTATGCCAATAGAAGGTGGCGACTATTAGCATTTGAGATGGGGGACCATATCTTCCTAAAGGTCTCACTATGGGGAGGTTTGATAAGGCCCGATCATAGTGGCAAGCTAGCGCAATGATTTATTGGACCATTTGAGATTTTGGATCAGGTTGTAGAGGTTGTTTATCGCTTGGCATTGTCACCTCAAATGTCAAGTGTACACAACAATTTCCATGTTTTTATATTGAGGAGGTATGAACCGGATCCTTTACATGTGCTTGATTGGAAAGACCTTGAGGTGGAGGATGATACGTTATACGAGGAGAAGTCAATTCAAGTTTTGGATACTAGAGAGCAGTGCTTCGAGGCAAAACCATTCATTTGGTTAAAGTGCTTTAGAGACATCACGAAGTAGAGAAGGCTATGTGGGAGCGGGAATAATAAGTCCGCTTAAAATACCCTGAGTTATTCACCACTTAAGGTATGTTTCTAATTTTAAGGACAAAATTCCTTGAAGGTTAAGAGGTTGCAGAGATCGGGTCCAATTTTGATCAGTTTCCATTTCAAGCATCATTTTTACCCTAATCGCATTTTAAATGATGTTTAGCATGTTTTAATTGTGGGAAACATGTTTAGAAAGTTATTTTAGAGTTTTGAAAAGTTTTAAGAACATTTGGAGAAGTTGAACTTTTTGGGTGGAATCCGAAATTTTTTTGAGAAAATCTTATTTTTGGTTATGGATTAGACAGAATGTTTAGAGAGTTAAAGAAGTGATTTCGGAGCCATAGCTGCTTTCGAAATCAAAAACAAAGGTCGGGAGAGTACTTTAAGTGAATCGGGAGCAATTCAGTCATTTTGCACTCAGGTGGAGATGTAAATATCAAGAGGGGCTGAAATATTTCATTTGCCAGCAATCTTTCTCTCTCTAACTCTTCCACTTCATCTCTCTCCATTCTCTCTACATTTCAGAAGCATTACACTTTGATTTTGGATTTTCCGAAGAAGGATAGACTGTTCCTCTGGCAAATAGCTTTGGTTTGAACTGAACAAAAGTAACTTCAACAAGGTGAAATGGGTTAGAAATTTGGTGAATTAGCTTCCAAGTTTAGGATTTGAGGTAGGGGTGTGAAATTCTTCTTTATTTTGATTCTATAGGTCACATAATTGTGTCATAAATGTTATTTTGAGATTTTGTGAAAATATAAATTTATGTGTATATATATATTGAGATTATGTATTGTAAATGACTTGGTGATATTTAGGAATTCATATCATGAATTGTGTTCATTGAGAAACATTGTGAAAGTTGATTCCATGAGTAGAGTAAAAACATGAAAAGAAGATTTTTTGTAAAATGCATGAGTGTGTTGATTTCCATGAGATGAGTGAAATTGCATTGTGACGAGCTTGAGTTGAGAAATAAAATGCATTCGTTTAACAAAATGTTTTGCATTGGATGAAATTGTGATAATCTGTGAATTTTGTGCATTTATGTGGCAATGTGCAGTTATGTGAAAAATGAGTTTTTGGGGCATGTGTGAGAATTAAGGAGAGCCCGGAGCTCTAGGGTGCAATGCCCAAAACATGGCCAAGCGGGTGTCGCTTCCTTCGGGTTAGTAGCCTGAAAAGCATAAGTAGAGTTTGTGGTTTCGAAGAAATCCTCACTATGAAATTGTGATAAGTGAAGTCCTCAGTTGAATTGATTTTTGGATTATACGTGGTGAGAGTTTACTTACGAGTTATGAATTCATTCAAGTTTTTATATATTGAAATGTGAAGCATCATTCATAATTTCCAAAACTTAAGTATTTTTAGGGTGAAAAGCATGGATATTTGTTATATAAGTTATATAGACATTTCATTTGCATTGTATGCATGGCTACTTGAGTTAAGGTAGAGTCAGTTGGATCATTCCTACTAGGCGTAGTTGTATGCTCACCCCCTCCCTCAAACTCTTTTCAGATAAAGCTCCCATGAAGGACTAGGCATAAAGCTCTAGAGCTGATTTTGAGCTTCTTTTGGATTCCTTTTTGGATATGTGTATGTAGAATCCATACCGGTTTGTGGCATGTCGATTATAGCTAGGAGTGTTGCATTTACATTTGATTCACGTTTGCTTACGAATTTCAAATGTAATAGCCACACTTGACTCATGTTGGAACTTTTGAGAAATGTATGTATAATGAACCCATGGATGTATGGTTTTGAGATATGTATGCAAAGTGGTTCTTTCTTAATCTTTTATACATAGAAATTGTAGAAATAAATGTAGGATGTGAGATTATGTATGTTATAAACTCCATTACGTATGACTTATGGGAATTGAATGAATCGCAAACTTTTGAGCTTTCCTTATGTATGAATTGTGAGAATGGATAGGGAGAATTTGACTTATATATCTTTATTGTGCTTTGCATATATTAGATCAGTTGTGGATGTTTTGGGATTCAAGGATAATGTAGAATTAGAGGAAATTTGTGAAATTTATGGACTTTGCACCTACGAGGCTCAAATGTGAAGATTTGTGTAGATTCTGTTCAACTTTAGGAATGCAAATGAGTATATGAACATATGGTATGCATCTATACTTGCTAAATTAGGTTTTGAGGCATTTTGAACCTCCGGTTACCTAGTTCTCTGCAGCAGCCAACCGAAAGTGTGAGATCCCAAACATTTGCAAATGGGGAACCTGTTTTGGATGACTAAAGGAGGGTTTCAGCTGATTAAAAGCTCCCTTTCAGCTAATCTAAACTATCCTCCAGCCGATCGTTGGAGTTGGGAACCTGAAGGTTAGTTGAGCCTAGGGTTCAGCCGATTGAAACTGGACTAAACTATATATTGACAACTTGGTATCAGGAATGAGTATGTATATGATGTATAGGCCAATGTGGGACCCATTAGGATGTGTAATGGTGAGCATACGCATATATAATTGTGTATGAATAGATAGCTTTCACAAATTAAATGTTTAATGTTTGATAAGCACCATTCACGCTTCATTTCCCTCGCTCTTAATCGGGTGTTGGAAATTGGGGCGTGACAGACTCTTTACTAGCAGGAGATGAGAATGCCTCTTGGACAGTCTTAGGTTCTTCATCATTATGTGGAGCGACCATGAAAGCTTTCCCCTCAACCTGAAAATGGTGACAAGGAATAGTTCCACATTTTCTTCTACGCAACTAGAGATCATGAGAATCCTCATCCATTGGAACTCGTCCATTAGAGGGCAAATCGCTTCCACTGTCCTTAGGAGTTTGATGAATTTCTTCTTTATCCTCAACTAAGTGACTCGGTGTGCCTTCTTCTGGATCTTCCATCTCATAGAGCTCCAAGTCCCTTTTCACCTCTCCTCTAGTAGGATAATCTTTCTCTAGGAAATCCATATCACGTGACTTAATTTCAGTCACACTTCTATCAGGTTGTTAACCAATAAACACATAGCCCTTAGAATGCTCAGAATAGCAGATGAAGATGCACTTCTTCCTTCTAGGGCCTAACTTCCCATGCTTATGAGAAGGATTGTGTATGTAAAGGGCTGATCCATATGGCTACAAATTACCTAAATCGGACTTTTCGCTAGTCCACATCTCATATGGAGTGAAAGGTACTGATGTAGAGGGCACACAATTAAGAATGTATGCAATAGTCAATAGTGCATCTCCCTAATAAGAAATAAGAAGATTTGTTTATGCCATCATTGACCTAAACCATGTCTAACAGTGTACGATTCCTTCTCTCCACTACACCATTTTGTTGCGAAGTACTAAGAATAGTTAATTATCTAAGAATTCCCTTTTCTCACACAGCTCCTTAAATTGCTCAGATAGATACTAGCGGCCTTAATCAGTTTTAGGAGCTTTAATGGTCTTGTCTAATTGATTATCAATCTTGTTAAGATAATGTCCAAAGCAATCCAATGCTTCTGATATATGGGAGATCAAATAGACTTTACTAAAGTGCGTACAGTCATCTATAAATGTGATGAAATATGGTGCTCCATGTCTTGCTCTCACATTCATTAGGCTAATACATCAGAGTGTATAAGCTGTAACAGAACAAATGCCCATTTGGTTTTGCCAAATGGTTTCCTGTTTTCCTTTTCTGCAAAGAAATGTTCACAAATAGGCAGGGTGACTTTAGCGAGTGGGTCTAGGAGTCCCTCTCTAGCTAGCCTAGTCATCCTCTCTTGCTCTATGTGTCCTAATCTAGCATGTCATCTCAGAAAATCAATAGAAACATCACCATTACATGCAATTAAAGAAACATAGTCATTGGCATTATTATAACTAGAATAGTCAACATCCAAAATCATAAAACCATCATAGAGGTGACCAGAACCATAATAAACTGTTCCCAAATAAATTCTAACAAATTGATCCTCAAATTGAAAGTTAAAGCCTAGACTTAACATATAAATAACTGATAACAAGTTTCACCAAATTTTTGGAGCATAAAGTACATCATGGAGATATAAAGTGTGCCCATGTCACATATCAAGCCTATAAGTGTCAACCCCGAGCACCTCAATGCTAGATTCATTCTGTTACTCCCCGATAATCCGAGCCACCGAAAACCCCATCTCTAGGTCCAAATCCCAATGGTGAATCTCATTTTTAACCCAATGAACAACACATAAATCTCATATTCGTGGAAGTGTCATTATAAGCATAAATTTAAAAATGCTTTATTTAAGATCCACATACTCCAATGGGCCCCACATATGCTTATAGAAGCACTTAACCAAATTATTTTAAGACATGGTACAGGTGAGCATTATGTTTAATCATAACGTGGGTTACGATTAATCAAAAATGTAACGTAGCATGCATCTATCGTAACTCTCGGGTTTGGAACTCAATTTCACCTTAATTTTATGATTCATCAAAAAGTTATCTACGATTCATCGAAAAGATACGATTAATCGAAGAGTGACTTATGATTAATCCTAAGCCCTCGTCAAAAAATTCTACAAAATTCTCTAAATGTCCAAAGTATATATAAGTCATATCCAATAGCATTTTATAGTGTCATGCATTCATATACAACTTTAAAACATGCATAAAACTCAATAAAAACCATTCATTTCAATTTTATAAGGGTCAAATCAATATATCACATACATTTTATCCAAAGGCTTTCTTTCAACATACATTTCTCAAAATTCTCAACATACCAAACATGGATATTACATATAAAAATCCAAATACTAATTGCTCATCCATAGATACAATCTTTTCCAAAAGTATTAACATGCCACGAGTCGGCATGGACATGAATATACACAAACTCAAAAAATTAACTCAAAATACTCTTAAGTGCTCCATACAAGCTATTCAAGTTCCATCCAACATCAGTCCTTTATCTATAAAAATGTTTGGAGAAGAGAGGTGAGCATACAACTAGCGTAGTAGAAATGCCCAAACCCTCCTAAGCATTGACCCGACGCCAACCTACATGATATGCAATCATGGCATTTTTACGTTACATGGCATACTCACAATGCTCATAATATCGATGGTGTACTTATATATATATATATATATATATATATATATATGCATACTGAAGGAAAAAGCAGAAGCAATTTAAAATTTTCAAATCTTTAACCGTATAATTTTTCATCAAATCAATAAGCATTTAAAGAGATTTGGTACCTTAAACGATTTTCTGATCGTATACGTGAATACTCTTCTTTTCCTTTGCCTTGAACACCAGTGAAGTTTCACCTCTTTAACCTCAGAGATATACCGATTTATGGAATCCTTTCTCTCACTTTCTATATTATGTATATATTCATTCTCACTTTCTATTTCAGAATGAATAATAGACCTAAGAAATATCGTATACTTGATATGGGGCTAGAGCTGAGGATCAAAAGGGATTCCTTATCCTAGCTACAATTGAATAGAGGTAGAGTTATCTCATAACTCTATCCTATTCAATTAATTACAATAATCACACCAATATAATTGTAATTGCACTCTAGGACTCAGAAATTACAACAAGGCCCCGTCCTACTAAATAATTGCATATAAACCCCTCCACTACCGAATATCCATAAGTAACCTAAAGGATAATAAAACACTGTCCCACCAAAGGCTTACTTATATATTTTATTCTAAACCTTTTGATCACTGAACTAAATTCTTTTATAAGAGAATTTTCAAAAATAAATATTTTTCTAATTAAATAATAGAAAAATAATTTAGTAAACATTTTACTAAAATGCCCTGGCCAGGTTCCAGTGATCAAACTTATTAAATTGCATCAAGTGGGTATTCTGTTACTCTTATAAAGAGTGTAGATTCTATTTTGAGCATTTGTGTTCCCACAACTCCAACATTAGCCACGCAAAAGGTCTCACACATTGGTAAGTCAAAGTGACCAACATCGAAACTTGAGTCCACTAAACCTCTCAGGATTTAGAGCTTAAAGCATCTAGTAGATAAGAATTACACCAAAAATAATGATAGGAATTTGTATGGTGTTATCTTATGGTGATTTAGTTCAGTGTACTCTAAGCACACTAACACATTGACTTAGAGTCAACTGTCCCAATGGTCTGGACAAATCATCCTATCATATAGTGGTCAAGTGTGTTACAGTCTTACAGATAAAAGTGTCCAACTTTTATCACCAACTGCGAACAATTCCAAGGTACAAGAAACTAGTGAGCTCAAATCTCCTGTGTGTAAATCTCATTCACACACTTAAGTCATCTATAATGCAACTTGTGGACTATGATATATCTCATACAAACAAATTAAAAGCCCAATGTATGAATATTTAATTTAATAATAAATCACATTTATTAATTAAATGTCAAATGAACAAAATTAATAATTGGCTTGTAGGGCATATAATCCCAACACATACATCAAATGATCATTCAACCATGCTTACATCACATTAAACAACACGTTATCCACATTGATTTTCACGAGTCAAACCCTTCAACATGAATTCACCCTTTATGAGCCAAACTTAACCACAAAGTCAACAGTTCAAACTCCACCAAACTTAAAAGTACTATCAAATGAAAGTTGTCAATTTCACACACTAACATGAATTCTCACTAATTAAAATCTGTCAATTTCTCACACTAATTGAAGTTTTCATCCATTGAAATCTGTCAATGTAGAGACTATGACCAATTTTGGCCGATTTGTATTTTAAGCATCATAATTATCATAAATGCATTTTAAATGATGTTAAGAATATTTTAAGTGTGGGAAACATTTTTGGAAAGTTTTATAGCGATTTTGAAAAGTTTTCGAAATATTTGAAGAAGTTTGACTTTTTGGTCAAACAGGGGCCCGTGATGCAGTTTGGGTGGGCTTGGGAATCCGAAAATTTTCAAAAAATAATTATTTTTGGTTTTAAGCCAATTAAATGCTTAGAGAGTTAAAGAAGTGATTTCAAGGTGGCTTTTAACATCAAAAATGAAGGTTGGGATGGTACGTTAAGTGACCCGAAGGCATTTTAGTCATTTGCACACCCTAGATATTTTAAATATCCAAGGCTAAGAATCTCAGCCCATTTCTCATGCCACTTTCTCTCCATATATTTCTCCCACTTCATCCATCCACCTTCTCTCTACATTTTGGAGTGTTTCAGCTTGGATTTGAGATTCATCGAAGAAAAAAAGTGCGTAGAGCTCGCCAAGGGCTCCGGTTTGAACCAAATAATCTTGTATTTCATCAAGGTATACCTTGGTGGAATTCTTGGAGATTGATTGAAAAGATTCCAAATTTGAGATAGGGGTTCTCCTTCTCCCTTAGTTGTCTATTCTAGGCTTTCGGATGAAATGGTGAAGTGTAAGGTGTGTTTGTATACATATGAGGGGTGAGAGGGATTGAGATGTGAGGTTTTCTCCTTCTTCTATGATTCTTATATGCAATTTGATGCACTTTTTGATATTTGTAGCATGAGGGGCTAGAATGTGAAATGTGTGAAGTTGAGAGCATCAGTACAATATATGCTAATTTTTGTGTGCATATGAGATTATGTGCAATAGTAAACATGTATGTGATTATGTGTTGGTAATGTAGTGTGGAATACATGATACTTATATGTATTAAGTGTATGCATTTGGTGAATCATGAAAAATATATGCTAAATTGGAGATTTGTAGGCATATGTGACTTATATGCAAGATTTGATATCTATGTGATTATATGTGTGTTTATGTAGAGAGAAACGCATGTTATGTACCTTTAGAACTAGCTTGTGTATTTGAGAAGCATGAAAATTACATGATTGACTTTATATGTTAGAAATGCATATATAGGGTCATTGTGAGAAAATAGGGAAAATGGACCGTGCATGGAATCTCGGAGAGGTCTATCTATGTTATGTAAGCGACATTATTGCCCTATAAGGTATGATCATTAGAGTGGTCCCATAATACCAAGTTTAAGGCCTAAAGTTAGATTATATCCATGTTTGGTGACTGTCAGAATTGTCTAATCACTTTGTGGCAAACCAAAATATTGCCAAGTATGACATTGTCGAAGTTATCCAAGTCATACGAATGTTATCAGAAATATCTATGGTCACATGATCTATCGGAGCAGTCCAAATCATGTTAGGGTATCGGATTAGGTCCAAGATAGAAATGTTGTACATTTATGCTTATATGATTAAATGTTGAGCATGATATGTGTTTAATGTATTTCTTCCTAATATACATTATTTGAATGAATATATGAATGTTAAAAGTGACATGTAGTTTAATGGTATACATTCATATAGGTCGGTGTTGAGTCGGTACCTAGGTGGATTGGGGTATTCTTATTGAGCATTGAAGTTGCTCACCCTTTTCTCCCCAAACTATTTACAGATAACGTGCCTATGACGGACGGGACTTGAATGACTCAAGTAAAAAACTTCATAGCATTTTGCTCTATTTTGGATATTATAGATTTGGCTATCCATGCTGGCATGTGGTATGTTGAAATGTATTTTGTAGTCATATATGAAATTTTGATGCTTTTGGACTATATACATGAACTTGTAAATGCATTCTTATGAAATGTATGAATGGATCATTTGTGTATGCTATGAGGATGATGGATGAGGAATGTAAATGGATTATAACTATGGGATTTGCATAAAATGCAAGTTTTGAACCAAATAGGTGGGTTTGTGATGTATGGACTGGTGGGATTGTAAATTCCTTTATGTTGTTGCATTGTATGAATGATTCTAAGGTCTTTAGAAGGGGTTGGATCGATAATGGGGGACACATGCCCAAAGGGTCCATTTCGAACTCATGGATGAAATTTTGGATTTCTACCATTTTAATGGATTTTAATCATGGAATAGATTATGATTGTACATCGTTGTCATGAGCTTTTGGACTTGGAAGATACAAATTACAGGTATTTTAGCACTTTTGGTTACCTAGGCTCCGCAGCAACCGACCGAAAGTGTGAGATCCAGAACATTGAAAATCTGGGAACCTATTTTAGATGGCTGAAAGCATCCTTTCCACTAACCAAAACCCCTCTCTAGTCGATCGACAAAATTAATCTCCTGAAGGTAGGGCTGCAAATGAACCGAGTCGAGCTTGAGCCTGCTCGGGCTCGGGCTAGGCTCAGGCTCGTGACAAGTTCGAAAAGCTGAGCTCGGGCTCTAGCTCGTCATTATTTTGAGAAGCTCGGGATCAGCTCGGGCTCGGCTCGTTTAATAAAAAAATTCATTCAAGCTCATGTTCAAGATCATTTTAGCTTGTTTATGAACGTAAACGAGCCTACACAAACCTATGTTCATGAACATATTCACGAGCCATAAATGAGCTCTAAAAAAATTTTGTTCACAATCATAAATGAGCTCATGTTCATGATCCTACACAAGTCGAGCCCAATATTGTTTGGGCTCGGCTTATTTATTAAACGAGCCTAAAAATCGAGCTTGAGCTCGGCTCATTTGCTTAACGAACGAGCCCAAGCCATGCCCTTAACGAGCCTGAGCCTGAGCCTGAGCTGCTCACGAGCAGCTCAGTTCATTTGCAGCCCTACCTGAAGGCTAGTTGAACCTAGATTTCAACCGATCGAAGGGTAATGTCATCCAATCGAAACTGCTTTGGGATTGAATTTTGAGATTTCTGTGATATGAGTGAGCATGTATAGGTATATGGACTAGTATTGGGCCCATTGAGGTGATTGGTGATGAGTATACGCATCCATGACCGTGTGTATAGACTTATGCTTCCGCGGTAATTGAGAGAGTATTTAGGTGAAGTCTTGGTGTCAACTATGATGTCGAGGTGAGATTTGTGTTGGGATCGCTCACGAGGTTGAGTGAACGGGTTCGCACTCAGAATTTGGGGTCGGACCGGGGGAGTCTTGGTGGTTCGATTTTAAGGATTGACAGTCAATTTAGAAAACAATTACCAATTGTCACCAATTAAACTCTATCAATTGGGAACGAAATTGTGAAATTCCACTAACTGAAATCTGTTAATTGGGAAAGCAACCTCAACTTACCACGCATACTTTTCCAATACAATAACCTTACTAACTCAAGAGTTATACTACTTCTCACCAAGAGCGTTATATGCTAATCGCATCCATGCTAAAACATATAGATAATGCATACCACCATGCATGTCATCACTTTAATAAGACATCAACAAATGCACTTAAAAAAATCATTCTCAAGCATTATCAACCCACATGGACAACAAGCATACTCAATATCATGTCAACAACACTTAAAGCATATTTTTAACCTACCAAGACTCATATTTTCATACCCCAGTTTCAAACACCCGGTTGAGAGCGAAGAAAATGGGGGTGATAAATAATTTGTTTGGTCAGTTCACACTCACGAACCTCTTAACTCGAATACTTAATCCTTATATGTTTGGAATCTAGAACTGAGTCTTACCCTATTTAAAAGAGGATCTAAAAAAAAATCAATTTCAAAAAAGAATCATTTAATTCCGATTTGAAATAAACAAGATATGCTCGTTTGAAGTTGAGTAAAGATTTGTCAAGGCATGCTGTAAAAAGAAGATCAGTCGCATTTAAGGCAAAGACTAAGATTCTGGGTTTTTACAAGGGTGATAGTGCGTCGTAAAAGGTGATCGCTAAAGGCTGAAATTCTGTTACCCATACTTAGCCAATTTTCAACCTGATTTCAAATTCTATTATCTCACAATCTGTAAATGCATTTGTCCTTAAATTTGACATAGACAATTCTCAACATATCTAGTTTCTAACCCAATTTAAATCATCTAAAAATCTAACTCACAACTCGAGTTCTACTCAAATCAACAGGCATAAACTAGATTATGCACTCATGCAATAAAACATGTATATCTTACTCAATTTAAATCCAAACAAGGCCCATGACATATCAAATTAAAGCTAATACAATTTTTCTTCTATACATATAAGTAAAACATCATAAATACATTGATCGAAAAGTGGATCACGTCCGGAATGCATACATTGGATCCAAAATAACCAAGTACATGTCAAAGTACTAAACACTCGCACCACATCCTCTATTACAAGTTTGTTTTTCCAAAAGTACCAGCACGGTACATTCAAGTATGAATATACACATACTACATCAAAATAACTTCAAAAACTTCACTTGGCCACTCTAAGTCCAGTCTATCGTCGGTGCTTTATCTATAAAAATGTTTAGGGAGAAGGGGTGAGCGATACACGTGCTCAGTAGAAATGTCCAAACTAACCTAAGCACCAACTCAACGCTCTATCTAGCACATGTTTTCAAAATTGAATCAACCATAGCTTATTCAACAAGTATAATCAACATAACATCATATCAATGATTCAAAAACAATCCCTGCTTAATCTTATAAAACTTTAATTACATACCGAAAATAACACATGATTGGACAACTCCGAAGTCTCCGATCATTCGAGTATGTTGGTCAACTCCAAAAGTCATACTACTATGGACAAACTCCGATAATTTTATATATAATTGGTCAAACTCCGGGGATTATACGGATATTGGCCAAACTTCGATAATGAAACATGATTGGACATCCTCCGAATTTCATATCATATTTTCAATGAAAATTCTCTTTGGTGCATTTTATCAAACACCTTGCCTTCAATATACTTGAATACAAAATCAATAGTTCATAAATGACCACAACTAGCCATATGCATTCTCGAATCAGTAAATATACATGCATTTCCAAGGTAATACATATGTACATCAATACATAGCTTAAATACACACAAAATTCATGCTTTCACATAGCAAATTATCACAAGACCATCATATATGTCTATATACACCAACTCCAGTATATATAACCCATGGAAAATATGTTTAGTCCTAGCTATTCTAAACATGCTAAACAACCAACAAAACCCTCAAAAATACTATAGAATTAACTTTAGGGAAGAGAAGACACCCCTACCTCAAAATTCAGGCTTTATACTCAAAAACCCTAATTTCACCAAGCTTCAAACTCCACCAAATCAAACTTTAAACCTATCAAATTGTAAAGGGTGAAGAGCAGATCAACTTTTCTTATTGGCTCAACACACAAATCAAACTTTTGGGCCCTCAAAATGAAAAGAGAAGTAGAAAAGGAAAACTAGTAGAGAGAGAGAGAAATGGTCGATTGATAGGGAGAGAGAGAGAGGTTTTGAAATCAGATTTTTGACCATTCATTACATATATACAATATATCTCTTACCAACTTCTCAATTTTGCAAACCCTCAATCTTTCCTTGAATTGCTCCTTGTTATGAGCAAGTCTCATCTAATTACATGCTAACAAAGTCTTCTCTCCACTTTTCATTTTTGTCCCTTAAATAATCCAATGGCCCAAAATAAGTTATAAAGAGTCCGTAGACTCAATCTGGGCCACCCGACCTATTCCGGGTCCCACATTCATACCCAAAAGCTCGTAAAAATCACATAGGCCACAATCTCACGCACTTAAGCAAATCTCTCATGCTTAATCATAATTAACAAGTAATTTAAAGTTAAAAGAAATTTTCGGGGCTCTACACACATTCTTCATGTAGCACATCAACATATACCACATACATTGTAGATATCACATTGACTACAATTCTAGCATCTTATAAAGAAACAAGAAATTAAGAATTTATATCACAACTTCCTAACTCTTCTAATGTGCAAAAATCATACTTTCCCATGCTTTCACATACCGAAATCAACAAGGCACATATATAATGTACATATACATCAATTTCATTACCTATATATCATGTGAAACACATTTAGCATGCATATACAAGAAAAAGGACTCAAGACACAACCTGCTACTTTTCTAAAGCATACTTATATAACCATAAATCACAAAGAAACCTAGGGAATCGACGTTAGGAAAGAGAGAACACCCCTACCTCAATTTCAAGATTTTCCTTCTAATTTTGCAACTTAAAAATTAATGACGATAATACACACGTCGCAAGATCGAAAAGAGAGTTGAACTTTTAATCATCTCTCGTGCCACAAGTGACTATCATCAATATTTAATTTAATTTATACGCAAAATTTGATTTTTTGGAGAAAAATTATAAACCTCTCAATCGAACAATCTCCCACTTAATATGGCATTCATAAGCATGTTTCTACATTCAAATTCCATTTTCAATAATATGCTAAAAAATATTTGCAAATAAATTATGCAAATTTTATTTAAAATAAATAAAATAGAATTCAACATGCCATAATGCGCAATATGTAGCATACAAATATACTAAAATAAAAATTCCAGAATGCTAATTAAATCATATGAATCAATTTCATAATTTTCAAATTTTGAAACATGCATCATATATATTTTTCAAGCACTAAATATATATATATATATAACATGTAAAATAAATTCAAATTACAACACATACTAGTCCAGAAGGTCGGTAAGAGCTTTAGGATCACACACACCAAAATTGGACTCCAAACAGTCTTTCACGCGCCCTCACTTCTGAGAGTATGTTTCGTCTTGGAATTTTATTTTATTTTATTGAAAGAAAATTCAAAAATAAATTTTATGATTCATAAAATAATTTTCTAAAAAATATAAAATAAAATTCCAAGCACACTGAAAAAAATGGGACCAAAAATGAACCCCCTTAGGGCCCACACGCGCCACCTAGTGTGAGTGGGCATGTGATGACTTTTTCCTTTTCTTTTTGTCTTCTAGCACGTGGGCGGAGTGTGGGTACCATGCGCCCACTTCCTAACCTCCTTTAGCCGCAGTGCTACCACCATTTTGTTCGTCTCTTTATTGTGAGTCCAATAGTGTCTTTGATTTGTCAATCTGAGCCTCATACCTATGGGAGTGAGTCTCACTCTCCCTCGGTTGAAAATGACAAAAACAAAAATTTCACAATTAATCTTCTTCATTCAAACTCTAATTCGACTCAAAATTTCCTGAACCCATATCTCACAAGTCGTATATCTAAATATTGCAAATAATATATCCACAGAAAGCTTATAACATAAGGAATCTATACATATAAGTTTTATATCATAAAATTCAACTACGAAAGAGAAACAAGCCCTACAAGTTTCTATTCAAACGCACTTATTTTATTTTTCAAAAAATAAATTCAAAGAGTTTTTGCATGAAACTTTTCAGATATTCTAATATGCATATGGACTACAACATACTAAAAAATCAGCCCTAACAGATATCTCATTCTATTTCATGAGATATGATTTTTTTTCTTTACAAAACAAGCATGTTTTCATGTAATAAATCAAGAAAAAATTTATTCTAAACATGTTTTGATCAATCAAAGAAATATAAGACACAAAAACAACCTATATGGCTCTTATTCCAATGTAAAAAAACATTATTAATAGATGCAGAAGCGAATCGGGTTTCCTCGATGTAACTTTAACATGAAAAAATTAACGAACTGATTGTTTCACGTGCCTCCAAAGCCTCCTTCGATCTCGTAGTAGAATTGCATTACAAAAACGAGCGCAATCCTCATATCCACAATTCAAGAGCTTCTTTTTTGGTCTCCAGAGAATTAACAGGTAATTTCGAGACTAGGATTTTCTATGGGATATTGTGTATGCGTATATTGCATATAAAGAAATTAGACAATATAACATATTTATATTGTCTTATTTCTTAACTCCCAAGATAGGAATTAGAGTTTGCTAATCGAGTCGGGCTTACCCATGGACACTCCGATCTGGGTCCAAACCCAAAGTCCAACATATCTTGTTCTCATTCAATCACAATTTTACAAGGCCAGTAATGCACAACTCTCAACAGGAGCATTCTCTTTGGTTCTTGCTAAGTTGGATTGAATATATATATATATATATATATATATATATAGTATTTACTTACCCTATCAATTGACAGTAGACTAAAGATCTAGCTTCCCTAATCTCAAAATTTGAGAAAAATATTTCATTGTGATAATTTTGATATGGAAGTAAGTTGGCCTAAAATAAAATAAAAAACGAAGGAAATAAATATGGAAAATCTCATTAATGACAAATTTCAGTGACAGATTAATAAAGTAAAGAAAAAGGTGAATATCCTCTCAATTTAAAAGCTGGCTTTCTCCATTTTCCCAGCTTTACCAGGACCACGTGCTAGTTTTCCATTTAATCCCATCCAGACACGACGCTCTCCAACGTGTCCTAATTTTCCTAAATTAGGAGAAGTTGGACGGGGTCAAGTTCCTAACAAGTGATCTTATATTCTCCAAATTACCCTACTACTGGTTCAATATTACAAGATTATTTAACAAACTGAGTCTGTTGGTTAATAACTTGATTACCCTGATACGGATTCGGTTCAAACCGTTATTCGATTCAAACTAATTCGATTCGTGTTAGATTGATTCAATTTTAAAAGTGTATTGATTCGGTGATGGTTCTATTTTTTTTAGGAACCTTTCGGATTGGTTCAGTTACAATTAAGGACGAAAATTTCAGAACCAATACATTGGATTTATATGATCAACTTTCTATTCTTTAATCATTTTCAATGAACAAGTTGTGCTATGCTTTATTATTTCCAATTAGCAAGTTGTGATTTTTCTTTTTCTTTTTTTATCTAAAATTATTTGTTTTTGTTCACATATACATGTACAATATTCATTTAATTATTTTTTTTCTATTTTTGGCGATTTTTTTATTTGCTAATAAAAAAGTCTGATATGTGAAACCAATCCGATTCAATTAAGTTTTGTGCGGTTCGAATTGGTTCGATTTTGATGATTACTTCGGTTCGATTTGGTTCAGTTTTATTTTTATAAAATTGTTGTGATTGGATTGATTCTAGTTTTGTAGGTAAATTGAACCAATTTGATCAGTGTACACCCTTACAAATCAGGTATTTACTTAAAATTTTTAAAAATTTCGTCTCAACAAAGCATTTTAGATATATTAATAAGGACCTTTCAAATGATACAAAGTCGATCATTGCAACTAACTCAAAAAAAAAAAAAAATTTGTAGTTTCGAGAATTTTTATTGATAAAAGATTGATGATTTAAAAAAAAAAAAAAAAAAACTATAGCTCAGTACACTATTGAACAAGTTAGAGCTTGATTCAATTCAACAATGTAAACAACAAAAATCTAACTGCACTTTGAAATTGATGTGGTTCTTTGAAGGCAAGTTGAGGTTCTTTTCACCCTCAACTGCACTTTGAAATTATATATATATATATATATTATGATCCCACCAATGAAGATGGGCCAACTTGGGTCCCCAACACACCAAATAGCAAAGTGACTCTTTCCATACCATTACCATCTCAAGGGAAGTCCAGGTACAACACAAATTAGAAGGTTAATCTGTTCAGGAGGGTGCGCATTACGCATCCCTACTTTTTACGGTTGATGAGTTGAACAAACAACAAATTGCGAACTTCCCATAATACCCTTCACCTATATATATTATTCAATATTATTATTTACTATAATTTTCCCATTTATTTTTCTCACACAAACCCTAGAATTACAAATTCAAAATCAAAGCTCTGAAAGAGGAGAGAGAGATCGAAACAACAAACTGACACTTTCTTAGATCAAGCTCTTGCATAAATCTCGATAAAAGGTCAGTGATTCGATTTCCAGGGTTTCAATTTGTGGACTTTCAATGTTTAATGATTTATTTTGAGTGTTTGTCAATCAATTAATATTTAAGAATTTGTACGCTTATGAAGAAGAGTTCAATAAATTTTCATGCCAAAGTGATTATATTTCATTTTTTGTTAAATTTATTGGGAATTTTCTGTATATTTTTTTATTTTTTATTTTTTTATGGCTGTTCAGTGAATTTAGTTTTTTTTTTTGCAATTAATTTAATTGTTTTTATTTAGTTTTAAAAATATTCTTGATTTAAATTGATCATTTTGTGTTTTAGGAGATATTTTGATTGGTGCTTGGTTTAACTATAATATTATTACTAATATCTGTTAATTTTGTTTTTGGGGGTTTTATTCCCTTTTTTTGGATTTGGAGAAGAGGGAGTTTTTTGCTAATCATCCGGTAATGGCTGCTGTTTGCAAAATGATCCTACAGTTTTTTTCTTTTCTTATTTTTTTATTGTATTATAGGGTATTTGGCACAGATCCTTGTGCATAGAAATGTGTGGAAGTTTACACTTACTGTAAGGATCTTTTGTTGATTTGAGTTTCATCATTGTTTTGAAGTCATGTCATGCCAGATATTATTTTTGGAAGAGAGGAGAGAGAATGGGGGGGTGGAAGAGAATAGAACCTTTTTCATGAATATATTTTTATTCACAGATGTTTAAATAGTATATTAAAGGAAGCTCGTGATTTTCATCAGTCATAACCCAGTCTGTAAATTTCAATTTCAGTGATGATTGGTTTAAGAATGTCTTTTGTGTTGGTTGTTTTTTTTTTTTTTGTATTTATAATTGTTCTTATGGAATGAA
Organism: Cornus controversa; assembly: GCA_026545225.1. Classification (NCBI taxonomy): domain Eukaryota; kingdom Viridiplantae; phylum Streptophyta; class Magnoliopsida; order Cornales; family Cornaceae; genus Cornus; species Cornus controversa. Next base: position 63,452,583 of record CM048846.1, on the reverse strand, counting down.
TGGGTTTGTCATTTTATGTTACAAATTTTAATATTCTTGGTTATGACAGGTTTTGGGTGATTGGATTTGTGTTACCATATCCATCATGAGGTTCAAGAGAGGGAGTAAAGTGGAGGTTATGGGCAAGAAGGAGGTGCCCTTTTCATGGCGTTCTGCCGAAATTATTTCTGGCAATGGGCATACTTTCAGTGTAAGGTATGATAGTGAGATGGTTGTGGAGAGAGTGTCTAGGAAGGCTATCAGGCCTTGTCCTCCTCCTGTGGAAGGTGTTGAGAGCTGGGTGGCTGGTGATGTTGTAGAGGTGTTTGATGATATTTCGTGGAAATTTGCTACAGTCTTGAAGGTTATGGGTGTAGATTACTATCTGGTGCGGCTACTTGGATTTTACCAGGAATTGAGAGTTCACAAATCTAACATCAGGATGAGGCAATCTTGGGAAGATGACAAATGGGTTGTGATCGGGAAGGTAGTCCTTTTATCTGGGTTTATTATAGTTATCCTTCTTTTCTGCTGTTATTCCACTTTATTTTTGTCAAACTGTACTGAGATTGAACTAAGGGCTTGGCATCATTTTACTTAGTACATTCTTAACTGCTTTGTGTTTTGGCCAACACACTTGCAAAAAAATTCTTAATTCTTTTTTGGGTAAGGAAAGTGTTTATTAGTTCTTTTTTGATAATTGCTAATTTGTTTGATCAGAAATCTTACTTTAACATAGTGGTTCTCGAAATGGTTCATTTAGATGCATGTGTTAATGGTTATGATGTCATCCTTGAAAGAGTTTTAGCATTTGCCATTTATAGTTTTTCTCCATTATTTACATATATTAGGCCTTTTGGACTTCAATAAAGTGCACCATACTCCTAGTGTTTGTGTTTGTGCATTTTTAATTTTCAAATGCTTTAAATTATTGGTTCTTGTTTACTATTCTGGCCTTTGCATTGTCTGATCATATGCTGGCTGCTTTCTACAGGGTTCTGGAAGATGTGGAGATTTGAAATCTAAGAAACTATCAACCTCAAATTTCCATGAGAAGGCGAGTTTCCAAGTGCCACAAGCCAATAAAAATATTAAACTGCAAGGTGGAGATGATTATTGTGCTGTTCAGAACAATGTTGGGTTGCAGGAGACTCGTGTAATCTCTTCTAGAAGGCCGAAGAGAGCATCCCCTTATTGCTCGTCTCTTGTTGAAGCTTATATAGGGAATGGTCAGAAAGTAAGAGCAATTGAAAGAGAGGGTAGGCGTGAACGAGAATTTCCAGCCCCATTATTGGAAAAGGTAGATGCTGTTGCTTACCCACGAGAAAATCTGGGTGAAAAATACATGCATGCTTCCTTTAACAATAGGTCAAATGGATATTATGAAATGGAGAGGCCAAAACTAAATGGTGTTGATGGCTGTTCCCTTGCAAGAAGTTTAGAACCTAATGATTCTGACAGTATTTTGTGTTCTGTTGGTAGTTGTAGTGTTACTAGTGAGAGTCCAAATAAGTTTTCCAGTCATTTTATATCAGTTCGTTGTCAAGATACATATAATCTATGTAGTGATGCAGAATCTTCTTATGGCTCAAGAGATGAGGAAGAAAGTTGCCCCCTTCCTCCGGAGGAGGAAATGGCAGCAAGTATCCATAGGATAGAGTTGCAGGCTTATTGCTGCACTCTGGAGGCATTGTATGCTTCTGGCCCCTTAAGTTGGGACCTAGAAGCATTGTTGACAAATCTCCGTATTATGCTCCATATATCAAATGAAGAACATTTGATGGAGCTGAAGAATTTAATTTCTTCTGGAACTGGTATTCGTATTAGTTAACAGTTAATGGGAGGTTTTCTCTTTTCTTTTCTTCTTTTTATTTTTATTTTTATGGTAGGATTTTCTTTTTGTGTCTTTAGTGGCCACACAACATTGTAAGAAGCAGGATAATATGTTACATTTGATAGCTTGTCTCAGTTATCTAAACTAAAATTGTCTAGACAGCTGTCTATTTTTGTAACTCTGAAACTATGTATCAAAATTCTTATGAGGAAATGGATGTAACCAGTGTCATCCTGGTCTTGTTTAATCTTCTTTGGCTCATAATATGTAACAAATTTGTAATGAAGATCTTGAATATCTTTTCAGTTATTAAATAGGTTTGTGAGCCAAAAGCTCCATGTGTAATTGGCAAATAACCAAAATACAATACACACTCCATTTTCCCAATTGTATCTTTGCAGGTGTCATATCTGAGAAATACATGACAAAAATTTTATATATCCATTTGGTTTCATATGTCTGCTATTAACTTCTGTTGTCATTGGAAATTGTATATGCTTTTGTGTTTGATGATTGTTCAGAAGTGTATGGGGTTGTGGTCTAGTTCTTTCCCCCTGTATATTTGTGCATGCATCAAAGTCAGCTGGTCATGTTTTATGCACACGCATAAAAATTGACTTTTTCGTATTCCAAAGGATATTCAAGGTTAAACGCTTAGTAAAAAACATGTGAGCTTTCTGATTAATTATTAGCATGTGTGCATTGAATATGAACTTTGGATATTAATGATGTTATAAGATGTCCAAAGATGATGGGAAGTGTGTGTATTGCTTTCCTCTTTGTAATTCTGGGTTAAATTTACAATAGCTTTGATTTTCTCCACACGGTTTGGCAGCATTTAAAGTTCCCTTTTGAGGATTTTATTGATGAATACCCTGCATTTTCCAGGGCCAGAGTTGGAGGCATGCATCTCTTGCTTCCAAAGGTCTAAAGATGATGCCGGGTTGTGCCGCATTTCTCTTGGCCTAAACAATGGGACATATCTGCATCCACTTTCGTACAAATGAGACAATTCCTGGCCTGCCATGGTATCATTGTTTAATATGGCTTATTAATGCATCTCATTTCAGAACAGCTTTGAAACTGTGAACATATCTTCTGCTTAAGGAAGTAAAATGAGAACTTCAAAAAGCTGCCATGAATGTCCCAACATGGAATGTTTTCTTGTCAAACTCTTAGTTCATATACTGTACAACATTAAACTGTTTGCATATTGTTCTGTGTTTAACTTCATATATGTTGCAGTATTTCACTGGTGCACAAAGTTATCTGGTTTTCAATTGCATGAAATAATTCCATTCTTTATTGTGGTTTTATTTCCATTCAGTCGCTCATCCGGGAAACACTTGAGGTGGGGTGATTCCAGTCCTGAGTTGTATTTAATAGACAAAGTCCTTGTAGAAGCTTAAGGACGCTTTAGTGACTGCATTATCACATGAAAGTGGAATACTTATCATGTGTTAGTCAATTTGCGCATATGGTGCATGTAAAAAAAACATCATTATAAGTGAAAATATGCTAATCGAAATGAAATTTTTTAACTCATTTCATCCTCTGATCATTTCAGAGAATTTTTAATACATAAGCTTTACAACTATTTGACTTAATATCCTAAAATAGTTCTGGTAGTTGTAGTGTTATCCAAATAAGATGTGACATGCTTGAAAGGAGAGGCATATATAAGGCCTTATCTCTCATTCTTTTCCTCACTTGTAGGTTAGACCATGAGTTTGTGGACATCTTTCCTCCTTTCTATTTATCAAAGAGATTAAGTTGTGGGATTGAATACCCGGATCAAATCAGAGTTTGTGCCATCCGCCCTGAACAAATAGGAGGTGTGGGCCACAAGTCACACATAAGTTGTTAGGTCGCACGACAGAAGCACACCCAAAATACAAATGCACACTCCTCCATGTGAAGTATTAATCTTCATTGGAGCTTTTTGGTAGTAGTTGTGACTGAATCATCCTTCTCCCATCTTTGCTTGCTAGGAAGCACAAACATGCCAAAAAGGTGAAAGAATCCATGTCAAACACGTGTTGAACACACCAAAATACGTGTTTGGATTTTTTTTCAGACATGCCATGGACATTTGTTTGACACGTGTGTTGGATCGTTAGGGAGATTTAATAAAGTTTTAAAAAGAAGGATAGGTTAAAGTGTAAATATGACGACTTCTTTGAAATTTTTTAATAAAATATGGCGGTTATAACATATAATATTTCAAGTTTTTTTGTTTAAAAAACAACTATTATTATTGTTAAACTAATTATTTTTATAACTCATTAATTATTATGATTTGTGAATTTTTTATTGTTAGGTTGATGAAATATAATAGTACTCTTAAAATATATGATCATATATATAAAAAGATATATTTATTAGTCGACGTGTCTTTATCTTAATTTTTTTACGATCTGTTGTTGTTGTGTCCGTGTCATATCCGTATCCGTGCTTCTTAGTTTGCCTGCTAGGTAGGAGGATCATCATCACCATCATCCTTGCCTTTATCCCATATTGATGGGGTCGACGTCATGAATTTTCTTTTTCCATTCTTTTATATTTTATACACTATGTCTTCAACTCTTTCTCTTTTAACCAGTGCATCACCGGGTCTACGATGAATATGGCCATACCATCTAAGTTTACATTTCCTAATTTTATCATCTTTAGGTACTTTACCTAGTGTTCCCCTCACACGCTCATTATTTATCTTATCTTTTCTAGTTACTCTTATCATCTAACATAGCATCCTCATTTCCGCTACATGAATGCATTGAACTTGTGTCTTTTTCAAAGCCCAACACTCTGCTCTACAACATTGCTAGCCTAATAACCGTTTTATAGAATTTTTCTTTTAATTTATTTTATATTCGTTTGTCACCAAGGATACAACTAGCTTTCCTCCAATTTGTCCACCCTGCTCCAATCTTACTTACTATATCACCATCTATCTCCCCTTGTTTTTGTAATATTGATCCTAGGTAATGAAAATAGTTATTTTGAATAATTATTTGGTCTTGAATTGTAATATTTATATTGTCCATCGTTTGCTACTTTATCAAATTTACATTTCATATATTTTGTTATAGTTTTACTAATTTTTAAGGCTTTTGATTCTAATGCCTTTCTTCATATTTCTAATTTTGTTGCTAAGGTTTCTTTAAAAGTATCTATTAATACTATAACATCCACAAATAACATACACCATTGAATGTTTTGTTGAATATCTTTTGTTATTTCATCTAATACTATCGCAAATAGGTAGGAGGATAGCAAGCTATGAAGCACGGATACTTCCCTTGTCTGATACGTATCCGATACGGATATAGCTAGGATACTGCCGGACACGTATCGGATACTCCCAGGAAGTATCCTTTTTTTTTAAATAATTTTTTTATTTTCGGATACGGCAAGATACGTGGTGGATACTTGGGGATACGTGGTGGATACTTCTGGGATACGTTTGAATTTTTTTTTCTTTTTTTAAAGATGGTAGCCATATTGTAATATTAAAATTTAAAATGCTTAGTTACAATGTGGGGCTTAATTTGTAATAAATCAAAAGATCTTTAATGTTGAAAAAAAAAAGATCTTTTAAGTTAAAACTTAATTTGTGTTCTATTAATTTTTTTGTATATATATATATATATTTGTCATATCCCGCCGTACCCGTATCCTATTTTTTTGAGATTTTTCGTATCGCCGTATCCATATCGTATCGTATCCATATGCGGTATCCGTGTCCATGTTTCATAGATAGCAAGTTAAAAATTCTGTCTCTGTAAGACATGTTTTTCTTTTACTATGAAGGTTAACACTTGTTGACTTTCCAAACTTGAATTTTTATGTTTCCTACAACGTCCCTTTCTTGGTTTTTGGAATTTAAAAGGATATTTATTGCTTGGAAGAATTGCCATTCCTGCGGCAATCTGGAGCATTTGGGATGAATCGGACCTAGAATCATCTGATGAGGCCTATGCTTCTTCTCAGGAAATCTCCTTTATCCTTCATGCTTAAGTTTGATCTTCATTGGGGAACCTGAGATGCTAGGGATGGGAGCTTATGCAAGGAACACACTGCTATTATTCATTAATACCTTTCTACACCAACAAAAGTCTATTTGTGGGCTTAATAAATTTGAAACATGTAATGCTATTCAGAATACATCCTAACTATATGGTACCATAAAAGCCAAGATTTTATTTTAAAACCCACTAAAACTACTACAAAATTAAAAATGCAGCATATTATTTCTAAAAAACCTGTCCAAAATAACTTCCTATTATTGTAAATATAGAATCCAGATTTTATTCCGAACCCCACTAAAACTCCTAAAATATTATCAATACAATAATATTTTCCAGTTCTGTTCACATAAAATTTGTTATGAAATTATATTTACTTGGCAACATTATTATTGATATCGAAATATATATCTTGGTTTTTTTTTATTAAAGACAAAAAAAACATATATTTTGTTGGGTAACTACTACAAATGTGGTTCATTTGATTTTTTATTTTACTAAGTTTATGGGGGGTCCTTGTGATGTATCCTTTGTGCAATTTGAGAGACCATGTAATTTTTTTTCCCCAAACCATATTAATAAATTGGCATGATATTTGTAAAATTCTTGACTTCTTTGGGCCTCTAAACTAATGTTGATATAAATCTATACCCACAGTTGCAGCTTTTGATACACACAGAATGTTAAAAAATAGTTGATTACTCTGGGTAGTCACATTGTCCAATGATGAGATAGCAAACCAGTTATTCCTTTCCTCTATTGACTTGGAGAAATTGGATGCAACAAGAGATAAAGGTTCAGCTTTTTGGCATAATCATAGAATTGAAGCAATGCAGAATTTCATTATTAGATCGAAGTGTTCTGATATCCTGTGATGATCCCTCAGCCCTTTGCTAATTGGATTTTTATTTTGAGTTCAGTTATTATGAAGGATTGTCTTCCTGCAATTTTGGATGTCTATTCTAAACAATCTTCATGCTAATTTTTTTTCCCCATCCGAAGGAACGTCAAGTCATTTTTCTTTTGCATGTCAAAATTAACTTGTTTGAGATTTATTCATAATGCTTCTGAATTTAGTTAATTGTATTACGAAGTTGTGCTTCGTCGAATCATGAACACCACTCATGACCTAATTAAACATAAAAGCCAGAATAAGATGGAAGCAAATATATGACGGGAAGATTACAACTGTACTCTTGTATGACTGTGATAAAAGGTAAGGAGTTTGTTACCAGTCAGAGTCATATCTTGATAGCAAATCATTTACAATGTTGTAACATAGGTTAGAAGCCGTGATCTCACTCACGTTAGTGGATGTGATTTTTTTTTATTAGTTTTATTTATATGATTATTGGCCTTTTATCTTGTTGTACCGATACTATATTAATTTAAAAACAGATTTATTTGTTGCCATTTCCTTTTATTAGAATAAGTACTAAATCAGAAACAATTAAACTATTTGCTCTTTTTTTTTTCTTTCTTTTTTCCACCACAAACTTGTTCTTAACTATTGTAGCAGGGACTTGGAAACTACACTACATGAAAATTCCTACATCTAGATGTGGCAAGGACACAACATTGTCTTAATATATTTTGGTGCACACTTATATGAGCCATGTATGTAATTTTAATTAATTTAAACATTTTGATCAATTTATAATTTTGTTGGGAAAGGCTTCTTTTTTCCCTAAAAAAATGTATTATGCTATGTGTTTGACCAGTGACTTTTTAAGGTTTGTGAATTTTCATTATTGGAATGATTGATAAAGCAATAAGTCAAAATTACATACTAGCTGGCATTGGCATTGCAAATAGTGGTCTCTTTTGCCCTTTATATTTTTAAATTGAGGCTTCAATCAAGAGGATATTGGGAATAATATGGGGACATTTGAGGAGGAATTTAAAGGAGAATAGTGATGCACATTGATTAAACAGAGTCCCTCCCTCTTCCAGTCTTGTGGAAATGTATTTATTAACTCAAGGATTTTAGGGTGAATGCTGTACTGTTTACATTTTAATTTGATCCTAGACAGACCCCTTACTGTTTGAACTGTGGGTGATGAAGATATATTTCTTCTGTTTTTTATCAATTTCATTGGGAGAAAGACAGCAGGATCTCTCATTATATGTAGTAGATTAGTAATTGAGTTCAGAAACTACAGTAAGGCTGGTAAGATGATTTTAGAATTTTACCCAGATTTTGACCTAGTCATACTGCCATTGGTATTGAACACCTTCAAGGCTTGTGGACTTAATGGATACTAAATTTTGGCCTTACAGAACCAGTTTGTGGAAAAAAATTGTAGAACCCAACTTATCAATAAATTTTTTTGTAGAACCCAGATTATGGAAATATAGGTAAATTAGAAAATTTTAAACAATAAAATTATGGTGTGATTAGAGACCCGGTATGCCTTTTCAGTGTGGAATAAGCCCTTATGTTGAATGTGTAGTTGACAATATCATGTGGTTTGTCCAGCCAAAAAAAGAAATAAGTTAATAATGTCTCAAAGAAATGATTCAAAAATATTACTTGCTGTGGACTTGAAATGATTTTTCCTTGTTTAACGAAGAGAAGAAAGCCAATTTGTTAAAAGCTCAAAATTCATCTTGGCTACAGCAAAAAAAAAAAAAAAAAGTTAATTTTAGTTGAGGGACCCCTGATTATGTCATTGTAGTCACTGGATGGTTTTGTTTACGTGGTAATGACCATCCATATGATACATGTATTTATATGTTTTTTCAATGAATTTTCTCCACGGATAAGGGTAAGAAGAAAATATTTATATGGATCATTTTCTAGGGAAGTGATGACATTTAATAGTATGTTTTTACATGCATTTGAAGCTTTTAAACTTTTACGATAGTACTAGGCATATAGAAATTGTCACTATCCTAAAAGATGCACTTCCATTGAAGTGTTTTCCTCAATCTTTCTGATAGAATGAACATCTAATTTCTTTTAGTTTTTTTTTTCAAATTTGAAATATTCCTTTGCATCGATAAATATGAGAGAGGAGGGGTGAGCCTTGGTGCGATGGTAAGGTTGTCCCTTTGAAATGGGGAACAACCTCTTCCATGTAGAGTTAAGGTTGCGTACATCCATCCTCCCTAAACCCCGCAATGGCGGGAGCCATATACGCTGGGCTAGTCCTTTATCGATAATTATAAGTTGATGAGGTGCTTCGGCAAAGTACTGAAGGTGTATGAAGGGCTAGCATGAAAGGCTGGATGCTGCGAACTCTTAATTGCAGATCATATTAAACATGAATGCTTTAGATAGGGTCTGTGGAAGCATGTAAGATGCACAACTTCTCTGACTTTCTTAGATGACGGATAGTTGAAGCTAGAGCAAAAAGTAGTTGGGAAAATATTTTTAGTGCTGAAATTGTCCAGCTTAAGCTGAAGGAAGTCTTTTGTTTCATTATTCTCCTCCTGAAAATGCTTCTGTATTAGATCCTAGTTTAGAAGTTGTAAGAGCAATAACCATCTCTTCCCTTGTAAAAATCATTATTAGAATTTGTTAAACCTGTCTTTAATCTGTCCTATTTTATTTTATTTTGTCTATGGAGTACAATTAATATATTACTGGACAGCATAAGAGATTTGTTCCCTTAACTATACACACGTGTTCTAGTTTTGCTTGTTTTGTTTGACTAGAATGTTAATTTGCTCTTGATTGGTACAAATTGATTTATGTGAACTGTTTTACACTTTATTTCATTAACTGATTCTCACCTTGTAATTGTGCTATGTGATCATTAAAATTGCTTTAGCCTGTGTGTTTGACAATGTTGTAACTGTTCTTTTGGTGTTTCTTTGCAGGAATAAATGTTTTTAGGGTCTGAATGGAGGTCTTAAAATGGTCATTCACCTTACAGATCCTCATCCATTATCCAGGCTTGGGAGTGACAGGCTCTGCAATATCAATGGTGAGAAATGAGGGCTTTTGCACTTATGCTATATCATATTCTACCAGTTTATGGCCACTGCAGAACAAATTGGAGGGCTATTTTTCTATTAGAGAAGAAAATTAAATTAAACATGGGGGAATAAGCAATGCACAAAAGCTTATGAATCGGCAAAACCTTATCCCAGATGCTTGGGGCTGGCTTTATGAATCAACTGAACGTTGTCGCATACCTCAAAGATTTAAACGGATATTGATTGGTATATTAATTCTGCCTCATATGTTTTAAAGGGACCAGATTCAATCAATTAATAAGATAGAAAATATTCTGAAAGCAGATCACCAAAACAAAAGAAGTTCACATCTGTAAAAATGAAACAACCTTTAAGATTTTGTTTACTAGAAAATAAATTTTCTGGCATTTTACTTGTCAATATATATATATAGAGAGAGAGAGAGAGAGAGAGTGTGGTATTTCACAAATAATGCCAAAGATTAGGTTTCTACCAAGTTCGCTCTCCTCACAACACCCTCAATAAATGGGGACTTGCGCTGGAATGATTTCTGTCAGTTCAATCTTGCTAGAATTCATCTTTTTTGCTAGAAATAATTTTATATAAGCTCCTTTCATCATGGTATTATATATATTTACATGGAATGAATTTCTACAAATTCTAGACTTAATTGGAGCAACTTTGATGAGAGCTCTGTTCTTTTCAGAAACATGATGGGTCCAAACATATGAAAGGTTGTTTGTAGAAGTGGTTTTTGGGCTTACCTTGGAATTGAAGTGATCTGATTTTGTGTCAATGGACAGATACTTTGCCTTGAAAAAACATGATGGAGTGATTCAACTTCCACCATAGATGCCCCAAAGTAGTGCATTGGATGTTTTAATTTCTGTTCCAAAACGAAAATCAAGTATTAGGTCTTGAATTAAGATTTATTACTTACTGTGCTTCCTTTTAAAAGAAAGCCAAGGAAGTCTCCCTGTCCTAACAATTGCTTAAATTAAGCCATCGAGGGGCTCAATTTTGGGTGGATTTTCAGGTTCACAGGCTATGATACTGTGACATCTCAAAGGCATGTTTCAACCTTTTCTGATTTTCTTTTCCAGTGCTGTAAAATGCAAGTGATATTGTTGAATGTTTTTTTCTTTCTTTTTTATTTTTCCAGCAAAGTTGGATGTAGCATTATCAAGAAGGACCTATTGTGTTAACCAACTTTCAGGTACGAATGATGTTAGTTAAAAATGGATGATTAATTGGGCAACATAATGTGGTTTGGTCCTCGAAAATAGTTTTGACTTTTATTGGTTAAATGTATTGTTATTTGTAAAAACAAATTAGGAAGAATTGTGTCTGTTGCCAATTATGATTTTGGACAGTTTATTTTGTGATCATTTAAATGCTAGGATCAGATTCTTTGCTGGGGACATACATTTTTTGCACTCCTTGGTCCTGAACAGTCATTGAAAAGCCGCTTTCATAAGTTGGAGGGTATGAAAGGGGGCAGCAAACAGGATGAACAGCTGAAGGAATTCCAGTAAAATGAAGTTGAAGCTGGTGAAGGAATTCCAGTATCAAGATGATGGTAGAAGGTAAACTGAGCAAGATGCTTCTAATATGAAGTTGTTGAGAGAAAGAAGAAGGGAATTTCAATGATATGTACTTGTCAAGTTGAATTCCTTCTTGTGTAAAAGTCTAGCATCAGTTGTGAAATTGGTTTGTATCAATTAAACTGATTGATCTGATCTGTGTGACAAGAAACTTTGACACCGACGACGTCTACTTTTAATCCATTTAATTGTGTGACAGATGGGAGTAGCTCTTAAATCAGTCAAAAATTTTATATTCTTGAGAAATTAATCTATATATGCTTGCCAATAGTAGAACTTAAAATTTATCATATAGTTTTTAAAATTCAAGCTTTATGAGACATTCTTGGAGATGACTCCATGTATTAAGATAACAGACTCGTATGAACAGGGAAATGATATTACATTCCACCTATTTGGAGATGTCTCCCTAAATAACCTTTACATTCCACACTATGATGTGTATCATAAAAATGAAGTTAGATTCTTTTGTTGGCAGATGGTGACAGTATCCAGTAAGGGGATGGAGTATCAGCTTCCCAGTGTGATAAAGTATATTATATCCTTTCTACCAAAACTCCTCTAGTAAGAATGATAATTTTTTTCAGTGAAATAATAATAAAAAAGGTGAATATATATATATATATATATATAGATGGTCATTCCATTGGGTATATTCGAGAAGACTAGGCTGATCTGCAACCCCATCCCATGGCCTGCTACCCAAGCCTAAACAAGAGCTCACACTGGATCAAACATGACAGCACATTTTCACTTTAATAATGCCATCAAAAAGCAAGTCAGAACACTTGATCTTTAATCAGAAGAATCTAAATTAAAAGCCTCAGAGCTTAATCCATCCATCCACTAGAAATTTAGGACCAAGTTAGACAGAACTGGAAGGCAAAGTGGGAAGAATAAAAAAGGCCACCGTTGAACCAGGTGACTTTGAGTTTGTCGCCATGTCCGTACGTAGTAACTCTCTGCTGCCAAATAATAGCTCCACAAGAATCAACATGATCAAAAACTTTAATTCCCATTACAAATAACTGTTCAAAACTCCTATATATCATCATCCTACATACAATCCGAAATCCACAATAACAAAAGCCCGAGCATAAAATCCAGAGAAGGAACTCAGGTGCCCCCTCTTAGGATGTTGGCCAATCCATGTCAAAGGATGAGATAACTTGCACACTTCAGCAAAAACCCACCTCATCTACTCAAATGCGTCATCATCATCGTCAGGAAGAGGTTGACTTGCAGCTGCAGCAAGCTCTGCTTCATGCCTGTAAAAACAAATCAATAGTAAGTTCAAATGTATTACTATCAAAACAAAAATGAGAGGGGCAGGCCTAAAGGATTTGACATACAAGCTGTTGGTTTTCAAATTACATTCAGCCAGACCAGTGAACCATTTTAAAAACACAATACTCCCACCAGTTCTCACAAGTCTGCAAAGAGTGTTCCCAGAATTTTTTGTTTCTTAAACAATATCTGCTAATTACACCAAGGGGGTGGCTCAAGTGGATGAAGAACTTGGCCCTAATGCCTAGCATTGGGTGCAAAACAATTCTTTGGGGGGTTGGTGTGTGTGTACCAATTAGGAAAAAAATATATCTGCTAATTAAAAGGAGCACAAAACCTTCACAAACATCTATTTTACAAAGGACCGAACATAGGGTACTGCACTCGTGCACAAGTACCAAATCAGATCTCTACAGTCATCATGCAAAAAAAAAAAAAAGACAGCCAGAGAAAGCTGATTCTTAACAGTTTTTTTTTTCTTGGATGTTAGTAAGCAAGCAACGCTCGCACCCATTTTACTCCACTTGGGGCTTGAACCCTCTACACCTCCCCTTGGGGGAGGCGGAGTTCATACCACCCAGGCCGAGGGATGCTGATTCTTAATAGGGTTGTTTCAAAAATGTTGCAAGTGCCTCAACACAGACAAAGAGAGATTCTTGGTTGTAATAAAAAGCTTACTGTTGCTGTGCAGCCATGTCAATGTGCACTTCCGGAGGAGCAAGGGCAGGAGACTCCACAAAGTGTAAGTTAGGATCCCTACAACCACCAAAAAGAAGTTTTGAATGCCTTAAACCTTCATTCTGGCTAACAAAGAGCAAAATAATTTTTTAATGGAATAAATGAACCTACCCTGCAAGTTTCCTGGCAAGATATAGAAAAGGCTTCTCAAAATTGTAGTTGCTCTTTGCAGATATCTCATAGTACTGCAAATTCTTTTTCCGGTGGAAAGTAACCTGTTTTGCCTTTACTTGCCGGTTCTTCACATCAACCTTGTTTCCACAAAGTACAATCGGGATATTCTCACAAACCCTGTGATTGGCAACGTCAAGTATTCAAAATACATTAATACTTCCCCGTGCAGGAGTCACTGTGATCAACTTATAAAATAATAAAATAAGAATTTCTGACACACCGGCAAAGATCCCGGTGCCATGTTGGAACATTCTTGTACGTCAACCGGGCAGTTACATCAAACATGATGATGGCACACTGTCCATGGATGCTGCACATAGTACAAACTTTTATCACAATAGTTAAACATGATGATGACACTGTACAGCATTTCACAACAATCATCTTCATGACATGAGAGTGAATTATTAACAGATGAAATAAAATTTTCAAGAGCTGATTTTGAATAAAATTGAATAAATAAAGGGTAAACTGGAAAAAAAAAACAACCCTCGACTTTCAAAGTTTTGCAAATGCCCCGGTGATGCAACTAACCCCCTCAACTATTTGTAAGTTGCAATTTACCCCCAATCTGTTAAAGTGGCATTAACATACATCTAGTTTACCATTTTACCCCTCAAGATATGATAAAAAAAAATTGTTAAATGACAGAAGAACCCTTTACTGAAATTGGGGCTATATATGTATATATATGATACAAAATATGAATAACCCATTTACATTACGGCTTGATTCATGGATCTAAAAATGATCCATCTAACGACTATATTCTTGAGAAGAGTTATAAATATGAGTTCTAATGAACATCTACAAGTGAGAGTATGAGAAAAAGAAAAAAAGATAGACCACCTCCACATCTTCTCTTCATCATTTAAAAGAGAACACAAACGAAAGAAAAACCTCATGGTTTATTCTTAAAATATCTCTTAAAACTGTTGAAGAGAACCATCATTGAACTGTACTTGATCATCATCCATTGATAGGAACCACCATTGAGCCAAACCTTGCATATTCATCATTATGGTTCATCTTAAAAACCTAGAAAAGAGCATTCATCTTGATTCTTCTTTTATAACGCTAAGAATCTTGAACTATCATTTCTATATCTATCTTGTGAGAGATTTTTCTTAATATTGGTATTAGACCAATTGCTACACTCAAACTTCATTCAAATCCATAAAGAGTGAGAAGTCCAAGAGGTGCCATTTTGGCAAGGGAAGCTTGAAAAGCTATGTAAAGGTTTTTCTTGACCTTGATATGAGAGAAGGTTTTCCTCTACCTGAAAAGAGTGGATTTGGTTGGCTCTCCACTCACAAGTGTGAGTAAAGAAAGTTGCTCTTGAGCCCAAAAAAACAGCTTGTAAAGGTTTGCTTTCCACTCGTAAGGAAAGCCACATGGAGGATTTGGGAGAATCCTCAAGAGGCGCTGTTGAGACGAGGATACAAGGAAAGCCGAACCTCATAAACATGTTTTCAATTCTCTTTCCTCGTCTCTTTACATTTAAGTTTTGTTGAATTTAAATTAAGCTATTCTTACTATCCCACATCAACATTAGTTGGATAATGTTTTATCATGCTTGATTTATCCACATTTGAATATAATTATTATTTGTATATTGTTAATAATTCTTGTCATAAATAGATTCTCATCTACATAACTTATTAAATCAAATTAAATGGCAGCGTTTGCTAAAGACCCTATTCACCCCTCCCCAGTGTTGTTAAAGGCGCGTCTAGGCTCCATGCACACACAAGCACAAGGACTGCACCTGTTACCAACCTAGGTGCAACTGTGTTCACTAGGCGCCCCTGGGCTGTGCCTTATACAAGTCAGTCAGGCGCGCCTAATTGTTGTTTCCTTATTTCTTTTTCCTAATTCAAAAAGAGACTTTTGTCTCGTTCAAAAAAAAGAAAAAAAGAGGGAAGTCCATTACAATCACAAGAAGTGAACAACACTAGAACCCCATGTCACGATGCCAAAAGCCCTATGTCACGATGCCAAAAGCCTCCGCAACAAAGAGTTGTAGAAACGATCAGATATGCATGCTCTTCTTCTCTCGTTCTTCTTCCTCTTCCTCTCTCTCTCTTTCTTTTATCTTTCTTTGAATGTTGTCTTGTTGTACTAAATTATTTCCTACTGTTTTTTTAAGAGTTTTTTTTGTTGTCCCTCTCTCTCTCTATTCTTCTTCTCTCTCTCTCTTTCTTCTCCTTTGGACAGGAAATTATTTCCTTTGTGCTCTGTTTTTTTTAAAAGTTTTTCTTTTTTCTTTTTTTGTTGTCCCTCTCTCTCTCTCTCTCTCTCTCTCTCTCTCTCTCTCTGTCTGTCTTCCTACTCTTTTTTTGTGCTTTGTTTGATTTTATAGTTCTTGAAGTCTTGAATGACATGGTTGATGGATTCATTTTTTCATGTTTGATATGAATTTTTAAAATATTGATTATGAGATATGAATTCTTTTATAGTAATTTAACTTTTCAATTATGCGCCTCACTTCACTCAGGCTCACACCTCGCCTTGCACCTAGGCTCCAAAGGACCTTTAGCGCCTTAGAGCCTTTGATAACATTACCCCTCCCTAGGGTCTATTCTTGGGTAACAAATTTTTCTAAACAAATGACATGTCAAAATATGTATACAAATATCTTGAAAGGAGAAAATAGTAGAAATTACAATTCTAGAATCATTTACTGCTCCAAATAATAAAATAAATTATCTTTCTTCATCCTCCATACGACTATTCACCTTCTATAAAATATCTTATTATCTTGAATTGTTACCTACTATCTAAACAATTCCAGTCATCAACCAAACACTCCAACCATCCAACCTAAATTCCAACAACAATGATACTATCCACTTCTAACAATCCCACCTAAGTTACAAGAACAATGATACTATTCACCTTTTATAAAATATCTACTATCATCTAAAAAATTTCATTCTTCTAATACAATCTTACTTGTCCAAAAAAAATCTAAACAATTCCATTAATTAATCAAATACAAGGTAACCTATCAAACGATGAAGAGCCTTGCAATTATATGAGACTTAATTAGTGAATAGATTTTTTTTTTAAACCTACGACTAACTGTGTTCTTCGATAAGCGACCTTCTTGTCACTTAAAATCTTAGCCTCTTTTAAGTTATACTTAATGATTTAAGTGGTATCCTAAATTGTTAGGAAACACTCTTATTTTTTAAAATCGCTGACCATGTTCAATTTTAAGAATTGAATGTTTCAAGCACAACAATTTAAAAAAAATAAGCTTACAAAAAATCTAATCACCAATTGACCGTTGGCTCACAAGGCTCTTCATCATTTGATAGATTACCTTATCTCGTGTTTGGTTGAAGAATAAAATTGTTTAGATGGTAGGTCAAAAATAGTTTATAAAAAGTGGATAGTATCTGTTGTTGGAATTTAAGTTGAATAGTTAAAGTATTTGGTCGATGCATGAAATTGTTTAGATAGTAAATAACACTTCAAAATATTAGGATATTTTATAAAAGATAGATAATTGTATGAAAGGAGAAGTAGAACACTTGGTAGAAGGAAATAAAATTTATTTTATTGTTTGAAGCAATTGATTATTCTTTCTAGTATTTTCACCTTTTTAGATATTTGTACACATATTTTGACATGTCATTTGTCTTGAAAATATATATCTAGATTATATTACTCCATATATAGAGTTACAAATTCTAGTATTTTCTCCTTTTTAGATATTTGTACACATATTTTTCACACGTCATTTGTCTAAAAAAATCTATCTATCTATCTATCTATAGACAATATCTTTTGTTGTGCATATATGCATGTTGCTCTCTGCAATTAGCTACGTTAGTAAATCACATTAATAATTGATTATTGTTTGACATTAATATTCAATGTTAAATTGATATATTTCTTAGGATGAAATTTATTATTTTATATATGTTTTTATATTATATATATAGTATCTTTTATAAAAATGTTATGATTAGAAGATATTGAGGGCAAAATGTAATCTATACAGTATTCAGATTTCAACTTTTGTATTTAATAAACAATCTTAATGAATTCAGTGCAAAAAATAAGTGTATCAAATAGGTTTTCAAATTAATACATTCAATACTTAAAATTTCGGAGTTTAAAGTTCAGTAATTGAAATTTTCAATGCTTAATTTTCACTTTTGTCAAACAAGACACAAGTATGAACCATGAGTTTCAACATGTGCTTCAAAGGTTAGATTCAAAAGTTGGCAAATCTACCGCCTCACAATAAAAGATTTGCAGCATGAAATTCATGAATTAAAGAAAGAAATTAAAGAATTAAAAGAAAGGATTCAACAAATCAAAATTCAAGTGTGTAATGTTCCACCTCCTCCAATCAATTCCTCTAATTCTACAGGAAAAGTTATTGCACAGCCTCTTTGCCAAAACAAACCGAATGGCATTATATTCCATTCTTAATGCTCAAAAGGTACCATGAAGGCAGTTTTGTATCTGTCTTCCTCTGCAATCTGGATTAGGCATAATCCAAAATTCATGTCAAATTTTGAGAAGACTTTTGCATTGTAAAGTCTTCCTAGTAGATATTTCTTATTTGGAATCGGATATCAAATACACTGAATAGCTTTATTAAGCGGTTCATAATTTATTACAAGCCTTGGAGCCCCTCTTTCTAATTCAGCATTTTTATAACATAAAATGTTGGACAGCTCCATGGAGAGTAACTCTTCCTAATTAATTTTTAATCTAGTAATTCTTGGACCGAAGAAATCTTACACTTATATTATAAATGAATGATTGCTAATCAAGTAAGGAAAAAATCCAACCAAAGAAGCAATCAAAGCTAATGACATGTTAGAAACTCTTACAATTACATCATAAATGCTTGAAACAAATATCACCACAATAAAATTTAGGATAACAAGATTTTTAAAAAAAAATGATGATGATTCAAAAATAAAAATTCTAAAAAAGGAATTCACCACAATATAAAAATTTCCAATCCAAGAAATGTTTCCAAATACAAGGTAGTAATCAATTGAATTTACTATACAAAAAAATCAGCCAAAAGTCATATAAATAGAACAAACGTAGTTATTTTTTTTTATAAGTAACAAACATAGTTACTTACTAGTAGCCATCCCTCAGGCCACCAAACTTCTCCTGCCCAGCAGTATCCCAGCAATAAAACCGAATTTTCCCACAGTTAGTGAAGAAATCCAATGGATGGACTTCCACACCTATGGTGGCTATTCAAGATAAAAAAGAATGCCATCAGCTTCACCAAAAAACAATACACCAAAAACTTAAAACAAATTCAGTTTTCAAAGAAAAAATGAACCACTTTCAAACACACTTACGTTCGTATTTCTTCTCAAATTCCCCAGTAAGATGTCTCTTCACAAATGTTGTTTTCCCTGCATTATGCAAAGACTTTGTTCTCAGCAAAACTAAAAACAATACTTGAGCTAATAACCCCAAGAAGCTTCAATGTAAAATCAATACTGAATTAGCAAACAAATTACAGAACCAATATAATCACCAAAACTAATAACCATAACCCAGTAAACAGAAACAACACACAACAAAAACAGAATATCCAGAAGAAATAAACTAAAACCCTAAAAATGGAAACAACATAACAATTATGTAACACAATCACAAGTTTAAGAGTCAAGAAAACAATATATCAATATAGAAAACAGAACTTTAAATTTTCTGAATTTAATAAAAATATAAATATATATATAAATATCTAATCATATTGGAGTTTTTGGCAAATATGAAATATCGCATCACACCGAAAAATGTCCATTTTATTCTAGTGAAATACATGTTTATTTTCTTAATCTCCCAATCATTTGACCCTTAACCTCTATTTCCCCAGATTTCCTAGCAACCAAACAGAAAATACAGATTAACAAAAAAGGAGCTTACCTCATGAAAAGTAAAAGAAATAAAAAAGAATTAAAATACCTGTTCCACCATCACCAACAATTACAAGCTTGAAACTCGGATAATCAACTGTTTGCTGATTCGGCAATGCCTGGAAAATAAATCGATTAACACTAACAAAAAGCTGTAACAAACTAGGGCTCCGTCGTTGTGATGCAACAATTTGTCGTAAAATGAGAAGGAAACAGTGAGAAAAGATAGAGAAAATAGATAACACTTACCATTGTTTCGCTTTCTAAGATTGTCCGAACAGTCAGTAAAGATATGGAGAGAGACAGAGAGAGAGTTCAAATAAAAGGAGGTGAGTAGGTTTTGAGATGAAATGGTTGTCACTTCTGAGGTAGCTTTAACATAACGCGATTATCTGGACCGTCCGATCGAATAACTCTCTGACTGATCACCGAATCACATGTTTCTCACTTGACTTTGGGGGTGGGACCCGGTTGTCTTTTATGCCTTCTCCCGTTGGATACTTTTGAATTTTGAATCTTCCCAAGTCAATCCTATTCTGTTCCGCACTTGTATTCGATCCCTCGACTCAAAAGATAATTTGATAATCCGGTAATTGATTTGAAATTTCGAATCTGATAATTTATTAAATTTCGAATCTGATAAATTGATCCTTATTAGTAGTTAACAGGCTGTTTGGAGAGTTGTCTCGAGATTGAAACAGGCTTCTAAATTCAAAAAAAATTTCTGGTGAAATAAGTAAAATGTACTTCTAATAAAAGTCGAAATCCTAAAAAGTCCGTTTAAAGAAAAGCAGAAAAACTTGCTTTTAGAAGAAAACCAGAATTATTTTAAGTAACAAATTTTATTGACAATTTTGCCTTTTTTATTTCGTGAAACTTGTCTATTGGGAGTAATTATTAAGAATAAATTTGTTAAGTTAAAATTGTGTTAATTGTGGAAGGAATTTCAAAAAATGTATCCACCAAATAATTTTTTTCTTCTAAATTCTTTTTATTGAAGGCATTTTCAAAGGTCTTTTAAATAGAAGGAATTTTAGAATTAGAAAGCTCCTCCAAACAGGGCCCAAATATAAATTATAATGAATTTGATCCGATAATAATCTTGTTCAACGGACTATTTAATATAATATATTAAACATATATCATTTAATGTTATAATGTATAATATTTATACATTATTTTAATATTTTATCATTATTATCTTCTTCTCTCTATTTATTTATGAATTTATTCATGAATTATCCTTTAGATTCTCGGATCGAATCGGATCAATGAATAATCTTATCAATTTCAAATTGAATTAACCCTAATTTGGTCTAAATCTAATTCGGTTGCAGGATTATAGCCACATAAGAAACACAGACACTTCTACAAGGGTGTTATGCCCATATTAGACACGATGTCCAATAATGATACCTCATGGACACTTTTGAACATATCATACACTCTTCAACACGAATCCATGGCAATAATTTAAAAATAATAATAATAATTTCAAATACTCGGCTGACACATTTCAAACACTCGACCAACATATCCTACACTCTTCGTCTTATATAAACAAAAATATAACCGTCCCAGAAGCAATATTATAAACATACGTTAAAGTGTCTAATCTCTTTTTTCTTTAAAAAAAAAATAGCATTAAACACATATCTCGGTATGTAATGAACAAAAATATAACTATAATGACAAGATATGTAATGTAATATCATATATAATATTATATATTCTTCTTGATATTTGATTAGTTTCATCTTCTAATTTATGTAATTTTAGTATATAAATTATAAATTATTAATAGGTAAATTACACCGACCTCCCCTGATGTTTTTCATAATTACATGGACCTCCCCCATCAAATAAACTAACAGAATCACTTAATATACTTAAATTCCCTCAATTGATGCAAGAAATAGTTATAGTTGGAGAAAAAGAGAAGTCAATGGAAACATTCTTCCACTTCTTATTTTATAAAGTGTTCGAGACGTTTCAAAGAAACAAGGAATCTCAAAGAAAGAGAGAGAGAGTGTCTGTAGAAATCGGAACCAAATTTGACTAGTTTTAAATTTTTTATTTTTTTTATTTTCGCTATAAATGTGTTTCGAATGATGTTTTAGATGTTTCAAGAGTGGGAAACAAATTTGTATTTGGTTAGATCAAAATCCTATTGTGATTAGGTTTCTATTATAGAGTTGTATCTTATTAGGTAATTTCTTAGTAGGCAAGTCTTAGTCTCAAGGAAGGTAAGTACTTGTTAGGCAAGTCTTGGGCTCTAATGAATTGTAATCTTAATCCACTAAAGAATTAGGTTTTGGGCTCTATAAATAGTTACATATGTTATAGGTTAAGATAAGTAAAAAGAGAAGAGGTAACACTCTCATTATTTTTGAGAGGACACTTAAAGAGATAATTCTTGTTTAGAATTTGTGATTTTCTTTTGATTGAGATTAGGTGTATAAGGGTTAAAGGTTGAGAGTTGAGCGTACTCTTTATACAATCTTTCTATTTATACTATTACAATCTATATAGTGAAATCGGGCTCTCCGTACTAGTTGAGCCGTAGATTGCACTATTGCTACAGTGGCTTGCATTGTCTCTACAATGGACTCGAGCTTCTCAAACTTTGCTAGGACAAGTGTCAACTTGTCTTTAAGAGCAGAATTTTTTTGTGGCATAGGAGCTTCTGCTTGATACTGCTGTTGAGGCACATAATTCCTAGGTTGATATGTTGGTTGCATTACTACCCCTTGGTTACTGTAAGAAAAATTGGGATGATTCCTCCATATTGAATTGTAAGTATTATCTCGTGGAAGATTCATTGGCCAATGAATGTAGCTTGGACTTGCTCGTGTTGAAGATTAGAAAATTGGCTAACAAAGGAACAATTGTTCATATTATGCATATGACTAGAGCAAAAATCACAAGGGCCTAGCAATGAAGGATTTGAAACAGAAGGAGCTTGATTAGCAGCCATAATTGCTACTACCTTTTATGCAATTAAATCAATGTCGGTTGGCATAGCTTCTGTAGCATCAACCTCAAAAATTTCATCAGTCTTCCTTGTAGTGGCAGGTCTACTGAAACGAGTAGAAGATACATGTTGTAGAGAGTTGTCACTAAGATTCTCGAATAGAGTCCATGCCTCTTCTTCACTCTTCAACATAAAAGTATCTCCACATGATGCATCCACCATCTGTTTATTGGCTTTTGTCAGCCCTTCATGAAAACTCTACACTAGTCGCCATTTAGGAACCTAATGATGAGGACACTTCCTAAGAAGGTCCTTGAATCTCTCCCATGTCTCATAGAATTGTTTCCTCTCAAATTGAGAGAAACCAGTGATAGCTCATCTGAATTGATTGGTCTTCTCTATCGAAAAATATTTCTTCAAAAACTCAATTTGTATTTGAGTCCATGTAGTGATAGAGCTCACCGATAGATATCTGAACCAATACTTGGTCTTCTCCTTTAAAGAGAATGGAAAGAGTCGCATGCTGAAAGCATCTTTAGAGAAGTTGTGAATTTTCATTGTTAAGCAAACTTCTAAAAAATCATCCAAGTGCTTGTATGGATCCTTATAAGTCAGCCCAAAATAAGATGATAACATCTGAATGATACTAGACATGATATCATAGTTCTGTGGTATGACATTAGGCAGTTGAAAACCAGCTGTGAGTTGTAAGTCTCTGGGACATAATAGTCCTTGAGCAATCTAGCCCTCTCGCTAGCAGCATTAGGAACAATGTTGTTATTCCTTTCTTCAGCCATGTCGTCAGTTATTTCTTCCTCTTGCACAATGGTATCAACAGGAATGTTCCTCTATTGTCTAAAAGTACGTTCAAGCTCAGGATCAAAAGGTTTTTAAGGATCAGCCACAGAACGACGATCTTGCATAAAATAACAAAAGTACCTGAAAAGAAAACACAAATAAAATTAAAAGCAAAATATAAAAATTTCCTATACTAAAAATCCAATTAAAGTTAATTCTGTAAAATCTAATCAATCAAATAGATAGTCCCCGGCAACGACGCCAAAAATTGATTCATCTGGTAAGTGTATCAATCAAATTACCACACTCACAATAGAACGAATTCCTTGTAGAATAGGGTTATCGAAGGGGTGTCGAACCTCAAGGACTATGGTCTGAATGAGTTGGTATACGGAATTAATTCTAATTAAAGTTAAAAGAAAAGAATTTTGATTTTTATAACTAAATTAACTAAAGAAGCAATTAAAATAAATCAAAAGAAACTGGAGAGTGTAGAAAATATGAGATAAATCTAGGGTTATTGACTTCACCACTAACTTCACAATCAATGGTCAATTGAACTTACTAGGAGGAATCATATCATGCATAAGTGGTGTCAGTGCCTACAAGCTTACCTTCTTCCATCAAGAAGATAACATATGATTAAGGCTAAGTCATGGACTATCTTCGATTGGCATGGGCTATCTGTCTAACTACTCTACTCGACGGTGCAGTATGGTTCATTTTCTCTAGGCATAATCCATCAAAGCTTTTAATGATATATTCAGTGATTACTATTGTGTAATAATCACTCTCATAATCACAGAAAATAAGAGAGATTGAGTTCAATAACAATAATCAAGTATCTAAGATAAGAAAAGAAATCATTAAAACTAAATTTATAAGACTTTTATTACTCAATTCTATAAGAAGAATCCTCTAAATTACACAATCTATACATGAATACAAAAATCTCCAATAATTAGAATAATCAAACCATTGATGTTTAGTTAGGGCTACATCAAAACCCTAGTGGATGAACTAATCGCTCATGGTAGGAGAATAAGCTTCAACCGTTGAGGAAGAAGACATCATCTCCATGGATGTATGTTCTCCAATGATTCTCCACTCCAAAAGCTCTTCAAATTTGCTGTCAAACCTCCTCAATACAGCGCCAATTCATCACTTTTAATAGCCAAGAGAATATGAAGAGTCCCCACCTAATTAAGAGACAATTAGGGTTTCCCGTAGGTTCTAATTAGGTGGATTTTTCTACTAACTTTCGGTCCAAAGTTTGTGTCACTCCCCGATTTTTGTTCTCCGAAAACCAAGGGTGACTGAATTGTCACTCACTGAATCATCTCATCAATCACTAATGAACTTTCTATACTCTTAAATACTATAGAATCTTAACTCTTTTCTTGTACATGGATGTGCTAATTCAACCGCAACCACAACCAACCTCAAAGAGTCCTACATCAAGCCTTAAATTTCTAGGACTCAAATCCTTGTGTGACTAGATATTGGTGTTGAAACCCTCACCATTGGATATATCATTAAAAAATACTCAATTTTAAAAAAAAATCACACTCAATTCTGATTTAAAATGAAGAAGTTATGCCCATTTGAAGTTTAGGGCAATTTTTAGGGTATGCTATGAAAAGTGACTTCGATCCATTAAACTGATGAGTTCGATGCATCGAAGCGACAAGTTCGATGCATGGAAGCTTTGATGCATCAAACAAGTATCATCCAAAAATAACTCTCGAGACTTTTACATTCCAAAATTTCTGCAGGTTTTTCGATGCATTGAACTGCCCAAAAGATGAAACTTTGCAAATGGTCATTTTTGACCTTCTAGACAATTTCTACCAACATATTTCATTCCAATAACCTCCAAATCATACAAGAAAGGAGTCTACATCATTCACAAGTCCTAAATCATGCTCATAATCAAATCATGCACCAATATGAGTCATTCTCCCTCATAAACACATTTTATCCAAAAATGAAACTATCCAACAACTGTTTTAGTCCATCAAATAAAACTAGATACTCTTAACAAGTATTACATAAACAAGTCCATTGTCTTATCATATTTAACAAACTCATAGTTCAAGCATACACACAAGTCACATTTGTCCAAAATATAACTACAACTCAAAGAGAAAGATCTCATGCCACAAGCCGACATGGATAGCCACAAAATATACAATATCCAAAATGTATCAAAATATTACAAAAGTTTCACTTGGACACTCAAGTCCCATATGTCATCGGCGCCTTATTTGTAAAAGAGTTTAGAATAAATGGGTGAGCACCACTGTGGCTCAGTAGAGATACCCCAACCCATCTAAGTGCCAACTCGACACGACCTACATAAATGCATATATCACTACATTACATGTATCATTCAACATATACCATGTTCATTCACAAGCAATGCATATATATAAGAATGTATTAACATATATTATGAGTCATAATTTAAAATGACAGCAATATCACACACTTGTCTTTCTCTCACAGACTCAACCCGATACCCTAACATGATTCTTGACCAACCATGTAACCGAGACACTTCCCACATAATTACGGAATCCATCACCAAGTATTCTCTACTCTGGGGTAATTGGACCGCTGAAGAATCCGCCACCGAGTATTCTCTACTCTAAGGTGATCAAACCACTTTAAAATTTGTCACCAAGTATTCTTTACTTTGAGATGATTAGATTATTTCAGAATTCATCACCGAGTATTCTCTACTCCAAGGTGATCGAACCATCACCGAGTATTCACTACTCCAAGGTGATTAGATAACTTCGAATCTCCTCACTGAGTATTCTCTACTCCAAGGTGATTAGATAATTTCGAATCTCATCACCGAGTATTCTCTACTCCAAGGTGATCGAACAAGTTACACAACCACTCTTTCCCGTTCTCCTCACAACGGCCCTATACATGCATTTCGAACACATATGGATCAAGCATTTAAATTTCATGCTTCACAATGCATAAGCTAGTTAAAAAAGTTCATAGCATGCATTTCATATTCACCAATCCACATATATACTTTCCTATATATGCAAATCCTAGCATAAGCCACATATGCACTTAAGCACATTTTAGTCATGTTTCACCAATGCACACATTTTCTATATAAAGATAGCATGCATTTTAATCACAAGATAACATATATCACAATTATGCTCATTTAACACATTTTTTACAAAAGTGCATAAAACCTAGCATATAGGTGTACATGTTTATTTCTCACACCCATTCACCATTCTTATCATGTATAACACCATATACACTCCCATTGCACATAAGAGACTAAAGAGAGTAAAAAACACTCACATTCTAACCCTTTTACCACTCTAACACATGCAATACACAACCCTAGCTCTCACCGTTCCTCCCGAAACCCTAGAAACGACAAGTAAATGAGAAGAAGAATCCCTACCTCGAAAATGAAAGCCTTCCAAGCACTTCTCAAAATCTCAGCAATGTCAACCTTCCTGAACCGCAACTTTGATCGGTTCAAAGGGAAGCCCTAGTCATCCCCTACGTATCTCCCTTCTTCGGCGGAGCTTGAATCACGCCCGAAGGCCTCCGAAATCTAGAGAGAAGAAAGAGAGAAAATGAGGGAAATGTTTAGAGAGAGAGAGAGAGATCTGTGAGAAATGACTGGGACTCTCTCAGCCATATGTTTTAAAAGCATCTAGGGCGAAAAAAGACCAAACCCCCCCGGCCACTTAATGCACCTTTCCGGACTCCATTTTTGATTTTAAAAACTCATACGGTCTCGAAATCACTTCCTCTACTCTCTAAACATTTCATCTAAGTCATTCCGAAAATTTACCAAAACCTTAATAACACTTCCTAAACATGTTCCTCACACTCAAAACATGCCAAACACTACTCAAAATGCATTTATAGCAATTATGATGCGAAAAATGCAAAACTAACCAAAATTGGTCACGGACTCTACAGTTTGACCTAGTATAAGTCCGATTCACAAAAATTATGTGAAATACAAAAATGTCCAAAATCGAATTTTGTTCAACTTACTTAAAAATGAAGTCAAATTAATGCTCAAAAATATGCTTTTCGGGCCACTTTCCAAAATGGAATTAAAACTGGATTATGTGCAGAATTGGGCTTCAGGCTCGTAATCTCCTTAAGCAGTTATAATTCTCTTGGACCATTTTTCTGGGCTGTCTTGAGTTAAAATATGGAGTTGAATGGATCCATTTGATGTAGGCTTCATATAACCTTCTTAGATGTTATCTTTACAAGCCCAAAATCATGGTTTTAACTGAAATAATCATTAAAGCCCTGAAAATACAAAAAACACTAAAACGAAGTAAAATCACAAATAATCTATCACTAAGAGAATAAAATATGTAAATTAAGAGGCTAGAATGCACAACATTCAACGCCGATCAACATGGTATTGTCTAGTGTAGGGAAATGATTTCATTCTTTTGAGTTAATGGACATGTGGTAACATTGTACATCCAAAAGTAAGACATTTGGTTTAGGTATAATGAGTTGAAGGTGGTATGATAAGGTTGAATATGATGCATAAGTGAAAGATAAGTTGACTATGGGTGAGGACCCTGACATGTAGTATCTGAAGTGAGGATGATTTCATGAGGAGGAAGAGGTGGACGCAATATACGCGGTGGACATAATGGGTTGCGATCGCTGTATGGCTACTGTATGGCTATTGTAGGTGATCTCAAATTGTCATTGGTAAGGGTTGTCTAAAGTGAAGTGTTATATGAAAGAAATTCTCTCTAACTGTTAACTAGTTTATTGGAGTGAAATGATGAAATGAAAATTGATTCTTCTCTTGAGTAATGAGATTATGAAATTAATAGAATGTAAGATCCTAAACTTGGCATTGGATTCTGTCGGGTAATAGTCTATAAAATTGGGCAGAGTTATGTGGCTTGTTGCACCAAGTACACTATTTATGTGGTTTATGGCAAGTGCACTTTTTATGTGCCTTGTTTGGTTAATACACTTGTTATGTTAAGTTCATTGGATCTATGTGTGGTGGCAATTACACAGAATTGTGGACTATGCTCGGAATGGTATGTCAGTTTTAAAAATCATGTTGGATAATGATGGAATGATTTTGAGTGTAGATGATCTACAATAATAGTGAGGTATCACTGTGAGTGATTGATATGGCTAGCCAAGGATGTTACATTAAACTATGGATAGGGAAAGATTGGAGAGATCTTGAAATAGTGGAAGCAAGTGCTTCAGAGGATTGTGTAAGCAAACTGTACATGGGGTTTAGAGTTGTCCAACCATATCACAGAAGTGCTATAATTATCCATTATGGTATGACTATTGGAGCTTCTCCATCATACCAAGGCTAAGGCCTAGAACTCGGAGTTGTCCACTCACAATTGGCAAAATCAATATATTGGTGGGGTTGTATGATCATTCAGAATTGTCTATGCAACTTGTGACCGTCGGAGTTGTCCACTCACATTAGTAAGATCATCCCGTTGGTTATATTACTTTGGAGCGGTTGAGATTAGGGGTGCACAAAGAACCGTCGGAACCGGAACCGGAACCGGAACCGGAACCGAGGGGAACCGTACCGGAACCGTACCGAACCGTGGCTACGGTTCCGGTTCCGGTTCCTAAAATTAGGAACCGTTACCAACGGTTCCGGTTCCGGTTCCAGGACCAGTAGAACCGTACCGGAACCGGAACCGTTGGGGGTAACGGTTCCTTGGAACCGGAACCGTTTTATATTAAATATGTGTATATATATATATAATATAATAACTATATATAATATATATATATATACATTACATATAATAATTATATATAATGTATATATATTATGTATAATAATTATATTATCATATATTATATATAATAATTATATTATAATATAATTACTATACATAATATATATACATTATATGTAATGTATATATATCTATAATATAATATAATAATTATATATATATAGGGTGTCATTTTTAGATTGTAGGTCTCACATTTATTTAATGAATATATATATATATATATTTTGTATTTTCAAGCTTCATTAAAAAAAAAAAAAAAATCCTAAGGAACCGCGGTTCGGAACCGGAACCGTACCGAGAACCGCGGTACGGTTCCTCACGGTTCCAACCCCCAACGGTTCCGGTTCTGGTTCCGAAAATCAGGAACCGTTGGTAACGGTTCCGGTTCCGGTTCCACCAAGAACCGTGAGGAACCGTACCGTGTGCACCCCTAGTTGAGATGCACTGTTGGGCTAGACTCTAGTGGTATGAGTTAGGTGTTGTGAGTGTTACGCCTTATATATGTGGAAAGAGAAATTGATGATTATTGGCGAGAATAATGTCCTATTTTGATTGATTTTGAAAACCTTGAGTATAAATGCGTTTTGAATGATGTTTTGGATATTTTGAAGTTGGGGAGGTTATAGAAACCAGAACCAAATTTGACCAGTTTTTGAATTTTTCAATCATTTTTGCCATAAATGCGTTTTGAATGATGTTTTGGATATTTTGAGAGTGAAAAACATGTTTGAAAAGTTGATTAAAGATTTTTGGAAGTTTTCGAGAAATTTAAACAAAGTTAAAAATCTTGGGTCAACAGGGCCTAGGAAGCAAGCCGGGTGGGTCCGAAAATTTGAAAATTTTTTAAGAAAATTTTCTTTGTGGTTATAGACCAAACAAAATATTTAAAGAGTTAAGGAATCAATTTCGGGGCCATAACCACATTCAAAATCGAAAACGGAGGTCGAGAGGGTACGCTAAGTGGCCTAGGGGCATTTTAGTCATTTTGTACCCAAGAGACTTTAAATATCTGAGATTGTAGAGATATTTCATATCTCTTTTGACCAAGCAGTCGACCAAACCCTTTTCTTCTCTCCCACTTCTTCCATCTTCCCTCTCTATTCATTTCGGAAGCTTTAGGGCATGATTCAGGAGTTGCTGAAGGAGGACAACTCGTAGAGCTTGGTGAGGGCTT
This sequence comes from Cornus controversa, assembly GCA_026545225.1. NCBI lineage: Eukaryota > Viridiplantae > Streptophyta > Magnoliopsida > Cornales > Cornaceae > Cornus > Cornus controversa. The sequence goes on along the minus strand of CM048846.1, from coordinate 63,422,329 downwards.
TGGTTTGAACCGAACAAACTCAAGTTTTGGCAAGGTAGAACTTGATGGAAATCTTGGAGATTACTTGGAAAGTCTTCAAATTCAAGGTAGGGGTGTTCTTTTTCTCCTAGCTGTCGATTGTAGGATTTTGGGTGGTTTAAAGAGGTTTTCGGTCGAGTTAGCATGTGAGGAAGATGGGTGAGGGGTTGAAATTTTGTGTATCCCTCTTTCCTTATGATTTTACAAGCTAGTGGATCCATATGGTTATATATATGATATATGGTGTGTATACACGTGTTATGTGTAATATGAGAGCATATTTAGCAATTATGTGATTTTATGCATACATAGAATTTTTGCATAGTTGTGTACATATAGGTGTTTAAATGTAGGTTGTGGAGGTGTATAAGTGTAAAATGCATTCTAGATTAATTTATTAAGTGTGTGCATTCGCAAGCATGACAATATATGATTGGTTATGAATTGTATGTATATGAGCATGATATGCATGGTTTGTGACTTATATGTGGTTATATGGGGTATGTGATTAGGTAATGCATGCTAGACATTATATAGCAAGTTTATGCATTGACAAGCATGAAAATACATGTTTTGTGGTATGTGTGCCTAATGAGCACATGAGGGTAAGTTGGAGTGTTGTCCAAAAGGTTGTAATGCATGGAAGTCAAAGATGCCCAACCCTGTAGTAGAAGTGGTGAAAATGACCACGTTGTAATAACCCTTGTGGACGGGTGTGAGTGGGTGGGTGCGAAGACAGACACTAGGCTGAGCTACCACACTGATAGGGTATAGGGTGCTCAATCCCACATCGCCTGGGTGTGGAAAAAGGAATGTGCTTATATGTAGTATGTTCTCTTCAAATGGTATGAGGCCTTTTGGGGTTAACCCAAGAGCAATATCGTGTGGGCTTAGGCCCAAAGCGGACTATATCATACCATGTGTTGGAGCGGGGTATTACAGTTGGTATCAGAGCCTAAACCCAACTGGAAGTGTGCCGACGAGGACGTCGGGCCTCGTAGGGGGGTGGATTGTAGTAACCCTTATGGACAGGTGTGAGTGGGCGGGTGCGAAGACAGACACTGGGCTGAGCTACCACACTGACAGGGTACAGGGAGCTCAATCTCACATCGCCTGGGTGTGGAAAAAGGGATGTGCTTATATGTAGTATGTTCTCTTCAAATGGTATGAGGCCTTTTGGGGTTAAACCCAAGAGCAATGTCGTGCGGGCTTAGGCTCAAAGAGAATAATATCATACCATGTGTTGGAGCGGGGTATTACAACGTAGTATGATCCTTCGAAGTTGTCCAAATCATACAGTGTAGTCGGAGAGGTGTCCAAGGTTACATGATCACCGGAGATGACCAATCATGTATATATATCGGATTATGCCCGAGAAAGTGTATATATCTTGTTACTTATGTGATTATTCTATTAAGCATGATATATTAGTCAAATGCATTCATTCTTCACTTGTATTGTGTTATATTGGTATGAGAGCATTGGTATGCCATGTAGTGTAGAGACATGTAGGTCGGTGTCAGGTTGATGCCTAGATGGGTTGGGGCATTCCTATTAGGCATAGTTATATGCTCATCTCACTCCCTCAAACCATTCTTCAGGTAAGGCACCGAGGACAGAAAGGACTTGATGAGTCACTTGGAGTTCATTAGAGCACTTTTGGAGATTTGGGTGCATCTTGGGATATTTTGAGATTTGTGTATATGGACTATGTATTTAGTTATCCATGTCGGCATGTGATATGCGAATTATGTTGAGTTGTAACTACATTCACATTTTATGTAACTTGTATAATCATTTGGACTTTGTATGTATAAACAATGATGTTGGTGTATGGGTATTGTGAATGTATGCAATGATATTTGATTTCGATAGAAATATATGAGGATTGTGAGAGTATATTGATTCAAATGTAGTATTTGGAGTATGTGTATGATGATATACCATTTGTAGGTGATTTCAATGTTGAGTGAATGATCCTAGTTTGTTAGAGTCATGCCCCAATTTTTGTCTCACAGGAACCGAGGGTGATTAAGCTAATCATCCAGACTATAATCATAACCACTCTTTGATATCATGTTCTGATACCAATTTGTCATGCTCCGATTTTCGTCTCCCTGGAACTTTGGGTGATTAAGCTAATCATCCACACTCTAATCACAATCACTCTTTGATATCATGTTTTGATACCAAATTGTCACGTTCTGATTTTCGTCTCCTGAGAACTGGAGGTGACATCGTCCATTAAGCCCTGATAGAACATCTATCCATCTACATTTCCGCGAAAGTTTAAATTATATGCATACAGGCATGCACGTACATTGCAAACTCAATTAACCCCAATGGGTCCGATACTTAACGTCCCGTACTCATCCAAATACATCTCAATGTCCCACCGAGCCACACATTATGATGTATCGTAATGTTGGTTACGAAGCATCATAATGTACGATGTATCACACATGTTGCGAAACATGTTGCAAAAAGCTCTAGAATCCTAACCCAAATTTCTCACAGAATTACGATACATCATCCCCTCAGTTACGATGCATCGTAATGTATGATGCATCGCACATGTTGCGAAAAGCTCTAGAACCCCAACTCACACCCTCAACTCCTTACGATGCATTGTATTAGGGATTACGATGCATCGTAATCACTCGACTGTTACTATAACCAAATTATCAAGTGATTACAATCTATACTATCCTCATCCCATTCTCAACCTACAACATGCATACATTCTCTATGAAATACTAAACATTTTAAAATGATTCATAACACATATTTTACACCTCCAAGAGATCATGTCATAAGACTCATACATTTGGGATCAAAACTATCCGTTATGCATTCATCAATTAAAAGTCAAAACATGCCACGCATGGTTAATACATACATATATATATATAATTGATTTTCAAAGGAAAACCCAACATTAAACATAAGATGTGATTTATTTTATTTTTTTGTTCATTATCTTTGCTCAATTCTCTCAGGAACCAAATTGAGATAAGATGTGATTTATTTTAATTTATTTTTTTGTTCATTATCTTTGCTCACTTCTCTCAGGAACCAAATTGAGGTGCAGATCCTCAGCCAACTAAGATTGAGAACGTAATGGAGCTCAGATGGCCTAACATTTTCATTTCTCTAGTAATTGAACAGACAACTTATGATCAAAATTCTTCTACTTTCTTTCCTTCCCCTTCAGATTTTCACATCAACGAAGCACAAAGAGAAAGTAAAGAAAGATAAAACAATGGTTTTCCATATCCAAAAAAAAAAAATCATAAACCATATAATATCAAAACAACTTTTCTTTCCTTCCTTTATCTGCCTACATTTATCAGCAACTGAATAGAGATAGATCATTTAGATATTTTATTCAATTTACAGTAAATTATCACATATATAGTTACATAAATAGATATATAGAGTCATAGGGAGGGATATATATATATATAGAAAGAGAGAGAGAAACTTCAAGTCCTAAGGGAGGTACTCGTGTTTCATGGAAAGGTCCATTGTGCGCTTGAGGCGTTGGTGTCTGGCATCAACAATCTCTCGAGGGAGGCGATTTAGGGCTTCCTTTATGTCCAGATCGTACATGGGATCGTATAGATCATCGTATCGAAGGCCTTAATTCATATACGCATATATAAGAATTAGAAAATAAAATAGGACTCAAATGACTAATTGACGATAAAGTGAGAATTATAGACTCAAAATTGAACTACAAAAGAAACCTGATGATATATATATATATATATATATATATATATGTGTGTGTGTGTGTGTGTGTGTGTGTTTGTGTGTGTGTGTGTGTGCGCGCGCATATAGATAGAGAGAAAGAAAAAAAAAAGCTAACCGTAATTGAGCAGTTGTTTGGAGAGGACATTCATATGCTGAGCTGCAAACCAGTTCTTCTTCGGATCTACAAGTCATTTCATGAATTTCAATACCATGTTTACCTCACCAGCTCTCTCTCGAAATAATCTTTTGGAAATGATAAAATTGGCGCAAACTATGCCTAAACGGCTACAAGGGTTTGTCCCGTAAGGTATAGTGTGAAAAAAAAAATGAAAATTTACTGGCTAATTTTATTTTCAGATTTTAATGACAAACAAGTTTTATAAAACTTAAACAAAACCAAGAAGTTCTATTTTGAGAAATATTTTTAAACAACTACATATTTTATAAATAATGAACATTTTCTTCCCCTCTGTTACTTTTGCTTTTAGTTTTTAATATTTTGTGAGTTGCGTGATGTGAAAATTGTGTGTAAGAATGTAAGATTATTATCAGATTAAAGACTGAGAGAATATGAATAGGTCTAGCTGGATCTTTTGATTAATTTTCATATTATTTTAATTGTAATCAAATTAAAAATAAAATCAATCATGCAAAACAATAAATATAAAACAGTAAAAAAAAATAGTGAGAGATGAACGTGAAAACCTCAAATAGGAAAAACCATGGAGACTAGTCATTTCGGATGAAATAATTCACTATATTGAAGCAAAGTACATCATTCTATCTCAGTCTCACACCCACTACTCGAGGGCTCGAAATTTTTTTTATTATTAATTACACGTTGGCTAGTTTAAGCATGATTAATTATTTAATTGCATGCTTGGTATTGATGATTGGACTTATGCATTTAATTTTAGTTCATTGTATGTATAGTGGACATGAGTTCACCACGATGATGTGTTTATGAAATTATCATTATACACATGTTATGGATCATGTTAGATGTGTGTAGGATCATTATAAAGAATGCATGTATGTCAAGGAATGAAAATTGGACATTAAATAGACATGTATGGAAAATCAGGATTTTGTCTGGGAAATTATAATTGATCATGTTAGAAATAAAGAAAGATAATTGTATTTTATTGAATTGATATTGTGAACAATACATAAAGGCCTATTTATAGGCACATAATCTTGGAGGCTAAGTAAACTTAGGGAACAAAAAATTCTAGTCCTAGATGGTTTAGAAAATGGTGTAAGAAATCCTAGGTGATTTAGAATAAAACCAAAATAGTAAGTAAAGAACATAATATTAAATATATTATCTAACAACCCCCTTCAAACTCAAGGTAGGTTATATGAAACCAACTTGAGTTTGGAGCAAAATCTTGAATGCATGTGGCTTGACGTAAGCCAAGCAATTTGGATCTTTACACAGCCCAACCCACGATAACAATTATTCGATCCAATCTAGAACAAACAACAAGAGAGCAATCGATTCACTATGGCAAATGAAGACTCGTCAAAGAAAAATGCCATGTTATCACATGTCAAAAAAAGGACTAAAAAATCTTCAGAGAATAAAATTTCTTAAGAACAAATCGACGGACAACAACAGTTTCGTCGCAAGAAGATGAAGTTTCTTCGTGGCTCACCGTAGACTGGTGATGACGCGTGCAATGTTGGAGATGTTGTGTGAAACTAGTAGGATAACATACACCAAAGCCGACATACTGGTGAAGCAACCTTGTCTTAGACATAGCCACCAAGGAAAAGCTAGATAATAAAGTTAGTGGCTATGAAATGCAAATGAAAACTTGTATATATGTATATATATAAGACGGAAGGTATGTTCTATGATTTACCACCACCAAGGATAAAGCGGATGGTGTCATCTCCGGCGGTGAAGGCGATCGACAATGAAGACTACCAGGAATTGATAGGCTTTGATACTATGTTAGAAATAAATAAAGATAATTATATTTTATTGAATTGATATTGTGAACAATACGTAAAAGCATCCTAGATGGTTTAGGAAATGGTATAAGAAATCCTATATGATTTAGAATAAAACCAAAATAGTAAGTAAAGAACATAATATTAAATATGTTATCTAACAGATCTTAATCCCTATTACGATAGATCATGACTCCATGAGAATTTGAAGGAGTTCACTGGTAAAATCCAGCAACTTACGATACACCCGACGATTGATCATTGATACATCATAATTTATGATTAATCGTATTTCACTTTATGATTGATCGTATTGCACACCAGGGTTGTGCATTTATTAAGGAATTGCATGTATGCTTATACTCTTATGAGGGGTCCACTGGTACGAGATGTTGTATGTATATATATATGTTTATGCTTCCGCTTTTATAAGGTTTAGTTTGGATACTAGTTATCCCAAAAAAGGTATTTTTGTATGGGCATGTCGAGCCGGGACGGGTCCAAGTTACCCGGGGTTTGACTACGACTTTTATGAATAATGTAAGAGTATAAGTGAACTTAGAGGGACTTAAATGAAGTTTAGAGAAAAGAGGAAAGGCTAGTAGGTGATTAAGTGAGAGTTAAAAAGGGTGGAGGACAAAAACTGGATAGTTGAGTGACTAAGTTACAAATACTTGCAAAATATCTACATATATAGATATTTTCAAAATATGTATATCTAGAGGCTAAAAATCATATTTTCTCCTCTCTCCTCTCTCTTTTGGCCCACCACTCTTTCTCTCCTTCTCATATTTTAGTTCTTCAACTTCTCTCTCTTGATTTGGAAGGCTTAAGGTGAGATTTGAGGCTTGCTCCAAGATGAAAGTTTGTTCTCCTCTCTTCCCTGTACGTTCTAACCGGTTCAAAGTTTCAGTTTAGTGAAGTTTGAAGCTTGAAGATTCTAGGGCTTGTGTTGACAAGGCTTAGATTTGAGGTAGGGGTGTCAATTCCTTCCCCTCTTTGATTCTATAGGTCATATAAGTGTTATATGATGTGCTAGCATGATTTATTTTATGTTATAACATGATGTACATATGTGAGATTATTCCTATATTTGAGAAATATGTCTTCTTGCATGTCTTAGATGAGTTTGGGTACCATTATGCTTGTAAATTAAAGAATACGCGTATAATGTGCATTGTATAAATTTTTGTACTTGAAAAGTATGTATTTATGTGTACTAGTGTGTTGTACACTTAAATTTATGGATGTACTTGAGGTTTATGTTCATTTAGAAGCATATATACTTATAATTGGGATCATTTACGTGCATTTAAAAACATATATGAATTGTGTGCTCTATGTGTTTGATAAAGTGCATGAAAGGGGTATTTTTCAAAAAAATGCATTGTAGTAGAGATTTTATGGTATGAAATTCATGACATTGCAATATGCATGATGTATACGTGGTAGTGGCATTTGTGTAGCTTATTTGGAATCATATTCTTGTGAGTGAAATGATGTATGTGCATTTGATACCACGTATTTGATAAAATTCCCAAAAAGGGAGTTTTCATGAAAAATACTTGATAATGATATTCATGAGGTAAATACCATTGCTTTGTGTGAATCATGATATGTACCTGTTATATGTTGAATAAAGTGGCTTAAAACACTTGTGTAGAATTTGATGAATTCTTAAGATGGTTAGATTATTGTATTGTAAAACCTATGTGTTGGATGATGATTTTTTGGAGAACGTCATAAGAAGTAAGAAAGATCCGGAGCTCTGGGATGAAAGGCCCCAAACTTGGTCATGCGGATGTCGCTACTGTCGGGTTAGCAACTCGTGAAGCGTAAGCAGAGTATTTGGCCTTAAGGCACTTATTGTAGTCTTCGTTGTCAACAACTCCCTAATTGAATGGTTTTAAACATTGTGATTGTTGAGTTATAGTTGCGTAAATGAGCTTAAGTTGAAGTTGTGGAACTATGATTTGTATTCTTTGAACTTGATGCCTTGAATGTGTACGTGATATATGAATAATTGTTAGAATTGTTTCAATGCATGTGTAGAATGAGAATGACATCGATATGCCATGAGACTTGTAAAGCATGCTATGTAGTTGATAGTCATATTCTTTTTTGATAAATATAGTTGATAGTCATATAATGAGCATTGTAAAGCATGTCATGTAATTTGATAGTCATGTGATAAGTATTGTAATGTATGCCATGTAGTTGGGCAGGTATGCCATGTTGCATTCATACATGACCACCTGCGTTATCGTAGGGTTGGTTTGAGCATCTCTACTGGGCAAGTTGTCACTCACCCCTTTCCCCCCAAATATTTTTCATACGAAGTATCGGCCGTGGATGAAGCTTAGAAGTGCTAAGGTTGAAGCATTTGCACGTTCTTTTGAGTTTTTGTTTATTTTGTTATGGATGCCATGTTAGGCATTTAGAGATGAATATGGACTTTTAGTAGAGAACACTTGATGTTGAGAATTGGACATGTCTATGTATGTTTGGGTATGGTTCTCTATAATTTTCTCTCCTTTGGATTCAAGGATTTATGTGTAATGATCTTTGGAGGAATATAAGATTCTTTGGATTTGATCCAATTAAGATTGATGGTTTATGATGTTCTCTCTAGTATTCATGTTGTGGATGGTTTTAGATGAATTTTAGGCATTTTATAAAGGTTTTGGAGCCAAAACTTTGGAATTTGGCCACCAAACCGGCAAGTTATGATATATCAATGATCTATTATAATTATGATGCATTGTAATGCCAAGTACTATCGATTGTAATTGTTATTCACAGCACAGTTAGAATTTTGTCTAGATCTGTAAATGGATTGGATTCGGACCGGATCAAACCTGATCCAATCCGAACCCGATAAAGAATATAGGCGATCCAATTCGATTCGATCCGATAATCTGACGAATTATATATAATTAAATTCATATCTGATTTGTTATTAATCAGATATCCGACCCAATAACCCGATCCGAAAAAATATAATTTTTTTTTTATAAAAAAATTAATTTCAAAAGAGATTAACAAATAATAAGTAAGAAAAAAATGGGGAAGAAAAATAAAATATAAAGAAAAAAGTAGTAGAAATGTAAGTATTTGACTTTTTATTAAAGAAAAAAACTATAATGAAAGACAAAATAGAGAGAAGGAAGAATAAGAATGAAATAATGATAAAAAAATATTTAAATAGTATATAAATAGTATATGTTATAACATTAGATAATATATTTAAAATAAATTATATATTAAATTATTTCAGATCGGATTATTATCGGATTGAATCGACCATAATTCATATCCGATTTGTTTAACTAACAGATTATCGAATTCGGATTGCTAACGAAATTGAATGTCCAATCCATATCCTAATTATTGGTTCGGATTCGGATCAAAATCCAATCCATTGACAGTTCTAAATTTGTCCAAACATCAAAAATGCATAACTTCTTCATTTTAAATCGAAATTGAGTGTGATTTTTTTAAAAATTGAGTATTTTTTAAACCTCTTTCCAATGGACTAAGTTTTCAGTTTGAGATTCACATTGTACTAAGAGATAAGTGTTTGAAGTTGAGGGATTTATGAGTGTGAACCGGGCTAACGTTGATTGTTCACCCCCATTTTCCTCGCTCTTGATTAGGTGTCAAAAATCGGGGTGTGACAACTACACTTAGTCAAGTCCTAGCTGTTGAACACCTTAGTCTTACTCCTACGACTATATGTCTAGTTGATGTAGATTCAAGTCTCTTAGATATTACAAATGGGTTGCTAAAAAAATACGATCGTTCCGCGAATAGTCTATCCCTTTCTTAGTGATTAAATCACCTTCCTTTCACTCGTGATGGTGAATAATAAAGAAAAAAATCTTGTTACTCTAATCAAAAAAGATAATCCTTAAATAAGCTCTTTACAGTCAATTACTTGAAGAACAAAACCCTAAACTACCTCCACAAACTTCGATGAGGGGTATTCGTTCCTTTTTAGGGCATGCATGCTTTTATCGTAGGTTTATCAAGGACTTTAGTAAGATATCACAACAATTGTATAATTTACTCGCTAAAAATGTTCCTTTCCACTTTGATAATGCATGTTTAGAAGCCTTTGAAATGCTTATGTCACTTCTATTTTCTGCCCCTATCATGCAGCCTCCCAACTGGTCCCTACCACTTTGGAATTCACTATCATGTTCAGATTAACTCCTCCATTATCCCCCTTTTTGCATCCCTACACAGTTTCTGGAAGAAAGGAACTCAACAATCTCCAATGCCAGTCCTTACAAATGTCTAAAACTGCAAAGAACGCTACTATAGAGGCATGTATTTCTAAGGAAATAATTAGTGTTTTCTAGATCCATCCTAGTCTATAGATGTATTCAAATTTAGGAACATTTCTTCTCACCTTGGTGTGTCCTATAGGATATAATTATAATTCTAGTGAGAGAAATTGTGTGCAAGAGTACCTTCTGAACTTCAGGTTCAATGTTACTTCAAGGTTCCAATATAAACACACTCGACTTTGTTTTTAGCTCTCATAAACATTCATAATTTTTTTTAATAAATATTGCACATTTATGCATATTGCACTTAGGGACGGAACCATGCCAAATCCCTCCACTGCCAAATGGCTTCCCGTAAAAGGTTTAGCAATTCTAGTATTAACATGTGTCCATAAATTGTGAAACCTTGTGCTTTTTTATATGTAACATCATTTTATTTATTTCTCTTGAAAGAACAAAAAACCTGCAATTTGCAATAAAATACAACTAATAATCATCTATATTCAACCTGTAGCTTATCGGTTCATTACACACCTAGATTTCAGATTGTTAAACCAAAAAAAGCCAACTTTTGATTACATACATATAAATATATATACACAGAGTTTTCAGCGTAAAACATTAATAGTAAAAATTAAGTAGCTCATGACTATTAGATGACCAAGCTATAAATATATACAAAAAATTCACAACCAAATAAATAAATTTTATAAAAGAAATGCAATGAGTGTTTGATTGATACCTTGCTAAGACTGCAAAATGCAATGAAGATTGGACATATCTGCAACAATAATTGTACTATTTAGTTTTCGCTATGATGAGCCAAAGAGGGATGATGCACTTGACCTAAAAGTAAAAAGTAGGAAAAGGAGATATTCAGGTCACATACAAGCCACCACACCAGAATGCTAACCAATATACTAAAGAAAAATAACAAGATGATAGTGACAGATAAATATTACCTTCCAGATAGAGCAGCATGTCAACAAAATATATCACAGGCGAAGATATTTATCTCCTTTGAGGGACCAAACAAAATCTGGAAGCAGCTTATAAATAATAACCATCGACAGTTTTTCAGACACATGAAGCCCCAACAAGGGAGTTATTCCATTTAATCTTTCCACTTACAAGAATATCATAAGTTGTGTCGTCGGGTACAAGACCTCTGTCAAGCATTTCATCATGTAATCTAAAAGCCTCTTGGACATTTCCCTCCCTGAAGTATACGACAATCAATGTATTATAAATAAGGACACTAGGAGATGTATCCTTCCTATCCATCTCATCCAAGACTTTGCGTGTATTCTCTAGTTGTCCTTTATTGCAAAGACCATGTACCAGAACAGTATATGTGATGACATCTGGCATGATACCCTTGGCAAGCATTTCACCATAAAGATCTGAAGCATGGATTGTTTTCCCTTCTTTTAGCAACCCATCAATTAATGTAGTGTATGTTATCAAATTACAAGGAATCCCCTCATTGATCATTTTCTTATGTAAGGCGAGAGCGGCTTCCATGTTATTTAAATTTATGAAGCCACTAATCATACTATTATAAACAATTGCATTAGGAAATAACCCGACTTCGAGGAGTTCATCAAATAGTTCACATGCACTTTCCACGTCTCTTCTTTTGCAAAATCCATCTATGAGGGCACTATATGCAGTAACATCCAATTCAAGGCCCTTGCTTCTCATCTAATTCCGCATTTTCAAAGCAAGATCAATATTGTTGCTTTTGCAAAACCCATCAATCAAACTGGTATAAGTTACAACATTGGGGGAAACCCCACTCTCCCACATCTCTCTAAGAACAGCCAATGCAGAATTGATGGCATTTTCCTTGATAAAACCATCTATAATGCTATTGTAAGTCATACAGTTAGAAATAAAACCCTTCTCTACAAACTTCTTCAGCATATCCCTTGCCTCAGATGTGTGGCCAACTTTGCACAAACCATTGAGAACTGTATTGAAGGTGAAGTCAATGGCGGAAGTTCCTAAGCCCACCATTTGGTCAAACGTGTTCAGGGCTCATTTAGTCTCACCTTTTTTGAAATACTCATCAATCATAATACGATATGTCATTGCATTAGCTTTCAAACCCCACTACAACAAATTAGGCATTTTGCGACCAAATTATTTGCGACCAAGCTCAAAAGGTCACAAATTGTATATTAATTGTGACCAAAATAGATTGATCGTAATATGTAATGCATTTGTGACCAAAATATTCTTTGGTCGTAAATTATGTCGTATTAACGACCAAAATATCTTTTGGTCACAAATACTAGTCTTATTTGCGACCAGATTTTTTAGTTGCAAAAAAAGTAAGGCATTTGCCACCAAAATTCTTTTTGGTCACAAATTGTTAAAGTATTAACGACCAAAATATCTTTTGGTCCCGAATACTTTCCTTATTTGCAACCAAGTGTTTTAGTCGGAAAAAAGTAAGTCATTTGCGACTGAAATATTCTTTGGTCGCAAATTCTGATAGTATTAACAACCAAAATATATTTTGGTCGCAAATATTCTTTTTATTTGCAACCAAATTGTTTAAGTCGTAAAAAAAATATTGAAAAAGTCAATATTTCCATAAACCACACGGTTCCTATTTTAAAAAATTGTGGGACAAAAAGAAGCTCTTAACTCTACTTTTTTATATTTTTAAATTTTCGTTTCCAAAGTATAGTAAATGTTGTAAATTAATTAATTTTCACTTTAGTAAATTATAGCTTTCACACTTCTGCTTTAAAATATTACATTACCCTTGCCTCAACAACTAAGCCTTTTATGCTTTACCATAAACCCATTTTCACTCACATACTTATTCATTCAAAATCTCACTCTCAAACCATTCTTTGCTTCAATCATAGAACCCAGCTTAACCAAGTTTCCGATTTTGAGTGATACTTTCTCATTATCTAATTATAACCTTCAACCACATTTCAATAGCATCAGCAGTCTTTGAGCTTCTGTTACCAAACAAGATGTACAAATATTAATTTCTTTCACAAACTTAAACCAACAAATCAGATGACAAACCGTGTTGGAGAGAGCACACATGCAAAGAACGCCTATGGAGTTCCTAAAAGGGCTTGGAGGATAGGGAGTGCAAAAGCTATAATTTTACCAGAATCCGTCTGTGCAAGTCCTATCAGGTCCTTTCCTAAATCACATAATCCATAGAGTAGAACCAACATGATGTCCCATAAAGTATGGATGACTCCAATAAATATAAATGGATGACTTAAAAAGAAAATAATATCATTTAGATACTAGAAATATACTTAAAAAGAGACTGCCGATAAAAAACTAAACATAAATAACAAATATCAATATATAAGATGAAGAAATAAAGAGAACGGACCTTCCAATGCATGAGGAATGGCTTCAGCCTATATCTTGGACGGGTTTTTCGAGCCCAAATTATCACAATCTTCCACTAATTGCTCACATACTCCCGGGTCTTTAAATGGCTTGACCTATTATGTGTCTTCTGCCATCATTTTCTATACACCTACCAAAAAAATAAGAGACCTCAAATCAAGTTAAAAAAAAGTAAACCCAAATCATATAGAAAGCATTTCTATAAAAAAAGATCAAACTGAAATAAGGAAAAAGAAAAGTACTAAAACCAAAAATTAGTCTTCAACAAGCACATATCCATATCCAAACTATTCTTGAGATAATCTTTCATGGTGTTACCATTGTATTCAATGCCCATGCCACTAATTTCTAATTGATGTCCTGTACAGATTTCACTACCCCTTCCATTATCTGCAGACAATAGTAATCAGTGACAATTACTTGAAGCCTAGCTTATGAAGAAACAGGGAGGGTATCATAAGGTTTTCGTGTTCAATAGTAGATAGGTCTTCATTCTCAACGGTCCCATGTATCTAAAATTAAATTTCTTTCACTTTGCCTACCTTTCTCATCAAACAAACAGAAATGAAAAAAATAGGAAATAAAAAAATATATAAAAATCTAAGAGTAAATGCTTGTAGGGACATGTTATCAAACACTTAAACTACAACTACTCAAACACACATAAATTCGTTAAAAGGATGTCGTTAAAAACCCTTTTTCTTGTAGTGATTTAAAAATCACCAAACAAACCTACTATTTCTAAAAGAGTAATACAAAAATAATAAAACAATACAAGCAAACTGCTCAACACAACTAAAACAATAACTAACACACCAGCCAACAACATAATTCCCCAATAACAAACCACAGCCCATATCAACAACTCTCCAATCGCAGCAACAACAAATCTCAACAATAAGATCAGCAAGCAAGATAAACACTTTCAGCATACCAAAAATCTGAAATAAGATCAGCAGATGCAAACCACAAGTTAAAATTGAGATATTCCTCAAAATTAGCAGTAAGATCATAAAAATCATTAATAAAAACTGAAAAAACTTTAATGTGACCGGTGGAATTTAGTTAATTGGATGGATTTATTCAACCTACTGGTTTGGTCCTATATCCCCATTTCTCAATGCAAAAAACATTAAAAATGATAATAATGAAAAGTTGTGGCTCTAGTGTGATTTGATTGGGCCGATTTAGCATTTAACCCTTTTTTTTATGACATTTTTCATCAATTTATTAAGTTGAATTATACTTTTTTAGAATCAAAATGGGCAATGATAAATTTTTTTAGTATTTTTTAACTTTTATTTTTCTCTAATGTCAAAATGGCATTGTTTATCAATTTTATTGTGATTGTTAATTAAGTGATGACTTTTAATGACTCTTTTAGAACAATGTAAAAAGTCATATTTTTATTCATGCATGTAACTTAGACCCGTTCAAGAATCATTGCTTGGTGCAATGGTTCTTGAATTGTCCCATTGGACAGTTTGGGAATGTATAATCTTCATTGTAGTGAGTTGTTCGTGCTATGTTTTGATCTAAGAAAATGTCTTCAGTGTTTCTCCATGTTTCTCTGGGTACATATTTAGACTTGGTGTTGTACGTTATTGGTAGCAACCAATTTACGTATGTGCATCCCGTCTATCTTGTGTAGTTAGAGAATCAAGGGGAGATGCTGTCGAAATTTTCTAAAAATTAGAATATAACATTTGAGCAATTCACTATGATGCAAATTATGTATTCTCGAATGGGATAGAAAAACCACACCTATAGTAAGAAGTTGAAGGGATTATGATTCATTATGCATACGTTGAAATGATGCACATTATGTATTTTCGAATGGTAAAGGACCACTAAATTGTTAGTTAGAAGTTGAAGTCATTAAGATTCATGATTAATGTATCACAGAATTGCTTTTTTATAGGCACATGGATTATATTGTAGATGAACTGCTTGGTACGACGTCAACTTATGTGGGTGGCCTTGGACATGACATGGTTGCTTCATCCTCTAATCCTAGCCTACATAACCAAGTGTTGGTGGCAAACAAGAGAAATGCTATATTGGAGTCTGAAATTGAAGCTCTTAAGAGGGATGCTACGGAGAAAAATAATCATCTAGAGTTGGAGACTAAAAAGGCTAATAGAGAGGCTGTAGATGCTAAAAGAGAGGCTGCTAAGGCTGTAAAGCAATGCAACAAATGGAGAAGCTCAACAATACTAACTAAACCTCGTCACAAGGTATGATTTTTTTATGTTGTTTTTCTTCTTTTTATATATTTAACGTATATGTTGCGAATGGAGTTGGATAGAAAAATTATTATAATTATTTGAAGTCATAAACATACAAAGATGTGATCCTAGCTAGACAAAAACCATCATATATAGCTGCAAGTGAGGCTAACCCACACAAACCTTCAGATATATATGAGTCTCTTTACAGATCGAACTCATGGCGACAATATACATATATATGTGGAGAGAGAGAATGAGTTGATATACCTGATTGAGCGAAGAACCTACTATTGTCGTATTGTGAATGAACAAAGAACCCCAATGTTCTGAACCAGATCAAGCTAAGAGTGGATATGCTAGAGAAATTTGTTGAAAATAAATTATTTTTGGCACTTTCCAGGAAACTGCCAGCTTTGAAAGACTCTATTGGCATTTATTTTACAAGCGCTAGAAACTTTTATATTTTCTAGCACTTTGAAAATTGTCAGTGTATGCTAAAATTCTTGTAGTGACACCTGACTTATCTGCCACCAAATATCAACAATAGCAATAATAGGTTAGATCTTCAGCTGATTTAAACCATCCACCATCTTACCTAGCCAATGCATAGCAACAACATACTACAAAACATCACTTTTCGACAAATAATAGTCTCACAATCTCTAATAAAAAAATTTCCATTACCAGGTACCCACATTACACTTTCAGCTTAACAGCAGGTACATTTGGCACACTGTTTCTCAGTTTTATCAACTTTATAGTATTGATACAGGCCACCTATATGAATCGTTCCTATTTTTGGTTTTCTTGGGACTTGGTGTTTAATTTCTGAACTTTCTTTGTCATGTTAAACAAATCACTTGACTTCTTTTATGCTCCTTTGACATGTAGTATTCTTGAGCTTATTCGGGTTTTGATTAAGTTTAACCTCCTCTCAAAACGTGGTTTTGTGTAAGCATTAGGTTGTGAAATGCTCAAGAATGAACATTCTAAAAAAAATTAAAAAGGGCCAAACATGGTTGTTTGCTGCTTACTCGGATATCAATCAAACCGTGGTTTTGTGTAAGCATTTGGTTATAACAATCTCATTTTCTTGGTGCATATTCAGAACTCATTACTCTTTTGCATATTATATGACAATATGGAATAAGTTTTACCTTTCTTGGTTGATATCTTATAGATGGGATCAAGATCATCTTCATTTAATGGTAGTGTGGTGGAGAAATATAGATACATTTAGGTTGCATGATCAGGTTATCATTTTATCTCTTTTTTGTTCCTTTTTCATTATTGTTGGCTGTCCCTTTTTTTGAGTTTTTCTTTCTATAGCTATTATATTATATATCATAATTTCAGCTTATTTGTTATCTTTCTGATCAGTGGGAAAAGGAAGAAGGAATTGTACTAGAGATTGTGCAAGCTCAATTTTATACAAGGTTATTTTGATAACTAGTTTATTCAGTTCATTGATCTTTTAGTACTTTATGTAGGTTGGACCCAGACTGAAGGAAGTTACTTTTTGAAATGCCGAATACATAAGGAACTTTTGCTCACGCACAAATGCCTCCAACTACTTCATTACCATCTTTTGTTGCTTTAATCAAGCATGTTAGTGATATGCATTGGACATGTCATGGGTATTTGTAATGAAAAGTTGTTTTGGATGTAATTAACAGTATTTCTTTTGTTATGGACATGCTTTGGGTAATACTTGTAGCATGCTTGTTAGGAATATGGCAAGAACATAATTTTTGTAAAGGCCCATTTGACTTTTGTTATGGACATGCTTTGGGTAGCAATCTATAATAGTGCATAGACAGGACTTATTTGCATTTCTATGAGTAATTTTTTTAAAATTTAACTAACAATGATAAACTGACACTTTACTTTATTTCAAGTATTGCAATTATCAAGGATGCTCTTAAATATATATCTAGATAAGAAATAAAGATCATATAATGTGATCTTAAAAATGTAAATCTCTTTTGAACACACTTGTGGGTCATTAGTAGAGTAGTAAAGAGACCAAAAGATTTAGTTGCAAAAGGAGCCTCTTTAGCGACAAAAAGATTAAGTTGTAAAAAAAGACTGTTCAGTGACCAAAACATTTAGTCGTAAAAAGGAGCCTCTTTAGCGACCAAAATATTTAGTAGCCAAAGGAGCCTCTCTAGCAACCAAAACATTTAGTCGCCAAAAGGAGCCTCTCTAGAGACCAAAACATTTAGTCGCAAAATGAAGCATCTTTAGCGACCAAATTACTTAGTCTTAAAAAGAAGCCTTTTTAGCAACCAAAAGATTTAGTCGAAAAAGAAGCCTCTTTAGCGACCAAATTACTTAGTCGCAAAAAGAAGGCTCTTTAGCGACCAAAATATTTAGTCGCAAAATAGGCCTATTTAGCGACCAAAAAACATAGTCGCAGAAATGAGTCTTTTTAGCGACCAAAAACCTTAGTCGCAAAAGGGAGCATTTTTATCAACTAAATCTTTTGGTCGTAGATATGCATTTAGTCGTTAAAACATTTGGTCACTAAAAGGTTCACAATTACAACCAAGTCGCTTTTGGTTGCAAAAAAGAATTTGCGTCGCCACTTTTAGCAACCAACATGTGACCAAATGGTTTTGGTCGCTAGAAGTTTTTTGTGACTAAATCTAAACTATTTGTGACCAAAAAATTAGTCGCTAAAAAGCTATTTTCTTGTAGTACCCCTTTCCAGCATCTCAGAAAATAAACTTGAAGCTAAGTCCAAATTCCCTTTCTACAATGCCCAAGTAACAAATTGTTGTATGAAACTACACTTGGTACCACTCCCTTATTCACCATCTTATCCCATATATTACAAGCTTCATTCACCTTACCCATTTTACAAAGCCAGTATATGAGATTACTGTATGTGAAAATGTTAGCAATACCACACTCAACTGCCTCATCAAACTGTTTCGTGGCCTCCTCCCACAACCCAGCTTTCAGGAATCCCTGTATTAAAGAATTTACATTATAGACAGTTGGCTGGATACCTTGGAGATTCATTTGGCTGTATAATTCATACGCCTTTTCCATATTTTTATTCCTACAGCATCCTTCAATCAGAACTGAATAAGTGACCTTGTTTGGAATAAGTCCATCCTCCATAATGTTATTGAACAAATCCAAAGCAGTGCCCAAATTTCCTTGCACACAATGTCCCTACATCAAGCTTGTGGCAACCACCAATTCATAGGCTTCCCACAACTGACCATTTCATCCTTTAGCCTTAAAGCCTCTACCACATTTTCCTGCTTCACACAAGCTCCAATTACACTTGTAAACGTGCTCTCAAAAGGAACCCACCCCACTTCCTTCATCTCCTCCAGCAACTCACGTGCTGCATTAGAATTGGGTTTCTTGCATAGAACCTGAATAGCAGTACTGTATGTCACCGCATCGAGCTTAAGACCACTAGCCTTAGACCCCTTAAAGTACTCTTGTGCCTCATTTACTTTCCCTTCATTCGAATAAAAGTGCATCATAACATATATTGTAGTAGAATCATTGTTGATTCCTCTTGAAACTATATTATAGTACAAATCTTGTGCTTCTTTAATCATGTTTTTCCTAACCAGTGCAGTCAAGAGTATATTTATACATGTAACCAATGGACTTATATCACTTTCTATAATTCTATAAAAATAATCAATGGCATCATTATAACGTCCAACTCTAACATAACCATTCAACAAATAATTGAAAACACGCGAATCCAATTCAAAATCGAACCTTTTCAAGCAATCAACCAAGTTATCAAAAAGAACAGTAGCATTGGGGCCCGAATCACCGGAGACGTATTGATTGAGCAAATTCTGAGCAACTCGATGATGATTCGATGAACCATTTAAAATGTGGAGCAAAGCACAGAAGGAATCAGTGATGCCATGGAGGAAACCTCGTTGTTCCTCGGCCCATTTGAAGTGCTTCAAAGCAGAATCAGGGTCGTTCTTGTTGCTCAAAAGCATATCTATTACATGGGTTTTTATGAGAACTCTATTTTGTGCAATGGGTTTGGTGTATTTGTAGCTGGGTTTGGTAGAATTTGTTATTTTCCTGGATAATTTTGATTCTGAACTGGGTTTCTCAAGAAAATCAATGTTTGTATTGGGATTTTTGAGAAATGATGGTGATTCTAAGTTGATGGGTTGTCTAAAAGTCGAGAATCTGAGATGGGTTATGCGAAAATCACTGGTTTTGGGATTGGATTGACTGTAAGAATGTGGTTTTGGGAGTTTGAGGTCAAAGCTGAGCAGAGATTTTTGTTAGCTGTGCGGGAACAAATCAGCCATGGAAGGATTGTTGAAGAAGCAACCCAAGTTCTCATGCTTGGTGTTTGTAGAAGAAAAAGTGCCTGCAAAACCCTAGAAACCTTGAAGGCAAAATTCTTGTTTCAGGAATATGATCATTTCATTTCTTTATATATATTTTTTATTTTTGAGGCAAAAGACAATGCCAAATTTTTTTTAGAAAGAAAAAATGTTCTTATTACCATTATTAAGGTAAATTATTCTGATCTTTCAGTTAAGTCTTCTTTTTCCCCTAATTATTACACCTCTAATCATTAGCATACTTCATGTTTATCATTGCTCATAAAATAATGGACAAATTACACTTATTTCCTTCTAGATTAACTTTATAACATTTACCTCTCCTGTATTTTGACATATAACATTTACCCCCTTGTTAGTAACTGTCGTTAGTATATGTTAATAGAACTTATAAAATTACTATTATACTCTTACATCTGTAAACAACCACCATTGGGACAGCTCCATAGTCACCAAAGCTCCGACGACGAACAAGGATGTAGTATCAGTGCTCGTAGTGGTCTGTGAAGGTACTTTGGTGAGTGTTAGCTTGCTTCAACACTAATTGGTGGTCTGTGTATGGAGACCCAAATGATGGTCAGCAACCATTGAAGTTGACCATGCCCATATCTCCACTGCCATGCAAGCTCCTCCATCTTTATCCACTAAGACCGATTCCATGCCCACACCTCCATTGAAGCTCCAAGGTCCACCATTCACAGCTAGCCAAGACTCCCACCACCTCCACTGTCGCACCAAGAAGACCCACATCTCCATTGTCGTCATCACCTCGGCCAAACAGACCTAGTGTTGGTCAGATCCACCAAACCACCAACCCCACCACTATTATTCAAGCAACACCCAAATAGTCGTAGACCCACTTGCCCCACCATGAGCCACCACTATGCAGACCCACTTCGGACCTTCAACCGTAGCAACATTATCTCCAGCCGAGCCACCACCCACCTCCGTCTCCACAAAGCTTCACCACATGCGCCATCAACACTCACCATTGAAACCACTGTCGAGAAGACCCAACTCCATCCAAACCACCAGCCATTACCATCCTAATACTAGAGTTACCATTGAAGCCGAGACCCACCACCTCCACTGCCTCACCAAGAAGACCCATATCTCCATTGCCATCATCATCTCGACCAAACAGACCCATACCAGTTAGATCCACCAAACCACCAACTCCACCACCATTATTTAAGCAACACCCAAACAGTCGTGTAGACCCACTTCCCCCACTATGAGCCACTACTGTGAGCAAACCCACTTCGGACCTTCAACCGTAGCAACATCACCTCCTGCCAAGCCACCACCCACCTCTATCTCCACCATGTTTACCACTTACGCCATCAACACTCACCATTGAAACCACTGTCGAGATGACCCAGCTCCGGCCAAACCACTAGCCACTATTGTTGCAATGTTGGAGCTGCCATTGAAGCTGAGACTCACTAACTTCAGCCGCAACATATTTAAGGGTATAATTGTCCTTTTAAGATTAAATTTTGATGACATCAGCAATAATAGTTAGTTTGATTAACAGAATGGGGTATTTGTTACCAATGTGCAAACTAAAGGGGGTAAGTGTTAAATGTCAAAACACAGGAGAGGTAAGTGTTATAAAACCAATTTAGAAGAGAGGTAAGTGTAATTTTCTCTAAAATAATCGATGTACCCTAAATGACTACCCTTGCCCCTCTCTCCACTTGAACCCATTGTAGACCACTTGTTGTGGGCTAGTTTACAGGGCTCAAGGTTTGTCCATTCTTTGCACGAATTTGTGTGAATTTGTCGATACTCAATAGTACGTTTGGGTTTATAATTGATAATTGTCATAATTTTGAAAATTTTGTATGCATTCATGATAGAGTAAATGACTTTTTGGAAACTCCGTTGTTTTTATTTTTTGAAAAATAAAAAATTAAAACATGTTAGTGTAGTCATTTCTGTCAAAAAGTAGAATACGGTATGGTAATATTATATTTGTTGTTAAATTTTTGAAAGTAGAAAACTGAAAACTTGTTTGATAACTTATCTTTATGTCGCTCAAGTAAATAAAAAAAATACTTTTAATAATAATTAAATTTATTATTTAATTAATTAAATAATAATTATAAGCGTGGACATTTTTTTTAATCTTTTGATAAAATTGTGGTGAAACAACAAATGTGGACAATTCTTTAAAAAAAATCAAAAATAAAAAAAATTCATGAACTAACAATCACAAGTCAATAAAAAATTCGCAGAGGGTGCAAACAACAAAATTTAAGAGAGTTAATAAAACGGAAATTTAATTTACAAAAGATATTTGAAAAAAAAAACATAAGACAAAGCAAGTGCATTGAATTTTCAAATCACGTTTTTTTTTTTTGTCAGGAAAAATGGTTTGCACAATTTATAAATTTTCACTTACGTGTAACACCACTGTAGACCCAAAGTGACGAATGTAATAAATCAATTTGAATAAGCGCTTCCACAAAAGCAAAGTGCAAATGCTGATTCAAGATTCACACAACTCCAAAATGGTAAAGCCAAATTTGACACACAGGTTCTGTTTTGTCGTCTAAAATTATTCCCCTTACTAGAGTCCATACAATCAAACAAATAATATTCATACAAAATCCAATATTTTAGTAAGTGTTAACCAAATAGTTTACCTTCCTAAATTGTAAAGTCAAATCTGGATCACTAAAATACCCCTCATGTGTGCATCGACTGGACCTTGTCATCAACAACATGGTGCCAATTCCTATGTTCACTGGTCAGGAAATGCCATATTTTTTTCATGTATATATATATATATATATATGTATATATATTATTGAAATTTCATGAGATTTGATATATTATCAGGCGGCTACAACTTCATGATTTTTCGTTACCAACACTCCCTATCAGAATTTTCAAATTTTTAATAAGTGAAATGTCATAATTGCCCCTGATTATTTAAATGAATTTTAATATAAAAAAATTAAAATTAGAAAATGACAAAACTGCACTCATCTCCTCTACCTTCTTCAACTACCATTAGAAACCCTAGCCGCCGCTGCCACTGCTTCTTTCTCTCTCATCTCTTCCAACCACGACAACCACCAACCACAACCACGACCACCACCACCACCATCACTTAACCATAGCTATCGCCACCACCGCTTATTTCTCTCTCATTTCCTCCTCCAACTACTACTGCCACCAACCACATCTGCCACCACCACCGCTTCTTTCTCTTTCATCTCCTCCTCCAACCACCACCGCCACCAACCACAACCATAACCACCACCAATTAACCACAGCCGCCACCACCACCGCTTATTTCTCTCTCATCTCCTCCTCCAACCACCACCGCCACCAATCACAACCACAACTACCACCAGTTAACCACAGCCGCCACCACCACCGCTTCTTTCTCTTTTATCTCCTCCTCCAACCACCACCGCCAGTTAACCATAGCCACCACCCCTAGAAATCTTTTCTTTTCCTCCAACCACCGCCACCAACCACAACCACCATAATCTTTCCTATATCAATCAAAACCCCTAATTTTTCGCCGTTGAGGACTAAAATTAAAAGCTTGGAGGTAGATGATCGGAAATTAAACACAAATATATATGGAAATAAATAATTAAATATATATGTTAACATTAATATTTAAGGAAATAAATAATTAAATATATATGTTATATATATGTTAACATTAATATTTATGGAAATAAATAATTAAATATATAGGTTATATATTATAGTATAAATATATATAGTTGGAGAAAAAGAAAAAAAATAGTTCATTTTTTTATTTTATGTTAAGAGTATTTATGAAAATAAATAATTATATATTCAGGTTATATATTATAGTGTGTGTGTGTATATAAATATAGATAGAGAAAATAAAGATCATTTTTTATTTATGTTAACATTAGTATTTATGGTAATAAATAATTATATATATGTTATATTATTGTGTATATATATATATACAGAAAAAGACAGATAATTTTATATTTTATATTTTATGTTAATATTATTATTTATGAAAACAAATAATTATATATACATGTTATATATATGGTTGATGAAAGGGGCATTTTGGTCCATTAGACAGGGTTATTTAGTATTCAAATGGGTTAAATTAAAAGTCAAAGGGTAGTATGGTCATTTCACAATCAAAAAGTGGTCTGACACGGTGTATTTTTGGTAGGAAGGAGTGTATGTGATATACGGTACAAACTACAGGGAGTGTTGGTAATAAAATTGTACAAAGTTGTAACCGCGTGACAATACCTCAAACCTAGGGGTGTCAATGAAGTTTATTCACATATATATATAAAGCAATGCTATACGTCATGAATTTATTTCATGAATTTATATCATGAATGATGTGGCACATAACGTGGAGAGTTAGTATTGGTGGGATTCCCCCCATACACATAGTCCTATGATATTATTACTGAATCCTACCAATACTAACTCTCCACATTACCTGCCACATCATTCATGATACAAATTCATGAAATAATTTCATGACGTTTAGCATTTCTCATATATATATATAGCAGTGCTACACATCTCAAATGTATATCTTGAATTTGTATCTCGAATATGACGTGGCAATATAAAAAAGACATAAATATCCTTTATTACATATTACATTTTTCATAATTTTTAATATTTTATCAAACTAAATGAATCTCATTAAAGGAGGAAATTAGAACCCTAATCAAATTGGATTTGTCTCTCTAATTTTTTTTATTTATTTTTATATATTTTATTATATATACATATATTCTCTTTTGCACTCCCTCCACTTCTCTCTTTCTTTATTAGGTCTTTCTTTATAATTCAACTTTGATTGAAAATACCAAATCAAAATAAAATTATAAAAAACTTTATTATGTGTTTATTTAATTATTCACACATCTTGATAATGGAAAAAATTAGAGTTTTGAAATAGTTCCAAGCTTATGTTAAAGAAATTATGAATATTTTTTTGTAATTTCTTGTCTCAATTATTAGAAGATTTAATGGAAAGAATCTTTCAATGGAAGATTGGGGCATAAAATTTAATTTAAATTATACGTTATTGAGTTAAGTTAGGATTTGGATTCTATAATGATTTGTTTTTGCTATTTTTTCACTTTTTATTTCCATATTCTTTCAAAATAATAACATATAGAAAGTTGCCAAATAATTAGTCACTTAATGGCAAATAATCAGCCACCTAATTCCAGATACTAATTCATGAATATAGTTTAACATTTTCCATATATATATACACACATACACACACACACTAGACATACACCTTGAAACTGTCACTAAAAAACAGCAGAATCCTCCATTGTGATACCCGCCAAAGTTCAAATCATGTATTAGCGAAATGAACAATGACAAGAGAAATATATAGTAATGTGATGGAAACAACACAATTTTATCAAGCAATGACAAAGAAGATGCCATCACTGTGACAGCTTATCGTTAGAATCAACTCACCAGCCTTTCATGTTATATATAATCACACCATCATGGTATCAAATATTGCACCATTGAGCTTCAGACTAAAGCAATATCCTTGATCTCTCTCTCTCTCCTTCCCTCCAGTACTGGTTTTAATTGTTTAGAGTGAGAAACATGAATTATTCAGCCCTCCCTCCTAACCTATTGCCCAATGATGCGAGCCCCGTTTGGATGAACAAGGGTGACAACGCATGGCAGCTTACGGCAGCAACACTTGTGGGTATGCAGAGTGTGCCGGGGCTAATAATTCTGTATGGAGGTGCAGTGAAGAAGAAATGGGCAGTGAACTCGGCTTTCATGGTGCTCTATGCTTTTGCTTGTGTTCTTGTTTGTTGGGTGGGTTGGGGTTATAGACTGTCATTTGGGGACAGACTACTTCCATTTTGGGGAAAGATCAATGTAGCAATGGAGGAAAAGTTTCTCCTTCAACAGGCATTTCTTGGGATGTTTCCTAATGCTACTATGGTGTTTTTTCAATTTGTTTTCGCGGCAATTACTCTGGTTTTAATCGCTGGGGCTGTGTTAGGACGGATGAATTTCTATGCATGGATGTTGTTTGTGCCACTCTGGTTAACCTTTTCTTACACAATTGGAGCATTTAGTATTTGGTGCCCTGATGGTTTCCTAGCTAAGGCCGGAATAATTGATTACTCCGGTGGATATGTCATACATTTGTCTTCTGGAGTTGCAGGCTTCACAGCTGCATATTGGGTATGGAAGAAATTCTTCTCTCTCTCTCATAATTTTCTTTTAATAAGCTAAGGACACTTGTTTTTTTATATATACTTTGTGAATCACTGTGTTGATTAGCAACTAGTGAAGGGTGCAATTAGTTTTTCTTTTGCAAACAAAAAATTCTAGCACTTTTGAAATGCTATCTAAACAATGCCTAAGATTATATCTAGGTGAAGAAAAAAAAGCAATCAAAATGACCTATTTTTTTCTATTGCAGGTTGGTCCGCGCCTGACCAAGGACAGAGAGAGATTCCCTCCAAACAACATCCTTCTTATGTTGGCTGGGGCAGGGCTGCTCTGGATGGGTTGGACTGGATTCAATGGAGGAGATCCTTATGTTGTCAGTGTTGATGCTTCCTTGGCTGTGTTGAACACGCATGTATGCACCGCGACTAGCTTGTTGACATGGCTCATGCTCGATATTCTATTTTTTGGAAAAGCTTCTGTAATTGGTGCAGTTCAAGGCATGATCACTGGTTTAGTTTGCATCACTCCTGCAGCAGGTAATTTCACAAACTGGCAGAGTTACAATTATGTTCATCAAACACAATAACCGCGCATTATTTAGCACAAAGTGACTTTTCCAGACTGTGTCCTTGTTTGGCTGCAATATACATTTGAGCAGCAAATACAACATGTTTGATGCATGAAGTGCAAGAGCCTACAACAAAACTATACATATGTGTATAACATGATCCTATTAACATAATACTATTTCCAAACACACAAGGAGAGATAGTGAGTGAGAGAGAGTGGCAGAGAGAGATTTTAGGTACTATATATATAGTTGATTGTCTTACATAGTACTAATTTACTTTGCACTTTGATTTAGGGGTTGTACAAACATGGGCAGCTATTATAATGGGACTATGCTCAGGCTCTATTCCCTGGTTCACCATGATGGTTGTGCATAAAAAGTCTGAGCTCCTGCAGAAAGTTGATGACACAATGGCGGTTCTACACACTCATGCCATTGCAGGAAGCCTCGGAGGAATCCTCACTGGTCTTTTTGCTGAACCAAAGCTGAACTATTTGTTCTATGGTTATTATGCTAATTATGTCGGTCTATTCTATAGCTTTGAAAATGGAAAAGTCCATATCGGATTCAGACAGATGGGAATTCAACTTCTTGGCATTTTGTTCGTGGTTGTAGTAAACGTTGTGGTCACGAGTTTGATATGCCTTCTGGTGCAGCTCATTGTGCCTCTAAGGATGTCCGATGAGGACATGGAGATTGGAGATGAAGCTGCTCATGGAGAGGAAGCTTATGCTATTTGGGGTCAAGGTGAGAGGCTTGAAAATTCAAGGATTTCGACTTTTAATGATCCTGAAATGCCAGGGACTAAGTCCAGGGGTCAACTTGAGATGACATGAAATTGCATCTAGTTAATGTTTTCAGAAGCCCCTTAAAGAGGGTCATTGTTTTAAATGATCAATTCCAAAAGTCACAAGATTATAGGAAGTGTTGTTTGTTTCCTGTTGTAGAGCACATCTTCCCAAATAAGAGATAATAAAAGCTTTATTGTTCCTGTGCTTGTACTAGTTATTTATGTTAATGAACCAGACTGAAATTTTTGTTTGTGACTTTTCTGCGTATATTAAGAATCTACTATACTTTTAACTAAGCAATACAAACTTCTCTCATGGATTGAGAGAAAGGCATACAAAACCTGTTATTTGTATTGAACAATGGGTTGATCAGAGTGTGTTTCATTGTGTTACTATACCAAATTCAATGTTCTATAAAAGAATTTTCTACTTATGAGCAACAAAATTAATCCTCTTTAATTAGGAGGCTTGTGAAATTAAAATATGAAATTGTCGATAATGTAAAGTACTGCATTTGAATGATTTAAGAAGCTTACTGGCTAATAACTACTAAAATGGTATCAAATGATGAGTTGAAGAGCTTAGCTCCTAACACTAAGCTAACTTTAGATGATGGATATGATTAAAAATAATATGCTCAATGAAAGGCAAAAGAAAGCTTCCGGGTACATATTTTCTATATTAGAGGCACTTGTGACAAAAGAAAGAAAGAAAGGAAGGCATGAAAGAAGTAAAGATAGACCCTCTCACTGTTAGGATTGTATGTGTTCGTGGCACCAATTGGGATGTAATGATATTAGTTTATTAATAAGAATATGTTACTTATCATAAAACACGATTTATATATTATGAATGCTATGTATTAATTCGATTCAAAACTCGAATCATAATGTCCATTGACTACACAATGTCTTGTGCGTGCATGATATGGTTACCAAAATCGGGAGTACAAGTCACTTATATTGCGTTATCATAAAATATTTTGTTCGTTCAACAATAGTGGGTGGACTCCCTATTGATAAATAACAGAACATGATTGCCGACAAGTTACTATCAAAGTAATTGTGAGATCGTCATTGCAATTACTACTTGTCAATGTTATAGCCAATGTTATCATCAAGTATCAGAAAGTGATGAACCTTAGACATGATTGGTTAGCACTTTGATATATGCGGTGGGTCCTATGGTCTAAAATTCAAATATGTTAGGCGGTGGTTAATCATATGCTTTAGAACATGCTCCAAAGATTTACATATATACTAGCTAATTTGTTATGGTTTGATTGTATTTAATTAATGGTAAATTCAAGCGCTTGGTTTGGCTTTAATAAAATGGGTATATACCTCGGCAAAGTGCATAAGTTTTATTAAATGCTTTTTGATTAAATGAAAAATGATCAAGTGGTTTAATAAATATTCAATTGTTGATTTGGATTGATTGACACTTATACGTATGTCTATATCTAATTGTGCGTAAAGGAATAATTTCGTATAATTAATATGGGTGTTTGGTGTTGAGGTAACACAAGGTTTAAAGATAACACATGTGTACACAAAAATTTCATGTTCGAAAATCTAGGAATGAAAATAAATAACAAATAATCAATTTTCTATATTTCAGAAAAAAAATAGGTACATTTCTCTGTGAATTTTTACAAAAGAAAAATAAATTCCTTGATTCAATATCCTTGGTGATCTGGTTTCAAGGACTGTTGGAGCTTGATCTTGAATTGAGTTAATGAGAGTTCTCTTTAAGTGTTTATTCTTGAAGAAAATCGATGAGAATTTCTAATCGAGGGCTAAAGAAGCTTGATTTCGAACAGTCTTGTTGATGATTCTTTGAATTTGTTGAATCGTGAAGGAAGAACGACACGACTTTGAATGTATTTGTTATTTTTCTTCTTCAAAGTTTTGAAGGTTGGATGAACGTATGTTTAAAGAACTTCACGTGTTGATTGAAAGTAGAGTATGACAGAGTTTTAGTATTCTATCAGAGTCTCCTCCCCTCTCCCCCACCCCTAGACCTTTATTTATAGGCTCACCGGAGGGGTAGACTTGTAACTTTCTTTTCTTTTGATAATTAACCTATAATTATCCAATATATACATAATAATAATCTTTGATGATAATTATATATATATATATATATAATTATCTCTTTGACCTATTTCCAAGTGGGCTTGGACTTCTTAAATAATTTGGATTAGCACATGACCCATTTATTTGTGATGTGTCTGAACTCTGAATTATCTGACTTATAATATTGTTCTTTAGTAACCATTTAGACTCAATTACAAAAATACCCTTCCCCCATCTCTCTCTACCCCAATTGAAAACATTGTCTATACACACCCTTGCATATATTGTGTATATCAAATACTAATAATATATATATGGTGAATATGACTCCAAATCATTCATTTTTTTAAGTTTTCCTCATATAGTACTTATCCATTATTAACTTTCGTATTCAATTGAACCTTTAAATATGATGAATATACAGTGAGGATTTCTCCAATTTGAACTATCAGCCTCAACTGTATATCTCTATAAAATACAATCAAAACCCTACTATATATATATATATATATATATATAGAATGCAAAGTTGAGTTTAATTATGTCTACATTTTCTAATCCTATATTAGGTCAGATGCATAATAGAACATGAAAAGTATTAGGTTTAATTAATATGTTTAATTAATTAATTATTTTTAGTAACTACATAAAATACTTTGACAAAACTATCCTCAAATGGTTACTAAAGAGGAATTTAGTTTTAAGATTGGTGACTATTCATCTTTTTATATCTTTAGGGTCCCTTTAAAGCAATTACTTTTTAATTTTAGTCACTAAAATATAAATTTTCATTTTTTTTCATAGTATTAATCAATAATTTGAACTTAGCCTCTCAAGTATTAAAATTCAGGTACAAACATAACCAAAGAAAATGTAATAATAAGCAAATCAAAGAGAACATTCTAGTTACAACTTGTAATACCCCGAAAAATTTGGACGTCTATTCTTTTAAAGAATTTAAATTTCTTTATATTATTATTATTATTAATTTTCAATTCATGTGAAATGCCTTTATATGCAATTTATCATTTCATGTGAATTGTTAGGTTTGTATACAATTATTATTTTATATGAATTGGTTGTCTTTATAAATTCTTTCATTTCATGTGAATTGCTCTACTTTTATTTTTATCAATTTATATGAACTGTTTATTAATTGTGTATTATTTAATTTAAATATTTTAAATGCTTTGGATTGGGCTAGGGAGGAATCTGGGTTGGAATGGTTGGGATAAGGATATGCTTAAGTTGTTGGGCCATGGTTATAGTTATATTATGATTATTATTATTATTTTTAGTTATTTAGTTTTTAGAAAAAAAAAATAATAATAAAATAAAATAATTAGGACAAAAGATAATAAGAAACTAGGGTTTCTGCCGTTTGCATTACGCACAAAAATCAGGAGAGTAAACAAAAGAGAGAAGGAGTTCGGGTGAATGAGTATTTGAATCATCAAAAAGGCAAGTTCGAACTTTTCTCTTCCCCTTTGAATCTGTATACATATATTTTTTTTTGTATATACATGTTGCTGGAATATATGTATAATATATATATTAATTGTAGAGACATGTTGCTAGAAATTTGTATGCAATTAATTATGAAATTAAATGATTTTGCATGTTAAAAATAATTCTGTGAATTAAACATGAAGATTTTGGAGTTTTGGTACTGTTTTAGGGTATTTTTGCATATGTATATACATGTATATATGACTGTATAAGCGGGTATATATATATATATATACACATATATATATTAACATGAAATTGGGTTTACTGTATTCATCATTTTTGAACGTTTTTATTCCGATTAAAAGGTAGATCTTACTTCCTAGAACAATCCTTGAAAGTTTCGTTATGAATCGTTGGGTAGATTGACGGGAAATTGAGTTTAAAATTTTAGATTTTCGAAACTTGAAATTGAGCGTTTTTGATTTAGTCCGCGAGAGGGGATGATTTTGGTACCAATACGTAGCTTAGATCGATACGAGTTCAATGGTATATTCATTTCAGTTAGATTTTCCTTTCAGCATTTATAATTCTTTTGTTATTGTATTCTATGCTTGTTTGCTATCAGTTGTTAGTATCCCTCAAGTTTTGTGTATGAGACTGACCACCTCATGCGCAAAATTTTCTGGGAGGTATTTCACAACTTCAATACTAGTATCGCTTCAAAACCAAACTCAAGCATCCAATACATAAATATATATATTCAGATAAAAGTCCATATGTACATATATTTATATATGAAATTTATTAAACTAAAGCCATTATCTAACCAAAAACTGCAAAACTAACACCATAAAAATTAACATATTCTCCCATTTCTTTCTCAAAAAATCCACTTTCAGCTCCAAAAAGAAAAAGTAAAAAAAAAAAAAATTCACAATTAAAATTCTAAAAACTTAACCAAATTTATCACTCTATTTCACTACAACTAACACAAAATTTTATCCAAACAAAAAGAAAAAGAAAGAAAAAAACAAATTATAATCCTCAATGTAATTTCTGTTATGATCAATCCGTTTATTTCTTAAAAGGCTCTTCATATGAGAGATAAATAGAAATGTTCACAAATAGGTTTATTGTCAAAATATCAAATTAGGAAAGTGTAGAGAATGAGACTGAGATTGAGATTGAGATATGATGCCATTTACCTTCTTTATCTTTTGTTTTTTCATTGGGAGAAAATTAATATAAAAAGTCTCCATGGGTGGAATCTAAATATTGATTAATACTAGATTTTTTTTTTGTTCTTTAAATATTTGAATTTTTTTTGGTAGCCCTTTGTAAAAGAAATTGGTAATGTTAGTTTAGAAAATTTTAAATAGGAGAAATGTGATTTTGTTGGATCAGGAAGGAGAAGATGGATTTAGAATGTGACCATTAGATATATTTGGTGGATAAAATCTCTTTCTTTACTACATGTATGTATCGATTTGTATATATCGATTTGTTTGTACATCTTGTGTCGAAGACTCGAAAGGACAAAGACTCAAGGGACAATTTAAGTCATTCCAGAGCACCCCAGGGTCAATTCAGTAAATTAAGTAGAAAGCAGAAGCAGCTAGGTTCGCTTATAACATAGGTCTCTCCCCCCCTCTCTCTCTCTCTCCCTTTCTCGTCTTAACATTTCTGTGGAGTAGCAGCTCTACTACCTGCATCTACCAGGTAAAAGTTAGGGTTCGCTATATGTATATATATGCGCATTTTTAACTTTATCGGATTGAATCAATTTGTTAGAACTTCTCTGCAATCTGTTCTCGTAATTTCTCTACTCTTGTTGTTCTTTCTTCGTGAATTTTGTTATATTGTAGTCTAATCATGCCATGATGGATCTGATTGCTGTTTTCTTTTGATTTCAGTTCTGAAATGGTCACTTTTTTCGCTTTATGTTTGTGAAAGAATTAGGTAGGGTTTAGCGTGTGGTATGATTGAACCAGTATCGTACAGTCATACGTTCTTGATAATTTTGGAGTAGATATATCAGGAGTTTTGGTAACATATGGTCATATATTTGCATTTGTATGTACGCATGTACATATGTATATGTTTATATGTATTTATTTTTATGTTAATGTATGCGCTTGAACTGTATACTCGATCTGATTCTATGTGCTAAATAAATGCTCTGCTGGGCGGTTTGTTTCTCTCATAGGGTTGATGAACTGGAGAAGTGATTTAACTTTTAACAATTCAGATTAGATTCATGATTTTCTTGAACTTTTAGCTTTTTTAATGTGTGATTCTGCCTGAAGTACTTGTTTTTGTATAAATGTACTTGTGATATCCACTTTGACCTATTGTATGGGAGGGAGTGGAACTAAAGTAAAGTATGTATTTAGACTCCAATATGATTTGTTAGTATGATAAGATATCTACATTCTTTCGGTGGATATACAAAATGTGGTATGAATTGTGTTCACTAATTGGTTATCTTTTTGTAAAAGTATGGTTTCCATTAGAATTATCTGGCTTCTCAATTGGGTTGACAATTTTCAGAGCTGGATTACCATTGCTACTTGCAAGTAGCAGGTCTCAAGAATTGCTTGATCATCAATTTCCTACTAAATTAAATGAAATAAGCGGGTGTTTTATGCTTTATGGTATGAGTCTTGTGTGGGAAAGAACATCTCACCTATCATTCGAGGGTCACACAATGAGGAGATATTGATGTTTAGTGGCAATGCAGGGAAAGATCAAATAAGTTGAATGTGTTTGTTAACAAGTTTATAGATAGTAATGTACTACGAGTTGCACCCAAATTGTGTGGTTTGAATTGACTAACTAAAGTTGTTAACTCGAAGGTAATCGAGGCTATAAGGAATGGGTTTGAGTCAAGATGGGACTTGATATGCTAGGATATGATACAGGATATGTACGGACAAAATGGAATGATGATAATTGAAAAGAAGTCGACTCCAAGTATTGAGTACGAGTCTTGTGTGGGAAAGAACATCTCACCTA
The DNA here is from genome assembly GCA_026545225.1 of Cornus controversa. Classification (NCBI taxonomy): domain Eukaryota; kingdom Viridiplantae; phylum Streptophyta; class Magnoliopsida; order Cornales; family Cornaceae; genus Cornus; species Cornus controversa. The sequence continues at coordinate 63,388,211 of CM048846.1, read as the reverse complement.
TCATTCGAGGGTCACACAATGAGGAGATATAGATATTTAGTGGCAATGCAGGGAAAGATTGAATAAGTTGAATGTGTTTGTTAACAAGTATATAGATAGTAATGTACTACGAGATGAACCCAAAGTTTGTGGTTTGAATTGACTAACTAAAGTTGTTAGCTTGAAGGTAATCGAGGCTATAATGAACGGGTTTGAGTCAAGATGGGACCTGATATGCTAGGATATGATACAGGATATGTCCGAACAAAATGAAATGATGATAATTGAAAAGAAGTCGACTCCAAGTATTGAGTACGAGTCTTGTGTGGGAAAGAACATCTCACCTATCATTCGAGGGTCACACAATGAGGAGATATAGATGTGTAGTGGCACTGCAGGGAAAGATCGAATAAGTTGAATGTGTTTGTTAACAAGTTTATAGATAGTAATAGTCGAGGCTATAATGAACGGGTTTGAGTCAAGATGGGACCTGATGTGCTAGGATATGATACAGGATATGTCCGGACAAAATGGAATGATGATAATTGAAAAGAAGTAGACTCCAAGTATTGAGTATGAGTCTTGTGTGGGAAAGAACATCTCACCTATCATTCAAGGGTCACACAATGAGGAGATATAGATCTTTAGTGGCAATGCAGGGAAAAATTGAATAAGTTGAATGTGTTTGTTAACAATTTTATAGATAGTAATGTACTACAAGTTGAACCCAAAGAGTGTGGTTTGAATTGCCTAACTAAAGTTGTTAGCTCGAAGGTAATCGAGGCTATAATGAACAGGTTTGAGTCAAGATGGGACCTCATATGCTAGGATATGATACAGGATAGTTCGGACAAAATGGAATGATGATTATTGAAAAGAAGTCGACTCCAAGTAGCTAAGATATAATATTTTTGGGGTTCAATAGACTTGTCCAATGTTTATAACTATTAGGGCTGGACTTGGGTTACAAGATCCCAACTTGAGCTTGATTTGGGTTGAGTTTGGGTTGGGGTGTCAAGCAACCCGGACCCAACCAGAGATAAATCAGTATATATAAAATTTTGTATATTACAATAGATATATTTATTTCTGTGTTCATAGTTGTTAAAGGCTCAAGGCGCACTAAGGCACTAAAGGTCTTTTGGAGCCTAAGTGCAAGACGCAATATAAGGCGTGAGCCTAATTGAAGAAAGGCGTGTGTGTGATAATAATGAATATTAATTATAAGTATATAAAGAATCATTAAACTATGCAACACAAACTTGTCAAAGACCAAAATAAGAAAAAAATTCAACATATTAATTCAATGGATTAGCTATATCAACATACATATATCTTTTTTATTTACATATGAATTCAATAAAATCAATATACAATTGGAACAATTCAAGATATGCAACACAAATAATAAAAAATTCTCTAAAAATGGAAATTTTGATATATCAAAAGGAGGATTAGGTAAATTAATACTCATAAATCCTTTCATATGCGTATGCATTAACCAAATAAAATGTGATTACGAATCTTAAACAACTAAAAACTATAATCATGCAAACTTTAAACATGTATTATCATAAATATTTAAAATCAATCACTAAATGCAATTATTGTAACTAGTGAACAATAAAATTTATAATTTTTGTCAAATATTTCATAAGGTTAAACAACATGATCCATTAAATATGATCATAGAACATTTAATTTAATAGTCATTACATAAAAAAGAAAATAATATAAATACATAATTAAAAATAAAAGGCTCACAGTTTTGGGACTTGTTGCCTACTAAAAAGTGCAAGCATGAGGGCTTTTGTGAGCCTGACTGAAGGGGTCTGGTTTGTACTAGGTTGAGGCGCTCTAGCTGAGCCTCGATGAGCCTAGGGCTTTTATTGGAGCCTAGTGGTGCCTTTAACAACTATGTTTGTGATCAACAAATTTTATTTCTTTTTTTTAAATCTTTATTTATTGGAAATTAATCCTTTGAAGAATCAATTTATTGAGAGTTTGTTATAGTCTTTATATATTCTATTTTTAGAATTTATACATAGTACCACAATATTGCGACTTGAAATTAACCCAAGATCAACTTGATTTTTAGGCTGTTAGCCCGAATTTTCCAACCTGACCTTAACTCAAAACCAAAGATTTTAGTGCTGGTTGGGCTCTGATTGGAGTGTTTGGGTTTGGTTGCTTTGGGCTTGTGTCAAAGGTTTTGTACCTTGGGTTGAGCATAGGTTGACCCTACCTTAGGTGCACTCCTAAATATTTGTCTCATCAAGTAGATGATGCTAGCTAGATTAATTGGTGAGACACATTAATAGTAAAACCACATGCTTGGGTTTGAATTTTTGAAGGAGTGTTAACACCATAAAAACCCATCCTCATTTGTCTGTCCAGAGAATTTGTTTAGTTAACCTAATATAAAACTATGTTACATGAACTTGGGTTGATATGTGTAGTGTCGAACTCCCCTAAATATAAGGATATGGAGTCTTGGCCTGAATTGCATAAAAAACTTAGATAAAGGTATGTGGACACTTCTGCACATTTAAATACATAAATATAATATGGTAATATGTGATGCTATTATTCTTTACAAATACACTAAATTAAAATTTAAATAAATAAATATGGTGAAGAAAAGGGAATTCCATCTATCTTAGAAACAGGAAACCCTTCCTTGCTATAAGACAATAAGACATGTTGAGAGTATCCAAGTGTGGGCATATATCCTATACGCATACCCATCTTGCGTCGTGTTGACATTGGTATGTTAATGAGAATAGGCAAAATTACTGGATCATTGGGAAAGTTCCTTTGAATTGAGGTTAATCCAGAAATTCCTGTCTCCCCTTGCTTGACACCCTTGTTTGCCATGCATCAAAGAGCGGCTTTCTCGAACGTCTATTGTAGTCCACACTCACTACTTGTCACATGTCATGTTTGAAATGGATTCTTAGATTTTTTCTGAAGTGTCTGTGTGATGACTTCTTTGCCTTTTATATTTTGATCACATTCTTTAACTATTATAAATGAAATGTGTTCTTGCTAATGCATACCTTTGCCATCAGATCATTGGCGACACTGGCTTGATTTTGCAATCCTGAAATACGAACAAAATGAACAAGAAGAACCCTCAGGTTTTCTTGGACGTGTCTATCGATGGCGATCCTTTTGAAAAAATGGTTTTTGAGGTATTATTATTTGTTCAAATTATCAACTAAAGTATTAAGTGAGTTTCATTTACATGTAATTGTTGTTGTTTATCGTAAAGCCTTGGATTTTTTCTTAATTTTTTAATCATTTAATGTCCTATTATCCCCCATGCCAAAAAATTAAAGAACAACTATATGATTGGTTCGTTGTTTAACTTTTTCCCTTACAGCTTTTCTCTGATGTTGTTCCCAAGACTGCAGAAAATTTTCGTGCACTCTGTACAGGTATGTAAGTTTTTATTGTGTTAATACATTTTCATATGTAGCTCCATTTTAATGTAGTCATATTCATTCCAATAGTTTGCCTTCTTATGTTCTGCAAATACTTCATCCATTGTCTATGCATATGGAGAAAGAAGCCCTTGCACTGTTTCATGGAAAACCTCAAATTGCAAGGATGCTTGGGATCTAAAATGTGACTTATTGTTGTCAGTTTATATGTTGTAGTCATGAGTTCCATCATGTTTAACACATCAAGTGAGAGAAAATTCAATGAGATTGAGCTTTTCATATAGATATATGTATAATATTGTGTTTCCATGTATGCCATTTGACTTATAATGCTGTTATTTAACAGGAAATTGGAAATCTAGTTTTTCACCTTGTTTGCATCCTAATCCATATGTTGTAGTCATGAGTTCCATCATGCTTAACACATCAAATGAAAGAAAATTCAATGAGATTGAGCCTTTCATATAGATATATGTATAATATAGTGCTGTTATTTAACAGGAAATTGAAAATCTAGTTTTTCACCTTGTTTGCATACTAATCCATATGTTGTAGTCATGAGTTTCATCATGCTTAACACATCAAGTGAAAGAAAATTCAATGAGATGAGCCTTTTCATATAGATATATGTACAATATTGTGTTTTCATGTATGCCATTTAACTTATAATACTGTTAATTAACATGAAATTGGAAATCTAATTTTCTACCTTGTTTGCATCCTAATCCATTTTGTTGTCGGTGGTGAATCAAAATAAATTTTTCTAAATTTTCTATCACTATCTATTTTTTTCAGGGGAGAAAGGACTCAGTCGTAAAACTGGAATACCTCTGCACTACAAAGGATCATTTTTCCATCGCATAATTAAAGGATCAATGGCTCAGGTATGTTCTTTAATTTTTATTTGCATTCAGATTTTTTTTTTCTTTTTAAAAAAAAAATGAATAATATACATTGCCTATACTTAATTTTCTGGTTGAGCATGACTTAGAAGTGGTCTTTCTCTTTTAGTCAGCTATCCTTGTTTATGCTGTAGGATACAGGGATGATGGTCACGACTGCTTTTCTTGTGATGTAGTTTTAAGGTTGTACTTTTAAGTTGTCGATCTTAAAAAATTTACTAAACTTCACTGTATCCAAGCCCGTTTTGTATAAATTGTTTTTTCCTTGATTGCCAGTTAATTAACTTATATTCCTTTTTTGCAGGGTGGTGATTTTCTTAAACGAGATGGTATGTGTTTTTTGGGCAGTTTGTTTGTATCTGTTGTACTTCGTTCTAGGACTGCATATTTGAGGCCAATTGTGATTTCGACTCTTGTATTATTTATTGATGTTTACTCTTGATGATTGAAAATACCATTCAATTATTATGCCTTTTCCTCCCCTCCTTTTTTTTTTTTTCTCACTGGTATTTGCGGGGTTATATACCTTTCTAAGTGGTCAAAATCCTAAATTTTCTATATAGTATCACTGACAAAGTACACCAGATAGTTGAGATGAAGCAAATCTTCCTTTCTCTCTCCCTCGAAGGAAAAAAATAAATTTGCTCTTATTTGTTGCACCCTTACTTTAAGCTCTTATCTATTACTTCTTTGGAATACTTTAGCCTAGTATGCATACATTTACCTGATACAGTTGGCCAAGTTAACTTCTTCACTAGAACAGGGTAAACCTAGTGAGTGGTGATCCAAAACTATGACAAAGTCCGCTTATGGTGAAGCTGTTAGAAAATTTTAGTAACTCTAACAGTCGTAGAAGACAGCACAAGTGCATGACCTTGTGATTCCTACGCATTGTAAACGTGCCTTAGACAAATAGGTAATGACACATGTACATACACACTCCCTTGTCCAAATTAAGGGTCTTTCTAGAAGACATATAGGCAATTACACATGTACATACACATACTCCCACCATCCCAAATTAAGTGTCTGTCAAAAAATAACTGTCCCTTTTGAAAAGTCAATGTAAAAATGAAACTTCTCTAAATTATCTTTGGGTTTTGAAATTTTTTTCCAAATTAACAATATAAATATTTAGATTTTGGAAGCTAGTTAGGGATTTCTGAGGGGAATTTACATTAAATACATCCCCTTAAAAAGTTGTAATCTCCAAAAGGATGATTGTTATGGAGAGTGCGTATTTGCTTTAGGAGGTTGACTAGTTTGAATATTTAGTACTAAACCCTATCTGAGTATTTTTCCATTACCTCTATAAATGTTCTAAGAATTATTGAAAAAGCAAGAGATCTGGAAATATAGATACTTTGGAGAAACCTGTTAAGATGATTCTTTTCAATGCTCTCACGATGTAAACTGGCATGTAATCTAATTATGAAAAATGAAGATATTCGGTATGTATATTATTGCATCTAAGTTGTTTAGTTGCTCAAAGCATTTATGAGGAGAAAGCAAGAGATGTGGGACAGCCATTCTTCACCATCTTCTCTGTGACTTTAACTGGTTGTGTAACCTATAGAATAAAAGGGATGTGTTGTTAAAGTGAGTCCAGGAATATATTACAACTTGGTATACACTATACTGGGGCCTGAGCTTGAGGATGAGGAAATTTAAGTGGAACGTAGCCCTAATATTATAGGTTGGACAAATTATTTGAATAAGCCCCATATGACTTCATCTGTCTTACTTATCCAATTGTTCTGTAGCCGTTGTCCTGCATTTTGGGACATGATGCATTGTTTGAGGGACTATTCTGCAGTTGATGAAACTGCTTAGCTTCCATGGTCACTTTCTATTGTTATTTAATTTTTTGCCTACTTTGCAGGGACTTTTGGAGAAAGCATATACGGGGATGAGTTTCCAGGTGAGCTTGCAGTTATATTTTTGTTCCTATTCATGCGCATTCTATACTTTAATCCTGATGGTTTAGTGATGATGCCATCATTTAAAGTAATCGATCCATAGAGTAAGAAAGTGGTTTCGTGTTATTGACAAGACTTTCTTAAAATTGTGGTAACATGCATCATTATCGTTAAGTCTGCTAGATGGCAATTCAAAATATGCCTTGTTTTAGACTATGTTTCACTTGGATGTATGGCTTCTATTGTGTTTGACCTTTTCTCCCCTAAAACCTTTGAAAGACAAATCAATGTTCCTCATAGATGTTGCCGTGTATTTAAATTGTCTTAATGCCCTTAATTATTTTGATAAAATTTAAGTAGAAATAAATTATGTAAAAGGAAATTGATTAATATATGATGAAATATGTAAATATTTTGCTCATATTCATGGTATATTGAGAAAGATACCCATTACCACTTCAATTTAAAAAAATATGATTTATCCATTACTTTTAGAATGTGGATATGATATATCTGTTACTTTTAGAATGTGGATAATCTTCTTCTTTGCCACCCTGGCTGGCCCTGGTGGATCCACCACTGATTATGGTAGACCTATCAAACTTTGTGAAGTGGAGTTTAGAACACTTATACCTACTTGGGTCATACATTCCATCTTGCATTGTATCATTCCATGAACAGAAATGCTCAGCATCACCATTGCTGCTGCCTTACTGTCGCCTCGTTTGATTTCCACTCAATTTTATTTTTTCTTAATTTTCCCACACTAGAACAATTGGCACTATTAATTTTTTGGCATCGATATGTTATTTGAATTCATCCTATGTTTCCATATGCATACAATTTCTTTTTCCACTTCTCATATCAAAGCTTATGTGGCACATAAATGGATTAGTTTGTCTTGATAGAGATATTGAACATGTCCGATCATATTGTGTATTTATATATACATGCATATATAAACTTTTATTATTTTAGAATTTTCTTTTTTTTTTTTATAAAAAAAAAACATAATTAATATCAGTGTATCACACTTTAGCATATAGGTAGTGCACTTGTAGTTTTATTTCTCTGGGGTTAATCACACAAATTTTGCAAAAAGAGACGGAAGGTAAATTTTTTTTTTCAGGAGGTAAAATTCAATGCTACTATATCAGACTTCTCAAATTTTGTATGTAGGTTAAAAGGATTCTGTTGACATGCATGGATGTGATTGGATTAAGAACCTTCGTAAACTAATTTTTAAATTAGGGTTTTTAAGGGATATATATAAGAGAGAAATGAGAGATGGTACATAAGAGAGAAAAAAGAGAGATGTTGTAGAGAGAGAAAACGACACTGTTGAGAGAAAGAGAGAGACGCACCTGTCGGCTAGCAGACATTGGTCATTGATGGTGAGGCTGACGGAGGACGCAACGATGGCTGGCGACGGATAAGGATGAGGGAGAGAGGCTCAGGTACTGGTTATAACTCTTTGAAGTATCAATAGAGTAAGACGACTAAAGGGAAGTACTGAGTAATAGAGATTTGGGTTTTTTAAGGGATACACTAAAGGTAAAATGGTATTTTTACATTATAAATGAGGTGGGACGACCTTCCCCCGCCCCACACCCGTGCGGTTTTCACCCTTAAACCCGTCCCCGCCCAACACCAATAAAGGGGTCCCCATAACCGGTTTAAAACGGGGCGGGGTAAATTGCCATCCCTATTTACCACTGATGCTGCCCCCCTTCCTGTAGCATTGTTGTTGCATCTGCCAATACCATCATTATTGTTGTGGCAACGATAAGATTTCTACAACAGTAATGATGTAGCCCCTGCCACCTCCACTGCATTGATTTTGAGACTGTTTTTGTTTCTCTTGCAAACACCACCAATGCTTTCACCAAATAAACCACTGCATCTTCTTAACTGCCACCACTTTGTTGCTGTAGCAGCTGTTGTTGCTCTTACATGATGCTACCACAACTGTCATTACCATTAGTGCTTTGACCACAGCTGCCACCACCGCCACCTTAACCAAATGTCATTCTATACCACATTATTCATTTAGAGAATGGATTGAATAATTGTGAATGGATAATGTATCATGACATAATGGAGCATCTAACTTTTCATGAATATGATGGATTTAACTGCCAAAACAAAAATAATCAGAGCGACTCTATTGTGTTTGTTGTTTAGAGTTGTTTTTCATATTGATGGTATTTAAACAAGTTATACTTGCCATTGACGCATACATCGTGTTTGTGATGAAATGTATTTTCAATGAGCATGGCATCTTGTGTTTCTCAAACTGGGAAGGTTGGATCTTGAGTGCTTATGAAATAGTGATCTAGCAATCTTGTCATTGAATTCCTACATTCCTTTTGGGGATGTATGGATGTTTCGGATTTTTATAATTGTTCTGTTTATACATGTCCATAAAAAGTTCTTCGATTTCACATTTGTAGTTCCCCCTCAATGTATATATATATATTTTAATTCTCTGACTTTGTACTCACTGGGGAAAAATAACTGTTTTGAGTAAGAAAAATACTCACTGGGGAAAAATAACTGTTTTGAGTAAACCCTAATACTTCTTTGGTCTATTTTACCAAGTAGTGACTGGTGTAGTTGTGTCATGTTTCAGATGAGCCGCCCAAGCTAAAACACGATGCACCTGGTCTTTTATCAATGGCTGTTGCTGATCGTGATACACGTGGTTCTCTATTCATTGTCACTTTCAAGGCGAATCGTCATCTTGACAGGTTTGTTTATTTGCTATGTTGTTACAGCACTTTTTTTTTTCTTTCTTTTTATCAACAATGATAGTGTCGGACCATTTAGAGCACCCCACAGTCCACCATTGGGCACATGCAGTCCCACCGTCCCACATGCACCGGGAAAAATCCCTGGGGTGATGTTGTTACAACACTTCATTCAGTTTTATTAGTGCATTTTAAACTGTTCTAGGTTTAATCTAATAATATTCTACAAATTGTTCCAATTTTGTTTGATGCATGAATTTTTTTGCAATTTACTCAGTTATCTTCATTGTTGTAAATTCTCTCACAGGAAGTATGTTGTCTTTGGGAGACTTGTGCAAGGACATGAAGTTCTAAAAAAGATTGAGAATTTGGGTGATGAAGGGATACCAGCTGTAATGGTGAAGATCATTAATAGCGGTGAATTTCATGAGGGTGAGAATCGAAATTCAGCTATATTTGAGAGTGACTGTATTGTCAATTGTCATGGAATGTTATTTGTAGAATATTTCAAGCAAAGGTTTCATATGCTATACACATTCTCGTTCCTTTAAATTTAAAGGATATTCAATATTTACCTTCGGATAAGGATCCTCCAAGTTGAAAATTCTCTAACTTATCTTAAGTTGAATTCTCTTGTGTTGACTCAGGTCTACTACGTGCAGTGTGTCATATCATGCTCCATTGTTAATTAGTTTGTTAGAATTGTTTGTTTGTTTGTTCGGGAGAAAAATAAGGTTAGAATGTCAAAGCATGAGCTGCATGCATGCTGTGAGTTTCAGTAAAGTACACGTGTCAACATGGGAGGATTCACTTTATGATAACTTAAAGGAGTTTCAACTTAGAGTATCCTTACTAGTGGAGCATTGTGAATACAATTTCATTTTTCTTTCTACTTCTTGATTTTATTATTTTTAAATGCAGAAAGAAAGTTAGCGAATAAATTGAAAATGAGGAAGGATGCTTCTTCTGAGGCTAATAGTCATGAAGTGCGACGTAGAGGAAAGCACAAGAAATCTTCAAGAGACGGAAGGAAAAAGAGAAGAAAACATTATACATCTGATTCAGATTGTCCCTCGGATACTGAGATGGATTCATCTGAATCTGATAGTGATTCTGACTTGTATACATCGTCATCATCGGATTTTAGTTCTTCAAGTGATGACAGGCGAAAGAAGAGAAAGAGGTCTTCTAAGAGAGACAGATATAGACATGGAAAAAGGAGGGATAGAAGGCATGTAAAAAAGCACAAGAGGAGTGATAAGAGATCAAAACGCAGATCAAAAAGGTGGTTGAAAAGGCACTTTTGATTTTATAACACTGTTTTATGTTACCATATTTGTTCCTGATGTACTGCCAATTTGTTCTCAATTTTTAAAGTTTATTTTTGCTGATAATTAGATGAGAAAACCATAATCTCCTGAATATCTCTGGTTTGAAACTGTTCATTTGACTGATTGACGCAACAGGAATCATTGGAGATGTATATATGTTGGAGATTTAATTTCTATTATAATTCTGCACCTTATTTTATTTATGCATTTCTTTACATTGTTTTGTGAGTTGAAAACAGTTATATCATGGTCCTTGCCTAGTCCTATTGTGCAAATTTTTTTTTTTATCAATTTTTTTATCTCAATGTGATCTTCAACTGTCCCTATATTGAAGAGAACCTAGTATTCTTCTAAACCATTTCACTCATGGAGCCAGCAGCTGCGAGAGTATTTCTTAAGCTACCTTGTGCTCTCTCTCTCTCTCTATATATATATGTGTGTGTGTGTGTGCATATTTTTTCTTAAATACTTCTTGCCTGCTTGGGTGCGGGTTTCTTGGAACTGTTTTATGGAAGAGTGGTAAAAGATCTCATCTTTTGATTCAAAGTATGAGTTTCCCTGATGTTGTTTTAGTCTTGAGAATGTATAACATGCTGAAGTTTTTCCTTTCTGTTATATTCTTAAAGGGCGTCAGACAGTCTTACTGGTACTGAGAGTGAAAGTGGAAGTGCTTCTGATGACAACAGTGTTGATGTACGAGGGCCAGATCATGAGCTTAAAAACCAGGCACAGATAACTGGTATGCTTGAATTTATTTGATTATTTTTCCACCAATTCTTCAGTTGCCAACTTTATTTGAATTTATTGTTGAATTTTATGATTGCTTACCTTGTTTATTTTTCTTTTTTTGGAGCTTTTGCTATTTTGGCTCTTTCGCACTCCTTGTTTTATTTGTGCGCGCTTTACTGTTTTCTAAATGAGGGGGTATCCAACATTTACCAACTTTAGATGCATTTTGATCCTACGATTCTTATGGGAAGCATAAAAACAAGGCTCAGATAACTAGTATGATTCAATTTATTTTGTTATTTTTTCCACCAAGCCTTCAGATGCTCTTCTTGTCTTTTATGATTGCTTACCCTGTATATTTTTCTTTTTTGGATTTTTTGTTACTCTCTATCTCTCTTCCCCTGTATTTTTTTTTTCATGTGCTTTATTTTTGTCTAAACGAGTGGTTGGTATCAACATTCTACCTAACTTAAGAGGTATTTTGATCAAAAAGTTCTTTGACCCCTCGCCCTGGCGAAGAAAGTGAATATCAACTTGTCACAGTAAATTTAAACATACATGACTTGTATTATTGGAGGACACCAAGAGCCATAAAAAATATGAATTATTCACAAAAGAACAAAAATACTTTCAATTATTCTAAATGTCTGTTTGATGATATGTGCAAGTTCTTCATGTATTGATAACCAGATTACCCCATGGTGAAAAAGAAGTTAAATTGAATTATATTTGTTGTATTATTATGCATTAGAGTGAGGGGCTGTCGAATAATGAGCTGGTTGTCTGCATTTCTTTGCATGGCAGTTGTTTCATTGCTTGAGAAATTTGAATGAAGGCCATGGTGTTTTACTAGAGGTATGAATAGCATTTTATTTTTTGCATGGACTGCATTCTTTGCAGTATTGCATATAAGGGCGTAACATGTTATAAGATTTTTATGACCAATATCTAGATTTTGTGGGTAAAATGTAAATCTGGTTTATTTTCACCTTTCTAAAATGCTTCCTTTTTTTTAAGATGTGCAGCTAACTTCTTTTGTTAACTCTGTAGTTGGAAATCAGATTCCTTTGGTTGAGGAGAGAGAAGCAGCTTCCATTCATCATAAGAAGGGGGAGGTGACTGATATGCTTGGAAGGGAAGAGGGTGAATATCCCAAGGTAAATGGAGAGCGGCAAACCAATGGCATTGAAGCAGAAACTAAATCGGATGGAAGTGCTGATAGACCTGATGTAGTAGATGATCGCCCAGGCAAATCCAGGTTTACTTTTCTTTTTTCTCATACCTCATTCTTTATGCTTACCTATTCTTCCAGGTCTGGTATTATATTGGAAGTTAATGAGCAGGAGCCGAAGCATTAGTCCTATAAAGACTATGAGAAAGAGTATGGGAATCAGTCCCAATAGGAGTTTGAGCAAGAGTGTGAGCCCGAGTCGGAGTGTGAGCAGGAGTCCAAGTGGTAATAGAAGCCCTCTACACGTCTTACAAAGAAGCAGAAGTATTAGTAGGAGTCCAGTTAGAAGTGTCACCAGCAGAAGCCCTGCCAGAAGTGTCAGCAGAAGTCCAGTTAGAGGCAAAAAGGGTAGAACCATCAGCCAGAGCCCGTTGGGAGCCAGATATCAAAGAAGCCTTAGCAGGAGCCCCCTTCCTCAAAGAAGCCCTGACCGAACTCCACCAAGAACTTCATTGAGGAAGTCAGCACGAAAATCATTAAGCAGAAGTCCTGTAAGCAGAAGCCCCGTTAGATCTTCTCGAAGAAGCATAAGCAGAAGCTCGGGTAGGGACCCTTCTAGGAGAAGTACTAGCCGAGGTCCAGTTAGGGCACCTGTTATAAATAATCGTCGCAGCTATTCAGGGAGTCCTGTAAGTGCAGGAGCCAGAGCACAGTCACCAATGTCTGATCGTGGAAGGAGCCCATCAAAAAGTCTTTCGCCAGATGTGTCGCCTAAGCGCATCAGAAGGGGAAGGGGTTTCAGTGAGCGATACTCTTATGCTCGCAGATACAGGTCTCGTTCTCCTTTAAGGTCATATCGTTTTGGCAACAGACGTGATCATGATAGGTAATAAGCAAAACCGTTTCTGTTAAACCATTATTAACTAAAGCTACTATTGACAATGTCTTGTGTTTTCTGCAAAATGTCATTTACTTGATCGTTTGTGGTTGTTTGTATTGCTAGATATTCAAGTTATAAGAGATCCCCTAGGCGTTACAGGAGCCCACCTAGAGGAAGAACTCCCAGGTCTGTTGTCTGCCTGCATTTGTTAAATTTTCCTTTTTATACATTATGTCTGACAAGTTCTAGCTTTGTTTCTTTCTGGCTGTTAAAATCTTGGCTTGCGCTTCAATCGAGAGACCTTTCTGCAGAGCCTGCCAACTTTTATGCTCTTCCTCTTCTCCTCCTCCTCCTGCTGTAGGGCAGGCCTAAGATTGACACCTTTTGAACAACCCCGTATATGTGGTAGTTATGTCTCACATACTTTTCTGAGCTGTTTATCAGGATACAGCTCTTTACTAGTTTACTTTAGTATGGAAAAATTCCATAGCTGTAAATGAAAAGCACGAGTTGTTTATATATTAAAAATTTTACACTTGGAGTAATTCTTTAAAAATTGAAAAAAAAAGGGGAGTATGGAAGGAGCACGGTGACACGCTTGTACTTGGTGTCAGAATCTTTGTCTTGTGTTTGGTTCCATGTGAAATAGGTGCATGTATTATGGGCTTGAGTAATCGAGTTTTAGCTCCACTCCCAAGTACATGTGCATGTTAACCACACTCTATTCTTATGAATGTTGAAAATTCAATTACGTGTGGCCATGCTGTTGCATGTATTATTACTATTGCAATATGTTTCATCTGTGATGGACCTTCCATTTTTGGTAATTAATAATTTAGATGATTTATTGTTCTGTTCTATAAATGAGGATTGCATGCTTTAGGTGTTGTAATCAACTTAAGAAAATTCAAAGTTAAAAATGGTTGATACGAGACTCTTCTTTTATTGAGGAATGTGTGATGGTAGTGATCGTTGTCACCATCATCATAATCACCACCACCAGCACCATCATTTTACATTGCTTTTGTGACACGCCATAATGTTTTTTTTTTCCTTCTCTCTTTGGTAAGGTACCAAAATGTTGCACTATAACACTTCATACTATATAACACCTGTTTGCAGATACAGAGGCAGAAGAAGCAGGAGTAGGAGCCCTACTATATCACGGAGCCCAATCCGTTATCGTAACCGCCGTTATAGCCGCAGCCCTATTCGCAGGTACTCTCCTGTGGAGAGGTCTAGATTACGCGAGTCTCCACGGGTTGAGAGGCGGAGGTCACCTTCTCGCAGCCAGAGCCCATCAAACTCGAGGTCCTCACTTGACTCACAATTGCCCAAGCGCACAGTCAAAGATTTGTCAAGGTCTTCATCTGGTAGTTCCCCCAGGAAGGAGGGCCTCGTCTCCTATGGGAATGGCTCTCCAGACTCTGGCGAGAGGTAAGAACTTGGGAGAAATGATTGTAGTGCTTTTGGTCACAGAGAGGATGAATTGATCTTGAAGATGAGAGACTTAGATTTTTCATAATGGACTTGACTGTTCTTATTCTGTTGCTAGAGGTTGTTTGTAGTGGTATTTGTGGTTTTTACTTTGGTTAGGTTGTTGACGTTAGATGTGCATCTTGGATAATGGATGTACATGCATTATAATATAGTGACTGCGGTGCTAGATATTGTTTATATATATATATGTATATATTTGATTAGGCAGTCATTTGAGTTGAAGCGGAGATAATCACCACTCTTCTATGGAATTTGGGTGTTTTTTCGGAAGGGCTGAAATTTATAAAAATTTAGCCATGGTTAGAACAATTGCTAAGAATGAATAACATCCTATCTGCAACCCAGCTTGTGCATGTCTAGGTACTAAGAGCATCAGGTGTGGGAGTCCTATCACATCGAATGAAAACTCCATTTTTCTTTATAATAGGAAATATCAACTTACCATCGGTTGGATGTGTAAGGAAGTATGGTACTCTTAGGGTATTGAAGACTTTCTCATGTGGAGGACTCGTGTCTTTTTCTTTGGTGTAGGACTCGTTACTTTGGGGGTCTCAAAAAAATCTCGTGTGGGAGTTAGTTTGGTGGTGAGAAAAGTGGAGAGAGGGGAATCTCTCTCTCCCTCTCTATCTCTATAAAAAGTACAGCGCACCATATGTTGGATTTTTTTGCCACTTTAATGATGTTCTGATAGTCACGTTAGTCCATTTTGCCGATGTGACTATCAACTTTTTAAAAAATTAGATAACAAGAAAGCATGGTGCACACAATATGCTCCAAGGGATTGTCTTGTGTTTTGAAGTTGCTCATTCACAATTGCTTTCCTTTAGATAATCACAAATAGTTTCTGTATACTTTGTTTTTGGATTCCATGTAATAGTGTTGCAAGTAAGGACTAATCTATGCCTAAGGGGTTGTATTAGTGTTTGAATGGGGTTGCACAAGAATTGGATTAGACATAAAATCAAATAAGTAGATTCATAAAATTTGAAAAATTGAATTGGAATGAACTATATATATATATATATATATATATATATATATATATATATATATATATATATATATATATATATATATCACTCTACCCCTAAGAATAGATCACCATTTGAAACATTAATATCACTCTGTACCTGTCTGGGAAGTGTTTATGCCATGTCACATTTGATATATATGTGAATTCTTCTAGCATGTTTTTACTTGTTGGTTGGAAAATCATAACAAGAACCATAAAACTTGGGCATTTTGATCTTGGCAACCTTGTTATTACGGAGTAATGAGAAACATTTGATGCAAAGGAAGAAAAGAAATGGTTAATTCAAGTACTAATAAAATAGACAGAGACCATAGAACTTTGCAAATTTCAGGAAAATTGATTGAATATTTGACCCATTTGGTTGTCAAAATTTTAGGATCATTTTTAACGTTTAATAGCAACAAAAGTATCCGTAATAATTTACAAAATGAATCACAGCCAAATTCAGTGTACAAGACTTTCTCATTGCAAAATTTGAAGAGAGTCAGATATAAGCAGCTTTACTTCTGCAATGGAGCAACCTTATAGCTGGATTTCTAATTTTGAATACTTGGTAGATGTTTGGTCTATAAAAATTTTGGGTAAACTTCATTGACAGCCCTTGAGGTTTGAGATATTGTCATGCGTCTACAACTTTGTGCAATTTTGTCACCAACACCTTCTGTAGTTTGTGTCATATATCGCACACACCCCTTCTTGCCAAAAGTACGCTATGTTAGACCACTTTTTGATTGTAAAATGACCATGCTACCCTTTGACTTTTAATTTAACCCATTTGAATACTAAATTTATTTTTTAACCCTGTCTAATGGACTAAAATGCCCTTTCATCAATCCTATATATATATATATATATATAACATGTATATATAATTATTTATTTTCGTAAATAATAATGTTAACATAAAATAAAAAAATAATTAAACTTTTCTTTCTTTTCTTGTATATATATACACACACACAATAATATAACCTATATATATAATTATTTATTACCATAAATAATAATGTTAACATAAAATAAAAAAGGAAATAAAATTATCTTTCTTTTCTCTATCTCTATATATATATATAGATATATACACTACAATATATAACCTATATATATAATTATTTATATCCATAAATACTAATGTTAAAATAAAATAAAAAAATGAACTATTGTTTTTCTTTTTCTCTAGTTATATATATTTATATTATAATATATAACCTATATATTTAATTATTTATGATGTTGTTTTAAAAGTGTAAAATAACTCACAAGTATACGAATCTATTGAAATATAGATCGGCAAGAACAAGGTCGAACCCAAGGGAATACTTTGAGAAGAAAAACTAATACAAATTTAAATTAATTTAAAACTAATCTAGTTTAAACAAAAGTTGGTTGATTTGTGGGAAATTAAACTAACATGCAAATAAAATAACACTATTGAAATCAAATAGAGAAAATTGTTACCCAAGTATTGACCCTAGAGGGGGGGGGGGGGGGTTGAATAGAGTCAATGGCAAATTATGACAATTTTTCACTAATTTGAATTGCAAGAACAAATCTAAATGAAAGCAATAGTGAAATGATTAAATTGAAATTGATGCACAAAGATAAGAGAAAGAGTTAGAGAGAATTAAACACAAGTGACGCAAGATGTAGTGTGGTTCAAAATCCCCTACTCCACGACTCAAGATCCCTCTTGAGATTTCCCCAAATCCACTAAGGCTTCTCCTTTCGGGTGGAGAGCAAACCTTTACAATGAAGCTTACAAGCTTCTTCCTTCTGTTGCTAAGTGAAGTCATTCACTTAGTCTTCTAGGGTTTAAACCAACCCTTTACAATGAATGAGAGGAAGATTGGAGTACAATAAATGATATCTCTCAAGAATAAATGCTCAAGTTTAGCTTATAAATATAGCAATAAATGAATATCAAGTTTGAAGCTCAAATCTTTGTTTCAAGAGAATAAGATGAGTAGATGATAATCAATGATTGTATGCTTGGTGTCTCTATCTCATAAATACAGATCAAGACTCATTTATAGTGTCTATTTCAAAAATATGGCTGTTGGAGGTGGTTGGGCAACATTAAATGCAGTCAACTAGCCATTTCAGATCTGTTTCCATAAGGTTAGTCAACTAGTTAGTCGACTGGTCATTTAGCAGTAGTCGACTGATGAGACTTTTCAAGACAAAAATGAGTTTTGAACCAATATAAGTCGACTGATGAGATTCTATTAGTCGACTAATTTGCCCTTCTAGAAATGACTAAAAAGTTCTGTCCAGGTTAGACGATGCTTAGTCGACTGAGGGAAACTTTCTTAAAAAATTATTTCAAGGCATAAGTTGACTGATGCATTTTCATAAGTCGACTAATCTGTCCATTTGAAAATGTCAAGAACTCACAGTCTCTATTAGTCGACTGATAGGATTGTATAAGTCGACTGATACATGCTGAACATTGAAAAACATAGTTTTGACATCCAAACAAAGCCTAAACTATTAAGGACTTAAAAGATATGATTCAATGTGATCAAGTCCTATTCTCAAGAGGCTAAAGATCAATATGAAATGTAAGAATGATATGCACATGGTCTTAAAAACTTATATTTGAGATTTTGAGTTTCAAGCAAGATATTCAAATAAGCTTTACAAGATTACCTAAATTCTCACCATTTTCTAACTACCCCAAATCTTCTTTGATTGGCATGATTCGTCAAACTTGATGTACCAACTTCATATCAATGGGATGAGTTCTTTCGATCATATCATCTTCAATGTTTTATCCTCATTGTGAATGCTTTCTTGAATAGATCATTGTTCTATGACAATCACTCAATGTAAATGTTAGTATCTAGCAGCATTAATGGTTTGTTATTATCAAAATTACAAGATTGCCCTTTGGTTAAAACCTTTGGGTCACCAAAAATAACTAAGGTGTCGGATTCCACCACCATTAAATTCATGAAATTTCTAATATTCATTTATTAATCCCGAAATTTAGAGTAGCAATTAAGAAAATAATCTATTGCTTACTCAAGATTGAACAATAAAACACTATGAAAATATATTAAAGAGGTAGATTTTTCTTCGCTTTTCTAGTATAAAATTCTAAGCATCTTATGAATCCAATTTAATGAAAAACATAAGATCAAAGATTATCAATTTTAAGAAATACAAACCCAAGCTTAGATTAATTACAATACTTTCTAATGACCACATATACATGATATAGATGGTGAAAGAACTATAAAATAATTAATCACAAGAAGCGAAAATCATAAGCATTTGAATCATACACATGGGAATCAATTAATGAACAATAGAACTTCACTTCATTAATGGAGGTTTCCTGCTCAACCCTAGTTGAGGAGTTTAGTTACACATGATAGAAGAAGATAAAAAATAAATAAAAGATATAATAAAATAGATAAAACCAGGATTGTTTCTATCTTCTCTGCCCTAGCCTCCACTTATTTTCTCTTCCAAAAATATCTCCAATTCTACTCATTTCTTTCTCTTATATAGAGGTCCTCTAGGGTGTTCTCCAAGTAAAAGAAAATAGGAAAGTGTTTAGGAGAAAATTTGGTCTGAATTAAAATTCAATTTTGACCTTGAATTAGTGCAATTCACGAAATTTCTATGAAATACAAATATCTCTAGAATCTAATTTCCTTCAAATTATGCGAAAATAAAGTTGAATTGATGCTCGAAAATAAGACTTTTGGATCGTTTTTCAAAACGAGATTAAAACTGGATTATGTGCATAATTGGGCTTTAGGCCCATAATCTCCTGAAACAGTTATTATTCTCTTGGATCTCTTATTTGGGCTGATTTGAGTTAAAATATGGAGTTGAATGGATTCATCTAATGTAGGCTTCATATAAACCTCTTGAATGTCTTCTTTAAAAGCCCAAAAATCATAATTTTAACTGAAATAATCATTAAGGTCTTGAAAAGACAGAAAACACAAAAATAGAGTAAAATCGCAAATAAACTATCAATAAGAGAATAAAATATGAAAATTAAGAGACTAGAATGTGTAACATTCAACGCCGATCATTTATTTCCATAAATATTATTGTTAACATATATATAACACATATATATTTAATTATTTATTTTCATATATATTTGTACTTAATTTCCAATGATCTACCTTCAAACTCTTAATTTTAGTCCTCAACGGCGAAAAATTAGGTCTTAATTTCAGTCCTCAACGGCAAAAAATTAGATTTCCGATCATCAACCTTCAAGCTCTTCCCTCCACATGAGGTTCAATGTTAACATAACAACACACACACACATATACACACACACACACACTTGCGAAATTGAAAATCAATTTCATTTGGTTGTTTGGATGGTGAATGGATTAGGGGTTTTGATTGATCTGGGAAAGATTGTGGTGGTTGTGGTTAACTGGTAGTGGTGGTTGTGGTTGGTGGCGGTGGTGGTTAGAGGAAAAGAAAAGATTTCTAGGGGTGGTGGCTGTAGTTAACTGGCGGTGGAGGTTGTGGTTGGTGGTGGTGGTGGTTGGAGGAGGAGATGAGAGAGAAATAAGTAGTGGTGGCGGCGATGATGGTTAACTAGTGGTGATGGTGGCGGCTGTGGTTAACTAGTGGCGGTTGTGGTTTTGGTTGGTGGCTGTGGTGGTTGAAGGAGGAGATGAGGGAGAAAGAAGCGGTGGTGGTGGCGGTTGTGGTTAACTGGTGGTGGTTGTGGTTGGTAGAAATTAGTTTTTTTATAAGTTAAAGTGCAATAAACCTCCCTATGGTTTCAAAATGGTGCACAATATCTTTTTTTTTTGGTGCATTAAACAAACTCCAACTTATAATTTGGTGCAGTTTGTCCCTATTTGGATTAAGAATTGATTTAAAATGACAGAAATTCCTTCATAGATAAAAAAAATAGAAATAAAAATTAAAAAAATAATAATAAGTGATTAATTTATCAAAAAATACCAAAAGAAAAAATACCAAAAAAATAAAATAAAATACAACTTTAATTTGTAAAAAAAAAATCCCAAAAAAATAACTTTTATTCACCAATTTTTTTTCTCGGTAGTTTTTTTTCTGTAAATTAAAGTTTTTTTTTTCTCGATATTTTTTGATAATTTGTTTTGGTATTTTGGCAAATTAAAGTTTTTTTTTTCTTTTTTCGGTAATTTTTTTTTATAAATTAATCATTTTTTTCTTTTTCTTTTTAATTTTTACTTCTATTTTTTTTTTTTTTATCTATGGGAATGTTTCTGTCATTTTATATCAATTCTTATCCCAAATAGGGGCAAACTGTACCAAATTATAAATTGGAGGGTGTTTAATGCACCCAAAAAAATGAGGAGAGTATTGTGCACTATTTCGAAACTAATGCACTTTGGCCTTTTTTATATTCAGCAAGTGATTTTTTATTTTTTTAAAAGGAGAGGAGTGTGTTTGTATAATAGCCGTTAGATTTAATCTAAAGACCACTATATAAAGTGTAGACAAAATCTCCTGGTTATTGGTGAGCAAGAGATCATTACTCTTTCTCTCTCTATATATATAGGGTAAACTACAAAAAAAATCCCTTTTACTATCTCACTTTTGCAATAAACCCTCCTCTTGAATATTTTTTTTTGGCAAAAAACCCTCTCAAGTAGCGGGAGAGGGCAACTTAACAAACAGCCGGGACACAGAGACCACTGTTTGGAAACTGATTTTAATGACTGATTTTTGTGACAAAATTGCCCCTATACCTGTGCGCGTATACACACGTATATCCATTATATTATATTAGTTAAACACTTTAATCAAACACATATTCTTCATCCCAAACTTAGGGTTCGTTATTTTAGTCACAATATATATATATATATATATATATATATATATATATTACATTTAAGCCAAGAAAAAAAAGAAAAGAAGAAAAGGTACAACAGGCCAGAGCCCAAAGGCAAGAAGCTTAAGAGGCCCAACGACAACCAAGAACAATTAAAGAGGCCCAAAAGGCAAACTAGGCCATAGCCAGAAAACAGTAAAAGGAGCCCAAGGGCCCAAGGAACCTTGTTATATGTAACTATAATATATTATATGCATTGGGTCTGTAATTGTGTAAGAAATTACAGTAGTTGCTGTGATTACATTAACCATAGCAAAGACAAATTCAACATATATACTACAAGCTCAATGTGCGCTCCAAAAATCACTATAACCCAATCTGCAGGTAGAAAATAACATTATGTTTTGCTTAAATGAAATGAATATGTCTGACATACTAAGACATTAATCAACTTTAAATTTTACTAGATCTGTCATTTATTAAAAATGTAGAAAAATATTACACCAAAAGCTTATTTTTAGAAGCAATCCATAACCTTACATTTAAAGAGCTAGCATACAAAGATGTAAAAAAATATTACACCAAAAGCTTATTTTTAGAAGCAATCCATAACCTTACATTTAAAGAGCTAGCATACAAAGATGTATATATATATAAATATTACACCAAAAGCTTATTTTTAGAAGCAACCCACAACCTTACATTTAAACTGGGGTCAGTAATAGTAGTAACAGACTAATTAATAGTCCTATTAGATATAATAGTTATGGCATATGTTAAAGGTCTTAATTTTAATACTAAAATTAAGCTGCAGATGGGACAGTTATGTAGTCATGAACAACACCAGTCTCAGTAATTGCTGAAACCATGGGTTTTGCATCATCTTTCGAGTTGTTGTTGTTGTAATCCAATGACTCGTCATTATATATTTCCCACCATTTCTCCACCATCATCTTTATATCTTCTCTCTGCATGTTCTCTTCCTCTCCAGTGAACCTCCACGGCTTTGAACCCTATAAATATATATATATCACATACAAATTAATAATATTAAACAAGTCAAGGCACTGATTTGATTTGATGCTGCCAAACATAACTTTAATTCATATGTATATGTGTATATATATATATATATATATATATATATATATATATATATAAAACTCACTGCAGCGCAGTAGTGAACCACTTTCACTTTGTCAAGATCAATGTTTTCAGGGTGTCGCCACAACAATGCCAAAACAAGGTTGTACACCGGAGGGATAGGGCGGTAGATATCCCTAAAGAACATGTTCAGTAAGTCCTGCATATATTTAATGCATGCCCAAAATAATTAATCAACACACTTTATAAAATTGGTGTGCACATTATATATATATATATATATATATATATATATATATATATATATATATATATATATATATATAACGTGTAAGCTTGTAAATCATCTACTATATATGATTGGAAATGTATCATGATCAACTTAGAGGATCAATCACTTGAAAATTAAGATAAAAAAAAGGTTAGTTTTTGTTTGATATTAATTACCTGCTCAGCAAATGAAGTAGGAAGGGTGAGCTTGAGGGTGTCCAAGAGGTTATTGTAAGTTGACAAGTTTGGCTCAAAGACGAGCATGCCGGCATTGAAGTAGAGCGGTGGAGGAGGGCCTAACTCCGTGGTCGGCCACTCCACCTTTTCGGGGCATTGTTGACAGTAGCCAATTTTGAATTGAGGAGTGTCACTCCAAGTTTTCTCACAGAAACAATCCATAACACCATACAAGTAACCATCCGGATAGTCAAATAGGTGATCAATGTTACTAAAAACTTGTATATCTCCATCCAAGTATATCATCTTGCTATACTCCACAAACTGAAAATATATCAACACACTTTAGTAAATAAATCTAACTATTTATATTAAACATTTTTTTTGGGCGGTAAATAAAAAAATTATTACTAATATAATTAAGTAATTAATAGTTGTGGCCACTTTAAGGACATAATCTCGAACTATTAAAGCCTACAATTTTTTGATTAATATAAACCATTTTTTAACATACCCTTTTTGTTATTTGTTGTAAAAGTTAATAATATATTATTATTGTTACAACAGCAACAGTAGTATAGTAGGCACATTAGCAACAAAAATGTTGATAGTTCCAAGACTTCAAAAAATTATGGATTAATATTGCTAATTATGTATTGTAAAAACACCTTCTAATTAGACCTTTCATGTATAAGATCTTTCTGAAAAGAATGAAAAGAAAAAAGATTATATATATATATATATATATATATATATATATATATATAATTACCACATGCACACACATATATATGTGTAATTAATTAACCATGCACACATGTAATATTTGCAACACACATGCAAGGAATTAATTAAGAAGGATATATATATATATATATATATATATATATATATATGTATGTATGTATGTATGTATGTATGTATGTACCTCCCAAATACGAAGTTTTGAGTAGTTAATAATGTAATAAGCCATGGCAAACTGCGTTTGATTCTCCGGTGGGTAGACTGGCTGGATCTCCCGAACTATACATCCCTGAGACAGAAGGATGTGGCGGTGTTCCTCCGGCACGTCTGGCAAAACCGCCACCACAAGTGGGTGATCACTTTTCACCTTCCTTAGGCCCTTGGCTAAACCCACAACTCCTTTCACATAATCTCCTTTTCCAGCCAAGAAAGTAACATAAGCCCTTTTGGGCATGGTCATAGTAGTATCATCACTTGACATGCTTGGCTAGAAAAAGGAGAAGGAATTGAATTGATGATGATCGCTCAGTAAGAACAATGCAAGAGGATGAAGATAATATGTATTGTTTATTTCATCCCCCTCTCTTTATATAAACGTTTGGAGTTCATATATTGCCAAAAGTGAGAAGGAATAAAGTAGGAATTTATAGATTCTGAGAAAGTGTATAAATCAAAAGATATTCATTTCTAAAAATTAATTTTGAAAATTAATATTCCTTTTTTCTTTTATAATCCTAGATTAATAATGATGGATAAATATATATATATATACCCATTATAATCCTGGATTAAAATATTTATGATTTGGTATATCTACAAGAAAAAGCATGCATGATTCATGTGTCAAATCCCAAATTATTAATACATTAATTTCAGTTAATTATTCAAAGTCTTCCTTTTAAGGTAAGACTATATGATTGGTTAATGCATGTGGAGACCCCAAATACGTACATGTATCTATTTGTCGTCAAAAAAAGAGAAGTCAATTCAGTGACATTCGTTTCATGAGATTTATTCTCCAATCACTTATCCAATCATTCACAAGTGATTTTGGATTTGAGACGTGATTATCAACAGATATACATAATTTAGGGTTTATAAAATGTGTATATATATATATATATATATATATATATATATATATTGTTAGGCAAAAGATTAAGACAACAATATATGTTGTCTAGTACAGCTTATTACTGGAACTTGTGGGGAGTTGATATTTCGGGTTATAAGGATGTTGGAAATTGATTAAGACATAAAAGGATAATGTTTCAAAAACGTGGCAGAATAATAATACGTGTTATTATGTATGGTATTATTGTGCATGATCCTTAAAAATTAACATAACAATTCTCTATAAATTGAGAGGATAGTTGGTATGATGTGCACGATGGTGGTGATGGTAAAAATGATGATCTATCATCATCACAATTCCTGCCTCATACGTATAGAATCAACTTTTGGATATTGTATATATATATATGTGTGTGTGTATGTTCATTTGAGAAATTGACACATGGAGTTAAATTGAAAAACCTTTGTTTCTACTAGGAAAGTCCTTTATAGATTATTCTTTGATTCCAATGAAAATTTAGACACGGATATGCGACTATCAATTTCGTGCAAACAACTGCTATATATGATGAGCCTTTTGGGAAGAGAAAGGACAAAGAAGAAGGATATGTCTGATTTGATGAAGAAGACTGTTGGGGTGCTTTGTACTCCTACCAAGTAAGTATATTTGCTTTATTGCTGTATGATTGAGCATTTGAAATTGATGGGTTAAAATTGATGGGAAGAATATATGTACAAAAACAAAAACACATCTACTTGTACAAAATTATATGGAGTATATTTTAAAAGCATATTATCAAAATGCTTAATGACTCAGCGGTATGTGCTCTCCTTTTAAATTAAAAGAGAGAGGGTTCGAGTGTCCTCGTAGTGAAAGAAAAACTCACACGGGCATAATACTCGGACTTGCCGACACGTATATAATCACACATTCTTCTAAATATATTTTTTTATAGATAAATTACGCAACCCATTTCACCATAGCACCACCGTGCACCACCACCAAGGCTGTCCAAGCTGATCTCACCACAACCCATTTCTGAGCCATTGCCGAGAAGATCACCAACTGAACCCACAGCCACCGGTTCCACTATGCCCGACCAACGGTGCACCAAACTTTCAAGCCATTTGAGTCACCATCACCAAACCCATGCAACTGTTGAGCACCACCAACCATGGTTAACTAGTCACCAGTAGAAACCGCAAGTCACACCTGTGAGCAAACCGCTATTACCGACCAATCATGGTTGCACCACACCTCAGTCGAAACCCGTTCCAGAATCGGCCATAGTCGCACCAACCACAAGCTTCCAAACAGTCCATACGATTGGTCGACCGAAGAATGGTTTCGGTCGGCCGAAATGACACTTTCGGTCGATCCACGGAATCTACCGGTCGCCCGAAACTGCGACGCCTGACCCGTCGCTTCCCAGCCTTCTTCCCCAACTACCCGCCGCCGGAACACCCTTTATAACACTCAAAACCTCTAGTGCCGTCAACCATGGTGGTCACCCAACTACCTGCAACAGTCCTCCTAGAATAACCCATCAGCCATTACCGTCGTGCTCCATGGACCACCACCAAGCTTGCCAACACCAACCAAGCTTCCATGGATCCCAAGCCCTCTCTCTGTCTCGGCAGCTCTCTTTCTCTCTCTAAAAAATGTTGGTTCTTGCTTCCTCTCTCTAGAAATCCTCTCTTCATCCTTTCGATTTCTCCTTCTTCTCAAACTCTTTCTTTTTCCAAGCTTTCTCTCTCTAGCCGTGAAACTCCCGGTTCTCTCTCTGTTTCTCATCTTCTCTCCTTATCTTTTCTTCCTTCTTTTCTTTTTCTCCTTCAGCCGACACCCACATGGGTCTCTATTTATTTTGAATCCCCTTAATTTGCACCACATGTCTCATCACCCACATGAGTCTCTGTTTATTTTGAATTCCCTTAATTTGCACATGTCTCCTCAGCCACATAAAATATATATATATATATATATATATATATATATATATATATATATTACATATATATACACACTTAATTCACATGTGCATTTAATAGAACACATAAACTCATGTAGGTATACCTTACACTGTATATACGTATTCTCCTCTCCCGTATCTATACATGTATTTATCATGTACACGCACCTCCATATATTTATAATTAAATATAAATATATTCACATTATATATATATATATATATATATATATATATGCATCATTCGCTCACATTGTACAATCTCATATTCATATTTTCTCCATCAATATAAATATATATTTCGATTTATATACATATATATGTATTCTCACGTCTTTCTGGAATTTATTAATTCGAAAAAAAAAAAAATCTGATCCAAAAATCATTTGGAACCGGCCAAAAATAATTCGGGTCGTTACAATGTTGGCTTGGATTCTATTAGCAACCGAGATGGAAGGGTCATTACACATTTGTTGAAGGGCCTCTATAGGATTGAAATCTTGAACAGTTGCCCAATCATAGGTGTAGAAATGCTGAAAATCTCCCTCTGGAATATGAAAAAATTTTCACAACCTTTCGGTAGTCAAACAAATTTCCCGTCCCTTAACAAAAGAGAGAAGAGTATTTTCGCTTCTCTCTTCTTCTTCCAAATGAGCATAGAACACACGAACCAACCGGGGGTATTGAATTTTGTCCAACGTGACAAAATTCCCCAAACAATTGCATGAAAAGAGTTGAAAGTGTTCAACTGTAAGTCGGCGCAAGTAATTGGTGAGACAACCTTACCTTTCTCTACAATGCGATTTGCAAACTAGCTTGTTGTTGTAGCGCATTTGGTAGATGTCGTTCTTGAAGAGAGAATGAGGAATCGGTTGAGTTGGGTGCTCCGAGGGACGAGACGGTTCCCCTTCATTCCGGCATTTTTGGTACCGTTCACTGTGTTCTTCATCGGAGTCGACATTTCTGTCGGGAAATGGTCTCCCTCCTAGGGTTTTGGAGGCATGGTGGATGATGGAAGGAATGAGAGGGTGGGTGAGTTTTGACGAGAGAGGAAGAAGGTGGTTCAGAGGGAAGAGTTTGGAACGAAGCGTCATGAAGAAGGAGAGATTCAACTAATGGATCGACTGATGAGGGACGATGTATATATATATATATATATATATATATATATATATATATATATACGCACGCATTAGTCGACTTATGGAAAATGATAAGTTGACTTATTGTTTGAAGTATCACCCTTATTAACTGATCAATCTACTTATGGTAAGTGATAAGTCGACTGTTTCAATTAACACAGTCATTCAGGCTTTTCCATTAATCAGTTGACTTATGAAGATGAATAAGTCGACTGTTTTGAACAAAAGTCACTAAGCCTTTATCAGTTGATTGATGAAATGATATAAGTCGACTTATGCTGTCTAAAATGAACTTAGTGCTAAAATCATGAACTTTTCACCTCGCAAGCACTAGTCATACCAATTTCTCTTCTAATTATGCAAAATCGATCTTCTTGAAGAGGTTTAGTGAGAATATCGGCTAATTGTTTTTCGGTATTCACAAACACAAGCTCGATATCTCCTTTAGACAAATGATCTCTCTAAAAATGATGTCTAATCTCAATGTGCTTTATTCTTGAGTGTTGTATTAGATTTTTGGAAATACATATAGCACTTGTATTATCACATCTAATGGGTATGTGATCAAATGTAAGTCCAAAATCCTCAAGTTGTTGTTTGATGTAGAGTGTTTGTGCACAACAACTATCGGCTGCCATGTATTCGGCTTCCGCCGTTGACAAGGCTATGAAATTTTGTTTCTTGCTTGACTATGATACAAGGGAGTGTCCTAGGAAGTGACAAGTGTCACTTGTGCTTTTCCTATCAACTTTGCATCCGACAAAGTCGGCATCCGAATAACTTATGATATCAAAGGATGTATTCCTAGGAAACCAAAGTCCCAAATCAATAGTGCCACTCAAATATTTGAAGATTCGTTTAACGACACTTAAATGGGATTCTTTGGGACATAATTGAAATCTTGCACATAAGTAAACACTAAACATAATGTCCGGTCTACTTGCCGTTAAGTACAAAAGACTTCCAATCATTCCTCTATATTTCTTGATATCAACATCTTTCCCTTTTTCATCTTTATCAAGTTTAGAGGCATTACTCATAGGAGTTTTTGCATGTTTGGCGTCCTCCAAACCAAATTTCTTTAGCAAATCTTTAACGTATTTAGATTGGCAAATGAATATACCATCCAAAGATTGTTTGATTTGCAATCCTAGAAAGAAGTTAAGTTCACCCATCATGCTCATTTTAAATTCGTTTTGCCTGCTTGAGGCAAATTCTTTGCATACCTTCTCATTTTTTGATCCAAAAATGATGTCATCAACGTAATTTTGAATGATCAACAAATTTTTATCAATGATTTTTGTAAAAAGAGTGTTGTCTATTTCCCTCTAACAAAATCATTTTCTAGAAGAAAGCCACTCAATCTTTTATACCAAGCTCTAGGA
Organism: Cornus controversa; assembly: GCA_026545225.1. Taxonomy (NCBI): domain Eukaryota; kingdom Viridiplantae; phylum Streptophyta; class Magnoliopsida; order Cornales; family Cornaceae; genus Cornus; species Cornus controversa. Next base: position 63,358,890 of record CM048846.1, on the reverse strand, counting down.
GTTTGTTTCAAACCATATAAAGCTTTAGACAATTTAAAAACATGGTTTGGAAGATCATGATTCTCAAAGCCTGGTGGTTGTTCTACATAGACTTCCTCTTCTATAAAGCCATTCAAGAATGCACTTTTTACATCCATTTGATATAGCTTGAAGTTCTTATAAGATGCATATGCAAGTAACATCCTAATTGCTTCCAATCTAGCAATGAGGGCAAAAGTTTCCTCATAATCAATCCCTTCTTCTTGGTTGAAACCTTGGGCGACTAATCTAGCCTTATTTCTAATAATAACTCCCGACTCATCCTTTTTGTTCCTATAAACCTATTTGGTTCCTATGACAGTTTGATCTTTAGGTCTAGGAACTAAATTCCAAACTTGATTCCTTTCAAATTGGTTTAGTTCTTCTTGCATAGCTAAAATTCACGATTCATCATTTTCGGCCTCATAGATATTCTTTGGCTCTATTTCAGACACAAAGGCTAAATGATCACACATATCTCTAAGAGAGGATCTAGTACTAGCTCCTTTTGAATGATCACCTATAACTTAGTCAAGTGGATGATAAGGAATGACTCTTTGACTTTTTGGAAGAGAGTCATGTATGTCATTTTGAGTGTGTTCCTCCTTAGAAGCATTTTCTTGTGACTCATCAATGGTGGACTCTTTTGGTTTTTCAACTAGCGTAAGTCCGTCAACATTCTTTTCAAGTTCAATTACTTCATCATCCAAGTCTTGCCTAGGGGTAGGTATAGGAGATTCATAAAAAACTACATGTATTGATTTTTCTACCACTAATGTTCTCTTGTTGAAAACTCTATAGGCTTTGCTTTTGGATAAGTATCCTAGGGAAACACCTTCATCGAATTTGGCATCAAAATTTTCCAAGTTGTCATTGTCACTTAACACAAAACATTTGCACCCAAAAACTTTGAAGTACCCTATATTTGGCTTATGACCATTCCAAAGCTTATAGGGGGTCTTATCAAGCTTCTTTCTAATGATGACTCTATTTATAACATAGCAAGAGGTGCTAACGACTTCGGTCCAAAAGTATCTAGACAACTTATGTTCATTGAGCATTGTTCTAGCCATCTCTTGGAGGGATCTATTTTTCCTCTCAACGACCCCGTTTTGTTGAGGAGTTCTAGGAGTGAAAAAATTATGATCATAACCATTATCATCACAAAACTTCTCAATGTCTCGATTATCAAATTCTCTACCTCTATCACTTCTAATGCTCTTAATCTTGTATTCTTTCTCATTTTGGACTTTTCTACAAAACTTAGAGACGATGACATGTGTCTCATTCTTATGAGCAATAAAGAATACCCAAGTAAGCCTAGTGAAATCATCCACAATTACAAATGCATAAAGTTTTCCTCTTAAGCTAGCTATTCTATCTGGACCGAAGAGGTCCATATGAAGCAATTCTAGGGGTCTTGATGAAGTGATATCCTTCTTCCTTTTGAAGGAAGACTTGATTTGCTTGCCTAATTGGCAAGCACCACAAGTTTTGTCCTTAGCAAACTTAGTCTTTGGGAGGCCTTTGACTAAGTCCTTTTTAGGTAATTTTGAGATCAAGTTCATGCCTGCATGTCCTAATCTTCTATGCCACAACCAACTATTGTCAGTAGAAGAGATAAAACATTTAATATTTTGATCAAGTAATTCACATAAAAGGATGGTGTACAAATTACCATTTCTATGTGCAACAAAAATTTGACAACCATCTTTTTCAACAATGCAATGATCGGATCTAAATGCAACATTGAAACCCTTATCACATAGTTGACTAATGCTAAACAAGTTATTCTTTAAGCCAATAACAAGAAATACATTATCAATAGATAAGAAAGAAGATATACCTATGGTCCCAAAGCCAATAATTTTACCTTTAGAGTTGTCTCCAAAAGTAACATTTCCTCCATCATAAGGCTTGAGTGAAGAGAACTTGGAGCGATCTCCCGTCATGTGCCTTGAGCAACCACTATCAAGAAACCACTTGTCCTTGGAACTAAAGGAGGATTGCAAGCATATCTACAAGGCAAACTTAAGTGACTTCTTTTGGTACCCAAACCATTTTGGGTCCAAGTGGGTTAGCGATCATAGGAAATGTTCCTTTTGGAACCCAAACCATTTTTGTCAACATTCTTTTTCTAAAAGGACAAGAGAATATTTTATGTCCACTTCTTCTACAAAGATTGCATATAGAACCAAAAAAATTAAGTGCTTCAAAGGTTTTAGCTTATCATTTTTAGAAGAGGGTTTTTTGATCAAAGACTTTTGTTTATTATATGAATTATACCCAATTCCTTCTTTGTCAAAAACATCCCTTTGTTTTCCAAGGAGAATAATTAAGTTCTTTCTCCCCTTGGTGAATTTTGCAAGAATCTCAATTTGATCCTCAACAACTTTCTTCAAATTTTTATTTTTAATTTGAAGATCAATTGAGGAAGTTTATGTTGAAAAGATATCTCTCTCTTTCTTGAAAGAATCATTTTATATTTGAACTTTAGATAGTTCAAGTGAAGAAGTGTCTTTCTCCTTTTTCAATAAAACATTTTCATTTTGAACTTTAGAAAGTTCTAGTGAAAGAGATGAGATTTTTTGCTTAAGAGATGAGTTTTTCAAGATCACCTTTTCAAGTTCTTTATGCAAATCTTCAAAAGCATCTTGCAATTCTTCAAAAGAAAAAGAAGACTCTATTGAAAGCTCAAGATTAGAATCTACCTCATCCTCGATTGCCATAAGACAAAGGATGGCAACTTCGTCATTATCACAATCCGAGTCGCTTGAGTCGGAATCATCGCAAATTGCCTTCATTGCCTTTTTCTTTTGCTTATTTTCTTTATCTCTTTTGTGCTTGGGGCAATTGACTTTGAAATGTCCCGACTTTCCACAATAAAAACAAGTAGGTGGTTTCTTTTTGCTTGACTCACCTTTGAACTCATTTCTCTTGAAAGGTCTCTTCTTGAAGAGATGTTCTTTCCTCATGAATTTTTTGAACTTGTTAGAGATGAGAGCAAATTCATCTTCTTCATCGCTAACGTCTTTATCATCTTCCTCATTGACCTCTCGAATTGAAGTCTTTAGAGCCAAGCTCTTCTTTTGCTCGGGCTTTTCTTGACGGTTTTTCATCTTGATTTCATGAGTTATAAGAGATCCCATGAGGTCTTCAAGACTTAATGAATCGAGATCTTTTGCTTTCGAGATAACGGTAGCCTTAGTATCCCAACTTGTGGGTAGGCACCAAAGAATTTTCTCCACATTGTCAGAAGTAGAGTAATTTCTACCAAGATGAGATAAACTATTAATAATGTAGTGAATCTAGTAAACATCTCACCAATGGTTTCATTTGGTTCCATCTTAAAAAGCTCATACTCTCGAATTAACGTGCTCACTTTGGTGGCTCTAACTTGCTTAGTGCCTTCATAGGTCACTTCAAGTTTATTCCAAATTTCTTTGGTGAATTTACATGCCGAAATTCTATTGAATTTAGATTTGCTCAAAGCACAATACAAATTTGTAACGGCTTTGGCATTGACTTGAACAAGTTTTCGGTCATTATCATTATATTTATGCAAGTCTTTTGAAACTCTTAGACCTTCTACGGTTTTAATGGGAACTAAGGGTCCGTCACGAACAACTTCCTAAACTTGGTAGTCAATAGATTGAAGAAACCATATCATTCTAGGTTTCCAATAGCTATAGCCAGTTCCATCAAACCAAGGTGGCCTATTGTTGGATTGACCTTCTACATGAGATGATCCTTGCATGTTTGCCATGATCAAACTCTAAGACGATTAAGTCCTATTCAAGAGTCCAAGCTCTGATACCAATTGTTACCCAAGTATTGACCTTAGAGGGGGGTTAATAGGGTCAATGGCAAACTATGACAATTTTTCACTAATTTGAATTGCAAGAACAAATCTAAATGAAAGCAATAGTGAAATGATTAAATTGAAATTGATGCACAAATATAAGAGAAATAGTTAGAGAGAATTAAACACAAGTGACACAAGATGTAGTGTGGTTCGGAATCCCCTACTCCACGACTCAAGATCCCTCTTGAGATTTTCCCAAATCCACTAAGGCTTCTCCTTTCGGGTGGAGAGCAAACCTTTACAATGAAGCTTACAAGTTTCTTCCTTCTCTTGCTAAGTGACGTCCTTCACTTAGTCTTCTAGGGTTTAAACCAATCATTTACAATGAATGAGAGGAAGATTAGAGTACAATAAATGATATATCTCAAGAATAAATGCTCAAGTTTAGCTTACAAATATAGCAATAAATGAATATCAAGTTTGAAGCTTAAATCTTTGTTTCAAGAGAATAAGATGAGTAGATGATAATCAATGATTGTATGCTTGGTGTCTCTATTTCATAAATACAGATCAAGACTCATTTATAGTGTATATTTCAAAAATATGGCTGTTGGAGGTGGTTGGGCAACATTAAATGCAGTCAACTAGCCATTTCAGATCTGTTTCCGTAAGGTTAGTCAACTAGTTAGTCGACTGGTCATTTAGCAGTAGTCGACTGATGAGACTTTTCAAGACAAAAATGAGTTTTGAACCAATATAAGTCGACTGATGAGATTCTATTAGTCGACTAATTTGCCCTTCTAGAAATGACTAAAAAGTTCTGTCCAGGTTAGACGATGCTTAGTCGACTGAGGGAAACTTTCTTAAAAAATTATTTCAAGGCATAAGTTGACTGATGCATTTTCATAAGTCGACTAATCTGTCCATTTGAAAATGTCAAGAACTCACAGTCTCTATTAGTCGACTGATAGGATTGTATAAGTCGACTGATACATGCTGAACATTGAAAAACATAGTTTTGACATCCAAACAAAGCCTAAACTATTAAGGACTTAAAAGATATGATTCAATGTGATCAAGTCCTATTCTCAAGAGGCTAAAGACCAATATGAAATGTAAGAATGATATGCACATGGTCTTAAAAACTTATATTTGAGATTTTGAGTTTCAAGCAAGATATTCAAATAAGCTTTACAAGATTACCTAAATTCTCACCATTTTCTAACTACCCCAAATCTTCTTTGATTGGCATGATTCGTCAAACTTGATGTACCAACTTCATATCAATGGGATGAGTTCTTTCGATCATATCATCTTCAATGTTTTATCCTCATTGTGAATGCTTTCTTGAATAGATCATTGTTCTATGACAATCACTCAATGTAAATGTTAGTACCTCGCAGCATTAATGGTTTGTTATTATCAAAATTACAAGATTGCCCTTTGGTTAAAACCTTTGGGTCACCAAAAATAACTAAGGTGTTGGATTCCACTACCATTAAATTCATGAAATTTCTAATATTCATTTATTAATCCCGAAATTTAGAGTAGCAATTAAGAAAATAATTTATTGCTTACTCAAGATTGAACAATAAAACACTATGAAAAATATATTAAAGAGGTAGATTTCTCTTCGCTTTTCTAGTATAAAATTCTAAGCATCTTATGAATCCAATTTAATGAAAAACATAAGATCAAAGATTATCAATTTTAAGAAATACAAACCCAAGCATAGATTAATTACAATACTTTCTAATGACCACATATACATGATATAGATGGTGAAAGAACTATAAAATAATTAATCACAAGAAACGAAAATCATAAGCATTTGAATCATACACATGGGAATCAATTAATGAACAATAGAACTTCACTTCATTAATGGAGGTTTCCTGCTCAACCCTAGTTGAGGAGTTTAGTTACACATGATAGAAGAAGATAAAAAATAAATAAAAGATATAATAAAATAGATAAAACCAGGATTGTTTCTATCTTCTCTGCCCTAGCCTCCACTTATTTTCTCCTCCAAAAACATCTCCAATTCTACTCATTTCTTTCTCTTATATAGAGGTCCTCTAGGGTGTTCTCCAAGTAAAAGAAAATAGGAAAGTGTTTAGGAGAAAATTTGGTCTGAATTAAAATTCAATTTTGACCTTGAATTAGTGCAATTCACGAAATTTCTATGAAATACAAATATCTCTAGAATCTAATTTCCTTCAAATTACGCGAAAATAAAGTCGAATTGATGCTCGAAAATAAGACTTTTGGATCGTTTTTCAAAATGAGATTAAAACTGGATTATGTGCATAATTGGGCTTTAGGCTCATAGTCTCCTAAAACAGTTATTATTCTCTTGGACCTCTTATTTGGGCTGATTTGAGTTAAAATATGGAGTTGAATGGATCCATCTAATGTAGGCTTCATATAAACCTCTTGAATGTCTTCTTTAAAAGCCCAAAAATCATAATTTTAACTGAAATAATCATTAAGGCCTTGAAAACACAGAAAACAAAAAAATAGAGTAAAATCACAAATAAACTATCAATAAGAGAATAAAATATGAAAATTAAGAGACTAGAATGTGTAACATTCAACGCCAATCATTTATTTACATAAATATTATTGTTAACATATATATAACACATATATATTTAATTATTTATTTTCATATATATTTGTACTTAATTTCCAATGATCTACCTTCAAGCTCTTAATTTTAGTCCTCAACGGCGAAAAATTAGGTTTTAATTTCAGTCCTCAACAGCAAAAAATTAGGTTTCCGATCATCAACCTTCAAGCTCTTCCCTCCACATGAGGTTCAATGTTAACACAACAACACACACACACACACACATATACACACACTTGCGAAATTGAAAATGAATTTCATTTAGTTGTTTGGATGGTGAATGGATTAGGGGTTTTGATTGATCTGGGAAAGATTGTGGTGGTTGTGGTTAACTGGTAGTGGTTGTAAAGACCGGAATTTTTTTTTGACCGGTTCCGGGTGGATTTTGACCGGATTTAATTTTTTTTCGAATAAATTAAATCCGAAAAGGTGAGGATATAAAGATTTCTATGCTAGGGGAAGGTGTATGTATATGTATATGTATATATATATATATCTATATATATATATATAGTGCCTATATTTATATTAAATTATAAATATAGGGTGGGCTCATATGCAATTGTGAAGAAATATGGGTGCACTTGTATGATTACAAGTATAGGTATAATGTGTGGTGTATAATAAATAAGAAAAGAGGATAAGAAATGGGTGGAGAAGAAGTGGTCAGCCGAGAGAAGAAAAGAAAAGAAAAAGAGAAAAGAAAGAGAAAAGGAAAAAGAAGAAAAGAAAAGAAGAGAAGAAGGAGAAGTCGGGGAGAGAGAAAGAGAGAGAGCGGCCGAGGGAGGCGACGGTTCCAGCGCTGATAGTGGCTGTCGCCGTTCGCGGTGGTCACGGCCCGGTGGCAGTGGGCTGTTGCGCAGCCCGGTTCCTTGGTCTTGGGTTCGCGGGTTCGATGGGGGGTCGGACCGAAGGGGTTCGTTCGGCCGTGGATGGCAGCGACGGCACCCGGTGGTGATCTGTGCTAGGTTCCTTCTCGGTGGCCGCGGCTGGTAGCGACAGTGGTGCTCCGGCAGCGAGGGTGGCCGGAAGTGGCCTGTTTGGGTCAAGCTCGAAGGGGTTTGACTCATGGCTGGGTTCGATTTTGCTGAATAGGGTCGACGGCAGGTGGTGGCTGATGATTTGACTGTGCGTGGGTGATCGGTTGGAGCAGCTGGTGGTCGTTCATGGGGTTATTCCGACGGTGGACCGTTGAGGAAGACAGAAGAAAAGACGGCTGTTCTGGTTCGCCGTTTCGACCGACGATTCACGCTGGTTTTTGACAGTGGTTTCGACAGGTTCTAATTGGTTTTGGAGGTTAGTTCATGGGTGATGATGGTGGTGTGGGCTTTTTTGTTCCTGGGTTATGAGCTTTCGGTGCTCCATGGCTTGCATTAAGTTTAATTGTGGTGAAGGAACTGGGTTAGTGAAGAATATCTTGGGCTGAATTGGGTTTCAATAATTGGTTTAACCATGGATTAGTTTTGGGCTAATGAAGGGGTAGAGATTGCATGTGGATGATGGGCCAAAGTTGGATTTAGTTGATTTTTAATTTAATTGGACTGTTTGGTTGTGAAAATGGTGGCCTTGTGGTGTCGGCATGGACAGTGGGCTGAAGTTGAGTCTTGAGTTGATTGGGTTGGATTGTAAGTGAACTCGGTAATTGATCTTTGGACTCTTTTTGGTAGCAAGATGATGGCTTGGTTATGGGCTGTTTTAGCTCGGGTTTGTAGAACGTATGGTGACTGATTTGTGGGTTGAATTGATTGGAATGGGCTGCCATTTTAGATCAATTAAATTGGGCCAAGCATGGAAATTGAAAAGGAAGGGAAAATGGTTCAGTTGGATCAGTGGTGCGGACTACGACATTGGGCTGGATCGAGATCGGGTCTGGACCGCTTTGCAGATGCGGACTTAGCGAAAGTGGGACCTAAGGCAAGTTGATTCTTGCCTCTATCTCTATGTATATTTGACTATATTGATTAATTTTACGTATGTTCTTAATTTAGTCATATGTGGCGCTTGCGTATATATATAGGTGCATATATATATATAAAGGTGTTTATATATATATATATATATATATATATACGTGGGATGTGAGGATATATATATATGTGTGGGTAGATATATATATATATATATATATATATATGTGTGTGTGTGTGTGTGGGTTTGGAGGGTAAGAGCATTGTTAAATGCAAATGTTGATTTACATTGTTATATGCATATTTAGGGATTGAGCCATGTAAAGTATGCTAAATTTCATATGTATATTTAGCTAGATGTTGCCTTGCATGCATATATGATTCTTATACACGAGTTGAATATATGTAAGTATATACGTGATCATTTATGTGGTGCAGTAGTAGAAATGCATGCTAAATTGATTATGGCATAGAAGGACATTGGAAAAGCATGAAATATGTGAGGTGTTATGTATGTTTTTACTACCTATGTGAGTGACATGATGTACATATACATATATATTTGCGTGATTGTATATGGTTGTATGAATGCATGTTGGTTGCTAGTTGTAAATGCAGGATTGGAGTGAAAGCATGATTATATCTATCCTAATATACGTATATATGTGATTATACGCATGATGTGACATATATATGTGGTGTATGTGCAAATGTGACTATGAATGATTTCTGTGAAAAATGTGTTCATTGGTGAAAAACGTGCAAATGTGATGTTTATAGATTCATGCATGAAAGGCATGACTTTCTTGAAAAATGCATAAGCATGATGATTTCCATGATGTGAGTGTGATGACACTGTGACAAGCTTGAAGAGAAAGGAAAATGCATTGATTTGACAAAAATGCATTCATGGTGTGGATAAGTGCATTGATGTGATTATGTGCACTACGTGAAAAGTGAGTTTTTGGGGCATGTGTGAGAATTAATAGGGTATTGAACTCTAGGGTGCAAGACCCAAAACTTGGCCAAGCGGGTGTCGCTTCCGTCGGGTTAGTAGCCCGAAAAGCGTGACCAGAGTATGTGGTCCCAAAGCGACCCTTACTATGGATTGTGACAAGCGAAGTCCTCAGTTAAATTGATTTCCAGAAATTTGTGGCGTGAGTTATATATATATATATATATATATATATATATATATATATATATGAAATGTGACTGTCAAGTTGATATATATATATATATGTATATATCTATATATATGCATTGAGGTGGAAAGCATCACGCATGATTTGAAAAACGTGATTGTTTATGGGTAAAAAGCATGTATACATATCATGTAGACATGTAGCAATTTAATGTGCATTTATGCATGACTCTATGGATCTTGTTGAGTTGGTGATGTGGTATTTGATTTACATTGTTCATGTAAATGCTCGGTTCATATATGTTTTCTATACATAATGACGTTGGATGGTTATTGTTTTTGAACATGTTGTAAATGATTTTCACAAGTCATGTATAGTTGATTTAAATGTTCATAAGTGCTGGAACTGCCATGTGCATTGTTAGTTCATGTATGTTAGGAGGGGCATGACTTTAAATATCGTGATATATTTAAATGCATGTATATTTTTGAGAATATGTGAGGATCGACCTGCTGCTGCGATGATAGTATGGTTCTTCATACCTTGTTGGGCCTTTGAGCTCACCCCCTCCCAGGTTTTGCAGGTGTTGCTGATTACGGAGTCAGTTAGGGGACTCATAGTACCGGTTGCAGAGGTAGTAGTTAAATTCTTTAGAATTTAATGTTTAACTAGGACATTGGATTGATGTTTCTCATTGGATTAGATGAATGGAGCGATTGTGGTGATTCAGCTCTTTCAGTTGTATTTTATTCATGTGATGTATGTATTTAATACGGACATCCGAGGTTTGAGGCATGTATTTTTGATTATATTATGCATGTTGTAGAATTGCTGGGGGGACACGTGCCCAGAAGTGTCCATATGAATTGTAAAGCAGGTGTAATATGCCAAGAGCTGATTATTTAGAATGGGTCATGCCCGATTTTCGTGAAAATCATTTGCAAGGGCCATTGATGATCTTATGTCACCTGAAGGGTGTGCATATAGAACGCTTCCGCAATAGAATAGATTAAAATGAGATTAAAGTGTGGGAACTTGAGGTGAAATTACGGATTCACCCCCGCTTCCCTCACTCCTAACCTTGTTATATGTAACTATAATATATTATATGCATTGGGTCTGTAATTGTGTAAGAAATTACAGTAGTTGCTGTGATTACATTAACCATAGCAAAGACAAATTCAACATATATACTACAAGCTCAATGTGCGCTCCAAAAATCACTATAACCCAATCTGCAGGTAGAAAATAACATTATGTTTTGCTTAAATGAAATGAATATGTCTGACATACTAAGACATTAATCAACTTTAAATTTTACTAGATCTGTCATTTATTAAAAATGTAGAAAAATATTACACCAAAAGCTTATTTTTAGAAGCAATCCATAACCTTACATTTAAAGAGCTAGCATACAAAGATGTAAAAAAATATTACACCAAAAGCTTATTTTTAGAAGCAATCCATAACCTTACATTTAAAGAGCTAGCATACAAAGATGTATATATATATAAATATTACACCAAAAGCTTATTTTTAGAAGCAACCCACAACCTTACATTTAAACTGGGGTCAGTAATAGTAGTAACAGACTAATTAATAGTCCTATTAGATATAATAGTTATGGCATATGTTAAAGGTCTTAATTTTAATACTAAAATTAAGCTGCAGATGGGACAGTTATGTAGTCATGAACAACACCAGCCTCAGTAATTGCTGAAACCATGGGTTTTGCATCATCCTTCGAGTTGTTGTTGTTGTAATCCAATGACTCGTCATTATATATTTCCCACCATTTCTCCACCATCATCTTTATATCTTCTCTCTGCATGTTCTCTTCCTCTCCAGTGAACCTCCACGGCTTTGAACCCTATAAATATATAAATATATCACATACAAATTAATAATATTAAACAAGTCAAGGCACTGATTTGATTTGATGCTGCCAAACATAACTTTAATTCATATATATATAGATAACTCACTTCAGCGCAGTAGTGAACCACTTTCACTTTGTCAAGATCAATGTTTTCAGGGTGTCACCACAACAATGCCAAAACAAGGTTGTACACCGAAGGGATAGGGCGGTAGATATCCCTAAAGAACATGTTCAGTAAGTCCTGCATACATTTAATGCATGCCCAAAATAATTAATCAACACACTTTATAAAATTGGTGTGCACATTATATATATATATATATATATATATATATATATATATATATATATATATATAACGTGTAAGCTTGTAAATCATCTACTATATATGATTGGAAATGTATCATGATCAACTTAGAGGATCAATCACTTGAAAATTAAGACAAAAAAAAGGTTAGTTTTTGTTTGATATTAATTACCTGCTCAGCAAATGAAGTAGGAAGGGTGAGCTTGAGGGTGTCCAAGAGGTTATTGTAAGTTGACAAGTTTGGCTCAAAGACGAGCATGCCGGCATTGAAGTAGAGCGGTGGAGGAGGGCCTAACTCTGTGGTCGGCCATTCCACCTTTTCGGGGCATTGTTGACGGTAGCCAATTTTGAATTGAGGAGTGTCACTCCAAGTTTTCTCACAGAAACAATCCATAACACCATACAAGTAACCATCTGGATAGTCAAAGAGGTGATCAATGTTACTAAAAACTTGTATATCTCCATCCAAGTATATCATCTTGCTATACTCCACAAACTGAAAATATATCAACACACTTTAGTAAATAAATCTAACTATTTATATTAAACATTTTTTTTGGGCGGTAAATAAAAAAACTATTACTAATATAATTAAGTAATTAATAGTTGTGGCCACTTTAAGGACATAATCTCGAACTATTAAAGCCTACAATTTTTTGATTAATATAAACCATTTTTTAACATACCCTTTTTGTTATTTGTTGTAAAAGTTAATAATATATTATTATTGTTACAACAGCAACAGTAGTATAGTAGGCACATTAGCAACAAAAATGTTGATAGTTCCAAGACTTCAAAAAATTATGGATTAATATTGCTAATTATGTATTGTAAAAACACCTTCTAATTAGACCTTTCATGTATAAGATCTTTCTGAAAAGAATGAAAAGAAAAAAGATTATATATATATATATATATATATATATATATATATATAATTACCACATGCACACACATATATATGTGTAATTAATTAACCATGCACACATGTAATATTTGCAACACACATGCAAGGAATTAATTAAGAAGGATATATATATATATATATATATATATATATATATGTATGTATGTATGTATGTATGTATGTATGTACCTCCCAAATACGAAGTTTTGAGTAGTTAATAATGTAATAAGCCATGGCAAACTGCGTTTGATTCTCCGGTGGGTAGACTGGCTGGATCTCCCGAACTATACATCCCTGAGACAGAAGGATGTGGCGGTGTTCCTCCGGCACGTCTGGCAAAACCGCCACCACAAGTGGGTGATCACTTTTCACCTTCCTTAGGCCCTTGGCTAAACCCACAACTCCTTTCACATAATCTCCTTTTCCAGCCAAGAAAGTAACATAAGCCCTTTTGGGCATGGTCATAGTAGTATCATCACTTGACATGCTTGGCTAGAAAAAGGAGAAGGAATTGAATTGATGATGATCGCTCAGTAAGAACAATGCAAGAGGATGAAGATAATATGTATTGTTTATTTCATCCCCCTCTCTTTATATAAACGTTTGGAGTTCATATATTGCCAAAAGTGAGAAGGAATAAAGTAGGAATTTATATATTCTGAGAGAGTGTATAAATCAAAAGATATTCATTTCTAAAAATTAATTTTGAAAATTAATATTCCTTTTTTCTTTTATAATCCTAGATTAATAATGATGGATAAATATATATATATATACCCATTATAATCCTGGATTAAAATATTTATGATTTGGTATATCTACAAGAAAAAGCATGATTCAGTTAATTATTGAAAGTCTTCCTTTTAAGGTAAAGCTATATGATTGGTTAATGCATGTGGAGACCCCAAATACGTACATGTATCTATTTGTCATGAAAGAAAGAGAAGTCAATTCAGTGACATTCGTTTCATGAGATTTATTCTCTAATCACTTATCCAATCATTCACAAGTGATTTTGGATTTGAGACGTGATTATCAACAGATATACATAATTTAGGGTTTATAAAATGTGTGTGTGTGTGTGTATATATATATATATATATATATATATATATATATATATATTGTTAGGCAAAAGATTAAGACAACAATATATGTTGTCTAGTACAGCTTATTACTGGAACTTGTGGGGAGTTGATATTTCGGGCTAGAAGGATGTTGGAAATTGATTAAGACATAAAAGGATAATGTTTCATAAACGTGGCATAATAATAATACGTGTTATTATGTATGGTATTATTGTGCATGATCCTTAAAAATTAACATAACAATTCTCTATAAATTGAGAGGACAGTTTGTATGATGTGCACGATGGTGGTGATGGTGAAAATGATGATCTATCATCATCACAATTCTTGCCTCATACGTATAGAATCAACTTTTGGATATTGTATATATATATATGTGTGTGTGTGTGTGTATGTTCATTTGAGAAATTGACACATGGAGTTAAATTGAAAAACCTTTGTTTCTACTAGGAAAGTCCTTTATAGATTATTCTTTGATTCCAATGAAAATTTAGATACGGATATGCGACTATCAATTTCGTGCAAACAACTGCTATATATGATGAGCCTTTTGGGAAGAGAAAGGACAAAGAAGAAGGATAGGTCTGATTTGATGAAGAAGACTGTTGGGGTGCTTTGTACTCCTACCAAGTAAGTATATTTGCTTTATTGCTGTATGATTGAGCATTTGAAATTGATGGGAAGAATATATGTACAAAAACAAAAACACATCTACTTGTACAAAATTATATGGAGTATATTTTAAAAGCATATTATCAAAATGCTTAATGGCTCAGCGGTATGTGCTCTCCTTTTAAATTGAAAGAGAGAGGGTTCGAGTGTCCTCATAGTGGAAGAAAAACTCACACGGGTATAATACTCGGACTTGCCCAAAGGGCGTGGATATCCCTTGTCGATAAAAGAAAATAAAATTAATTGCATATTTTGACACGTATATAATCACACATTCTTCTAAATATATTTTTTTATAGATAAATTACGCAACCGTTTGTATTCCAAATTTTTTTGTCATGTACAAGGTTAAGGAGTCACTCGTCATCACATATAAGTCTCAACAAATTTTCTCCCACATCTTATAGATATTGTCTATGGTGCTTACGTTCTTTAAAACACGTCTACAAGGTTAAGGGGAGACTACACATATAAATCTCAACAAACTCTCTCCCAAGTGATGTGGAAGATCATAATCACCCCTTCTTGGGACCTAACGTCCTTCCTGTCCAATAATGTTTGCTTTGCACACTCACGATTTTTCAAAACACGTCTATAAGGTTTGGGGGTGACGACACATATAAGTTTCAACAACCTCTCCTCTAGGTGATGTGGGGCATCACAATACATATGCCAAATATATGTAATGTATCCGTTTAATTTAATATCTCACTTAACACAAAGAGTTTACAAAAAAGATACAGTATAAAAAAAATATGAACATTGCATTTTTTTAATATGTATATATATTGTATTTATATTTATATATGTGTATAAAACTGAAGGTGTTGATGCAATTTTCTTGCATGATCCGATTCGGCTCTAGCACTTGTAAGACAAAGAGGAGATGAGACTAGATCAGCACTAGTGGGGTGCAGGCCAGGGACCCTCTGAAACTTAAGTCAGTAATCGAAAACCATCAATTAAGGAAGAGTAATTATAATATTAAAATGTTCTGTACCTAGTCTGTTCCCCTCCCTCTCATTTATGAAGGGCCAATTAATGTATTAAATGTTGTTCAAATTCTCCCTAGTTTTTTGGGATTGTTTGAATTTGAATCATCTTAGATGGATAGGACTACGTCATCTGACTACTTCAATTTGAGTGTTTGAATTTAAATGGCCTCATCCTATTCTGTTAGTGGGATCGCTTATTAGATTTTTCCTATCAGCTACCCTCGTTTGGGAACACCAAATTTAATTTCTCCTCTGATATTTCTGTCGTAAATGCAAGCACACTAGTAATTTTTTATACCTAGTAGTCAGGACTAAATCAGTGCAAGTCCTTGTTGCATCAAAGAAAACTTTTTTTTTAGCTTAAGTTGTGCTCTGCTTGGGTCTTCTTCTCTGTTTTGCCTGAGCTATGCTCAATTTTTCTGAACTATGTTCAATACTTCTTTTTCCTTGCTTGAGGCGTGAATGATTTTTCCAAGTAGTGCTTGGTAATTTTTTTGATTTTGCTTGAACCTTTATGAGAGGGAAGCACTTGTAGCAAGGTTGTAGCTTGATCAATCTTTTAATAAGGAGATGTTTTACCTTTTAATAAGGGAGTTTCTATTCGACCCTTTAAGAATGGGAGTTTGTTCAACTCACCCATTCGTGAGCTCGCCCCAGGCATAACTCATCCCTTCATGGGGGTTCATAGAATCCTGCTCCTTTAATAAAAAGGTTTATTGTAGAGACCGAGTCCAATTTGGTCGATTTTCTTTTTATTTTAATTTATTATCATATAAGTGATTTTTAATGAGGTTATGCATGATTCAAATGTGAAATACATATTTAGAAACTTGTTTAGAGGTTCAGGAAAGTTTTTGATTTGTTGGGCTCAAATTGGGATTTTCGGATTAGTGGGGCCCAAGACGGGTGGGCCCGGGAGACTGGATATTTTTACGGGAATAATTATTTTTGGTTTTAGACCAATTGGAGTATTAGAGGAGGAATGAAATTGATTTTGAAAATGAATGAGTTGTCGGAATAAAAAACAGAGGTCAGGAATGTACGTTAGGTTCTATCCCAGCCATATACATATAGTGTATTTGACACCTCACCAAGGGCAAATGACCATTTTGCCCTTAAGTCATTTTACGTAACTTTCCGAGCTCCGTTTTTGATTCCAAAATCTCCTACAATCTCGAAATCACTTCCTTAACTCATTAAACATTTCATCTAACCCAAAATCAAAAATAATTATTTCACAAAAAAATTCCGGATTCCCATGTTCACCCGGATCGCATCCTGGGCCCTTGTTTGACCAAAAAGTCAAACTTCTCTAAATATTTTAAAAGCTTCTCAAACCGTCTATACAACATGTCAAACCTTTTCCCCACACTTAAAACATACTTAACATCATTCAAAATGTATTTATGACAATTATGATACACAAAATGCAAACCGGCCAAAATTGGTCACGGTCTCTATAGAATATGTATGTGCTCTCAAAAATATAAACAAAGAATTGAGAAAAAAATCCTTTGCTTAGAAAAATATCTCAATGCTTTCTTTCTCTAGAATATGAATTTTTGATCTGTTGAAAGCGTAATGAGAGAGAAACTATATGTGGTTTTTGTAAAGATTAAAAATTCTAATTTTCCTTGATAACCAAGTTAAAAATCAATAGGAAACAAGTCCAGATATTTTAGGAAAGTTTAGGGTCAAATCCCGATTGAAATAGGACTTAGCAGTACAAAATCTGCCAGAGCAGAAGCATGGACCAGTCTAGCCTTTACCTTGGACCGGTCCAAGTTTTTGCCTGTTAAAAACCAAAGTCCCGAGACCTCTTAAACCTGCCCAAGGTTTTAGCTGGATCGGTCCAACCTTGAATATTTCTATTTTTTGCTTAAAAGCCCCTTTATTCAAGGTCAGAACCTCTCGGTTTGAAATATATGTGTTCTCACCACTTTACTTGGACTACGTGACTCTCATACGTGATCAACGATGTTCTCATGAAATCGGAACCATCTAGAAACTTCAATCGATTAAATCCTTGTTCAGACCATTGATGGTTTCTTCCGAAGATTCAAGCTTCATCCTTTGAATAACACTTGCATGGTTGGTGTAGAACTTCATGCTCACTCTGAGACTTCAATTACATGATCAATGATAAGAATATAAATCAAATATTACAACTCAATAATGTTTAGTTTTAACATCGAAGATTTCCAATTACAAAAATATACGTCACAAACAATATAAGGTCCTACTACAGTGAAACTAGGGGTTTGAGCACACGCCCTCCTATGTGAATCACGTGGTAGACATTTACTGCCAACCCGAGGAGGGTAAGGCCCAACCACAATGTAAGGTTTTACTTAAACCCCAATTGGGGTATACATATCAAAAATCACACTCGACATAAAAAAAGGTATCAATGAGAGTTCAAACATTGCTCTTACACTTTGAATACAAAAGTCTCACACAGAATCACTCTATCATGCATAGTATATTTTTTTCTTTACATAATCATATTTTTCTTCGAGCCATGTTCATATTTACAATTTTTAACTTTCACTAACCTTACACTAAAGAATGTTTTAAGTTTCTTGTGATGTTTCTTTAGAAATAAATAAGTCTTCAAAATTGTCCTTTAAATTGCTTGCTTCAAAGAAAATATATGTCCCCCTAGCTTCTCTCTCATTAATTGTCATGCCATTTTTGGACACTTTATTTAAGTGTCTATTTTCCTACGTGTTTAATACTTCCTTTGCTCATGCATGTTTAATGCCTCCTTTTCTTGCATGCTCTTGCTCATTTTTGATATTCATATGTTTTTTTCTATTTCAATTTTGGACACTTTATTTAAGTATCAACTTTCTTATTTGTCATTACATGTTCATTTTATTCCAATTTTAGACTACTTACTATATCTTACTTTTATCAAATCTTTCAATTTAAACTCATTTTATTTCAAGTGGTGATTTTCATCAATATAAACCCACTTTATATCAAATAGTGATTTTCATCCTTTACTTCCAAATTCAAAACCCACTTCATTCTAAGTGGTGATTTTCATTCACAATTTCTCATTCAAAACTCACTATTAAAGTTGTGAATTCCATTCTCTTTTCCTCAAATAAAACCTATTTATTCAAGTGGTCATTTTCAAAATATTGGTTTACCAAACATAATCTTCAAAAACACACTTATTCAAGTGCTAACTTTTCAACCTTACATTTTCAATTCAAAATACATTTTAGTCTTCAAAATGCATTTCCTCAAATCATTGATTTAATTTCCATCTTTATATTTTCAATTCAAAATATATTTTCAACTTCCAAAACACACTTCTTTAAGTGTTAATTTCTCATCTTCCCACTTTCAAAGTAATCATCTTCAAATGATTGATTCTTTTTTTCATCTTCAAAATACATTTTCAATCCTTAAAATTATTTATCTTTCTAAAATTTCAAAATAAATTCTCAATCTTTTAAACAAAATAAATTCAACATTTCATTCTCCAATATTTGTTCTATAATTTTTTCATATATGTACATAACTTTACCCTATCTACTACATTATCTATTCTACATTATTTTTACATATACATTACTTTGACATATACATTACCTACTTCACTTGATTTTCTAAACATATACATTGCCTATTTATTTTCTACATTACATAAATATTGATTGTTTTTTTATACATATACTTTACATTGTTTTTCATACATTATATGTTTACTTGTCATTCATGTTATATGTCACACGACCATCACATGCTTATTTGCTTTCTATGACACATATTCATTACATGCTCACGCGACTTTGATACATGTTATATATGTTTTACCTATCTTGCACGCTTTATATACACACACATACACTTTACATGTTCACATTACATGCTTACATGTTTGTTCATATCATTTTTGACACGCACACACTTTACATACATGCATTACATGTCTCATATGCTTTACATAATACTCTACATGTCATATAACTTTACATAAATGCTTTACATGTTTATATACAGCTTTATACTTGATCACATGTCTATATGTTTCCATGACACATGCTCATACTTGTTCGCATACTCAATACATGCTCATATATGTTCACATGCCTTCTAGGCTCCCATGCTCTCTATGCTCACATGTCTATTACATTTTTCATATGCTTCACATGCTTAACATGTCTCATATGATTTATTTGCTTCACATGCTTTATACGCCATACATGTCCCATTTTATTCAATATTTACTACACATGCTTGTTCCCCATCTATACTCAATACATGATTTTCTACATGTTTGATCCATGCTCAATACATGATTTTCATTTAAAATTTAATACATGTTCGATCCATGTTCAATATATGATTTTTATTTCAAATTCAATACATGTTCAATTCATGCTCAATACATGTTTTCATTTCAAATTCAATATATGTTCAATCCATGCTTACATACATACTCATTTTACATGCTACATTCTAAGCCTTAGGGATTCTAAACAAACTTTCAAACTCTAGGCAAGGTCCCTAGTATACATTCTGAGTCTATTGACTCAATTTTAATTCAATTTACGGTCACAGGGACCTTTAACACGTCACACTTACATTTTGAGTCCCTTAACTCATGTTCAATTGAATTCACGGTCATGGGGACCTTAAATCCACTTTTAATTCAAGCATGGTCACGGGGACCTTAAACCAATCTGAGTCTTTTGACTCCACATTCAGTACATCCGAGTCCCTTGACTTGACTTTCAAGAACGATCACAGGGACCTTAAACCCATCCAAGTCCCTTGACTTCACATTCAATACATCTGGGTCCCTTGACTCGACTTTCAAGAACGGTCGCAGCGAGCTTAAACCCATCTAAGTCTCTTGACTCCGCATTCAAGAATAGTCTTCGAAGACCTTAAACCCAGTATGAACGATCTAACGAGGACCTTAAACTTCACCTAAATAGTCTTGGGGACCTTAAATCCTTTCTACCCAACTACGTTCGGCCTGATTCTTAAGCAGCCTCAAGATACATAGGCAGTCTAGGCAACCTTAGATTTGGTCCCACCACTCATCATTCCATCCTTCTCATCAACTATTATATTTCACTTCCTCCATTTTTAATACTTTATTCACTTCTAAATAGTTTTGGGGACCTTAAACCCTTTTTATCGAACTACGTTCAACCTGATCCTTGGGCAGCCCAAGGTACATAGGCAGTCTAGGTAGCCCCGAATTCGGTCCCGCTACCACTTTCCATCTCCATGACATTCTATTCCATCCACTACATCTATTTCATTCACTCTATACAATCCATTCCATATCGAACTACGTTTGACCTAATTCCCTCTCACCGGGATACATAGGTAACTCGGGCAATCCTGAGTTTGGTCCCCCGCCCCCATTCTCCCTATCCTCTTTCTATCATTCTTACATATATACATTTAGATGTTAGATCCTCCTATGAACACAATTATCTTTGAAATAGAAAGCATATTGAAATTAGGTAACCATACTCAGTATGGATGTTGTAGGGTGCCTAACACCTTCCCCACACATAATCAAATTCCTGAATCCATTAATTTGGTTTCGAAAGACCACATGGTAGTCATTCAATAGGGCCTGTACTCACACTCTTATATCTCAGGTGACCTAGCACACCAAAACTCGATGTTAGGTGGCGACTCTAATAACACATCTTTCTATCGGCCCTTACAAACTCCAGTGTGTGCCGACCCCGTCGCAATACACGGAATAATAGTGAGAGACCTCACTTTCCATTGGCGGGAAGGGGGGAGGGGGCGTACTGTCCAGCGAAGTTCGCTGGTGTGACAATAGTGTCTGTATCATGTGCTACTTAACGACTAATTTTCTAGCTGCTTCAATGTTTCCCTCATCTCAAGTAAATATGAAACTGGAGTAAATATAAGAAAAAAAGATTAAAAAATTATAAAATAACAAGAAAGTGGTTGGACAATGCTATTTCGTAACTTAAAAACATGAAAATTTACAATAAAACACAATTTCATATGTTTTTTTGCAGCAAGAAAATTTAGACGTTACTGGCATGCTACTCTGAGTACTCTCCCAAGAATTTATATTTCCTTCCTTTCCAAACTCTTAGAAAAAGAAAAAAAAAATCATTTCATACACATTCCATAACTTTCTTTCTTGTCAAATTTAAAAGTCAAAAAGAAAAAGAAAAAGTAAAAGAGAAAATTGTGCAAAAAAAAAAAATTCCCTTAACACCCCCCACCCACCCACCCAATTGTTCCAAGAGTCCCCTAGTGTATGAAAGTACCAATATGCCACAAACTTATTGAAATACTCGGCGGAACTATCCAATTGTTCCAAGAGTCCCCCAGTGTATGAAAAGTACCAATATGCCACAAACTTATTGAAATAAAGTTTAGGGGGGATTTTATGCAATTTTCCTTAAAAAAAAGTATAGAATTGAATTTTGCAAAGGACTTTAATACCCATGGACAAAATTGTCATTTTTAAGATTTATTTTTCAATGATAAGATTAAAATTAATATAAATAACTCATTCGGCATAGTGTTGCTAAAAATTATTTTTGAATTTTTTTTAAATGGATTATATTTGTATAAAAAAAATAGTAGAAGCATCTATAAGAAAATAAAAAATACCTTGGAACAATTTTAAATTTCTATTTTTTAAAAATTAAAAAGGAAAAGAAAACATAAAAGAAAAATATTTTTAAAAAAAATCTATTTCCTCTTAAATTTATATTAAAAACCATTTTCATCATTATAACACCACTTTAATGGTGAGAAAACTTAAAATGAAAATCATATTGAATTCGTTATTATAAACATCACTTTAATGGTATGTAAGTTTCAAAATTTTTTATATTTTGAAAATTATAAAAGAAAAGAAAATTTAAAATAAAATCATTTTATTAAATTTCTATCAATGGAGTTTTTGTTAAAAAACTGATAGTCTAATTTGCAATTTGCCTTTTTTAAAATTTTTATTAAGGGGCATTTTTGCTTTGTAATATTACTTTATGTGTTGGTCTTGAAGTTTTAACAATTGGACAGTACATGGAGTTTAACCCAAATTATTAATCAAGAGAGGTTTGTGTTAATTTCGAATAGTTAATTTTTCTTTTCAATTTACTAAAAGTAACATGAGAGTTCGCACGCACGAGTCAAATCCTCACACGTGTTGACTGAAAAACCAAATATACACTCACGTGTAAATGGAACATTTCTCTCTCCTCTCTCAAGTCTTGAAAATTTTTATTAATTATGACTGAAATTCTCTATATTCAAAGTTTCATCCCTAATAAAACTTCATCAGTTATGATTTCCTATAATATTTATAATATTGAGAAGAAAAATGATAGAAATATGGATCGATTTTTAAAACTGATTGAAGTGTCAAATATTGATTGAAATCCTGTAGGAGGAGAGAGAGTCTATCTTATTGATTTTGATATAAGAATCCTTGTTGAACATTGCTTATTAGAGTCATCAAGAAATCGATTCGGGTATTGTAACATTACTCCGTTGAGAAATAGTGTTTTTATTGGTGTGTCAGGAGTTGGCATTTTGTGTTTGGTCGACCTGATATATACATACATGTACGATGTGGAGAAGAGTGGTCCCTAGACTCCCTACTCAGCTCCAAACCCTAGCCCCATGGTGTCGACTCGACCCCGGAATCACCCGATCCGTTTCCGGCGCCACCGCCACCGCCACCGCCACCGCCATTCGATCCCTCACCCCCGCTTCATCGTCCTCCCATACGGCGCCGTTTCAGCCAACCTTCACTCTCTTATCTCACCGAGCTGCCTCTGACTCCGGTAACCATTTTCTCTCTAAATCCTAACACTCTATTTTGCTAGAAAGAAATTATGTACGAAAATAAACTGAAAACAAAATGGGTATTATTGTTTTTTTTTTAAAAACATGCTTTGATTTGGATTGTATATATGTAAGTATATTAATTTGTGGTTTTTGCTTTCGGTTTGAAATGTTATTTCTTTTGTTCAATGATGTCAGACACTTTCCTTTCAAAGGGGAAGAAGAGGGTTGAAGATGTAATGCCGATCGCCACCGGACACGAGCGTGAAGAACTTTTGGCTGAGCTTGAGGTTTTCACTATTTGCTTAATTCTATATTTATATTTATATGTGTAATATGTATGTGTTATACACACATATAGATGTTTTATGGTTTGGTTAAAGCAGTGATTGCGAATCTTTAATGTTGTTTGATTTAGGGGAGGAACATTCTGGAGATGAATTATCCTGTTGGACCTTTCGGAACCAAGGTTAGCATCATTTGAACTGTACTCTATAATGTGAATTCTGCTTCACTGGGGCATTTGCTTTGAATCTTTGCTACAAATACTAGAAATGATGGTTCCTTGTTGGTTGGTCACATTGTTTGTGTGAAATTAATATATTTTCCTAGGAATCAGGATACATGCGTTGCTCTGGTTGGCTACATTATTAGACTAGTTTAGTTATTTGTAATGACTTACACTCTTAATTCTGACCTATTAGTTGGGTAATGGCACTATCATTAAAGGTTTTTATACTATTTTGCATAATTTTTACTGGCATAGATGTAATAGTGCCATTCTTCAAATAAATTTTTCATGAGTCAACTCCTTGAATGAGGTGGCAATGCAGTTCTCTGAATAACCAAACCACCTCAACTTTTTAGTTTTTGACATAAATTTCCTGCAAAAACGATTTGTTCTGTGCTATACAAGGGTTTCCATGAAGAATTGTAGCTTTTTGGGAAGTATATGCTTTTTGTGTTTAGTTCAGATTTATCTGATTGGATTTGCAACTTTATTTTATTTTATGAATTTTATCATGTTTTAAATCTTAAATTATTTTGTAGGATGCCTATGTTCTTAGTTGTTCATATTCCTTGGAGTTATGTATTGCTCTGTTTTTAGATACTTCTAAGAGTTACGAATTACGTCTTATATAGAAAAGATGTTACCAAGACTCTAGTTTCATCTTATGTTGCATTCTATGATGACAAGTTTCTCTGCAGAAAGGGAAAATGTGTATAGGAACTGCTACTGAGATGTTCCCAAAGCGACCTATTGAACGCCTCAGCTTGATTACCCATGAAAAGGAATAGACTGGAGAAGTGGTTTGCTTATGGGGTAAGTCTAGGGAGCAGAATCAGAGTCAGTTTATTGATACATTAGACAAAGCATATGCCATAAATGGTTTACTCCATCACTTTTTGTGTGGTCAAAAAGTGTTAGGCCCGTACAATGTATTAGGGAAACAAGTCAAGTTGTCCTTCTTCCTTTAGTTTGTATATCTTACAGACTCTACTTGGTTCAGAATAGCAAGGTCAGTATTGTGAATTCTATAAAAGAGTTGGCTGCAATATGGAAATAAAATTCAAGAGAGGTACTTATCAAAAAATAAATAAATAAATTCAATAGAGGCAAATATATATATATATATATTTGATAAGTAGAGTCCCATTAAAAGCGCTTAAGAGGGGAGCGCACCTAGGAATATACAAAAAAGCACTATAGGCACCATACAATCATATACCCTATAATCTCAGGCTATCAACAAAATCAATAAGATCTCCCATGGATTTACAATTCCACCCCTTGACCCAAAAAAACAATGAATTTCATTCCTTAAATTAAATTTCAGTCTAGTGGCAACCATTCACTTCGACTTCCATTAGAGCAATACTGTTACATGCAAGGCTTTAACGTATCTTGATATCATAATACATTGAACATTATACATGAACGATCATTATAAACATACAAGAGAGAAAAAGTTAATTTATACTCATTCCTGTTTTATGGTTATGTGAACACTAATTTTATAAGTAGCAAGAGGTTCAGAGACTCGAACAATAAGGATTTAATGAAGGCACTTTTCAGGCTGAGCTTTCAGGCTACATTAATGTGCCTAGAAGATTTTGTATAAACTAATAAAATCTTGAACTATATAATAAATAATATCTGAGCTTTCAGTTGAATCGTTAACAATAGCAGCATTTTGATTCAATATTGACCATTACATATGTTGCATTTCTTTTTAATTCTTATTTCTTTTTTGGGTGTGGTCTGGAATAGCAAAGATATTGCCTTTAGAACTCCCAACCTTCTCTACCCACATACTTTCTTTCCCTCTTCCAGATTCCTATCTCAGTTCTGGAGAGGCTTGAGAGACTCCAACGCAACTTTTTGTGGGGGGCCCTTGGTGATGAATTTAAATACCATCTGGTCAGTTGGAATCAAGTTTGCAAACCAGTTAAGCTAGGAGGGTTAGGTATAAGAAGTTTGGGAGCCTTTAATAAGGAGCTCCTTGGGAAGTGGCTGTGGAGATTTGAGAAAGCAGAGGCTATGGAGGCGGCTCATCCTTAGTAGATATGGGGAAAAGAGTGGAGGGTGATGCTCTAGGGAGGTTAGGACTCCTGCAGGGGTCGGTGTCTAGAAGTCAATCCGAAAAGGGTGGCCAGAGTTTTTCAAATTCATCAAATTTAAGGTCGGGAGTGGAAG
Source organism: Cornus controversa (assembly GCA_026545225.1). NCBI lineage: Eukaryota > Viridiplantae > Streptophyta > Magnoliopsida > Cornales > Cornaceae > Cornus > Cornus controversa. The sequence goes on along the minus strand of CM048846.1, from coordinate 63,333,013 downwards.
AAATATTCGTTTCTGGGAGGACTGGTGGTGTGGTGACAGGTCTTTGGCTCAACTTTTTTCTAGTCTCTATCGGATCTCGCGTAATCGTCATACCTTTGTCTTGTACTGCTACCACCTTGATAGTGGAAGAACAATATGGGATGTCGGGTTCACGAGAAACCTTCAGGACTGGGAGATTGAGGATGCCATTTGTTTCTTGAAATCGCTCTATCTCGAAGTTGTGAATAGTGGGAGGGAAGACTCAATGATGTGGATTCCCTCTCTGAAGGGCTTCGAAGTGAATTCTTTCTATAGGAGTATTTCTGGGTTCGAAGGGATGACTTTCCCGTGGAAGCCTGTGTGGCGCTCTAAGCCCCCCCCCCCCGAGTGGCTGTTCAGGGTTCAGTGGTCATGCCTAGCTCCACCAGAGGTCTGATGGAAGCCTGGAGCGTTGGTCTTGTGGACACCCATGTCCGCAATTTCTGGAAGGCAACTCCCCTTTGCGTGTGGTGGTGCTTGTGGAGAGAGCAAAACCGAAGAACGTTTGACGACAAAGAGACTCCTAATGGGATGCTTAAATTCTCAATTCTTTGTACCCTCTCTTATTGGGTTCAAGGTAGAGCTTGTAACTCCATGGAAGAAATGGTTGACTTCTTAGGTTCCTTTGCTTTGTAATTGGTTCTTGTTCAAGGGTCGCCCCTCCCTTTCTCTGGGTGCTTTCTAATAAATCTTTACTTATCAAAAAAAAAAAAAATGAACTCCCAACCTACATGTCTGGAAAACTGAGGTCAATTTGAACAAGAGACGAGGCTATAGATGAGTGATTTACATCTTCTAGTACAAACTCATTCAACATATACTTGCAGCAAGCGTATAGTTTCTTGAGATTTTCTAGTCATTCACTATTATCTTATATAAAATTGTCTAAGCAAGAAACTTTGTCAAAACTGCTGGTTTGGTTGCTACAAACATCAAACACTTGTAAAATAGTTTGATTTGATTCCCTAATCCATGCTGTGGACATTCTTCCTTTTCCCTTCACCTTGGTTTTGGTAGGAGTTCACTTCTCAACAACTTGTCAAAAAAAGAAAAACAGAAAAATAATTCACTTCTCAACTGTTTTACATGGACTCTCCTATTCTCCCAAATGTACCTATGTTGACATGATAGGACATGAGTATGGGTATGGGATGTTACACTCACATACCCAAATTTGACATCCGAATCCTTTACATGTGATCGAGGGCGGGCCTTGCATGATGGTAAAGTTGTTCCATTGTGATTTGGAAATCATGGGGTTCAAGACGGGAAACAACCTCTCGCATACAGAGGTAACGCTGCATACATCTGACCCTCCCTAGATCCCGCAATGGTGGGAGCCTCATGCACTGGATTGGCTCTTTATTCTTTACATGTGATCATTGAAGAAAAAGCTCAGAATTGATAGCAAAGAAGGGTTTCACTTTTGAGAGGAATCCTCCTTTTTATTCAACACATTCCATTTAATTTAAGTGAAAATTGATTATATTTTAAAGAATAATAGTATCATATGGCATAGAAGTATCTAAATGTGTAATCTTGTCACGTACCCATATTCAAGTTTTGGACAAAATTCAAGTCAAGTCCCTGTATCTTCAGATTTGAGAATCAGGGAGGTTCAACATTTAAGACACACCTGCATGCAATACACATACTTGACTGCATGTAACATAGCCTAACAACTGTACAAAGGAGGTTAAAGGAACTCTGAGGAATGTAAATGCCACCATAGGAAGGGAAGCAACAAAATTTAGTATAGAACAAAGGAGGGTAAAGGAACTCTGAGGAATGTAAATGCCACCATACGAAGGGAATCAACAAAATTTACTATAGGAATGTGTTGGAGTCTTGGGGCACCTCAAGCTAATCCGTGGCAAACTCAGGACACGTTTCGTGTACTCATCTTGTCCTTGATTGTAGAACATGTTTGAAAACTGTCCTACTACACGGCATGTCATACCGCCTTTTTTCTATAGTGAACAAAAGTACAGTTTGTATATGGACCTTCTCCACCCTATCTACTTTCAAAGAAATAAAATAGATACTGAAAGAGGTTGATTGTAGTTAGCACAAAGCAGATTGATTGTCACTGCCTAGTCTAGGCGGCAGCTGTTGGACAGTAAGCTGCAAAGCTGTGGTGACAGGATACATATATGATTCTGTGGATCCATGATTTCATGCTCCCTCTACTTTACTAGACGAGTCAACTGGAGTACTCAGAAATCGGGAAAAATTGAATAATTCTGCATTTTAAGGTATGGGCCAGGGCACTCTACAATTTGATTTGGATTTACTTGCATTTTGGTTCCTGCTGCACCCACTCATTAGAGCCCTAACCTGTCCCACTAGGGACAAGTTATGTTTATATACTATCTCATTGCCATCCCTCAGAAGACCTGAGATCACAATAATGATTTCAGTCAATGAAATCAAGCAAAATCCCCCCTCCTTTTTGACGTGCTCATAAACAAAAATTAGGGGTGCACAAAGTTTGGTTTCAAGGTAAACCAAAACCGAACCGATGTCAACAATTCTATAGATTTTGGAACCTAACCAAACCACAAGAACCGAACCCAACTAAAAATCGTGAAAAATGGGATTGGGCCGGTTCAGTTTTATGGGTTGGCTTTCCCAAATCAAAACCCCAAATCAGATGAGAAAGTGAGCAGAAGAGCAAGCAAGGGCCGGGGAGGAAAGAAAAAACAAGCCAAAGTGCTCCACTAAAAGCTTACAACAAGATACAATGCAAATATTATATATATGTGAGTAGGAAAGTTTTTCAGGATGGTCTATTTCTTCATCTATTCAATACTAGAATTATAGGATATAAAGTAGTTTTAGTAAGAGCAAAGTTTCAGAATTATGGGTGTGTGTGCGTGAGTTTTTACCTAACCAAAAAAAAAGAGAGAAGAAGTTTCAGAAGTATCAAATGCTTAAATTAAAAGCGAATAATTTTTTTTCATCAATGAGAAAGGATAATAGAAAATTTTTGGGTAAATATCATTGACACCCCCTGAGGTTTGATGTATTAACACACGGTTATAACTTTGTGAATTTTCGTCACCAACATCCTTTGTGGTTTGTGCAATATGTCACATACACCCCCTCCTGTCAAAAGTACATCGTGTCAGAGCATTTTTTGACGGTGAAATGACCATACCCATTTGAATACTAAATTTACCCATTTACCATGTCTGATGGATCAAAATACCCCTTTGAATATGCCAATATATATATTATAATATATGTTATCTATATATAATTATTTATTTCCATAAATAATAATGTTAACATATAATAAAAAAAGTAATTAAATCTCTCTTTCTTTTTCTCTATCTATATATATACAATATACTATAATATATATAACCTATATATATATATATATATATATTAATATAAATATTTATTTCCATAAATGATAATATTAACAAAAAATAAAAAAAGTAATTAAATTTCTCTTTCTTTTTCTCTATTCATCTATACATATAAACTATAATATATATAACCTAATATATATAATTATTTATTTTCATAAATAATAATATTAATATAAAATAAAAAAAGTATTAAAATTTCTCTTTCTTTTTCTCTATTCATATATATATATACACTATAATATATAACCTAATATATATAATTATTTATTTTCATAAATAATAATATTAACATAAAATAAAAAATTAGTTGCCAATGGATATTATCATGAAGGGTGTTGTGGTCATTTTAGGGGGTGTTGGTGACGAAAATTCTCAAGAAGTGTCAGTGATATTTACCCCAATTTTTTTATGTTTGTTTCTTATTCTTTCTTCAAATATTCATATGTGTTTGTGTGTGTGTTGCTTGCCAATCAAAATAAAAAATGTATATCAGTAGCGGGTCAATTCATTTCAGTTTTTTTTTTTATGTCAAAACTGAAAACCAAACCGAAACTTAAGGTTTCTTAATTATTAGAACCAGAACTGAACTGTCAGAACGAGACCAAGTTGTATGGTTCGGTCCGGTTCATTCCAACAGATATATGGCACGAGTCATGATCATATTTGAAACTAAGGTATCTTATTCCTACTTACTTATCTTAGTCTTATTCCTACTTTCTTATCTTAGTCCTACAACGGTAATAGTGATTTTATTGACCTGACATAATTGTATGACAATTTTTTTTATAAGTTATTCTTCAGTTTTTTTGGTTGGTTTCTTCAGTATTTAGTGTGTTTTGTTATCTTCTTGTAGGAAAGACCTGCTATAGTTAAATCTGTTTATGACAAAAGAATAGTTGGATGCCCTGGTGGTGAGGGAGGTAAGACCCTCTTGTCATAAAATTATTTGTTTCTGTGAACTTTTTTTGGTTATGCAAAAATGTTTTGACAATTAATTGACGAGCGCTATAGTGACAGAAAGTTGAGAGTGATTAAATAATGCAAATTCAAACTCACTAATAGTTTTTCTCATGTGGGGTGCGCATGATATCATCTCTTTAATCCCCATTGGTTATTTTGAATTCGCATTGCTTAGTCGGTTGGATATTTCAATTTAAAAAAGAATTTTCCTTAATTGACCCATTCTTTGCTATTCGCAACTAAGCATGTTGCCTAAATTGTGTATATTTACAGAAGATGAGCATGATGTCATATGGTTTTGGCTAGAGAAAGGCAAACCTCATGAATGCCCAGTCTGTTCTCAATATTTCATTGTAAGTGATGGGCGCTTTAATCTGAATTACATTCTTTAGCAGGTACATTTGGATTTAGGAAATGTACTTTATTTATTATTTGATGGTTTTGCAGCTTCAAGTAGTTTTGGCTCTGGAGGAGCTCCTGATGGCCATGGAGATGATGATCATCATCATCACTGATACAACATGAATGTTTATCGGTGGAATAAATTTGGTTAGATGATGAGAAGACTGTGTTATACAGCATAGCTTCAACCTCTTCTATATTTGTTATTGTTTCTGATAAATCCTTAGTTCTTGAGAATATTGTGTCCCACAATATTTGGCTCGGCAATTTTTGGTTTCATGGAGGGTCTTCCATGGACTTCTGGATTTTTGTTTAACCTTCTTCAAATAATTGATGGAAGCATTTGATTTTTTTAATCAAATCATTTTTGTCCCAAATAGTTCAATATATTATTTCTTGTCATCCAAAAATATTGAGACCACTAAAACACAAGTAAATGAGAGTATGTGGTTAGAGCTAATATCAATAGCTTCGCCATATCCCAATTTCGCCTACGCGGCTCGTGCGGACCCGTGCTTGTTTGTTTTTTTTAATACGTTTTTTTTTTAATGTAACATTGTAGCGGCACGCTGCTGGACTCAAACCGTCATGTGACCGTTGGGCAGGCCTAAAGTACCTGTTTGGCTGTTCAAAATATCAATAGTAGACTGCCAATAGAGACCCAAACAGTACCTAAAACGGTTATATTAGACAAAAAAATGAATTTTTTTTTTATAATTATTATATATATACTTTTTTTTATTTTTTCACCTTTATAAATTCATCAAACCTTACTGACAAAAACATCTCTGAACAAGGTTCGAGTACCGTAGCAAATGTGTCCAAAGAAGAAGAATAGAGCAAATGAAGCATGCCTAAAAGTAAACCAACCCTTGGACTGCTACGAAAAACACCATCGGATTTCAAAGTAGCACGATCTAATTCAAAATTTTCACTCAATTGAGCACGTCTAGCATATTTTTTCACAATAACAGGATCACTATAACGGACTCCATTGAGTTCGCCACCATAGAACTCAACAGTTACACCTACTTGTTCGACACTATACTTCGATTCTGCCCTTATTCATTCATCTCACAACCAGATATCTATATTCTCTCTTCCTTAAAGATAAGAATCGTTTATTTTTTCAATTTTAGTTATTTTTTCATTACAAAATATAATTCCTTATCATCCACCACCACATTTCAACTACAATCCCTAATCGAACGATGATTTTCACTCATTCGACCCGTCTTATGAATATTACGTGAGAGAATTCTAATTTCCATTTAGTCAACCATTCTAATATTATTCGCCTAAAATGTCACAATCCAGTAATACCAAAACTTGTAGAAAGCAGTTGGTTGGAATATAGCCATTGGAAAAAAGTAAAACAAAACTTAAAAAAATAAAATTTTAATAATTTTTTTTATAACAATTGTATTAAAATATTATTATTTTTTACTAGCAAAAATTAGAAGATGCTATTGAGAAGCCTCTGTTAGCCAAAATCTCAACATTGCAAAATGCTGACGTGACACTCCAAAATACTCATGTGGCACTCTAGAATAAAATTATAGAGAATTATTGATAAGAACATGGGAATGGCTCCTCTCCCCATCACCCTCCTCCTCCTTCTCCTCCCTTTCTCCACCCCTCAATTTTCAAAGCTACACTACCAATCACCCAACAACCATCCTAACCTAGCCCTTTTTTCATCCCGTAGACCACCCAAAACACCAACACACCTAAACCAAAAACCACTGCCAAAAACAACTAACCCAAACAAGACCGAGTCACTTTCCCCTCTACAAAAGTCCCTCTTAAGATCTCTAACCACCCTTTCCAAATCCACTATTAAGAAGGTTAAGAGAGTACTACAAAGTGACAAAAACCTCAACCCAACCAATGAAATAGTCAATGACATCAGATACCTTCCTAAAGGCATTGATGCCTCCATCATAGACCACTCTAAAGCAGACCTCATCGATGACGTTGCACGTCTTTGGAAGAGGTTGGATTTTGCTGACAAACCTGCATCCAAAGAAGAGCTCCATAAATAAGTTGGTACCCTCAGTGAACTTCTGGGGAGAACAATCAAAAGGCAGGATGAAATGCTCTTCACCATTGTAAGATTGAGCACAAGGCTTGCGGACTCTACCCCAGCTTCTATTTTGGGAAAGGGCTCTGACTATAATGCCGACCTCTCACCCCACCTTTCTGACTAACTACCTTCTCTAACACCCTCCCCTGATAATTGCATCATTTTCACACAAAATTTAAATTTCAAACAGCTTAACCAAACAGACAAATCACCTAGTACCTTGTTCACTGTTCCTTTGACATGTTTTCACCAAAAAAAGCCTTTTTCTGTCCCTAACCTTGAAACATCACATCAGATAACCACCAACCACAATGCTCCCCCAACCAACCAAAACATTGCCAAGCTCACCTCCCCTAAACCACTAAACACCAAACACCACCTGCAATACCATATCTCACATTACTCCCAATCTCACTTTCCCCAATCCACCCCACACCACCCTTCCCTCCCCAACTGCCTCTGCAACCCAAGCCCCAATCCCATCTACAGTCGTAATACACAGGAAGTGGTCCTCTGTGGTTTAAGAAGAAACCTCAAAAATGTGCTTCCAATACTTTGAGCCACAAGGAGATCTGGAGGCATACCTGAGTGGAACCTCTAAAAATGATTGCTGAAGAGGGTACCAATAAATGGAAATTTTGCCTTTTTGGCAAATTCATACAGAAAAGACTACCATTTGAGCTTGTCTATGAGAAAACCCTTAAGCAATGGTGTCATAGGCCTCCTTGAGGTCCTTGCCAATGACAATGGTGTCTTTTTCTTCAAATTTCAAGACCTTGAATCCTACAATAGAGCCCTCACTCATGGCCATTGGATGATTGCAGGAAAACTCCACCCTAAAAAGATGGCATTCAGTTGGGGATAACTCTTTTGATGATAACCATTTCATTCCTATGTGGGCTAGCTTTAATGGAATCCCATTGCAATTCTGGATAGAAAATGGTCTAAGCTACATTGCTAGTGCCATTGGGAAGCCGTTTTACACTGATCCCTACACTAAGAAGCTACATAAGATCTCATTTGCTCGGATTTGTGTTGAAGTCAACCCCAAGAATAAGCTCCTTAAAACAGTTAAACTGAAGATAAGTGATACTGAAATAGTTTGTATAAGAGTGAAAAACAACTGGAAACCTCAAGCTTGCTCTACTTGCAAAAGAAATGGTCACTCACCCAAAGAATTCCCCAAGGCATCTGTAATGCCTGGAACGGCCACCACTAGACCAAAATGGACTGTTGTTAACAAAAGTAAATAAGGCAGTTGCTCCCCTAGGAAACCTTCCTCCCTTGTTCATTAATCTAACAACCACAACTCACCCCCCCCCCACTCTGCCTCACACACTTCTCACATTAAGAACCTCATCACCCCAATTGCCACTAATGAACCCCCTCTCTAACTACAAGAGAACACATGTGCAAACCTAAATATTGGGCAGTTTTTAATTAATCTTTCCTCGTATAAGCCTGCATGCCAAAACCTTGACTCCCAAGCTATAGAGACTGGGACCAATTTTGGTCGGTTTGCATTTTATTCATCATTTTTATCATAAATGCATTTTAAATGATGTTTAGCATATTTTAAAAGTGAAAAACATGTTTGGGAACTTGTTTAGAGGTTCTGGAAGTTTTAGGAGCGTTTGGGTAAATTTTATAATTTTGGGTCTTCGGGGCCTGGGAAATCAGTCAGGTGGGTTCGGGAATCCGAAATTTTTTTATAAAATTATTATTTTTCATTTTGGAAGAAATAAAATATTTAAATAGTTAAGAAAGTGATTTCAGAGCTGTAGGCATTTTTGAAATCGAAAACAAAGGTCAGGAGGGTATGCTAAGTGGTCGGGAGAATTTTGGTCATTTTGCAGCCCTAGATATTTTAAATATTTGTAAGTGTAGAGAATATTTCATTCTGTCTTGACCAAGCTCATGCCCAAACCCACTATCTCTCTCCCACTTCATCTTCCATCCTTCTCTTTTCATTTCGGAGGCTTTTGGCTTAGATTCAGGAATTACCGATGAAGGACAACTTGTAGCACGGGTCAAGGGTTTCGGTTTGAACCAAAAAATATTTGATTTTGGTAAGATAGGGCTCAGTGGAATTCTTGAAAATTTCTTGGAAAACCTTCATTTTCGAGGTAGGGGTGTTTTTTCCCTCTTATTCATCGGTTCTAGGGTATTGGTGAGATTGGGAAGGTTTTGGTTAAGTTATGTTGAGTTTGGCATGTATGGGAGAAGGTTAAGGTAGTGTAATGTGCTCTACTCTTCTATATGTTTATGCATGCTAGGATGTTCATATTAGACTATATGATGAATGTGAAAATTTTCATGTTGAATGTATAATGAGATGAACATGTGGTGAAATTGTGAAATGTATGCATATTTGAAGTGTGAGATCCTGAACATTGCAAATTGGAGACTTGTTTCAGATGACTGGGGGAAGACTTCAGCCAGTTGAAAGTATCCTTTCGGCCGACCGAATCTACTCTCCAGCTAACTAACAGAATTGATAACTGAAGGTCAGCTAAACCTATATTTCAGCCCGACCGAAAGGTAGTGTCAGTCGACCGAAATTGGGTTGGGATGAAATTTCATGAACTTTGGAATGGGAGTGAACATGTATGGATGTATGAGTTAATGTGGGGGCCATCAGGATGAATGATGATGAATATATGCCTATAAAATTTTGTATGTATAGTTAGCTTCCGCGGATGTATGATTTTAGAGTGATTGCACGTGAGAGGTGCTAACGTGTGATGTAATCACCCTTTGTTTTTCGAGAGTTAGGAATCGGGGTGTGACAGCTTGGTATCAGAGCGTTAGGTTTGAATACCCGAGGATGAAGGGTGAGAATTTGATTAAGTGTTCATTTGAGGTTAAGGATATGAACATAAGAATTTAGACTTGAAGTTTATAAATTGCTTATATGTAACATGATTGCTTGCTTACACTTTATAACGTGCTAATTGCGGATTGAATTGATGGGTGTTGTGTGAGCATGATAAGCGTTATATGAGTATATATATGCTTGGTATTGAATTTCCTTATTATGTGTATAACAAGATGCAACGGAGGAGAGCGCGAGGTAGGGGCGCTGATGCTCCACAAGAGTCAATAGACGGAGCACAGTTTATACGAGATATGTTAGACACCATCAAACAAATCGCAAAAGAAACTCAGGAAGAGGAAGTTCAAGCGCAACCTAGGGTTGGCTTGAACCCGAAAATGGTGGCAATGAAAGAATATGTGAAGTTTAAACTGTTTACATTTGCGGGTGGACGTGACCCACTAGTGGCAAAGGGTTGGATAGACCAAACCTATAAGCTCTTGGTTGCTCTAGCAATCGATAAAGATCTAAGGATTGGAGTGGCAGCGCTTCATTTACAAGGGAAAGCAGATTAGTGGTGGTAATTCATTGGGAATACCCACAACATCGAGACTATGGAATGGGAGACATTCAAAGGGATTTTCTTTGATAAGTTCTTCTCGGCTTCAGTAAAGAACATGATGAGACAGGAGTTCATGGACCTAGTCTAAGGGGACTTGAATTTTATGGGGTACGAGACCAAGTTCACATCCTTGGCTCATTTTGCATCGGAGATGGTGAATGATGAAGAACTGAGGGTGAAAAAGTTTGTGAAAGGCTTCTATAGAAGAAAGAAAGGAGAAAAAAAAAAGATGTGACAGAAAGAAAGAAAGAAAAGTTTACAGTTGCTAGAGTTCATGTGATTTCTCTCAATTATTCTCCGATATAAAGAGTCTAAAGTGCAGATTACATATATGTAATGGTGGATTAATCCTATTTGTCATTGGATTTTCAGACTCTAATTCAATTTTGAAGATGGAAAACTAAATCCTATTTCAGATTGGACAAGAAAAAATCCCTATTTGCAATAGGATCCTTAAGTTTTCAATTCCACTTAGACAAGAAAAAAAATCCTATTTGCAATAGGATCCTCAAGTCTTCAATTATACTTGGATGAGGAAAAAGTCTTATTTGCAATAAGGTTTTCAAGACTCCAACTCAACTTGACAAAGAAGACATCCTCTTTGCAATTGAATTTTCGCAAGGAAATTTTTTTTTTGCGAAAATTAAATACTTTAAGTCCCGCTTTATATACGCAACACGCTCGATATAGCACGAGACTTGAAGTACTGGGGGCAATTTGTAGACATTAAAAAATTACATGATGGACCCAAAATATAATTTGGGCTTATTTTCAGTTTAGCCCACTTTCGAATATGGCCCAATGAATGAAATAATTCAGAGTCCAAACCCACCACAAATAAATGGGTCATGTGCTAATCCAAATTGTTTAAGAAGTCCAAGCCCACTTGAAAATGGGTCAAAGGGATAATTAAATATATATATATAAATATAATTATCATCAAAGATAATTATTATGTATATATTAGATAATTATTACAATTATCATAAAAGATAATTATAGGATAATTATCAGAAGAAAAGAAAGTTACAAGTATATCCCTTCGGTGAGCCTATAAATAAAGGTCTAGGGGTGGGGGAGAGGAGAGGAGACTCTAACAGAATACTGGAACTCTGCCAGACTCTGCCTTCAATCAACACTTGAAGCTTTGAAAACATACGTTCATCCAACCTTCAAACATTTGAAGAAGAACAACAACAAGCACATTCAAAGTCATGTCATTCTTTCTCCACGATTCAACAAATTTAAAGAATCATCAACAAGACTGTTTGAGATCAAGCTTCTTTAACTCTCAATCAAAAATTCTCACCGGCTTTCTTCAACAACAAACACTTGAAGATGACTCTCAATAACCCGATTTAAGATCAAGCTCCAGTAACCCTTGAATCCGAATCACCAACTAGAAGACTCTAAAAAAAAACTGAAACTCTATAGAAGTATTCACTCAAAATTCAAAACTCCAAATCAGCTAAACCCTAAAGGAGAAGAATAACAAGCACATCATCCACGTGCCATTCTTCACTAAAGTTTCGATCTAATTCAAGATTAAACTCCAAAAGCCCTTGAATCTAGATCATCAAGGAAATCAAATTAGAGAAATTTGTCTTTTTTTTGTAAAGATTTACAGAGATTTATAACACATATTTCTCAAAATTAATATATTTAATATATTTATCCACGTGTTTTGATCTTCTTTCCAAATTCAAAAGTTGTGTGTACATAGACCAGTTACCAAAAATAAATTTCTGGACTTTGGGAAAATTTTCGTAGCTAACCCTTGTCTCAATGATTGCTAGGTTATCAAATTTATTTTCATAAAAAAAATTCTTTATTTCTTGTTATTTTAAGAGGTTATTTAAACCTCTTATAGTCCAAATTGTTATTTTAATAATTTGGAATGAGATTTGAGGTTACTTTCTAGATGGACAAGACCTCTAAAAAAGGAGACATACAATCCCTTTGTGCCCTTGATTTACTTGCTGCAGCTTTGATCTTTTTTTGAATCTGAGTACAGATTTGTCATGAGCATTGCTGGAGTCTGAGTGAACCAATGATTGGCTTGTGTGCTGCAGGGCTTCTTTAGACTTTGATTCCTCTCATTTAGAGACAAGAAAGAGAAACATGTTCTAGACATCCAGAAATGCTAAGTTGGTGGGACTTTTATGAGATTTGATGGACTATTTATGGGATTGTTGATACTGTATGTAGGGGTGGAAAATTTCAATATGACCCGCTAACACCACTCAAACACGACACTAAGTTAATGGATTTGGGTTGACCTTAATCATGTTCATGTCATAATCGTATTAAATTATTTAATTACTCATGTCGTATTTATATTTTGGAGTTTAATTATTCGTGTCGTAATCATGTCAGGTGAACTCGTAACCTATTTTAACCTAATTACTATGGATATTTCTATTATTTCAATATAAATTCAATATGGATATTTTTTTTGGTCTTTGTTTTGTTATTGTATTGTCCAATTATTACTTTTTCATGAATTTAGTCATCTATTATCTCAATTTTTTTAGCATATTTTTATTTTATACGTAAGTTAATAAATAAGTTACATGATACATTTAAGTTAAACAGGTCAACCCATATAACCCATTTAGTAAACGGATAGTGTTCGGGTTGACTTATTTAGCATAATACTCATACATCATCACGATATGATTATGACCCGCCAATATGAATTGCCACACCTAACTATAGTTTATATGGTGAGAAACCCACCACCAGCTTGTGGTGGCCATTTATGTTGATAAATTTCTTACTTGTTGGCTTTGGGACAAGTTGAGAAGCACAGTTTGAAGAAGAGGTTGATGCATTTATGATAAGTGGTTCTTCTTGGTGAGAGGCGTGGGGTTTAGCTGGTGAATTGTTTGTGCTAGAAGAGGGGTTTTGAGACTTGGAAGGCATAGGAGAAGATGAAGGGTTGGTTGAAAAACTGGTGGGGTTGATGATTGTTAAGGATGGATAACTGGGTTTGTTACCATTCCTGGTGACAACCTACCATTCTAAGTGACAGTTTTGTTTGGGTTGTTGGGAGGGATTGATAGTGGCACTAATGATATGATTTTGTGGGATCGTGGAGACTAGATTCAATTTTGATGGGTTTTTCTTTTATTTTCATTTATTACCATGTAAATAATGTTACGTGCATTATAAACATGAAATGCATGTTTGGAGACTTGTTTAGAGATCCGGGGATGTTTTTGAACCAATTGGTTCATTTTGAGATTTTCGTATCAGCGGGGCCTAGGACACGAGTCGGGTAAGCCCAAAAAATTAGATATATTTTTTAAAATATTTATTTTTGGTTTTAAACCAAATGAAATGTTAAAAGAATTAAGAAAGTGATTTCGGAGCCGTAACTGTTTTCAAAATCGAAAACGGAGGTCGGGGGTACGTTAAGTGGCTCGGGGCATTTTTGTCATTTTTTACCCCTAGATAATATAAATATCTGTATGGCTAAGATTTTCAGCCATTTGTGAAGCTAAACACAGCAGGCCAAACACTCCCATCTCTTCTTCATCATCTCTTCTCCTTCTCTTGACATTTCGGAGACTTTGGACTTGGATTTAGAGGTTCCCGAAGAAGGACAACTTGTTCTATGGGTCAAGGGCTTTGGTTTGAACCAAATAAAGTCAAATTTTGAGAAAGTTAAAGCTTAGAGGATTATAGGGATTTGGCTAGAAAGGCTTCAATCTTGATGTAAGGGTGTTCTTTTTCTATTGATCATCGATTTATAGGTTGGTAAATTTGAGAGGGTGGTATGGTTGTGTACAGTGTTTCCCTCTTCTATTGTGGTAAATTGCATGCTATGGATGTTATATTTTATGATATATGTTATTGTTTGCACATACATGTTGAATGTATGAAATGAGAGCATATTGGCATACGTGATTAATTGTATGCATATGTGAATTATATGCATGATTGTGAACATATGTATGATTATATGTGGTATGTGAGAACATGATACATGCTATGTGTGATGACCCAAAAATTTTTTGAATTATAATTACGGGTCGGTGACTTTTAAGCATGATTAGTCGCTTAATGATATGTTTAGTATATTGAAATAATCCTTTTCATGTTTTCGATTATGGGTGTGGGATTGAAATGGATCCGGGTAAATCGGTAGGTAACTATGGACACTTGAGAGTGGCGTAGGGGTGTGGATGTAAATTTAAAGGCATAAGGGAAGTTTTGGAAAGAGAGGAAATGATGGTTTGCAATTAGATGTAAGGTGACCATAACAAGGAGCAAAAAGAGGAGAAATTGAGGGTTTAGTTGCAAAGTGGAATATATGAAATATATATATATATATATGATATGTATGTATAGTAAGAGAGAAAAATTAGATTTTTTGAGGCTTCTCTCTCTCTTCCATTCGGATCTCTCTTTCTTTCTACAAAGTTCCTTCTTCTCCTTCTCTCTTCAATATGAGGGTCTAGAAGTGGGATTTGAGGGTGGAGCCAAGAATTAAAGTTGATCCTCTCACTCTCCTCTTTAATTTGATCGATGGAAAGTTATCGTTGAAGGAGTTTGAAGCTTGGTGAAAATTGGGTCTTCAGCAACTAAGCTTGGATTTGAGGTAAGGATGTCTCTTCCTCCCTAAGTGTCAATTCTATAGGTTGAATTGTGGGTTTCTTGGTGGGGGGAGGGGGGGGTTAACATGCTAGGTAAAGTTAGGAGGTTGGGTTTCCCTCTCTTTGTTGCATTTGTTATATGATTGCATATTAAAAAGGTGGTTTATGTGTATTACATGTTATAGAGTTAATATATGTATGACATGTATGAAGTTTTGTGGTAAATGTTATGTGAAAAGCATGATTTGGTGTTTCTTAAGCATGTAATTTGATGCCAAAGTGTAGAGCCTTGTAAATTTATGCTAAATTTCATTATTTGGTGATGCTTGTGGTGTTGACATCATCCATGAACATGTTGCATACATGGTGTTTGATAAAATGTCCCAAAGAGGGTTTTCTTTGAAAATGTGGCATGGGACTTCGAAGTATGTCCACCAATGTCTCTTTTGTTAGAGTTTTGAAAAAACATCATGAACCACTTGTGTGTGTGTGGTCTAGGTTGTCGAGTTAAGCATGCATTGGTTGAAAGCATTCATTTGATAATGTTACTCATGTGTTGAATATGCTATATATGTCTAAATGCTCTAGCATATGCCATGTAGTCGATAGGGATGCTATGACTTGCATTCATGTAGGTCGACGTCAGGTTGGCTCTTAGGTGGGGTTGGGGTATCTCTACTAAGCCGCCGTGGTGCTCACCCCGCTCCCCCCAACATTTTTCAGGTGATGCGTCAAGGACAGATGAAAGGGACTTCATAGTCACTTGTGGAGATTTTGGAACTTAATTGTAGCATGATGATCATTTGGATAAATTTTGAAGGTTTATGTTTAAACTATGTAATGGTAGCTATCCATGCCGGCTTGTGGCATGTGGACTAGATGGGAAGCATTGTATTTATGTTTTAAGCATGTTGGTATGTTTTAGTTCATATGTAATAACTATATATTGGTTACATGTGACTTTTGGTGTATGAATGGAAGGATGTAGTTTGGACTCCCATTATGTATCACCTTGTGGGAATGGAATGAATGATGGAATTTTTATGTTTTTATGTATGATATTGATAGAATGAGTGTTAGAGATTAGAATTGTGCATTCTTACCATGCTATGAACACTATGGATCAATTATGGTTGTTTTGGTTTCAATGATAAGGTAGCTTTGAAGCAAACTTGAGAGGTTCATGGATTCTGATTCTTTGAGATCCAAATTCATTGATTCTGTGTAGTTTTGATCATATTTTAAGTTTGATCATGATTTGGTATGGTGGTGTAGTGCATTGGGCTTGAAAAATCAGGTTTTGAGACATTTTTGGACTTTCGGTCGAGCGCCCTCTGTATCGGTCAACCAAAAGTCGGAGATCCAGAGAGTTGGAATAGATGGGAACTAGTTTCGAGCGACTGAAGAGGGTTTCAGTTGACTGAAAGTGTAGTTTCGGTCGACCGAAACTACCCATCAGTCGACCGAAGGAATCCTGGAGCTACCTATGTGTTCCTGCCTGACTTCGCAACTTCGAATGGGCATAATTTCTTCATTTTAGATCAAAATTGAGTGCCATTTTTTTTTTGAAATCAAGTATTTTTAAATCCTCTATCTAATGGTGTAGGTCCCAGTCTCGAGTTCTAGTCACACAGGTTCGATTGTGCAAAAATTTGTAGGCCTCAACTAGTTGGCTATGCAACTGAGGCATGGTTTGGGGCCCATGGTGGTTGATTAAGGTTAGATTATGCATATTTATATGCAAGGTTAGATTTAAGCTTTTGCGGTAATTAAGAAGAGAAAGGAGGATTCATTGGATTTAATGGACGGGTTCACCCTTGGTTTCTGAGAGTCGAAAATTAGGGCGTGACAAAATGGTATCAAAGCTTGATACTATCGCATGAATGTGGTTAAGGTCGTTCACGGAGTTGAGTGAAAGGGTTCACACTCGAGATTCGGGTCGGTCTGGGGGCGTCTCAGCGGTTCGAATTTCAGGGCGTGACACTATGATTGATATAAAGCATGAATGCATATAGGAGAGCATGAGAAATATGCTATATGTGATATATTTCCCAATGAGCATATATATATATATATATATATATATCAGAGTTTTGTCCAAGTGAGCCATACATGGAGTTCAGAGTTATCTAACCATGCTATGGAAGTGGTGAAATTATCGACTAAGGTATGATCGTCGGAGTTGTCCTATCATGCCGAGGCTAATGCCTAGATATCGGAGTAGTCCAAATTCATGTGACCGTCGAAGTTATTCAATCACAATGGCAAGACCAATATATTGCAGAAAGTGTATGATCTTCGGAATTGTCCAATCATACGGGTATCGTCGAAATTGTCCAACATTACATGACTGGTGGAGTTGACCAATCATATATATGTATCAGATTATGACTGAGAAAGGTGTAAACTTAATTTTGGCTTATTTTCAGTTTAGCCCACTTTGGATTATGGCCCAATGAGTCAAATAATTCAGAGTCCAGACCCGCCACAAATAAATGGGTCATGTGTTAATCCAAATTGTTTAAGAAGTCTAAGCCTACTTGAAAATGGGTCAAAGGGATAATTAAATATATATATATATATGTTTATAATTATTATCAAAGATAATTATTATGTATATATTGGATAATTATCACAATTATCATAAAAGATAATTATAGGATTTATTAGAAGAAAAGAAAGTTACAAGTCTACCCCTTCGGTGAGCCTATAAATAAAGGTCCAGGGGTGGGGGAGAGGGGAGGAGACTCTGACATAATACTGAAACTCTGCCAGACTTTACTTTCAATCAACACTTGAAGCTCTGAAGACATACGTTCATCTAACCTTCACTGCTTTGAAGAAGAACAACAACAAACACATTCAAAGTTGTGTCATTCTTCCTCCATGTTTCAACAAATTCAAAGATTCATCAACAAGACTGTTCAAGATCAAGCTTCTTCAACCCTCGATCACAAATTCTCATCGACTTTCTTTAACAACAAACACTTGAAGAGGACTCTCAACAACCCGATTTAAGATTAAGCTCCAGTAGCCCTTGAATTCGGATCACCAACCAGAAGACTCTCAGAAAAAGTTGAAACTCTGTAGAAGTATTCACTCAAAATTTAAAACTCCAAAGCATCTAAACCCTGAAGGAGAAGAACAACAAGCACATCATACATGTGCTATTCTTCACTAAAGTTTCAATCCAATTCAAGATCAAGCTCCAGAAGCCCTTGAATCTAGATCAAGGAAATCAAATCAGAGAAATTTATATTTCTTTTGTAAATATCCACAGAGAATTGTACCCATTTTTCTAAAATTAATAAAATGTATTATTTGTTACTCATTTTCGTTCCTAGATTTTCGGACACGAAATTTGTGTTTACAAATTTCTGGCACGCCCGATAGGACCATCTCTGCTTCTCATCTCTGTCTCCTACATCATACATCCAAAACTCTGTTCATCAGAATCTATGGCTCCTCCCAAGGTTCAGACAACAAACAAGAAAAACTCAAAAGAAACTGCTGCTGCAATTACTAACACCAAAGTCCGCAAGTAGTGACAAGAACACTAGGAACCCGTCAAGTTCCAGCCGTACCTCAGTAGGTCCTATGACGCGTAGCAAGACGAAAGTAATTGCTTCACTCAAGAATCAGCAAGATTTGGTGAAAACCAATCTTGCTAAACTAATGGATGTGAAAACTAAACATGTTAACACCATTGATCCTCAGGGGGCAAAGAATTCTGATGTCGGTTTAGAAAGGTTGGAGCCACCATATTCACCCTACTCTGTTTCTGGTGCCAACTCTAGCGTTGGTTCACTCTCGAAGTCGTTAGTAGAAATTTCAGAACAATTGGTCACTTCAAATAATGTTGGCCCTCAAGGTCTTTCCTATTCGAATGTTATCACAGTTATGATGACTGGAATAACCTCAGTGGAAGACCAACTGGCAGTGATGGCGTGTGCAATTGAAAACCTCACAAAGACTATTGAAGAGAAGGACTTACAGATCGCCGTGCTAATGAGTAAGTTTAACATTCAAAATCCTGACAAGTCAACGCATTTGCCTGTGAATACTTCAAATTCATCTCTTCAAGGTGCCCAATCAAAATATCGTCGTCACACATCTGCGTCAGGACACATGGCTAATGAAACTAACCCTGATTCGCTAGTCACTTTGCTATCTGTCGAACAATTGTAGGATATAATAACAAACTCAATTCGAGAATAGTATAGTGGCACCCCTCAAAGCATTCTCATGTACTCAAAACCCTACACCAAAAGAATTGACAGCTTAAATGCCAGTGGGATATCAACCGCCAAAGTTCCAAAAATTTGATGGAAGAGGCAATCCCAAACAACATGTTGCACGCTTTGTGGAGACCTGTAATATTGCTGGCATCGAAGGGGAGCTCTTAGTCAAGCAATTTGTTCGTTCCCTCAAAGGGAATGCATTTGATTGGTACACAGACCTTAAGGATCGGAGTATTGACTGTTGGGAGCAAATGGAATGAGAGTTTCTCAATCACTTCTACAGTTCTCACAGAATAATAAGCATTCTAGAATTCACTAACACTAAACAAATGAAGGACTAGCCTATGGTCGACTATATCAACCGCTAACGAACTCTAAGTCTTGATTGCAAAGATCATCTTTCAAAATCCTCTGCTGTTGAAATGTGTATGCAAGGCATGCACTATGAGCTTCTCTACATTATACAAGGAATCATGCTTCGTACATTTGAAGAACTAGTTATTCGTACCCATGATATGGAGCTCAGCATAACAAGTCGTGGTGCAAAGACTCTTGTTTTTTCCAATATGTCTGATGACTGTTTTAAAGATGAAGGGGTTGAGTCTGAAGAGGAAGACAAAATACTTCTTAATTTAGACGATGAAATAGATACAACTTATGTTACAAGTATCGTCTCTAAAGACTTATATCAAGAAACATATCATGTTACTTCAGTGACTTCATCTGAAGGTTCTCAGTTACATAAGGCATTGAGTCACGAAAACCTTAGTAGAAAATTGGACAGATAGGGGGCAAACCCTCCATACAAAGCTCATTCAAACTCTCCTCAAACAACTTCAAATAGAAAGGATCAAAAAATTGTGCTCACATGGAGATTTAAAAAGAAAGTTCAAAATGTGAATAGTCTTGTAAGGATCTCGCAAGAATTATTGCCTAGAAACACATAAGTGATCTCTAAAGAGTCACTTTCTCACACTGTCTCTAACAAACAGCAAAAAAAAGGTCTCAAACAAGAAAGCGAAGAACAAAGTCGTCTACAATCCTAGATGGAATGAGAGGCTCGAAAAATCAAAAGACTAGAGGAAGAAAAAGTATGGGGACCAAAGCCCGAAGATGCTATCGGTATTGAATATCATAGCAGAATGAAAACATACTGGGTGAGGTTAAATCCTCCTACATGGACCATGACAAATGAAATACCTCTTCCTTCTAGGTGGAGAGACGAGTTCGAAGAAGATGTTTATTCTCAAGTATAAGAAGAGTATAATGAAGAAACAAAGCAAGAACAAAATCTTCAAATTGACGCTAAGCTGGTTTACACTTTTCAACACAAACTTGGACTGTCTTTTGAATCTTGCAGAGTTAAAGAATAATCAAAGCTAAAGTGCTCCCTGATATGAGCCTAAACTGTTGATGATACTTTATAACACAAGTATAAATTGTCCAAAAGAAAAATTCTTTGACACGAGTATAAACTGTTTACTAAAAAAATAATAATAATCACTTCTTGACATGAGTATAAACTGTCTACCAAAAAAAGAAAATAACACTCCTTGACACGAGTATAAACTATCTACCAAAAGAAAAAAAAATCAAACACTCCTTGACATGAGTATAAACTGTTTGTACGAAAAAGAAATAAACACTCCTTGATATGAGTATAAACTATCTTTACAAAAAAAAAAAAATTTGAACTACGTAATGACTTGATCCCTATTCAGGGTACGTAGGGATCTTGAAATATTGTTCCAAATTCAATCGACCTAAAAAAAAAAATTTCTAGCCTGCCGCCGAGATATTGACGATATTTGTCGCACCGTGGTGACTTGGTCTACCACCAACATATTGACGATGCATGCCACATTGTGATTACTTAGCCTGCTGCCGAGATATTGAAAATGTTTGCCGCACCGTTGTGACGACTTGGCTCACCACCAAAATATGTTAAAAGGTGTTTGATGCACTATGGTAACTTGACTTGCCGTGAGAATGTTAAAAGCATCAGTCACGCCATGTTAATTTGGCCCATGAGGCAAAACGACCAACTAATGGGGTTCTTAGATTCAGTGTAGTTCCTGTCTCTATGACATCGTTCTCGCGTTCTAAAATGGTTACAGTGTTTGCCTTGAATATTTTGAAGAAAATCATGATTGACAGAAGTCAAAGATTGATTACCTGACAAAAAAATAAAATAGTGTCCGAAAAGGACTAACGAACCCAAAGGGCACTAAGGAACCCTGAAGGGACGATAAAGTGATTCCGAAGGGCACTAAAGGACCCCAAAGGGATAAATAAGTGACCCCAAAGGGCACTAAGGGACCTCGAAAGGATGATAAAGTGACCCTAAAGGACACTAAGGGACCTCGAAAGGATGATAAAGTGACCCCAAATGGCACTAAGGGACCCCGAAGGAACAATAAAGTGACCCCAAAGGGCACTAAGGGACCCCGAAGGGACGAGCAAGTGACCCCGAAGGGACAAGAAAATGACCTTAAAGGGCACTAACCCCAAAAGGACAAACAAGTGACCTTGAATGGCAGTAAGGGACCCCGAAGGGATAATAAAGTGACCCCGAATGACACTAAGGGACCCCGAAAGGACGATAAAGTGATCCCGAAGGGCACTAAGGGACCCCCAAGGGACTAATTAATGTTGTCTGGAACTCCATATTCTGAGATAGGCGATTTGACTTGTAAGAATTGACCAAATTTTTTTTTTTAACTTGCCAAGAAAAGTGCTGAGTGACTCACGTAAAGTTATCTTCTTTAATGAGTTCAATGGATTTGTACATTGTTCTAAAGGCAATACAAAACTTGAATAGAGTCCACAAGTAGAAACCGATCTGAAAAAGAAAAAAAAAGTTGGTTAATACTGATCATGGAAAGCAAAGTTGTTGTTAAAAAAATAGTATGCTTTTCGAAGTTCAGTTGTATGTTATTTTATATTCCAAGGGCTTTTAATACATAGAGTTGTGTAGCAGAGATGGGTGCTGTAATGTCTCCTCATGAGATCTCATGTTCAAATTAGGCAAACAGTAAAAAAAAAAAATTTTTACACGTCCGCCGCATCAAAGGAAAAGAGAAAGGGAAAAAAAAAGATAGAGCAGGAAAAAAAAGAGAAGTTGGGAATGAAGAAAAAAAAAGATAGAGAAAGAAGAAGAAAAAAAAGGGGAAAAATGAAAAAAGAAAAAGAAGAAAGCAGTGGCGGCAGTAGGAAAAAGAGAAAGAAAGAAAAAAGAAGGAAAAAAAAGGAAGAGAAAGAAAAAAGAAGAAAAAAAAAAGGAAGAGAAAGAAAAAAGAAGAAGAAGAAAGCAGTGGCAGCAGTAGGAAAGAAAGAAAGAAAGAAAAAAAGAAGAAAAAAAAAGAGGAAAGAAAAAAAGAGAGAAGAAAAACGAAAAAAAAAAAAAGAAAGAAAGGAAAAAAAAGATGTGACAGAAAGAAAGAAAAAAAGAAGAGCTTACAGTTGCTAGAGTTCATGGAATTTTTCTCAATTATTCTCGATATGAAGAGTCTGAAGCGCAGATTACATATATGTAATGGTGGATTAATTCTATTTGTCATTGGATTTTCAAGACTCCAATTCAGTTTGAACATGGCAAACCAAATCCTATTTCAGATTGTACAAGAAAAAAAAATTCTATTTGCAATAGGATCCTTAAGTCTTCAATTCCACTTAGACAAGAAAAAAAATCCTATTTGTAATAGGATCCTCAAGTCTTCAATTCCGCTTGGACAAGAAAAAAGTCCTATTTGCAATATGATTTTCAAGACTCCAACTCAACTTGACAAAGAAGACATCCTCTTTGCAATTGAATTTTGGCAAGGAAAAAAAAACTTTGCAAAATTAAATACTTTAAGTCCCGCTTTATATACGTGACAAGCTCGATATAGCGTGAGACATGAAGTAGGGGCAATTTGTAGACATTAAAAAATTATATGATGGATCCAAAATATAATTTGGGCTCAATAAGTCAGATAATTCAGAGTTCAGACTCACCACAAATAAATGAGTCATGTGCTGATCCAAATTGTTTAAGAAATTCCCCACTTGAAAATCGATCAAATGGATAGTTAAATATATATATTTATAATTATCATCAAAGATAATTATTATGTATATATTGGATAATTATTACAATTATCATAAAAGATAATTATAGTATAATTATCAGAAGAAAAGAAAGTGACAAGTTTACCACTCTGGTGAGCCTATAAATAAAGGTTCAGGGGTGGGGGAGAGGGGAGGAGATTCTGACAGAATACCGAAACTCTGCTAGACCCTGCCTTCAATCAACACTTGAAGCTCTGAAGACATACGTTCATCCAACCTTCAAAGCTTTGAAGAAGAACAACAACAATCACATTCAAAGTCATGTCATTCTTCCTCCATGATTCAACAAATTCAAAGAATCATTAACAAGACTGTTCGAGATCAAGCATCTTTAGCCCTCGATTAGAAATTCTCACCGGCTTTCTTCAACAACAAATACTTGAAGAGGACTCTCAACAACCCGATTTAAGATTAAGCTCCAGTAGCTCTTGAATCCGGATCACCAACCAGAAGACTCTCAGAAAAATGTGAAACTCTGCAGAAGTATTCACTCAAAATCCAAAACTCCAAAGCATCTAAACCCTGAAGGAGAAGAACAACAAGCACATCATCTACGTGCCATTCTTCACTAAAGTTTCAATCCAATTCAAGATCAAGCTCCAGAAGCCCTTGAATCTAGATCATCAAGGAAATCGAATCAGAGAAATTTGTCTTTCTTTTGTAAAGATTTATAGAGATTTATAACACATATTTCTCAAAATTAATATATTTAATATATTTATTCACATGTTTTGATCTTATTTCTAGACTCAAAATTTGTGTGTACATAGACTATTTACCAAAAATAAATTTGTGGACTTTGGGAAAATTTTCAGAGCTAACCCTTGTCTCAATGATTGCTAGGTTATCATATTTATTTTCATAAATAAAATTCTTTATTTCTTGTTGTTTTAAGAGGATATTTAAACCTCTTATAGTCCAAATTGTTACTTTAATAATTTGGAATGAGATTTGAGGTTACTTTCCAGATGGACGAGACCTCTAAAAAAGGAGACATACAATCCCTTTGTGCCCTTGATTTACTTGCTGCAGCTTTGATCTTATTTTTAAATTTGAGTACAGATTTGTCGTGAGCATTGGTGGAGTCTGAGTGAACCAATGATTGGCTTGTGTGCTGCAGGGTTTCTTTAGACTTTGATTCCTCTTGTTTAGAGACAAGAAGGAGAAAAATGTTCTAGACATCCAGAAATGCGAAGTTGGTGGGACTTTTATGAGATTTGATGGACTGTTTATAGGATTTTTGATACTGTATGTAGGGGTGGAAAATTTCAACATGACCCGCTAACACCACTCAAACACGACACTAAGTTAGTGGGTTTGGATTGACCTTAATTATGTTTATGTCATAATCGTATTAATCTATTTAATTACTCATGTCGTATTTATATTTTGGAGTTTAATTATTCGGTCATAATCATGTCAGGTGAACCCGTAACCTGTTTTAACCTAATTATTATGGATATTTCTATTATTTCAATATAAATTCAACGTAGATATTTTTTTTGGTCTTTTTTTTGTTATTGTATTGTCCAATTATTACTTTTTCATGAATTTAGTCATCTATTATCTCAATTTTTTTAACATATTTTTATTTTGTACTTAAGTTAATAAATAAGTTACATGACTCATTTAAGTTAAACAAGTCAACCCATATAACCCATTTAGTAAACGGATAGTGTTCGGGTTTACTTATTTAGCATAATACTCATACATCATCACGATATGATTATGACCCGCCAATATGAATTGCCACACCTAACTGTAGTTTATATGGTGAGAAACCCACCACCAACTTGTGGTGGCCATTTATGCTGATAAATTTCTTACTTGTTGGCTTTGGGACAAGTTGAGAAGCACAGTTTGAAGAAGAGGTTGATGAGCTTATGACAAGTGGTTCTTCTTGGTGAGAGGCGTGGGGTTTAGCTGGTGAATTGTTTGTGCTAGAAGAGGGGTTTTGAGACTTGGAAGGCATAGGAGAGGATGAAGGGTTGGTTGAAAAACTGGTGGGGTTGATGATCGTTAAGGATGGATGTCTAGGTTTGTTACCTTTCCTGGTGACAACCTACCATTCTAAGTGGTAGTTTTGTTTGGGTTGTTGGGAGGGATTGATAGTGGCACTGATGATATAATTTTGTGAAATTGTAGAGATAGGATTCAATTTTGATCGATTTTCTTTTATTTTTATTTATTGTTATGTAAATAATGTTACGTGCATTATAAACATGAAATGTATGTTTGGGGACTTGTTTAGAGGTCCAGGGATGTTTTTGAACCAATTGGTTCATTTTGAGATTTTTAGGTCAGTAGAGCCTTGGACACGGATCGGGTGAGTCCGAAAAATCGGATATTTTTTGAAAAATATTTATTTTTGATTTTAAACCAAATGAAATGTTAAAAAAGTTAAGGAAGTTATTTCGGAGCCGTATTGCTTTCAAAATCAAAAACGGATGTCAGGAGGGTGCGTTAAGTGGCTCGGGGGCATTTTAGTCATTTTTCACCCCTATATATTATAAATATCTATATGGCTGAGATTTCCAGCCATTTGTGAAGGTAAACATAGCAGGCCAAACACTCCCATCTCTTCTTCTTCATCTCTTCTCCTTCTCTTGACATTTCGGAGACTTTGGACTTAGATTTAGAGGTTCCTGAAGAAGGACAACTTGTTTTACGAGTCAAGGGCTTTGGTTTGAACCAAACAAAGTCAAATTTTGAGGAAGTTGAAGCGTGGAGGATTATAGGGGTTTGGCTAGAAACGCTTCAATCTTGAGGTAGGGGTATTTTTTCTCTCTTAGTCATCGATTTATAGGTTGTTGATAAATTTGAGAGGGTTTGGTTGAGTTTAACATGTTTGAGAGGGTGGTATGGTTGTGTATGGTGTTTCCTTCTTCTATTGTGATAAATTGCATGCATATGTGAATTATATGCATGATTGTAAACATTTATGTGATTATATGTGGTATGTAAGAACATGATACATACTAGGATTGATATAGAGCATGAATGCATGTAAGAGAGCATACGAAATATGTTATATATGATATATTGCCCAATGAACATATATATATATATATATATATATATATATATCGGAGTTTTGTCCAAGTGAGCCATACATGGAGTTCAAAGTTATTTAACCATGTTATGGAAGTGGTAAAATTATCCACTAAGGTATGATCATTGGAGTTGTCCTATCATGCCGAGGCTAATGCCTAGATATCGGAGTAGTCCAAATTCATGTGATCGTCGAAGTTGTTCAATCACAATGGCAAGACCAATATATTGCCGAAAGTGTATGATCTTCAGAATTGTCCAATCATACGGGTATCATCGAAATTATCTAACACTACATGATTGTTGGAGTTGACCAATCATGTATACGTATCAGATTATGACTGAGAAAGGTGTAAACTTAAATATGCTTATGTGTTTAGCTGTTAAGTATGATGAACGTGTTGAATGCACATATATATTGAGTTGGATTGGATTGACATACAAATGTTGAGCATGTTATGTAGAATAGTGATATCATGATTGCATATCATGTAAGTCGGTGTCGGATCGATGCTTAGGAAGGTTGGGACATTCCTACTAAGCTAATTGTCTACTCACCCTTCTCCCCCCAAACTTTTTACATATAAGGCACCGGCGAAGGATGGAACTTGAGTAGTCAAGTAGAGCTCTTAGTAGCATTTTTGAGTTATTTTTGAATATTGTATATATTGATGTCTGTCGATTTGTGGCATGTTGACACTTGTAGAAGTTGTAGCTATGAATAAATAACTTGTAATTTAGAAACTTTCATATGTATAATTCATGTGGACAACTTATGGATTTTGAAGAGGTGTATGAATGAAATGTATGTTTTGAATCAAATGCATAAGACGAATGATTTTATAATCTTTTATATATGTTTCAATATTTTTTGTTTCAAAAACTTTTTTATATTTTTGGGGCCAAACGGAAGATATTAATGGATTTGAACCCTAATGTATGCACTATAGTAGATTCACTTTACCATCGGATCAAATACCAGGAATCACTGTAATGCTTTGCATATATAAAAGAGTAATAGGTTGGAGCTTAGTTCATTCTTGTGTAGATCTGATGCTCTTCTTAGCTCTTCTTAGCTTAATCGATTTTAAGTAACAAACTGTGAAAAGTTAAGCTTATCATAAGTTGAATAATTAAGATGGTCATGGAAAAAAATAAATCAAGCTGATCGAAAAAATTGACCAATAATAATTATTGATGAGATGATATGATGTGACATCCACATGAATATATCAATTTTCTTTTATATTGTTTAGTAAGTTTTAGTCTTTCAGTTTAAAGAGCATTACTCTATATACAACAGTTCAACTAGTTTACAAGTAACATTAGTTCAATATGTGATAAGTCATGTCCTTAAATTAGCTTGTACTGAATAAAGAAAAATATATGGGAGATATATTTTTGCAGATATATAAAAGGGAAAATTAGATTTTGGTAACCAATTCTAAACAAAATTACTTTAAAGTGACCATATAGTAATTTGCCATTCTACCAATTAAAAAGATATGATTTTTTTATCATCCTTGTCTCTGTTTCAATTCTCTCTGTCATGATCTCAAAACATACTACATAACCGAGAGAATAAGAAGTTACGTAACAAATTTGAGACACATTAAGAGTTGCTTACGAAGTATTTGAGAGAATGAAAAATGAGAATTCTTTTCTTTTTTTTTTCACAAAGAGATCAAATTTTTTATTAGATCAACAAAACAAATATCATAAACATCATTTGTATTCAATTCATACTAACTCTATGTTGAAATTGAGAATAGTATAGAAATGGACAAAATTGAGGTTACAAATATATGACAAGTATAAACTTTAAGGTTATAAACTGGGAGTGTATTGCTTCTCAATTTCTATTGTAACGAGGAAAAGAAAAGTCATTCTACTTGGATTTGAGAAAAAAATGTAAAAAACTCAAACCAAATGCTTCTACAATGCTATTTATATTGCTTTAATTTGAATTTGAACAAGATTAAACAACCCCAACACCATTCACAGGTTGTTGCTTATTAGACACCTTGAAAGAGCTGCTGCTTATTAAACAAGTTGAACCAAAATGTTTAATTAAGATTAATGTAAATGGTAAATTTGTTCAATTATAAATAATTTATTAGAGGAAGAATATTTAATTGAGATTAATGTAAATGGTAAAATTGTCCAATTATAAATAATTTATTAGAGGAAGAATATTTACGTAATAAGTGATCAAATGGTCACTCATCAGCAATTAAGTTTCAATTTTGGTGGCTTTTTATTTTTTCCCGACTTTATAGTCACTATGGAGTAATTTTGTTTAGGATTGGTCACTAGAATCTAATTTTCCCTATATAAAATTTATTACTCACCGGTGAACAAAAGATATATATATGTAAATATATATATATATATGTGTGTGTCATTTAAAATTAATTTTTACTTCTTAAAAAAAAAAAAAAATTCTCAGACCTTCTACCTTGAATGGTGAGAAAGCACCATTGGTTACAGTTGTTGGTAACTACTGTGAATATATGGGCTTGTTCTATCAATGATATCCAAGTTTTCTGTTCTCTACGAGGAAAGCAAATATGTATCTGAGAAAAATGGAAAAATGAAAAGAAAAAGTAAGAAAGAATGTGGTATACGTTAGAGGCATTGAACATTGATCATGGTCATGCATGGAGGCTTTCCCAAAGAGAATCGAATCAATCCCTCTTTCCTTTTTGTTGCTTTTAATTCCCAGTTTGCTACAGCTTTCTTTACCAGTCCCCAAGAAAATGGTGGGTGATGATATTTTATGGTTTTTCCTTTTCTTTTTTTTTTTTCCCTTCCCCTTCCAAGTTCATTTCTTTGGGAGTGGATCTTTACACACAGAGAGAGAGAGAGAGAGAGAGAGGATTCAAAATAAGAATGAGAGAGAGAGAGAGAGAGAGAGATCACAAGGGAAGGGAAAGGGAAAGGGAAAAAAAGAAATGTGACAGCTAAAAAGCCAAATGCCAGTGTAGGGGAAAAAGAAAAGAAAAGAAAAGATGGTCAAAATGGACCTCGAAGACTTCCTCTTGCCATCATCAGCTTCGACTATCTTTATCGAAACTCTATCGTTTTGCTTTCTTTGATTTTTGAAACCTTCTCATATCTCTCAATTATCCTTTCCATTATATATATATATATATATATATATATATATATATATATATGCTCATAATCAATAATAATTTAATTATATATATTATTTACTAATCAACCCTAGAGAAAAAAAAATCTCAATATTTCCAATTCAACCCTGAGCTTCACACGTGCATGTCAGATATTAATTATAGTTCAAACCAGATAATAGAAGGGATAATTAAGAGATGAGTATTATATATATAATATATATAGATATAGATATATATATTGTAATCTGCATATCAAATTGTGTCCCAAATGTTACTTAGGTGTGTGTCTGTTGTAGTGAAAGAAAAGGGTTCTCTCATAGCCCTTACGACTCATCTGCAAAAATTGAGTCCAAAGTACAGATATGGAATATTCAAAAATAGAAAAGCAGTCACCATTTTGAAAGGGGACATGATCCCACCTTAGCAATTATCAGATCAGAATAAATACAAGGATTTTAATACATGGAATATTCATTTCTTTCCTGGAAGGAAACAGTGAATTTTGTTCCTCCTTATCCTATCATCAATCGACAAACAGCCATTTTAGATATGCCCATGTGGCACTTCTGTGGACCTTTATTCTGTTTGGCAACTCAGAAAATATGAGGCTCCTAATTGCTTTACTCAATGGATTTTCCCTAAAATTTATATGCATTACATGATTATAATAATGTATGTGTTGCTGCCATAGCTCATCGGCCTTCATCTTTATATGTTAAGAGTACTGAACGTACTCGTGAAAAAAATGATCTTTACATGAACATGAAGAATTTGGAGTGATTAATAAACAAAATATTGCAGATTCAAAAGTGGCTCGGCGTATATTATATAAAGTATTTTTTGCCCTTTTGATAACTACTAATTTAATTAGATTCTCTCTTCGACTATTCAATTTATGTTCCGTTTGGTAGGAAAGAAAAAAATTGGATGAAAGAAAAAATGAGGAATTAATAAGACATCCCTAAAAACAGATTGTGTTCATTCTTCTTTTTGTTTACTTTTTTTGTTTGGTTAGATGGAAGTAAAGAAAATGAAATAATACCTTACTTTGTTTGTTAGGAAAGAAGGAAAGAGTAATAAGAAAAGTTTTGTAATTTAAAACATTTATATCAGTCTTGTCTTTCTTTCTTTCTGTTTTCCGTCCAAATTTAGAGGGATGAAAATTTGTGACAAAGGAAGGATGGTTCATCTGTCGTCTTTTCTCTTCCCTCATTGCGTTTTCTCTATCAAACAAAAAAAAAATTATTTTTTCCCTCCACCCCTCTTCCTTCCTACCAAACAAAGCATTAATTCGGTTAATAGACACTACATTAGTTATTGAAGGGAATCAAGAAGTTTTAATAGACTTTCCACTACACCCTACACAAATTACAAATACTAATTTGCTAAGAATTAATCGGATTGAATCTATAGTGTTGTTAACAATGCCTTTTTTGCATAAGCCAATTCATTTGGAACCTGTGAATTCAACTTTTTTTTCCTATTAAAAGATTATTTTCACATCGAGAATTATTTCATTGTGTCATTTAAGTTATAAAACCCTTATTGAAAGAACTTGTAACCAATCCAAATTAAAAGAAATGAGATTTTTTTTCAGCACCCTGTATAGTCAAAACTCTAATAAATTCTAAAATGAGATACATGTGAGTGTCTTGAGAGAATTCTCATATTGAGTTAGATAGCCTCATAAAGCCATATATATATATATATATATATATATATGGAGAAACATAAATTTTAAAAGGAGATGTTAATTTAGATAGGAAGAACATATAAAGAAGGGCATGTTGGGAACTTGAATGTGAAGTTCAAGGGCATGTGTTCATGCACTTCCCAACTCTAGAAGCCTTAAAAGAAGCTGTAGCTAAAAAAGATAGAAAATGTTGTGAAATTTGATAAAGGCTTTAGCTTCAGAATCCTACATATCCCAACTTCTCTTTATCTATCTTGTGTTATTCTAGTCTTTTGCGATATCAAAGATATCCCAAATGAAGAATATATATATACATATACATATACATATACATATATATATATATATATAAAAGAAGATCCTTAGCTCTCCACCGAGCAGCCTCAATCCCCTCGATTCCCGAGGCTTAAGCAATCTCTTGTAGTATATAAACCACAGCCAACCCACAAATCAAAATCACAAATATTCTTCAAGTAATCTCTTGTTCTTCAACTGCTAGCAGTCCAACTAATACTGACCCTCTCTTTGTTTTCTCAAGGTGAGACCTTATTCATGTTTCATACATACATACATACATAATATATTACATATTATCTATATTCACCAAAAAATGTAAATCTTCTAATACACTCATTCCATGACTTAACATTATGGAAATGGCTTCACTTCAAGTTCTGTCCACAAAAAAACTATGGTTTTTTTCCTTCAGTTCAAGTTCCATGGCATGCACTCATGTACAGGTAGTGTACATCTAGTACATTAATTTTTTGGCTGCCATAGGTGAAGTTAAGCTCTCTATTTTGCTTGTTCATCACTAGTAGACAGGAAAGATTAGTGTGTAATTTTTGGCTTCCATGTGTGTGTGGCTTTATATATATATATATATATATATATATATAGCCTAGCAATAGAGGTTAATTTATTACTTTGTAATACCACTTCTATAATATGTTAATTATTTGCTTGTCGGTACTGGTACTGGTACTGGACTAACAAGAGGGATGATCAGCTCAATATTTGATAATGGGTGATACAAAATGGATTTTAGATATAAATTTCTCTTTTCTACAACATGGACTAGTCTATACATATATATACAGGGCTTCTTTCTTACTATATATTTGGGATTTTTGAGACAGAAAAGATGAACAGACCAGGAGATTGGAATTGCAGATCATGCCAACACCTGAACTTTCAGAGGAGGGATTCATGCCAAAGATGTGGAGATCCAAGACCTGGTGACTATGGAAGTTTTGGTGGGAGGGGTGGTGCTTCGTCGTTTGGGTTTGTCACAGGCCCGGACGTCAGGCCCGGTGATTGGTACTGCAATGTGGGGAATTGTGGAACCCATAATTTCGCCAGCCGATCCACCTGCTTCAAATGTGGCGCATTTAAGGATGAATCACCATCCGGTGAGGGTGAAATGTCTCGCTCAAGAGGTTTTGGGCTCAGTGGCGGCAGTGGTGGAGGCGGTCGCTCTGGATGGAAATCCGGTGACTGGATTTGCACCAGGTAAAGTTTGCACATTTAATGTGCAAATTACTTTCATTCTGAGTTTTATAAGCACACCATCTTACTTTCTTAGCATCCAAGGATAAGGAAGC
Organism: Cornus controversa; assembly: GCA_026545225.1. Taxonomy (NCBI): domain Eukaryota; kingdom Viridiplantae; phylum Streptophyta; class Magnoliopsida; order Cornales; family Cornaceae; genus Cornus; species Cornus controversa. The sequence goes on along the minus strand of CM048846.1, from coordinate 63,300,290 downwards.
AGTTCAAACAATTGGTATTTACTCTCTTTTGATGTCTGAATCTCTGAGTAGTAACTTTATGTAACATTATGTCAAATGTTTAGTCTGTCTTCACTCTGTCCAATACACCACCTAATATACTTAATGTCATGCACTTTGGCTACAATGCAATCTAACAGAAGGAAAGGTTGAGTTTTGGGGAGGGGGAGAATATGAAATGACATATAACCCACCAAATGAAAAACTCTAACTTTCAACTGAAGTATATTTGGTTTTTGAAAACAAAAAATTATTGGGTACTCAGAGAGAGAGTATTATAATCTTCCTGATTGGCAGGGAGGTTATCCATGTATGTATATGTGTGTGTATATTTTAAAATCTTCCCCGAATCACACGTGCTTATGATAAGCACGTGTGAGTAGTGTCTTAAGGGGTCATTATTTGGTGTAATAAGTACAAACTTGACTTGATAATAGTGTAAATATGTGGATTCTTGGGTGGATATGTGGATTTTTTTTTTTGTTCATTATAATGAAATCTCTAAGCAGATTTCTTATCAGTGCATCAATATTTTGTATTAAACAGATCAGGGTGCAATGAGCACAACTTTGCTAGCAGGATGGAATGTTTCAGATGCAATGCACCAAGGGACTATGCTAGCAAGTCTTCATATTGATCTATCTTAAGACTTCCATTTTTTGCTGAGGTGAAGGTTTTAGTACTATGACAACTCTTACATATATATATATATATATATATATGCAGCATTAGTTGCCATTTAATTACTTACAGCTATACATTACTTTAATTTTTTCAGGTATCAAGCCTAAAGAGCAAATTTAGAGAAACCATCTTTATGAAGTCAAGCTGATCATCTTTTTTGTCCTATCCCCTACATTTCTTTTTCCTTTAATATTGATATTTATCTTCATAAATTTTCTTCTATTAGGGAGCTTCAGATGAACTCAAGTAGTAGGGAAAAATCTTTCATTTTGTGAGCTTTCTTAGTCATGTAGTTCTGGTGGTTTCAATCTAATATCAGTAAGTTTGAGAGTTTCCAGCATCATTATTATTTGTTCCCAAGCTAGGTGTTCCTAGATGAGGCTTATGCAATCTTCACTTCTTATTATCAATGGAATTATTATGATATGTACTACCATTAAATTTCAGATACTCTCTCTCTCTCTCTCTCATTGTTATATATGTAATTTAAAATTCCTTTTTGTGGCAGCGGTCCAAGGAAAGTTTTACAGTTCTTATGAAATTATCGCTGTAAATCAACATATCACTTCACTAAAAGATAAAACACAATGAGGTTTTGGCTACCAAACAATTTGTCATGAAAAGAGAAAAATTTCATCACAAAAAACAAGCCCTTTTGTCATAAGCTTGTTGGGCGGCTAAACTGGTCATAGAACTTGCAACTATGACAAAATTCGTATTAATCAAATCATTTGTCACATAACTTATTTCATTAGAGAGAATTATTTCACCACAAACTAATATTCTCATTGCAAAACATAAAATATTTCATCCAAAAAAACACCTAATAGGCCACTAATGAAAATAATAAATCCATTTTCTACTTGCATGATGAAATATATCATAACAAATAAATTAAATCAATAAATTTTCATTCAGATAATATAATATATTAGAGTTTTTAAACAATCTATTTAAAAATAGATTAGTTTCATACACCGCTGATCGAGATGGAAAGGGAGTATAACTTACAAGAGGTGTCAAGGTTTTTTTGGTTGGAACCCTAGAGCCTTGTGATTTTGCTACTCTAGAGGTGTTTAATTATATATTCAATGAGGAAATATTGTTTGAAGATTTTTTTGGGGTAATAGGAAATTGTTTAAAGATGGCCAAACTTTCCTCACAACCTTTGCAACATTAGGCACACTGCTAAGCCATCTTGGTGTGAGGAGTGAAGGTTATATATGCATTGTTTTGGAAGGGAAGTTCTTTATGTTATATCACAGTAATACAAGCGTTCAACTTTAGTTCGAGATTAAACGAGTTCAGGACTAAAATCCCAAGTTCAAAATTTTAACTAAAAAAAAAAAGGAGCTCATTTGGTTGGGGTTGCCAATTATTGACATTATTGCAAGAACAAAAGGGAATAAGACTATTTGTTACCCTGTTTTGAAGTGATAGGGAGAAAAACATTAAAGGGAGAAACAAAATAAAAGGAAGATCAAGTATAAAGGTTCTTTATTTTAGAAGAATGGCCATATGGGCAAATAAAAAAGGGCAAACCCATTGCATGGTTGCGGGGTCTGGGGAGGGCATTACAAGAAGCAAAATAAATGAAGGTAAAGTATAAAGGTCCTTTATTTTAGATGAATGGCCATATGGGCAAATAAAAAAGGGCAAACCCATTGCACGATTATGGGGTTTGGGGAGGGCCGGTCAGATGTACGCAGCCTTACCTTCGCATGCGAAGAGGCTGCTTTTCTTGTTTCGAACCTGTGACCTTCAGGTTACAATGGAGCAACCTTATCGCAGGGCCGGCTGGGGTCTTAGGCGGTCGGCAGCCCCCAAAAATTTTTGTTTCCTTATATTATTAAACTTCCAAAAAATTTTATTTCCTTATATTATTAGACTCACACCAATAATAAAGATTTAATAGTGAACTCAAAAAAATTAATTCATTCTAAAACTCCTAATCTCTATCCTTTTCTCACCACTTCCCTCTTTTTTTTTTCTCTCTCCTCATTCCATGTTTTTTCTCCCCATTACACTAGTCGTATGAATTATTGAATATATACATAACCAATAATTGTGGAAAAGTGGGAATTATAAAACAGACACTCCATCTCCCTCCTCTCTCATCACAATGTTTTTTTCTTCTCCACTCATTACAATCACACTGCATCTTAACTCACTTTTATTATCACATATTTTGGTATTTTGGGACTCTTCAAGAATTTGAAGGTAGCAAATTTTTACTTGGGTGGCATAAATTTATTGGAAGCTACAAAATAATTGAAGAATTTGTTGGAGCATTGGACCAGATTTTTCTAATATCAAGTTTTATTGTTCTTTAATTTTAAGGCCTGAAAGAGCCGCCCCTGCCTTGTCGTTGCGCCAAAGCTCACCCTCAGCCATATGGGCAAATGAGTTCTATAATTCAATGCATTTCTAATTATCTTTCTAATTCAAAACCATCTCGGATTAACTTAACAAACTTGAAAACTAGAATATCATAGTACTACACACATGAAACCTATAGTGACAGTAAATTCCCTAGCTTTTAAGCTAATAGTAGTATCTTTTTTGGGTTCCCATCATTGACATCATAAGCATGCTTAAGTGCAGATTATTGGTCAAAAAGTGACCACACATCCATTAGTGTCTCCTACTACACTCCACCATATAGCTTTTAGTAAGATTCTTGTCTCCCTTCGAACTAGTTTTATGTTAGCTCATATGGTTTATTGATGTTAGTCAAGACTCAAGTATTACTCATGCAATCATGTCAATAGGGTCCAGGCTGCTGTAACAGTTTCTTAAGGAGAGTTTTTTTTTTCCCCCTTTATATGCTAAACTTATCATATAATGACAGTTTATTTCAACTATCATTTTCCATTTTCACCAACTTTAGTATTTAGATTTGAGCTTACCCTAGATTCCTCTAAAATTTCATGAAGTACTACTATATATTCATCATTTGCATAAATTACGAGTTAAATTTTTCAGCATGGCTCCAGTTCATAAAGACAAGACATATGATAGACTCCTCCCCTTGAAAGAAGAACACAAACAACTTTAATCATGATCTTAAATGTAAGATGGCCCCCTAACCCCAAAAGCCATCAACCTGGCCAATTCATTGGATTAACAACCCAAGCATGCCGTAATCTTTAGTGCAAGAAAAAGAAAATGTATTGGAACTTTTGAAGAGTTTAGTTAACACTGTGATAGTCAATGAATGCGAAAATGAGATAACTTTTATCTAATCCTCAGTCCAAGACAAAGAAAATGTCTTGGAACTTTTGAAGAGTTTTATTCCCTCGCCCTTTTCTATTTTTCAGCAAGCCAACCATGTCCTAATCTTTAGTGGGACAGCTTCACAGAATCACAGTATACATTAGCAAGCCGGCAAGTGCTTAATTTGAAGGGGCCCAGTAGTTAATGGAGCAGAAAGAGCCTAAAAGAGGTTACAAGTGCCAAAATAAGTACGAGGGTCGACATCAAGCCAGCCCGAGATGTTGCAGCCCCATGACTTCCAAGCCCAGGCCCTTGCCCATCGAGCCATTGAATGGTCAAAGGGCGAAGTCGGGCCAACCTAATAAAGGACAGTTACTTTGCTTTCTCAGTTACTACCATTAAGGAGTGCATGCATAAAGGAACGTTTTCAACATGATTGTGCATTCAGAAGATGAGCATTCCCTCTGATGACTTCCTGAATTTGATCAACTGGGGAAACATAGCTTAGAGGAAGAAAAGCTTGAAGAACAGAGCTATAAAGCTCCTGCTTGCAGCTACTGTCTATGTAGTGTGGAAAGAAAGAAACCAGAGATACTACTCTAACAATTATAGGGATGTCATATCTATCCAAAGAGAGATCATTGATGTGGTTAAGAGTAAATTGTGGTCTGCTCAGGGATTCAAAAGAACCTGGAGGTTCAATGGGTGCAGCATGAATGGGATCTTCGTGACTCTATTTTCACTGAATGATGTTTTGGCCCTTATTGTAGTTCCTTCAGATTTTCTTCTATTTTATCAGTTCTGATATTGTCTATAGGGACTGTTGGGTCTTTGATATTGTGTCTTTCCCTTGTTTTTTCATGTATAGCCCTAGTTCTTCTCAAATTAGCTATTTTCCTGAGCCTTGTCTTTTGATTATTTTGACTGAGTGATGGAAATGGGGTTATAGTGATTATCTACTGGGGTATGCCCCTTGTAAAGTGTAATCTTTTTGCCTTGGGGCTTGTTTGTAGATCTAACCTTACTTGTCAAAAAAAAAAAGTTAGTCTTCATGAGCTGGGGATTCGCAAAATAATAGAAGCACTATAATTCTTGGGAATAGAGCCAAAAGTTTCTACAATACAGTAAGAAAATGTGCCAAACCTACGTTTTCCAATTTATAGATGAGGAAATGCTCACATACCGAGACTTCCAACTGAATGATTGCCTGCAAAATAGTTTTTGAAACAATGTTACCATCAAACAGAACTCATCTCTTGAATACTTGAAATATAATATGTTAATATCAAGATGTAGAATTCCAAAAGGGAGTTTAACCCTCATCCACACGAAAAGAAATTTTTTTCCAAATTTCTTCATTGATTATTGCCACCTCTACATTAAAACAAAAAAATGAAATAAAATAAAAAACCATCAGTGCATTTGCTGACAACTTCACCACTATTATAACGCAGTATCATTGTCATATTTCTAGAACAACCCTAATACAGGAGCAAGATCAAGACCATGGATACCCGTGGTCTCTGAGAAACAATTTCTGTTGGTCTGTTTCCAACTTTCTCATCCATAGAAGATACATAATGTCATCCACCATGAATTATTACCTCAGCACAAACCAATCAATATCTTCAAGCAGTAAAGTAAGATGAATTTTGAATTAGCTGTATACAAAGACTTCTGTCCTAACAGGGTCCAGTTGGACCTGCAGCAAAACAGAAAAAATGGAATGTCAAGTAGGTGATAAAAAAACACAAATAACAGAATGTAAAGTGATTGAACAGAAGAATGCCTTTCAATAACCACTACAATTCATTACCCAATATTGTTTGGGGATCATGAGTCCAGCTTACAAATTAATGTTTTCAAAGAATTCACAGTGGAAGAGCAAAGACAGTATCCCTAGTTCAGCAATAGTTGAAATTGAGGACCAGGTCACAAGACTTTTCTTGAAAATACATTCCCAAGTAACCATGTTTTTACCCTGATCTTATTTTTGAAACTCTCAAAGTAGTGCAATGAAGTTCCCATATTATCTAAAAGAAATTTCAATTATAAATCATAATGCGTTTTGTGCCAATATCACCAATTGTTTATTGCTGGACATTGTTGGCAATGCAATATCACAATTAGAAATTCTGAAAAATATGTCCCATATATGCGCCATCAGATATCAATCCAACATTTAAACAGAAAAAATAGGCGCTAAGCAGCATGCTTAAGTTAACTAGATAATAGAAATGCGACTATAACCAGAAACAAGAACATAGTACAAACTTGCAAGGATTACTTGTATATGAAATACTTTTGTATTTTGCACCAGCAGGCCTCTAGCCCAGATGGTATAATCTCTCCTCCCCAAAGGGGAGGTTGAGAACCTCAATTTACTTGCACATTTTATAAAATGTACACATTCACAAATTAATAATTAATAATTTATAGGATTTGATAGAAGACTAGTGGGATTATTCAATTAATCATTGATAAAATCTTCGTAACTAAATCCTGCTGACAGTGTATAAACCTCCTATTGTCCCTGGACAATCCAGAACACAAATTTCAGTTACACTGATTTAAAACACTGACAAAAAGACAAAAACCTCACCTAGCAGTTCTCCCCTACCATGGAGGTTGGAGTAAGACTGCATCCGTTGCTCGAAAGGGTGACTCGAAAGCCTCGCCTTGCTGTTCTACCCTACCATGAGGTTGAAGTAGTCTGTATCCATTGCTCGAAAGGTTGACCTGAAAGCCTCACCTTGCTGTTCTCCACTACCATGAGGTTGGAGGAAGTCTGTATCCAATGCTCGAAAGGGTAATCCATTATAACTTTCTAATATATCTGTAAAAAAATATGAACAAAAAGATTAACATTAAACACAGTTCAAATGTTCCAAAGTTAATTGGGTCAAGTAATATAAATGTGAAAAATTGGATAATGTGTAGAAATGACTTCCATGTTAATTTGCAAAGTCAAAATACAACCCACACCTTGTACTAAACTAGCTCAAATGAATCAAAAGAATTTGGAAAAATTTGGAATTGACTCAACATGTTTTAGTGGAGAGACACACACAGACAGAGAGAGAACAAACCTGAACTACTAGAAAAGTCTGCTGTCAAGTCTGTGACACTGAAGTTTTGAGGAATCTGTCCTAAGAATTGAGACAAAGACCGGTCAGCAGTCCTGTGACTGACGTTTCGAGGAATCTGTCCTAAGAATTGAGACGAAGACATGTCAGCAGCCCTGTGACTGAAGTTTTGAGGAATCTGTCCTAAGAATTGAGACGAAGACATGTCAGCATCCAAGACTGCTTCATTTAGGGGTTGCAAATTGGACTCTACACTACGGAAAGATGACATAGTTGCACCCTCAATTGCAGGATGTGTTTCCAAAACGTTGCCATCAGCACCAAACATGAATGTGGAGTTGCCTGCATAGCCACATTCAGATTTGATCATCCCACCATTCATTCCTTGTATTCCCACATTTGAGTTCTGAGCCAACAGCATGTTTGGTGAAACATTGATCCCTCTTGCATGAGCAGGCATATCAAAAGGAGTTTGCATGCACGAGTACACTGAAGACCCACAGTCTAAGAATGCATTAGGTAAATGGGTACCAACTGGCTGGTTCATGTTTTCCGGTTTCATAGCAGGTCCCATTTGTTGTGGGGGATAGCAGGATGAGTTATGGCGCACTGTCGGAAAGAGTTACAGCAATTAAGTCTCCAGGGATTGACTATGGCATTGCAAGATTAAAATTTGAAGAAAATATTCAAGAGAATATAGCACAGAATACTAAACAAACCTGCCCTCCAACTTAGAGAAAACTGGAGTTCTAATGGCTAGGAAACTCTCAACAACTAGTAACAAATCACAAATACTATAGATGCATAAATAAATACTTATATACTTTTAATTCACTATTACAGTAGCAACAGTGGAGACGCCAGAATAATAGAGACCAAGTTGCCTTAACATTTACGATATACTTATATGGTCATCCTCATGTATCAACAAACTTAATTCCTTCAAAAGGAAAACAGTCATGAAAACCTACAGCTAACACCCACGAATTGAAAATTTTGAAACATGTAGCTAAAAGCATAATCTACACTGGGGAAATCTTTAAAGCATGCCTCATGATGTAAATATGATGGACAGGATTTAGTATGGAACATAAATTTTGAACTGCAATAGTTAAAACTTAAAAGGGACAAAGGATCTTCTTGATAGAAAATTTAAAAGATGGTTTAGAAAATGTAAAGAACACTATTATTATTTTACATACATTCAGCTTTCCATTAACATCTTTTAATGCTAGAAGATAGGGATGGGTGGGGAAACATTTTAAAATGAAGGAACTTTATAGTCACCAAATTTGGCAATTGACATTTGGGTAAAAGATGTGTGAATTTGAGGACTGCAATAGACAGAATTATTATGTGAAGCCTAGTACTACCAGAAGCACTTGTACCCTTAAATTTACAAAGACGTCAACTCCGTCTTTCTCCTCTAAAAACCATAAAATATTTCCCCCTCATTGAAAATAGAAAAAGTAAGAAGCAAAGAAGGGGGTCTTGTACCACTTTTTTATTCATTTACATACTAAATTTGGTACAAAAGATCTGTTCTCTCCTAACTCAAGAGTAAAGTTCAAACATCATTAACTTATTATTAGCATGGGTACTTCACGCGATAAAACGAAATTTTAAGTAGTCTTCCTCTTCCACAAATCACTACAAGCTATTTACATACCACCTTATATAGCTTTGGATCATGTAGTAAATGAAACTTACTAGTCTCAGTCAAGAAAATGTTGGCAATTGTCTATTTGAAATTTTAAAAATAAAAAACAAGATTTTAGCAATTGAACAATATTTTGTGTATTCCAACTCTTCTCTTCATCTCTTGAATGACTTCAACTTTCTTTCTTTCTTTAATTATTCTTCACCTTCTATCTTATGTTCCCTGAATCTAAGGAAACATCTTTAACGGTGATCCTAGTGATCTCTCAAATTACTAAACAAAAAACTGTAAACAATGACTATAATACTTATAAGATTTTGATTTTCCAACATCAATTAATTTTCATTAAACCTTATCATTTCTTATAGGAAACAATAAATTATACAAAAGATAATTAACCAATTACAAAGGTGGACAGGTTGTTAAACAAAATGAAAGTAAACTAGAAAAATAAACCAGGATCCCAGACCAAAAAACAAATCCAAGAACCAAAAATCTACCATATAGTTAAGACCCTTAAGTATAGTTATTAAGGCCCAAGTCACACTAAAACACCAAGGTCTCCTAGAGCCAAATGCAAGGCACAACATAAGATGTGAGCCTGAGTGAATTAAAGCATGTGCGTCATATAAATGCAAGGCACGACATAAGATGTGAGCCTGAGTGAATTAAAGCATGTGCGTCATATAAATGCAATACTAAATAAAAAAATTTATAGAAAAAAAATTTAAAATGTAACACAAACTAAGCAAGATCAAAATAAGCTAAATTTCAGCATGTCAACTCAGTAGCTTAGCTGAAGCTATGTACTTATATCTTTTTAATTTGTATATGTATTCATTTAAGTCAAATAGAGGTCACACTTTGGTGCGATGGCAAGTGCCTTCACCCAAAAAGCGATAGGTCTCTGATTCAATACTTAGAAGCAGCCTCTCCAAAAATGGGAGTAAGGCTAGCCGACATCTACCTCTCCCAGACCCCTCTCAAACGGGAGCCTTGTGCACTGGGTACGATCTTTTTTATTCATTTAAGTCAAATACAATTAAAACATTTCAACATAAGCAAGATTATTTTTTAAAAAATGGATCTTTTGGCATATCAACTAAGAGAGTCAACTAAATCGATACATATATATCATTTCTATATACACATGCATCAAATAAATCAAATACCATAAACATGGGGAGCAAAATGAAAATGGAAAAACAAAAGCAGGATGCAGTGGCTCCAGAAGATGCAGGAAGTGACCGACTATGAGTTATGAACATAGTCTTTACAAAGATGGCTATAAAATTATTATATAGGAATGGAGACAGTGAAAGAATAAAAGATGAAAAGAAATAAAGAATACGAAGTTGAAACATGGGGAGCAAAGTGAAAATGGAAAAACAAAAGCAGGATGCAGTGACTACACAAGATACAGGAAATACAGGAAGTGACTGTCGGTAATATGTGCCAACTATGAGTGGTGAACATCTGGAGTCTTTAAAAAGATGGCTATAAAATTCATGTAACAAATTATACTAGAGCAGTGTATGTTTAACATGTATCTGAGATAATAGAGTGCTGGTAATTAACAAATCATTGACCCCTTACCGGTCATAGCTTATAAGTGAGAAAGTGAAACTAGATGGAAATCAGCAGGTATTGGTTGTATCTAGGGGTGATTATTTGTCGTATCTAGGGATTATTACCAAAAACAGAAATCAGACTAATACTATCAAAAGCCTATAAAGAAGGCTTTAATCCCAAAACTCAGCAATATATAAGTATATAACCTAGAAGATCTACAAAACCAAGACTGGATCAGAAAACTCCAATTGTAAAACTGTTGTTAAGTGCCCTTGGGGGAAGATTTTTCTTGTATAAAAATGCCCCTAAAACATCATAAACTAAAGCTGTGATCTCGTTTTGAAAGAGCATTTCAAACAGTGACATGGACACTAAGCCTGGTCGTGGCACTACTACCTCTGTTACAAAAGGATACTTGGCCTGTGATGTGTGTGTGTGTGTGTGTATAAAATATATAAATGTGTATATTTTTATGTAAATGTATGTATGTGTATATGTCTACATGAATATTTCTGTGTTTTTTACTCTACCTCTGCCACAATGCTGATTTTGGGAATTCACAATCACAAAAACACAAGGATGCACACAATAGACTGAATGCTGATTTAATTTATTGAGTAATACAGAAGAGAAAAAGAAAATTTTGAACGGGTGTGTTTACATGTGTGTGTGTGTCTGACACACACACAGAGAGGTACACGTCTTGGGACAGGGTCACAGGGTGCAATGGCGAACATTGCAATAGGGTTCAGTGACAATATTAACTGATGGTGTGTTAGACTGTTAGTTGCTAAACTTTTGAGTGCTGAGTAATACTGGAGAGAGAGAGAAAATTTTGAAGGGGTGTGTTTACAAGTGTGTGTGTGTGTGTGTGTGCCATGACACACACACACACAGGTACACATCTTGGGACAGGGTGCAATGATGGACATTGCAATAGGGTTCAGTGACAGTCTTAACTGATGGTGTGTTATACTGTTAGTTACTAGACTTTTGAGTGCTGAGTAATACTAGAGAGATAAAGAAAATTTCAACGGGGTGTGTTTACATGTGTGCGTCCGTGAAACACACACACACACACACACAGAGGTACACGTCTTGGGACAGAGTGCAATGGCGGACATTGTAATAGGGTTCAGTGACAGTATTAATTGATGGTGTGTTAGACTGCTAGTTACTAGACTTTGAAGATAATGTAACTGGTTACTTAGGAAATGGAACTAATGATTGGGGGATGGTGATAGAAGGTAGGTTCAACAACTTTGATAGTGGATAATAGCAATTCAAGTGATTGATGATTGGATGGCCACCAAAATTGTCATTGATTGTAGTAGCAACAGAAATAGGTGGTAATCATTGCCGGATGGGGCTTATAGTAGTGAAGAAACTGATAGCTTTTGATTAGGCAATAATGGTTTTTAATGATGACGGTGGCTCGAATTATGGGCAGTGTACGCAATGGAGAGTGGTAAACCCATTCTTCCCATTCTCTTAATAGTTCATTAGCCATTTTTACTTTTTCCTGTTGGGGGTGGGGGTTGGTTGCTTTTTTGGGATTCATGCATGAAAGCAATGGCAAATTTCTCTTCAAAATGACTGGGGATTAACAGTCTGTCATTTAGATACCATATTTCAAATCTTGAGGTTTTTGGACGGAAGAGTTTTCTAGTGGGCTTTTTTGGTTTGGAGAAGTTTTCTGAGGGGATGTTAAGTGCTTTTATGAAGTAAATTCAGGAGAAAAGAAAAGTAAAGCACACAAGAAAAGAAGTCACTTTTCAAATAAAAAAAAAATTGACAGATGGGTTGCTAATATGCTATATTTAATTTTGCAAAACCAGTCCTCTAGGCGCTGTAGATCAATTACTGCAGAGGTAGGCTTCCTTAATATAAGTCAAGTTATAGATGTTCAGGAGATTATCCCAGCCTGGAACAGTCATGTTGTTGATGTGGCCATTTGCAATGGCTCCAGGATAGAGAAGGGCCTTCACTGCAGCAACAGATCTCACTTGCAATTAACTGGGAAGATGTGACCTGAATATGGGTTGTACACATACCACTTCTACATGGGACCCTGATAACGTAACATAAAACTTATTATAAGGTTGAAGAAATAGCATAAAGTGACTATTTTTTTTTTCTATATTTAAATTTTACTTGCTTGCGATTCATCTCCACTATAAAAGAAGTATTTATCGTCCTCTTACCAGGGAGAAAGGCAAATGGAACATACAGATTTACCAAATAATTATATTAATGAAAATAGCCCTCAAGACAAGATCAATACAGAAAGAGATAACATACAAACGGAAACAAGCAAATAACTTAGACACCATAAGAGAGAACAAGTTCAGCAGCATGTGTGCTTCTGATACCCACATTTGAGTAAGGGTGATTGCAGGAGAGGGATATTATAGATCACAGAGTCATCAGGTGACTGTCAGCAGCTTAATTTTGTATCATCTATTTTTCAAGAACATCAGGGACACCAAAAACTGACAAGGACTGTCATTCTAACCTAATTGCAAGACAATATTGGAACTTGAAAATATCATGCATGCATGGTAAATAAGGAATGTTTAGATAATATGAAATAAGTTTTTTTGCATTTAAATGTGGCTTACTAGACTTGCACCTGCCATTGATTCTTTATAGATTTCAACTTGTTCCGATCCCTCCAGTGGATTTAGTCTCCTTCTCATACTTGTCAAACATACCACAGATCAACTAGTTGGAAATTTAGTACAGCTAGAATTTTATACTAATATATTATCAAGAGAAATGGAAGTATGAAACACTTAGCTATGCCTGATTAACTTGACATTTGGTGTGCATGATTAGCACAACCAAGATATAATCTAGAGGTTGGATTGAAACGAAAAATTCTAGAAAATGTTATCGAACTATTCCAACACCAAAAGTAAGTTGATCCTGCCCTTTATATAGCATATCATAATTATCTCATACTAATATCTTGTACATCTGTAATCTACATAAACCAATTTGAGATACAGACATGGGTTCAAGTCTAACAGCAACCAATTCACTTAAAAAAAATACAGAGGACATGTCTGTTCCTATGCCACCCCTCCCAGTGCCCCGCAATAGTAGGAAGAAAACTGAGTAATACTTTTTTACAAAACACAATTAATCTAACTTTTTTATAGTTATACATAATTTGTATCAAATTAAGATCAAGTTACATTGAAACTGTGTCAAAGATTTAAGACCATATCCTACAACATAGCAATAGGCAAATTCGATTTACTCTTAAATAAAGGGTTGACATCAACATATAGAAGTTTCAAGAACAGAGAGAATGTATATAATTAAATTAACACAGATGGAATCTAACCTTTCATTCTTTAGATAAAAATATATCATGAACTCCTATTAAATAACTCATAAGTTATGACATATATAGGCAACATAATTTGTATGATCTATTTTTCAAGAACATCAGGGACACCAAAAACTGACAAGGACTGTCATTCTAACCTAATAGTAAAAATGAAGTAGCTCATGACTATTAGATGACCAAGCCATAAATATATACAAAAAATTCACAACCAAATAAATAAATTTTATAAAAGAAATGCAGTGGGTGTATGATTCATACCTTGCTAAGACTGCAAAATGCAATGAAGATTGGACATATCTGCGACAATATTAGTACTATTTAGTTTTTGCTATGATGAGCCAAGGAGGGATGATGCACTTGACCTAAAAGTAAAAAGTAGGAAAAGGAGATACTCAGGTCACGTACAAACCACCGCACCAGAGTGCTAACCAATATACTAAAGAAAAATAACAAGATGATAGTGACTAATAAATATTACCTTTCCAGATAGAGCAGCATGTCAACAAAATATATCACAGACGAAGATATTTATCATTTGAGGGACCAAACAAAATCTGGAAGCAACTTATAAATAATAACCATCGACAGTTTTTCAGACACATGAAGCCCCAACAAGGGAGTTATTCCCTTTAATCTTTCCACTTACAAGAATATCATAAGTTGTGTCATCGGGTACAAGACCTCTGTCAAGCATTTCATCATGCAATCTAAAAGCCTCTTGGACATTTCCCTCCCTGAAGTATCCGGCAATCAATGTATTATAAATAAGGACACTAGGAGATGTATCCTTCCTATCCATCTCATCCAAGACTTTGTGTGCATTCTCTAGTTGTCCTTTATTGCAAAGACCATGTACCAGAACAGTATATGTGATGACATCTGGCACGATACCCTTGGCAAGCATTTCACCATAAAGATCTGAAGCATGGAGTATTTTCCCTTCTTTTAGCAACCCATCAATTAATGTAGTGTATGTTATCAAATCACAAGGAATCCCCTCATTGATCATTTTCTTATGTAAGGCGAGAGCGGCTTCCATGTTATTTAAATTTATGAAGCCACTAATCATACTATTATAAACAATTGCATTAGGAAATAACCCGACGTCGAGGAGCTCATCAAATAGTTCCCGTGCACTTTCCATGTCTCTTCTTTTGCAAAATCCATCTATGAGGGCACTATATGCAGTAACATCCAATTCAAGGCCCTTGCTTCTCATCTCATTCCGCATTTTCAAAGCAAGATCAATATTGTTGCTTTTGCAAAACCCATCAATCAAACTGGTATAAGTTACAACATTGGGGGAAACCCCACTCTCCCACATCTCTCTATGAACAGCCAATGCAGAATTGATGGCATTTTCCTTGATAAAACCATCTATAATGCTATTGTAAGTCATACAGTTGGGAATAAAACCCTTCTCTACAAACTTCTTCAGCATATCCCTTGCCTCAGATGTGTGGCCAACTTTGCACAAACCATTGAGAACTATATTGAAGGTGAAGTCAGTGGCGGAAGTTCCTAAGCCCACCATTTGGTCAAACGTGTTCAGGGCTTGTTTAGTCTCACCCTTTTTGAAATACCCATCAATCATAATACTATATGTCACTGCATTAGCTTTCAAACCCCTTTCTAGCATCTCAGAAAATAAACTTGATGCTAAGTCCAAATTCCCTTTTCTGCAATGCCCAAGTAACAAATTGTTGTATGAAACTACACTTGGTACCACTCCCTTATTCACCATCTTATCCCATATATTACAAGCTTCATTCACCTTACCCATCTTACAAAGCCAGTATATGAGATTATTGTATGTGAAAATGTTAGCAATACCACACTCAACTGCCTCATCAAACTGTTTCGTGGCCTCCCCCCACAACCCAGCTTTCAAGAATCCCCGTATCAAAGAATTTACATTATAGACAGTTGGCTGGATACCTTGGAGTTTCATTTGGGTGTATAACTCATATGCCTTTTCCATGTTTCTATTCCTACAGCATCCTTCAATCAGAACTGCATAAGTGACCTTGTTTGGAATAAGTCCATCCTCAATAATCTTATTGAATAAATCCAAAGCACTGCCCAAATTTCCTTGCACACAATATCCCTTCATCAAGCTTGTGGCAACCACCAAATTCATAGGCTTCCCACAACTGACCATTTCATCCTTTAGCCTTAAAGCCTCTACCACATTTCCCTGCTTCACACAAGCTCCAATTACACTTGTAAACGTGCTCTCAAAAGGAACCCACCCCACTTCCTTCATCTCCTCCAGCAACTCACGTGCTGCATTAGAATTGGGTTTCTTGCATAGAACCTGAATAGCAGTACTGTATGTCACCGCGTCGAGCTTAAGACCACTAGCCTTAGCCCCATTAAAGTACTCTTGTGCCTTATTTACCTTCCCTTCCTTCAAACAAGAGTGCATCATAACATGTACTGTGGCAGAATCATAGTTGACTCCTCTTGAAACTATATTACAGTACAAATCTTGTGCTTCTTTAATCATGTTTTTCCTAACAAGTGCAGTCAAGAGTATATTTATACATGCAACCCATGGACTTATATCAGTTTCTATCATTCTATAAAAACAATCAATGGCATCATTATAACGTCCAGCTCTAACATAACCATTCAACAAATAATTGAAAACACGCGAATCCAATTCAAAATCGAACCTTTTCAAGCAATCAACCAAGTTATCAACAAGAACAGTAGCACTGGGGCCCGAATCACCGGAGACGTATTGATTGAGCAAATTCCGGGCAACTCGATGATGATTTGACGAGCCATTTAAAATGTGGAGCAAAACACAGAAGGAATCAGTGATGCCACGGAGGAAACCTCGCTGTTCCTCAGCCCATTTGAAGTGTTTCAAAGCAGAATCAGGGTCGTTCTTGTTGCTTAAAAGCACATCTATTACATGGGTTTGTGTGAGAACTCTATTTTGTGCAATGGGTTTGGTGTATTTGTAGCTGGGTTTGGTCGAATTAGTTATTTTCCCGGAAAATTTTGATTCTGAACTGGGTATCTCGGGAAAATCAGTGTTTGTATTGGGATTCTCGAGAAATGATGGTGATTCTGAGTTGATGGGTGTGTCTGAAAGTCGAGAATCTGAGATGGGTTCCACGGAAATCACTGGTTCTGGGTTTGGATTGACTGTAAGAATGTGGTTTTGGGAGTTTGAGGTCGAAGCTGAGCAGAGATTTTTGTTAGCTGTGCGAGAACGAATCAGCCATGGAGGGATTGTTGAAGAAGCAACCCAAGTTCTCATGCTTGGTTTCTGCAGCAGAAAAGTACCTGCAAAACATAGAAACCTTGAAGGCAAAATTCTTGTTTCAGGAATATGATAATTTCATTTTCTTTATATTTTTTTTTATTTTTGAGGCAAAAGACAATGCCAAATTTTTTTTAGAAAGACAAAAAATGTTCTCTGTAACTCTGTTACCATTATTAAGGTAAATTATTTCTTTCAGTTTCTTTTTTTTTTTCCCCTAATTATTACACCTCTAATCATTAGCATATATATATACTTCGATTTTAATATTATTTAATTAGGGCTAGAACCGAGCCGAGTCGAGCCGAGTAGTGGCATGTTTGAGCTCGGCTCGACAGTGTAGGAGGGTGTTCGAGCTCGGCTTGGTCAGGTTCACGAGCTTTTCGAGCTCGGCTCGAAACTCGTATAGAGATACAGATATACACACACAAAACACACACATACACAGGTTTATCATACACATATTACACACGCATACACAGATCTGTCATACACATATTACACACGCATATGCAGAATGCACATATCTGTCTAAAACTAAATTTCCATCAAAAGAAATTTCATACAAAATCATAAAAAGTAGAAATACCTGGAAAATCACCGATCTCGTCAAAGCCATTGCTCCGATCTCGCCAAACCCATCGTCACCATCCTCCCATGCCGCGAGAGAGAGAGAGCCAACACAAATTACAGATCGGCGGTCGCGAGTTGGGACTTAGGATGTAGAGAGACTCAGAGTGGAGTGCTGGCTGTGGTGGCTGTGCGGCTAGGGTGGAAAGGAATTGAGTAGTTAAAGAATATATATATAGATGGGCTTTCAGAATATGGGCTTAGGTTTTCTCTTGTACTTGGTCCATTTTATTTTTAAAAAGTTTGGTAATCCATTTTATTGCTTTGGTTGGGTGGGCTAAAGTTATATGCTTGTTATGTATCTGTACTACTATTAAAGCGAGGGGGTTTTTTAAATTCAGTATACTATTGTTTTATTTTTAAATTAAAAATTAGAATTATCCAAGCAAAACTCTTTCCTTTTTATTTAAAATATTTCTCAAGTAAAACTCTTTCCTTTTTTATTAACCATTTCTTTTCTTTCTAATTTCTAAATTTACTTTTTTATTTAAATTATTTTCCAAACAAAACCCTTTCCTTTATATATATAAACAATTAACTTCGTCGTATATTATTGCAGTACAAGAGATTTAATAATTTGAAGCGAGTGATTTCTTCACGAAGTTTCAAAATGTTTTGTAGGTAATTTTCTTAAACTACCATACATGCATATTCATCTTAGTTCAAGTTTTTTAGTTTCAGTACATTATTTTTTAATTTTTTCTATACTACTATTAAAAGTACGAAGGAATTTTTTAGTTTTAGTACATTATTTTTTTATTTTTAAATTAAAAAGTAGAATTACCCAAGCAAAACTCTTTTCTTTTTTATTTAAATTATTTCTCAAGCAAAACCATTTCCTTTATATATATAAATAAACAATTAACTTGGTCGTGTATTATTGCAGTACAAGATATTCAATAATTTGAAGCGGATGATTTCAGACTGTTTAATCTTCATAAAGTTTCAAAACGTTTTGTAGGTAATTTTCTTAAAGCGGGTGATTTCAGACGGTTTAATCTTCACAAATTTCAAAACGTTTTGCAGGTAATTTTCTTAAACTACCATACATGCATGTTCATCTTAGTCGAGGGTTTTTTTAGTTTCAGTACACTATTTTTTTATTTTTAAATTAAAAAATAGAATTATCCAAGAAAAACTCTTTCCTTTTTTATTTAAATTATTTCTCAAGCAAAACCCTTTCCTTTTTTATTAACCCTTTCTTTTTATTTCAAATTTCTAAATTTACTTTTTTATTTAAATTATTTCCCAAACAAAACCCTTTCTTTTATATATATAAATAAACAATTAACTTGGTCATGTATTATTGCAGTACAAGAGATTCAATAATTTGAAACAAGTAATTTTTTCACAAAGTTTTAAAACGTTTTGCAGGTAATTTTCTTAAACTACCATACATGCATGTTCATCTTAGTTTAAGGTTTTTTAATTTCAGTACACTATTTTTTTATTTTTAAATTAAAAAATAGAATTACCCAAACAAAACTCTTTCCTTTTTTATTTAAATTATTTCTCAAGCAAAACCCTTTCCTTTTTTATTAACCATTTCTTTTTATTTCTAATTTCTAAATTTGCTTCTTTATTTAAATTATTTCTCAAGCAAAACCATTTCCTTTATATATATAAATAAACAATTAACTTGGTCATGTATTATTGCAGTACAAGAGATTCAATAATTTAAAGAGGGTGATTTTAGAAGGTTTAATCTTCACAAAGTTTTAAAACGTTCTGCAGATAATTTTCTTAAACTACCATACATGCATATTCATCTTAGTCCAGTATGTTTCACATGAATTCTTTTTATTTGGCGTGTTTATGTACTAATTAAATACACTGTACGTATTACGCATTTATATGCATTTATGTACGTCTATATGATCTATGAACAATATGTACAGTGTATCTTGGTAATCATTGATCAACATGTAGTAATAATTCTGGTACGTAGTAGTGTATATATATGTATGTATATTTATTTAACCAAGAGAGATTTAACCATATCTCTTGGTAATCAACTTGTATGTCGTAAGTAGGATACATAGATATATGTATGGTCTATTTTTTGACATTTGATGCAACTGCTAGAAGTATATTTGGTGTAGATTTTTTGTGTCTAACTCGGAATATTAATTCTAACAGAACATGATTGGATTTTATATGCAGAATGCACTTAGAGATATATAATTGATAATGGTTGTGTAGTAAATAATAATATATTTCAATATTTTGTGCTAGGGATGAAATTAGAGAGTGAAGAAATAGAAATAGAAAAAAAAATTATTTAAATAATATTATATTTTAGGAGTACATGTTAGGAATGAAGTTAGTGAGAGAATAAATAGAATTAGAAAAAAATTCAATATATAAGAATTATAATATATATATTTTTATTTTTTTGAATTTTAAAAATAAAAAGATGGTGTGTTGGGGATGAAGTGTGAGGCAAAGAATAAATAGAATTAGAAAAGTCATAAAAATAAGAATTATAATTTTATTTCATAAAAATAAGAATTATAATTTTATTTCTATTTTTTTTTTAATAGGAAAAATTTGTGTTAGGGATGAAGTGTGAACTAAATTGAAATTCTAACCTAATTAAGCCATATTTTGGTGTAGATTTTTTGTGTCTAGCTCGAAATATTAATTCTAACAGAAAATGATTGGATTTTATATGCATAATGCACTTAGAGATATATAATTGATAATGGTTGTGTAATAAATAATATTATATTTTAGGAGTTTGTGTTAGGGATGAAGTTAGAGAGTGAAGAAATAGAATTAGAAAAAAAAAACTTATTTAAATAATATTATATTTCTGGAGTATGTGTTAGGAATGGAGTTAGTGAGAGAATAAATAAAATTACAAAAAATATCAATATATAAGAATTATAATATGTATATTTTTATTTTTTTGAATTTTAAAAATAAAAAGATAGTATCGTATACTTATATTTTCTCCATATATATATATATATATATATATATATATATATGTGTGTGTGTTTGTGTGTGTGTGTGTGTGTGTGTATTCTCACATCCTTCCGAAATTAATCAATTCGGAGAGAAAAAAAATAAATCCGATCTAAAAAAAGATAATCTGGTCCTTACACAGTGGTGGCTCATGGTGGGGGAAGTGGGTTTATATGACTGTTTGGGTGTTGCTTAAATAATGGTGGTGGAGTTGGTGGTTTGGTGGATCTGACTGGCATTGGGTCTGTTTGGCCGAGGTGATGATAACAATGGAGATATGGGTCTTCTTGGTGCGGCAGTGGAGGTGGTGGGTCTCGGCTTCAATGGCAGCTCTGGCATTGGGATAGTAGTGGCTAGTGGTTTGGCTAGAGCTGGGTTTTCTTGGCAGTGGTTTTAATGGTGAGTGTTGATGGCGTATGTGGTGAAGCTTGGTGGAGACGGAGGTGGTGGTGGCTTGGCTGGAGGTGATGTTGCTACGATTGAAGGTCCGAAGTGGGTTTGCTCATAGTGGTGGCTCATAGTGGGGGAAGTGGGTCTACACGACTGTTTGGGTGTTGCTTGAATAATAGTGGTGGAGTTGGTGGTTTGGTGGATCTGACCGACATTGGGTCTGTTTGGCCGAGGTGATGACGGCAGTGGAGATATGGGTCTTCTTGGTGCGGCAGTGGAGGTGGTGGGTCTCGGCTTCAATGGCAGCTTTGGCATTGGGATGGTAATGGCTAGTGGTTTGGCTGGAACTAGGTCTTCTTAGCAATGGTTTTAATGGTGAGTGTTGATGACGCATGTGATGAAGCTTGGTGGAGATGGAGGTGGGTGGTGGCTCGGCTAGAGGTGATGTTGCTACGGTTGAAGGTTCGAAGTGGGTCTGCTCACAGTGGTGGCTCATGGTGGGGGAAGTGGGTTTACACGACTGTTTGGGTGTTACTTGAATAATGGTGGTGGAGTTAGTGGTTTGGTGTATCTGACTGGCATTGGGTCTGTTTGGCCAAGGTGATGATTTTGTTTACTAGAAAAGAAATTTTCTGGCATTTTACTTGCCAATATATATATATATAGATTTCACAAACAATGCCAAAGATTAGGTTTCTACCAAGTTCGCTCTCCTCACAACACCCTCAATAAATGGGGACTTGCATTGGAATGATTTCTGTCAGTTCAATCTTGCTAGAATTCATCTTTTTTGCTAGAAATAATTTTATATAAGCTCCTCTCATCATGGTATTATTTATATTTACATGGAATGAATTTCTACAAATTATAGAATTCATTGGAGCAACTTTGATGAGAGTTCTATTCTTTTCAGAAACATGTTGGGTCCAAAAATATGAAAGGTTGTTTGTGGAAGTGGTTTTTGGGCTTACCTTGGAATTGAAGTGATCTGATTTTGTGTCAATGGACAGATACTTTGCCTTGAAAAAACATGATGGAGTGATTCAACTTCCACCAGAGATGCCCCAAAGTAGTTCATTGGATATTTTAATTTTTGTTCCAAAATGAAAATCAAGTATTAGGTCTTGAATTAACATAAAATAATCTTGGCAATTTCTTTTTATGTTAAAATTAAGATTTATTACTTGCTGCTTCCTTATAAAAGAAAGCCAAGGAAGTCTCCCTATCCTAGCAATTGCTTAAATTAAGCCATCAAGGGGCTCAGTTTTGGGTGGATTTTCAAGTTCACAGGCAATGACACTATGACATCTCAAAGGCATGTTTCGGCCTTTTCT
The DNA here is from genome assembly GCA_026545225.1 of Cornus controversa. Classification (NCBI taxonomy): domain Eukaryota; kingdom Viridiplantae; phylum Streptophyta; class Magnoliopsida; order Cornales; family Cornaceae; genus Cornus; species Cornus controversa. The sequence continues at coordinate 63,278,095 of CM048846.1, read as the reverse complement.
GATTTTCTTTTCCAGTGCTGTAAAATGCAACTGATATTGTTGAATGTTTTGTTTCTTTCTTTTTTATTTTTTCCAGCAAAGTTGGATGTAGCATTATCAAGAAGGACCTATTGTGTTAACCAACTTTCAGGTACGAATGATGTTAGTTAAACATGGATGATTATTTGGGCAACATAATGTGGTTTGGTCCTCGAAAATAGTTTTGACTTCTATTGGTTAAATGTATTGTTATTTCTAAAAACAAATTAGGAAGAATTGTGTCTGTTGCCAATTATGATTTTGGACAGTTTATTTTGTGATCATTTAAATGCTAGGATCAGATTCTTTGCTGGGGACATACATTTTTTGGACTCCTTGGTCCTGAACAATCATTGAAAAGCCGCTTTCGTAAGTCAGAGGGAGGGTATGAAAGGGGCAGCAGAACAGGATGAACATCTGAAGAAATTCCAGTAAAGTGAAGTTGAAGCTGCTGTGAACTGCTGAAGGAATTCCAGTATCAAGATGATGGAAGGTAAACTGAGCAAGATGCTTTTAATATGAAGTTGTTGAGAGAAAGATGAAGGGAATTTCAATGATATGTACTTGTTAAGTTGAATTCCTTCTTGTGTAAAAGTTTAGCATCAGTTGTGAAATTAATTTGATTGATCTATGTGACAAGAAACTTTGATACCGACCACCTCTACATTTAATCCATTTAATTGAGTGACAGATGGGAGTAGCTCTTAATCAGTCAAAAATTTTATATTCTTGAGAAATTAATCTATATATGCTGGCCAACAGTAGGATTTAAAATTTATCATATAGTTTTTATAATTCAAGCTTTATGAGATATATTCTTGGAGATGACAGCATGTATGACTCCCTAAATAACCTTCACATTCCACACACTGTGATATGTGTATTATTTATTTGAATGGATATGTGTATTAACATCATAAAAATGGAGTTAGATCTTTTGTTAGCAGATGGTGACAGTATCCAGTAAGGGGATGGAGTATTAACTTCCCAAATTTATATCCTTTCTACCAAAATTCTTCTAGTTTTGACAATTGTTTCATTAAAATTACAGATTTTCTTTTTTATTTTCTTACTTTTTTCCTTTATTTTGTTGGAGCAATTCTCTAGTAAGAATGATAATTTTTTCAGTGCAATAATAATGAAAAAAGGTGAATATATATATATATATATATATATATATATATTCACCTTTTTGTTTCGAGTTATAGATCAAGCATTTATCAAGTGAAATTCTTATCCATCAGTCAACATACACAGAAAAGGTCCTGAAACATTTTTATATGAATAAAGCTCACCCATTGAGCTCTCTAATGATTGCCGGAACACTTTATGTTAATAAAGATCATTTTCTTCCTAAGGAAGATGGAGAAGAACTTCTTGGTCCTGAAGTACCAAATCTTAGTGCAACTGGTGCTCTTATGTACCTTGCAAATTGCACTCGACCTAACATAGCATTTTTAGTTAATTTGCCAGCACGATATAGTTCTGCACCAACTAGGAAACATTTGAATGGGGTCAAGCACATTTTGCGTTACCTTCGCGGAACAACTGATATGGGATTATTTTATTCAAAAGAATCAAAGGTCCCATTGATTGGATATACAGATGCAAGATATCTTTCCGACCCACATAAAGCTCGATCACAAACAAGTTACTTGTTTACTTGTGGCAACACTGCTATATTATGGCGATCTATGAAGCAAACACTAACTGCAACTTCTTCAGATCACTCTGAGATACTAGCAATTTATGAAGCAAGCTAGGAGTGCATCTGGTTGAGATCTATGGTTCAACATATTTGAGAAATGTGTGGACTCTCTCCAATAAAAGATAGTCCAATAATATTATTTGAAAATAATGTTGCGTGTATTACTCAGATAAGTGGAGGCTACATCAAAGGTGACAGAACCAAGCATATTTCACCAAAATTCTTTTTACACACACAAGCTTCAAAAGAGTCATGACATTGATGTTCAACAGATAGTTCGAATGATAATTTAGCAGATTTATTCACTAAATCACTACCAACCACAACATTTAAGAAGCTAGTTCACAATATTGGAATGCATCAACTCAAAGATCTTACATGCTGAATTATTGCAACATCTATGCTTATGAGGGTGAGTAATTGATTGAAAAGATATTGTCATGCTGTACTCTTTTTCTTTGTCCAGGCTTTATCCCACTGGGTTTCTTGCAAGGTTTTAATAAGGCAGTTCTAATTCATATAATACCATTTTCAAATATACAAGAATATTGTACTCTTTTCTTCGCTAAGTTTTTATCCCACTGGGTTTTTCTTAGTAAGGTTTTTAACTAGGCATATTCTTAGTGCAGTATAGTGGACCCAAGGACAAATTATATATATATATATATATGAGTTCACTACATGTGTGTATGAGTGATTGGTTAGATGATGTGTGTGTGAGTAATTGGTTATATGTGATATGAAATAATATGATTGGTGATATGTGTTGCTTGAATACTATTGATAGGATGATGTGGATACATCTAATTGGTGTAAATGGTGGGCACAGTGAAAAAGACGGTCAAAGACACCTATATATATATGTGTATGGTTCATATATGTATCATAGTGATTCAGACACTCAATAAAGATCATTCTCTCTCTATTATCAATAGGTAGTGTTCTCTCTCTCTCTGCGCTTCTCCAATCTCATATTTCTTTATATTTATAATATTAAATTATTAATAAAAAAGTAGTAATTAATTTCTTTATGCTTGTTCCTAAGTAGAAAAAGGTTACATATATATATATATATAGACAGAGAGAGAGGCGAGTGGAGTTGTTCACACCACTGTCTTATGATTGGTTGTCAACCTATCACAAAACTTGATTAATTATTTGTCTCTTACTTTTAAGAAACATTTAAAATATAATTTTTTTAAAACAAAATTACCCTTAATAATCTTTTAATACCTTATCTCTCATCTTTCATTCCATATGCTTTTGTGTGTGTGTGTATATATATATATATTTATATATATATAAATATATGATGGATTCTTTTTTTTCTTTTTTATATGTGATTATCTATCACCACCGACACTCACGCATACTTGAACCCTTCACATTCTACTTTGAAAAGTGAGAAAGTACCACTAAGATACAACCTAGCCTTTGGTTATTACTGAATAAGTCTCATTTGAAATGAAAGGAAAAATATAAGATAAATTACTCTGACATCTCCTAGAATTTGGCTTAATTACCATCAAATTAAAGTTTTTTATAAAATTAGTCTTACACCCCCTATCAGACTAATGATCCGTTAAATAAAATCACATCTAATATACAACTACAAAAGTACCCTCAAGTTGTGATACTTTTGTACAAAAATAACCTTAATTTCTAATCATTTGACTGTGATTAATAGATTATATAACGACAAATTATCAATGCCACACCAGCATTACCGCCACCGAGGATAGTTTTGACATTTTAATTTTTTATGTTAATTGACTTTAATGGAGATCATTGTCGATTAATAGCAGGGGTATCCAGATTTGTCAACCAAACCTTAGGGGAGGTTGACCGTTATATTTTTTAAACTTTAATCCGCGAGTAATTAGGCAAAATCTCAGAGGAAGTTAGAATAATTTACTCAAAAATATATTGAAAAAATAATTAAAGGTAATAACATAAGGTGAAAATTTCTCAGTTTTTTTTTTTTTTTAATAAAAGTGATATAAGAATTTACATAAATAATTTTTTAGAATATTCACAGAGGTATGGATTCTCAAACATTTCTTGTAAAAAGTTGCATACATAAATATATTTCATTTAGGATAAAAAGGAAAGGTGTAATTTTAAGTCACATTACTTTTCCTTGACTAAGGGCAAACAAAATTATTTTTAGCGTTTCGCTGAATTTTTTTATAAAAAAGGTTAGACTAACCAAGTAATTGGTGTAAATCATAGTTTTGTGTAGGGGTGACAAAATTGGACACGACTAGAAATCGACACGAAGTTAGCGGATTTGGGTTTGGACTAAATGGGATCGGGTCGTAATCGTGTCAACCCATTTATGATACGAAAAAATCGTGTCGGGTTCGAGTTCAACCCGCATAACCTGTTTAAGTAAACGGGTCGTGTCAGGTCAACACGAATAGAATTAAACCGCTTGACCAGTTTTTGACCGACTATAAAACTCAATTATTTTTTCCCTAACGGGCCTAACCCTAAATTTCCATCAAGTTTATGTTTTCATTTCTCTGCGCCTCTGCCTCCGGCGTCCAAAAAACCAAATCGCTAACATCCTAGTAATCCTAGACGAGCATCGACGACGATCGCCACTGAAGACGAGCACCACTGGACAAAGTCACAAAACCACCGATTCTCCGGTATAATCTCTCAGTCTCACACTCTCTCACTAGAAGGCGAGCAGCATGTATGGCAGCTGTAAGTGTTCATTCATCTAACTATAGTCCATAGTTATGTTTGAAATTCTGGGTGGTGCTGTTGAACTTGGGTGTTCTGATTCTCTGAGCTCCTTTATTTATTATTTTTATGTTTCATATAATTCTATTTTTGAGGAATTTTTTGATTGAATTCATAAAGCTGGAACACCCTTCAAGAGAGAGAGTTACTACAAGGCCACAAGGGTGGATGGAATATTGGTGAAAACCGTTACATCTCAGATCTCTGTAAATATTTCAAACTCATTTTCAATAACTTTTTTCTTAATTTTATTAAATAACTTTTTTTCTTAATTTTATTTTTCCTAGTTTATGTTGCTTTTTTTATATTCTAAATTATGCGGTCAATTATCTCCTATGGGCTTTGATTATTTTCAATTAATTGTAAGTTATTTCTATACTATATTGATCTCTTCTTTGAGTTTGGCTTGATTTTGTAATACTGTTTGAAGATGTGATATGCTTCAGTTTTTTTTTTTTTTGGTTTTTTTTTTCTGTTGTAAAGAAAAATAAAAAATCTTTTATAAGTAGTACTTACATTCTTACAATTAGACTTTTCATTATATTATACCAATTGTTATGTGTTCAATACTTCTGTGTTTAAATTGGTCCCTACAGGTAGTGAAGTCTCACTGCCTTGAGTGAGAAAGAGCGGAACTAATACATATGCAATTTCTGAGAAACAAAAGCAAGTAATACCTACAATTCAAAAAACTATCATTATACTCTAATCTCCCAATTGTTCTTGTAAAAATATTTTGGATTGCTTGATTGACAGTGAGTAAAGGATGCTTATCAAAGTCTAAAATTTATAATAAAAACATTAGTAGTATTTTGTTTATATTTTATCTATTTATTAAATATTTTTTAACCACTAATGCACATTATTTTATCCTAGTATATATGTATATGTATATATATTTGCTTGGCAAGTTGTCTGGTTAGATTCTCTTAACCCCTGCCTCTTTCAAATTTTCAATTAAGGTTTGCACAGGAATGTTTGAACTGTATCTATGCTGGGTTATGTATATATGACAACTTTTAACAAACCTGTTTACTAGATGAGTTCAGAAACTCAACTCTAATTTAGTTCTTTTAATCGAAGATGTCACTAGTTTCTCAGAAAAATTAGTCCATATCTGAATATTAATCTGATTATTTCACCTATTAATTTTTAGCCCCCAAGTAGTTTGGAAAAAGGCTATTGTTGTTTGTTGTAGTTGTTGTTAATTTTTAGCCACTGACTGTAATTTGTTTAATTGTTTAATGCTGCATTAATACACCATAGCTTATTTTTATGATGACATGCATTCAGACCCACATATCCAAATTACAAACAACTAGTTTAGTTACAAATTTACAATGTGTGGAGCACAATTTAAGTCCATGTTGAGGTCAGAGAGTGAGAATCTGAATTGGCGAGTGAAGATAAGTTGGTGAGAGGGTGAACCTGTAACATTGCAGAATCTTTCGCAATGGTTTTCACGTTTCTCCTTGTCTAGATCAATGTGGTGATATATTGAATGTCATCAGTGTAGTTAGTTCATAATTATCCTTGTCTAGATCAAGTCTTCTTGTATCTTATCTAGTAAAATTCTTGCTAAAAACTCTTGTGTCATACTAAAGAAACAAAAGCTGTCCTGGATAAGGGCCCATTATAGACCCTGAATCTTCATTTCTAACTTGATCTTTATAGCAATCTTTATAGCTAATTATTTATTACTACAATAAGAGAACATAGGCTACTCTTGCTTTTTCGGTCACCCAATTATCACGGCATTAATAGGTAGTTTCATTGATAAGCATCTGCACCCACATATGCAAATTATTAAAGTTTCTAAATTATAATTTGTTGAGCAAGACTTGAAGTCCATATTGAGGCTGAAGGTTGAGAATCTGAATTGGCTAGTGGATATAAGTTGGAGAAAAGGTGAACTTGAGACTACTAAATTTAAAGATCAATTAGTAGTAATCAATCAAATGTTTTGAGGATTGAAGAGAAGATGTGGACCAATTAGTATTATTGACATGGGTATTTTTTTTTTTGTTATTATTGATATGGGTTCTTTATTTTTGCTATAATTTGTAGATGGATTCAAATGATATTCAAATAGACCTTGAAGCTCTTGAAGGAAGTGGTGATGAATTTGAAGAGCTGAAAGCTGTTGACGAAATTTTACCTAAAAAAAAGCCTATAAAAAAGAAAACGAGGACTACTTCTAAAGTTTGGAGTTTTTTTGAAATGCTTCCTCTCGGTTCTGACAATAAGCAAAGATGCAAGTGCAAGAAATGTGGGACAGTTTACGTAGCTGATAGTAAGAATGGAACAGGCAATATGATACGACATATGAAAATATGTGTTAGAAGGGACACACGTGATGTAGGTCAGCTTCTTTTAACTCAGACTTCTGGATCTTTATCCACGCATGCATATAAATTTGATCCTAATAAATTTCATGAATTGTTAACTGCTGCCATTATAATGCATGAGTTACCATTTCAGTTTGTTGAGTATGAGGGCATTAGAGCATTATTTCGGTATTTATGCGAGGATTTTCAACCAATTAGTAGAAATACTGTCAAGGCTGATGTTTTGAAAATGCATAAAATTAAAAGGCTAAGTTTCGACATTTGTTAGGATCTGTGAAGGGTAGGATTTGTTTGACATCAGATTTGTGGACTTCTTTAACCACTAATGGGTACTTGTGTCTCACTGCTCATTTTATTGATGATAACTGGAAATTACAGAAAAGAATTTTGAACTTTTGCTACATTCCATCACCACACAATGGTGTTACCATAAATGAAAGACTTTATACATTGTTAACTGAGTGGGGGATTGAGAAAAAATTATTTTCAATTACTTTGGACAATGCTTCTTCAAATACTTCATTTGTTGACATATTGAAGTGTCAATTGAATTTAAATGATACATTGTTGAGTGGTGATAATTATTTCCACATTAGGTGTTGTGCTCATATCTTGAATTTAGTTATACAAGATGGGTTGAAAGAAGTTGATGCATCAATCTGTAAAATACGTGAGAGTGTAATATGTTAAAGGTTCTCAAGGTAGAAAACAAAAGTTTTTGGAATGCGTTTCTCACGTTTCTTTGGATTCTAAGAAAGGTTTGAGGCAAAATGTTCTACAAGATGGAACTCAACCTATTTAATGCTTGATTGTGCCGTTTATTATCGTTGTGCATTTTCCCATTTGTCATTAAGTGATTCAAATTATAAGCAATGTTCATCTGAAGAGGAGTGGAGCAAAGCGGAGAAGATTTGTGATTTCATAAGTGAATTTTATAATGTTACCGAAATCTTTTCTGGAACAAAACATGCTACAGAAAATTTGTATTTTCCTGAAATATTTTTAGTTTAACGGAGATTGATTGAAGAAAAGGATAGTCCGGATACTTTTTGCATAACATGGCAACTCAAATGCATATAAAGTTTTCAAAATACTAGTAAGAATTTAGCATGGTCCTTGCTATTGCTGTGATTTTGGACTTTCGTTACAAGCTTGAATTTGTGACTTTTAGTTACACCAAGATTTATGGTAATAATTCTAGAGAGAGCCAGAGGGTCTGTGAAAACTTGTTTAGTCTTTTTAATTAGTACATGCGCGATTCTCCTTCTTCTAGTAGCACAAATCTCTCTTCATAGAATGTTGGAAGTGATTCTCATGTAACAATGAATTGAAAGAAAGGGAGTAGAGATATCATGCAGGTAATTGAAAACTTATTTTTTAACTTATGTATTTAACTATTTTTACTTTTATTGTTATAAAATATTTCTTTGACTACTTTTTTTTATATATAGGAATTTGATATTCTTGAAAGTGATGAATTTGCTAGTGCTCACAAATCAGAATTGGAAGTATATTTGGATGAGAAAAGGATTGATAGGATGGTAGACTTCGATGTGCTTGCATTTTGGAAGACCAACCAATTTAGGTATCCTATACTTTCTTGTATGGCTTGAGATGTATTAAGCATTCTAGTGTCTACAGTTGCTTCCGAAGCTGCTTTTAGTGTTGGTGGTCGAATTCTTGATCAATTCCGTAGCTCTTTTAAACTCGAGAATGTGGAGCCTTTGGTATGCACTAGGGATTGGTTGTTTAATTTGAAAGGTAATCTATTCAAAGTTTTTATTGACTAAAATGAGTTACTTTCAATAGTATTTATCTTCATTTTTCTTTTGATTTGTTTAAATGAAGAGAGCGTGCAACTTTAATTGGATGACCTTATTGTGGACTTTGGTAAATTGATCATTAGTAACAAAGAGAGCACTCATTCAACCCAATGTTCAAATATTTGTGAAGTTATGGATCTATGAGGTTTGGACAATACTTGTCAAAATTTTATTTTTCCAACTTGAACACTAATATTGTCTATATTCACACACAATGTAAAACACTATTTCTCAGCTACAATATTTTTCTATCCTGACTGATATACAATATTTATTCATTTTATTCTTGCAGTAATGTTCCAAAGACAAAGAAGAAAACAAAAGACATTTTGCAAGGAATGCTTCCAAAAAGTGAATGAGTCCAATTTTAAATTGTTTTAAGTGATGTGCTTAAATTGTTTTTAAGTGTTACATGAAGCCTTATTTTAAGTGTGGAATGTTTGTAATAGACTAATAGTTGTTTAAGTGATGTGCTTGAAGGATTTGTAATTTTAAGTATGGAATAGACTAATAGTTTGGAATGCTTATAAATTGGTTATATAAGCATTTTTAATGTTTCTAATAGACATTTTGAAAGTTTTTAATGTTTTTTTTTAATTTTTTTTATAAGCAGGTTATAATGAAGAGTTAGCATTTAAAAGATGTTTGTAATAAACATCTTGAAAGTTTTTAATGTTTTTTTTTAATTTTTTAGAAACAGGTTATAATGAAGAGTTGGTATTTTAAAGATGTTTGTAATAGACATCTTGAAGGTTAAAATGTTTTTATTTTTAGAAACAGGTTATAAATGGATTAAATGGGTTTGTAATCGTATCGTGTCAAGCGGGTCAAGCCCAACACGACATATTAAACGGGTTATCCGGGTCGTGTCGTGTCAAACCCAACACGATCCATTTATTAAACGGGTTACACGAGTCGTGTCGTGTCACCCGTTTAATTAGTGGGTCGTATTCGTGTTGAACCTATCTGACACGATTACTAATTATGTCTTATTCAGGTTGACCCATTTATCATAATACCCCTGTCTTGACACGACCTGCGAACACGAATTGCCACCCCTAGTTTTGTGTATATGTGTGATAATGTGCACTTTTGTGAAAATTTATGATTTTTGGGGCATGCGTGAAAATTAACAAGGACTTCGAACCCTAGGGTGTCAACGCCAAGTCTAGGATCTTACATCTCACTAATTTCACAATATTATTATTTAAGAGAAGAACCATTATGTCGTACAAATTTCTTATCTAACAGCTCTTGCAATTGATCCTTCAACTCATTTAATTCTGCTGGAGCCATTCAGTATGGTTCCATAGAGATGGGCAAGGTACCGGGAGCAAGATCAATGCTAAACATTACATCTCACATCGGAGGTAATTCTGTCAAGTCCCCTGGAAATACATCTTGGAAATCACACACCACCGGTGGAAACCCTCCACGAGTCATAATCTCATCATCCTCGGCTAATAAGCTTGCTAGGAAACACCTAGTCCCATTTTGAGCACTGGAACTAAGCAATGACGGTATGTAAAAATTATCACGCTCTCCCACAAAAAAGAAGCAATCACTCTCAGGTGTGCACACTATCACTCTCCTACGGAGACAATCAATCGTGGCTCTAAACGTAGACAATCAATCCAAACCTAAAATGACATCAAAGGTGGTCATGTCTAGCAACACAAAGTCAAACACTAGCCGACATCTCGCAACCTCAATCTAGCAAGACCGACACACTCTGCCCAGGGTAACTCTACCCCCAATAGGCGTATCAATGGATAATGGTGACTCTAGTGATGACACCTCTAACCCCAAGGACAATCAAATACAGCAGATATGAATGAATGTGATGCACCTGAATCTGTCAATATCCTAGCCCACGAGATATAAACTAGAAAAATACCTCTAACCACTGATGCTCCTGGTACATCCTCTACCTGAGCAAGCATGAAAACACAGCCTTGAGTTTGCTGACCACGCTGGCTAGTATCATGAAATCCCGACTGTTGACTAGAAGCAGGCGTAGAACCTCTCGCTGCCTGCGAAACCTGAACTGAATGTGTTGGCTGGGGAGGTGGCAACGCCCTATGGCCAGACTGAACTGTGGTAGCCGATGTGGTCCTCTGCTGAGACCCTGAACCACTTTGTGTGCCATACCTCTGAGGGCAATGGAAGAATGTCCGCTCCCCCACTGATACTGGTGCCACTACTTTACCCAGGCTTTCAAAAACTCAAAGAGATATATCACGATTAGTAGCTTAAATTTTGGGGAAAATTATTATCAACACTTGCAAATTGGAAATTCATCTAATTCGAAGCAACACATAACACAAAATCAGAAAAACAGAGTTTAACTTGCGCTTGCGCATATGAGTGTTAACAAATTGCCTCAACCGTGCGCTTGTGCATATAAGTGTCAACAAATTGCCTAAACCGTGCGCCTGTGAGAGTGTGCATATACATATGTAATTAATTTAACTACTGTGCACCTATCAGTGTGAAAGAGGAGATTAGACTGATTATACCAAATTTAATGAACTCAGATGAACCAAGAAACTGATGATGAAGATGACCAAGAATCTCAGAAAATCTGAAGATAATAAACCTCAAATTGATCGGCGAAAATGGCTCAATATGGACTCAGTGATTTGAACTCAGTCCCTTGAAGATTCATGACTCGATTTCTTTGTATAAGCTTCGACAATGGGTCTACAGCAAAGAGATGAATCAAGACTTTGAGTTCTATTGATGCCGGCAACAAAGAGAGCTTCTAAGTTCTGTAGTTGCCAACGAGGAAGAGAGCTTTTGTGTTCTGTTGATGTCGGCGGCAAAAAGGGTTTTCGTGATCAAAGATGATGTCGAAGAGATCTTTGATGCTGACGAAGAGGTTTTCAGGGATCTATGATTCCAATGATCTGTAGTTCCAACGATCTGTGGTGCCGGATATGATGCTCCCAACGATCTGTGATTCTGACGATCTGTGAATCCGACAATGATTCCAGCGATCTTATGATTCCAACAATCAAGACATCGTCATAACTCTCTCTCTCTCTCTCTCTCTCTCTCTCTCTTTCTAAACTCTTTCACCCACACACTTTCTGTAGTTTTCAGCCACATATATCAAAAGGCGATCTTATATGTATTTGTATATCATATTCAATAAAATAATAAAACCCTAGCAACATTAATTTTCCAATTTGCCACTAATTTTCCAATATACATGAAAAAATATAATAGAACAAGTTAATAAATTAAATCATGAAATTAAACCCAGTAAATGCATTTATGAACAAATGACACTAATACCCCTGCGGATCCTTTTTGACAAATGATGCTAATGCCCCTAGAGATCCTTTTTGACATTAAAATTTGGGCAAACATGCTTAAGGGCTTCCCGGACCATCAAAATAAAATAAAAAATTATTGCTAAGTCCTACTTTTTTTATTAAAAGACAAATAAGTCCTAAAAAATTTCCTTTAAAATCAATAAGTCCTACTTCTGAATTTTTCTTCCATTTAAGTCCTAAATCACTACATATTTCATTTATACCCTTACTAAATAGAAGTAAAATTTCATAATTATAAATTTATCCAAGAATTGATATATAATCTTTTATATATTCCTTTTAAGTTTTAGATACTTAATAATATTGAATTATGAGTTGAATAATAACTAATTTAATTTAAATGAAAAACTTGCATAGAATACATGATTTTAGTACAAAAGAATTAATAACATGTATTTTTTTACCTTTTTATTCAAATTTTTTTCTACTTTTGTAAGGGTAATGAAAAATTGAGTCTAAATTTTATATCTAATGTAGCAAAGAGTATATATAATTTATTAAGGGTATAAATGGAAGATTTAATGATTTAGGATTTAAGTGAAAAAAATATCAAAAGTGGTACTTATTGGTCCTCAAGGAAATTTGTTAGGACTTATTTGTCTTTCAATGCAAAAAGTAGGACTTTGTTGTAATTTTTTTATTAATAAAATTACTTATAGCTTAAATACATTTTCTCATGCTTATGAAATTACATTTTTATTATTTAACAAAATATATAAAGGTCTTTAGCATATGTACAAATAATATTGAAAATATTTCACACATACGCACACGTATATATTAATGCATACAATTATACAAGTGTACAAGCACTCCCGCTCTAAATTTTTTAAAAATTTTATCCCTTTCGCGTTCTTGCTCTCTTGTAGATTTTGCCCCTTTTGCTTTCCCGCTCTCGCATTCACTTTCGCTCTCGTTACTCTCTATGTGACTTAGGGCACTTTTGTTTATACCAAGAAATTCGCCTATTATAGAAGTATTTAAAAATTCATTTGATTGACAATTTTCTTAAAATTGTTGTATTAAAATTCGAGTTGGGGAAAAAAAAAAAAACACAACTGATTTCATTGTTTGTCCTTTGCTTTTAGAAAGAAAAAAAAACCATACAGGTCAAAAATTCTGTCAGTTTTTTTTATAGTATATCTTGTTCTCGAATAACATAAGAGAACGGTTTGAAAATCATTTGGTTGCAATTTTCTGAAATCTATATTTTAGATATAGAGATGATAAAAAGTCTCAATTTAAGAGAGACGAACTTTGTATAGAAAACATCAACAGAATCATTAATCGTATATAATTAGTATACAACACGTTGAACATTTTAAAATGTATCTATACACCAGTTTATTTAAAGAGTAATACATTCAGAACAATAAATGAATACCACAATACTACAATAATCAAAGCAAAAGTCGTTTCAGCAAAATTGTACACCATTTTGTGAATGATTCAAAAGTTGCACACCATTTCCTTCCTATCTTATGGGCAACAAAAGAGAGTATTATCAAGTTCATACATATTCCACATGCAGTTAGTTCTGAAGAAGCAATAAAATGCTTCAAAAACAATGATTTGGCAGGGACATAGACAGGTTGTGCTCATTAACCACCAAAACTTGTAAGAATAAGGTTCATTTTCAACCAGAAGTACTACATCTCAACTCATTTCAGCTTAGATTTTGAAGAGCTCTTCAGAGGTTTTGCAACAGTTCGAGGTGGGGCACTTCTCATAACCTTCTTTACGTCGTACTTTACAGAAAAGAAGGCACAAACCAGCACAATCAACATTGTTGGGTAGACAAAAATGGCTTTTGCAGGATCCGTGTTTGCTGGTTTTCCAAGGATACCTTCCTTGACAAGCCCCCAAATTATCAGAAGGGTCCCAAACATGCTCATCCTTCCAGGTTTCATTATACCCACAACTGCCCCTGCCACAGAAAAGTAGCTTCCTGCAAGAACCTGGTCAAAGAGCATTGAGATTAATGACACACACAAAAAAAAGCCTAAATGCTGTTAATAAGAATCTTGGTTAGAAGGCTTATTCAAATATACATTCATGGGAAAACAAACAAAGGAACATTGTCTGCCAAGTTTTGCGGAGATTTTGAGGAAAAGAACGGAACCAGCAGTTGTTGCTCCTTCATGTTTACTTTTCATGATTTGAATATACTCCATGTTTATCAGCTTGGAATCTAAAGTTTTTTTCTCAAACAGCCCCCAAATTGGACAAGCATAAATTCACTTGATCCGGATTTTGCAAGTGATATCAGGTACCAGTCACTCAAATTATTATATAGGAATGGAGACAGTGAAAGAATAAGAGATAAAAATAAATAAAGAATAAGAAGTTGAAACATGGGGAGCAAAATGAAAATGGAAAAACAAAAGCAGGATGCAGTGGCTCCAGAAGATGCAGGAAGTCACCAACTATGAGTTATGAACATAGTCTTTACAAAGATGGCTATAAAATTATTATATAGGAATGGAGACAGTGAGAGAATAAAAGATGAAAAGAAATAAAGAATACGAAGTTGAAACATGGGGAGCAAAGTGAAAATGGAAAAACAAAAGCAGGATGCAGTGACTCCACAAGATACAGGAAATACAGGAAGTGACTGTCGGTAATTTGTGCCAACTATGAGTTGTGAACATCTGGAGTCTTTAAAAAGATGGCTATAAAATTCATGTAACAAATTATACTAGAGTAGTGTATGTTTAACATGTATCTGAGATAATAGAGTGCTGTTAATTAACAAATTATTGACCCCTTACCGGTCATAGCTTATAAGTGAGAGAGTGAAACTAGATGGAAATCAGCAGGTATTGGGAGGAACAAAAAAATAATTAAAATAGACTAAATCAATGCTTCCAGCTTGAGATTAACTGTAGCCAACCATTGGGGTGATTATTCGTCGTATCTAGGGATTATTACCAAAAACAGAAATCAGACTAATACTATCAAAAACCTATAAAGAAGGCTTTAATCCCAAAACTCAGCAATATATAACCTACAAGATCTACAAAACCAAAACTGGATCAGAAAACTCCAATTGTAAAACTGTTGTTAAGTGCCCTTAGGGGAAGATTTTTCTTGTATAAAAATGCCCCTAAAACATCATAAACTAAACCTGTGATCTCGTGTTGCAAGAGCATTTCAAACAGTGACATGGACACTAAGCCTGGTCGTGGCACTACTACCTCTGTTACAAAAGGATACTTGGCCTGTGATGTATGTGTATAAAATATACAAATGTGTATATTTTTATGTAAATGTATGTGTGTGTATATATCTACATGAATATTTCTGTGTTTTTTTCCCTACCTCTGCCACAATGCTGATTTTGGGGATTCAGAGTCACAAAAACACAAGGATGCACACAATAGACTGAATGCTGATTTAATTTATTGAGTAATACTGAAGAGAAAAAGAAAATTTCGAACGGGTGTGTTTACATGTGTGTGTGTGTCTGTGACACACACACACAGAGGTACACGTCTTGGGACAGGGTGCAATGGCGGACATTGCAATAGGATTCAGTGACAGTATTAACTGATGGTGTGTTAGACTGTTAGTTGCTAGACCTTTGAGTGCTGAGAAATACTGGAGAGAAAAAGAAAATTTCGAACGGGTGTGTTTACATGTGTGTGTCTGTGACACAATCACACAGAGGTACACGTCTTGGGACAGGGTGCAATGGCGGGTATTGCAATAGGGTTCAGTGACAGTATTAACTGATGGTGTGTTAGACTGTTAGTTGCTAGACTTTTGAGTGCTGAGCAATACTGGAGAGAAAAAGGAAATTTTGAAGGGGTGTGTTTACAAGTGTGTGTGTGTGTGTTACACACACACACAGAGGTACACGTCTTGGGACAGGGTGCAATGGCGGACATTGCAATAGGGTTCAGCGACAGTATTAACTGATGGTGTGTTAGACTGTTAGTTACTAAACTTTTGAGTGCTGAGTAATACTGGAGAGATAAAGAAATTTTCAAAGGGGTGTGTTTACATGTGTGTGCGTCCGTGAAACACACACACACACACACACAGAGGTAAGCGTTTTGGGACAGAGTGCAATGGCGGACATTGCAATAGGGTTCAGTGAAAGTATTAATTGATGGTGTGTTAGACTGCTAGTTACTAGACTTTGAAGATAATGTAACTGGTTATTTAGGAAATGGAACTAATGATTGGGATGGTGATAGAAGGTAGGTTTGACAACTTTGATAGTGGATAATAGCAATTCAAGTGATTGATGATTGATGGCCACCGAAATTGTCATTGATTGTAGTAGCAACAGAAATAGGTGGTGATCATTGGCGGATGGGGCTTATAGTAGTGAAGAAACTGATAGCTTTTGATTAGGCAACAATGGTTTTTAATGATGACGGTGGCTCGAATTATGGGCAGTGTACGCAATGGAGAGTGGTAAACCCGTTCTTCCCATTCTCTTAATAGTTCATTAGCCATTTTTACTTTTTCCTGTTGGGGGTGGCGGTTGGTTGCTTTTTTGGGATTCATGCATGAAAGCAATGGCAAATTTCTCTTCAAAATGACTGGGGCTTAATAGTCTGTCATTTAGATACCATATTTCAAATCTTGAGGTTTTTGGACGCAAGAGTGTCCTAGTGGGCTTTTTTGGTTGGGAGAAGTTTTCTGAGGGGATGTTAAGTGCTTTTATAAAGTAAATTCAGGAGAAAAGAAAAGTAAAGCACACAAGAAAAGAAGTCACTTTTCAAATAAAAAAAAATTTGACAGATGGGTTGCCAATATGCTATATTTAATTTGTCCCCATAACTGCATAAGCACGAGAGAAAACAGGGGGGTGAGTTTTTGCAAAACCAAACCTCTAGGCGCTGTAGATCAGTTACTGCAGAGGCTTCCTTCACATAAGTCAAGTTATAGATGTTCAGGAGATTATCCCAGCTTGGAACAGTCATGTTGTTGATGAGGCCATTTGTAATGGCTCCAGGATAGAGAAGGGCCTTCACTGCAGCAACGGGGAAGATCTCACTTGCAATTAACTGGGAAGATGTGACCTGAATAGGGGTTGTACACATACCACTTCTACATGGGACCCTGATAAAGTAACATAAAACTTATTATAAGGCTGAAGAAATAGCATAAAGTATACTAATTCTTTTTTCTATATTTAAATTTTCCTTGCTTGCCATTCGTCTCCACTATAAAAGAAGTATTTATTGTCCTCTTACCAGGGAGAAAGGCAAATGGAACATACAGATTTACCAAATAATTATATTAATGATAATAGCCCTCAAGACAAGATCAATACAGAAAGAGATAACATACAAACGGAAACAAGCAAATAACTTAGACACCATAAGAGAGAACAAGTTCAGCAGCATGTGTAATTCTGATACCCACATTTGAGTAAGGGATATTATAGATCACAGAGTCACCAGGTGACAGTCAGCAGCTTAATTTTGTTTGATCTATTTTTCAAGAACATCAGGGACACCAAAAACTGACAAGGACTGTCATTCTAACCTAATTGCAAGACAATATTGGAACTTGAAAATATCATGCATGGTAAATAAGGAATTTTTAGATAATATGAAATCAGTTTTTTGCATTTAAATGTGGCGTACTAGGATTGCACCTGCCATTGATTCTTTATAGATTTCAACTTGTTCCGATCCCTCCAGTGGATTTAATCTCCTTCTCATACTTGTCAAACATATCACAGATCAACTAGTTGGAAATTTAGTACAGGTAGAATTTTATACTAATATATTATCAAGAGAAATGGAAGTATGAAACACTTAGCTATGCCTGATTAACTTGACATTTGGTGTGCATGATTAGCACAACCAAGATATAATCTAGCGGTCGGATTGAAACGAAAAATTCTAGAAAATGTTATCGAACTATTCCAACACCAAAAGTAAGTTGATCCTGCCCTTTATATAGCATATCATAATTATCTCATACTGATATCTTGTACATCTGTAATCTACATAAACCAGACATGGGTTCAAGTCTAACAGCAACCAATTCACTTAAAAAAAATACAGAGGACATGTCTGGTCCTATGCCACTCCTCCCAGTGGCCCACAATAGTAGGAAGAAAACTGAGTAATACTTTTTTACAAAACACAATTAATAACTTTTTTATAGTTATACATAATTTGTATCAAATTAAGATCATGTTACATTGAAACTGTGTCAAAGATTTAAGACCATATCCTACAACATAGCAATAGGCAAATTTGATTTACTGTTAAATAGAGGGTTGACATCAACATATAGAAGTTTCAACAACAGAGAGAATGTGTATAATTAAATTAACACAGATGGAATCTAACCTTTCATTCTTTAGAGAAAAATATATCATGAACTCCTATTAAATAACTCATAAGTTATGACATGTATAGGCAACAATTTTATGAAAATGGAAGCTTGTTTTTAGATAAAAGTCCTTTTAAGTACATTTATATTAGTAGGATTAAGTAAATAATGTCAGTGATCAAATGGGTAAAGTTAAGAGAGCAAATAACTTGCAGAAGTAAAATTTTCAAGTACAATTCATTATATCACTAATTATAGAAGGGTTCAAATCATTTTGCGGAATAGGCCGATGGAAGCCTAACATTTGCTATGATGAGAGGTGTAACTTGATGTCCTTCAGTCACCGAAACTTCATGCTAATCAAAAACCCTTTCCTTCAATGTTTGGGTTAGTTTACTACTTGCTATTGTATTTGTGATAGTATAGTCAATCTACTTAAAGGAATCCTTTACTACGTATTACTACCAGAGAAAAATAGTTAATATATTTAAAATTTTGAATTAAAACCAATACTGAAATTATTTCAAGTACAAATCAGAAAGGAATATGCTAGGTATGAACGATGGCAAAATTTATGGGGTATTTTTTTTTGGTAACCATTTCTGTAATAACGAACAAGTTATAGTCTGTAGATCAATTACCACCATTTTGATAATAAAAAATAGTATGAGTATTGAGTACATAACGTGATTAAAGATACAATTAATATGTCAAACCCAGATCTAATAGTACCACCTGAATCAACATGGAATCTAATATCATTGAAGAACACTTAATTACTTGTTCACTTTTTAAGTGTGTACAAAAAACTCAAAGATGCATCAAAACAAAGAACATCTAAATTCTAAAAACATAATGACTAACAAGTGTGAGCAAAACCAAGGACTGAAGAACAAGTTGGGTAATGAAAATTGTGACAGAAACAGAGAGAGACAGATCATAGAAATGAAGAGTAAAGGGTTTTTAGGTTATTCTTCTTTTATGATAATTTAATTTTGAAATTCCAATGGCTTGAGATGAATTGGGTTTGCTTAGTGTGAGTTTTTTTACCTGAAAAGAGGGATCTGAAGGATGATAATGAAGAAATATAGGCGAGATGCGTGTGTCGAGAGATTGCTCAACCATCCTTTTGAAGATGAAGAAATTGCCATTGGAGAGAAGAAAGTCAAGAGAGATAGACTGAGCTTAGAGAGAGAAGGGAAGAGAAAACTAGGCCGGGTGCTTCTGGCACTTTAAAATTGGAAACTAATCATGCGCATATACTCCGTTAATAGATAATTTCTCTTTCAGTCTTGCGACGGCGTTTCAGCTTTTTTAATCACATTGCTACGGTAAATAATCATTTATTAAAGTTATAAATTACACCGAAGAAGCACAAATTTACATGGTATACGGAAAGTCTCCGAATTTTGAATTGTTTTATTGGTTGGATTAAATTTTTTTAGTGCTTTAAATATTGTGGTATAGTTTATTTTATTTTATTTTATTTGAATTGGGTATTTGTATTTTTCATTTATTTTAATTTTGGATTAAATTAGGAAGGAATCTGGGTTGAGTTAGGCTGGAATGGTTGAGATAGGTGTATACTTATTTTTGATGGGACTAGAGTTTGTTTTTATTGTTTTGAAGTTTATTTAGTTTTCTAAAAAAAAATAATAAAAGAAAAGAAAAGAGAGTAGGGCTTCAGTCGTTTACAGGCACAGAAACTGAAAGAACATAAACACGAGAGAAGGAAGAGAAGGAGCGGTTTGTAGGGACGAGTTTTGATTGATAAAAAGACAAATTCAAACTCTTCTCTTCCCCTTTGAATCTGTAGACATATATATTATCTGTATATGCATGTTGCTGGATTATATATATAATATATATATTATTTGTATATACATGTTGCTAGAATATATATATAATATATATTATTTGTATATACATGTTGCTGGAAAGTTTATTACATTTAATTAAGAAATTAAATGATTTTGAATGCTAAGAATAATTCTGTTAATTAAACATGAAGATTGTGGGGTTTTGGTACTGATTTAGGGTATTTTTGCATATGTATATATAGGTATATATGACTGTATAAGCGGGTGTTATATATATATATATATACGAATATGAAATTGGGTTTACTGTATTCATTATTTTTGAGGATTTTTGTTCCTATCAATAGGTAGATCTTGCTTCCTAGAACAATCCTTGAAACTTGTCCTAACAGGAGACTGACTCTTCAGTTTTCCAAATTTATTTGGAGACAGAAAAGTCCTCGTCAAAGCACATCTCTTATCCACGTCATACAAATTACAATTGTCACGTTATACGTTTTACAACCGGAGTCAAATACTATGTTAGATGCCCCCTGTTCACGAGGGTCGTTCATCGAACCTTAAGAACACCTCAACTGCCCTGTTGGGCTGTAAAATAGGACCCTTGGCCCAAGAAATTTCGCCGAACCCCCCTACACTCTAGATTCCACTCCAACCAGCTAGTGGGGCCCGAACTCACAACCTCTAAAGACTGGGCTACCCTTTTTCGGGACCGACTCTAGCCGACCTTGGCTGGTTTGTAGGGGCTGGCCTGGTGATAAGCGTTGAATGTTATACATTCTCGCACATTTACTTACATATTCTAATCCCATAGTTGCACATATTGTATAGTTTTTATGGGTTTTCTTGTTTTTGATGATTTTATGTTCTTTTTCGAAAAGCGGCAAAATCCTCCCCAATTAACATTTCAAGAATGCATTCCGAGTTTAAAGCAATAATGAGGGTTAACAAATGCAAGGAAGTTGAATACCAAAGTCGGAGCCAAATACAAGATGAAGACCATTGTAAGCCATTCAGCAAGGCATTTCGATGCATCTTAAAGTACATTTTGATGCATCATATCTGATCTTACGATGCATCGAAATGATGATGCATCGTAAGATCCATTTCGATGCATCATAAAGTTTGCAAAAGACAAATAACTAGCAGAAGAGATTTCAGCCACTTGCCACTTGTCCCCAATCTTCCTTAAGAAGCTTTTGCACGTATTTTTTTTGATATTTTGAGCTTGAAGTCAGATGTATAAACAATTTTAGTCTCATATATATAGGATATATATTTTTTTTTGGTAATAAAGAGTATAGTTTTAATTTCTAGTGAGAGAAGTGAAATTCTAGAGAGAGAAAATTTCAAAGGAGGTTTTGACAAAGCCTTGAAGATCAAATGGAGCTGAGAATTCCGTCTATGGATTGCTCTCACCTCAACATGATCAATTAATTCCTTCTTTAGAGTTTGGACAAAATAAAATACTAATAAGAGATCACTCGATTATAATTTGTCAAAACATTTTGATTTTTTTTCTTTAAAAAGTAAAGAAAATGTCAAAACACCTTATTACTTGCTAAAACTACTAGTATAAAATATTTTGATGACAACACCAACCTATTTAAATAGTTTCTCTCTATGCTAAATCCAACACAACCTACAGTAACTCTTCTCCAATGACTATATCATGTTTCCACTCAATAAAAGACTATCTATTATCTTCTCTAGTGAAACAAAAAATGCAGATCTTTTGTTGAGTTTCAATCTCAATTAAATCTATTACTAAGCAAAAAAGCACATCATTCATCATTTTAACTGATTCCGCATCTCATCAACTCAAAATTGTTATGAAGTTTGCAAAAAAATTCAATAGTCAAATAGTTCTATTTTTTAAAAAATTGACTATGATATTTAGGGATGGTAACATGACGGGTTTGAGGAGAGAACCTCTTTCCAGCTCATTATTTTTTCTGTTAACAAAGTAAACCCCGTTCTCGTAGAAAAACCTTTTAGCAAAAAATCCCTTATATCTTTTCCTGCCTCGCTAAAATTCCTCCCATCCCACCCCGTTTAACTTTTTTGTTTATGAAAAAATAGAAAATATATTAGTTTATGCAATGGTAAAGGAATAAAATGTTAAAGAGTATTGATGCTTTAGTTTATGAAAAGGTATTTTAGTATCTTTAATATTATATAGGAATATTTAAATAACTATGCAATATAAACAGAGTTTATGAAAAATGTATTTTAGTATCTTTAATATTATATAGGGGTATTTAAGTAATTATGCAATATAAACAGAGAGGTACATATCCCAGTCCCCCATTGAGATGGGATAATTTTCCACCCCTAATGGTATTCTTACTTGTACATCCATGATTCCAATCAGGTTTATTCTTATTTGTACATCCATGATTTCAATCATGTTTTTGGCAATAATTCTGGAACATATGGCCTATCTAAAATCAAGAACATACAATACACTATGATGTATCTCATTTTTTGCATTGCCAAAGAATTGATCTACCATCGAGTACACTTTGGTATCGTCTTTGGCTTCTAAAATAAAATGTCAAAAATTCCTGTGAAGACAGAAGAAGGGGGGTGTTGGTTGTGAGTTATTTGTCATATTAAAATAAAGGTCAAAGTGCAATAACCCCCCTCTAATTTTAAAATGGTGCACGATACCCTTCTCTCATTTTTTGAGTGCATTAAACACTCTTCCACTTATAATTTGGTGCAGTTTGCCCCTATTTGACAATATTTGGGTTAAGAATTGATATAAAATGACAGAAATACCCTCATAGGTAAAAAAATAGAAATTAAAATTAAAAAGAAAAAGAAAAAGAAAAAAAGTGATTAATTTACCAAAAAATCTATCAAAAAAAGAAAATAACAACTTTAATTTGCCGAAATACCGAAACAAATTATAAAAAAATATCAAAAAAATAAAACTTTAATTTACAGAAAAAAAATTAACCGAGAAAAAAAATTGGTTAAATAAAGTTTTTTTTTTGGCTAAATTTTTTCGACAAATTAAAGTTATATTTTATTTTCTTTTTTTGGTATTTTTTTTTTATTTTTTAATATATTAATCACTTTTTTTCTTTTTCTTTTTAATTTTTATTTATATATTTTTTTTATCTATGAGGGTATTTCTGTCATTTTACATCAATTCTTAACCCAAATACTGCCAAATAGGGACAAACTGCACCAAATTATAAGTTGGAGGGTGTTTAATGCACTCAAAAAAGGAGAGGGGGGTATTGTGCACCATTTTGAAACTAGAGGGAGGTTTATTGTATTTTGGCCTAAAATAAATAAATAAACTTATTGATCTTTTTGTTTTTTTTTTTAAAATATGCATATTTTATCTATCTGTCAACAACATGAGGTTTTCATTAAAAGTCAATTTTTTCATCTAAAATCTTCGAGAAAGAATAAGAAAAAAAAAATAGAAGTTGAAGTAACTCCAAAGAGAAGCAAATGGGCGAATCACTTAATATAGGAGGAGAGATAAGAGAAAGAGAAGAAATCCTGTAAATTACAGAACTTTCCTATGGGATTAATTTTTGCCATCTCTTAATTACTTTAAAAGCCTTTTAGGGCCGATGACATTTCTATTAAGGTTTGAAAGTATCTAAGGGAGGATAACTTGTCTTAGTTAACAAAATTGTTTACTAAGATAATAACAACTAAGAGAATGTATGGTGAGTGACACAAAAGTATTTTAATATCTATAAATAAAAAAAAAAAATACAAAGTTGTAATAATTACCGTGGTATTAAATTAATGAGTAATACTGTGAAACTTAAGGAGAAAGTAATTAAGCAACGCTTAAGAAGAGAGACTGAAATGTTAAAAAATTAATTTGGATTCATTTTGGGAAGGTCAAAGGCTTATAGAGGATTTCCAATAAAAAAAAGGAAGAAAACTCCCATAACACTTAAAGTACAATGAAGTCCTTTTATTTATTGAGGAGACTAATAGAAACATATATAGAGAAGAAAAAATATTCATATGACTTTTATTGATTTAGAGAAAGTCTACTACATGGTCCTCAGATATCTAATATGGAGTGCTTTGAAAAAGAAAGAAGTCACAAAGGAATATATTGACATAATAATGAACATTTATAAGAGTTGTGCGACTATAGTTAATATTACTATATGGGAAACAAGTGTAATTTCAATTGCTGTAAGCCTACATACCCGACATCAAAGGTCAACACTAAGCCAATACATTTTTGTCATAATTATGGATGAGCTAACAAGACACATTAAAGATGAGAGATTCCACAATGTATGTTATTTTTCTATGATATTGTTTTAATTGATGAGACTATAGCAGGAGTCAATGCCAAATTGGAGGTTTGGAAGGTATCTTTAGAATTAAAAGAGTTTTAAATAAGCAAAAATAAAACTGAATATATAGAATGTAACTTTAATAAATTTAGAAATACAAACGAAGTTGTAGTGAAGATTGAAAATCAAAAGGTACAAA
This sequence comes from Cornus controversa, assembly GCA_026545225.1. Classification (NCBI taxonomy): domain Eukaryota; kingdom Viridiplantae; phylum Streptophyta; class Magnoliopsida; order Cornales; family Cornaceae; genus Cornus; species Cornus controversa. The sequence goes on along the minus strand of CM048846.1, from coordinate 63,253,492 downwards.
AATTGAACATTTGCGTTGTTTAGAATCAATTATGCATAATGAGCAAGAAATTGGAAATGATATTAATTGAAAGATCAAGGCGGAATGGGTAAATCTAGTATATTGTGTGATCAATATATCCTCTTAAGATTGAAAGATAAGTTCTATATAATAGTTATTAGACCAACCGTTTTGTATGACACAAAATATTGGGCAGTTAAGAAACAATATGTGCATAGAGTGAGTGCAATGTAAATTTTGAGATGGATGTGTAGTAAGATTAGAAAGGATAATTTTAGAAATAATCGTATTTGTGGGCTAGTTGGAGTAACACTAATTGCAAATAAAATGAGAGAAGAGTGATATAGTCTACATTGAGAGTAGTACTAGGGGAAGAGAAAGACAAAGTAACATAAGTAGAATTATATGATAACATGTGATTTGATTGAGGTTATGACCTTAGATAAAAAAAAAAGGTATGATTCAAGTAACCGAACCCGAACTCCAAGGGGACAACCTAATGACAAAGACACTCACCTCATATTCCGGAGGTCAGGAGTTTGCATTCCTTTTGGGCCACCTCCTAGAAAATTTTCAATAATTGCCTGGTGCATGTGGGACAGGAGGACCCCATGTGCTTGGTGGTGGATTATGGAATGGTCTAATAGGCCTGACACCACCATCATCAACAAAAAAGAAAAGAAAAAGAGTAGATGAACCTAAGTAGTAGGAAAAAGGTTTGGTTATTATTGTTAGAAGTGCACAAAAAATCAGTTGAACTGATAAATCAAATCAGATCGAATATTTGGTCTAGTTTTTCCACGGTTCTTTTAGTCTCGATTTCAAATAATTAAGTTCTGGTTTGAGTTTCTATAGAACTAAATCGAACCGAATTAAATCGAATCGTTATATAAATATACATATATATTATATATTTATATAATAGAATAATAAAATTAGCCTTTTAGTAACTCAACTATATATACTATAATATATATTTATTTTATATATATTGAATTGAATTGTTCGGTTTTAATTTTTATGCAACGGTTAGAATTGATCTGGTTACAACTTCCACAGTGCTCGAAACCGATCCAATCTCATCTGTGTGCACCCTAGATGCGCACACACAAACAGGCACATACGTGACATTCGTTAGACAATGTTTCATGCTAAGATATAATTATCTTAACTAACTTGGCTCATACTGCGTATTTCCCTCAAAACCCTTCCAAGTGGAGTTTCATTTCCTCATCCTCACGAAGCTCCTCTTCTTCTTCCTCAAACAACTATGGCTTCTGCCTCGTCCTTCAATTTATCCACCATGACCCTACGTTATCTATCACTATCAGCGCCGCACAACAAACGCCTCTTGGTGGGTCATATCAATCTCCTCCTGCCACATCATCCCTTCTCTTCTTCCATTCTCACTTTCTCTCGCCGTCGAAACAACACCAACTCTGCAATCACAACTTCATCTTCCAAGAAGAAGAAGGTACGAACAATTTTTTTCTCACCTCCTGTAAATTTAACCTTTTTTGGTTGCCGAGAAAAAAAACAAGTTAGAATTTTATGTTCATTTTGTTTTAATAACTCAAGCAGTTTCTCCGCAACCAAACGGATTGTAAAGGTTTGAGCTAAGAAGGGTAGTGAGATAATGTCATTTGAGTGGTGGACTTGCTTTTTAATTTTATCGCAAGGGGTAATTTTTTTTTTTTTTTTTTTTTATGTGTGTATTTATCAGAATAAATTTTAGTTTATAAATTTTTTATAGTGATAAGTTTATGTTATATTGGTGTAAACTATTGTATTGCTTTATTTCTAGTTAGTTCATTCTGAATGTGAGAAAAGTAGTTAAACTGAATTATTTTCAGTAATCAGTTTGGTTTTAATTGTTTGGTTACAGGGTTAGCCCTGCCCATTCATTTGAAATTAAGTATGAACTTTGAATTACACACACATACATATCTACGGTTGTTACAGCTTAAACTTCACTGAAGATGAATGGGCATTGATTTATTTCTATTATTATTATTTTTTTGGATTTTTAGGTTGGAGTGAGTCCTCATAATTGCTGAAATAGGTGTTACAAATTTGCATTTCATTTAACATTAAGTCTACAAAAAATAAAGAAATTGGGGATTATGTATCCTCGATTTATGCTTTTCCTGTCTTCAATCACCCACTAATAAGATGAAATGAATTTGAAAGAAGGCAAAATACAGTTTTAGATGTACAATATAGCCTTATCATCCACATTCTTACATGCCAGATCAAATAGTTACCACAAAGCTAATGCCTCAGCAATAAGCCTATAAGACATGGATACTTCTGTTTCAAAATACTAATTTTAGTGATGCATAGAATTTCTTCCTGCTGCTTCCTTTACGTCTTCTCTTAGGAGAAGAATAATAAGAAGTGACCACACTGAATCAAGGGTGCAATGTAGGTAGGCTATGCTGAGTTCAACGCTTTTAAATGTTTTATCCTGATTGATTAATTTAATTTCCATAGTTAATGTATAATTTGAATTCTCATTTTTAATCTATTTGTACTGATCAGAAGTTCAGAACTGATTCATTACATTTCAATTTTGAAATATATTATCTATAAAAGCCTACTCTGTCACACGGCAGGCTCAGCATGAGGCATGCCGCATTCTCATTTTTGTTCCTCCTATCCCAGCGATCTGTGTTCTAGGTAATAATGTGACTGATTAGAAGTAAAAGAGAACTTGTTTAACATAGACACCCATCCACCAAATTCCCAAAGTTTTTCTGCTTAGATCAAATAGTATGCTACTTCCTTCGTATGCAGTGGTTGTGTAGATCAAGGATCAGAATTGGAGATAAAATGACATCCAACCAAGATATTTGCATGTCAGAAAGTTAAAATCATCAAAGCTCCTTGGGTCAATTTCATTTGTTTGTACTTACTGTAACTGTTGGTTAATTGGCTGGTTCAAATGTTTCTTCTTATTTATTTCTGGTTTTACCACGTGTACACGAGTATCAGTGTCCCTCACAAAGGTTATAGTGTCAATTCTTGAAAAATTGTTGAATATTGCGATCTGATCGAGACCAGACGGTGATGATGAAGCCAAGGCTTTCTATGCCAAGTTCGTGAGAGAAATTAAGAGAGCATCACAGCTCTTCTCCTTGCTGCTCCTGAACAAGCATTTGATGGAATTATTCCGTCAAACCATGGCTTAGAAAGCATTAAATTGAGAAAGTGTTTTTGCGATGGAGCTGAATTCATACTGGAAAGACGTGTATGTGACCCTCCTAGGGGTGGCATATTTGAAGAACCACCTCAGTCGGTGGAGCGAAGGGGAAATGTTGAATAGTCAGGGCCCCTTGCCCTACCTCAGCGATCCAGGATTGCTGGCTCAAGGGCTTTGACGAGCCCTTTCATGGTGATTAGTACATATATGACATCACGTGTTTGTAATACTAGAGTGCTAGACTATATGCTACAACTACTATGTGGGGCCCAAACTAAAGAGGTTAGCCCAGTGCATGAGGCTCCTGCCATTCTGGGTTTTGGGGAGGGTCAGATATATGTAGTCCTACATCTGTATGTAGATATGTTGTTTCCCGCATGTGGAGCCCAGACTCTCTTACAAAATGTGGGCAAAAGACGTCAAACTTGAATTTTTTTTTTTTGAAAGTATTTTTCATAATCCAAGCACCAGAAAATAAACATATTTTATGTCAAAACAAATGAAACATTTGTCATTTGCTTATTGCTTTGCTATTATTACTTGCCTGAAACCTAATGTAGGTGTCACAAAATATTTGCCACATAAGACTTTGACGGGTCAACCAAAGAGTGGCGCAACCCTTTGAAAAGTCAGATTCAAGACTCATTGACTTAACAAATCATCTAAGCCTCGAAAGACACCCCTAGAGCACCACTACAAGCCCTAACGTCATGTCAGGCTATCTAAGCCTCAAAAACCACCCCTCGAGCACCACTACAAGCCCTAACTTCATGTCAGGCTATCTAAGCCTCAAAAAACACCCCTTGAGCACCACTACAAACCCTGATGCCATGTCAGGTCATTTAAGCCTCGAAGACGCCTCTTGAGCACCACTACAAGCCCTGATGACATGTCAGGTCATCTAAACCTCGAAAGACATCCCATGAGCACCATCACAAGCCCTGACGTTATGTCAGGCCATCTAAGTCTCAAAAGACATCCCTCGAACACCACTACAAGCCCTAACGTCATGAAAGGCAACCTAAGACATCCCTCGAGCACCACTACAAGCCCTGGCATCATGAAAGGCAACCTAAACCTTGAAAGACATACCTCGAGCACCACTATAAACCCCGACGCCATGTCAAGTCATTTAAGCCTCAAAGATGCCTCTCGAGCACCACTACAAGCCCTGGTGTCATGACAAGCAACCTAAGCCTCGAGAGACACCGCTCAAGCACCACCATAAACCCTGAAGTCATATCAGGTCATTTAAGCCTCGAAGACGCTTCTTGAGCACCACTATAAACCCCGATGTCATGTCAGGCCACTTAAGCTTCGAGGGAACCCTCCTCCCTCTCAAGCACCATCAGGTTCGACAAGTGTCAAGAGGGACCTGGAAGGATCTCCTTACACTAACGTAACCAATTTCTTTGGGATACTCAGAAGGAATTTGGATTAGTGGATGAGAAGTAGAGAAAGCCTAACATATCTTAAAGGCCTAGTTAATGGGATAATGAACACATGTCGCAACAAAGACCTTTACAATTACCATTAATGCTCTGTTAGGAGCCATTAATGTCCTCAAGTACTACCGCTGCGGTATAGCCAAATGCATTTATTACCCACAAAAGCAGCCACACCACCTGAAGGTGTGGTGATGTGAAGGGCTTAACTCCTTAGGTGTTTAGGAAATCATTACCTAAACACCTTAAGTACGAGGAAATAACCAGAGCAGGTCAAACCCGCTGGGTAATATCCTTGAGCGAATGACACTATAAATATGAAAGCCTTGGTAGATATTAAAGGAGGATGACCAAGAAAAAGGGATTGGTCACAAAGGCAAACATTCCTACCTTCACTATAACTCTCATTAATTAGCTCTACTTCTCCTTCATCCAGACACTCTCTGAATCCCTCATAATTGTATTGAATACCTCATTTTTTACTTGTATTATTATTTGTTGATAAAGAACCCCTGTACCTAAGAAAGGCATTAGGTTGTTTCGTTTGGTGACGTGATCTTGACTTCACCATAAGGTGAATTTGGACTTTATGGATATAAAAGTCATTCATAAGTGTTGAAGAATATATTATTGGAGTGATTTAAGCCTTGATAGAAGATTGATAGGAGTGATTTAAGGGATTGATTTTAGGAATCTTCCATTAATACATTTTGCATGTTTATCACGTGTATTCTTTCACCTATAAATAGAGGTGGTCATTGTAAACAAAACTAAGAGATAATACAATAAAAGTGATGTAGCCCTTTGGGCTTTGTGTGCAGTGGATGTAGGCCGTAGTGGCCAAACCACATTATATTCTTCTGTTCACTTGTTTAATTTCTCTCTTCAATTTTATTTTATTTTATCAACATGGTATCAAAGCAGGTTATCATACCCTACTCTATATTCATCTTGGATCTTCGGACCAACTCGTATGGATTCTCAGGATCAACTCGTCTCAGATCTTCGAATTAACTCATTTTGGATCTCATGATCAACTCGACTCGGATCCCCCGAAACTTCGTATTTAGTTTCAAGTCTTTCAAGTTGGATACTTGAATTAAAATCTCCGTGTACCAACTTGAGGGGCGGTGTTGGAGAATATATTATTAGAGTGATTTAAGCCTTAATAGAAGATTGATATGAGTGATTTAAGGGTTTGATTTTAGGATTCTTCCATTAATGTATTTTCCATGTTTATCACGTGTATTCTTTCACCTATAAATAAAGGTGGTCATTGTAAACAAAACTAAAAGAGAATACAATAAAAGTGATGTAATCCTTTGGACTTTGTGTGCAGTGGATGTAGGCCGTAGTGGCTAAACCACGTTATATTCTTCTGTTCTTCTTGTTTAATTTTCATACCCTACTCTAGATTCATCTCGGATCTTCGGATCAACTCGTCTCAGATCTCAGGACCAACTCATTTCGGATCTCAGGATCAAATCGTCTCGGATCTTAGGATCAACTCGACTCGGATCTCCCGAAACTTCGTATTTAGTTTAAAGTTGGACACTTGAGTTAAAATCTCCGTGTACCAACTTGAGGGGGGGTGTTGGAGAATATATTATTGGAGTGATTTAAGCCTTAATAGAAGATTGATAGTAGTGATTCAAGGTATTGATTTTAGGAATCTTCCATTAGTGTATTTTGCATGTTTATCATATGTATTCTTTCACCTATAAATAGAGGTGGTTATTGTAAACAAAACTAAGAGAGAATACAATAAAAGTGATGTAGCCCTTTGGGCTTTGTGTGCAATGGATGTAGGCCGTAGTGACCGAATCACGTTATATTCTTCTGTTCTTTTTGTTTAATTTCTCTCTTCAATTTTATTTTATTTTATCAACATGGTATTAGAGCAAATTATCATATCTTACTTTAGTTTCATCTCGGATCTTCGGATCAACTCGTCTCGGATCTCAGGATCAACTCGACTCGGATCCCTCAAAACTTCGTATTTAGTTTCAAGTTGGACACTTGAGTTAAAATCTCTATTTACCAACTTGAGGGGGTGTGTTAGAGAATATATTATTAGAGTGATTTAAGCCTTGATAAAAGATTGATATGAATGATTTAAGGGATTGATTTTAGGAATCTTCCATTAATGTATTTTTCATGTTTATCACGTGTATTCTTTCACATATAAGTAGAAGTGGTCATTCTAAACAAAACTAAGAGAGATCTTGGATTCAGTTCTCATTGCCAGTGAGTGTGTGGAGGCCAGGATTAGAAGCGGCATGCCCGGAATTGTTTGTAAGCTAGACATTGAAAAGGCATTCGATCATGTGAGCTGGGATTTCTTGCTGTATATGCTAGAGAGGATGAAGTTCGGCTCCAAATGGAGAAGATGGATCTACCATTGCATTTCAACAGTTCGGTTCTCAGTTCTAGTGAACGGATCCCCTGTTGGCTTCTTCCCTAATTCTCGAGGGCCGAGGCAGGGTGATCCACTCTCTTCTTTCCTGTTTATCATCGTCATGGAAGCCTTTAGTAAGATGATGAAGAGGGCAGAGGATCTAGGGATTATCAGAGGATTCCAAGTAGGAAGAGAACCTAATCGTCTAGTGGTGTCCCATCTTCTATATGCAGATGACACCATTGTCTTCTGTGATGCGAGGGAGGATCAGTTAAGGAATTTGAAATACATTCTGATTTGTTTTCAGGCAGTGTCCGGCCTGAAAATTAATATCGGAAAGAGCGAGTTGGTGCCAGTTGGGGCAGTTGAGGGCATTCATGAGTTTGCCAATATCCTTGGCTGCGGAGTCGGGTCCTTTCCAACCTCCTATTTAGGGATGCCGTTGGGAGCTTCGTCAAGGATGGTTTCAATTTGGGATCCAGTTATAGAGCGGTTTGAGAGGAGGCTGGCTGGTTGGAAGAAACAATATCTTTCAAAAGGAGGGCGCATCACTCCCATGAAGAGCACCCTCTCGAATCTTCCAACGTATTACATGTCACTATTCTCAATGCCTATATCAGTCGTCAGGAGGTTAGAGAGGCTTCAAAGTAAGTTTCTACGGGGCGGTTTAAGGGATGAGTTCAAATTTCACCTGGTAAGTTAGAAGAAGGTGTGCTTCCCGATTCAGAAAGGAGGTTTGGGTATAAGGAGGTTAGATATGTTTAACAAGGCACTGCTAGGCAAATGGCTTTGGCGGTTTGGAGGAGAAAGATCCAGATTATGGAGGAGGGTTGTTGCTAGCCGAAGTAGGGAAGGAGTCGGCGGGTGGTGGTCTTTGGAGTCGACCCTTCCTATGGGGGTGGGGGTATGGAAATGCATTCGGAAAGGCTGGGATGAGCTCTCCAAACACATCCGTTTTAGGGTGAGGAACGGGAGACATATTAGCTTCTGGAAGGACACTTGGTGTGGAGAAACATCCCTGGCCCGCAGATTCCCTAGTCTATTCATGATTGCTTCGAATAGGCAAGCCTTAGTCGTCGACTGCTATCTTCTTGATAACGGTAGTTTAACTTGGGATGTACACTTTCGTAGGGCATTCCATGACTGGGAGCTTTTAGAGGTAGCAGAGTTCTTAGCCATGTTGTACAGTCAGGCAGTTGAGGGGGAGGGGATGGATGAGATGGTTTGGTCGGGTTCCAAGAGAGGAACATTTGAGGTTCGCTCCTTCTATAGAAAGTTATTGGATGTCACGGGTCCCATCTTCCCTTCTTCCCTTGGAAGGCAATTTGGAAAACAAAGGCCCCATTGAAGGTGGCTTTTTTTACGTGGACAGTTGTCTTAGGCAAGATTCTAACGATTGATAACCTAAGGAGAAGAGGTCGAATTATGACAAATTGGTGCTGCATGTGCAAAAGGTCGGAGGAAACGGTTGACCATCTTCTTCTTCATTGCCCAGTGGCGAGGGATGTTTGGTACATGTTCTTGGTCACCTTTGGTATAGTCTGGGTGACTCCAAGATCCATAGCAAATATGATTGAAGCTTGGAGAGGGTGTACAGTGGATAGCCGAGTCAGAGAAGCTTGGAGGGCCACTCCCCTTTGTTTATGGTGGGGTCTGTGGCACGAGAGGAATAGAAGGCTCTTCGAGGACGTGGAATCTCCTATTTGGTCTCTCAAATACAATATTTTGTGTTCTTTTTTTTTGGGTTAACGGGAGAAATTGTACATCGGGTGATGAAGTAGTAGACTTCATTAATAGCTTAAGCTTATAGATGGCCGTGCTCGGCTTCCTGTATCTTCTAAGGAGCGCTCCCCTCTTGAGCGCCTTTCAATGAATTATTATTTATCAAAAAAAAAAAAAGTAATGTAAACCTTTGGGCTTTGTGTGCAGTGGATATAGGCCGTAGTGGGCCTAGTGGCTTAATCACGTTATATTCTTTTGTTCTTCTTGTTTAATTTCTCTCCTCAATTTTATTTTATTTTATTAACATGGTATCTGAGTTGGTTATCATACCCTACTCTAGATTCATCTCGGATCTTCGGATCAACTCGTCTCGGATCTCAGGATTAACTCGTTTTGGATCTCAGGATTAACTCGTCTCGGATGTTTGGATTAACTCGTTTTGGATCTCCAGATCAACTTGTCTCGGATCTCAGGATCAACTCGACTTGGATCCCCCGAAACTTCGTATTTAGTTTCAAGTTGGACACTTGAATTAAAATCTCCTTGTACTAACTTGAGGGGGGGTGTTGGAGAATATATTATTGGAGTGATTTTAGGAAATTTTCATTTATGTATTTTCCATGTTTATCACGTGTATTCTTTCACCTATAATTAGAGGTGGTCATTGTAAACAAAACTAAGAGAGAATACAATAAAAGTGATGTAACCCTTTGGGCTTTGTGTGCAGTGGATGTAGGCCATAGTGGCCGAACCACATTATATTCTTCTTATTTAATTTTTCTCTTCAATTTTATATTATTTTATCAACAATGAGCGATTTTTAAAACGAGTCCAGTGTATTTTGTTTGCATTTGAAATGAATCAAGTTGTTATGTGTACATTCTCTACCATGCTTATATTCTCTAGGAACACAAGGGATCACATTTAGATCTCACAAGCTAGATGTGGTTTGATATTTCTTCCTATCACTAGTGTTGAGTGAGTGATTCAATTTTCATGAAAGTCTGCATTTGGCCTGCCTAAATAAAAACATTAAGAACTAAGGAAAATTAAGAAAGAGCCCAATTTGTAATAGCTCAGTCTTCTACTTTTCTCATGGCTGGACTTCATCTTCTCTAGAACTTCTAAGTTGCACCCCTTTCTTTCTTTCTTTCTTTTCTCCCCCGTCCTTTTTTTTCTCCATTAAGTTTTTTATAGTTTATTCCAGAGCCCGTATGGGTATAGAAAATATTTTTGATGTTCCAGATATAATTTGATTGTCGGAATATTTTGGATGTTACGGTATATAATGTAATTTGTCTATTGTTTTTTTTTTCCCACAGCAGAATTCGTCTCATAATGATATCAAAAAGGATGATGATTTAGATGAAGATGCATTCGAGGCACTCTTTAATCAGCTGGAAGAAGATCTTAAAAATGATGACCTCTCTCTAGATGATGGTGATGATGAGATAAGTGAGGAAGATCTTGCAAGGCTAGAACGTGAGTTAGAAGAGGCACTGGGGGATGATGAACGATTGGGAGTACTTGACTCAACTGAAGATGATAAAATCAGTGATGGAGCTGAAGAGTATGATGATGAAGAAGAAGAGGAAGAAAAACCATTGAAACTTAAAAATTGGCAACTTCGAAGATTGGCATACGCTTTGAAGAACGGCCGCCGTAAAACTAGTGTAAGTATCTTTACGTTGTCATCCTTGTATTAATAATAGCTATTTGATTGGTAAAAATGCATGCTTTGTGGGGGTTCTCACCATCTACATTATTTAAATAGTTGTCTGATTCCATGATCATGGACCCCAAATGTTAGAATTTTGAGTTTCTGATTGGTCCAGAGAAAGGAGGTACCCACCAATCAGGTGGAAATCATTAAAGCAAATTAATCTATTGATTAATGGTGGGCCATTGCCTTTGAGGAACTAATTAAGTGCTTCCTGGTGCTGTGCTTTAGAGCATCTGGACTCTTATCACTTTAATACGTCAGAAAGCTACATGGAAAAATTCTCCTTGTCAACTAGGACCACAACTAAGACAAATTCTAGGGGGAGTTAACTCATTGAGTTTATTGGAGGTTTGAAGAGCATTTAAGAAACCGCCATCCTGTTGAGAAGATTGAAATAATGCTGTAAAATCTCTGCTTGAATGTCTGAGTGAAGCAATTAGATCAGTTTGGTTGCTTCAAACCGAAGGTTTTCTACATAAATTCAGTATACTCTACGAATTTTTGATTGACTTCTACAGTTATTACTTCCTTCTGATATTACCAAGTTCAGCATGTATTCACATTTTGGTTAGAATTAGTGCCCATTTGGCATTGCTGTTGGAGAGACTAAAAGCGCTTTTAATTTGAAAATTCTCTATTAGATATGTTTAGTAAAAAAAAAAAAATTGCTTTTCAGTCATAGAGATTTTGGCTCATTAGAGCTTTTAGCCAAAGTTGAAAATTGGAGTTTTTTGCAAGTAGAGGTAAAAAAATATATAGAAAGAGTATTTATGGAAACAAAATATTTATAAAAAGTGCTTTATAGATAATTCATTTTTTTTCTTACTTTTCTTTCTGTACTTGTACAATGGTGTTGACATTCTTACCTACAATGTTACAATGTTCGATGTTCAATGGTCTATTCTAGTTATGCTTACTTGTCTTGCAGATCAAAAATCTTGCTGCTGATCTATGTCTTGATAGAGCTGTTGTTCTCGAATTACTTCGTGATCCCCCTCCGGATCTTCTAATGATGAGTGCTGTTTTACCTGACAAACCTGATTCAACAGTCTCTGAGCCTGAAAGCAAACCCTTGGAAACTGTTTCTTTGGAAACTGCAACAGAAATAGAGAAACCTGATGCGAAGGTGGAAGAACCAATTCACGTCATGCAAAGCAGATGGTCTGCTCAGAAGAGATTGAAGAAAGTGCAGGTTGAAACCCTCGAGAGAGTCTTTAACAGAACGAAGCGCCCAACTGTGAGTGAAGTTTCTTTAACAATGGTTATGTAAATAATGCATTGGTCAACCCACTCTGGATAGATGAATTGGCACTGAGCCTCTACACACAACTCACACGTCTCGTGTCTAACTCCTTGGAGCCTTAGGCTTCCACCCTTGGCTAGCCTGATACCTGTGGTTAGGGCGTAAATGGTAGTTGTAGGTATCCAAAGGGATTAGTCCCACACTTGACGTGGTAGGGACACCCTACTTACCTGGGGGAAAAAATGGTGGAATGCTTGAATTCGTCATCAGTAACTAAGTAGTAATTTGCACTTGCTATCTCTTAAAAGTTGATGACTTCTGGTTACAGGTGACTAGTTTACTGCAGTATATACTGAAAGGAGAAAGAAGGAAAAAGAAAATCAAATTTCTGTATTGGGTGTGGGAATATCACAGAGAAGTGTTTATAAGCCACTTTTTTGGATTTGCATGAAAGTGTCATTAGGAAGAACATTTTTTAGACTAAATTTCTGAAAAGTAAATAAATGATAAACGTCTAGACCATATCCTTGTAGAAAACTTAGATAGTATTCCTATTAAATAATGCATAGAAATGGAAGTACTTCCTCTTTGTGTGAAATATTTAATGAAGGATGAAGCCTTGCAAAAGAAAAGGTCTACTAAGGGCTGGAAAATTATTGTTAAGTTCTAATACATGCCAAAGCATTTATTTAATTATTATTTCCTTTTCACAGTCATTTAGTAGGCCATTAGAAATCAGTATCCTATTTAGTCATTTTCTTAACTGGGCTTCCCATGTACAAACTTTTCTCTCTGTACATCTGCTTCTTGTCACTGGTGTCCAAATTCTTGTTATTTTTATTATTATTATTATTTTGTTAGGAATTAAGTCTTGTGTTTCTTGCTGATTGGTAAACAACTAAAATGTTTTGCTCTCAATAATTATCCTTTTCATTGTTGCTGGAAGTTATTTATACTCCCTGTTCAATTACATCAATGCAGAATGCCACGATTAGCAGCATCGTACATGTGACTAATCTGCCTCGTAAAAGAGTTGTGAAATGGTTCGAAGACAAACGTGCAGAAGAAGGGGTTCCTGATCGGCGCCTTCCATATCAACGGTCTGCTACTGAAACTGTCTTTACCTGAAATTGTCATCATCTGTTAAAACAACACTGTTTGTAGTGTATATTCAGAACTGATAAGGGTAAATTTTATAGATGCCGATGCTTTTCTCTCTTCTTTTTCTTCTCCCCCTTTAAATTTCTTAGACTAACCGCTCTTTTAACTCAACGAGCACTAAATTTAAGCAGCAGCAGCAGCAAATAAGTAATTAAGCACCTGAATTAAGTCTGATTCAGGGGCAATGGCTCCCACTTTTTGTTTCTAAAGCATCATAATCTCTGCTAGTTTTCTTCTCAATAATAATGTACCTGCTGGTGGCTCCAATGTTAAATGTACATAGCACATTGACTTAAACAAAAGTAGGCAGGAGACAGGGTTATGTGAAATATAATACTTGTTTTACAATGCCATCTAGGGAGGGAAGAAATAAAAAGTGTTGAGGATGAAATTAGTCATGAGAGACAAGAATGGAAAGGAGAAGACACTTTACCTCTTGTTGTGTATTAATAGTCAAGCAGGGAAAGGAAAAGATATTGAAAATCCTTCAATGTTTGTGCAGATATATATAAGAAAGGAAATAATTGTTTTTATTATATCAGTATTGACAAAATAAGAGGCCATTGTCTGGTAATTATTTACCCTTTTATCATTTCTTTTCAACTCCTGTCAAAACACTTTATTCGCATTAGGCTCTCTCTTCCTCCTCCATATTCCTCTAATTTTCCTCATCATTTATAAAATAAAGATGAGATAAGCCATCCCACCTTCTCTTTTCCTCTTGTTTTCCTCCTATTCTCTCAATCCAAATGCCCTGTTAAGGTGAAATATAGCAGTACTGGTACATATGATGACTTAAATGTACATGTAATATAGGAGGAACAATGAAGACATGAGTGCTGAAAATCTGTAAGAACAAATATAACAAATAATTTTGATGAGTTCTAAACAATGGTATATTGTCTAAAGAATACTGAACAACACTAGTTTTAGCTGTCACATGCCAAGTTTTAGAAACTCTCAGGGTTGAATATGCTTTTTTCTTTATGGATATGACATCATAGTTCAACTCCCTTCAAACCTCTATTAATATTTAATTTCATTAATTGTTTGGTGAGGTACAAGCATTTAATCATTTGTTTTTTAAATAATAAAAAAAAAATTGACTAGATTTGACGTGTTACAACATAAAAAAATAATTGGATTTTTTTTAGCCAAGTCAAGTTTATGACAAAAATATGTCAACCAAATGGTTGTATTCATGTAGTAACAATTAAATATTCTGGTTAGTGGCTATGGTGTGTGAGGACAACTTAATAGCCTTTGTATGGGCATTGAGCATGGCTTGAGAAAGGACAAGTAGAAGGACATAGCAGAGAAAGTCAAATGAAATCTGTATATAAATTTAAACATTCTTCTGCATAAAGACAATTAGCATACATTATAGCATATATAAATACATATATAAACACATACATGCCAAAACATGTTCACTTGAATTCCATCCTGTGGCCTCTTTCCTTGTTCTTCCTGCATTTTTTATGTCCTCTCCCTCTCTATATATATAAGTTTGAAAACAATGATTTACATTCAGAATTACACTAAGTTAACCTCTTCCATACCATTTGAGAGAGAGAGAGAGAGAGAGAGAGAGGTGATGGCTACTTTACAGAGATCTTCAAAGTCATTCAGGAGGCAAGGTTCATCAGGTATAGTATGGGATGATAAGTTGCTGCAGGTTGATCACAGAGATTTAAGAGCCTGCCAAAGTGTCAATGGAACCATGACTAACATGGTGGAACTTGGTGGATCAAGCGCAGCATCTTCCGTTTACATTCGCAGCTACTCTGCACCTCCCATGAAGAAGCCTTCTCCATTGTTGAGTGCTTTCAGTGCTTTCAAAAAGCCTCCTCCATCTAAGAAATCCAAGTCAGGGAAGAACACCTGAACAGGGAACAGTTCTTTCTCATGACTATATATATATATATATATATATAATGTCTGGTTCTTTGTTTACTGCTTTAATTCATTATAAAAAGACACTCCATTGTTTATTTGTAACATCTTATCTTCTTCATTCTTTTATCTGATGATCTATAGATCCAATGTATAAGCTACCTTAGTAAATCAGTCTCTCAAACACCAGCTGATTGTATTGAAAACAAGAATAAGAATATATATGCATCCCTATTTCTTTTCTGTTTGTCATTTTCATCTTGTTTTTAGCAATTTGGTTACTCTAAATGCTTATGTGCGATAATAGTGTAAATAGGGTTTTTCTAAGATATTATAATATTATGTTAATGATTCAACGGAGAACATTAATTTTACAGCGATCATCTCAGTGTAAATAATGTCATTTGTTATGTTTGTTCCGCTTTCATCTATCTCAACATTTGGTGTTGGTGGAACAATATTGGGTAAGGTATAAGGCTACAAACGAGCGCAACTCAAACTTTTGCTATTCAAACTCGAGCTTGAGTTGAGCCCATATAAGAGTGTTCGAACTCGGCTCGAACATTCCTCTTGAAGCACAAATTTGGCTAGTTTAGTCAATTTCGATCCCTATCTCAAGCTCATTCTTGAGCTCGAGCTTGAAATCAAGACTATTAAAGAGAAAAATTAGCTATAAATCTAAACAATCCCTAATAAACGAGTCCTGATTATGAGTCTCGTCGAACTTTTTAACAAACACTTGTATTGAGTTTAACTTATTTACTTAGTACGAGTTGAACCTAAGCTGCTCATGATCAGTTATCTCCTTTCATCTTCATTTAATTACTATTTAAAATTGCATTCATAAAAATATAGGTAATTGGGGAAGCCAAAATATATAGAACATAAGAGGATGAATTTTGTTTAGCTAATGAATTGTCAGAATTTATAATGCATGGACATGGAAAAGAGATAAAGAAAGGCAAATATATAATAAAATTTTAAAAAATAGGATGGACATGACAACAAAAATTAACATATATATATATATATGGAAAATTTAAATAATAATTGTATATCATGTTATAAATGTTGTTATTAACATTTTTTATAATAAAAAATATGTAAAATAAGTTTAGAGCTGAGAGTTATATTGCATAGATACATTTATATTTTAGTATTTCATTTTTTTTAAAAGAAATTCTAAACTTCTCTTAACAATTCTAGTATGATATTATACTTTTTAAAAAAATTATTTTTCGCGTTCACTACTTGTAAAATATGTATCATGAGTTACGGTATCAAGAAGTATTGGATACTTTTGTAGAAGTGCCATATGTATTAAAATAAAGAAAAATTATATTATAAAATTTTAAATACGTTTAAGAAATATCGAACATGTACTCGCGAGCATCTAAGTGTCTGATACTAACACGTTACAATTATTTATTCCTAGAGCTGAAACTTCTGCTGGCTGTGCTGGTGCAGGGCTTGGCATGGGATAGTCTGGTTCTGCCGACTTTGCAAATAACACACCGAAAATTAAGCCTGGTTCTAATGTTCCTCTAAGAAAATGAAAATAATAATATTAAAATAAATATTAATGTGAAACATTCATTCTCACATAAAAATGTATTTTAATTGTGATTTCAAAAAAGTTTAAAGCATGACGATGATAATGTTAAAAAAAAGTTTATCGCTTAATAATATCAATTATCCCAACGTTAAAGAAAAAAATGAAAGAGAAAACTGCAAGATAATGAATTTAAGTATGAGAAATAGAAAACTAGAGTTCACTTTAATGATAATAAACAATATAGTTATTTCTATAATTAGATTGTCTTCAACAAAAATTAGAAGATCTGATTGAACAAGTCACTCGTGTGCCTCTGGATCCAATGGTAGAACTCAATGAAAGTGCTTTTCATGATAGCATTTGTTATTTTGATTTCCTTCTTCTCTAACAATTATATATCACTTTGAGTGCATGTGTATATGAAATTTGGAGTCTCTAAGTCAATTATTGAGTATAAATGAAGGATTTTTATCTTTTCTTTTTTTTGGGTGAAAAGAAGTTGAGATAAGTGTGATTAATCTCAAACCCGTCCTATTTAGATTTGAATTGGATTTTGATCTGAATTTGATCTGATAACTCGAATATGGTTTGAAGATTTAATTTGATAGCTGTTAACGATCTAAATTTGATAATTCGTTAACTAAACAAATCGGTTTTATCTTTTCTTTATTTGGGTGAAAAGAAGTTGAGATAAGTGTGATTAATCTCAAACCCGTCCTATTTACATCTGAATTGGATTTTGATCTGAATCTGATCTGATAACTCGAATATGGTTTGAAGATTTAATTTGATAGCTGTTTACGATCTAAATTCGATAATTCGTTAACTAAACAAATCGGATGTGAAGGTTAATCTAATCCGATATAATATATTATACCACCACCATCAAGACCACCACCATCATCATAGTGTCACCGCCGCCACCATCACCAGAGCACCACCATCCCCACCCCCACAACCACTAGCGGCACCAACAACGGCGCCACCACCACCACAAACCACCACCATCGGGACCACCACCATCATCAAAGCACCACCGCCACCACCATCCCCACCCCCACAACTACCAGCGGCACCACCACCACCATCGGGACCACCACCATTATCATAGCACCACCGCTACCACCATCCCCACCCCATAACCACCAACGGTGCCACCACCATAAACCACCACCATCATTAGAGTACCATCCCCATCCCACTGCCACCACTATCCCCACTCCCACCCACACAACCACCATAGCCATTGTGTTTTCTGGCGAAACAACTTCTTTGAAGATCTCACACTCGGCGATGCGAAAAGGTTAGTCTTGGCATGGTGGCGGCGTTATGGAATGCTTTACGACGGTAGCAGTGGGAGCTTAGAGAGAAGAAAATGATGAAGTGAAAAGATGGATTAGGGTTTTCTTGTTTCCGAAATTATATAATGTACCTAATTTTAATGAGGTGGCAAGCCATAACGGGATTATTTTTGTCCAAATATTGTGGGGACAAGGTTATCCTCCTCCTGAAAGAGGGAATGTTAACTTTACCCTATGTTAAATATATATAATCTAATTATATAATATATAATATTTGGATATTATCAAAATGTTTCTATCATTATTTTCTCTTCTTCTTCTCTCTCTATTTTTCTTACTTCTAAGCATTTATTTTTGTTAAAGAGTAAAAGATTTAATTTTCTTCTCCTTTTTCTTCCATATTTTATTTTTCTTCCATTTTCTATCATTTTTACACTAATACTTGTTTGTCAATCACTTTTGACATTAATTATTTTTACAAAAAAAAAAAAAATAGACCCTTAATGGAACGGATTATGGGATCGGATATCCATTTAATAACAAATCAGATATGAATTCATTCATAAAATATTCGTCGAGTAAGGTTATCAGATTGAATTGGATCGAATAATAACCTTATCAGATTCGGATCAGATCAACCTTGATCTGGTCTGAATTTGAGATCTAGTCCTATTGTTATCCCATTTTTGCTATGAGGTTTTTTGATAATTTTGTTTATAAATTTTTGTTCTTTCCTTGAATTTGCATAAAGCATTAAACGAGGAAGTCTAATTGAGCTCATGTGTTACTATTGTGATTTATTTTTAACGTGTGTATGTATTAATTTATTTTTAAAGTATGTATATGTCAATTATTGAGGATAATTTGGTAACATTATTCTTTTGTGGGACGGAATTGAGATAAATGTGACCAGTCTCACTTGCTTTAATTAGGGCACAAAAATTCATCCAAACCAGACCGAACAGATCCGGACAGCTTGGTTCAATTTTTTTACTATCTGGTTCAGTCACGATTTCAAAATATTGGAATCGTGAATTAATGGTTCAATTCCGATTTCTTGTCTTTATTATATATATTTATATATATAATATACTCTCTCCGTCCCATAATTCTTGGGATGTTTGGGGAATCCAACTTTTTATGGTGGGACCCACTTTTTAGTGTAATAATGCATAAATTTACATATTAGTCCTTGTTTAAAAGTTAGTATTATTATTATATGGTGGGCCCAACTTTTAAGATAGTAGAATTTGAAAAGGGTAGTTTAGAAATCATATAATCTATTTTAGGAAATGGACATGTATTTTGGGACATCCCCAAAAGGAATAGTGGACTAAAATTATGGGACGGAGGGAGTATTATATAATTTATAATATTATAAATTTACATAAATAAGTAAGTTGTAAGTGTAACCAGTATAATAATATACTAATAGTCTTTTTTTTCTTGGCAAGAAAGAGCTAATTACAAATGAGCAATACAGTTAGCATGAGCTAGCTCTATAATTTTTATAGGAATATGCACCAACACAGAATAATAAACAAGATGATGTTTAGAGAGCTTGGTTACTGCGTGAGTCACCTCATTGCCTTGTTGCCTGACATGGCTAATCTAAACCGAGGGGAATCGACACAACACCAACTTAATATCTTCCACAATGGTCTGAATGTCAAGAGGCCAAAGGCCATCACTTGAGATCACATTACAAACCACAAGAGAGTCAGATTCAAAACATAAATTTGAACCCCACTATTCCAAAGCCCAAATCATTACTTTATGAAAACAAACAGCTTTCGCCACAGTCGCATTAATCGCTAAAAATTGGGCAAAAAAAATCACTTTCACTAAATTCTCGAAGCTATCCTTAACCACCGCACCTCCTCCTCCTATCATTAGATTACCCAATCCACAACGAGGGTAGGATGCCTCAGTAACAATGCCCCTTCTTAGAAGATTTTTCTTAACAGAGATACCATCTCGACAACACCCCCAAAGAAAATGTTTAATTTTACCTTTAGAACAACAATTCCAAATGCTGCTCCACATAACTTGCTCCCTACAATTAAGACGAACTCGATGCCCTTTTATTATGAGCCAATGATTGGGCTTCAGAAAGTTGATGAGCTAAGTGGTAGGTTGTTTTAACATTGAATTTTCCATTCGACTCTGGCCTCTAAACAAAAGAATCATTTGCTTTCATAAGGCTCACTTGACATCTACAAATTGCCTCCACCTCAGTTGTTGGAGAGAACATGTTGCTAAGCATGTCCAATCTCCATGAATTAGAATACTGATCAATGAGATTAGCCACCAAATCTAAAAACATTCCCACCGTTAGGATGAGAGAGCTTATACCGCAGCTCTAGAACCCACTCCAAATATTAATTGAACGACCATTGCTAACCCTCCAAAATGATCCCCTTCCAATGATATCTCAAGTAGCCTAGATACTGAGCCACACCTATGAAATGTTCGTACCCAACCTGGCTTATAAAAAAAGGCAATTGTTAAAATATATGGCTTTCAGCATTTGATACGCTAATCCCTGTTTGCCCATATGTAAGTGCCAAACATGACTTTGAGAAATTTACTTGTTGCCCTGAAGCTAACTCATATTCCTGCAAAATTTGTTTCACCATATGCACCTCTTGGACAAAAACTCGACAGAAAATGATGAAGTCGTCTACAAAAAATAGATGAGAAATTTGAGGTGCTCTGCAATAAATTTGAATGCTTGAAAGCAGCTTATTACGTACCATAACTTGTATAGAAGTAGAAAGAGTTTCTATACAAAATCTAAACAGATATGGGAAAAGGGGGTCTCCTTGGCGAAGCCCCTTGGAAGGATTGAAAAAACCAATTGGTGACCCATTTATCATAACCGAGAAAGAAACGGTAGAAATACAAGCTTGGATTAATTTGATATAGTGAGGATGAAGACCCATTTTCACAAGAACCACAAGGAGAAAAGGCCATTCAATTCGGTCGTACGCTTTACTCATGTCAATCTTCAACACCATATAAGTCTTTTTGCCCTTTCTTTTGGTCTTCAGGTATTACAAAATTTCATGCATAATTAAGATGTTATCGGTGATTTTTCTACTTACAACAAAGGCACTCTACAAATCACTAATTAAATGGGTTAGAACACCTTTAAATCGATTGGCCAAAACTTTAGCTATGATTTTATAAGTAACATTATATAAAGAAATTGGGCAATAATGGCTCATAGATGACAGATGTAGGAGAAGATTTTTTTGGGTACCAACACAATATTGGTGTGATTAATACAATGCAACATATGTCCTGAAAACACAAATATTCTAATGACATCTTGCTTCATATTATCTCAGTATTGTTGGTAAAATATTGGGGTAACACCATCTGTACCACATATTGTTGAGAGGCTGCATTCCAAAAAATGTTTGTTTAAACTCCAATTCTGATGGTTCCTACATAAGAGACTGGTTCATGTCTTGAATAAACCGAACTGGCACATGTTGTAAAAACTGATCAATATTATGAGAGGACTGGGTGTTATACAATTCTTAGAAATATGCGAGAAATCCTCATTAATTTGCTCATCCCCCTCTTGTCATATCCCTTCCCCATCTTTCACTCCCAATATTTGATTTCGACTTCGTCTTCGAATAGTTGATGCATGGAAAAAATTGGAATTTTTATCCCTAAAAGCAAGCCACTGTAGCCTTGATTTCTGATACCAATTTTTTTTCCTCCTTCCATAGGCGGCCTTATTCCTACTCCATTTGACTTACTGGCTCACAATTATACCATAAGGACCCCTATATGAGTTATTTCAAATGTAATTCAGCCTCTTCAATCTTCCTCTTAGCGTTCCCATTTATAGCCTTTGCCCAATCAACTAAACCACTTTTGCAGGCTTTAATCTTTGCAACCCACCGGAATATATGAGAGTCTTGCACTTCTGCTTTTCATGCATTTTAAATCACCTCCCTACAAGAGCGATCAGACACCCATCTAGAATCAAAGAAAAATTGGCATGGCTTTCTGTGAAATAAAGGGGCCAAATCCAAAAGTAGAGCACAATAATTCAAACCCGCCATAGGAAAGCCTTTGGAAACATTGATTACTAATCCGCACTTATTAGTACTCCGTCTAGTAACCTCCTCATGCCACAAAAGAGAAATCTCACTAGCTCTTCTAACAAGGTCAATAGAGAAATCTCACTAGCTCTTCCAACAAGGTCAATATGAATAAAATTCCACCCACCTAAAAAGCGTTAAATATTTTAAAGCTTGTCAAAAGAGTTTTTAGTTTCAATCAACACAATTACCTTCGGGGAATGAAGTAACTATAACTTCTTTAGTTGTTGGACTGTCATGGGGTTCCCCACACCCTAATAGTTCCATATCAGAAGCCTCATTGGGCCCCTTGGGGCCATTTAAGACTGGCTTTCACCACCTTTGAGCTTCATGAAGAAGATTGAACAGGACCTGAAAAGTATCTTCTTTCCTTTCACTGCCAGATTGTTGCAGTCCTCTTTGAGCTTCTATATTTAAATCTTGTTTTCTTTTCTTTCTAATTGAGTCCATGTCATCAGGCTTCAAACTTCCCTGACAAAAAGGTCTTTTAGATCCTACTGAGACATTCTTGGATAGGTGATATTTCTTTGTTTTACCTCTAGGTGTCTTCAACAAATGCTTCCAATTAGATAGAGGAAGCTTTATCCTATCACTTGAAGATGAAGGTTGTTCCCATGTGCAAACCAATGAACGTGAAGGGAGAACGTTTAAGTTTATAGTACCTAACCTATCCCTACTTGGGCCAAACATATCAATTTCTATGGTCTTAAACTTTTGACTAGGCCCAACATCAGTTAGTGTGGTTGGCATAACCACAACTTCAAAGTCAACTCCA
The DNA here is from genome assembly GCA_026545225.1 of Cornus controversa. Classification (NCBI taxonomy): domain Eukaryota; kingdom Viridiplantae; phylum Streptophyta; class Magnoliopsida; order Cornales; family Cornaceae; genus Cornus; species Cornus controversa. The sequence continues at coordinate 63,230,947 of CM048846.1, read as the reverse complement.
CAATTGGATCCATAAGTAGGGTGGCCTTTGAATAGTTCATGGTATCATGGTCCACTCCAATAATTTTGTCCTCCATTGGGTTAGAGCTCAAGCCTAAAGCCACTGTTGAAGGCAGGCTTGCACATTAGGCTTGAGTTTCTACCATTTCATCACCCTGGTCAACACCATGAAACATAAGTTGATAATTTGGCGTCTCGAATCTTCTAGGTGGATCTTTTCGCTGATAGTATTATAGGTCACAATGATAACCTTGAGCAATACATGGTTCACCCACTGCTCCCGAGACCGACGGAGTGGAAGTCTCCAGTAACTGAGAGGAACTAGAATCTCTATTGGACTAGTTGTTCGATGAGTGATCATCCCTCTGAGCCTCTTGAGACTTCTATAAATTACGGTCAATAGAGCCTTGAGCTCTTAACTAGAGTCCATAACGCCATTGGAGAGGGTTTGACAAACCCCAAAGCTCTTACTTGTAAGGACATGAAAGAACTTGATGCACAAGTTGACAATAACCATAACAAAAATTAGGCAATTTTTTATATCGGAATGGAGCCCAAAAGGATTTTGAAGAACTTGATTATAATGTAATACCACACCAAAGCAGCTAAGAAATATCTATCTCAACCTAAAGGCGGAGAACTCTTCCTTATTCTGGGTTTTTATCACTGATATCCACCTTCAAACCCCGCCCAATATGACTAATAATCCTTAAACCAGTTTTTTCTGTCAAAAAACTCAACAACAAATTAATAACCTGAACCAGAAGCTAACATACAGAAATTGCTGAACCACAAATTGTAGGCGTTCTAACCTCTCTTTGAACACCATCAAATTATTCTCGAAGTTCTAAGGTTCTCCATTGAGAATTCATTGCCAACTCCTTATATCAGGGATGCCAATTGGAAAAAATTGAAGGCGAATTTGTACATAACCAGTGACTTTTCAAGATGCCAAATGCTTCCCAAAACTGCTTTAACTCCCGTAATATTCACCTCTTTTTCTAACCAAATGTTTGGAAACTGACTGTCTCGGCAAGCCTGAACACTAGTACGTATGTCCTCTACCGAGAGTGTTACGACAACCTTTTCCTCTTTAGTGAAAGACATGTGATCTAGTAACTCCATGATTTGACTTTCCATACCCACTACTGTCACACCCCAAAATTTGGACCACCGGAACTCCCCTGGTTCAAGCTCGAACTCTAGGAAGTGAGGTGTCATGACCGCCCAATCGTCATCCCATGACCCAGACAACCATGGCAAATACCATCTATCACTCTCGATTCTGATCTGCACCACCGAGATCATTACCTATCGCGGAAGTCTTATTACCCTTATTATATCGATTCCCAAACCAAAATGTCACATATGATCAATCAATCTAAGTTATAATCTTACAATCTAGCGGAAACATTATCTTACATGTCAATATCATCACATTCTGAAGCTACTCTCACTACAGGACCCCACCATGTTCACCATACCCTTTTGTTCATCCATCTCAGCTCACTCAGAATCAGGGTTTTGATACATTGTAATACTATAATGCATCGCCCCATTCTGCATAACAAGCTACAAAACACACTGGATTTGGCAACCAACTTCCTCATTTCAGCTATACATCGTAATACGTGTTACAATACATCGTAATATGATATATCATAATACGCATTACGATCCATCATAATCCTACGGCTAGCCGTTCTTCTACAAGAAACACTTGGTTCAATTGACACATCCTTAACTCAATTATCCCCACAATTATCATGTATGCATAATTAAATATAAGTAAAAATATAAAGTCACCATATAAGCATTCATCCATATCAAAAACCACACATATAGGTGTATGTAGATATAAGTGTAACCGTAAACATGTTTTCGAAATATTAAAGAACATATACAAGATGAAAATTATGCATATTATCCACATGTCAGACAAGCATCTCAAATGCAAAACGCAAGTGTTCCTAAAAGAAAGCTAACTACTGCCCATTCCAACTCCTAGTTGGGGAGGCTCCACTATATCTTTGCTATTACCTGAAAAGAGTTAATACTCATAGGATGAGCTCCAACATACTCAGTAAGAATATCTAAAACATAATTTCGCAAGTCTTGTAAGTACCATATAACACACAATCATATTAGCATGTTAAGCAAAATTTTATATACAAGTATGAATGTCATGCATCATGTATTGATATGCATAATGTCATGTTCTTCTCAAGTGTCTTATACACACAGACGCGACCTAGAATATGACCTTCAATGATGACCCACTCGATATTCATTTCCTTTTCTCTTTTTAAACACTCGAACTCCTTTGTTGACCCACCTGATGATATTGCTATCGAGCTCCTTTGTCGATCCATCTGATGTTCCTCTCTTTCTCCACATACACTCTCATACCAATGTATACGCAATGCATGAACAATTTATAATTCGTATGTTCATGTCCATTGTCCACATCATCCCATGTCAAAGTAATTATTCAATGATAAAAACACACTTTACATTTAATCATGCTCTTTAAGGCAATTTAACAAACACATAAGTTTCACATAACACAAATACACATGAAACATATATGATTCTCTCTAATTTCACATTCATCATACTTTATAATCATTCAGAACAATTATAACATATAATCACATCAATTCACATTGAGAATTTATTCAATTGTATAATCTAGCATACTTTAACTTTAATAAAAATATCTAGTTATACCCACATAACCAATTGGTTGTCATAGACAACTAATATACTCACGCAAACTCTGAATTTCATGGGTTAGGCATCCCTACCTTAATTTAGAAGAGTTTCTAAACAAAATTTTCTAAATTTTCAATTCTCATTGAAATCAACGTTGTTCGAATGTCACTTTGAACGTCCCAAACTTGAGCCTTTGTTGCGTAAATTAATTCGTTTTTCTTCGGCGTTGGCCAATTCACACTTCAAGCTACTCAATTTCAATGGAGAATGAAGAAGAAGAATAATATAGGGATATATAACTCTCTTAATCAGCTGCTACAATGAGAGAATGAATGTGCTAAATTGTTTTTTATTTAATTTATTGACCTAGCCTCTCTTATTTACAAAAACGCCACTAGTCACTTAGCGTATCTTCTTGGACTTCGTTTTCAATTTTGAAAGCTTCTACAGACTCGAAATCGATTTCATAATTTATCAAATATTTTATTTAACCCAATCTCAAAATTTGGAGTCATTCCGACACTTTTGAATTTTCAAGACTTACCGGAACTGCGTCTCGGGCTCGCTTGACTCAAAAAACTCAAATTTCACTAAACGCTCCCAAAACTTTCCCGAACACTTATACAATTCTCCAAACATATATTTTATGTTTAAAATATATATATAATTATTTAAAGCATTTATATGATAATAAATGAAAACAAAAAGAAAATCGGCCAAAAATGGTCACAATTCTTACAACTACCATGAGTCGAGGGTTGCAAAATCTGGACTTACCAATTATTTGGGAGAAAGTAACCAGGGTTTTAGGATACCCTAATATGAGATAACAGAGAGAAGACAGAGAGAGAATTGATAAATGGTAGCTTAGGTGGGGAGAGAATTACAAGGTAAGATAAAACTAATATTACATAAATGGAAATAAAGATAAAAGGTACTGGACCCAACATACTACCGTAGAAAAGGAATTTAGGAACAAGGTGGAAGTTTCAAGGATCAAGAGAAAAGGATAGATGATAGTAAAATTAGGTAAATCTCGAAGGACCGAGCCTTCCCCTCTGAGCGACCAGAGAACCTCTATCACATAGGACTATCTTATTATACTAACAGTCTAGTCTTACACTTTATAATGCTAACAGTCTAGTCTTACACTCTTACATTATACTTTATATATATATAATAAAAGGTAAATTACTTTGATCTTCCCTGTGGTTTTGCCTAAATACCCTCGAATTAAAGTTTTTAAAATATAGTGGTCAACCTCCCCTGAAGTTTGGTTGACTTTACTCCGAATACTCCTTACTGTTAATTAACAGTCAGCTCTGTTAAAGTCAATTAACCAAAAAAAAAATCAAAATGTCAAAATTACTCTTGGTGGCGATAGCGTTGATGTGACATTGATGAAAAAAATATATAAATAAAATATGTTAATCTCACTCAATTGATTAGAAATTGTAGTTATTTTTGCACAAAAGTATTATAACTTAAGGATATTTTTGTAATTGTTTATTAGATTTGATTTTTTTTAACAAATCGTTGGTCTGATAGGAGTGTCAGAGTAATTTTGCAAAAATTTTAATTTGAAGGTAATTAAGCCAAACCTTAGGGAGGTCCAACGCTGACCCTTGAGATTACCAAAATCTCAAGAGGCCTGAGGCGAACTTTCAACGTACAAATTGTCAACACTCCTTAGTCACAAATAAATGTGATCGTCTTGCATTTTAAGATGCAAAATTATCAATTAAAGTGCTCCAATCAAATTTATCCAACATATCTTTTTACTAGATATCATAGTCAATCCATTCACTCTCTTTTGTGACATCGTCGACCGTATGTAAGATTTGATAAACTTCAACTTTGAAAATTTTCTCTCATCTCTCTTGTGACATCATCGATCGTAGATAATATTTGATCAACTCCAAATTTGAAAAGTTTCTCTCATCTCTCTTGTGACATCATCGATCGTAGATAATATTTGATCAACTCCAAATTTGAAAAGTTTTTTTCATCTCTCTTATGACATCGTCGACTGAACTTTAGATTTGATCAACTCCAACTTTGCAAAGTTTCTCTCAGAAGATGCAACTATAAATGGGATAGTCAATAATACTCTATATGCAATCCAAATATTTGAAAAACATATGATAACCTAGTTTTTTTTTATATAAAATCTAATACTTCAATTGTTTTTTTTGTTCCTCGTGGTAAATCTTCTTTTAAGACTTTTAGCTCTAAACATAATTTTGCTGAGATATTGAATCTGGTTTCCTTCAACTAGCTGAAGAAAATTGTGAGAGAGAGAGAGAAGAGAGTTGTTGAAGAGAAGAATGACGGTTTTTAACTTATACAATATATAGTACTAAATTTTGTTTTTTTTGCCCTCTTTCCCTCCGTTTTTAACTTATACAATATAAAGTACTAAATTTGGTTTTTTTGCCCCCTCTCTCTCTCTGTTTTTTACTTATACAATATATATACACTACTATATTTTGTTTTTTTTTTTTGGGAGGGGGGGGGGGCTAGATTTTGGAGGCCCTAGGCCGATCGCCTAGGTCGCCTATAGTCAGGGCCGACCCTGGGGAAGTCATAGTAATTTACCCTATAATATATTAGAGGTGAACTGTGTAATTGAATTGAGCCAAACTGGTTATTCACGATTCGGCTCTATTGATTATAATAATTCGGTTCAATTCTATTTTTAATAAAATTAGATGGTACGACTTGATTCCAAAAAATATCAAAATCGAACCGAATTAGACTGAAAGAAACATTTTCATTGATTGGTTATAGTTTGAGAATATTTTGGTAATAGCAAATAGTCTTCCTTTTCAGATATGGAGAAAAGTAACCACATTTTCTTTTCTTTTCTTTTCAAACCAGCACGTACCTGCCAAGTCCCAATTCATTGTATCCGCTTTGAATAGTATCCTAACCGTCGGATTATTTCCTGATCTAACGGCGATATTAACTCCACGATTCTTATCCGATAGCCTTTGATTAACACATCACCTTCTGGCTCTTGCACTTCCACGCTCATCACTTAATCACCGTCGGATCAAGATTAATCGTACGGTAGTTTTGATCTCACCGGTCTTCCACTCTCTTTACTCACTGTAACATTAATATCCCGCTCTTTTATTAGTCTCTCCAAAGTCCAAACCAGGAAAGAAATATCTCACTCTCTCTTTCTTTCTCTCTCTATCTATCTGTTGTTCCTTCTGAGAGGAAAATGCAAGAACAACAAACCAGTTTCATTGGAGCGAGTATGCCTTCGAGCAGTGAAAGGTCTTCCAGTTCTGCTCCTCAAATTGAAGTCAAGGAAGGTCTAATTTTTTCTCTCTTTCTGCTAAATTTTCCTCGGATTTCTGGATGATTATACTATGAGAAGCTGGTTGATATTTATAATTTCTGAGTTAAATAGTAGTATTTTGAATTGGTTCTTTTGCCAAACATACCGCTATCTGTTTTCCGGTAAAGTAGTACTGTAGTAGTAGCTCACTAGCTCATCCATGACGTACACACACACATATATATTGATATGCATGTGCTTATACATTTTTTATTTCGAGGAATTTTGGAGTTTCCCATCTGGGTTTTTTTAAATGTGGGATTTTCTCATCTGGGTGTCTGCACTTTCTCGGGAAAGTTGATTTCTGAGAAAGATCTCGAGATTGACACCAACAGTTCCCGGTTATATATAATTAACTCGATCGGTCTTTCCTGATGGGCTTACTTTGACTATGAAGGTATGGAGAGTGACGATGAGATCAGAAGAGTGCCGGACCTCGGCGGAGATACCGCCGGCGTGTCGGCATCAGGCCGGGACGGTGGTTCAGTGGCCGGTCCGGACCGGGTTCAGGCCTCAGGAGAGAGTACAAGGAAGAGAGGTAGAAGCCCGGCTGACAAAGAAAACAAGCGGCTCAAGAGGTAAACCAAACCGAACCGGCTTTGGGTTCCTAGTTCTTACTTCTTACCCACCCAGATCTTGCCACGTAATGGGTGTCATCTGACGTGGCAAGATCTGGGTGGGGGCACTGCACCTACCCGCAATGTGCTGGTTAGGTAATTTCAGTCAATGTCTGTGAATTGTGAATTTGTGCTGACTGATGATGAGTGGCATAATGGTGATTTTTGTGTTTGTTTGGGGGTCCAAAAATGAAATTTAGGCTGCTGAGGAACAGAGTTTCAGCACAGCAGGCAAGGGAGAGGAAGAAGGCATACTTGACTGAGTTGGAGGTGAGGGTTAAAGATTTGGAAAAGAAGAACTCTGAGTTGGAGGAGAGGCTGTCCACGTTGCAAAATGAAAATCAGATGCTTAGACATGTATGTCAATTCAAACCTATAAACACATCTATCTATACACATATTATATATCATCACTATCAAGACATATGCATCATGGAATATGTTCATTCAAGGGCAGTTTGGGCATTTAATTTTTTCATGCCATATTAATAACATCTAGTTAAACCCAAACACCATATGATTTGGATATTATGGCTCAAGTGTCATCAAAAAGATTTTTTTGGGGTATTTAAGTGTCAATCAGTAATGTCATTATCAAGTAAACATAAAAGGATGTAACATTTCTACATTGTCGGCACCTAAAAGGTAGGGGTGAAATTATGGGCAAGATTCGTATTATTTACGATGAAAACGAAAGCTTTTCTTCCATTTTTATTTTATAATATGGTTGTAATAGTTGTGAAATTCACAACCACCATCACTTGCTTTACCAATGATATGGAAGTCGTTTGGTGTGTATTGTATAAAGTGCGTCAATTATATGTGTGTACAAATAAATAAAAATATATGTACATATATAGTGGAAGCATAAATACATAATATCATTGGGTATGAGTGATGGGGGTCATGGTCATGGTATTGTCATTCTTTCTGGGAGGAAGGACATGAACTTATCATTAATGTGATACTTGGTGGAGTCGGTGGACCTATCATTCCGTGGGACAATTGGTTGGTAGCTACCAATTCTTAGCTTGTTAGGCACCAACATGGAACATGACTGCCAAATTGTAGTATTTTGACCATATAATATATAAGTAAAAATATTCTTATAAGTGACCGATTCTTGAGTTTGTGGTTGCAATCTAGGAATGCCCCACCTTGCTTGGGACATGGGCCATAACCACCAAGGACTTTTTTTTTTTTTTTTGTAATCTGAAAAAATCAGAACTCTTGAGATGATAAAAAAGGGTTTCTTTGGTTGTATACTTGTATAGTAGACCTTCTTGGTTTTTCTTTGTTCTTGGGTTCTCTTTAATGAAATCTTATCAAAAAAAATTTAAGATGATAAAAAAGGGTACAAGACTATAAGGATATTATGAGGAATAGATTCTCATCAAATTCTTATTATCAAAAACTCCTTTTGATTCTTAACATATTCAAAAGTTCTGTGTGATTTCAATTTTCTGTGATTGATTATTGAGAAGGTGCTTAGTGTGACATGATGTGCACTTGTGAGATATGCAAATTCTCTAGTTTTTTGTGTAGTCCTCCTAGAATTTAAACACTCCCTGTATGATATTTGCTTGTGTATTATTGTCATAAAGCAAATTGTCCCCTTTTTTAAATGAGATGAACTTCTACTGCTACTGAACAGAATGCTAAAATTGGTGTACTGGTTTTGGCATGATAATGTTAGTTCTTTGGTGGGCCTGGTTATAGTTTGGTTTGACTCCATTTTAAAAATGTTAGGGGCTTCCAATGCAAGAAGGCAATTATATTAGGACATACTTTGGTACCTTGTATGTTAGGGTTGGATGGCTGGCTGATATAGGTTTGTCGTCCTGGAAAACCAGTTGGGCCAGATGGAGCTTCATTTTAGCATTGAATGATGAAAGGGTGCTTTGGTAAACAACTAGAGAGGACTTGGGTGTTGTAGACTTAGATTTTGGACTATTTCAGGCTTGGTCACTCGTGTATAATATAGGTAGTGTTGGTCCGCAGAGTTCAGAGTTATGTAAATCTGTTATTTACAATCTTAAATAACTGTAGCATCTCAAATTTGAAATGCATCCATCCACACGGGGGCTTATTGCTCGCTAATTGCAGAGTAGGGTTTTCATACCTAATGTTAGTCGGTAACTCGAGAATTGATAGCATTAATTGCTAAATTGACAATCTGAATTTTGCTAGAAGACGGTAGTGATCATGATAATTGTTTAGTTGGTCCTACAGTCTATTTAATTTGAGTTCTCATGAGAATTTTTTTTTAACCATTTGTAACTTTGCTTATTGATATAATTCTACAGATACTGAAGAACACAACAGCAGGTATGCAGGAGGGGAGGAAGTAGGTTCTGTTTATATGGATTTTGTGAGAGACAAGAGCGAAAGGGTAAGAGGGTGCGCCCCTGTGCCTTTTTTACCCTACATGTATATATTGAAATAATCATATAGCACAAGAAAGTTGATCCTAAATTAGTGTAAAATGGTTCTCTTTTACTCATCACTTTCTTCGAATTTCTTTCAATTTATGTTACTTTTTGTGGATGTCACACAAACACGAGAATTTAAGCTCGACCAAGTTGCAGTGGCCATTGTGTGGTGGTGGTAGTAGTGCAAGGTGTGGAGTAGATTACTACTATTTATACTTGGATTCTTGTTTCTATGGTTCTATATTGAGGACATGTTCACATAAGCATATTTCCAAGTGAACAAATTAATCTTTTATAGGCGCCTTATCATTTACTACATCTGCAATGGATGTTATGATAGAATTTCCATTTGCTACATCTTCAATGAACCTATCAGGCTATCTATCATGTTAGGGAAACAACTTTGTTTTCTCAGACTAGACTTACTGTTGAAGCAAGCTGGAGTATTTGATCTGTTGAATTGCCTTTTCATTCCAGACAATGCAGGCATAGCAATGGCAAGTGAACTTGCTTTTAAAATTGCTACAAAGCTGACTTTGTCTGCTTCCTGAATACTAACTAGTAGTTAACATGAAGTTGATTTTCATGATCTGACATGGGTTAAACCTTTAATGGAGGATCATTGAGCCATGAATCTGGAAAGATTTTAACTCTGTCACCTAAAGCTTGGGGCATCATTCTGTTTTGATTTGACAGTTCTGATAGTATTGCTAAGTGCAAATAGAGATTATAGTCATCAAATTGATTTTATTCTTATTTTTATTTTTTAAAAATGGATCTTATGCTATGAAAAAGGTCATTATCTAGTGGTGGGAAAAGAAGACAGAGGAACTAGTACTGAGCATCATCTTATACAAATTTGCTAAACCTGACAAAATGACATATCTCAGCTCACATTTTGGAGGTGGAGAGTTTGAATTTCCTTGGGACAATCTTTAGGAAATTTTCTCTATAATTGTACGATAAGTGAATTATAAAGTGTTCTAAGAGACCTAACATCACAATTGTAGACAATACACAAACAAATTTGTTGCTCTTATGTTGACATTGTGTCTTCATGTTTGCTAGCTTAATCTTTTTTCACTATGTTCTGTTATTTTTCTCAAATTTTGAAAAAAAAAAAAAGAAAAAAAAAGCTTAAAAAAGGGATAAAAAGAGAATTCTTATGGTATGATTTACATCATTAAAAAGGGTCATCCTATCCAGTAAATCTGCAGAACCACAAATCATTGTGATGGTATGATATAAGCGAACTTACAAATATGGATGGGTTTTTTTATTCTTATTTCAAGTCAATTGAAAGGAAAATCTAAATTTTATGATATTAAGTTAATATTTTGTATTTTTCTTTCAATTTAGAAGAACATAAATTTATGTGAGAGGCTCTGGGTTAATTCTTATAGACAGTCATCTCTTTAAGTATGGGCTCCACTAGTTTTCTAACTAGACAAGCTAGGTTTCCCATCCTCGTAGATTTTATGCCAAAATATCTTTGCATCAAATAAGAAAGAAAAGCTCATGATTGGGACATGTCAACCAACATTTTTTTTTGATAAGTTGCCAACCAACATATTTAGTTATTTACAAAGTAACACTATAGAATATGTTATTTTCAAGTGAGTCTCTTTATATCACTAGTTTGCTTATAGGTCCTTCCACTTGTCTATATTCCAATATAAGTCAAATTGTAACAATACATTTATTTCACTGTCAACCACCTATACTTATATTTAAAGGTAAATTACATTGATCTTTTTTTAGGTTAAGTCAAATTACGCCTACCTTTCTTCTGTTAGTGGTCAACACAATTAATGGCGAAAAATTATGATATCAGTAATTTATATATTTTAAATTCTAGTTCTACCCTTGAAAAACATGTAAAGATATAATTATTCCTATTAAATCACATGAAATACTTAGATACATTTTTTAACTGAATAAAGTTGATAAAATTATCTTCTTCTTCTTCTTCTTCTTATCATTTCAAAAAGTCAAAAATTGACCTCTAGCAAAAGTTGCCGGCGATAATTTATGGTATCAAAAGAAAGAAGTGAAAAGTTTTTTTTTTCTCTCTTCTTTTTTATTTTCATTAGCACTCTCTCCCTACTTTCCCTCTCTTCACTTAATTCAATCAAGAGTTAGGATCTTGAAATTAGAGAGTTTAATTGTGTGTCTTGGTTTCAATGGAACATATATGTGGTTTCGGAATTAGGTTTAGAAGAATTAGGGTTAAATTATTTGAATTAGAAATTGTGGGTTCAGTTTATATAATAAAATTTTATTTTTTTTTATTCTTTTATTACATTTTTAAAAGTCACAGTACAAAAGTTTGTTGTTTTGATTACATACATAAATATACACACACACTAATTTACAAAATTACAGAGCCAAGTAACCAACTCATATATAAAAACTAGTAACCAGACAACCCATTTATGCTTTTCAATTCATGATCACATCTCTAAAAAATTACTTTTATTCCTTAGTTACATATATAGATACAAATTCATTTCAATTCATGGATTTGTTTTTTAACTTTGTGAATAACAGACTCTTCACTTGTTTATTTAAACTATAATTGAGTTTCAGTTGTTAAAAATATTTTATTTTTCATCAATTTTAGATTTTATTTTTTAAATGAATTGTTGAGCTCACCAGTGTTGTTAATGGCGATAGAGTGACAGGAGAAGGGTGAGCAAATGCTGGAATACAATTAAATAATTTTGTCTTTTTACTTTGCTTTGTTTATGAACTAAAATAACATTAAAAAAATGAGGACAAAAAGGTCATTTTGTTACTTTTGTTATAGACATCTATTTAATAACTTTGACAAGAGAGGTCAGTGCAATTTGACAAATAAAAAAATAGGTCAGTGTATATTGACTAAACCTCAAAGGAGGTCAATGGTAATTTGGCGAATTTAATGTTCCAATAAATAATCAGATAGTTTATATATTCAAATAATATATAAATTATTAACAACTATTTACGAAGAACTCATCAAATCAAATCCAATTAAGCATCAATGATTGGTAATGTCAAAGTTCAACATGACGTGAAAAAGACAATACAATCTCTTATACAGTATCTAAAGACCAGAATCTATTACTCCAATGATCAAGAAACACAATTACATAAATGTATCAACCTGGATATATGTTAGTCTCTAAGTGGAATGTCTTCTACAACTTAACCTTATGCCATGATTAATATAACGTCATACACATTTATGAAGACAATGTAAAAATAATATTAATAATTAGATACATCAATAGAACAAATAAATATTGACTCTTGACAATATATATATATATATATATATATATATATATATATATATATATATGTGCGTGTGTGTGTGTCTAACAAGAATTTGATAGAATACTTATTTTTAAATCTTACATCTAACCACTTCGCAAGCCCAAGCTATTCATTTTTCAATGTTATATGATTATATCAAACAACTCTGTCTTGTGCAAATTAATATATTATATTCTAGCATTTTTAATTTCCTTCAATTGGTGATGTGAAGTTATAATATTGAATTACTCATGATTAAACTTTGACTTAATTAAAAAAATTAAACGGAATCTAGTTTGAAAACCTCACTTGCATTTAGTGAGGAGTTCACTTGTTCTTCAGTCATAATAAATACAAATTCGTGTTTTTATATATGCCTTTCACTTTGATTTTCTCTTTGAAATTTTCTATGTTGAAAGTCATGTTTGGTATTATTTTCAAAGGGGGTAAATATTATTGATACTCTATGAAGTTTGAGGTATTATTACGCAGTTATAACTTTGTATAATTTTATCAGTACACATTTTATCAGAATATCTAATTTTTTAATAAGTGAAATGTCATGACTGCCCTGATTATTTAAATAGATTTTAATACAAAAATATCAAAAAATGAAAAATGACAAAACTACCCTCATGACTACCACGTATTGTTCTTTCTCTCTCATCTCCTTCTCCAACCATTGCCACCAACGACAACCACCATCTCTTCCTCCAACTACTACCACAAACGACAACCACTGCCATCAACCACAGCCACCATCCCTAATCACAAAAAATTTCGGCTTTTGAGTTCTTGTAATGGGCTAGTTTGGGTAGTGAGTTTTACGTTACTGGTGTGGGTTGGGATTGTGGTTGTGGTGGCGCCGCCAGGACAAATGTGGTAACCTCACAGACTCGGAGATCCCAAAATTGCAAAGATAGAGGGAAGCTTCAAATCTTTGTTTCTGTACATCGATGGTCTCCCATAGATCCTCACAACCTCAATCGTGAACCCAAATCTGATACACACACATGTGTGTGTGTGTGTGTATACAGATAAATTGATGGGTTAGACTGTGAGGAGTAAAAGATAGGATTTGGTGATTGTGATTGGGATTGTGGTGGTAGTGACTATGGTTGTGGTGGCACCTCCAGGTGTGGGGTTGGGATGGTGGTGGCGCCTCTGGTTTGGGTGGTGGATACACACACACACACATATATATATATATATGTGTGTGTGTGTGTGTGTGTGTATACAGAGAAATTGATGGGTTAGATTGTGAGGAGATTTGGTGACTATGATTGGGATTGTGGTGGTGGTGACTGTGGTTGTGGTGGCACCGCTAGGTGTGGGGTTGGGGTAGTGGCGCCGCTGTTTTGGGTGGTGGATTTTACGTTGCCAGTGTAGGTTGGGATTGTGGTGGTGGTAATTGTGGTTGTGGTGGCACCAGGTGTGGGGTTCGAGTGGTGGTGGCACCATTGGTTTCTACCGGCGGCAAACATTTATGATTTTATGGAGCGAAAGAGAGAGAGGACATTAGATGATAGAGAGAAGATTAAGAGGGTAGGATTTTGAAATTACACTATATCCAATTTTTAATGATGTGGCAACTCTTATTGTTGTTTTTTTTGTCCAAAAATTGTGTGCTTTATGGTATATATATTATAGTATATATATAGGGTTGTTTAAAGGGGTATTACGGTTCATTACACAAGGGTAAATGGGTAAATTTAGTATTCAAAAGGATTATGTTAGAAGTTTAAGGGTAGCATGGTATTTTCACCATCAAAAAGTGGTCTGACACGGCGTACTTTTGGCAGGAGGAGGTGTATGTGATATACGACACAAATTACAAGGGGTGTTGGTGACAAAATTGCATAAAGTTGTAACCGCGTGACAATACCTCAAACCTTAAGGGGTCTCAATGAAGTTTACCTTTCAAAAGTATTTCTTTGTTTTATAAAAATAACACAGAAAAGGTTTTGTCTGAGCATTTTAAAAAAATTACTTATCAAAAAAAAATATTGAATATTAACTTTTAAAAATAAAAACTATTGAAATAAGTTTCACATGTTCATGAACTTTATTGCATTATAAAAAAAAGGGTAAACTTCACTGACATTCTCTCTCTGAGATTTAACCTTATTTCACCTAGATACAATTTTATGAAATTCTGTCACAAACACCCCCTAAGGTTTGTTTCGTCTTTCATTAACATCCCCTCTTATCAAAAGGATATCGATTCAGTGCATTTTTTTAGTGATAAAATGACATGTTTTCCCTTTAAATTTTGAAAGACTTTCTTGACATGTTAAATTACTAATTTACCCCAATACAACTCTTTAGAGTTATACCAGAAAGTACAGTGCCCAACACCTTTCACCTCCCCTATTATATCACTCAAAATTATTCTCTCTCTCTCTCTCTGTGTAGACTTTTGCAAGGGAAGGAAGACTTGTACAGAAGAAGAAGAGGAAGTCCAATGGTAAAGTTCTCAAAAATCTTTTTGGGTTGATTGAAGATTGGTGTTAACCGAAAAACATGACTGAAAATTGGTGGAAATAATGGTCCAAACAAGCCTCGGTTTTAACTGATTGCCTCTTAAATCTTAGATTGATACACAAGAGATTTTTGGTTGTTGATTTTGGGTGGATTATGAGGTGTTTGGTGGCCAAAAGAAAGCCAGAATAGTGGCCGAAAGCGTAGTAATGAATAGATGTTGGAATGGTTATTTTCTGGGTTTGTTTGAGAGAGAATGAAGATAAACAGTAAATGTTGTAACCCCCACGCGGTGAGGCGACATGTGAGGCACGTGAGACCACCTCTGGCGAGGTTATGGAGTTTATGAAGCTCAACGTTTCGATGATGGCTCGCTAATAGAGTTGGTGGTGGTAGGAATTGAACGGTGGTGCTCTAACAGCAATGTTTGATGGTGATGTGTCTTGTTTGGACGCGAAGTGGAGGCAACAGTGGTTGATAGAGCTTGGTGAAGTTGATGTCATCTTCGCTAGTGACGAAGATGGTGACTGTGGGTCTGCTATGGTGGACCTTGGGTCGGAGAAGAAAATAGTGGCTGTCATGGAGTTTCGCGGCATAGCTTCTTTGTGCATGGACTTTATGGTGGAGGTTGTTTCATTGTTGATAGGTCTTTGGCTTCACTACCTCCGTAAATGGAAGTTCAATAGAGGAGTGGAGTGCTCAGCTATGCCAAACTTTGATGCCATTAAAGAGATACACTCTTTCTCTCTCTTCCTTATCTCTGTATTTACAAAAATCTGTTGAGGGTAAAAGATTTGTATAGAATAGAATGGTTGATTATATATATATTCAATTTAATCTCTTTTTTCCTAAAATTTTTGTGATTAGGGGTGGTGGTTGTGGTTAGAAGGTGGTGGTTGTGGTTGGTGGCGATGGTGGTAGGAGGAGGAGGTGAGAGAGAAAGAAAAATAGCAACAAAGAGAAGAAATGTGGATCTATGGGTTTTTTTGGTCATTTTGTAATTTTAATATTTTTATATAATAAATTATTTAAAAAATTAGGGGCAATCAAGACATTTCACACATTTTTTAAATGAAAAAATTAACAGCGAGTGTTTGTGAGAAAATTTTACAAAGTTGTATCTTGGTAAAATAAGGTTAAACCTCAGGAGGTGTCAGTGAAGTTTATTCAAAAAAGTTTAATTGCACAAGATTTCCTGAACTATAAGAAATTTACATATTACTCCTTGGAATAAAAGTTTACCCCTTGAATTGTTAAAATTTACAAATACAGTGACATTCTAACGGTGGTCATCAGAGTAGTCTCTAAATATTTCTTAAAACTATCAATGACGGTAGCATAGTGGTATTTTCTATACCTCTTATAATGAAATGTCGAAGATTCAAGTTTTTTAGAGTCAAAAGTGGGGGTAAGGTTAAAAAAAAAAAAATCTTGAAATTACTAAATTGCTTTTACGATTAATTACACAAATCATCCCTTAACTAAAACAAATGCCCTTGAACAAGGAGTAATATGTAACTTTATTATAATTATAGGTTTATGCAATTAATTTTAAGGGTAATTTGGGATTTGAAATGTTCCAATGGTTTGACTGCTAATTTCTTAACTGCATGTAACTTGATAGAAGGGGGTGATTTACCAAACTTTTTATAATTCAAAGTGATTATTTGCTAAAATTTTAATACAGGGGGTAATATGCAAATTTTTTTATAGTTTAAGGAAGTTTTATAGCATTAGTTCTTTGAAAAAATAATATCACAAGTGCCCTCATTGTAATGACATCACAAGTGAAGTTGAATTCGCATTTAAAATATACAAAATTATAGTTTTAAACTATAACGGACACTCCGATCGGATTAAGAAGTTGATAGGTATAAAATTGACTAAAGGGTATATTCGTAATTTGAGTGAGGAACGAGTAGTTGTAGAAAACAACCAATGCATAAATGGCGTCCACCGACAGCCATTGGAGTTGTCGGAGAGCGGTAACCGGCAATAGCCAACCACTTTATAAGTAATACAGTCTGTTCACAGCAGAGATTGAAAGTTGAAACTATTGCTATATATATATATATATATATATCTTGATGTTATATACCACTATACCAATAAAAGTGCACTATAATAGAGACAAAAATAAAAATAAAAAATAAATTAAAATTATTATCTTGCAACAAAGCATGATATTAAATTAATCGACACATAAATATTCATATGCATTTATACAAGTGTGTGTGATATATTCATAAAACTTAAATATGTACGGTAATTAATTATCATTATTTGGAAAATAAATCACAGAAATGTGATTTATTACTCACTAAAAAAATGGAAATGTAGATGAACACATGGATTAATTATTATTAAAAAAATATATAAGCTACTTAGTACACATTATATTCATTACACTAGGTCTATTAAAAATAAATAAAAAATGTTTTTGATATTTATTAAACTGTGTCAATACAGATATGTGTGTGTTTATATAATTAAATAAGAAAATAGTTAAATTAACAACAGCAATGAGGCCGACACACTGCAAATCTTTATTCTTTAACGCAATTATAACGTGGTGTGAAACATAAGTTACACTGATATTATCCAAGTCGACAGAATTCGACCCTTACTTGTGTCCCCGGCTACCGGGTTGGCCAGTAAAACATTAAGTTATTAAAAAAAAATATATTTTAATAAAATAATCCAAGAAGCTAATAAGAGACAAAGCTGTATATCAACTGTAAGGAGAGAAAAAAGTGATGGTCAATTGATTGGGCGAAGAATCAGAGAATGGGCATCTGTCACATTTTGCTCAAATTTCACACAATTTGAGCTAAACCCTTTCTGATTTTCACGATCTACGCCATAGATTGACGTAAAGATCTCACTTTTAACTGTTGTGTATTTCACACAGTGTTGCTCTGTTTCTTCTAAGAAATGGAGGCAAATGCTGGAATGGTAGCTGGATCGTACAAGAGGAATGAGTTGGTTCGAATTCGCCACGATTCGGATAGTGGGGTTTGTGTTTTTTATATACCCATTTTGATTTTCACTCTTTGTTCTTTGGAAATGTTTTCTTTGTTTCTCTGCTTGTCATGCTGTATTTATATCTGGGTGTTGGTTTGCATTCAATTTCAGCTGCAATTTGGTTCTTTTCATGGTATCAGGAAATGGGAACTGGTTAATTTTGTTCTGAAGTCTAAAAATTGTTTCTTGGGAACATTTTATGCATGAATTGTAGTTTTAGATCTGAATGGTGGCTGTAGTAGACGGAGTTTTCAACTCAAATTTGGCTTCTTCTCATGGATTTAGGAGGTTCTTAGCTGGTTGATTGGATTTTGACACTTAGATTTGACATGTTCCTTAAAAATTAATTTTCCTTGCATTTATGTGTTTTGATGCAACTGTTGGTTGTGTGAGAGTGAGACTAGACCTCAAAGTATGGGTTTTTCTTTTCAATTTTCTCTCTTTCATATAGTTTTATGAGAAGCCTGAGCTATATTTGGAAATTTGATATCTGTAATTCAGATTTGGGCTTGTTGGGCTCTGATCTTGTAGGAACTGTTGATTGTTGAAGGCTTGAAGTGTTTTTGGTTTACTAGAACTTGCAGTGTGATTTCCTATCAAATGCAATTTTTTATGTGCGATTTGATGATTGGATTATGATAAGTTCGACATATTACCAATTTATTTGTTCAATCTCTTTATTTTATAGATTAAAGCTGACATTTTGATAGTCTCGTTCAGCGATAATTGAACTATATTTACGAAGTTCTGCTAATTTTATTTATTAAATAATATTGTTGCATTCTTACTAAGGTTACAGATTTGCTTTGAACAGAGGTCTTTGACTATTGCTGTGATGAGACTCTTTTCTCTCTCTCTCTCATGCTCATCTATGACCATTCGTGTGGAGTAGTTTGAGCTCATTGAACGCTGGCTTTTGTGAGTTGTGTAGTTGGCTATGTGAGCTGGACTCGGATACGTGTCTTGGGTACAAGTATCGGATTTATCAAATCTTCAAATAGAAGGATACATGAACACAAGAAAATATGTATTCTATTTAATATTTTTCTTTTATTTTTTTGGAGTAAAATAACATTTTCATGTTATATAGTATTTGAAATAGACATTTAACTCATTTTGAAGCAATAATATAATAAAATTGAGTTATTCGATACGCTTTTTAGGTACATGTCTAGTCAAATGTGTCGGACACATACTCCATACTCTTGTCCTCAGACACTTCACGGGTATTTTATGTACTTTTGAAGAGTCCATGTAATACAGGTAGTTGTTGCATGTGCTAAAATGTTTTGAAGTTTATTCAGTTAGTTTGCCTGATGAAAGTTTTAGGTGTTGTGTACTTTATTATGTTTCACTGGGCATTTGCAAGTCTATGAAAGTTTCAGGATGCGTGGAAAACCATTAATCTGTTCTATATCTATAATGTTCTCATGTTTTTTCTCAGTTAAGTTTTGTGACTTTCATTGTCTGCTACTGCTTTGTAACTAGTAATAATTGAAATTCCTTCAATTCAGCTGAATTCTTAATCATCTGTATGGATGACTGTGTGGATAATTGACTGTGCCAATCATTGTTCATAATACAGAACTGCACAATGTCAGAATATGGAACTCATTTTGTAAATTTGAGTACAATTACATTGCAATTACTATATTAATGTCTATATCCAACTTTGTAAGATCTCTGTTAATTTTAGTTGGTACATTTTTGTGGATGATGCAGCTCAAGCCCCTGACGCATTTGAATGGCCAGACATGTCACATTTGTGGAGATACTGTTGGACTCACAGCCACTGGTGATGTCTTTGTCGCTTGCAATGAGTGTGCCTTCCCAGTTTGCCGGCCTTGCTATGAGTATGAACGAAAAGATGGAAATCAGTCCTGTCCTCAGTGTAAGACTAGATATAAGAGACACAAAGGTCAGCTTTCTAGTTATAATCTGTTTCACATTCTCTCTTAGTTTCTTTTTGTTTTGTTTGGCAATAAACATTGCGAGTGAACTTGGGTTGTGCATCTATCAGGAAGTCTTCGAGTTGAAGGTGATGATGAAGAGGATGGCGTTGATGACCTGGAGAATGAGTTCAATTATACACAAGGAAATAGCAAGGCAAGACGCCAGTGGCAAGGGGAAGATGCTGACCTCTCTTCATCTTCTAGACATGAATCTCAACAACCAATTCCCCTTCTGACCAATGGGCAACCAGTAAGCGATAAAAATGATTCTGATGCATTTATACACTAATTTATGTACATTGTGATTGCTGGAGTTGCAACTTGGTCTAAATCAATCACACGTCTTTTTAAATCGTCAGTATTTTTATGTTATATGAGCTCTTATTAATGGGTGAAATACCTGTGTTTGACACGACACCTAGGTTTGGAGATGGGATATGTGTCCTATGTCTGATTGGAGATGTACCTAGTAAAGATAACTATTTTAATCTCTCTCATTATGCTTTATTAATTGCTTGAAAACTAGTCAAGTGTTCATGTTGAACACTTACCAAAAAACATCATATAATCTATAAAATAAAAGAACAATATTTAAAAAGAAAATCTGCACATATAGCTGTATCCCAGTTTCTTGGGCTTGTGGATTCAATAAAACTGATGTTAAGACACATATTCACACCCCGCTCATGTGCCTGAGTTCATGCGACATATGTTTAGTGTTCACTGCAGAATACTGCTTTTCTCAAATGGTGATATGCTAAAAAACTTGTACCTTACTTGAAATTTTTGTCTTCCAACTTCGAGTAACAGTAGATCCATGAAGAAAATTTGTTAGTTCCGAGCGATGCTTGATTTTGTCTAGTGTGTTGGTTTCCATACTAACTTCTCTAATTAAAATCTAGAACTGAACATTGCCCAATGCATTTCACTTATGTATCTCAGAATCAGTAAGTGAAGGATTTACTATTGGAAGAAGCCCAATGCATTTCACTTATGTTTCTCAGAATCAGTAGGATTTACTATTAGAAGAACATTTTTTTATGTGCCAAGCATTGGTAAATGTCAAGAAACAATTATTACCTGGGTGCATTAATGAATAAATTTCATAATTATCATATTGTTATGTACTATATCAAAAGAAAACACTGTTCACATAGCAAGATGAGAGTTTGATTGTTTTATTTTTCAGTTTCTTTTAGCGCTCGAGTCTTTTACAGTAACCAAGTGTTGTATCCATGATTAAATTTAGTGCCAGACATTAATTAATGTATCCATCCATGATCATTGTTTTTGATTCATTTTTTTCTCATCAATATCCCCAAATTTCTCAGGTATCTGGTGAAATTCCCAGTGCTACACCAGACAACCAATCTGTACGAACTACATCGGGTCCTTTGGGTCCAGGTGACAAATCACTTCCATGTATCGATCCAAGGCAGCCAGGTATTCTGATAACTTGATATGTTTGGATATAATCCAATGAACTGTTGTCTGTACTTTTTTGTTTGGCTTCAATCACGGTCATTTGATCATGTCATATGTCACTGCAGTTCCTGTAAGAACTGTACACCCCTCAAAGGACTTGAATTCTTATGGCCTTGGAAATGTTGACTGGAAGGAAAGGGTTGAAGGTTGGAAACAAAGTATTCTGCCAGTGCCCAACAGATACAGTGAAGGGAAGGGAGACATTGAGGGCACGGGATCAAATGGGGAAGAACTACAAATGTAAGCATGTTACATTCTTACTTAGTATTGGTTTCTCTTCAGAATGTGGCTATGATAATCGTTAAAAGTGTTTCGGATGACTGAACAAAGACATTACATGAGAACAGTTATTATTAAGGAGCATTTGAAGTCTACTGTATTTCTTTGCATGCATTATATTATTTTGAGGATGCTCCATTTTTGGTAAAGCATTGTCTATTCCTATGTTCTCTTTTTTGTTGCGATTCCATATATACATTTGTGTCATTCTCTCTGGTTTATATATCTTTCCAGAATGTTGATAGGTTCTTTATGTCTCAGGGTTGACGATGCTCGCCAACCTTTGAGCCGTGTGGTGCCCATTTCTTCTTCTCATCTGACCCCTTATCGAGTTGTAATTATTCTTCGGCTGATTATCTTGGGATTCTTCTTGCAATATCGATGCACTCATCCAGTGAAGGATGCTTATCCTCTGTGGCTGACATCGGTAATCTGTGAGGTGTGGTTTGCCTTATCCTGGCTTCTGGATCAGTTCCCAAAATGGTCTCCCATCAACCGTGAGACCTACCTGGAGAGGCTTGCATTGAGGTCAGTCTGATTCATTTAAAAGCTAAAGCTAAAATGTTTGTGAAAACCATGAAAGAGGGATAGAGTAGAGAATAGATTGTAAAACATCTCTTATAAGGAATAGTGGTTGGTTAGTATGGGTTTTTAGGAACATGGATTTTCTTGAGTTATTTTTCTTACCACATCAATTATGTTTTTTCTTTTCTCAGATATGATAGGGAAGGGGAGCCTTCACAATTAGCACCTATAGATGTATTTGTCAGTACAGTGGATCCTCTGAAAGAGCCTCCTCTTGTTACTGCCAACACTGTGTTGTCCATCCTTGCCGTGGATTACCCTGTCGACAAAGTCTCTTGTTATGTTTCAGATGATGGATCAGCAATGTTAACCTTTGAAGCCCTCTCTGAGACGTCAGAGTTTGCAAGGAAATGGGTGCCCTTCTGCAAGAAGCACAACATTGAGCCTAGGGCCCCTGAATTTTATTTCGCTCAAAAGATAGATTACTTGAAGGACAAGATACAGCCTTCTTTTGTGAAAGAACGCAGGGCAATGAAGGTAAGTGATGAGATCTGTGATAATTGATGTTGCTTGCATAATGTAATGTTGGATTAGCCTGCTTAATATGTTTCTCAAATGTTGTTGACTGGTAACACAATGCTCTCTCAGCCTTTACATGCATAGTGCAATTTTCTAAATTGTAATTGTTCTTCATTCTGCAATAAGAAATAAAAGTATAGCAGCATCATAACAGATGACACCCTACTTTTGTATTGTTGAATTATGGGATTTATGTTTGATTTGTCACTGAACTTTGTAAACAAAAATGTTCTGAAAATTATGGAAGCAAAGAATTTATATGTAAACATTCGAAATTGGAAAATCTGCATGTTTTAAATGTGACATGTATAAATGCAGAATTTGATTGAAATAATGATTAGTACAAGATGTTGTGACCAGTGCACCATTTAAGTGTAAAAAAAAAAGAGTGCACATGACCAGGCTGAGAATCTAAAGAAAAGTATACAAAAAGTTTTCTTTGTTTAAGTTCAAAGATAAATTATAATATAACACGCTTGATTACAAGAACTTGCAAAAGAAACAGACTTACCATCAAATGAAATAGATAGCAAGATAGTGCAATAATGTTGGAAACATTTTGTTTAACAGAGAGAGTATGAAGAATTCAAGGTACGAATTAATGCACTTGTTGCCAAAGCACAAAAGATGCCTGAAGAAGGATGGACAATGCAAGATGGAACTCCTTGGCCCGGAAACAACTCTAGAGATCATCCAGGAATGATCCAGGTACTATAATTGTTTTTTTAATGCAGTTGTGACTTAAGATTACACCTCTCTATTTATTCTATTTCTAATTTTTAGTTTTTTTTTTTCTTTTAATGGATACAGGTGTTCTTAGGGCACAGTGGCGGCCTTGATACAGATGGTAATGAGCTACCTCGGCTGGTTTATGTTTCTCGTGAGAAGCGTCCAGGGTTCCAACATCACAAGAAAGCCGGAGCAATGAATGCTTTGGTTTGTGATCTTTGTGACTCTTATTTAATGTAGGATTTAAAAACAAAAAACACAAGTTTGACAATCATCCATTTTTCTCATTGTTGTTATGCAAATGTACCATAGGACAAGAATTTCACTTCTTATATATGATTATGATAGCATATATGTTAAACATGCACAGTAGTATGATGATTGGGGAGACATGTTGAAAGTACTAGAATGGACATTTGGAATTACTAAATTAGTGGTGCTGTTTTAAGTTTCCAGTATCACTGTTATTTAAGTTCAGCTTCTCTCTGGTATTTTTGCTTTTCTTGTTATTTTTCTGACCAATCACATTTCTGCACAGAGGGATGCTAGTTTATTTTTATAATTAAAGACGCAGGCAATTAATGAATACATTTCTCTTGTTCTTGGAGAAATGACCTTTTTTTTTTCATGTACCATGATTTTGTGTATGAGTTGGGTTTATTTATTTATTATTAGTTTTGTTGTGTTGACAGATTCGAGTTTCAGCTGTCCTGACCAATGGTGCCTATCTTTTGAATGTTGATTGTGACCACTACTTCAACAACAGCAAAGCTCTTAAAGAAGCCATGTGTTTTATGATGGATCCTGCTTATGGAAAGAAAACCTGTTATGTGCAGTTCCCACAGCGGTTTGACGGCATTGACTGGCACGATCGATATGCTAACCGCAATATTGTCTTCTTTGATGTAGGTTACACTTGATGCATCATCACCCAGACAATTCTATTTATCAACAATCTTTTGTTAATGGTTATGATTAAATTCATTTGTATTCTGGTCCTATGTTACAGATCAACTTGAAAGGGCTGGATGGTATCCAGGGTCCAGTCTATGTGGGAACTGGATGCTGTTTCAACAGGCAAGCTCTGTACGGGTATGATCCAGTTTTAACGGAGGCAGATTTGGAACCAAACATTATTTTCAAGAGTTGTTGTGGCTCGAGGAAGAAGGGAAGGGGTGGCAACAAGAAGTACATTGATAAGAAGAGGGCATTAAAAAGAACTGAATCCACCATTCCCATTTTCAATATGGAAGATATTGAAGAGGGTGTTGAAGGTGGGTCCTTATATTATGTTTACATCGCCCCTTTCTTCAAACTAATATGCATTACAGAGACGGTAAACCCAGATATCATGAATCAAGTAGGTTGTTTAAACCAGACC
Organism: Cornus controversa; assembly: GCA_026545225.1. Taxonomy (NCBI): domain Eukaryota; kingdom Viridiplantae; phylum Streptophyta; class Magnoliopsida; order Cornales; family Cornaceae; genus Cornus; species Cornus controversa. The sequence continues at coordinate 63,206,100 of CM048846.1, read as the reverse complement.
ACCATGTATTACTTAGGTTGAGTTTACATACGGCTGGCTGAGTTTACACGTGCAGGCACAAGCATGCACGCAGACCCACCCACCCAATCACGCATGTGCACAGGGAGGAGGATATGGGTTTCTTGTCTTTGGGCCATTTGTTTTGAGGTTTCTACCCTCAAGTAATTTTACAATCTCCGAAACTTTATACTGCCTTAAACAATTATATAATTTTGGAGATTTAATACCTACTTTTAGATGCATTATTTGATTTTGATCCATTTCATCCAATTTTGACCTTTCCCATAAAAAGTTCCTGCGTTTTGATAAAATCTCACTACAATTTTAAGTTATGTATTCCATTAAATTTTTTGCATAAACTAATGGTAAAATTGATGGGCAGTATTATCAGGTTTTGGGTTGGATGGTATCTCCTCCAACTCCCAAAAAAGAGGCTAAGGGTTTGAGTCCCATTTGGGACAAAGTACATGTGTTTCTTAGTAAACAAAAAGAAGAAATTGATAGGCAGTGGATTGCTGTATTCATATTGCTTTAACTTAACTGGATTCCTTGTATTCTGCAGGGTATGATGATGAGAAATCACTTCTTATGTCTCAGAAGAGCTTGGAAAAGCGATTTGGCCAGTCTCCAGTATTTATTGCTGCTACTTTTATGGAGCAGGGGGGCATTCCACCATCAACAAATCCTGCAACTCTTTTAAAAGAAGCAATCCATGTTATTAGCTGTGGATATGAGGACAAGACCGAATGGGGCAAAGAGGTAGTTATGATAGTAATGAGGGCATCTACCTTACATACCTGGCTTCTTTTATTGATTGTGATTGCACTTTGAAATACAAATTGATTTAGCTTCTTTATTAATCAGATTGGATGGATTTATGGTTCCGTCACGGAAGATATTTTGACCGGGTTTAAAATGCACGCACGAGGATGGATTTCAATTTATTGCATGCCTCCCCGCCCGGCATTTAAGGGGTCTGCTCCCATCAATCTTTCTGATCGTCTGAACCAGGTTCTTCGATGGGCCTTGGGTTCAATTGAGATTCTACTGAGCAGACATTGCCCAATATGGTATGGCTACAATGGAAGATTGAAGCTCTTGGAGAGATTGGCATACATTAATACCATTGTCTATCCCTTAACCTCTATCCCACTGCTTGCTTACTGTATACTTCCTGCTGTTTGTCTTCTCACTGGAAAATTTATCATTCCCGAGGTAAGTGAAGTGCCACTTTGAATAATTAGAATTTGTCTAATCCGTCCAGCAAACTTCAACCTAAATTTTGGCCACTACTTCCTCTTTTACATGTATTGGATGAACTAGTAAAGTGGGGCCTGTTTGGATGCCAAAAATTAGGAATGCATTTCAGAACCTAACTAACCAAAGTGAACATGGTTATAAAATGCTTCATAGCACTTTCTATGCTGCTCAACTTATGTTTGGTGAGTTCTTATAAATCTGTTACATTTTTCTGCAGATAAGCAACTTTGCTAGTATGTGGTTCATTCTTCTCTTTATCTCCATTTTCGCAACTGGGATACTGGAGCTTAGGTGGAGTGGTGTCAGCATTGAAGACTGGTGGAGAAATGAACAATTTTGGGTCATTGGTGGTACATCAGCTCATCTATTTGCGGTCTTCCAAGGTCTCTTGAAAGTGCTTGCTGGGATTGATACCAACTTCACCGTCACTTCAAAGGCATCCGACGAGGACGGGGACTTTGCAGAGCTTTATGTGTTCAAATGGACATCTCTTCTCATCCCCCCGACCACTGTCCTTATTGTAAACATGGTAGGTATAGTGGCTGGTGTTTCGTATGCCATAAACAGCGGGTATCAGTCTTGGGGCCCTCTTTTTGGCAAGCTCTTCTTTGCCATATGGGTTATCGTCCACCTGTATCCGTTTCTCAAAGGTTTGTTGGGTCGGCAAAATCGTACTCCAACGATTGTCATTGTCTGGTCCATACTCCTTGCTTCTATATTCTCCCTTCTATGGGTGCGGATCGATCCATTTACATCAGACACCACAAAATCTGCTTCAAAAGGCCAATGTGGCATCAACTGCTAGTTCGTTTTCAAATATCATTTTGTTGAGGTAAGCTGCATAGTCCCCCACAACATTAACCTTTCTGTAAATAAAGAAGAAGAGACGTATAAGGTATTGAAAACACATGCAGAGCTAAGTTATGTTGTACTATGGGTCTCTTGTCTTGTCTTAAGTGGAATTAATTTTGAATAGAGACTTCAGAGAGATCCTTATTTGTTTCGCACCTCACATTTTGTTCTTTTTTTAATCTTCAAATTAATTTGTATTCTCTCATCCATAAGTGTTCACATTGGCTCATTACAAGGACAGCTGTTCCAAACTCTAGATTGTTTTTGTTGCCACTGTAATATGTAATATTGTGTTGATTTATTGTCAAGGGCCTGTAATGAACCAGTCATGGCATTGGTTCTTTTGAAGTAAAAAGAAAAGGGTTATTGCTTAGAAATTCAAACTGGTTATTCTGGCTGTACTAGTAGAATATGATTTCAGCTGTAAAAGGCATTTGATATGGGATGAAATTTGAGAAGAAAAAAAAGGCATGGAAGGAATGATATATATTTTATATGAATGCAAGAGTCAGATATGGTTTTGTTAATACTTATTATACAAACAACACTTTGAAGAAAGGAAGCATCAGCAGGTTTAGTGGTTAGAACAGTTGTATTTGGGGCTTCCAAGGAAGACCTAACCTGTGATATTCATTCTGTTGAAGGAGTTCTATATTTAAGTAAGCTTTTAAAGTAGATGGGTGTTGATATGATATCAGAGTCAAATGTCTCGAGTTTAAATTTTACCGTTACCATGATAATTAAAATTAAAACACGTGTTAAAGGTCACACGATACACAGGGCTTTAGGGTTCCACACGGCGGTAGGTATCTCTCATAGTCATTCTGGTGGCTTGTTTGTATTGTAGGGATTCAGGGAAGGATGGTGGTTATGGATGATAGTAGTAGAGCAATTCTCCATTTTTTTGAGGTTTATTCTGAGGGCTTATTTCGAGTGCTGTTTTTGGCAGTACATTGGGGCTGTTCAAAGTGGTGGTCATGGATGTTTTATCTGGTGGTATATATGTTTTATAATCTCTTTAATTTCTAAGAACTACATCAAATTATAGTGATGAAACCAATTTTTCTTAAGCCGCATGCATAGTTAGTGAAATATGGTACTGGAAAAAGAGCCTTAAATTTAAATTGTAAAGTTACTTTTGAAGTTAATTACTTGAAAGCTCATCTCTTGACCTAATGGATTTTAGGACACAATGTACTTCATGCATATCATTCATTAATTCCTAGACCCTTAGCAATATGCCATGAACTTCATTAATACAATTCGTAAGATTTTCATTGAGTTTGAGTTAAAGAAACTCAACTCTTGATATAGAAAATTCTAGGACCCACACTTAAAAGGATTCTCATAAATCAAAGGTCCCTATAACTAGTGACTTAAGTGTGTTTGATAATTTAATTTAAATATCAATGAAAATGATAACTAGCACTTAAAATAGGGTAAAATTTCAAGTGACAAAGACATCACTTATTACTGAATGTTGAACATTAAAATTTTAAAAAGATATCAAAAAAATATTTATTATTTAATTACTACTTAAGAACTTCAGCACTTAAAAATTCAGCTCTTAAAATTTTCAGTACTTAATTTTTAGTTTTATCAAACAACACCTTAAGCTTTGAACTTGAATGATTCACATCATAAAGCCTTAGTTCACAATTGAGATTCTTGAAATATCTTTCAAGATCTCAATAATGCACCAAGTGAAGTCAAAAAACATTGGATCAAATTGTTTTATATCATTCTTGATTGTCCATAGACTCAAGGAATTATAATTTGAAGTAAATTGCATAAATCCTTAAAGTCCCAATTCAATGAAAATGGAATTGAGCCTTAGTTGAACTTAGAAAGATAAAAATCTCATGATAGGCCAATTCAGTCGTTTGCTCTATGAGCACCAATTGACTTATATGATCTAGAGAGTAGACATTATTGACTTCCTTGAAGTCAGTTAACTGATCCCAAAGGACCTGTCAACTGGTTTTGTTTAAAGAGTTGAGGTCTCTAAGGACATGAAGAATGAGTCAATTCATATACACGGATTAGTAGATTGGTCTAGCCAAATAAGTCGATTGCCTTGAACACTAGTTGACTGCTTATGAAAGATTTCAAAATCTAACGACTAGTTCAGCAATCCTAAAGTGTGTCAAAATTGCCTAGTGGTTATATTAATTTGTGGGACTATAAATACTCATTGTAAAGGTCATTTACAAGTGAGAGAGAGATACATCTATTTGTTATGAATACACTTTATCATTTTATATTGGTAGGTACTATCACTGAGCTTAAAATATGAATATCATTCATTGGTAGACACCACTATTGAGCTAAAACCTTGATTATCATTCATAGTGGTTAATCCTAGAATTGAGCTTTCATTTGAGTAATTCATTTGTAACTCTGGGTATGTGAGCTTACACTTGTACAAATCTATCTATTGAGAGATATCATTGTAACACTCTAAACTCAAATTGCTTATTTATTGAGAGTGAGAAGACCAAGTGAGATTTAGCTAGCAAACATGACCATGAACCAAAGTTCATAAGACTCTCATGATTAAGAATCTATTTTCTTTAGTAATGATAAGAAAAATTACTCATGATGGTTTTAGTAACTCTCGACTTATCCTTGATCTAGTTCAAATGTGTCATACACACTAATATGTGAGGTTTTGAGTCTTACACTCAAATAACCGAGGTAAGTCATTTTATCAAATAGAAACCAATATCTTACATTCATATAAAATAATAATAATAATAATAATAATCATATTAATAGAATGCCCAATTCTATTAATTAATGTGAAAAAATTAGTTATTATAAATACCGATAATTTATATCTCTTATACACAAGACTCCTCCCTATGTAAATAAATAATCTTATCATAATTAATGGACACTTAATTCAACTCTTAAATTAATCAATACAAGCATCACCATATATATGTATGCAGATAAATAAAATTAAACGCATATTTTTTTATTTATTAAAACTAAATGTCAATTACAATCCAAAATTGGCTTTGTAGGCATACAATCCCAACGTATAATTGTAGAGCAAAGAGATAATGAGATGTATATGGAGACTTTCTAAACGTAGTAGGGAGAAGCCGGTTATAGGAGGTGGAGAGGAGAGAGAGAGACAACGAAGATATGGAAGAAGAGAGGTGGTGTGGTGGTGGAAGATAGTGGTGGTAAGAGGTTGCGAGGGAAGAGAGAAAGAGATAAGAAAGAGGGAGGAGGGGAATAATGATACTGCGGGAAAAATTGTCATTTGACAATACTGAATATTTTACCTTTTATTAATAAAATAGTGGGGCATAATAATAAATTTATCCTAACTTTTAACGCCTATAAGTGGCAAACTATTAAATGAGACTAGGTTGTTGATGCAAAAATTCACACGATCTGGTTTGGAGCTTCGTTCCTGTAAAATAGAGGAGATGTGATCACGCCGGTGAAGTGCCGACTGGGTACACTCCGACGATCAAATTAGCACTTGTAATCATATAAACATAAAATGAATTCTGTATTAAATTGTGGCGCACCTTTTAAAGTTTCATGGCTCCCCTTTTTATAAAAGAGTATTTAGTAGTCTAGTAAGAGATCACTTTAGTTACCTTCTCCAACTCAACTAGGAGAGATATTAGGAGACATAGTAGTTATCCTTATCTTTAACTATAACTTATCTTATCCCTTTGAATCTTTTTTCCTTTGGACTTCTTATCAATCTAATAGTCTAAATTTCCCGTATTAGTTGCCCCCAGTCCCAAGTTTTCTTGTCAAATGTAGGGAATTTCAAGTCGTTTCTATTCTTTTTTTTCATTTTTAACCTAACGTGGCCTCTTTGTGAAAAGTATCTTTTCATTCGGGAATCAAGCTTAACCTAGCTTATTTTTTGTTAGGTTGTGTAACTTTTATTTTTCTCTTAAACTCTCGTCCCTTTAATAAGGGACAAAGATGTACCTTAGGATCTCGGGATTCACATATCCTGCCCTTTTTTATAAGGACCCTCTGACATTGATAAAGGGAGGTCTTGGCTCACCTTTAATAAGGGGAGGACTACACTCGCCTTTTAGTAAAGGGAGTTGTTAGTGAAGTTTTCATGTAGTCCAAGTTTTGTGAGCTCATTCTTTTAACAAGGAGATTCATAGATCCAAACTCCGTGAGCTCGCTCCTTTAATAAGGAGGTTAGTAGTAGCCCCAGACTTCACTCAGCCTTTTATGGGGGTTTATTAATAAGGAAAACCCTTGTGGGGTTTGATAGTAATTGCCCTTTTCAATAAGAACCCTCTATGAGGTAAACCTATATGGGGGTTTAACTGTAATCTCGAGACTCACTCATACTTTCTTTTTCAATAAAGGCCCTCTCATGAGGTGTGCCTTAGTGGGGTTTAACAATGTTCTCGATATTCATTCATCCTGCTAAAGGCCTTTTGTTGAGGTTTGCCCTATGAGGTTAAACAATGTTCTTAGGATTCATTCATCCTGTATTTTTCAATAAAGGCCCTATATTGAGAGGTGTGCCCCAATGGGATTAAACAATGTTATCTGGATTTATTCATCCCACTTTTTTCAATAATGACCCTCTGTTGATGTATGCCCCAATGGGGTTAAACAATGTTCTCGAGATTTATTCATTCTAATTTTTTTGATAAAGGCATTCTCATAGAAGTGTGCCCCAATGGGGTTTAGTAATGATCTCGAGATTCTTTCATCCTGCCATTTTCAATAAAGGCTTTCTCATGAAGGTTTGCCTCAATGGGGTTTAATAGTTTCAAGCTTCGTAAGTTTTCCCCATTACTAAGGGGGTTCGTAAAATTCTAGTCCTTTAATAATAAGGTTCATATGAAGCTCCTTTAATAAGCAGGTTCGTAGAGTTCCGCTCTTTTAATAAGGAGGTTCGTAGATCCCACCCATTTACAACCTGTGTTTCTGCCCCACATGTCCAATCTTATATCAAAACCATTGTTGATGTCCCTATAATAAAGAAAATCTTGTGGCTCGACCCTTTAATAAAGGAAGGTTTCGACTCGACCCTTTAATAAGGGGAGGAATTGGCTCGCTCTTTAACAAGGGGAGGAATAGGCTCGATCTTTTAATAAGGGGCGATTGACTGCTTGACCTTTTAATAAAGGGAGAATTTTAATCATTCATTATCAACTTTGAATAATTTTGATTTAATATGCGCCCAACCTTTGATTGTGGATGACTCTATACTACCCTCACGACAATCAATATACTGCTCACATCCTTGAATTCCAAGTTTGACAACTTTCGACTCTTCCCACTGAATTGTAGAACAAGACCAACAAGTTTGAACAACTACTGGAAGTGCTGTGGATATCCATGACGAATGTAGAATAATGGGTGTTTGTCGTTGCTTTTCTACACTTCGTACAAAAAATAATAAAACCTGCAAAAACTTTACTAAAAATTGTATAGTAGTAAGCAGGGTCGAACCACTCTCAAGTGAGAATCAGTAACAAGTCTAAACTTCAAAACCTAAATCTCTTGAGATGAAAAATGAATATTTAAAAAAATAAAATTCTGATTTTTTATTTAATAATAAAAACTAATATTAAATGTCTTAGATCAAATGATAGGACAAATCTCAAGGAAAGAGAATTCACCACCATGGATCCATATAAATAAAGTTTTTTTTTTTTATTCTTATCTAGTTTTTCCTCCAATAACCAATACACTTCACCAATCCAATTAGAACTTGGAAAGATGAAGGAAAATATGGAATAAAAAAATGACTTGATTATATATGAGAGAGACATTCTTTACTTAATCTGATGCACATTGGCTAGGTAAACAGAGGTAGGCATTCTTCGAATTACCATTATTTGGCAAACACGAAAAATCCTTCCTCTAATTTTATAAAATAAAATCCAGAATAGAAGAGTAGAAGAATGCTCTTGGGAGGAAAAAGTAGACAAGAAAATAAAACAACTTACCTATACTTCAGCCATGGTGGCTTCATCACTCCCTTGAGAAGGATGTTTACGCTTGCATATTAAAAGAAAACAAACAAATAGAAATGAAACTACTACTCATCATTGAATCAATAAAACAATTACACTATTTTTTTCTATAATTTCTCTACAATTTCTACCCCCCTTCACCATCCCCTAAGACCCCCTATTTATAAAGTTAGAGGAGAATGGTTTAGGTGGGAAAAATTTTAAATACAAAATTCAAAATACAAATTTGAAATACCAAATTCAAAATTCAAAAATAAAAATTCAAAATACAAAATTTTGAATTTGAATATCTAAAATTTGATTTCCATATTTTCAATTCTGGACTGCAGACGTGGCCGTGTACAAAATATTTGGCAAAGTTTTGAACTTGAAACCTCTTGTGAAGTAGATTGCACAGAATACCATCTCTCCTACAATTCTTCTTATGTTCATCTTTGGCTATATATATCCTTTTTAGCCCTCTTTTGCTGCTTTTCTTCTTATTTGGAAATCAACCCCTATAAAACATAAAATGCAAAGATAAGAATCTTTAAATAAAATAAAAGATGAATTAAAAACTTATTTTAGGATATAAAATAGCAAGTTTTGTGCACTTATCAAATTACCCCCAAACGAGCTTTTGCTAGTCCTCTAGCAAATACAAGCAAAAGATATTAGAGCACAAAACTGCTACTTTTATTTAACTCCTAACTAAAGATGTGCCACTTTCGCAGGCTGTTTCGATTGCATTTACCATATGCAATAAGGCCTTAAACCCCTAGATTACCCCTAGTGGACGAGCTATAGCCTCGTGAGGGTTTCAATAATGATACCCACAAACATAAAAAAAAATGGTAATTAACACTCAAAGATTTTTTTTTTTTCTATTAATGTGTATAAATCAAGAATAACTCAATTATTCCACTTTAGTGCGAAATAAAAAATTAAAAGAAAAGATTAAATACTATTCAAAAGTTAAAAAATTTCATTACTATTCTTGACTCAGAGTGTGTGTGTGAATAGCCACCAATAATATAATTCTCAATTTTAAAGCAACTGCATTTTAGATTTTCTTAGAAAATTAGCTTTGATTTCAAATCTCACTTATGATATTTCACTCAAAATTGAACACTAAGAGATTGGCTAATTTTGCACTCAAGTATATGTGAGTAGAATAATGTAGAACAAGTGCAAATTACCTCACATATTTTTAACAAAGAACGAATTTTTCAAGAAAATGCATTGGTCTCATGAAAGGAATATCAAATATTAAGAATTTATACCACACAACAATATAACCCAGTCATGTCCATATCTGAACTATACTATCCTTAAGATCAAAAAGGACTTTTATTAGGATGTAACTTTAGGTAAAAGGAAGATAAAAAAAGTGATAATGATAATGGTACGGTTTATTCAAGAATGCTTAGGAAGAACTAACTCACTTGGAGCATATTACTTTCAACTATTTCTTCCAAACTTTTGTCATTAAGTGCTTTCTATTTCACTTCTTTTTATATACACTTCTCAAAATCTCATCAACAATTATACTCCCTCTTTCTTTTTTTTTTTTCCTTTTTCTTCTTCTTCTTTTTTTTTTTCACCCGCTTGTACATTGATCACATCCATTCTCGGAAAACCTAAAAATGGTTATAAAAGAAAGGCTAGACCAAAAAGCTTCACTGATTATCACATCCATTCTCGAAAAACCATAAAAAATATGGTTATAAAAGAAAGAATGGGCAAAAAGCTCAACTGGTTAACAAGTGGTAATTCATAACTAAGAAAGAGAAAGAAAAATAAAATTTGAAAGGCTCAAACAATGAAAGATGGCCTAAAATCATTTCTCAAGGATAGATATAGTTCTTCAACATACATGAGCTCAAAAAACAAATTATGTGGCATAACATGATGAATTCTTAATATTTGACCAAAAGAATGAAATAATGAGACTAATCAATAAAATTATGTGAAATTCAAGAAAAATAGAGTGATTAGCATATAATCCTCAAAATAAAAAAGAATGGTACAATACTTCACTGGGTTAAATCTCCACTTTTATTCGTCAGAAATTTAACATGCAGTCACTTATCAATTTCAAATCGTATTATGGGGCTTTAGTGAATTTTGTTTTTTTTCTGAGTTTAAGAAATTCATGAAATTGTTCTAACTGAAAGATAGGATAAAATCTTAACTTTTAAGAACTTATTAATGCACTAAAGTTTAAAGATTTTATTTTAAAAATTTATACACATTTAATATAAAAAAAATATATCAAATCATAGTGTGAAAATTACCATTTTCACAAAACATTTTTCAAAAAATTGCAAATTCAACGTTTTTCTGAAAATTTAAAAATTTAATGTCGTACCCCCAAACCTAAACTCAACATTGTCCTCAATGTTAGACAAAATAACAATTAAGCACAAATAGAAGGTTGGAAGAATATTACCTTAATCAGAATGAATTGATTTACTTTAACTTTTCATTAAATAAAAATGAAGCATTAGTAATCACATGAAAAGTTCAATATTATGCATGAAAAAATGCAATTTTTGTTTCTTATTTTTTTCAACAAAAAATAAAAAATAAAAAATAAATAAAATTACAACTCCTACAATTTATTTATTTATTAAAGTAACTCGAGGATTACCAGTTAAGGTCTGCCAACAACACAACCAGGAAAGTTCCCAGGAAAGTGTGGAGAGGCACTTGGCTTGCTTAATGACGGTACGTCCACACTCCTTAGACAGAACTTTCCTAGACATTGTGAAGTTGGAAGGTGCTCACTGGAGTTACCAAGAGTTAGTTCTACTTTTATAAATATTTTTAAACAATAAAAAGAGCATTACTACAAAAATCCTAAATTAAAATTCACAAAAAAAATGTTAATTTAAAGATGTACAACAAAATAAGCAATAAAAAAATGAGTGAGTGTGTGATGTTTCTTTTTTCTTTTTTTTTTAACAAAAAGAACAAAAAATAAAAGAAAAAAAATGAAGAAAGTGTGACCTTAGGGATATTGCTAAGTTATTCTATCCTAGAGTTTGCATGTGAAAATTATCAACCTAAAAAAAACTATGTTTTCCTAATCTAAAAAGAAAAGAAAAATGATGTAGAAGAATTAGGTACTTACCTGGATGACAAAGCTATTGTTCCTCTTGTAAGAGTGTTTGATGGTGGCATCAAAAGAAGCAGTGCATCATAAGAACCTGTCATGGAAAAAACAAAATATAAAATATTATATTTTTTTCTTTCTTTTTTTTTATATATTTTTTTTCAAGAAGAAAAAAATAATAATAAAAGAAACAAAAAACTATAATAAATAAAAATAGATGGGAGGGAAAGAAGAAAGTTAGGGTGGGCTCCCAAAAAAATTGTAGTCTTGAATATTTGGGCTTTGAATTCTCAAACTTGATTCGGCAACGGCGCCATTTGACGAATGTAGAATAATGGGTGTTTGTCGTTGCTTTTCTACACTTCGTACAAAAAATAATAAAACCTGCAAAAACTTTACTAAAAATTGTATAGTAGTAAGCAGGGTCGAACCACTCTCAAGTGAGAATCAGTAACAAGTCTAAACTTCAAAACCTAAATCTCTTGAGATGAAAAATGAATATTTAAAAAAATAAAATTCTGATTTTTTATTTAATAATAAAAACTAATATTAAATGTCTTAGATCAAATGATAGGACAAATCTCAAGGAAAGAGAATTCACCACCATGGATCCATATAAATAAAGTTTTTTTTTTTTATTCTTATCTAGTTTTTCCTCCAATAACCAATACACTTCACCAATCCAATTAGAACTTGGAAAGATGAAGGAAAATATGGAATAAAAAAATGACTTGATTATATATGAGAGAGACATTCTTTACTTAATCTGATGCACATTGGCTAGGTAAACAGAGGTAGGCATTCTTCGAATTACCATTATTTGGCAAACACGAAAAATCCTTCCTCTAATTTTATAAAATAAAATCCAGAATAGAAGAGTAGAAGAATGCTCTTGGGAGGAAAAAGTACTTAATCTGATGCACATTGGCTAGGTAAACAGAGGTAGGCATTCTTCGAATTACCATTATTTGGCAAACACGAAAAATCCTTCCTCTAATTTTATAAAATAAAATCCAGAATAGAAGAGTAGAAGAATGCTCTTGGGAGGAAAAAGTAGACAAGAAAATAAAACAACTTACCTATACTTCAGCCATGGTGGCTTCATCACTCCCTTGAGAAGGATGTTTACGCTTGCATATTAAAAGAAAACAAACAAATAGAAATGAAACTACTACTCATCATTGAATCAATAAAACAATTACACTATTTTTTTCTATAATTTCTCTACAATTTCTACCCCCCTTCACCATCCCCTAAGACCCCCTATTTATAGGGTTAGAGGAGAATGGTTTAGGTGGGAAAAATTTTAAATACAAAATTCAAAATACAAATTTGAAATACCAAATTCAAAATTCAAAAATAAAAATTCAAAATACAAAATTTTGAATTTGAATATCTAAAATTTGATTTCCATATTTTCAATTCTAGACTGCAGACGTGGCCGTGTACAAAATATTTGGCAAAGTTTTGAACTTGAGACCTCTTGTGAAGTAGATTGCACAGAATACCATCTCTCCTACAATTCTTCTTATGTTCATCTTTGGCTATATATATCCTTTTTAGCCCTCTTTTGCTGCTTTTCTTCTTATTTGGAAATCAACCCCTATAAAACATAAAATGCAAAGATAAGAACCTTTAAATAAAATAAAAGATGAATTAAAAACTTATTTTAGGATATAAAATAGCAAGTTTTGTGCACTTATCAATCCACAAAGTTTGTTTTTTGCAGCAACATAGGCCCAGATGTTTGCTTTGATTTGGCGCTAATTTCAGGTCATTCTGATATAGGGCGAAAAAGATATACCCGTTTTACTAATTACTGTTATGAGAAAAAAGGGATCAAAAACAACAACTTCAAATGAACTTTTCAGGAACTAAATGAACTCTTTCAGGGCTGAATTTTTTCAAGCGCATAGCTTATCCAATTAAATTTATTTTGATATAAGACCTAACTCAGTTCGATGTGTAGATAAAAATTTATGGCCAAAATACCAAAACATGTTTAGAGTAGTCCTGATAGTAATAAAAAATGTGACTTTACCGACTGATTGGGAATCTTTGTTGAACTCCATAAATTTTGAAATTTTTATAAGTCATATCATTATTCGTTACTTAATTTTGATATAAAATTCAGGCCAATTTGATATCACACTAGGGAGATATGACTGTTTTAGTGATTGTATGTCCTGCTGAAAAAATTCTACTAATTTTTACTTTTCGAGGTTTCTTCAATGATGCCCCTGTTAAGCTATCCATGAAGACTTGTGTGATGGTAGTATTGTTGGGATTGTATGACCTTTATAGATGGCTGCCACGCTCTATGAACTTCACACTCTAACCTCGAGGTAAAAACTATCTGGGACCTGAAATATCAACAAAGTGGGTTAAACCCACGAGCAAGTTTCCTCTACTACCACCCAATCAGAGAACTGATAAACATACCCTCTATATGAGTGACAATAAAATACATAGATGTACACGTATCATTCCCTCAATTAACCCTGTCCCAAAATAGAAACCAATTGTACCAACCTATCCGTTATCACACAAATTATAGAATCTCTTTTCTAAGTTCAATTCAAATGCAATCCTTACATGCCTGAACACTTCATTAAATGTAAACCCTATTGGTATAAGGCAATTTTTCACAAACCTGGCAATCCTGACATGCCTCCCTTCTAAACGTATTAAATACCTTATTAGGTATTTGATAATCCTGACAATATGCAAACATACTCTTTCTCACTTAACCTACAGTTCCATATTAGGACTATCCTATATCCTATACCAACCCATATGTTATCACAAATATAACACGCTTCCCTAGGTTTAATCCAAAGGTAATCCTTATATACCTGAACACTTAATTAAGTACATATCCTACTAGTATTTGGCAATCCTGACATGCCTCCCATATCTACATATTATATATCTTATTAGATAATGGGCAATCCTCACATGCCCCGCCCTTATATAAATATATTAAAATACTGTATTATGTAATTGGCAATCCTCACATGCCTTCTTTATAAACCTACTAAATACCTTATTAGGTATTGGTAATCCTTATATACCTCCCTTATAACTCTATTAAATTCCTTATTATGTAATTTACAATCCTCACATGCCTCCCTTGTAAACCTACTAAATACCTTATTAGGTATTGGCAATCCTTACATGTCTCATTTATAAACCTATTAAATACCTTATTATGTATTGGCAATCCTTACATGCCTCTTTTATAAACCTATTAAACACCTTATTATGTATTGACAATCCATACATGCCTCCTTTATAAACCTATTAAATACCTTATTAAGTATTAGCAATCCATACATGCCCCCTGTATTAACATTGAAATAAATAATCTAACATACTCAAAAGCATACTAATTAACATCATAAAATTCTATCGGCACATGAATTAATTAAACTAAAATAAAGTACATAATCAACCACGCAAGTAGACAATTTTAACATACTCTTATATACGATTTTAAACGTTAAACAATAAATCAAGTATGTTCATGATAGAAGAGAAATAATTACGGAACAAGTAATAAACAATTAAACGATAATGTACACTAGATAAGCTTATGTTGCAACTTAAACGTCAAGTGTATCTAAACCTAACTTTAACCTAGGTTTCCAGGCATATTCTGTTTTTAAAAGTCCTATTTTATTTTTTTGAAATTTTTCGGTAATTTAAAAATATTTTCAAAATTAAATAAAATGAAAATTCAATTTTGAGGCATACTTTTTGTACTAATTTTACAACAAGGGAAACCACTCATTTTAGCTTGAAATTTAAAATCCATGAGTATTCTGTCCCTAAAAGATTACTTTAATTTTTTGAAAATTTTCTAGAATTTAAAAATTTTATTTTTCCTACTTTTTTCCAATTTAAAATAAATTTAAAATATTAAAATCTTTCGGACTGGGCCCAAAGTAGGCCCAGTGGGTGGGCCAGTCGAGTGGGACTGGAATACCAATTTTTTGGTCCCTGCCGGTTGCCGAAAAGGGGCCCACGCGTCGGTGGCACATGTGGGCGCATGGTGCCCACTATCTTTCTTTTTCCTCCCTTCTTTTGATAACTATTTGTTATAATCAAACTCAATGAGTGGCAAATAGCTCTCCCAATTGTCTTTGAAGTCGAGTACACATGCTCGCAATATATCCTCCAAAATCTGATTTACCCTCTCAGTCTGACCATCGGCCTGAGGGTGATAAGTCGTACTGAGATGTAGAGCTGTACCCATAGCCTGTTGAAAACTCCCCTCCCAAAACCCTGAAACAAAGTTCGGATATCTATCTGATATAATGGACAACGGTACGCAATGAAACTTCACTATCTCTGTAATGTAAAGTTTTGCTTATTGCTTTGAGGTGTAACTCGAGCGAACTAACAAGAAATGGATTGATTTCGTCAACCTGTCCACTATAACCCAAATAGCATCATGACTCCGCTATGAGGTGGGATGTAACGCCCCGCTTTCTCGACTCTTGGAAAACTGGGGGTTAACCAGTCTATTAAGCCCAATGGACCCTCATTACCCTCAAATTACCATGGAAGCTTAACTCTATTCTTGCACATATATGTGCACAACTCCACTTTATCCAATCCTAATGGGCCCTACATCAAATCATATCACCTTAGTGGAGATTTTATTTATCCACACTCTCATGAATCACTCACTTCCAAGACTCTACACTTCGTGTATTTAAAATTTGAAACTAAAACCTACACCATTAGATACAGAATCTAAAAATTCTCAATTTTAAAAAAAAACCACACTCAATTTTGATTTAAAATGAAGAAGTTATACCCGATTGAAGTTTGGGCAAATTTCGGTGCATGTTGTGAATAGTGACTTCGATCCATCAAAGTGATGATTTCGATGCATCGAACAAATATCGAACATGTATTAATCAAAAATAGCTCTCGGGACTTTTACATTCCAAATTCCTACAAGTTTTTTGATGCATCGAAATATGCAGTTCGATGCGTCAAAATGGGCAGTTCGATCGATGCATCGAAGTGCCCAGATTCTGCAACTCTACAAATGGTCATTTTTGACCTTCTAAGCCCTTTCTACCAATGTAATTTATTCTTATAACCTCTAAATCATACAAGAAATGAGTCTACAACATTCACAAGTTTTAAATCATGCTCATAATCAAATCATGCACCAATGTGAGTCATTCTCCATCATAAACATATTCCAATTTATATTGAAATCGTCCATTACTATATTAGTCCATCAAATGAAACTAGATGTTCTTAACAAGCATTACATAGACAAATCCATATTATTTTTATAGATGACAAGATTAGAGCCCAAGCATACACATAAGTTACATTTGCCCAAAATACAACTACAACATCAAAATGAAGTCTCATGCCACAAGCAGGCATGGATAGTCACACTATGTACAAAATCCAAAAGAAAGAAAAATGTTACTAGAGTTTCACTTAGACACTTAAGTCCCATTCGTCATCAGCGCCTTATCTGTAAAAAACTTTAGAATAAAGGAGTGAACGCCACGACGGCTCAGTAGAGATACCCCAACCCACCTAAGTGTCGACTCGACATGACTTACATGAGTGCATGTCACTACATTACATGTATCGTTCAACATACATCATGTTCGTTCACAACAATGCATATATAAAAGAATGCATTAAACACGTATCATGCTTCATAATTTAAAATGAAAGAAAAAACATACACTTCTCTCTCCCTCTCGGACTTAACCCGATACCCTAACATGATTCTTGACCAACCATATGACCGAGACACTTCTCACACAATTACGGAATCCATCATTGAGAATTCACTCCTCCGAGGTGATTAGATAGTTCTAGAATAAATCACCGAGAATTCACTCCTCCAAGGTGATTAGATAGGTGATTAGATAGTTTCAGAATAAATCACTGAGAATTCACTCCTCCGAGGTGATTAGATTGTTCATGACCATCACCGAGCGTTTGTTGCTCTAAGTGAACATGTTGTTCTACCATTTTTCCCGTTTTCCTCACAATGACCCTATTCATGCATTTCGAGCATAAAGTGATCAAGCATACAAGATTCATGCTTCATAATATAAAAGCTAGTTATAAAATCACGTAGCATGCATTTCACCTCTACAAAGTCACAAGTATGATTACCTATATATGTAACACCTAGCATACAAATCATATATGCTCATAAAATTCACTTAAGCACATTTTTGTCATGCTTCACTAATGCATACATTTTATATATAAAGAAGGCATGCATTTTAACTCATACAATATCACATAATACAAATATGCTCATTTAATACATTTTTAACAAAAGTGTACCAAACCCTAGCATATAAGTGTACATGTTCATTTTCTCTCACTCATTCACTCCTCACATCATGCATACAACATATACATACTAATTAAATTTAAGAAACTAAAGAGAGATAGAAATTCACCACATCCCACCCCTCTTACCATTCTAAAACATGCAATACACAACCCTAGCTCTCACCGTTTCTCCCAAAACTCTAGAATTGACAATTAAGTGAGAACCCTACCTCGAATTTTGAAGCTATCTAAGCAATCTCCAAAATTTCTAGCAAGGTCTACCTTGGCAAATGTTGAGTTTGTTCAGTTCAAACCGAAACCCTTGTCGTCCCCTACACATTTCCCTTCTTTGATAAAACCCGAATCCAAGCCTCAAGCCTTCAAATTGTAAAGAGAAGGTAGAGGGAGAAAGAAGAAAGGAAGAGCAGTTGGGCGTGAGATCTGAGAAATGAAATATCTCAACTGAGTTGCCCCTTTAAAGCCCTAAAGCTTCAGAATCTGCTCAACGTACAACCGACTAAGAGTGTCCACATCATCAGTCACCCAAATAGGGAGCAAATACACCACCTTGGTCAATCAATCCACAACATCATGGCCCTTCCTCGACCTTAGTAATCCTATCACAAAATTTGTGGTGACGTGTTCCCACTTCCACATAGCTATCGGTAATGGTTGCAACAAATCCGCCAGTCTTTGATGCTCGACTTTCACTTGTTGACAAGTGAGATACCTTGCTACAAACTTGTTGGGATTGTATGCCCTTTATAGCACCAATTGGGATGTAATGACATTGGCTTATCAATAAGAATATGTTGCTTATCCAAAACACTATTTATATATTATGAATGCTATGTATTGATTAGGTTCAAGACCCGAATCGTAATAACTTGGTGCGTACATGGTATGGTTACCAAATTCGGGAACACAAGTCACTTATATTGCGTTATCATAAAATGTTTTGTTCATTCAACAATAGTGGGTGGACTCCCTATTGATAAAGAATATAACAAGGTCACCGACAAGTTATAATCAAAGAAATTGTAATGACGTCATTGCAATTACTACTTGTTAGTGTTATGGTGAATGTTATCCTCAAGTATGAGGGAGTGATGAACCCTAGGCACTGTTGGTTAGCACTTTGATATATACGGTGGGCCTCAAGGTCTAAAATCTAAATATGTTAGGTGTTGGTTGATCACGTACTTTGGAACATGCTCCCAAGATTTATATCTATGTTGGTGACGGGTGTAGAATAGTGGGTGTTTGTCGTTGCTTTTCTACACTTCGTACAAAAAATAATAAAACCTGCAAAAACTTTACTAAAAATTGTATAGTAGTAAGCAGGGTCGAACCACTCTCAAGTGAGAATCAGTAACAAGTCTAAACTTCAAAACCTAAATCTCTTGAGATGAAAAATGAATATTTAAAAAAATAAAATTCTGATTTTTTATTTAATAATAAAAACTAATATTAAATGTCTTAGATCAAATGATAGGACAAATCTCAAGG
Organism: Cornus controversa; assembly: GCA_026545225.1. Taxonomy (NCBI): domain Eukaryota; kingdom Viridiplantae; phylum Streptophyta; class Magnoliopsida; order Cornales; family Cornaceae; genus Cornus; species Cornus controversa. Next base: position 63,187,056 of record CM048846.1, on the reverse strand, counting down.
AAAGAGAATTCACCACCATGGATCCATATAAATAAAGTTTTTTTTTATATTCTTATCTAGTTTTTCCTCCAATAACCAATACACTTCACCCATTTGACGGGTGTAGAATAGTGGGTGTTTGTCGTTGCTTTTCTACACTTCGTACAAAAAATAATAAAACCTGCAAAAACTTTACTAAAAATTGTATAGTAGTAAGCAGGGTCGAACCACTCTCAAGTGAGAATCAGTAACAAGTCTAAACTTCAAAACCTAAATCTCTTGAGATGAAAAATGAATATTTAAAAAAATAAAATTCTGATTTTTTATTTAATAATAAAAACTAATATTAAATGTCTTAGATCAAATGTTAGGACAAATCTCAAGGAAAGAGAATTCACCACCATGGATCCATATAAATAAAGTTTTTTTTATATATTCTTATCTAGTTTTTCCTCCAATAACCAATACACTTCACCAATCCAATTAGAACTTGGAAAGATGAAGGAAAATATGGAATAAAAAAAATGACTTGATTATATATGAGAGAGACATTCTTTACTTAATCTGATGCACATTGGCTAGGTAAACAGAGGTAGGCATTCTTCGAATTACCATTATTTGGCAAACACGAAAAATCCTTCCTCTAATTTTATAAAATAAAATCCAGAATAGAAGAGTAGAAGAATGCTCTTGCGAGGAAAAAGTAGACAAGAAAATAAAACAACTTACCTATACTTCAGCCATGGTGGCTTCATCACTCCCTTGAGAAGGATGTTTACGCTTGCATATTAAAAGAAAACAAACAAATAGAAATGAAACTACTACTCATCATTGAATCAATAAAACAATTACACTATTTTTTTCTATAATTTCTCTACAATTTCTAACCCCCTTCACCATCCCCTAAGACCCCCTATTTATAGAGTTAGAGGGGAATGATTTAGGTGGGAAAAATTTTAAATACAAAATTCAAAATACAAATTTGAAATGCCAAATTCAAAATTCAAAAACAAAAATTCAAAATACAAAATTTTGAATTTGAATATCTAAAATTTGATTTTCATATCTTTAATTTCAATTCTGGACTGCAGACGTGGCCGTGTACAAAATATTTGGCAAAGTTTTGAACTTGAGACCTCTTGTGAAGTAGATTGCACAGAATACCATCTCTCCTACAATTTTTCTTATGTTCATCTTTGGCTATATATATCCTTTTTAGCCCTCTTTTGCTGCTTTTCTTCTTCTTTGGAAATCAACCCCTATAAAACATAAAATGCAAAGATAAAAACCTTTAAATAAAATAAAAGATGAATTAAAAACTTATTTTAGGATATAAAATAGCAAGTTTTGTGCACTTATCAGCTGGCTAATTTATTATAACTTGATTAGTTTAATCAATAGTAAATCCAAGCACTTAGATTGAGGGCACTTATACGTCCATATCCAATTGTGCGTAGAGAGAAATTTCGTATAATTAACACGGGTGCTGTAGGATAAGGTAACACAAGTTTTAAAAACAACACATGGTTCAACCATTCTCGAGTTGGAGTACAGTCATACTTATATAGTGGAATTAAGTTATGGTTAATGAATTATTAAAAATTAAGGTCATCGGGCCAATTTATAATCCATTGGAGCTAATAAGAGTTTGGGCTCTTAAACAAGATCTCCATTTCTAGCCCACTGGGTCGATTTAAAACTAACTGGGTTGTTAAATGTGGATTGATTTAATATTCTGGGGGCATTTGTAATTTAATTACATGCTAAGGGCACTAGTGGAATTATATATAAATATATATTAGATATTTTAATACCCTGGAATACATATTTATATATATAATTTAAATATATATATACAAATATCTTATTTTTCATGGGAGAATATAAGATATGGAGTGTGTATATACTTTTCTTTTATATGAGAATATGATTTATCATATCTTGTCATATATGGTAAGGAAAAATTTGACTTAGGAGAGACTCTCCTATAAATATGTCATATTATCTCCCACATCAACACACACAAGTACGTAGAAATCAGTTCTCAAACCTAGGGTTCTCCCACAAGAACTAGGTTTTAGAGAATTAACTTCAAGGGTTATAGCGGTGATTCTTATGGGTAGTACAACAAGGAGATTGATTGATTCACCAACTGTTGAAGACTAGGAAGTTAAAAAATTATCCCCATCAGGTATATGATCTGTTACGCCCCGATTTTCGTTCTCTGAAAACCAAAGGTGACTGGATTGTCACTAACTCGATTATCCTATGGTACCATTCTCTGATACCATGTTGTCATGCCCCAATTTCTGTTCTCCGAAAATTAAAGGTGACTGGAGCTAATTATTCACACTCCAACCACAATGGTTTCACATTTTGATTCCATATTGTCATGCCCCGATTTTTATTTTCCAAAAACCAAAGGTGAACTCATCTGTTAATCCCTAATGAACTTTCTTCACTCTCAAATACTACATAAGATTAACTCTTTTCTTGCACATGGATGTGCTAACTCAACCTCCACCACAACCAACCTCATGAGCCCAACATCAACCCACACTTACATAACCCCTCAATTCCAAAACTCAACTCCTCATATGACTATAAATTGAAACTAAAACTCTCATCATTGGATAGAGAATTCAAAAAAACTCAATTAAAAAAAAAACCACACTCAATTTCGATTTAAATCAAAGAAATTATGCCCGATTGAAGTTTGGGCAAATTTCGGAGCATGCTGTGAATAATGATTTCGATGTATTGAAATGATGGTTTTGATGCATCGAACATGTATCGCTCAAAAATCACTCTCGGAGCTTTTGGTTTCTCAAAATCTTGCAGGTTTTTTGATGCATCGAAGTGGGCATTTTGATGCATCGAAGTGCTCGAACTGATACACCTGCAAAAAATCCTGCAACTTTGCAATTGGCCATTTTTGGCATTCTAAGTCCCTTCTACTATCATAATAATTTCATACAACTCTAAAATCATTCAATATAGGAACCTACATCATTCACAAGCATTAAATCATACTCATGATCAATCACACCCCAAATATTCACATCCAAGGACTATACATACTAGAATCAAAACCAACATCTTTCCATTCAACTTCAAAAGTCACATATGGTCCACATATGGTCATTACCTTTGAAACTAAAGTGTACCAATATAAATCAAATGTAAATACAATGATTTTTAATTAATCCACATGCCACAAGCTGGTATGGACATCTGTCTACATATCAAAAGTCCAAAAATTCAAGGAACTTCAAAAGTCCATCAAGCTAATCATACCTCATCCTCCATTGGTGCCTTATCTGAAAAAAGTTTGAAATAGGGGATGAGCACCACAGCGGCCTAGTAGAAATGATCCACCCATCTCTACTCTATTTCAAGATCCATGCATGAATGCACATGAAATCATTACAAATTTATATGACAATTATTTACACTTTTTACCAATAAACAATCACGTTTTATAAATCATGCATGATGCTTCACATTTCAATGTATACATATATATAATAAATTGAACAAGTCACAATTCATATATATATAAGTCACACCACATAGTTTCATAAATTAATTCAATGGGGACTAGCTTATCACTCCAATAATAAGGGTCTCTTCGGCACCCAAACTCTACTTATGCTTCTCGGTTTACTATTCCAACGAATGCGCCATCCACTTGGCCAAGTTTTGAGTCTTTCACCCTAAGAGTCATCCCTTATCTTAATTCTCAGTGTTGTCACACCCTAAAAATCTCGCTTTTCACATAGTACATATTATCACATAAATGCACATATCTCACACAATGCAATGCATTTTCTTCCTCAACTCAAACTTGTCATAATGTCATTCCACTCATCTTATGAAAATCATCATACTTATACATTTTTCAATAAAATCATATCTTTCATGCACAATTCTAAATAGAGACTCAGATTTTCACATTTTCATCAAATGAACAAAATTTCATCAAGGAGCATTCATGGTCTCATTTTCAATGCAACGTATATAAGCCCTAACTGCCATGTTAGACATATACATATGCATAAATCACATTTTCATATATATATATATATACACATATACAAAACCCTAAACTCAAGAAATTATAACATATCTTTCATGTCACAATTAAGGGACATATAGAATTAAAGTAAAGAAGAATTTCACACCCCTACCTCGAATATCAAGCTTGGTATCCAACTTTCAAAAATTTTAGTCCTTTCAACTTCACAAATCAGAGACTTTGTTCGGTTCAAATAGAAGCCCTTGGTGTCCCCTACGCATTTTCCTTCTTTCAGAACTTCCAAATCACACCCTAACTAGTCCAAAATCTAGAGAGAAGGGGGAAAGAAGAAGTAGGAGAGTTTAGAGAGAAAAGGGGATCTATAAAATGAAATATCTCTTACCCCTTTGATATTTATCTCACTCCTTAGGATGAGAAATGACTGTTTTGCCCCTGAACCACTTAACGTACCCTCCCGACCTCCGTTTTCAGTTTTGAAAATTTTGTTGGTCTTGAAATCACTTCCTTAACACTCTAAAATTTTCAATTGGTCCATAATCAAAAATATAATTTTCTAAAATTTTTTTGAAATTTCCAGACTCACTTAACCTTATCTCGGAGTTTCCGTTAACCAAAAAGTCAAACTTTTTTAAAAATTCTCAAAACCTTCCAAAACCCTAATACAATTCTCCAAACATGTTTCTCGTATTCAAAACATGCTAAATATCATTTAAAAAGCACTTAAAGCAATAAATGATGAAAAAATTGAAAACTGGCAAAAATTGGGTACGGTCTCTACAACCTCCCAACCTTATAGAAATTTTATTCTCAAAATTAGAATGTACCTCAAGTGGTGAACAACTCGGGATACTTTGAGTGAACTTCTTATTCCCACTCCCATGTAGCTTCTTCTACCCCATGATATCTCCTAAACACTTTAACCAATGGAATGGTTTTGTTTCGAAGCACTTGCTCTCTAACGTCCAAAATCTGAATCGGCCTCTCCTCGTATGACACGTCCTCCTCCACCTTAAGGTTTGACCAATCAAGCACATATGAAGGATTCGGGTCATACTTTCTTAATATAGACACATGGAAAGTGTTGTGAACACTTGACAATTATGGTGGCAATGTCAAGCGATAAGCAACCTTTCTTACCCGATCCAAAATCTTAAATGACTCGATAAATCGTGGCGCTAGCTTGCCCATACGGCCAAACCTCATCAAACCTCTCTGTGGTGAGACCTTCAGAAAGATATGATCCCCCACCTCAAATGTCAAAGGTCGTCATCTTCTATCGGCATAACTTTTCTAACGACTTTGAGCCGTAAGAAATCTATACCTAACTACCTTGATCTTCTCCGTAGTCTCTCGGACTAAATCTGGTTCCAAAGAAACTGTCTCTCCTACCTCAGTCTAGCAGATAGGTGACCTACACTGTCTACCATATAAAGCCTCAAATGGAGCCAACTCAATGCTAGCTTGATAGCTATTATTGTATGCGAACTCCACCAATGGAAGGTGATCCTCCCAACTACCCCAAAAATCAATCACACATACTCGCAGCATATCTTCCAGAATCTGTATAGTACACTCAGACTGACCATCCATCTAAGGATGAAAAGTTGTACTAAAGTGAAAGTCTGCATCCAGTGTTACTTGAAAACTCTACCAAAACCAAGATGTAAATTGTGGTTCTCTATTAGAAATAATAGAAACTGGCACGCCATGAAGTTTAAGGATCTGCTCAATGTACAATCTACTGAGAGTATGCACATCATCAGTCACTCTGATAGGAATAAAGTGAGCTAATTTCGTCAATCTGTCAATGACCACCCAAACTGCGCCGTAACTCCTCATCGACCTTAGAAGTCCCATCACAAAGTCCATAGTGACATGCTTCCATTTTCACATAGCCACAGGCAATGATTGTAACAACCCTGCTGGCCTCTGATACTCGACTTTCACTTATTGACAAGTGAGGCACATTGCCACAAATTGAGCTACATCCTTCTTTATACCTTTCCACCAATATTATCGGCGTAAGTTATGATACATCTTAGTACCAACTCGATGTACTGCTAGTCTCGAATTGTGAAACTCCTTCAGAATCTCATCCCGACAGGCTAAGGAAATAAACATCTTCCCTTTGAATTTTATGCTCTCATCTGAATGAACTGTCCATCCTCCCACTACTTTGCCACCCGAAATTCGTGTGCGAATAACCTCAATCTCACTATCCTTTCTCTACTATTCAATCACTCTACTCACAAGAGTTGGTTAAGCAATGAGAGTAAATAATATCGTCATTCCATCATCCTCATAAAAATGTAATCCCATTTTTGAAATATCTTCCATCATCTTCCACTCCCGCATGGTAAGCTTGCTAAGCTACCATGTGACTTCCTACTCAATGTATCCGCTATCACATTGGCATTTCCTCGATGATATTGCAAGTCGAAGTTATAATCTTCCATATACTTCATCTACCTCCGTTGCCTCATATTTAAATCCTTTTGTAAGAAACGATATTTGAAACTCTTATGATCCAAAAACACTTCAAACTTCTCACCATACAAATAATATCTTCATACCTTAAGTGCAAAGATCATCGTCGCCAACTCTAAGTCGTGTGTCAAGTAGTTTTGTTCATGCGTCTTCAATTGCCTTGAACCATACGCCACTACTCGTTTAGTTTGCATTAGCACACATCCCAAACCGAATCGTGAAGCGTCACAATAAATCATGTACCCCAACCCACATTCCGGAATGATCAAAATTGGCACCGAAGTCAAATGATTCTTCAATTCCATGAATGCATGCTCGCAAGCATTATTCCATACAAACTTCACTCTTTTTCGGGTAAGCTTAGTCATTAGTGTTGCTAATCTCGAAAAATCCTTCACAAATCTCCGAAATATTCGGCCAATCCCAAGAAACTACGTATCTCAAATACACTTTTAGGTCTTTCCCAACTCATCACTGCCACTATCTTGGATGGATCCTCAAATAATCCTCCTTTGGACACAACATGCCCAAGGAATTTTACCTCCGCTAACCAAAATTCACATTTTTCATACTTGGCATATAATTGATGTTCTCTTAGAAGCTGCAACACAATCCTCAAATGACCCTCGTGCTCCTCTTCCGAAGATGAGTACACTAGGATGTCATTAACAAACACAACCACAAACTTGTCCAAGTAAGCATTGAACACTCGATTTATTAAGTCCATAAATATTGTCGGTGTATTCATCAAACCAAACGGCATCACTAAAAACTCATAATGCCCGTATCGTGTGCGAAAAGCTATTTTCTAAATGTCTGCCTCTCTAATCCCCAACTGATAATAGCCCGATCTCAGGTCTATCTTTGAGAAACATCTCAAACCCCTAAATTGATCGAACAAGTCATCTAACCTTAGCAAATGATACTTATTCTTGATCGTCGTCCGATTCAACTTTCGATAGTCAACGCAAAGCTGCAAAAACCCATCATTTTTCTTAGTAAAAAGAACCGAAACTCCCCAAGGCGAAGTACTAGGACGTACAAATCTCTTGTGTAGTAGCTCTTGCAATTGGTCCTTTAACTCTTTCAATTTAGCCCATGCCATTCGGTACGGTGCCATCGAAATGAGCGTGGTACCTGGAGCAAGATCTATCACAAACTCCATTTTCCGTTTCGGAGGTAATTGTGTCAAGTCCCCCCAAAACACGTCTACAAACTCACACACCACATAAGGAAACTCTCTAAGTGTCTCATCATCACCATCAACATTTAGGCTCACTAAGAAATGTCCAAGTCCTTTCTGTTCACAAGGACCATGCGAAGACGACAAGTAAAAGTCATCCCGCTCTCCCACAAAACAAATGCTAACACCTTCCGGTGTGTATAAAATCACTCACCCCTGATGACAATCAATAGTGGCTCTATAGGTCGATAACCAATCCATACCCAAAATCACATCAAAACTAGACATATTGAGAAGGATGAAATCAAACACTAATCGATTTCCCAAAATCTCGATCTCGCAAGATCAGCATACCCTACTCAAAGTCACTCTACCACCAACTGGCGTATCAAGGGATAAAATTGAGTCCAAATATGACACCTCCAACCCCAAAGCACAAGCAAATGCATATGAAATGAATGAATGTGATGCACCCAAGTCCACTTAAACCCTAACCCACGAGCTAGATACAAGAAATGTACCTCGGACCACCGACGATCATGAATAGGTCTCTGCTGGAACAAAAGTGAAGGCACAGCCCTGTGCTTTCTAACCCTGTTATCCCATACCCTGATGTGAAAACTGCTGACTAAGAGTGCTATACGCGGCTCCTCTAACTGGTGCCCATGAACTCTGAACTGACAGTACTATTTGTAATTGTGGCAATGCCCTAAAACTTGACTATGAGGTAGCAGGCTGTGTAGGACACTGCTGTGAACCAACCCCACTCTGTGCACCCCTCCTCTATAGGCAATTCCAACTAGTATGCCCCATCTACTAACAATGGAAACCCTCTTGTCTGCCACTGAAGGATTCTTCCTTTGAGTACACTTAGTCATTTTATGTCCCGGCTTCTGATAATTGAAGCAAACCACTCTAGATCGGACAAATCTAGTAGGTATTGGCACAGATGCTATTGATTGACTCTGTTGTCCTCGTAAGAACAACTCATCATCCCTTCGCTTCTTTCTAGCACGATTGTCCAGAAGGGACCTCGTGTTCCTTATTTGGTTCTTAGTTTCCCTTATCCTTTGGTTGTCATTGCCAAGCTCCTCGGCTACCAAAGTCCTCTCTACCACTGCTGCATAGTTCGTCAAACCTAGAATCTCAACTTTATCCCACAAATAGGGTCTGATACCTCTTATAAATTATTTGATCTTCAACTCTTCTGTTAGAATCATCTCTTTTGCAAACCGAGCCAAAGATGTAAATTTGGTCTCTACTCCATCACTATCATTATTTCTTGAGTTAAGTTAAAGAATTCTCTCCTTATACTGTCTTTCACCATTATCGGGAAGTACTTTTCGAAGAAAAGCACTTGAAATGTGTCCCATTCCATCGTCTCAAGATCATTATAATCTCTGATGAATTTTCACCAACGACTAGCCTCTTTTACAAGATAGTGAGTGGCCATTTTCACCCTCAAATCCCCATTTATTTCAAGTATGATAAGGAGCTTGACAATTTGATCTAGCCAGTTCTCTGCCACCATGGGATCGGATGCCCCAGAATAGGTCGGTGGACTATGTTTCTTAACATGTCCCAATGCCATTATCATTCGGCTAGGAGGAGCTACTCTCGATGAAACTTGTGTCTCCTCTTGGGTTTCTCGTTGTATCTCCCTAGCAATTTGCCGCATGGTAGTGACCATGTCGCACATGAATTGCTCTTCTCCTATAGGAACTACTTCCGGTGTTCCTCCACAAGCTCTTCTTGGTGGCATCTTTCTATATAGATGACAAGAAGACACTTAAGTCCAAGGCACAAATATCGTTGTCCAATTCCATTCATGCATACTCACAACATGTAACCTAACATGTTATATAAAACAAGTAAGCACATAAAAATTTTCATATGATATGCACTTAGTCCTAACTTACACTCAAAATCTTCAAATCTACTATCATAACCTCAATTCACAAGTCTAGAAATCATCAAGTCCCTTCAATTCAAAACGTGGCTTAACCATTTTCCCATCGTCCTTAGGTATTCAAACTAGGTTAAGCTCTCAAACTTACACGTGGTATGACCATTCCCGTAGTCCCTAGATATTCTGACCTAGAGCTCTAATACCATGTTGTCATGCCTCGATTTCTGTTCTTCGAAAACCAAGGATGACTGGGTTGTCACTTACTCACTTACCCCATAGTACCATACTCTGATACCATGCTGTCATGCCCTGATTTTTGTTCTCCAAAAATCGAAGGTGACTGGGGCTAATCATTCACACTCCAACCATAATGGTATCACGCTTTGATACTGTATTTATTTCACACCCCTACCTCGAATATCAAGCTTGGAATCCAACTTTCAAAAATTTCAGCCCTTTCAACTTCACAAATCGGAGACTTTGTTCGGTTCAAACTAAAGCCCTTAGTGTTCCTTACGCACTTCCCTTCTTCGGGAACTTTCAAATCAGACCCTAACTAGTTTGAAATCTAGAGATAATGGAGAGATATGAAGTGGGGGAGTTGAGAGAGAGAAGGGGATTCGTAAAATGAAATATCCTAGACCCATTTGATATTTATCTCACTCTTTGGGATACGAAATGACTGTTTTGGCCCCGAGTCACTTAACGTACCCTCCTGACCTCCATTTTTGATTTTGAAAACTCCATTCATCTTGAAATTATTTTCTTAACACTCTAAAATATTTCATTTGGTCCATAACAAAAAATAAAAATTTTCAAAATTTTTTCGAAATTTTTGGACTCACTTAACCTCATACCGGGACTCCCATTGACCAAAAAATTAAACTTTTCTAAAAATTTTTAAAACTTTCCAAAACCCTAATACAACTATCCAAACATGTTTTCCGCATTCAAAATATGTTAAATATCGTTTAAAATACACTTAAAGAAATAAATGATTCTAAACCCCGAAGAACAACAACAAGCACATTCAAAGTCATGTCGTTTTTCCTCCACGATTCAACAAATTCAAAAAATCGTCAACAAAACTATTTGAGATCAAGCTTCTTCAGCCCTCGATCAGAAATTCTAACCAGTTTTCTTCAACAACAAACATTTGAAGAGGACTCTCAACAACCCGATTTAAGATCAAGCTCCAGAAGCCCTTGAATCTGGATCACCAATAAGATCGAATTAGAGGAATTTGTCTTTCTTTCGTAAAGATCCACAGAGATTTGTAAACCATATTTCTTGAAATTAATATATTTGATATATTTGTCCACGTGTTTTGATCTTATTCTCAGACTCGAAATTTGTGTGTACACACCTCTCTCAAACCCTGCTCAAGCAAGAGTTTTATGCACTGAGAACATCTTTTTTCTATTAGTATAGTGTTTTCTAAATAAAAAATTTTTAAAAAAAATGATAAAATTCTGAAATAAAAATATATTGGCCTTTTACTTTTTTATGTTTCTAATTATTTTTATTATTATTACAGTACTGCTTCCTACTATAATTAGCAAATCAAAGGAAAAAAACTTTTCAATGATAAATTTTTGAAACTCCTTTTTTATGTAAAATTTTTTTATTTAGAAAACATTATTGATTATATTAGTCGCGAAAATAGTATATATGTTAGTTATATTTTTATTTTTTTAAAATCTTAAATAAAGTTCTATTAGCCTTTTATTATTTTATGTTTCTAAATTTATTATTTGAAAATTTTATCAAACTATTTTTTATTTTGTAAAAAACACTTTATTTATAGATAAGGGCATAATGGTCATAGTAAAGGGTATATATGTCATTTTAGGGGTCAAGTTATCCACTTTTATGAGATGAAAGACATATTTGATTCAAGAAATAGTTTAAGTGGTGTTTTTGCACATGGAAAATTCTTCTGGGATTTTTTTTTTTACACTTTTAAAAGAATAATGTTACGTTTGGTACGCAACAATGGAATGGAATGGAATGTCAATATTACTGCTTTGGATCCATTCCTTTGTTTGGTAAGAAAAACTAAAGTGGGAATGACCATTCCGCGTCATTCCTTTGAAATGAAAAAGAATGAAAATTCATTCCACTACTCAACCTATGGAATGATCATTTCATTTCTAATAAATATTAAAAAATAAAATCTAGTTATCAAAAATAATGTAATCATCATTCCATTCCTGCATCATTTCATGTTTGAAACCAAACAACAGAATGGGAATGACCATTCTATTTCATTCCCATTCTCATTATATTCTCACTTTAATGGAATGTTTATTCCATTCTATTGTTACGTACCAAACGCAGCATAACAGTTGATGTTCAAGTTGTATTAATGTGTCGTATCATTCTTGATCCAAATTACACATATATGAGTAGGAGCCTGGATCCTTTGCTGTCAACAGCATAAAAATATCTCTGTAGTAGCCAAAATGACCACGTTTTTGTTGATTTGTAAAGCATTTATTAAATGCTAAATTGATTTTGCTAGAGTTACCTAACTAAAGAAACTTAATAAAAAAATATTTAGAGTGTCTGATCCTTCTACCAAAAGCAATGTTCCTCTTCAAAGTACCGCAATATATAATTCTCTAAATATATTTTTGTGTTTCCTTCACTTAAACTTCAACAACTTTTACTATAAATTGAATTTTTTGATGAAATCATTTATGTTAGAAAGATAATTATGAGAGCTTCAATTTGAGTACAACTTAGACTATGTTTCGACTTAATTTGTTTTTAAAATAAAATTATTTAAAATCAACACATTTACTTCATAAATAAACAACATATTTTGCTATTTCAACATCTCCAATTCTATATTTAACTAAATTAATTCATCTCTCTAAAACTCAATTTAAAATTTTAAATATATTTTAGAAATAATATATGTATATATGTGTGTGTGTGTGTGTGTGTGTGTGTGTATATATATATATATATATATAAAGAGAGAGAGAGAGAGAGAGAGAGAGAGAGAGAGATAAAAAGAGTTTAAGTTAATATTTATAAATTTTAGAATTTATATAGATTTAACATACTTAGGATTAAAGTGAAAATTTATAAAAGTAAAATATAAAAAAAATTATTTATAATATTATTTTATTAATTTTATTTTCTTTTTAAAGAGTTATAATATTATTTTAAAATAAATTTATTTAAAATCAACACATTTACTTCATAAATAAACAACATATTTTTCTATTTTAGTAGCTACTCTCTAAAACTCAATTTAAATTTTTAAATATATTTTAGAAATAATATATGTATATATATATATATATATATTTAGAGGGATAAAAAGAGTTTAAATACATATTTATAAATTATATAGATTTAACATACTTAGGATTAAAGTGAAAATTTATAAAAGTAAAATATAAAAAAAATTATTTATAATATTATTTTATTAATTTTATTTTCTTTTTAAAGAGTTATAATATTATTTTAAAATAAATTTATTTAAAATCAACACATTTACTTCATAAATAAACAAGATATTTTTCTATTTTAGCAGCTACAATTCTATTTTTAACTAAGTTAATTCATCTCTCTAAAACTCAATTTCAATTTTAAATATATTTTAGAAATAATATATATATTTAGAGGGATAAAAAGAGTTTAAATACATATTTATAAATTTTAGAATTTATATAGATTTAACATACTTAGAATTAAAGTGAAAATTTATAAAAGTAAAATATAAAAAAATTATTTATAATATTATTTTATTACTTTTCTTTTCTTTTTAAAGAGTTATAATATTATTACAAACTTAATAAAAAAATACTATAACTCTTTCCAATACTAAAGTACCATAACTTTTCCCAACACAAAAAAAAGTAATATAATAATATTTTAACTTTTTCAAAGAGAAAAGAAAATTAATAAAATAATATTATAAAAAATACTTTTTTATATATTTTCACTTTTATAAATTCTCGTGCTAATCTTAAGTGTGTTAAATCAATATAAATTCTAAAATTAATAAATATTTATTTAAGGTATACGATGTTAGCATTCTCATTTTCTACGTTTGCACTCTCATCTTAAATTAAATGAGATTTCTAACCTTAACTTCACAACTAAATGATAATTGTTTTTCAAATTACGTAACTACCCATTCTGATATCCCCTCCATGTCTCCAATCTTTAATGCTTTCGATATCTTTTGACACGATCCAAAAAAAAAATTATCCAATAATAAAGTACTAAAAAATAGTTATTTCTTTCTATTTAGAAAGGACCCAAAAAAAAGTTATCTATGTTGAAAAAATTATCTCTTTTGACAGGACCAAAAAAGAAAAGTACCAAAAAAATTATTATTTTATTGAATAAATTATCTCTTTTGACAAGAACCGAAAAAAAGGACCAAGAAAACAATTATTTCTATAGGAACAAAAAAGAAAACTAAAAAAAAATGTTATATCTGCTGAATAAATTCTCTTTTGACATGACCAAAAAAAAAAGTACACATGAAAAAAGTTATCTCTATTGAATAAATTATCTCCTTTGACAGGATCGGAAAAAAAGTCTAGTATGCAGAAAAAAAAAGGACCAAAAAAAGTTATCTATGTTGAATAAATTATCTCTTTTGAAAGCACCGGAAAAAAAGTATGGTACACAAAAAAAAAAAAAAAAATTTATCTGTATTGAATAAATTATCTCTTAGTTTTGACATGACTAAAAAAAAAGAGTACTCATTATCTCTTTTGACAAGGCAAAAAAAATGTTATTCTAGTTGAATAAATTATCTCTTTTCACAGGATAAAAAAAGTTCTATTTTGGCTAGAATTCAAAAAAAAAGAGAGAGAGAGTTTAAAAAATTAATTAGTCAATTGTCTAAAAAATTAATTAGATTAATTAATGAGTTTTAATCAATTAATCTGAACATCTAGTTTTATGATATTATGTTATTCTTTAGTGTCCCGAGATATATAGTATAACATATAATATTTATAAGTAATATAAGTTAGACCATTTTCTTTTATTTTGTAAAATTTTGATTAATTAGTCAAGTGTCTAAAAAAATAATTAGATTAATTGATGAGTTTAAACCATTCAATCTGAACATATAGTTTTATGATAGTTATTCTTTAGTGTCCCGAGATATATAGTATAACATATAACATTTATAAGTAATATAAGTTAAACCATTTTCTTCTATTTTGTCAAATTCCAATTAACTAGTAAGTGTCTAAAAAATTAATTAGATTAATTGATGAGTTTAAACCATTTAATTTGAATATCTAATTTTATGAAATGTATTATGCTTCTAATTGTGTCATACTTTACCATGACATTCCTTACATGTGATTGATGAACCCGTTATATATTATTATATATTCTTCTATTTAGTTAAAGTAATATAAATTTTATCACTCATTTATTTTTTGTCAATAATACTTCAACATTAATATATATTAGAATGTTAATATTATATTAATATGGAGAGAAATTGACGATGATCTAAAAAATATGCTAATTCAGTGAGATGTATAATTAATGTTTGTTCTCGATATTCTATTATTTGAATGAGATTAACATTTTTATTTGATTTCAATATAGTGAAGATTGTGTTATTGATTTAGTTAATAATATAATTAATAATGTTTGTTTTTTATATTCAAAATGAAGGAGGAAATATTATTGTAATTTAATTAATGTTTTAAACTTATTTTAATAAATGGTCCAAACTTTCAGCATTATAAATTAAATATTATTGTTTCATCTTATATAAACAAAAGGTAGTGTTGAACTATTGGTAGGAGTGTCTAATTAACTTTAGAATGGCTGAGCACGTCTAGGGGTTGGCTTAGTTTTAATTCCTCACAACATCATAATTTTTTTAATAAAAGACCCACCATTATCATATCAAACTTGGATAAATTATTAAAGAAAATAGGGAAATGATAACATTCTTATTTGAAAAAGATAAATAAGAGAAAATAAAAGAAACAATTTTAATCAATTTACTATCATACCCTTTTGTGTTTATATTATAAGTTATGCCCAAATGTCTTCTTTAAAATGTTAGGATTATTTTCGGAATTGTGAAAGATTTACTTATTCTTATCATTTCTCTCCAAATCTTCCCACTTTTGGGAGGATAGCAAAATAGAGATTTAGAGGGATAAGCTAGAAAGCATGGACACTTCGTATATATTGTCAGACACTCGGACACTCCTCGGACACGTGTCAGACACTCCTTAGAAGTGTCTTGGAATTTTTTTTTTAGGACACGGCAAGGACATGCGGGGGACACGGCAAGGACACGTGGGGGACACGGCGGGGTACATTTTGTAATTTTTAAAAGTGCAAAAAAAACCCTGAACTTTTCCAAAGTTACAAAAAAACCCCTTTGAACTATTTTTTTGAACATTTCAACCCCTCATCTTCTAAAAGTTGACATCTTGACCCCTTAAAATAACTATAATGACATATATACCATTTATATGACTATTATGCCCTTTTCTATATAAATATAGTATTTTCTAAAATAAAAAATTTTAAAAATAAAAAATAGTAAGATAAAATTCCTAAATAGTAAATTTAGAAACAAAAAAATAAAAAATTCAATAAAACTTTATTTAACATAAAGTCATGTTAGTTTATTTGGTATTTTGTATTTAAATTTATTTGTTTGTTATTAGAAAAATGAGTAATATGCAAGATTCTAGTAGTGGGTTTGAATATAATGAATATTCTTTTTGAAAATACATTAATTGGTTGATAATAAATTGAAGTATTTGTGTGATTTATTATTTTTTTATTGTTAGATTTATGGTATTGTGGATATTGGTTAACTTGTTGAATATATATTAATATATTATTTCATAGCCGTATCCCCGCCGTGTCGTGTCCTGTTTTTTTGAAATTTGCCGTGTCGCCGTGTCCGTGTCATGTCGTACCCATGTCCCGTGTCCGTGTCCGTGCTTCTTAGGGGATAAGTTATCCCTCCAAATATCTCCTTATCTTTTGTCTTTCTCTTACTAATGAAAAACCAAATAGAAAAAACATTATCCTTTCCTTTATTTTCTTTTATTTTCCTTTCAATTCCATGAATCCAAACTAGCTCTAAATAAATTAAATTTGTTTAGAAAAAAATTAAATATGGTGATTTGTGAACTAAATGAATTATAAATTTTCAAATTCTTGCTTTTATCAATCCTCTCTGTAATATTTTGTTTTGAATTTTCTCTATCTAATATTATATTTATTTTTTGATAAAGTAATATTGAGTGTGTCAAATATGTATAAACTCTAAAAATCTATAAATATCTTTTTTTTTGGTCTTGTCAAAAGAGATAATGAGTACTCTTTTTTTTGGATTATGTCAAAATTAAGAGATAATTTATTCAACAGAAATAAATTTTTTTTAATTTTTTTTGCATACCATATTTTTTTTCGGTGCTGTCAAAAAAGAATTTATTCAATGGAGATAACTTTTTTTTGGGTTTTTTTTTTTTGAAAAAATTACACCTAGGTCCTACTTTTCCCTCCAAAAGACAAATAGGTCCTATAATTTTGTTTATAGGACCAATAATCCCTACTTTTGAAACTCTTTTACATTTATAAGTTCTAAACCACTCAACATTCCATTTATATCCTTACAAAATTAGACTAAAATTTTGCAATTTTAATTTCGTAAGCCAAAATTTTATATTTGGATATTTAAACATGTCTAAATTTTTTCTATTAACAGTTAGATTTTTTTCATTAATATATTTTTTATTTTCAAAAAAATTATTATTATTTTTTCAAAAAGATAAAATTTTATTCAAATTGTTTCAATAAAAAGAAATTATAATATTTTATTAATTTTTAAATAAAATTTTAATTTTTGTATATGAAAAATTATTGTCGAAAAATCTACAAAAGATTTTTGGAATTAAATTATGAAAATAATTGGCCTTTTTTTTAAAAATAATAAAATATTATTCAAATTATTTCAATAAAAATAAATTATAATATTTTATTAATTTTTAAATATAATTTTTAATATTTGTATATGAAAATTTATTGTAGTAAAATCTACAAAAAAAAAAAATTGGAATTGAATTTTAATTGTATTAATTTTAAACCTAATTTGGTAAGGGTATAAGTGAAAAGTTAAGTGGTTTAGAACTTAAATGGAAAAATGTTTCAAAAGTATGACTTCATGGTCGTATAGAAAAATTTATAGAATTTATTTATCTTTTGCATGAAAAAATAGGACTTAGTTGTAATTTTTCCTTTTTTTCTTCTGCATACCATACTTTTTTCTTGGACCTATCAAAAGAGATAATTTATTTGACAAAGATAACTTTTTTTATGGGTACTTCTTTTTTGGTCATGTCAAAAGAGAATTTATTTAACAAGAGATCATTTTTTCAACATAGATAACTTTTTTTTGGGTCCTGTCTAAATAGAAAGAGATAACTATTTTTTTTGTTCACTTTTTTGGGTAATTTTTTTTTTTTGATCTTGTCAAAAGATACCGAAAATATTAAAGATTGGAGACATGAGGGATATCAGAAAGGGTAGTTGTGTAATTTGAAAAATAATAATTATTTACTTATGAAGTTAAGGTTATAAATATTATTTAATTTAAGATGAGAGTGCAAACGTAGAAAATGAGAGTGTTAACATTGTCTCCCTTAAATAAATATTTATAGATTTTAGAATTTATATTGATTTAACACACTTAGGATTAGAGTGAGAATTTATAAAAATGAAAATATATAAAAAAATATTTTTTATAATATTATTTTATTAATTTTCTTTTCTCTTTGAAAAGTTAAAATATTATTATATTACTTTTCTTTTGTATTGGGAAGAGTTACGGTATTTTAGTGTTGGAAAGAGTTATAATATTTTTTTTATTAAGTTTATAATAATATTAAAACTCTTTAAAAAGAAAAGAAAAGTAATAAAATAATATTATAAATAATTTTTTTTATATTTTACTTTTATAAATTTTCACTTTATTATATTACTTTTCTTTTGTATTGGTAAGAGTTACGGTATTTTAGTGTTGGAAAGAGTTATAATATTTTTTTTATTAAGTTTATAATAATATTAAAACTCTTTAAAAAGAAAAGAAAAGTAATAAAATAATATTATAAATAATTTTTTTTATATTTTACTTTTATAAATTTTCACTTTAATCCTAAGTATGTTAAATCTATATAAATTCTAAAATTTATAAATATGTATTTAAACTTTTTTTATCCCTCTCTCTCTCTCTATATATACATACACACACACATACATATATTATTTCTAAAATATATTTAAAAATTTAAATTGAGTTTTAGAGAGATGAATTAACTTAGTTAAAGATAGAATTGGAGTTGCTGAAATAGGAAAATATGTTGTTTATTTATGAAGTAAATGTGTTGATTTTAAATACATTTATTTTAAAATAATATTATAACTCTTTAAAAAGAAAAGAAAATTAATAAAATAATATTATAATCTTCTTTTTTTATATTTTACTTTTATAAATTTTCACTTTAATTCTAAGTATGTTAAATCTATATAAATTCTAAAATTTATAAATATTAATTTGAACTCTTTTTATCTCTCTCTATATATATATATATATATTATTTCAAAAATATATTTAAAATTTTAAATTAAGTTTTAGAGAGATGAATTAATTTAGCTAAAAATAAAATTAGAATTGCTAAAATAGGAAAATATGTTGTTTATTTATGAAATAAATGTGTTGATTTTAAATAAATTTATTTAAAAGAATTAAGTTGTAACATAGTACAAGTGATACTCAAATTAAAGATCTCATTATTATTTTTCTTACAGAAATGATTTTATTAAAAAAATTAATTTATAGCAAAAGTTGTTGAAATTTAAGCGAAGAAAACACATAAAAGAGAATTATACATCGTCATACTTTAGTGTTCACACAAATAAATAAAAACGAAGTCGTTTTAAATCCATTGCAAAAGGGTCTTCTGGCATCTGAACTAACAATAATAATGATTGCCACATACCGAACGATGGGTCAGCCAAAGCGGGGGGGAGTCGGGGGACCATTTCCTTCTGTATTTCTCTTTCTCTTGTGGGAGAGAGAGACTAGAGAGAGAACAAGAAGGCCTGAATAATACGTCTAGAGAGAGAAAGCACCGTCGCCGGGGGAAAGAGAAAGCGGGCGATCGCAGCGCCATCGGAGTAGGGAGAGAAAGCGCCGCCTTGGTTGACAAATGGGCACCCTCCAGACATGGCGAAAGGCCTATGGCGCTCTCAAAGATCACACCAAAGTCGGCCTTGCCCATGTTAATAGCGATTTCAAGGTCCCTTATCCTCTCTCTTTCTCTCTATAGACACACACATACACACTCACACATAAATATACATTTCTATGTATACGCGATTCTTGTAGATTATATTGATTTGATCTCTCTTTCTCTAGATCCTCCTCCTCTGTCCTCGGCTTCCTCTAGGGTTAGCCTAGATAGAGTACAAAGGGCAGTGAACGCCCTCCTAAAATGGAAAAGCTCCAAATCGATGACCCAAAAGCCCTAACTCTTGGAACAAGACGATTTCATGTACCTTGTCCTGACCCTCAAGAAAATCCCACCAAAGGGTCGCACGAACCCTCACAAAATCTCCCTCCCACACCCTTTTCTCTCCCCACAAGACTCTTCCGAGCTCTGTCTCATCATCGACGATCGACCCAGTTCCAAACTCACTTCCGACCACGCCAAGAAGAAGATCAAATCTGAAGACATCCCTATCAGTAAAGTCCTCAGGCTCTCTAAGCTCAAGTCCGATTACAGATCCTTTGAGGCCAAGCGCAAGCTCTGTGACTCCTACGTCATGTTCTTCGCCGATAAGAGCGTGGTTCCACTGCTTCCGAAGGTTTTGGGCTTCAAGAAGAAGAAGATTCCGGTGCTGGTGGACCTAACCCACAAGAACTGGAAGGAGCAAATTGAGAGGGCATGTTTGGCGTTGTTGTGCTTGAGGACGGGGACTTGTAGTGTGGTTAAGGTTGGGAAGGTTTTGATGGAAAGTGGAGAGATTGTTGAGAATGTGGTGGCTGCCATTGATGGGGTTGTCGAGGTTGTGCCAAAGAAATGGGCTAGTGTCAGGTCGTATCACTTGAAGTTCTTGGAGTCTTTGGCGTTGCCAATATATCAGGCATTGCCAGATATGAAGTTGAAGATTGAGGGAGTTAAGAATGATGAGATGGGGATTGAGGAAGATGGTGGTGATGAATTGAGAATTAAGGAGGAGATAAGAAAGATGAGAAATTGGATAAGAAAAAGAGCACCAAGAAGGGGAGGATACACGAAGTTCGGTATATGGATGGCGATGTGGGTGAAGATGAATTGAGCAATGATGACCATGGGGATGGCTTTCAGAGTGAGAAAACTGAGGATGATGAACTGGATAGTGCTGCCTTTGGGAGTAAGAAGAGAAAGAAGGGAGATTTGGTGAAGGGTAATGATGAGAAAAGGTTGAAGGAATCAGCTAAAGTAGAGGATGGAGATGGTATAAAA
Organism: Cornus controversa; assembly: GCA_026545225.1. Taxonomy (NCBI): domain Eukaryota; kingdom Viridiplantae; phylum Streptophyta; class Magnoliopsida; order Cornales; family Cornaceae; genus Cornus; species Cornus controversa. The sequence continues at coordinate 63,165,922 of CM048846.1, read as the reverse complement.
CAGAAGGAAGACGGAGAAGATTCTGGTGGAAGGAAAGAGAAGAAGAATAAGAAGAAAATTGAACTTGGAAAGTGGAAGGATGGAGCAATGGAGGTGAATATTAAGAGAAGCAAGAAGAAACAGCCAGGGGAACGATTTATTTTGAGGGCACATCTTTCATTACAATCTGAATTATTTTAGTAAGCTCAAGATTAGAGAGTTTCATTGCAGAGGAATTTCATGGCAGTTTCAGCAGATTTTGGCCTGATCATTTCAATTTTGGTATTAATGTTATTATCTTTATATTAATTTATTAATTTTCAAGAATTTGGCATTTGGTTATTAGCTTGCCTTATTTTTTTGATGATGTAGTAGTGGCTTCTAGAATTGAATGCCTTTCATGTTTATTAGTGCTTTAAAATTTTAAAAAAAAACATTGATTTGATTGTATTCTATAATTAGGATGTTGATGTTGCGATCGTTAAAGCTACGAATCACGTTGAGTGTCCACCCAAAGATAGACATCTCAGAAGTGAGTTTTCTTATTCATAGATCCAAAATTCTCTTTTGTGGGTTCTTTAGTTTCGGCCAAAATATTTGAATTTTTTATTTCATGGTCTATTTTTTGTAGAAATTTTGGTTACCACATCTGTGATTCGTCCTCAAGCTGATGTTGCAGACCGTATACATGCTCTTGCAAGACAATTGTCAAAGACGCATAATTGGACGGTATGGATATTACTGTTTTCAGATTCATGCTAGTTTGTATTTTGCGCCTATTATTTAGATTTGATTTGTGTTTTACTTGAACTTTTTGTGGTTCTTGTTTGTCGAAATGAATTGGGGTTTACTCATCAAATGTTGTTTACTGAACATAATGGAATTTATTCCTTCTAAAATACTATGGTCATATGGATCAATTTTAAATATGACGTGGGTTGCTAGGGAAAAATCTTTTTCTTTTTCTTTTCTAACTAACGAATTTATCACTCTGTGTATCTGCATATGAATAATATGTTTCATAATATTTTTAGGTTGATAGTTTAAAATGTGAAAATCTGATTAGTACTGCTTGAATCTTTATCACTACATTTATTTAAATTGTTTGATTAGTATAAAGAACTGAATCACTTTTTAGCATATATTTGTTATATGTAGTTTTTGAACTTGGAAAGTGGCATTTGGGCCTTTCTTGATCATTTAAAACAAATGGCCCTTTTAATAGGGAAATAGAATAAGAACTAAGACAAAAAGGCGTTCACCAGAGCATCGTAAACCTTCCTTTTGAGAACCTTTAAAACACTTCCCTAATTTCTTAAAATTAATTTTATGAATTGAAATTTAAGAATGTTCTAGGGATGTTGTTTTCTTTTAAAGATTTTGTTGATTCCATTTTGAAAATTTTATAAATGAAAGTTGAAAAGGATACAAATGTATGGGAAAATATTAATTTGATTCTTTCCCAAATTTCTTTTCTTCCTTGAAATCCACAGACTTGTACCCGTTCGGTGTTGACACTTTCCTCTAGAGTGAGAAAGAAAAGAGTAGAGAGAGAGAAAAAGATAGAGATAGAGAAAAAGCTCAAGAATTCTAGCAAACCATTGAGATTGAGATTGGTGGATCTCTAACCCACGTAGAACCCTCACCGTAGACAACAGGCCGAAACCCCCAAAAACCCTAACAACATCTGGACTGACTTGTATGTTGAGGGAGATCTTTGGTGAGAAGGATGTAGGCAGCCTGGTATCTTTCATCTGACCTGCAGATTAAGCCACTGATTCGACAGCTAAACTGTGTAGTGGCTCCTACAACAGGTCTGAATTGAACGCTTTCTCCCCAACCACACTATCAACTAATCCAAGAGCCCATTTGGGGTTGATGTTGAACCACTTAAAATCATTTTTATTTTAAAAGTTTGCTTTTAAATGTGTGTGGTAACAAAAAAACACTTCTAATGATAGAGATTTTAACTTAGTAGAGATTTTGATTTAAGCTAAAATTTTTAGCTTTTAAAACTGCATTTTGAGTAAAGGTTCTATACTTTATGCAAGTGTTTTCTTTAAACAATTTTATCCATTTTTATTTTTTATAAAGACTATTTCATTTCCTTTTTTATAAGTCTTATTATTATCAAATATAAGAACACTCCATTAAAGGACATTATTGTATTATAGAATTGCTTTAAATAATATGTTACCAAACAAATTGAAAAGTATTTTAATTGTGAAGAGTACTTTATAAAATGTATCACCAAACACTAGACATGCTTTTTACTAAAAGCAATTTTATGACAGCTCTACTGATAAAAACACATTTTTTTTATTACAACATCAACGTCAAATGCGCCCCAAGACACATGGTGACTTGACCTTTGGTTCAATCTCTTCACTCATCTTTGTTGCTTTCTGAAAGGGAAGTGTAGTGGATTTTTCCATTGTAGCAATGACGGTACACCAATTATTGTTAGGGTGAAGCCGATTGCGCGCAATGGTGGTTTAGGCATCGATTGAGTTCTAGGATACTTTAGCAACAATAAGGAGGTGTTCTCAAAGGGAAAATGGAAAAGAAAATGGGACATAAATTAGGGAAATACATTGTCTAAAGGTAAGTTTGTCTAGTTGCTCAAAATTATTAAATGTCCTTTTTTGATAAGTAGAAAATGTCATTCACTGAGTACATCCTGCTTTAAGCGATATGTGAAGTTCAGTTGTTTTAAAATTTTTTGTCCATTTAATCTGTACCTTTTTATTTTAAGAGCCTTTATGAGTACATTTTTGTCCATTTAATTCTGCTTGTGTAACTATTGAAAACCTCTGAAGACATCTAGTTTTAAGTACTTAATTGCGTGCTCATGTGTTATAAAACACACTTCATTGAATTATTGAAGACCTCTGCATACATCTAGTTTTAAGTACTTAATTGCGTTATCAAACAGCCTCTATGAGAGTTGAATTTAACATCATTACATGCCAACTGGTCTTTAAGGTTTTGCCAACCTTGAATTTGATCTTTACTCTCTCTCTTTAGTTTGTGGTTTTAATTCTCTTTCAACTCTATCATTTCATTTTCAAACCATTACCTTTTGTCTTCAATACATTGACATTGTGGATGCCTAAATTTGTTGATGACCTCTGTATTAATTGTGGAACTGATTGTTTTTTAGCTCCATTTTGGTGCAATATTACTTAATAAGTGTTCGTCATAATATGATATTATCAATTGTATGGAGTGGGAATCAATTTATTTATGTGCTTTCTTAACAATTAAGGATTTCATTTCATCATAGATACTGTATCCCTTGTATATTATTTGTATATTCCAGGTTTACAATTATTGACATTCTTCATCATCTTCATATTTCTTGTACTGAGACATTCTTCAGCATCTTCAGATTTCTGTATTGAAATAAACCAACAATATCCCGGATGTTGCATTTTCGTGCTGGTTTTTTTAAATGTTTAAATGTCAATGTTATAAATTCTACAATTCTGCTATATAAAATAGTTAAGTGTAAATTACACTTACCTCCCCTCTAGTATGCAGACCTTCCCTGTGTTATCCAAATGGCAGAGACCTCCCCTGATGTTTATGTTCTGGCATCACTTTCCCCCCTCCGTTAGTGTTTACCCTTCAAATGTGTAAAAAGACTATTATGCCTTCAAACAGTGCTCGAGAATTACATGTTACCCTATTACATAATTGATGAAAAGTAAATACAACACTTGGTTCATAATTACCCCCATTGAAATAATATATTAATATAACAAGATATATTTTTGATTTATTTATTACAATTATCATTCTATATTAGTATACACTTAATAAATTATAATTACAGTATTAATCTAATTAATAAAAAAAATTATTTTAAATATAATCAATTAAGAAAGATATGCATTTAATTTGCATTTTGTATTGCGACATGTAAAAACTAAAAAATTATGTTGAAAGATATATATAAGTATTATATATATAACAGAGTTTCTAATTCATTAATGTTATGTTTAATGATAAAGATGATCACTGGTGTGATTAAAGAGCTCAGTAAGATATTTCCTTTCCGTTTGATATGTTATAGTAGAAGCTGTTGTCCCATGAGCAAGCCTAAAAAGTCTAGCCATCCGCTACCATCATTGTTGAAACCAGGAAAGAATGCATTTGCCTCCATAGAAACAATATAGTCAAGAGCAGGTCAGCAGCTTATAACAAACGGTTTGCTTGCCTCCTTACCCAAAAAAAATAAAAAAAGATCCAAGAGGGTTTTGGAATTTAGGGTTTGAGAGAGCTTGGAAGAGGGGTGTTGATGAAATTTAGATTTTAAACGATGGATGGCGACAAACAATACTGTTTATGGATTTCATCAACCTTTTGAATCACTGCTGCTATAAACACAAAGAGATATGGAGCGATAGTTGTAGAGAGAAAAAATAAAAGATCCAGATAGATTAAGCGTAAGAGAGAGAGAGAAGGCCATGCTAAAACGACAACTTGACACATTACACATACCCTTTAAAATAACCTGAATCTTATTCTCTCTCTCTCTCTCTCTCTCTTTCCCTCTCTCTCACGAGCCTTAGAAGGGAACCTAACTCACAATTTGGTTCAAGTGTTTGATTTACAAAAGATCAAGGATAATTGTCTTTTTATGGTAGTAATCACCACAAAAAAAAGCTGACAATTTAAGGTTAAGAAATTGTTTTCTAATGAGGGTATAATGGTATTTTAAACAACTTTGTTAACGCCATTGGACAATGTCTGACAGGGGAGGTTTCTGTCATTTTGGAGCCGACTCACTTGGGGACAAGGGACAAGGCATTGGGGTTTGTTTTGGATGGTGGCAGTGGTGAAGGAAGTGATGGCGGTGGTGGGAAGAGAGGATAGAGAACATGGGAGATGGTGGCTAATGGAGTCATGCAAGTAGAGAAAAAAAAAAGGTTGTGACAGCAATGGACGGTTGGAGATGAGAGTAAACCGTGGGGGTGGCAGCAGTGGGAGAAGATGGTTGTAATGGAGAGGACATTCCTGAGCGATTTTAATTCCTTTAATATCAGATGCTAGGCTCTAACGGAAGAGGGGGAGGGACAGAGGGTCATATGCTCCGGCCACCCAATGTCCTCTTCACCTCCCTAGACTCTTCCTCCATCAGCAAAATATGGCCTGTTGTAGCAACGGAGTTTTCTTTTCCCTTTTTCTTTTTCCCCTATCAAATTCATCCTACCTTGCTCACACACGCATATATATTCATATACACGTATACTAGATTTGAGATTTGATTACCCACTGCTTAGTTCAATACATAGTCACATATAAATATACATGTATATCCCCTCGATACTTACACCATGTGTATATTGTTATATCATGTACCTATTCCATAGTATTGTGAATCTGTGATTACACATATATATATTTATACAATTAAAATACTATCACTTGAGACATTTGTAATAATATATTCCTGTGCATTTATGATTCATGTTTGAGAATAGTTAAAAACCTACTGATCTTGAAGGGTACATCGTTGTTGATCCATAGATGCAATCATATATACATATAATTATAAGATTCTTTTTCATAAATTTATAAGAAGGAATCTTCAAATTTTCAGGGTCAAAGGGTGTATTTGTCCACTAACAAAAGTTTTAATGGGACACTTTTGTCATTTCAAGTCATACTTAAGGTTAGACGTCTTTTTAGTTAGTTAAGGGGTAAATAGGTCGTTTCACAAGCGTGTCCCAACGGCTTTGGGGGGGGGGGGTAGATCACACATGCCAAACTTTAGGAGGTGGCTTTATAGGGTAAACCTCAGGTATGTCTGTATGTGTCCAAAACTATTCGAGAAGTGTTGGTGTCTAGAAAGTGTAACACAAGAATGAATCCTCCTTAGAAGTGTTTGTCCTTCTCGGTAGGTTTAATTTGCTTGGATATAATCTTGCTTGAATTTTGCCTAAATAGGCTGTAATCTAACTATGTAATCTAAGTACTGGTTTGTTAAAATTTTGAATGTATAAATGTATATTAGTAGTATCATTTAATTAAATTTACATTTAATTCACGAGTTTCCTTTTGTTCCTCAAATTGACTCGTGATTGCTATATTTAACATTTGTTGAGCAGTTGAAGTCTCTATATGCTTCTTCTATATACCTATTTTTAATTAAAGGAAAAGTCCTTGTAAAAAAGAACGTGAAAGGAATGCATGATTTATAATATGTCGAGGCAATGTTTCCACGTGATATTGTAATACTCTAGAATGATAGAGTTGTTTTTCTTATGAATCTGAAAATTAACTATTGTTTAGTTGTCACACCATGCCGTCGGTTTATTGGTAAGCTACATATGATATTTTACCCGTGTTTGTATATTTTAGGGGTAAAGTGCATAAAACACTCCTGTAGTTCGAAAAATGTGCAAAAAACTCATTTCATGTTCACTTTCCTCTCTTATAGTTTGTATTTGGTGCAAATAAATCCTTATGGCCTGTAAAATTACTTTTATACTCCAAAATATTTCAGCACAAAAAATATCAAAATATTTCTTAATGTGAAAAGACCAAAATGCCCAAATTACCTTTTTAAACCTTTCTTTTTCTTTCCTTTTTCATCTTCTCTCCCCCCCACCTTCTCTCTCTTTTTCTTTTCCTTTATTCTTTCTCTCTCTTCTTTCACTGACTCTCCCTCTCGGCTCATTCTTCTCTCTCCTTGACTGATATGGGTGTCGGCAGTAATGTTGCAGTCATGCTCTGATGGTTGGCGATGAGCTATGGTGATAGGTTAATGGTGGTCACGGTGCTTGATGATGGTAGTGATGGCCATGGGTCTTTGCGTGTTGATACAGGGTCCTCTCTCTGGATCTTTGGTTGTAGCCATGGTGACTTCGGGTGGTGTTATGATGATGGAGGAGATGATGTTGACGGTAGTGGGTGAAGATGGAGACCCATTTCGGCATTTGGGTCTTTGCAAGGGCATGGATTTTCAGTAGAAGTGGCCATAGTGGTCTGTTTGGAGCTCAAGCAGTGGAGGAGGCTCTGTTGAAGGGTCTTCGGGTTCCATGGAAATCGACAATAAAGCTACGTTGATGGAGCTTAAGTTCGACAATGGGTGATGAAGAGGATGGTGGAGCCGTGGTGATGATATTGAGTTATCCGGCGACGGGAATGATGATTGGACGGTGGCTTGCCTGGTTTTCTGTGTGCATATATATATATATATATATATATGTATATAAACATAATGAGTAAATGATAGGAAACCGAAGTTTTCCTACCAAATAAGCACTAAACGTGAGGTGGCTTTGCCAAGTAGATTCTTTAAAAAATCCTAATAGAATAAGAGAGAGAGAGAGAGAGTCCTGTTTCTAACTATTCTTGATCATCTTGTTTGTTGGGAGAGAAAAAACCCTACATGATTGATATCAATTTATAACTATCTTATGGATTGTATTAAACCCATGTGTTAATCTATCATACCACATATTAGGATAAATTCTAAATATTTTATACAACTCAATGTCTCAATTGTAGTCATATAAACTCAATTTCAGTTCTTGTAGAAACTGTTAAATTAGTTTTATATTATATTATACCCATGATTAAACCCCTTCTCTGTTTGAAGGTTTGGAGAGTGTGTGGGAGAAACAAAGTGATGACCAAACTGTGTGAAAAACTTACAACTGAAATGGGTGATATATATCAACAACAATGAGTGAATAGAGAGAGAGATTTTCGTTTTCATATCATTATTGAAACAAAATTATAACCGTCCACTATTGTAGAGAGAGAGAAAAAGAAAAATAAAAGAAGAGAGAGAATGATGATGAGTGGGAAGAGAGAGAATCAGTTGGTGAGTAGAGAGAGACAGAGAGAGTGATATATAGATGGGCATTTTGGTCTTTATGCGATAAAAAATATTTTGGTATTTTTTGTGCCCAAATATTTTGGGGTGTAAAGGTAATTTTACAGGCCATAAGGGTTTATTTGAACTAAATACAAACTATAAGGGAGGGAAGTGAACATGAAGGGGTTTTCTTTGCACATTTTTTAAACGACAGGGTGTTTTATGCACTTTACCCTATATTTTAGTGATGCTTTCATAGGTGTCTTAATTATTATGGTGCACTTTATCCTATATTTTAGTGATGCTTTCATAGGTGTCTTTATTATTATGGTCATTTTTCCTGTTTACATTCTAAACTATTCCTAACGAAGCTCAACTGTCCAATTTAATTCCATTGAAGGTTTTCTGCATATTTTTTGTTGTGTGAAATAACATATGATTCTGATCCAAAATTTAGTTACTTTACGTAAAAAAAGAAAAAGAAAAAAAAAAGGAGAGACAGAGACCCAAAATTCCTGATTCTTGAATACCTTTTACTTCTTTTGTTTCCTTTATATATTCGGCAAGTCAGCATGGATTTTACTGTTTTTGTTAAACTAACATGACCATCCTGTTACTGCTTTGAATTAATGGTTGGCCACATTCTTATAACTATGTGGACAGTTTAGTTTACTGCAGTAGCCTCTATATCATCTGAACATTTATCACTCATCAGCAGCTTGGAACACTTTTTGGTGCTGCAATGCACATCTTGATTACCATTGACAGAACTAATACTGACTGCCGACAATTGTCATTATCCATATTTTACAAATTAAATTTAGGTATGAAAATGTAATGAAAAAGGATCATTTAATTTTAATTATTAAGTAGTATGGTCATGAACACTGGCAGGGGCGAAGGGAGGTGGAGCATGGCCCACTCAATTTTTTTTCAAAACCCTATTACTAGTGCTTATCTATGGATATTAAATGTGATTTTATATAGGAAAATTAAGGATGACCCCCAATTTTTTTTCAAAGCTCTCTTACTAGTGCTTATTTATGGTTATTAATTGTGATTTTATATAGGAAAATTAAGGCTGCCCCCTCCAATTTTTTTAAATATTTCTATTTATGGTTATCAGTCTATGGTAATTAAAGGTGGTTTGCAATAGAAATTAGTTCCGTCAAAGTCCAATGAATTTTTTTAGTCTTACTTTTAAAAAGTGCTACAACATATAAGTACTCAATTCATAACAATTTTATTTATTGGCTGTCAACTTTTCTTCTCTCCATTTTTTCTTCTTCATATTAATTATAGACATGCTCCTAAAAATATACAATGAAAATGCATTGAAAGAAAAAATGTTACAATTATTTTATTCTATTTTTAAATATAAATTCTTTTTGATAAGTAAAGATTGAATCAGAAAGCACCCAGAAAAAGGGAGGGCCAACCCTTAAGCAAGAACCGATTACATTTCCGAAGCAAAGGAACCTAGGAAATCAACCATTTCTCCCATGGAGTTACAAGATCGACATTGTACCCAATAAAAGAGGGTACTAATAATTGAGAATTTAAGCATCCCATTAGGAGTCTCTTCGTCTTCAAACGTTCTTCGGTTCCGCTCCCACCACAAACACCACCACACGCACAAGGGGGTTGCCTTTGAATAGTTGCGAGTTTGGGAGTCCACAAGACCACCTCTCTAGGCTTCCATCATACCTCTAGTAGAGTTAGGCATGACCCACTGAACTTTGAACAATCCCAGGAGCAGGTTCCAATAGTCTTGGGCCACTGGACAATGAAGTAAAAGATGATTAACTGACTCCTCATTTCTCTTGCACATACAATACCAATTGACAATGATCCGTTGCCTTTTTCTCAAATTGTCAAGAGTCAAAATATTCCCAAAAACGGAGGTCCATCCAAAGAAGGCCACCTTTGGGGGGGGGGGGGGACGGGGGCTTAGTGCGCCAAATAGCCTTCCACGGGAAATTCGTCCCTTCAAACCCGGAAATGCTCCTATAGAAGGATTTCCTAGACACAGGATGAGACATGATACAATATAGATATGTCGACACTTTGAATAAATAGGTAGGACATGAGACATGACTATATATAAATATAAAGTTTTATTTATATCATCTTTTGAGGAAGAAAATTATACAATTTAATTAACTTTTATACTAAGAGTTACATAATTTAAAATATGATGTTGTTTGAGATCGAAAAGATTATTATATTATACATGTTACTACTTTTCTATTTAGTAAATACAATTATATTTTAGTCCTATATATTTGAAAAAGTTCATTGGCTGCATGCTTGACTTGTGATGATATTTGTATAATGTCAATTTTTCTTAAAAAGAAAAAAAGTAGACACTTTGGGGTGTGTCGTGTTGTTTCCAAGATTGTTGGACATGGCTACTTACTCTTAGATGTGTTTATGTTATATAAGATCGGGATGTTTGGGATGCGTCGGCCAAGTGCCCAGTATGTGTCGACTAATTGTCTGAAATATATATATATATATATATTTTTTTTTAAATGTAGACACGTTCTTGAATTGTCTGTCATGTGTCCAGGAGTGTCAGTTTTTGGAACATGTTTGGCATGAACACGACACATTCGTTGATGAAGTTCTGTGCTTCATATATAAAAGTGAAATATTTATAGTGTTCATTTTGGAGGATGATCGCCCTACTAGAAATGTTGGATTCCTTGAGAAATTATGTGCACGAGAGAGAGAGAGAGAGAGAGAGAGAGAGAGAGTAGCATCCTCATTGACTATGAGCTGATGTAAGTGTAAAGATTGGAGATAGACAGATAACGGGGCAGAGGTAAATATGGCCTAAAGATAGTCTTTCACATCAAATAAGTTATAAAAATAAATAAGCTAATAAATATGATGTTTTTCATTTATGATAATCAAAATCCAGTGGTTATCAGAAATAATTCTGTCAAGGTGATTATAATGCCAATACAGCCAACCTGCAACCAAAAATTAATCCTTTTAGTGAATAGGAGGTAATAAACAAGCGACAATGGGCCAAAATCAGAAGGCAAAAATGCTTTCCGTTTTCTGTACTACATTCCCATTAAATATCAGTGTTAAGTTAATGAAGAATAGGCCATGACGTAAAAATCTTCTTTTATCACTTCTTTGAATAAATTGTCCCTCCAACTCCCTCTAATTCCTATGATTTTTCACTAAGCCTCTTTTGGTTCTTGTTAGTGTATCTGTCACTACTTGGCTTTCTAGTTTTTGCAAGTGGTACATTCCTTTTTGTTCAATGCTTAGATATTTGAGGGTTTGCTTTGCTCCAAATGAATCAAAGTTTGTTTAGTGGGGGCTGTGGGGCTGAGTAATTAGCCTGTGTTCACTTAATGAGTCATAGCACAAAAGCCCATTAGGACATTCCTTGTTGTAATTTCTTCTCTTGATTGATATTGGAACTAAGCAGAGTCAGCCAGCACTTATTGTAAGAGTTCCTTGTGGAAAAGAAATTATTTGGATTTTGGAAGTATGGTTCCAACCAACAATTAGAGTCCTGGCTGCAATTAAATGAAACCTGACAGCACATAAATCAACAAAAGCTAAAAAAAGGTGTGTGTGACTTAGATGAGTGTTCACTTACAGTACCTTTTTTTCCTTGACTTTATATAAATCATACTTTTGAGTATTTCCCTTTAAAATTCCAATCTACTGAAAGAACATGTTTATTCAATCATTTCTTACTGCAATATGGTTCCTTGGACTATTTTTTAAGTTGAATTGTCAAGTTTTAAACTGTGTCATTGTAAAATGAGATTCAAGTTAGAAGAATTATTTCCTTGAACAAATTGATGTTGCACAAGATATCTAATAGCTTCTTTATTTCTGTTTTGGACTTTTGGTTAAACACAGAGTTTAATCTTTTTTTAGGTTATGTAATCATGCATTCTGACTATCTCAAAACAAATCCAGGAAGAGGTAGGTGAGGTTAAAATGTTGGGGAAGCACAACAAAGGATGTAACTGCCAGAAATCTAGAAATCTGGGTGCCTCAAGAAGTATTGTGAGTGCTTCCAGGCCAATATTCTGTGCTCTTAAAATGTGTGAGGGTGTACTGCCTTCCTCCCTCTCTTTGGGTATGTGACTTTCTTTCTAATTGCATTTTTGTTGTGCTTTTCTCAAATTTGTGTCTAATTGGTTTTGCTTTGAATTACACTTCCCTTTTGGGAGTAAATAGTATAAATTCATGTGCTTTTCCTTTTTATACTTGCCTATCATTTTTTGCTTACTGATTTGTGATTTTTTTCTTTTTTCTTGTTTTCGAAGAAGATGATCCCATTGCCACTCTTGGCTATAATCGATCAGACTTCTATTCCAATTCACAAGACAAAGCAAGTGGGAATTTGTCCCCCCGGCTCAAATCAATTTTTGGTAGAAGGAGGGAGTCCCGAACTTTCTCCTAAGCATTTACTTTCTGCATATTTTTTAATATTATTGCTTCAAGTTCCATGTTTGCTTAATAAAATAACTTGGATAATATTTCTTCACGTGTTTGAAATATTCATGCTACTTAGTTTGATAAAATAATGTGGATATTATGTCCATTGGATAACATTTCGATGCATACTCACAAATATATTTTTCAGGATGTCATATTGGGAAAGTGTGTCCTTAGGATGTCTCCCAACCCACCTCTCCAAGCATTAGAAAGATAGAATAATAGCCTAGGTCAGCTCAACCCCCAACCTGGGGCAAGTTCCCAAACCCTTTTAGGCGTTCAAAATAACCATTTTCATGATTTTCCGATCTTGATCTTTGATTTTTTACAAAAAAATAATCATCTCAAACTCAAAATTCACCATTCTAAACTCTTTCTTCATGATTTTCATAGGAATCACCATTTTAAACTCTTTTTCCATGACTTTTTAAAATCTCTCTCTTCAAAATTTCTAAAAAATACCACTTTCATTAATTTTTATAAAAATCACATTTTTTAAAGTCAAAATAAACTTTTTATAAAAAAAACCATCCCTTGTGTTTTTAACTCACCTTCTTAAATATTTGTAGGTGCAAATTTATGGGTATCGTTTCATTCTTAAGTGTTCAAATTAACAAGCAAATTGCATTGTTTACAACTCAAGCACAATATGGATTGAGTGTAGCTAAAACTACACGACCTAATTTCATCACTTGAGCTCGGTCATTATAGGTGAAATTTTTTAAAGTACATGTTCAATTCATTCGGTAGATATCTCTATGTCAAATGAGTTTTTGAGATTAACAAGTCAAAAATGAAGGGATGAGAGGCCATCATTTCCCTATCCAAGTAAATACAAATATCACCATTGATAACCCTTTTGAGCCGGTTTTATTCCTTTCATTAACCCAAGCTAGGGATCACGATGACGAAGACAGTGAGATGACAGTAGGCAAGTGCTTTAATACCTAAGTGATTATAGCTAAAAGGACAAGAGGCTCTCATTTCTACTATCCTATAATGATATATATCCATTGCTAACCCCTAGTGCCACGATGAATGATCCTTTCATTATACCCACTGTTGATTACAACCCACACTGGGGCAGATTTTATTGAGACATTATATTAGACTAGTAAAAGTTTTGATGACTATGCAATCCAAATTAAAATGAAGAGCGGCCATCATTTCTATTATTCATCATACACTATTATTCCCATTGATGAACCCTTAGAGCCTGGTTACATTTCTTCTTCTAAACCTTCCAAGGGTCATTACAAGTTCGTTATTCATTTGTAACTCAAGCTGGGGCAGGTTTGGATTGATTATTCCTTCACAATAAAGAAGACAAATTGCAAGAAAGCCAAAAGCAAAGAAGGCACTGGGGCGAGCCGTAAACCCGGACGCCTTGTGTTCGATTTTTGCATGGTGTCATAAAAGAAAGGTGAAAGCAAAAAAAAGAAAAGAAAAAAAGATGACCCAGTAATTAAAGAATCTACCAGGGCGAGCCGTAAACCCGGACGTCTTGGGTTCGATTCTCACTGGGCATCATAAAAGTAATGTAAAGTAAAGGTTCCCAAAGAACAAATCAACATAGACTTCAAATTCAGTCGCTGTCCTGGCCGCATGTTACCAAAGTATAAGAAGATTGAAGATGATCCTTGGTCTTTTACCCCATTTCACATTAATTTTGAGCCTTTCATACCTTTTTCTTCATCCCCTATAAGCCCATAGACCACATTACAACCTATGTAAAGTCCTCTCCGATTAAGGAAGATTGCATAGTTAAAAAAACTTTTTTCTAGACTAACATAGAAAACTTGTCCCAAGTTGGGGCAGTTTTCCTTTTATGGTGATCACGGTTTATGAACCCTGCATTAAAGTAATATCTTTGAGCCTTAATATCCTTTCCTTGATTACCCTACACCTAGCCCACATTACAGTCCAAATCAAAGACCTCTTCGATTGGCGAATATCATTTAGGATTTAAAGCTCTCGCATATTAAAGTTTCACAAGGCGAGCAACATTTTTCGTTATGCCCCAAATTGGGGCAGTTTTTGAGTGATCCTTAGTTCATCACCCGATTATGCGTCATATTTCGAGCCTAATATAACCTTTCTTTCTCAAACCACTTTACCCAAGGCCCCATTACAACCCCAAGTAAAGTCCTCTTTGATCGATGATGATTTGTTAACCAAGAGAACTCAACAACATGTGGTTTGATACTGAAGGAACAATACATGGCGACAAAAAATATTTCTCAAATGTTTTTTAAAAAAAGGTTCATAGGTGCTTGGGAATATAGACAATCAATCAAATGTCAGTTTGAACATAGTTGAATGAATGCTACTCTTTAATTGACCACCTTATTCAAGGATTTCCTTTTTCAAATAAAAACAACTTTTTCGAAGTAAATTTTTAAGAACTCTAAACAAATGTTTAAAAACTCTTCGGCAATTCCTTGCAAAATATCTTTTTTAAAATTTTTTCTCAAATTTTAAGTCCAGTCTTTCAAGAATCATTTACAATTTTCAAAACATCTGTGGCAAGACTCTTCTCAAATTGCTTTTAAAAGCTCTTATGCTTTCAAATAGCTCTTTTCAAATCACTCATAGATTTCCTTCAAAGTCATCTATGAACAACCCATATTCTCATATTTGGCCCTTGGGACGAACTACGTTCGACCTGATTCCCACCATGCCACTCATGGTTGGGATACGTAGGCAGCCCATATTTCAATTGGGTTCGGTCATATCATTATTTACTTCACTATTTTCTCCACAGTTCATATAACAATTTACTTCACTATTTAACTATTTATTTTTTAAACCAGTCATACATTTATTTTTGTTTTGTTTATATAATATGTGGATACTCTTCTCTATGTGAAAATTAAACTACTCGTGTTCAAGTGCATGGTTTCTTAGTCCTGGTTAATTGTGAATGTGCTCATCATATAAAATAGGACTAATGATTCTTACAACTGATATTATCTCACTAGATCTGGTGGTTTCTTCCAGTTTCTTTATTGGACCCATTTTGGATTATGAATTTCTTCTTTAAATTTTTTTGTTGAATCTAATGGATCCAATCAGTTTCCGCGTGCTGCCATCTTAGTCTAATAGCATTTTTTTTTTGTTAGGTATATACTGTTACTTGCACACTCTGACAATACCCACTATGGGCTCAAGGAGGAGAAGTTATACCAACTGGCAATTGGCCTGATGAATGAAGTAGTAGCATTTCTTATATTCTTCTTGTGAACAGTTCTTTTAGAAATAATTTTTGTACTTGAGCAATTGACTTTTATGATTCTTTTATCTTCTTGAACAGATTTATAATTATTTAGGTCATAGCTACTTTGATGAGACTTTTTGTTTGCCTCGCCATTGCAATTCTTTTGATTGCCATTTCTGGAATTGTATTCCAGTGGTTTTATGGAAGCTTTTGGACAACGGCACATATCATTTTCTTTGGAGGTGATCTTCTTGACCTTTCTTTTAATTTGGGAAATATCATCTCTCTTTGTCTCTATGTTAATTTTTCTTCCAATTGCACTAAGATTGGAGTTCTTTGGAATGCAGGGTGGCATTCACATTGAGCCATGAATGTCTTGCACTGTTCATCTAATATTTTTCCTAAAAAATAATATAAACGAGCATGGAAGGCCAACGATAACCCCCTTGAAACAATTGGTGTGCAAGGTTGTCCCGTCTTTTTCTATGGTAAACCAGCTTAACCCTCTTAATGAGGTTTGGTCAATTAGCTGAGCCACATCGTAGCTCAGGAGTGCCTTCGACTAGTGGGATCGATTCTGAAATAACATTTGAAGATGAAGTTGTTCGCTTGTTAAACCCTCCATATCACTATTTGGCATTGGGTTTATTCCGATATTATAATGTAGATGTTTTTGTACTCAAGCGTGAATATAGGAAAAAGGTTGGTGACTTATAGTTATTTAATTATTTATTTTTTGCCAGAAAGCATCACTGTGAATCATATATAACTCCATATTATATTGAAAAGAAGTAAAGATTTTTAAACAAGCTTTTTGGTTTGGTTATCAGGAAATGTTGGTTGGTCAATCCCGAGAAAATATGGGTAACGAAAAGGCTATTGAAGCTTTTAAGAAGCTTCAAAACGCATATAAGGTAAGCTTTTTGACTTTCATTTTTATCCTTTTTAAAATACATTTCTTTGTAATATCTAGTTTGTCATGTATCACTATGAGCTAGGTTACCTTTTTCTAGGTTCTACTTTATTCTTTTAAGGGAAAAACATATGATGATGAATTGAGGAGGGAGGAGCTGCTAAACTGTTTTCGTTGGTTTCAAACTGCTTCTCAAAAGGTTTGTATATCTATATTGTTTCCATCTTCTTATAGTTTACTGAAGCATGAGTATGCATTCTTTGGCTATCTTAGATAGATAACATCAATCTCAAGCATTCTCTATCTTGGTCACAACCCCACATACATGTGTATTGAATAAAAATGTGCTAGCTGATTCTGTTTGATATGTAATTTAATGCAACGAAGTTGGGGATGTTGACTTAGAAGCCATGCAAACATACATGATATCCGTTTGGCATTTGACTTAAATTGTTATGGTATCTAGCATTTTTTAGTAGGTTCAGTCATATATTTCTCACTTTATGTGAATTAGCATGCCCATCGTAGCTTCTTTTTTGGCCTCGCATGATTATGTTCTAACTGCAAAAATGGTAGTTTGCATAACAACTTTAAAATTTGAGGTCTATAACTCTGATTTTCTTTGTGATATGTCAGAAATTATAAGATGTGAAAGTCATATATAACCTTCTGGGTAAAATATGTTGCAAGCTAAATTGAATTTCTGGAGGAGTTTAGTGATCTCTACAAAGCCTTTTTTTTTTTGGCCTGGTGATGAAGTCAAACGATATTTCTTTCTTTCCTTGATGTTTTGGTAACTAAGTTGAGCAATATTTCTATTGGTTATAACCTTCTACATTGTTTATTTTTGTTTTTAGTTTTTTGTCTTTTTTATCTTTGCCTGGTTATGAGTCTAAGCAATATTTTTATCATTAATGACCTTCTGCATTATATTTCTAGCTAGTCCGAAACAATGCCTCAATTAGTTCCAAAGTTTATACTCCTTCCAGTTTTTCCCACACCAAGTGCGAACCATACTTGAGGGCCGCCCTTCCTCCTGCTCATACAAAGTTCCTGCGAGCCGTGACTCTTAGTATGTTCTTTCAAAAGGTCCAGAAACTCAGAATTTTATCACTTTAGCCTTAAGGGCCTGGTTGAGTGTCTAATTAAGTATAGCAAATTTTATATGACAAGTTGGCATTGTTTATTGTCACCAAATTGTAATACCCCGTCATTTTGAGGTTATGTAATTTTAATTTGTGTTTTTCTATTTGTTTAAATTGTTGTTGAGTATTTTAAATGATAAATGCTTTAGGTTTTTTTATTTTATTTTTTTCTTTAGGTTGGACCATACTTTTGTTTTTTTGTTATTTTAATTTTATAAATTCTTCTTCGGATTGGGCTAGGGAGAGTTTGGGTTGGAGTTTTAAGTTCGGGTTGAAGTATAATTGTTTAGGTGTTCGGTTAAGTGTATATTTTAATATGGGCTAAGTGTATATTTTTTTTATTGTTGTTTTCTCTTTTATTTATTTAGTATTTTATTAGAATCTCTAAAAATAAAACGATAGAAAACCCTAGGGGAGAGAGAAAGAGGAGCCGCAAGAGGGAGAGAAACACGTTTTATAGAGAGAAAAGGGCAGCCTGTTTTGATGACTGAATTTGGTTAGATGACTCACGTTGGGGTTTTTGGAGGTTGCAGTGCCGTCAACCGAAGTGGGTCTTCACATGGCTGGTGGTTGGTGCGGCCAAGGGGTGAGCATGGTTTGGTGGGTTGCTTGGTTCTACACATGGTTCGGGCAGGTGGTTCATGGCTGGCCATGGTGCTGGGTCTGTTCCGGCAGTGAAAACAATGAGCAGTTTGGTGAAGCGGCAGTAGGTGCACGTTTGGTTCATGATGGCTGGTGTGGGTTCACGGTGGGTCTGCGTGATGGGCTGTGAGTCACGGAGAGATGGCAGTGCATGGGTGAATGGCTGGCCGTGGGTGGTGTTGTGACTTTGGGCATGGCTGGTCTGGGTGTGAGGAGGATTTGCCATGGCTGCTTGGTGTTATGCGAGCTATGGGTCTTCTCGGATGAGGTGTGTTGTGGCAGTTGGAATGGTGCTCGGCTTCACATGGTGGCAGTCGACGTGGTGGTCGGCAGTGAATGATGTGGCTGGGGTATGAATCTTCACATGGGGTCGGCTTGGCGGGTGATGGGTTGGCTGTGTTCGGCCTTGTTCATTTTCGGTGGTGAACTGGCTAAGGTGAAGCTTGTTCACAGTATATGGTGATGGTGTTCATGAAGAAGGTTGCATGTTTGCTGTGCATGGCTTGGGGTGGCTGACAAGAATGTTGGGTCAGGCAGGGCATGCAGGCTAAAATTGGTGAGTGGTCCGGGTGGTTTCTGTTGGACACCGGTTGTACAAGCCATTGGTTCAAATGGTGAGGGTGCAGATGATGGTCTTGGGTTGGCCATGAAAATGTTGGATTGATTGAAATAAATTTGGTTAGTAGGTGCTGACGATGGTGTTGGGTCTTGTATTGGCAGCTATGTAATTTGGCCTTATATGGGTTGCTTCATTTGGTGAGCCTCATAGCTGGGCTAGGCTTGTCTTGAATTATGGATTGGGCTTGGCAAATTGGATCTTTTTCTATGGTGAACCAGCTTAACCCTCTGAAATGAGGTCTGGTCAATCAGCTGAGCTACATCGTAGCTCCGGAGTGCCTTCGACTAGTGGGATTGATTATGAAATAACATCTGAAGATGAAGTTGTTCACTTGTTAAACCCTCCATATCACTATTTGGCATTGGGTTTAGTCTGATAATATAATGTAGATGTTTCTGTACTCAAGCATGAATATAGGAAAAAGGTTTGTGACTTATAGTTATTTAATTAATTATTTTTTGCCAAAAAGCGTCACTGCGAATCATATTTGCAGCTTACTGCTTTTCTTTATGCTAGTCCCACAGATTATGGTGTGCTTTACAGGCGTGATAGTAGATTGTTCTTTTATGAAATTCAGTGGTGTTTCTTGTAGCTTACCAATGGATTACTTTCTTTTGGATATGTGACATTTCTTAGTGTAACTCCATATTATATTGAAAAGAAGTGGTAAAGATTTTTAAACAAGCTTTTTGGTTTGGTTATCAGGCAATGCTGGTCAATCCCGAGAAAATATAGGTAATGAAAAGGCTGCTGAACTGTTTTCGTTGGTTTCAAACTGTTTCTCAAAAGGTTTGCATATCTATCTTATTCCCATCTTCTTATAGTTTACTGAAGCTTGAGTATGCATTCTTTGGCTATCTTAGATAGATAACATCAATCTCAAGCATTCTCTATCTTGGCCACAACCCCACATACATGTGTATTGAATAAAAATTTGCTCGCTGAATCTATTTGATATGTAATTTAATGCAATGAAGTTGGGGATGTTGACTTAGAAGCCATGCAAACATATAGGATATCTGTTTGGCATTTGACTTATTCACTCGACTTTGGTTGTTGCATTTGTACTCTGTCATATCCATAAATTGTTATGGTATCTAACGTTTTTTGGTAGGTTCAGTCATTTATTTTTCACTTTATGTGAATTAGCATTCCCATCGTAGCTTCTTTTT
Organism: Cornus controversa; assembly: GCA_026545225.1. Classification (NCBI taxonomy): domain Eukaryota; kingdom Viridiplantae; phylum Streptophyta; class Magnoliopsida; order Cornales; family Cornaceae; genus Cornus; species Cornus controversa. Next base: position 63,145,922 of record CM048846.1, on the reverse strand, counting down.
TAGCCTTGCATAATTATTATGTTCTAATTGCAAAAATGGTAGTTTGTATAACAACTTTAAAATTTGAGGTCTGTAACTCGGATTTTCTTTGTGATATGTCAGAAATTATAAGATGTGAAAGTCATATATAACGTTCTGGGTAAAATATGTTGCAAGCAAGCTAAAGTGAATTTCTGGAGGAGTTTAGTGATCTCTACATAGTCTTTTTTTTTGCCTGGTGATGAAGTCAGACGATATTTCTTTCTTTCCTTCATGTTTTGGTAACTAAATTGAGCAATATTTCTATTGGTTATAACCTTCTACATTATTTATTTTTTATTTTATTTTTTGTTTTTTGTCTTTTTTATCTTTTCCTGGTTGTGAGTCTAAGCAATATTTTTATCATTAATGACCTTATGCATTATATTTCTAGCTAGTCCGACACAATGCCTCCATTAGTTCCAAAGTTTATACATCCTTCCAGACATAAAAAGTTTATGTGCATGTAACAATGAAGTGCATTTTTTGGTTTATCTCAGCAGCTTATATGTAAAGATCTTAGTGAAATTTATTCTACCATAAAAAGCTTAAGAGTTCTGCAAACTTTACATGTACATGGACATGTGTGTTTATCTGTGAACTTCTCCTAATGTTTCATTAGTTTGACATGGTGAGAAGCTTGGGAAACGAAATCAAAAGAAAGAATTGAGTGTTGTGTCTCACGAGTGTTTTGATTGGCATAAAATGACAACCTTACCTCAACTAAGTTAAGAAGTTGTGTGATGCTCTGTTTAGTGGAGGCTTGAACTGCTGGTCCCAAATCATGAAAATTCTTGTCAAATTTGAATTTGGATTTTATTTATTTAGTTATTTTTTAATCTTTATACTCAGCAATCAAATCGTGAATTAGTAGAAGTTGTAGGGAAAAAGGGAATCCGATGGACAGCCTTCAATTAATAGCTAATAATTCTTCAGGTTCCATGGGTACATCATGTGCTAATGTGTTGTGCCCACTTTAGTGCTTGTAATATCTTTTACTTATATCTCAAAGGGAGAAAAAAATAGAAATAAAAGGAAAATCCTTCAATAATGGTAATATGAACAAGTAAGTTCTCTCTGCACTGAGCTAATGGATTTTTTTCATGACAACAGGTGTTTATTCAATGTGTGATGGCTCTGCACTCTCACACGGGCCGTATCTCGAAACTGTGACGCTGTGTTCTTTCATTTCAATTCTTCTTCTTTCGATTAAGGCTTGTGTTTTCACCGTCAATTCTCAAATTGAGGCTGAAGCTTCATTTTCTCTCTCAAGGCAGAAGCTCCATTTGAAGAAGTCATGGGGAATGCCTGTATTGTTTCTCTCATCTGTGGTCTTTGCCCTTGGCCATATTGTGGTTGCTTACAGAACAAGCTGTAGAGCATGGAGGAAACTCCTATTTCACCGAGTTGACACAGAAGCAGTAAGCTTGTGAAGTTTATTCCCCTTCTTTTATTAATTTATTAATCCTATATTATAAGTATATAGGCACCATGAAAGCTCGCTCATATTTAATTAAGTGTGCTATTATTTGGAATTTAGCATATTTATTAAGCAAAGAAAAATTAGAGTAGAAGTGTTGCCAGAATTCAGTATTTTAGTTATTATGCTGCCATCAATTGGGTCAGTATGTTTTTTCTCTGCACAGTCGTTAAGTTGTTGATTGAGTTGGCATCACAAAATTGATTTTATTTTACTTTTAGTTGCCTTTTTCTAGATTTTTTCTTGAGATAGCTTGTACAGGGCTTGGATACGTAACCATCTATCTTATGCTATTATACTAATATCTATATCAAATTGACAGGTACTGTCCTGCAAAATTGTTTTCTCTGGCTACCAGAAGGTTCCACGATCTCCTACTCCTACTGCTGGAAAAACACCAAAAAGTGACAGTGAAATGAGGTGAAGACCTGCAGGGACAGCTCGTGAAGAAGGGGAACTCCCACTTACATTACTTTCTGACATTGACAGCTTGTTCATCAATTTGAAAGGGCTTACTTTACACTACAAGCTTAGCATGTCTGGTTCACCTTCTCGGTCCTTATCCTCTACAACCTTTCTTAGCAGGCCATCGTTAAATGTTCTCTCAAAAACCCAACATCATCTTTCAAGGAGATTTAGTAATCAATTCCACACCTCCTCTTTATATGCTCCCTTATTAGATGGTTCTGCAACTTCTCCTGTAATGTCAGAAGAAATTCCTGTTTTGAGCTTAAATGATGTAGGTGATGAGGATGATGCAGGTAAATTGAAATCTGCATCTTTAGAGCGAGATTTAGAGGGAAATGGGCTGTGTGGCATTGTTTTAGTGGATGGATTTGGAGGGGGAATTTTCTCATGGAGGCATGTGATGGGTGTGCTGGCATGGCAGGTTGATTGCCCGGTTGCTGCTTTTGATCGGCCTGGTTGGGGATTAACTTCGAGGCCACGGCAGAAAGAATGGGAGGAAAACCAGTTGCCCAATCCTTACAAGCTTGAAACTCAGGTGATTGCCTTGCTTTTAAGCAGCATATGTTATTTTATTTTTTCTGTATAAGCTAGATGAAAAAAAAAATACTTGTCCAAAAAAAAAAAAAACCTAGATGAAAAACAAAGTCAAACATCTAGAGGTGTAGATCGTTGTGAAGACTTGTCCTCCTGCTCTTAAAAAACTAAGAATCAAAATGGAAGTGGATATAAGGTGGAAACAATGACAGTAATTCAATGGTTCTGAAAGTTTCGGGTGCAGTTAATCCCAATTTGCTAGCACTGGGAAATTTTATTTATGCATTCAACGTGGATGGGTCTTGGCAAATAAAACATCACACATTCAGGTTGATTGTTGCTTAAGAAGTGCTTATTAATAAGATTGCTGGCAGTGGACTTGTATACTGTCCAACTTTGTTTATTGCAGCAATTGTTGTGATAATTCCTAAGTTTTGTGCTGAAAAACCATGAATTGATTTTATTTTTTCCTTTAATCTGCAATCGTGATTTTGAAGAGCCTTCTCAATTTGCACTTCATTTTTTCAGTATAGAAGTGAAATACTTCATTGATATTAAAGGCCAGAACATCCAATATTGGCATTACAAAATGAATGCTCAAATTTCAATTGATTTTTGTTTTCTCCCAGAGACATATTCTTGAGTAAATATGAAGTAAGATAAATTGGAACTTCTTACTATTGATGATTGACATTACACAAATGTGCCAACCTGCAAAAGAAAAAAAAAATTATGATACATCTCCAATATATCAACATGGAAAGAACAGCAAGCCCTTTTTGCTGTCACGATGTTGTTTTGACTAGTTAACCAAGATTATGGCTAGGTATTATAGTGAACAATATAGGGCTTCAAAATTTCTTGTTCTCATGGCATATCAAGTAGTTTTGGGCTTTTCATTTCAATTGCTTCCTTACAGGAAATGCTTTTGTGGATATAATTTTTCGGTTGGGCATTATTTTCTTTTTACATGTGAGTGAATCAACCTACGTTTTGAAATCTAATATTCATGATTGGGGGGCATTAATCTCTTCTCTTGCATTATACCCAAATTATTTTAATGATACATTAGACTACATTTTGGATGCTTGGTGAGAAAATAGTAAGTTTATGGTGATGGTCCTGATGGATTCCTCTTGCACTCCTCAGTTCAATGCCACCCTGTGCCTGTAAGCATTGCTAGACAATTCAAGATTGACTTCAGGATAGTTCGCTGAAAATAAGTGTAATTGCTGAGGATGTGTGTGCCAACTTGTTCTCATATATCTTTCTTTGTTTGATCATTATGCTTTTCTCTTCTTTTTATTTCTTTCTTTCGATTTAGCATGGTTTATTCTTATAAATTGAATAAGAATAAATTCATTTGTTCTATTTCTCTGCATTCTTTTTGGGGGACATTTTACATTTCTTTTGGTTTAAACCTTGGATTTATGAAAACCTTGTAGGTTGCTCTTAAGAATCAGTTTGATCCTCTGAGCATTTTTTAATACATAAAATTTGTAATCTTGGCATAGCTTCTCATATCCCTTCTTCGATAACTTTTGTATTCTATATATACTTTTCTGTGTTGGGGCATAATTGAATATTGATTTTGTTGGTATTGGTGTTTCCAGGTTGACCTGCTTCTTTCTTTCTGTTCAGAGATGGGATTTTCTTCAGTTATCCTTGTTGGACATGATGACGGTGGCCTGCTTGCCTTGAAGGCTGCACAAAGAGTCCGAGCATCAACAGATTCTGTTAATGTGAGTGAGCTTTGCTTGGTTTTATGTGCCAACTGTAGACATCTTTGAATAATTAAATTATACTATTTGGAATAGCTTTATGAGTACTTTGTTGATAAGATCTTATGATCCCTTTTGCTCTTCTCAATGAAAATGAAGTTGCCCAAATATAAAATTTTAGAAGTTGCCCAAAAGACCTGATGTGTGTCTTTCGGATTCTATTATGATGATGGAGGTATTAAATGTAGGATCCGGTTGATCAGGTTTGGGTGAAAAGCATAATGATCTTAAAAAAGAGAGTACCAATAATGGAGAAAACCAATTGAACTCCGAAGTCACTTTTTCTTTCCTAATGGTTTTCACTTTTTCTTTTTTAATGGTGCTTCAAAGGAAATTGGCTTAGTAGAAAATGAGGTAAAACATTTGACATTTTCTGAATAGGAGTCAACCCCTATTTTATAGGAAAATGTGCACACGGAGGACAACAAATGCACATATCAAAATAACATGGTCAAACAAAGATACTTCCATGTCATATGAGAATATCCATTGGCAAAGTAAAATGTGTCAAGCAGAACTCGTGGCAAATGTGTTTTGATAATGCACACGACAAGAGATCTTATCATGAAAGGATATTAAAAAGGTATCCTTATCACTACAGTAGGAAAATAAACATCTGGAATATCTTTGAGATCATCTTTAATCTCTTGGACAAGCTTAGAATCTTTTTCTGTCCATTCAAAAGGTTGGTCCTTTTGAAGTTTCTTTAAAAGAGGGATTTCTCTTTTAAAGAGATTCTGTATAAAATTTCTTCCATAATTAAGAAGTCCTAAAAAACTTTGGAGTTGTTTTTTATCTTCTATTAAATTTGGAAAATCGTTTATTTTTGAGATAATATGTTGTTGTAACTTTATCCCAGTAGAAGTTATTTCTAATCCTAGAAAATCTATTCTAGTTTGTTCTAGATTGATTTTCTTTTGTGATAAAATAATTCCATGGTTTTGGACTATTTTACAAAATAATTTTAGATGACTTTTGTGTTCTTCTCTGGTTTTAGAGAAGATTAAAATATCATCTTTGTAAACTACACAGAAAGATTTAAAAGGATGAAAAATGGTGTCCATCCATCGTTGAAAAATCTGTGGAGCAGTATTCAGACCGAAGGGCATCACTTTCCATTGATAATGTCCAGTGGGTGAACTGAAACAGATTTACAATCGAATTTGCTAAAGATAATAGAATCTCTTATTTGATTAATAAGAACTTCTTTTTTCGGAATAAAGTAACCATCGAATTGTAAGTATTGGTTTAAGTTTTAAAAAGAAAACTTTTCGTTGGAAAAAGTGGAAGAATGATAAAGCTCCTTCAAAAACAAAAAAGTATATCAGAAAGAAGAAGAAATCTTCTCCAAAAGACTCTACCTCAAAGAAAACAGAATGTAGATGCTACATCTGTAATGAGTTAGGTCACATTTCTCCAAATTGCCCAAACAAGGGTAAAGGAACAAGAAAGATGATTAAAATGATTGAAGAAAAAAATCTTGAAATCATTTTTGGTCACGAAATTTCAGATATTGAAGAAATTCTTTATGAAATTTCAAGTGATGAAGACTCATCTGATGATGAACTAGTCTTTATGATTAGTTCAACTTCTTCTGACACAATCCGCTTAGGAGATGTCATAGAAGACGAAGTCTCTTATACAGAAGAACAACTTCAACAAATGCAAAAAATGCAAATTGTTAAGAAAGAAGAAATTTATAAAATCTCTCCTTTTGTGAAGTTCAATCCTTTCTTTGCTAGAGTTTTTGAGAAATTTGACGGTAACACAGCCGCCAAATGCACTGCAAATGGTAGTGTAGAACTCAGCATTTTCACCAAAGAAAAAATCGCTAGGTGGAAAAAGAAATATCCTGAAGTTAGATTTATCCATATTGGAATCATCCAAATAAAAATAACCTCTTTATACAGGAGAGGTTGTGATATTCCAATACTTGTACTTGTTTCTGACAACAGATTCAAAAATCCAAGAAAAGCCTTAACAGGAGGCATGCAATCTAACTTGGTTCATAAAGTAGTCTGGTTTAATGTAAAACCTGATTACTTTGTTTCTATTAACGATCCAACAATAGAAAAAGCTATTAGGATCACAATTCAATGTCAAGATTCTGAACTAGATGATGCAACCACGGATCTTAATGTTGAATGGAAAACAATCCTGGAACTAACCAGGACCACAGAGACATCAACGAAACCCGTTGACAAATCTCTTATGGAAATCTTTGAACCTAGACCATATGATACTGTTATCACCCCTAGGTTTGAAAGATTAGAAGATTTGAAAATTCCTAAAGCATGGATTTTTCAAAAGGATATCCCAAAATCCATAAAGAAAGCTCCAAAAATTGAAATCACAGCTTCTGGAGACAATCTTTATATTTGCAACAAAACAGAGGATTTAGAACAAGAATCTGAACCTCCTCTGATTAGGAAAAATTCTCGATGGGAAAAAGAATTTCCATCAGATCTTCAAAAATTACAAAGGCAAATTTCTCACACAGGAATTAGCTTTAGAGAACCGAGGTTACCAACCCCGGTACTACCTCCAAGATTTTCCTTAGACAAAGGAAAAGGAAAAGGATCTTCAGATAACCCAATCTTACCAGGATCCTCTTCAAAACATCATATAAGTTCAGCATTGATTTATCATTTCCAGATGGGAAAAGAAGAAATCATTTTCGCTCCAAAACATGGAATTCGAAAACACACTTATCTACTGGGAATCTTTAAGTTTTTAGGTTATGAACCTTATAGCTTAAGTGTTCTTGCTGATACAGGGGCAACAGTTTGCTGCTGCAGATGGAATGCCTTGCCAGACGAAAAATGGCAAAAGATGAAACATCCTGTTCCAGTTACTGGAATCAATGATTCCGAAACATTCATTCAGTATAAAGCTAAGAATGTTTCCATTTGGCTAACAGATAAAAAGTTTGTTATTCCAAAAATTTTGTGTTTCCCAGATATGCATGGTGATTTCCTTTTAGGAAACAATTTCCTAAATTCATATCTACCAATGCATATTTATCCTAATTCGATTGCATTAACTCTAAAACAGGAGTTAATTCATATTCCTCTCCTAGATAAGTACACTTATCTATGTGACAATAATTTCAAACCTAAAAAAAGGAATGAAATTAATCTGGTCAAAAATACACATTGGTTGTATAAAATCCTTGAACCACAGTTTAGTGAAGATCCACTAAAATTATGGTCCAAAAGTCCAAGATACTGTACTTTAAGGTTAACTAAACCTGAAGTCATTATTAGAGTCAAACCTATGATCTATCTTAAAAAAGACATAGAAGAATTTGATAAGCAAATCAAAACTCTTCTTGACACTAAGCTGATTGAAAAAACAAACAGCCCTCATTCTAGTCCCGCTTTCATGGTAAGAAACCATAGCGAAATTATAAGAAAGCAACCACGAATGGTTATAAACTATAAACGTTTAAGAAGTATGGCCTCACCACGATGAAGATGAAACACATCATTCAATTCGTGCTTTGAAGAAACCATTATCTAAAAAACTTCAAAAAGAAGAAAAGATATGTGGTTATAATTCAGGAAAGTTCAAAACAAATGAACAAAATTACATCATTTTTGAAAAAGAACTTTTGGCAATCAAATTGGCATTAAAAAGATTCCATATTTATCTTGCTCCTGAAAATTTTATTATTAGAACAGATAACCAATCTGTCCGAGATTTTCTTATTACTAAAAAGAACTGTCTTGATGGTAGACGGTTAAAATGGTATAATAATATTTCTCTTTATTCCTTTAAAGTAGAACATCTTAAAGGAACTAATAATTTCTTAGCTGATTTTCTTAGCAGGAATCATGGATAAAGGAAAAGGAAAAGCCAGCGACTGGGTGACGGTAGCTAAAAAGGCACCATCACTAAAAAGATCATTGGTGCAACCAACACCACCCCCTACGTCCATAAACCAATGGTTCGTAGTCTTCGCAGGATTTCAACCAGGAATCTATGCTACATGGTTTGACTGTTACAAACAAACCAATAACTTCAAAGGTGCTTGTTTCAAGACCTATGAAACCTTTGAAGAAGCTAAACAAGCATTCTTCAATATCGGCCTAGCTGCCAAAAAGTATTTTAATAAAACGGATATCGCTGAGGTATCTGACTTTTTTAATCCAGGGATTCCCCTTCATATTTTTGAAAATTTAAATCTGTCATGGAAATACCATGTTACGGATCAAAGAAAAATTTTCAGAAATACTCTGAGCACTCTTGCAAAACAAATTGCAGAACTCCAGAGTAGTTATCTTTTCTTTAAAGATATCTGCAAAGATTTAGTTTTACAAATCAATTGGGAAGAAGAACTTTCCATTGATAGGTGCGAATGGTATCTTCTACTTTCAAAACACCTTGAAAAAGATTTTACCTCACCTCTTTTTGAAAAAATAAAAAGAATTTGTCTTTATGAAAAAGTTCAAAGAACTTTACCAGAGCATATCTTCATTCAGATAAAATATTTGGTTGAAGATAATCTTTCAGTATTGGTACAATTTTATTGTGAAAATCATGAAAATATCAATATGACAGATGGTTTTCCAAAACTCAGTCTAGGAACGTTCCTAGCCTGGCCAAGGGAAATGCTCGATTGGGGGATAGTAAACAAACTAATCATCCAATCACATTACCCAGAAACAGATCTACCAGCAATGATTAAGTCCATGATATACAAATGTACTAGTCACTTGCATTACAACAAGACGTATTCCATGTGGATCTCCAGTTCAATTGGATGGCGAGAAAAAACTCGTTTCTTCCAACCTTATCAAATCTGGTTCATGAAAGACATGACCGATGAAGAGTATCTCGAGAAACCACTTGAAGATTCTCTCAGTTATGCAAGAAATCTTATCCCAAGAAAACTTGCTATACAGAGCTTAATTCTGCTTAAGAACAATGCTCTCACCATTTTAAATTCTTCAAGAAGAATGATAATGGTCACAGATGGAAGGAGAATTTTCGTTACAGATCTAAGCATCGATTTTCCTTCACTCTCTCCACATCATGTTGAAAAAGCAAAACAGCTTTTAAAAGACATTTCAGAGTTCAAGATGGATCTTCCAACAGAAATCCTTCACTCAGCCGAGATGGAAGATTATTTTAAAGATCTACCACTCGATGACGCACAAGGACCAGAATCTCCACCCATCCTTGACGAATATGAACTTCATAATCTCATTAATCAAATGGAAGGATAATGAAGTCTATTTTTCAGATCTCTAGCACGACTGCAAAACAATCCAGCACACGACAAGAGATCTTATCATGAAAGGATATTAAAAAGGTATCCTTATCACTACAGTAGCTAAAGCAGACGTCGGCAGAATAAGACAAAAAGCAAACAGTATTTTGTCGGGGCAAAAGTCAAAAAGCCTACAGTACTGCTACAGTAGTACGCACCGACTACTGTCGCAGCCTCCGGTCTCCAGTCATCCTCGCTTTTTCGCTTATAAAAGAAGACGAAGGCTGAAGCTTGAAGGCATCTTGTGAATACTAATCTTCTTATGTTGTATTTCAGTTCTCACCACTTGTAATCGTGTACTCTTAAAAGCTTCCGTGTTTGTTTGTGTTTGGAAAACCATCTGTCATATTGATATTTTCATGATTTTCACAATAAAATTGTACCAATACTGAAAGATTATCTTCAACCAAATATTTTATCTGAATGAAGATATGCTCTGGTAAAGTTCTTTGAACTTTTTCATAAAGACAAATTCTTTTTATTTTTTCAAAAAGAGGTGAGGTAAAATCTTTTTCAAGGTGTTTTGAAAGTAGAAGATACCATTCGCACCTATCAATGGAAAGTTCTTCTTCCCAATTGATTTGTAAAACTAAATCTTTGCAGATATCTTTAAAGAAAAGATAACTACTCTGGAGTTCTGCAATTTGTTTTGCAAGAGTGCTCAGAGTATTTCTGAAAATTTTTCTTTGATCCGTAACATGGTATTTCCATGACAGATTTAAATTTTCAAAAATATGAAGGGGAATCCCTGGATTAAAAAAGTCAGATACCTCAGCGATATCCGTTTTATTAAAATACTTTTTGGCAGCTAGGCCGATATTGAAGAATGCTTGTTTAGCTTCTTCAAAGGTTTCATAGGTCTTGAAACAAGCACCTTTGAAGTTATTGGTTTGTTTGTAACAGTCAAACCATGTAGCATAGATTCCTGGTTGAAATCCTGCGAAGACTACGAACCATTGGTTTATGGACGTAGGGGGTGGTGTTGGTTGCACCAATGATCTTTTTAGTGATGGTGCCTTTTTAGCTACCGTCACCCAGTCGCTGGCTTTTCCTTTTCCTTTATCCATGATTCCTGCTAAGAAAATCAGCTAAGAAATTATTAGTTCCTTTAAGATGTTCTACTTTAAAGGAATAAAGAGAAATATTATTATACCATTTTAACCGTCTACCATCAAGACAGTTCTTTTTAGTAATAAGAAAATCTCGGACAGATTGGTTATCTGTTCTAATAATAAAATTTTCAGGAGCAAGATAAATATGGAATCTTTTTAATGCCAATTTGATTGCCAAAAGTTCTTTTTCAAAAATGATGTAATTTTGTTCATTTGTTTTGAACTTTCCTGAATTATAACCACATATCTTTTCTTCTTTTTGAAGTTTTTTAGATAATGGTTTCTTCAAAGCACGAATTGAATGATGTGTTTCATCTTCATCGTGGTGAGGCCATACTTCTTAAACGTTTATAGTTTATAACCATTCGTGGTTACTTTCTTATAATTTCGCTATGGTTTCTTACCATGAAAGCGGGACTAGAATGAGGGCTGTTTGTTTTTTCAATCAGCTTAGTGTCAAGAAGAGTTTTGATTTGCTTATCAAATTCTTCTATGTCTTTTTTAAGATAGATCATAGGTTTGACTCTAATAATGACTTCAGGTTTAGTTAACCTTAAAGTACAGTATCTTGGACTTTTGGACCATAATTTTAGTGGATCTTCACTAAACTGTGGTTCAAGGATTTTATACAACCAATGTGTATTTTTGACCAGATTAATTTCATTCCTTTTTTTAGGTTTGAAATTATTGTCACATAGATAAGTGTACTTATCTAGGAGAGGAATATGAATTAACTCCTGTTTTAGAGTTAATGCAATCGAATTAGGATAAATATGCATTGGTAGATATGAATTTAGGAAATTGTTTCCTAAAAGGAAATCACCATGCATATCTGGGAAACACAAAATTTTTGGAATAACAAACTTTTTATCTGTTAGCCAAATGGAAACATTCTTAGCTTTATACTGAATGAATGTTTCGGAATCATTGATTCCAGTAACTGGAACAGGATGTTTCATCTTTTGCCATTTTTCGTCTGGCAAGGCATTCCATCTGCAGCAGCAAACTGTTGCCCCTGTATCAGCAAGAACACTTAAGCTATAAGGTTCATAACCTAAAAACTTAAAGATTCCCAGTAGATAAGTGTGTTTTCGAATTCCATGTTTTGGAGCGAAAATGATTTCTTCTTTTCCCATCTGGAAATGATAAATCAATGCTGAACTTATATGATGTTTTGAAGAGGATCCTGGTAAGATTGGGTTATCTGAAGATCCTTTTCCTTTTCCTTTGTCTAAGGAAAATCTTGGAGGTAGTACCGGGGTTGGTAACCTCGGTTCTCTAAAGCTAATTCCTGTGTGAGAAATTTGCCTTTGTAATTTTTGAAGATCTGATGGAAATTCTTTTTCCCATCGAGAATTTTTCCTAATCAGAGGAGGTTCAGATTCTTGTTCTAAATCCTCTGTTTTGTTGCAAATATAAAGATTGTCTCCAGAAGCTGTGATTTCAATTTTTGGAGCTTTCTTTATGGATTTTGGGATATCCTTTTGAAAAATCCATGCTTTAGGAATTTTCAAATCTTCTAATCTTTCAAACCTAGGGGTGATAACAGTATCATATGGTCTAGGTTCAAAGATTTCCATAAGAGATTTGTCAACGGGTTTCGTTGATGTCTCTGTGGTCCTGGTTAGTTCCAGGATTGTTTTCCATTCAACATTAAGATCCGTGGTTGCATCATCTAGTTCAGAATCTTGACATTGAATTGTGATCCTAATAGCTTTTTCTATTGTTGGATCGTTAATAGAAACAAAGTAATCAGGTTTTACATTAAACCAGACTACTTTATGAACCAAGTTAGATTGCATGCCTCCTGTTAAGGCTTTTCTTGGATTTTTGAATCTGTTGTCAGAAACAAGTACAAGTATTGGAATATCACAACCTCTCCTGTATAAAGAGGTTATTTTTATTTGGATGATTCCAATATGGATAAATCTAACTTCAGGATATTTCTTTTTCCACCTAGCGATTTTTTCTTTGGTGAAAATGCTGAGTTCTACACTACCATTTGCAGTGCATTTGGCGGCTGTGTTACCGTCAAATTTCTCAAAAACTCTAGCAAAGAAAGGATTGAACTTCACAAAAGGAGAGATTTTATAAATTTCTTCTTTCTTAACAATTTGCATTTTTTGCATTTGTTGAAGTTGTTCTTCTGTATAAGAGACTTCGTCTTCTATGACATCTCCTAAGCGGATTGTGTCAGAAGAAGTTGAACTAATCATAAAGACTAGTTCATCATCAGATGAGTCTTCATCACTTGAAATTTCATAAAGAATTTCTTCAATATCTGAAATTTCGTGACCAAAAATGATTTCAAGATTTTTTTCTTCAATCATTTTAATCATCTTTCTTGTTCCTTTACCCTTGTTTGGGCAATTTGGAGAAATGTGACCTAACTCATTACAGATGTAGCATCTACATTCTGTTTTCTTTGAGGTAGAGTCTTTTGGAGAAGATTTCTTCTTCTTTCTGATATACTTTTTTGTTTTTGAAGGAGCTTTATCATTCTTCCACTTTTTCCAACGAAAAGTTTTCTTTTTAAAACTTTTAGTTTTGGGAAATTTTTTCTTCTTTTTGTGATAGGTTGGATTACAGCCTATTTTCCAATTTTCTTTTAGAATATTATCACAACATTGTTGTCCTTGTTTAGAACAAGCAATTTGATTTTTAACATTCTTTTTTGCTTGGATTTCTAAGCATCTATCCATGATTAATCTTAGGACATAGTTTATCCTAAAACCTAGGTTATCTGATTTTCCTAAGTTTTTTAGGAAATCTGGATATCCTTTGTTAGCTAATTCATCCCATGGATGAGGTAGCTTATTGAAGAAATGATCCAACCAAAATTGGTTTTTTGGTGGTCTTACCAAGAAATAATATTTCTTGTATAAGGTAACAAATTTGTCATATTGACAAATGTCACATAATTCGATTTTGGATAATGCATAGTTTGCATCTTCCTGAAGGTTTTCTTTTCCAGAAAAACCACACATATGTTCTTTAATTACTTTTGTAAATTCTCGAAGGATTTCTTCGAAGGATTTGAAATCACTTAGAAGGCTAGCTTTTATAGCTTTTCCTTCGTCAGTTTGATCCCATTGGCGGAGCCAGGATAAGACATCACCTTGCAGGGTAGCTGCAATATAATCCATAAATTTTTCTTTATTCCAGGTCGTCTTATAATTTGTGATGAGTATGGACAGTGATTGTGCCCAGTCATCTATGGCTTGTTCCTGATCTTTAAATGGGACATGGGAAAGATCTAGGTAAGTGCCATTTTGAGCCACATTAAGCTTGTTTAAATCGTCTCTTCGACTTAAACTAGGCTTTGGATCTGAAGTTCCTTCTTCAGTCCTTGTGGGGAAAACTTGTTCTTCTGAGATACCATAATCTCCGAAAAACTCTGGATCAAGTGGGTCCTCAATTTTTCTTTTTGATGATTGAGGTTTAGAAGTTGAAGGGTTTTCTACTTCTATTTCTTCATCATATTCAGTAGATGTGGATTCATCTACTTCTGGTTCAGATGAATCAGATGAATCATTTGTTGTGGTTGCAACAATTTCTTCATTTTCTGATTCTGTATCAGATATTAGATTTATCTGATAGTTGAAGTGATCTAAGATCTCTTCATTTTCTAAGGAGGTTTTCCTTATATTTTCCAAATTTTTTTCTCTTTCTTCTATGTTTAAAGAGGGATCTTTATAGATTTCTCTCCAATAATCAAGAATTTCGACAATATTATCGTATTCTTGTTTATTAAAAAGTTTTGTTTCTTTTTTGTGGAACATCAGGATTTCTTCTGTTCCATAATAGAGATTTTTTGATGAGGTGTACTCTGGATACACTTCTTCTTTCTTTGCTTTTAAAATCTCTATGAGTCGGGTAATTTCTTGACTTTTTTCTGTCATATCAGAAAGATCAAGAATTCCCTGAAGATAATCAATTTTATTATTGATTTTTTCGAGATTATTGTTTATATTCTCGAAAGATCCATCAATCATCAAGGCTGTAGATGTTTGATGTTTCTGGAATCTCCTATTCCAAGAAGAAACTATATCTATAAGAGAATTAACACTAGAACTGATCTCCTAAGCGGATTGTGTCAGAAGAAGTTGAACTAATCATAAAGACTAGTGGAGGAAACCAAGAAACTTCCACGTCTACACTCCTAATGGTGTTTAAAAGTGAATTTGTTCTAATTGGAAAATGAGGTCAAGATTTGTCTTCTATGTGATGAAGTAGGTGTCATTCCTTATTTAGATGAGAATGTGGATATTGGAGGATAGCAAGTGCACATGTTGGAGTGACGTGGTCAAATGGAGATACTGTCACATCACATGGGAATATTTGCTTTTGAAATGGAGTGTGCTGAGTAGAATAGGTGGTGAATGTCTGTCTGTTGGTCACATGGTGGTGTATGGGCTAGGTGTAAAGTGTATATGTGAAGAAAACACACCTCAACAAAATTAGGTTCAGTTGCCATACCATAAATTTCATGAATCCAATGTGAACCCTGTTTCAATGTATATGCCTATATGGGTTTCATATTTGCAATAGCCAAGCTTATACTAGTGGGTCATCTTAGTGACCTAGGCAATGATGTAACTGAAAACTTCTACTATATGTTCATTGTTGCCTAGTTGTGAAGACAATTTGTTTTTATATTTTATTCAAATCGATCTTAATGGGTTTTCATTTTCAAGTTTGTCCTGAATAGCAAAAAGTACTAGAATATGTCCAGGTTAATATGAGACAATTGGTAGGAAGCATTTTGCCCCTTCAATAATTTTATGAAAATTTGAAAGGTTCTTTTCTTCTTTTTTTTTTCCTGAATATTCTTTTTCTTATTTATATATTTACTATTTTTTTTCCGTTCATCATTGGTTGTAATCAAGGGAGTGGTTTTGCTTAGCGTAAGCTTGTCAAGAGAAGTGGTTCCTGCCTTCGCTAGAATACTTTTGCAAGCTTGTCAAGAGAAGTGGTTCCGGCCGTCGCTAGAATACTTTTGCGCAGTTTGCTTGGGAAGAAGCACTTGGTTTGTCCTCTACTGCGGACAGAAATTACTCAAGTGGTTAACCGGCGTGCATGGTATGATGCTGCAAGCTAACAACAGAAGTTATAAACCTTTGCAAGGTATGACTGCTTGTCCTTAAAACCACATCACAGTTAGTTTAGCATATTTATTGTCTTCAATTTGTAGAGGCACCTGCTGTGCTGCCTACTGACATATTCTGGTTAAGGTACTTCAGGTAATTGTGCCAATAAATCCTGCATAAGCTTTTAGGTAGTTGTCTGGGAAGTTTTGCAAAATATATACATGGGAAACAAAAACAAAATAATGGAAATGGAAAAGTTGGTTAAATTATACAATGTGGCTCATTCAATTGATTCTTGTTCATGATTACTTCTTGAAACCACAATTGAGGGTACCACAGAAATGTTAATTTTTGTTCCTAGATAAATCAAACTGCAAATTTGAAACCTTTAAGTTTCAAAGAAATAATACATGGAAGCCCTTCTTTCAGCAATTTCATATATACAGCTTCTCCATCAGGATGGCAGAGAGACTTGTTTCTGCCAGTTCTAGAGAATGGAGTTAATAATTGAGTTAATGGTCTAGATCAATGCATTTGTTTGCCAATTTGATGGGTAAAAGGGTAATTTTACATAAGAAATGATGAGGGGTTACTTCCATACCCATTATATAGCATATGTTGTTTCATTTCAAGAGAACTTCTATTCTTGATTTTTCTCACGTGAAAGGGTACAGGGAAAGTCAGGTTCCCATCAATTTTACTGTAGCTCCCACCTTGACCTGTCTATTAGAATGGCAAAGGATTTAGGAAACTGTTGTCATAGTATTCTGCCATGTCCCCTTACCACTTGGAGTAGTTTAAATTTCTTTTCATTCTATTAGATTATCAATCATGTGTTGGGCAATCTTAACTATACTTTAGCAACACGGCTAGTTCTTTGAGAGCCAGTTATTCTATTTCTTAATGTTATTAACTCGCAAATGGTAAATAAGATCATTATCTCTGTGACAGCTTTGAATTCTTATCGTGTGGGATTCCAATGTATTTTCATTTATCTACTTCTATACATGTGGGTTGGAATGAAACGATAGTCATAAACTATAAGGTTTATGTCAATATGTTGTATATCTCTGTTAACGAGAATTGTCAGTTGATGTTAGTGTGGTCTCAAAGAAAAAACAACAGATGTTAAAGGGTTTAAGTTAATTCGTAGTAAACAATTGTTGTGAAGAACATGAGATTGAAGTGCAGCTTAAGTAGAAATGGTTGAATCATTGACAATATTGTCTTTGTTAAACATCATCTACTTTTCTTAAAGCTTAAACAGATGGATAGAGAGGGTTAAACTAAGTATTATATCATCCAACACACTTTCTCATGGATGACTGGACTCTTCATCATGAGTTAGCCAACACGTGCATCAATTATAATTATCACATACCATGTTATACACCATATGCATGATTATACATGTTGTCCATTCACTAATATATGTTTTTGTATCGTTATTGGAGTTCAATATGTTGAGAGTGTACTTGGTTTGACTAATTCTTGTATGAATCCAGGCGCCATTATGTGTAGATGGTTGGGATGAAGCACTCCATGAGATTGGAAGACTATCTTTTGAGACTGTTCTCTCACCACAAAATGCGGCATCGCTGCTACAAGCAGTCGAGGATTTGCCAGTTTTGATTATTGCGGGCTCTGAAGATGCCCTTGTCCCTCTAAAATCTGCTCAAGCTATGGCTTCAAAAATTGTAAATTCTGCAAGTACTTCTCTCTAGCAACCAACTGCCACTGCACTTGGCAAAAGACCTGTGAGGATAATATAGTCTGTTTTGTGGTAATTATGGAAAATTAAGCATTGTGAAATTCCCTGCATCTTATAAGCATCCTCGAAAGACCTGTTTGGTTCATTTTTCTAATATTGTGATTGATTTATTGCCATGCAGAGACTGGTTGAAATATCTGGATGTGGGCATCTTCCACATGAGGAGTGCCCGAAGGCATTACTGGCAGCTATATCACCCTTTATAAGCAGACTCTTATTAAAACCAGAGTTGCAAGACCAATAGTGTGTGCCTTCTTTTTAACTTTACAAATAGAGTTTTATCTGTTGTTGGGGGGGTGCATTTCCTCTTTTTTTTTTTTTTATCCTTTCCTTTTTTATGATTCACCTGAAAAGAAAGAGTCCAATTTCATACCTTCTTCTGGGTGTTTTTGATATGTTAGTTTGGGGCCTTAGAGTAACCCCAATGCTTGGGGGTTTTAGAGCTCACGTGTATTTTTTTTTTTTCTTCTTCTTATTGGCAAGTCTATTTGAACATTTCTTGTTATTTTCCCCTCCAAGGATGTGGGAAATAACATATATTTTTGTACATTTTATCAGACTAGAAAGGCATGCATTGAAGCGCATGGTTTGTTGCATGTCTTTTAATCGCTTCGTTTTTCCCACACCAAATGCAAACCATACTTCAGGGCCGCCCTTCCTCCTCCTCATACAAAGTTCCTGCGAGCCGTGACTCTTAGTGTGTTCTTTCAAAAGGTCCAGAAACTCAGAATTTTATCACTTTAGCCTTTAGGGCTTGGTTGAGTGTCTAATTAAGTATAGCAAATTTTATATGACAAGTTGGCTTTGTTTATTGTCACCAGATTTTAATACCCCGTAATTTTGAGGTTATGTAATTTTAATTTGGGTTCTGCTATTTGTTTAAATTGTTGTTGAGTATTTTAAATGATAAATGCTTTAGGTTGTTTTATTTTATTTTTTTCTATAGGTTGGACCATACTTTTGTATTTCTGTTATTTTAATTTTATAAATTCTTCTTCGGATTGGGCTAGGAAGAGTTTGGGTTGGAGTTTTGAGTTCGGGCTGCAGTATAATTGTTTAGGTGTAGTGTATATTTTAATATGGGCTAAGTGTATATTTTTTTTATTATTGTTTTCTCTTTAATTTATCTAGTATTTTATTAGAATCTCTAAAAATAAAAGGATAGAAAACCCTAGGGGGAGAGAGAAAAGTTATAGAGAGAGAAAGAGGAGCCGCAAGAGGGAGAGAAACACGTTTTAGAGAGAGAAAAGGGCAGCCTGTTTTGATGACTGAATTTGGTTAGGTGACTCACGTTGGGGTTGTTGGAGGTTGCAGCGCCGTCGACCGAAGTGGGTCTTCACATGGCTGGTGGTTGGTGCGGCCAAGGGGTGAGCATGGTTTGGTGGGTTGCTCGGTTCTGCACATGGCTTCGGGCAGGTGGTTCATGGCTGGCCATGGTGCTGGGTCTGTTCCGGCAGTGAAAAAAATGATCAGTTCGGTGAAGCGGCAGTAGGTGCACGTTTGGTTCATGATGGCTGGTGTGGGTTCATGGTGGGTCTGTGTGACGGACTGTGAGTCACGGAGAGATGGCTGTGCATGGGTGAATGGCTGGCCGTGGGTGGTGTTGTGACTTTGGGCATGGCTGGTCTGGGTGTGAGGAGGATTTGCCATGGCTGCTTGGTGTTATGCTAGCTATGGGTCTTCTCAGCTGAGGTGTGGTGCGGCAGTTGGAATGGTGCTCGGTTTCACATGGTGGCAGTCGGCGAGTTGGCCGGCTGTGAATAATGTGGCTGGGGTATGAATATTCACATGGGATTGGCTTGGCGGGTGACGGGTTGGCTGTGTTCGGCCATGATCATTTTCCATGGTGGTGGATTGGCTAAGGTGAAGCTTGTTCACGAAGAAGGTTGCATGTTTGCTGTGCATGGCTTGGGGTGGCTGACAAGAATGATGGGTCAGGCATGGCATGCGGCTAAAATTGGTGAGTGGTCCGGGTGGTTTCTGTTGAACTCGGGTTGTACAAGCCATGGGTTCAAATGGTGAGGGTGCGGATGATGGTCTTGGGTTGGCCATGAAAATGTTGGATGGATTGAAAATTTGGGCTGATGATGGTGTTGGGTCTTTTATGGGCAGCTATGTAATTGGGCCTTATATGGGTTACTTCATTTGGTGAGCCTCATTGCTGGGCTAGGCTTGTCTTGAATCATGGATTGGGCTTGCCAAATTGGATCTTTTTCTATGGTGAACCAGCTTAACCCTCTTAAATTAGCTGAGCATGCCTTCGACTAGTGGGATTGATTCTGAAATAACATCTGAAGATGAAGTTGTTCACTTGTTAAACCCTCCATATCACTATTCGGCATTGGGTTTATTCCGATATTATAATGTAGATGTTTCTGTACTCAAGCGTGAAAATAGAGAAAAGGTTGGTGACTTATAGTTATTTAATTATTTATTTTTTGCCAGAAAGCATCACTGTGAATCATATTTGCAGCTTACTGTTTTTCTTTATACTAGTCCCACATATTATGATGTGTGAATCATATTTGCAGCTTACTGTTTTTCTTTATACTAGTCCCACATATTATGATGTGCTTTGTAGGGGTGATAGTAGATTGTTCTTTTATGAAATTCAGTGGTGTTTCTTGTAGCTTACCAATGGATTAGTTTCTTTTGGATATGTGGCATTTCTGGGTGTAACTCTATATTATATTGAAAAGAAGTGGTAAAGATTTTTAAACAAGCTTTTTGGTTTTGTTATCAGGCAATGCTGGTCAATCCTGATAAAATATGGGTTATGAAAAGGTTGTTGAAGCTTTTAAGAAGCTTCAAAACGCATATGAGGTAAGCTTTTTCGCTTTCATTTTTATCCTTTTTAAAATACATTTCTTTGTATTATCTGGTTTGTCATGTATCACTATGTATCGCTATGAGCTAGGTTACCTTTTTCTAGGTTCTACTTTATTCTTTTAAGGGAAAAGCATATGATGATGAATTAAAGGGGGAGGAGCTGCTGAACTGTTTTCGTTGATTGCAAACTGCTTCTCAAAAGGTTTGCATATCTATCTTGTTCTCATCTTCTTATAGTTTACTGAATCATTAGTATGCATTCTTTGGCTATCTTAGATAGAGATAACATCAATCTCAAGCATTCTCTATCTTGGCCACAACCCCACATACATGTGTATTGAATAAAAATGTGCTAGCTGATTCTGTTTGATATGTAATTTAATGCAACGAAGTTGGGGATGTTGACTTAGAAGCCATGCAAACAAACATGATATCCGTTTGGCATTTGACTTATTCACTAGACTTTGTTGTATTTGAACTCTGTCATTGCCTTAAATTGCTATGGTATCTAGCGTTTTTTAGTAGGTTCAGTCATATATTTCTCACTTTATGTGTATTAGCATGCCCAGCTTCTTTTTTGGCCTCGCATGATTATGTTCTAACTGCAAAAATGGTAGTTTGCATAACAACTTTAAAATTTGAGGTCTGTAACTTGGATTTTCTTTGTGATATGTCATAAATTATAAGATGTGAAAGTCATATATAACCTTC
Organism: Cornus controversa; assembly: GCA_026545225.1. NCBI lineage: Eukaryota > Viridiplantae > Streptophyta > Magnoliopsida > Cornales > Cornaceae > Cornus > Cornus controversa. The sequence goes on along the minus strand of CM048846.1, from coordinate 63,124,853 downwards.
TGGGTAAAATATGTTACAAGCTAAAATGAATATCTGGAGAAGTTTAGTGATCTCTACAAAGCCCTTTTTTGCCTGGTGATGAAGTCAAACGATATTTCTTTCTTTCCTTCATGTTTTGGTAACTAAGTTGAGAAATATTTCTATTGGTTATATAACCTTCTACATTGTTTATTTTTTGTTTTCTGTTTTTTGTCTTTGTCTTTTTTATCTTTGCCTGGTTATGAGTGTAAACAATATTTTTATCATTAATGACCTTTTGCATTATATTTCTAGCTAGTCCGAAACAATGCCTCCATTAGTTTCAAAGTTTATACATCCTTCTAGTTTTTTCCACACCAAATGCGAACCATACTTCAGGGCCGCCCTTCCTCCTGCTCATACAAAGTTCCTGCGAGTCTTGACTCTTAGTATGCTCTTTCAAAAGGTTCAGAAACTCAGAATTTTATCACTTTAGCCTTAAGGGCCAGGTTGAGTGTCTAATTAAGTATAACAAATTTTATATGACAAGTTGGCTTTGTTTATTGTTTCCAGATTGTAATATCCCGTAATTTTGAGGTTATGTAATTTTAATTTGTGTTTTGCTATTTGTTTAAATTGTTGTTGAGTATTTTAAATGCTAAATGCTTTAGGTTGTTTTATTTTATTTTTTTCTTTAGGTTGCACCATACTTTTGTATTTCTGTTATTTTAATTTTATAAATTTTTCTTTGAATTGGGCTAGGGAGAGTTTGGGTTGGAGTTTTGAGTTCGTGCTAAAGTATAATTGTTTAGGTGTCGGGTTAAGTGTATATTTCAATATGGGCTTAGTGTATATTTTTTTTATTATTGGTTTCTCTTTTATTTCTTTAGTATTTTATTAGAATCTCTAGAAATGAAAAGATAGAAAACCCTAGGGGTTGAGAGAAAAGTTATAGAGAGAGAAAGAGGAGCCGCAAGAGGGAGAGAAACACGTTTTAGAGATAGAAAAGGGCAGCCTGTTTTGATGACTGAATTTGGTTAGGTGACTCACGTTGGGGTTGTTGGAGGTTGCAGCGCCGTTGACCGAAGTAGGTCTTCACATGGCTGGTGGTTGGTGCGGCCAAGGGGTGAGCATGGTTTGGTGGGTTGTTCGGTTCTGCACATGGCTTCGGGCAGGTGGTTCATGCCTGGCCATGGTGCTGGGTCTTTTCCGGCAGTGAAAAAAATAAGCAGTTCGGTGAAGCGGCAGTAGGTGCACGTTTGGTTCATGATGGCTGGTGTGGGTTCATGGTGGGTCTGCGTGACGGGCTGTGAGTCACGGAGCGATGGCTGTGCATGGGTGAATGGCTGGCCGTGGGTGGTGTTGTGACTTTGGGCATGGCTGGTCTGGGTGTGAGGAGGATTTGCCATGGCTGCTTGGTGTTATGCTATCTATGGGTCTTCTCGGATGAGGTGTGTTGCGGCTGTTGGAATGGTGCTCGGTGTCACATGGTGGCAGCGAGGTGGCCGGCGGTGAATGATGTGGCTGGGGTATGATTGTTCACATGGGGTCGGCTTGGCGGGTGACGGGCTGGCTGTGTTCGGCCATGATCATTTTCCTTGGTGGTGGATTGGCTAAGGTGAAGCTTGTTCATGGTATATGGTGATGGTGTTCATGAAGAAGGTTGCATGTTTGTTGTGCATGGCTTGGGGTGGCTGACAAGAATGATGGGTCAGGCATGGCATGCGGCCAAAATCGGTGAGTGGTCTGGGTGGTTTCTGTTGAATTCGGGTTGTACAAGCCATGGGTTCAAATGGTGAGGGTGTAGATGATGGTCTTGGGTTGGCCATGAAAATGTTGGATTGATTGAAATAAATTTGGGTAGTAGGTGCTGATGATGGTGTTGGGTCTTGTATGGGCAGCTATGTAATTGGGCCTTATATGGGTTGCTTCATTTGGTGAGCCTCATAGCTGGGCTTGGCTTGTCTTGAATTATGGATTGGGCTTGGCAAATTGGATTTTTTTCTATGGTGAACCACCTTAACCCTCATAGCTGAGCTACATTGTAGCTCCGGAGTGCCTTCGACTAGTGGGATTGATTTTGAAATAACATCTGAAGATGTAGTTGTTCGCTTGTTAAACTCGCCATATCACTATTCGGCATTGGGTTTATTCCGATATTATAATGTAGATGTTTCTGTACTTAAGCGTGAATATAGGAAAAAGGTTGGTGACTTATAGTTATTTAATTATTTATTTTTTGCCAGAAACCATCACTGCATATCATATTTGCAGCTTATTGCTTTTCTTTATGCTAGAGCCACAGATTATGGTGTGCTTTATAGGAGTTATAGTAGATTGTTCTTTCATGAAATTCAGTTGTGTTTCTTGTAGCTTACCAATGGATTACTTTCTTTTGGATATGTGGCATTTCTTAGTGTAACTCCATATTATATTGAAAAGAAGTGGTAAAGATTTTTAAACAAGCTTTTTGGTTTGGTTATCAGGCAATGCTGGTCAATGCCGAGAAAATAATGAAAAGGCTGTTGAAGCTTTTAAGAAGCTTCAAAACGCATGTGAGGTAAGGTTTTTTGACTTTCATTTTTAACATAAATATGTGCAATAAGTTCTTGTAAATCTAACATTAACATGTGCAGTATATTGGACAATTCTGTGTAATCATTCCAAATCTTTCTCAGAAGATTCTTTGCTAGTAGTTACCCTAGTGTTTGGAGCGAGTTTTTTTTTCCTTGGAATTTTTAATTTGTGTAAAACTAAAAATCTAGATTCTGTATTAGCCTAGGAATACTTTTGTTCTTTGGAAATTGTGAAATTTCAACGAAAATTTTCACAAAAAAATTAAAGTTACTTTAAGATGGATACACAAGTTAAGAATGAAAGTCACAGTGCTCTGTGATCGAGAAGGAAAAGGGACAATCTTAGTGTTGTATGGTCATCTTAAATGCATGTTTGACCCATAAGTTCATTGGAATTCTTTGCAGGATAAATTCACCTTTTTGAACTAGTGATTCCAATGCCATTGGGTTTTTCTTTTTTTTATGCATGGCTTGTCCTGATTCGTGAACTTATTATTTAATTTTACTCGACTTTCAGGTTTAGCTTGGGCCATTTGTGAGCACCTTGTTGAAGTGATTAAAGCACCTACTTTGTTTGCAACCCACTTTCATGAACTAACTGTATTAGCTCATGAAAATGCCGATCATGAAGCTTCTTCAGAGAAAATTGTTGGCGTGGCAAATTATCATGTCAGTGCACACAGACTTTTTGAACTGCAAGCTGACGATGTTTTACAAGGTAGGTAATTCTCTTGAATTTTTTTTATCCGTTTTTGTTGTATGAATATGTATCCTGTATTTATGATTATTTTTTATACATCCAAGGCAATGAAATTTCACTTACCTCCTTAAGTCCAGAATTCCCCCAATTCTGCCCCACCCATGCATCTAAATTGAACCTGAATGACCTTTGCATGGCCCTGTAGTATCTGTGTGGTGGAGAGGCAATTAGCTAGCTTTGTCCAGAACCTCCAGGGCATGAGTTCTTTCTTTTTCCTTTTAATCTTGGCAACAACTAAGCATAGCATAAAACAATAACATTAATGCTATGTTCGGATTTGTGGATTTGGACTAGGTGGATTTGAAATTGGAAGTCCAAATTCAAATGACTTGTTTGGATGATTAATTACACAATGGATTTCAAATGGGTAAAATCCGCTTGAGGCCCCAAAATTGGTGGATTTCAAATAACACCTAATCAGGTTTTATTTGTCAAATCCCTTGGAGATTCGATTGCCAATCCCAATTCTTGTCAACATTGAGACAGAGCTGTCATCTTGGAAGACAAGATGCAATTTCATGGAAGCAAATCAATGTGATCTCCAACACAAAGCCCTAGCATCAGCACATGCCATGGTTCCAAGATTTGGGAATTTTCAATAGAGACAACATTTGGAATAACGGGGTCTATGGTTCACGAGGAAATTGTGCAAATTTGAAGCTCCGGGGTATGGCATAAGAACCAAGACTATAGATGCTTAGTTGACTGCCAAATCAAAATACCTTATTTCATCACTAAACTAAAGGGGTGACATTGTCCACTGTTCATTCATGATTTCCAATCTGCAACTATCCACTTAGCTGCTAGGATTTGTTGTTCAAGCAAACGACTATATTATTTCATGTTTCCTTAAATTTTGAAATATTTTTTAGAGAAGAAATGAAGAGGAAGAAAAAATTAACCCACAATGCATATGTTAAAACTTGTAGTTTTTGTTTAAGAAGAAGATGCAGAAATGGAAGAAGTATAATAATTTTTCCTGTTTCTTTTCCTTTTTCTTTTTCTTTTTTCCCACTAAACATAGATTGACTGCCTTTATAAAAAGTTATCTTTACTGCCTTTTAGAGTTGTATGTGCATTTTTAAGCTCGATGCCTTGTAAATATTTATTTAGTTATTGAAGTCCACCTATATTCCATCTATAGCTTAACTTTTGTTGTTTAAATTTTCAATATTAGGTGACGTTGCCTAGTGATCTTGATTTCACACTTGAAACCTTTAAACCCTTGGTTTTCTTCTCATGACGAGTTTGTCATGACAGAATATTGAACTAAAGATAAGTTTGAGATGTACATTCGCATAATTTTGTCTAAGGTAATCTTATAATGGAAAGTGCATCTTGCAAATTTTGGCGCACAAAATAGATTGTAATTGCTTTCTTGCTCAGTATGATGAAATATGTTATTATCTATTGTAGTCTGCCTGTAATGCCTCCATTCATTTGCTTTGTCTCATTCCAATCCAAAATACTTGACCTTTCGTGTCAAGTCAATTTTTAGGCGAAGTTTATCTTCTACAACGAGTCGCTTCTCTATTGCAGTGGCATTCGTCTCATTGAAGTTATTATTGTCTTATTACTATTTGTAATGTAGGGCTTTTAGTTAGATTTCTTTTCTTTTTGGTTTAATGAAGGAACACATAATCGTGTTATGTGCTTAAATATGTTCTTATTATAAAGTTTTATTTTTACAGGTTTCATTGAAAAGGAAACAGTAAAAGTGGGGGTGAAGATGTTAACATGTGGGGGAAAAAAACGTGAGTTTTGAGTTGAGATGCAAAAAACATAAGAGGAAAAAAAAGAGGTTGAGAAGAAATATGAAACAGTAAAGATGAGATGGAAAAAATTGGAAGAAGGGTTAAAACATCAATTAGGAAAAATTTGGAAGAGAGAGAGTTTATGGAAAAAAAAGAAGAGGAAAAGAAGTGTGATGCTATTGGTGATAATTTACAATGAAACGACTTGCTCAATATCCTATCAGGTATGATATGGTATATTATTCTCTCTCATTGCACACTAATAATCCAGTTATCTTTTTTAATATAATATATTGTTTTATTTATAAAATTTTATATTTTCTAAATATAATGTGTTATATTATTTATGAAATTTTATTTTATATATTAACTAATTATACATGTTTAATTAGATTTATTATCATAATCATTATTCTTTTTATTTTCTCCTATGAATTGAATTCGAAATATAAATTATATTGTTTTGAATCAATTAAAATCATATTCATGAATCATAATTTATTTATTTTTCTTGGTACACACCCCAAAGAATTGTTTGCACCAAAGAATTGATTGCTATGGACTAGGGCCAAGTTCTTTATCCACTTGAGCCAATCCTTTGAGGTCATGGATTATAATTTTAATCATGATAGCATTTTTATGAAATATGTATGATTATGTTTATGATTGTGGATGAATGGTTTTATATGGTTTGTGGTGTGGTGTTTATACATGGATGAAGCTCTAGGGTTTATGGCAATTGTAAAGGGCAAAATAATTGTTGTCCTAGGCCAATTTATGTTTATTGTAAATTATTATGTATCTCTCACAAAGCCATGTAATAGTTTGTAGAAAATTCTATCTCCAAGGAGATTTCTCAAGCCTCTAGCCATGGAGCACGTGCCAAAGGTTTCTTGAAGTCCAAGCAAATTGCTCCATTATATGGAGATTAATTTTTTTAGTTGGTTAGAAATATAGGTTAGATGGGCTTCATCTATGGTTTTATCTTTTATTTCTTGTATTTCATGCATTAGTTATATATGTTATGTTGATGCATGATAATTCATGTTTTAAGTTGGTAATTATTAAATTATGAAATAGTAACTTGTTTAATAAGTTGACTTAATATTTAAATTGGACTTGATTTATCTAGATACTTTCTATTTATAGTAGATTTCAAAAAATATTTTATTTTTAAAATTAATTAAATATTTTTTTTCAAATTATGAAAACAATGGAAATAGAAGTCATATTGATCTAGCTCTCTCTAAATTTAATAACTATTAAATTAAAATATGGGCAAACATATATGCATAATGTATTGTGTAATATATTGTATTAATATGATTTAAGAGTTAGTTAAGTAAATTATTATTTATGTTACATTGTTTATAATTTATAATAAATAATTATTTGTGCTACAAAATTTATTAGTAATTATATTGTTTGTTAAATATACATAGTTCTTAGTTAAATAAATTATTATTTAAGCTACTTCTTATTAGTTAGATTGCTAGTTTAATAATTTATTATTTATGCTTCATAGTTCATAATTAGTTATTTAGTCTATTGAATAAGTTATTACATAGTTTATTATTACTTGTTAAATAAATTATTATTTATTATTTGTTTGGAGTTAGGATTTGTTATTAATTAAATAGTCTTTTAATTATATAGTTTGTTTGGAGTTTGGGGAGGGATTTTAGGTTAGAGGTTTTGAATTCGGGGTTCTGGTTTAGCTTTAGTTTAGTCTATTAAATAAATTATTATTTATGCAACATAGTTTGTTATTAGTTATACAGTTTGTTAAATAAATTATTATTTAAGTTAAGTAGTCAATTATTAGTTAGTTAGTTAGTTAAGTAATTTATTATTTATGCTTCATAGTTCATTATTAGTTATATGTTTTGTTAAATAAATTATTATTTATGCTATATAGTTTGTCAAATATTTATTTAATAGATTATTATTTATACTGCATAAGGGTTAGGGATTCGGATTCCGGGATTTGCGATTTATAATTTAGGCTTTATTATTAATTACATAGTCTATTAATTACTTGTTTAGGTTTTTGTGTTTCGGGTTCTAGGTTTGATGTTTAGGATTTGGAGTTTCGGTTCGGCTTTATTTTAGTTTATTATTTATGTTAAATACTTTTTAATTCATAATAAATTACTATTTATGATACTTATTTATTATTAATTATATAGTTTGTTAAATAAATTATTATTTATAGTTCCTTATTAGTCAGATAGTTAGTTTAATAATTTATTGTTTATGCTTCATAATTCATAATTAGTTATTTAGTCTGTTAAATAAGTTATTATTTATGTTACATTGTTTATTATTAGTTTCATAATTTGTTAAATAAATTATTATTTATTATTAGTTATATAGTCTTTTAATTACATAGTTTGTTTGGGTTTGGGGATTCGGGCTTTCCACTTTCGGGTTTTAGTTTTGGGGTTTCAAATTCGGAGTTCCAGTTCAACTTTAGTTTAGTTTATTATTTATGTTAATGAGTTATCAATTAATAATAAATTATTATTTATGTTACATAATTTGTATTTAATAATATATTATTATTTATAGTTCATAGGGTTTAGGGATTGGGGTTTCGGGTTTAGGAGTTATAATTTATTATTAGTTAAATAGTATTTTAATTATATAGTTTGTTTGGGATTTAGGGATTTGAGTTTTTGTGTTTCGGGATTCTGGTTCGGATTTAGTTTAGTTTATTATTTATGTTAAAAAAATTTTTGGGGATAATAAATTATTATTTATGTTACATAGTTTATTATTAATTATATAGTTTGTTATGTAAATTATTATTTAAGTTATGTAGTCAATTATTAGTTAGTTAAATAATTTATTATTTATGTTTTATAGTTCATTATTACTCAAATTTATTAGTTTATTACTCAAAACTATTGGTCTGTTAAATAAATTATTATTTATGCTACATAGTTTATCAGATATTTATTTAATATATTATTATTTATACTGTATAAGGGTTGGAGTTTTGAGTTTGGAGATTTGGGGTTTGGGGTTTACAATTTAGTTTTTATTATTAGTTACATAGTCTCTTAATTACATATTGTTTTTGGGGATTGAAAATTTGAGTTTTCGTGTTTCAGATTCTAGGTTTGTGGTTTAGGATTCAGAGTTTAGTTTCGGTTATGCTTTAGTTTAGTTTATTATTTATGTTAAATATTTTTTAATTTTTAATAAATTACTATTTATGATACATATTTATTATTAATTATATAGTTTGTTAGTCGGATAGTTAGTTTAATAATTTATTATTTATGCTTCATAGTTCATAATTAGTTATTTAGTATGTTAAATAAGTTATTATTTATGCTACATAGTTTATTATTATTAGTTAAATAGTTTGGGGTTTCAGGTTTGGAGTTTGTGAATTCGGGGTTAAGTTATTATTAGTTAAATAGTCTTTTAATTATATAGTTTGTTTGAGGTTTGGAGATTCGTGTTTCGGGTTTTAGGTTTAGGGTTTCGGATTCGAGGTTCTAGTTCGGCTTTAGTTTAGTTTTTTATTTATGTTAAAAAGTTTTTAACTAATAATAAATTATTGTTTATGCTACATAGTTTATTATTAATTATATATTTTGTTAAATAAATTATTATTTAAGCTACGTAGTCAATTATTAGTTAAATAGTTAGTTAAGTAATTTGTTATTTATGTTTCATAGTTTATTATTAGTTATATAGTCTGTTAAATAAATTATTATTTATGGTACATAATTTATCAGATATTTATTCAATATATTCTTATTTATACTGCATAAAGGTTAGAGATTGGGGTTTGAAGTTTTGAGTTTGGGGATTCGGGGTTTAAAATTTAGGATTTATTATTAGTTACATACATAGTCTATTAATTACATAATTTGTTTGGGTTTGAGAATTTGGGTTTTCATGTTTCGGCTTCTAGGTTTGAGGTTTACGATTCGGGGTTCGGGTTCAGCTTTAGTTTAGTTTATTATTTATGTTAAATATTTTTTAATTCATAATAAATTACTATTTATGATACATATTTATTATTAATTATATTATTTGTGAAATAAATAATTTAAGCTGGTTCCTTATTAGTTAGATAGTTAGTTTAATAATTTATTATTTATGTTTCATAGTTCATAATTAGTTATTTAGTCTGTTAAATAAGTTATTATTTATGCTACATAGTTTTTTATTAATTAGATTGTTTATTAAATAAATTATTATTTATATAATCTTTTAATTACATAGTTTGTTTGGGTTTGGGGATTTGAATTTTCGTGTTTTGATTTTTTTTTTTTAGGTTTTGGATTTGGGATTCTGATTCGGCTTTAATTTAGTTTATTATTTATGTTAATTAGTTTTTAATTCATAATAAATTATTATTAATGCTACATAATTTGTATTTAATAATATATTATTTTTTGTTCATAAGGTTTAGGGATTGGGTTTTCTGGTTTTGGAGTTTGTGGATTTGGGGTTTAGGAGTTAGAATATATTATTAGTTGAATAATTTTTTAATTATACAATTGGTTTACGGTTTGGGGATTCGAGTTTTCGTGTTTTGCGTTTTAGGTTTGAGTTTTCGAATTCGGGCTTTAGTTTAGTTTATTATTTATATTAATAAGTTTTTAGTTAATAATAAATTATTATTTATGTTACATAGTTTATTATTAATTATATAGATTGTTAAATAAATTATTATTTAATCTACGTAGTCAATTATTTGTTAGATAGTTAATAAAGTAATTTATTATTTATGCTTCATAGTTCATTATTAGTTATATAGTCTGTTAAATAAATTATTATTTATGTTATATAGTTTACCAGATATTTATTTAATATATTATTATTTATACCGCATAAGGGTTAGGGATTGGGGTTTCGGGGTTTTGAATTTGGGATTCGGGGTTTGGGGTTTGAAATTTAGGCTTTATTATTAGTCACATATTTTGTTAATTACATAGTTTGTTTGGGGTTTGTGAATTTGGGTTTTCATGTTTCGGGTTTTAGGTTTGTAGTTTAGGATTTAGAGTTTCGGTTCGGCTTTAGTTTAATTTATTATTTACGTTAATTTTTTTTAATTCATAATAAAATATTATTTATGATACATATTTGTTATTAATTATATAGCTTGTTAAATAAATTATTATTTACGCTACATGGTTCCTTATTAGTGAAATAGTTAGTTTAATAATTTATTATTTATGCTTCATATTTCATAATTAGTTATTTAGTCTATTAAATAAGTTATTATTTATGGTACATAGTTTATTATTAGTTACATAGTTTGGGGTTTCGGGGTTTGGGTAGGATTTATTATTAGTTAAATAGTCTTTTAATTATATAATTTGTTAGGAGTTTGGGGATTCGAGTTTTAGGATTGGAGTTTCGGATTCGTGGTTCTAGTTTGGTTTTAGTTTAGTTTTTTATTCATGTTAATATTATTTATGCTACATAGTTTATTATTAATTATATAATTTGTTAAATAAATTATTATTTAAATTACGTAGTCAATTATTAGTTAGATAGTTAGTTAAGTAATTTATTATTTATGATTCATAGTTTATTATTAGTTATATAATCTGTTAAATAAATTATCTTTTATGCTACATAGTTTATTATTAATTATATAATTTGTTAAATAAATTATTATTTAACTACGTAGTCAATTATTAGTTAGATAGTTAGTTAAGTAATTTATTATTTATGCTTCATAGTTCATTATTAATTATATAATCTGTTAAATAAATTATTATTTATGCTACATAGTTTTTTATATATTTATTCAATGTATTAGTATTCATACTGCATAACAGTTAGGGATTGGGGTTTTGGGGCTTTGAGTTTGGGGATTCGGTGTTTGGAGCTTAAAATTTAAGCTTTATTATTAGTTACATACTGTTAATTACATAGTTTGTTTAGAGTTTGAGGATTTGGATTTTCGTGTTTCGAGTTCAAGGTTTGAGGTTTAGGATTTGGGGTTCCGGTTCGACTTAAGTTTATTTTATTATTTATGTTAAATATTTTTTAATTCATAATAAATTACTATTTATGATACATATTTATTATTAATTATATAGTTTGTTAAATATATTATTATTTAAGTTACATGGTTCCTTATTAGTTAGATAGTTAGTTTAATAATTTATTATTTATGTTTCATAGTTCATAATTAGTTATTTAGTTTGTTAAATAAGTTATTATTTATGCTTCATAGTTTATTTTTAGTTACATAGTTTGTTAAATAAATTATTATTTATTATTAGTTAAGTAGTCTTTTAATTAAATAGTTTGTTTGGGTTTGAGGATTCGAGTTTTCGTATTTTGGGTTTTAGTTTTGGGATTTTGGATTCGGAGTTTCGGTTCGGCTTTAGTTTAGTTTATTATTTATGTTAATTAGTTTTTAATTCATAATAAATTTTTATTTATGCTACATAATTTGTATTTAATAATATATTATTATTTATGGTTCATAGGGTTTATGGATTGGGGTCTGGGGTTTAGTAGTTAGGATTTGTTATTAGTTAAATAGTCTTTTAATTATATAGTTTGTTTGAGTTTTGTGGATTTGAGTTTTTGTGTTTCGGGTTTTAGGTTTGGAGTTTCGGATTCGGGGTTCTGGTTCAGCTTTAATTTAGTTTATTATTTATGTTAAAAAGTTTTTAGTTTATAATAAATTATTATTTATGCTACATAGTTTATTATTAATTATATAGTTTGTTAAATAAATTATTATTTAAGCTACGTAGTCAATTATTAGTTAGATAGTTAGTTAAGTAATTTATTATTTATGTTTCATAGTTCATTATTATTATTTATATAGTCTGTTAAATAAATTATTATTTATGCTACAAAGTTTATAAGATATTTATTTAATATATTATTATTTATACTACATAAGAATTAGGGATTAGGATTTCGGGGTTTTGAGTTTGGGGATTCGGGGTTTAGAATTTAGGCTTTACTATTCCTTATATAGTTTGTTAATTACATCGTTTGTTTGGGGTTTGGGATTTGAATTTTCGTGTTTCGGGTTCTCGGTTTGTTGTTTAGGATTTAGAATTTCGGTTTGGCTTTAGTTTAGTTTATTATTTATGTTAAATATTTTTTAATTCATACTAAATTACTATTTATGATTCATTTTATTATTAATTATATAGTTTGTTAAATAAAATATTATTTAAGTTACATGGTTACTTATTAGTTAGATTGTTAGTTTAACAATTTATTATTTATGCTTCATAGTTCATAATTAGTTATTTAATATGTTAAATAAGTTATTATTTATGTTACATTGTTTATTATTAGTTACAAACGGGGTTTTGGGGTCTGGAGTTTGTGGATTCAGGGTTTGAGGTTTAGGAGTTAGGATTTATTATTAGTTAAATACTCTTTTAATTATATAGTTCGTTTGGGGTTTGGGGATTCATGTTTTTGTGTTTCGGATTCGTGTTTCTGGTTTGTCTTTAGTTTAGTATTTTATTTATATTCAAAAGTTTTTAGTTAATAATAAATTATTATTTATGCTACATAGTTTGTTTAATAAATTATTATTATTAATTATATAGTTTGTTTAATAAATTATTATTTAAGTTACGAGTCAATTATTAGTTAGGTAGTTAGTTAAGTAATTTATTATTTATGCTTCATAGTTCATTATTAGTTATATAGTCCGTTAAATAAATTATTATATATGCTACATAGTTTATCATATATTTATTAAATAAATTATTATTTATACTGCATAAGGGTTAGGGATTGAGGTTTCGGGGTCTTGAGTTTGGGAATTCAAGGTTTGGAGTTTAGAATTTAAGTTTGATAGTTAGTTTAATAATTTATTATTTATGCTTCATAGTTCATAATTAGTTATTTAGTCTGTTAAATAAGTTATTATTTAATGTGACATAGTTTATTATTAGTTATATAATTTGTTAAATAAATTATTATTTATTATTTGTTAAATTGTCTTTAATTAAATAGTTTGTTTGGGTTTGGGGATTCGAGTTTTCTTATTACTGGTTTTAGTTTTGGTGTTTTGGATTCGGGGTTTCGGTTCAGCTTTAGTTTAGTTTATTATTTATGTTAATTAGTTTTTAATTCATAATAAATTATTATTTATGCTACATAATTTGTATTTAATAATATATTATTATTTATGGTTCATAGGGTTTAGGGAATGGGTTTCCGGGTTTAGAGTTTGTGGATTCGAGGTTTGGGGTTTATTAGTTAGGATTTATTATTAGTTAAATAGTCTTTTAATTATATAGTTTGGTTGGGGTTTGGGATTCAAGTTTTCGTGTTTCGGGTTTTAGGTTTGGGGTTTTGGATTCGAGGTTTTAGTTCGGGTTTAGTTTAATTTATTATTTATTTTAAAAAGTATTTAGTTAGAAATAAATTATTATTTATGCAACACAATTTACTATTAATTATATAGTTTGTTAAATAAATTATTATTTAAGCTACGTTGTCAATTATTAGTTACATAGTTAGTTAAGTAATTTATTATTTAAGTTTCATAGTTCATTATTATTTATATAGTCTGTTAAATAAATTATTATTTATGCTAAAAGTTTATCAGATATTTGTTTAATATATTATTATTTATACTGTATAAGAGTTAGTGATTAGGGTTTCGAAGTTTTGAGTTTTGAAATTCGGAGTTTGAGGTTTAGAATTTAGGCTTTATTATGAGTTACATAGTCTATTAATTACATAGTTTGTTTAGGATTTGGGGATTTGGGTTTTCGTGTTCGGGTTCTAGGTTTACGATTCGGGGTTCCGTTTCGGTTTTAGTTTAATTTATTATTTATGTAAAGTATTTTTTAATTCGTAATAAATTACTATATATGATACATATTTATTGTTAATTATATAGTTTGTTAAATAAATTATTATTTAAGTTACATGGTTCCTTATTAGTCAGATAGTTAGTTTAATAATCTATTATTTATGCTTCATAATTCATAATTAGTTATTTAGTCTGTTAAATATGTTATTATTTATGTTACATAGTTTATTATTAGTTTCATAATTTGTTAAATAAATTTTTATTTATTATTAGTTATATAGTCTTTTAATTACATAGTTTGTTTGGGTTTGGGAATTCTTCTTTTCGTATTTCGGATTTTAGTTTTGGATTCGAGTTCCGGCTCGGCTTTAGTTTAATTTATTATTTATGCTAATTAGTTTTCAATTCAAAATAAATTATTATTTATACTACATAATTTGTATTTAATAATATATTATTATTTATGGTTTATAGAGTTTAGGGATTGGGGTTTTAGGGTTTGGAGTTTGTGGATTCGGGGTTTGGGAGTTAGGATTTATTATTTGTTAAATAGTCTTTTAATTATATAATTTGTTTTGGGTTTAGCGATTCGAGTTTTTGTGTTTTGGGTTAAGGTTTGGGGTTTCGGATTTCGGTTTTTGGTTTGGCTTTAGTTCTTTTTGTTATTGATGTTAAAAAGTTTTTAGTTAATAATAATAAATTATTATTTATGGTACATAGTTTATTATTAATTATATAGTTTGTTAAATAAATTATTATTAAGCTACGTAGTCAATTATTAGTTAGATAGTTAGTTAAGTAATTTATTATTTATGTTTCATAGTTCATTATTTCTTATATAGTTTGTTAAATAATTATTTTTTATGCTACATAGTTTATTATATAATTATTTATATTGCATAAGGGTTCGGGGTTGGGGTTTCGGGGTTTTGAGTTTGGGATTTGGGGTTTAGAATTTTGGCTTTATTATTAGTTACATAGTCTGTTAATTATATAGTTTGTTTGGGGTTTGGGAATTTGAGTTTTCGTGTTTCGGGTTCTAGGTTTGTGGTTTAGGATTTGTAGTTTTGATTTGGCTTTAGTTTAGTTTATTATTTATGTTAAATATTTTTAATTCATATTAAATTACTATTTATGATACATTTTATTATTAACTATATAGTTTGTTAAATTAATTATTATTTAAGCTACATGATTCCTTATTCATTAGATAGTTAGTTTAATAATTTTTATTTATGCTTCATATTCATAATTAGTTATTTAGTTTATTAAATAAGTTATTATTTATGATACATAGTTTATTATTAGTCACATAGTTTGGGGGTTCGGGGTTTGGAATTTGTGGATTCGGAGTTTGGGGTTTAGGAGTTAGGAATTATTATTAGTTAAATAGTCTTTTAATTATATAGCTTGGTTGAGGTTTGGGGATTCGAGTTTTCGTGTTTTAGATTTGGGGTTTCGGATTCGTGATTCTGGTTCGGCTTTAATTGAGTTTATTACTTATGTTAAAAAGTGTTTAGTTAATAATAATAATTTTTTATGCTTATTAATTATATTGTTTGTTAAAAAAATTATTATTTAAGCTACATGGTTCGTTTTTAGGTTGATAGTTTGTTAAATAATCTATTATTTATACTTTATAGTTCTTTATTAGTTATATGATCCATTAAATAAATTATTATTTATGCTACATTGTTTATGAGATATTTATTAAATAAATTATTCTTTATATTACATAGTTTATTATTAGTTACATAGTTTGTTAATTAAATTATTATTAATCCTACATAATTTATTATTAATTAGATATTTGTTGAATAAGTTATTATTTATATTACATAGTTTAATATTGGTTACGTAATTTGTTAAATAAATTATTATTTATGCAAAGTAGTTTATTTTTATTTCAATAGTTTGTTATATAAATTATTATTTATGCTACATTGTTTGTTTAATAAATTCTTATTTACGATAAATAATTTGTATTTAATAATATATTATTATTATAATTTTTGTTGTGTGGAGTTTGGGGATTCGAGGTTTTCAAATTGGGGTTTCGAGGTTTGGAGTTTGTTGTGTGGGGGTTTGGTTTTCGTGTTTCAGGTTTTAGGTTTGAGGTTTAGGATTCAAGGTTTCCAGATCGGCTTTAGTTTAATTTATTATTTATGTTAAATAGTTTATATTCATAATAAATTATTATTTATGCTACATAATTTATTATTAATTATATTGTTTGTTAAATAAATTATTATTAATTTAGACTACGTAGTTCATTATTAGTTAAATAGTCAGTTTAATAATTTATTATTTATGCTACATAGTTCATAATTAGTTATATAGTCTTGCTACTTAAAATATTATTTATGCTACATAGTTTATGTGGAGATATTTATTGGATAGATTATTATTTATATTACATAGTTTATTCTCAGTTACATAGTTTGTTAATTAAATTGTTATTACTCCTACATACTTTAATATTAATTAAATATTTGTTAAACAAATTATTGTTAGTTACATAGTTTCTTAAATAAATTGTTATATATGCTACATAGTTTAAAATTATTTAAATTGTTTGTTATATAAATTATTATTTATGTTACATTGTTTGTTTAATAAATTATTATTTATGATACATAATATTTATTTAATAATATATTATTATTATGTTGCATAAGGGTTAGGGATTGGGTTTCGGAGTTTGGGGTTTAGGATTTATTCTTAGTTACATAGTCTTTTAATTACATAGTTTGTTTGGGTTTGAGTATTCAAGTTCTAGGTTTGGGATTTCGGATTCGGGGTTCTGGTTCGGCTTTAGTTTAGTTTATTATTTATGTTGAAAGTAAAATTCATAATAAATTATTATTTATGCTACATAATTTGTATTTAATAATATATTATTATTTATGCTGCATAGGGTTAAGGGATTGGGGTTTTAGGGTTTGGAGTTTGGGGTTTAGGATTTATGATTTATTATTCGTTACATAGTTTGTTTGAGGTTTAGGGATTCGGATTTTCGTGGTTCGGGTTTTAGGTTTAAGCTTATGGATTCGGGGTTTTCGGTTTGGCTTTAGTTTAGTTTATTATTTATGTTAAATGGCTTTTAATTTATAATAAATTATTATTTATGCTACATAGTTTATTATTAATTGTACAATTTTTTAAAAAGCTTATTATTTAAGCTACATAGTTCATTTTTAGTTAGATAGTTTGTTAAATAATTTATTATTTATGCTACATCGTTTATGAGATATTTATTGAATAAATTATTCTTTATATTACATAGTTTATTATTAGTTACATAGTTTGTTAATTAAATTATTATTAATAGTTTATTATTAGTTACATAGTTTGTTAATTAAATTATTATTAATCCTACATGTTTTATTATTAATTAGATATTTGTTGAATAAGTTATTATTTATACTACATAGTTTATTATTAGTTACATGGTTTGTTAAATCAATTATTATTTTTGCAACATTGTTTTTTATTATTTAAATAATCTGTTATATATTTATTATTTATGCAACATTGTTTGTTTAATAAATTATTATTTATGATACATAATTTGTGTTTAATAATATATATTATTGTTTATGCTATGTGGATTTTGGGGTTTGGAGTTTGGGGATTAGGGGTTGGGGGTTTAGAATTTAGGCTTTATTATTAGTCATAGAGTCTGTTTATTACATTGTTTGGGGTTTTGGGATTTGGGTTTTCGTATTTCGGGTTTTAGGTTTGAGGTTTAGGACTCGGAATTTCTGGTTCGACTATAGTTTTATATATTATTTATATTAAATAATTTTTAATTCATAATAAATTATTATTTACGATACATAGTTTATTATTGATTATATAGTTTGTTAAAAAAATTATTACTTAAACTACATAGTTCATAATATTTATATAGTCTGCTAATTAAATTATTAGTTATGCTTCATAGTTTATGTATAAATATTTATTGAATAAATTATTACTTAGCTTACATAGTTTATTATTAGTTACATAGTTTGTTAATTAAATTGTTATTAATACTACTCACTTTATTATTAATTAGATATTTGTTAAATAAGTTATTATTTATGCTATATAGTTTATTGTTAATTAAATAGTTTGTCAAATAAATTATTATATATGTAACATGATTTATAATTATTTAAATAGTTTGTTATATAAATTATTATTTATGCTACATTGTTTGTTTAATAAATTATTATTTATGATACATAATTTGTATTTAATAATATATTATGAATTACGTTTAATAAGGGTTTGGGATTGGGGTTTTAGGGTTTGGAGTTTGGGGATTTGGGGTTTAAGATTTATTACTAGTTACATAGCCTTTTAATTACATAGTTTGTTTGGGTTTAGGTATTCGGGTTTTTGGGTTTTAGGTTTGGGATTTTAGATTCGGGGTTCTGGTTTGACTTTAATTAGTTTAGTTTATTATTTATGTTAAATAGTTTTTAATTCATAACAAAAATTTATTTATGCTACATAATTTGTATTTAATAATATATTATAATTTATGCTGCATAGAGTTTAGGGATTGGGGTTTTGGGGTTTGGAGTTTGGAGATTCGGGGTTTAGAATTTAGGATTTATTATTAGTTAATAGTCTTTTAATTACATAATTTGTTTGGGGTTTGGGGATTCGGGTTTTTGTGTTTCGGGTTTTAGTTTTGGGATTTTGGATTCGGGTATTATTTATGTTACATAGTTTATTATTAGTTAAATAGTTTATTAATTAAATTATTATTAATCCTATAAAATTTATTATTTATTAGATATTTTTTGAATAAGTTATTATTTATATTACATAGTTTATTATTGGTTAAGTAGTTTGTTAAATAAATTATTATTTATGCAACATAGTTTATTTTTATTTCAATAGTTTGTTATATAAATTATTATTTATGCTACGTTGTATTTTTATTTCAATAGTTTGTTATATAAATTATTATTTATGCTACGTTGTTTGTTTAATAAATTATTATTTACAATAAATTATTTGTATTTAATAATGTATTATTATTATTTATGCTTTGTGGAGTTTGGGGATTCGGGGTTTTGGGATTGGGGTTTCGAGGTTTGGAGTTTGGTATTTGGGGGTTTGGCTTTCATGTTTTGAGTTCTAGGTTCGAGGTTTAGGATTCGAGGTTTCCAGATTGGCTTTAGTTTAGTTTATTATTTATGTTATATAGTTTTTAATTCATAATAAATTATTATTTATGCTACATAATTTATTATTTATATAATTTATTAAATAAATTATTATTTAGGCTACGTAGTTCATTATTAGTTAGATAGTTAGTTTAATAATTTATTATTTATGCTTCATAGTTCATAATTAGTTATATAGTCTGCTAATTAAATTATTATTTATGCTACATAATTTATGTATAGATATTTATTGAATAAATTATTATTTATCTTACATAGTTTATTATTAGTTACATAGTTCGTTAATTAAATTGTTATTAATACTACTCACTTTATTATTAATTATGGTGACCCAAAGGTTTTAACTTAAGGGTAATCCAGTAATTTTGATGATAACAAATTATTAATGATGTTAAACACTAACATCTAAATTGAGTGATTGCTTAGGATAACTGTCACAAACAAAGAAAACATCCATACTGTGGAATGATCATGAAAGGAGACAATGACATGAGAGAAGCATTCATTGAAGAAGAAGAATGAAGTATCTTAATGCTTCAAGACATATTCAAGTATGAAGAAATAGGGTAGTTATAGCTTGGTGAGAGATATGACTTAATTTGTCAAAGTTATTTTTGAATAACTTGTTTGAAGCTCACTTGTATATCATGACCATGATGCATTCACATATATATCATCTATTGGTCATTTTATCACTAGAAAATTAGTCTTAAAGCCTTAGGGACATTTTTCAAAGATCAAAAGTTTTTCCTGCACTTTGTTGAAAATCCCTTTAAGACAAGTCAAGTTTGAGCTTGCTAAAACTCAACTTTGAGTTTGCTGAAAGTTCAGTTTCAACTTGCTGAAAATGTAGTTTCAGCTTGTTGAAAATGCACTTTCAGGCGACTGAAATGACAGTAGGCTTTGATGTTTGTAGAACACCTTTTCAGTTGATTGAAACTTTATTTTCAGCCTACTGAAAGTAGCTGAATTTGAATACAACGGCTAGTTCAGTGCATTTAATGCTTACAACTACCTTCCAACAACTATATTTTTCAAATGCTCTATATATATTGATATGCTCTGCATTTATGAACATACACCAATACTCTTCAGCATTTATTGAGCAACATTCATTGCAATCTACCATTATTCAATACACTTTAGCTTCAAACTTGTGATTCAATTTTAACTATAGTATTGAGAGCTTGAAATTGTGTTTTCTTCTTTTAGAGATATCCATTGTATCACAAATTCTGTTCTACATCAGTTGTAAAAGGTTGTTGAACCCTAGAAGACTAAGTGAAGGAGTTTACTTAGCAAGAATGAGCTTGTGTTCTCCATTGTAAGGGTTTGCTCTCCACCGAAAAGGAAGAGCCATAGTGGTTGGAAAAAATCTCAAGAGGGATCTTGAGTCGTGGAGTAAGAGTTTTCGAACCACGCTACATCCTTGTGCTGATAATGTTTGAATCTCTCTATCCCTAAACTTGTTTACATTGTGCTTGTTTAATTCGATCGTAATATCATCATATATTGCATATCCTTTTAATTCTTGAATTTGATTCTATTGTTTGCCAAAGATCCTATTCACCCCCCTCCCTCTCTAGGGTCATTTCTTGAGTAACAAATTAGATATTTATCAAATAAATTATTATATATGTAACATAATTTATAATTATTTAAATAGTTTGTTATATAAATTATTATCTATGGTACATTATTTGTTTAATAAATTATTATTTATGATACATAATTTGTATTTAATAATATATTATTATTTATGTTCAATAGGGGTTTGGGATTGGGGTTTGGGGATTTGCGATTTATGATTTATTATTAGTTACATAATCTTTTAATTACACAATTGTTTGGGTTTAGGTATCAGGTTTTCGGGTTTTAGGTTTTGGATTTTTGGTGACTTTAGTTTAGTTTATTATTTATGTTGAATAGTTTTTAATTCATAATAAAATTTTATTTATACTACATAATTTGTATTTAATAATTTATTATTATTTATGCTGCATAGAGTTTAGGGATTGGGGTTTCGAGGTTTGGAGTTTGGGGATTCGGGGTTTAGGATTTATTATTAGTTAATAGTCTTTTAATTACATAATTTGTTTGGGGTTTGGGGATTTGGGTTTTCTTGTTACGGGTTTTAGTTTGGAATTTTGGATTCGGGTATTATTTATGCTACATAGTTTATTATTAGTTAAATAGTTTGTTAATTAAATTATTATTAATCCTACAAAATTTATTATTTATTAGATATTTTTTGAATAAGTTATTATTTATATTACATAGTTTATCATTGGTTAAGTAGTTTTTTAAATAAATTATTATTTATACAACATAGTTATTTTTTATTTCAATAGCTTGTTATATAAATTATTATTTATGCTACATTGTTTGTTTAATAAATTATTATTTACAATAAATTATTTGTATTTAATAATGTATTATTATTATTTATGTTGTGTGGAGTTTGGGGATTCGGGATTTTGGGATTGGGGTTTCGGGGGTTGGAGTTTGGTGTTTGGGGGTTTGGGTTTTTGTGTTTCGGGTTTTAGGTTCGAGGTTTCCGATTCGGCTTTAGTTTAGTTTATTATTTATGTTAAATAGTTTTTAATTCATAATAAATTATTATTTATTCTACACAGTTTATTGTTAATTATATAGTTTGTTAAATAAATTATTATTTAGGCTACGTAGTCTTTTAATTACATAATTTTTTTCGGTTTGGGGATTTTGATTTTCGTGTTGAGTTTTAGGTTTGGGGTTTCAGATTTGGGGTTTCGGTTCGATTTTAGTTTAGTTTATTATTTATGTTAAATATTTTTTATTTCATAATATATTATTAAATATGCTATATAATTTGTATTTAATAATATATTGTTATTTATACTACATAGGGTTTAGGGATTGGGTTTCAAGGTTTATAGTTTGGGGATTGGGGTTTTGGGTTTTGGGTTTTAGGATTTAGGATTTAGGATTTATTATTAGTTACATAGTCTTTTAATTACATAATTTGTTTGGGGTTTGGGGATTTGAGTTTTCGCGTTTTGGGTTTTAGGTTTGGGCTTCGGATTCGGGGTTCTGGTTCATAAATTATTATTTATGCTACTTAGTTTATTATTAATTATATAGTTGAGGGATTATTAAATATGCTATATAATTTGTATTTAATAATATATTATTATTTATACTACATAGGGTTTAGGGATTGGGTTTCAAGGTTTAGAGTTTGGGGATTGGGGTTTTGGGTTTTGGGTTTTAGGATTTATTATTAGTTACATAGTCTTTTAATTACATAATTTGTTTGGGGTTTGGGGATTTGAGTTTTCGCGTTTTGGGTTTTAGGTTTGGGCTTCGAATTCGGGGTTCTGGTTCATAAATTATTATTTATGCTATTTAGTTTATTATTAATTATATAGTTTGTTAAATAAATTATTATTTACACTACGTAGGTCATTATTAATTAGATAGTTAGTTAACTAATTTATTATTTATGCTTCATAGTTCATTATTAGTTATATAGTCTGCTAAATACTTATTATTTATGCTACATAGTTTATTAGATATTAATTGAGTAAATTATTATTTATGATACATAGTTTATTATTAGTTACATTTTCTGTTAATTACATATTTTGTTTGGAGTTTGGGGATTTGGGTTTTCATGTTTTGGGTTCTAAGTTTGAGGTTTCAGATTCGGAGATTCCGGTTCTTTAGTTTATTATTTAAGTTAAATAGTTTTTAAGTCATAATAAATTATTATTTATATTACATAGTTTATTATTAATTATATAATTTATTAAATAAATTATTATTTAAGCTACATGATTCATTATTAGTTAGATAATTAGTTAAATAATTTATTATTTATGTTTCATAGCTTATTAATAGTTATATAGTCTGTTGAATAAATTATTATTTATGCTACATTGTTTATCAGATATTTATTGAATATATTATAATTATGTAGTTTGTTAATTAGATTGTTATTAAGTCTAGGTATTTTATTATTAATTAGATGTTTGTTAAATAAGTTATTATTTATGCTACATATTTTATTATTAGTTACATAGTTTATTTAATAAATTGTTATTTATGAAACATAGTTTATAATTATTTAAATAGTTTGTTATATAAATTATTATTTATGCTTATTATTTATGATACTTAATTTGTATTTAATAATATATTATTATTTATGCTGCATAGGGTTTAGGGATTGGGGTTTGGGGATTCGGGGTTTGGGATTTAGGATTTATTATTTGTTACATAGTCTTTTAGGTTTGGGGCTTCGGATTTGGGGTTCAGGTTCGGGTTTTAATTCATAATAAATTATTATTTATGGTACATAGTTTATTATTAATTATATAGTTTGTTAAATAAATTATTATTCATGTTACGTAGTTCATTATTAATTAGATAGATAGTTAATGAATTTATTATTTTCATAGTTCATTATTAGTTATATAGTCTGTTAAATACTTATTATTTATGTTACATTGTTTATTATTAGTTACATTGTTTGTTAATAACATATTTTGTTTGGGGTTTGGGGATTTAGGTCTTCGTGTTTCGGGTTCTAGGATTGAGGTTTCGGATTCAGAGTTTCCTGATCAGCTTTAGTTTAGTTTAATATTTATGTTACATAGTTTATTATTAATTATATAATTTATTATTTATGCTTTGTAGTTCATTAATAGATATATAGTCTGTTAAATAAATTATTATTTATGCTACATTGTTTATCAGATATTTATTAATAAATTATTATTTATGTTATATAGTTTATTATTAGTTGCATAGTTGGTTAATTAAATTGTTATTAATCCTACATACTTTATTATTAATTAGATATTTGTTGAATAATTTATTATTTATACTACATAGTTTATTCAAGGTTACATTAGTTTGTTAAATAAATTATTATTTATGTAACATAGTTTACTATTATTTATATATTTTGTTATATAAACTATTATTTATTCTACATTGTTTGTATTTAATAATATATTATTATTTATGCTGTGTGGGGTATGGGGTTTCGGGGTTAGGATTTTGGAGATTCGGGATTTGGGGTTTAGAATTTAGGCTTTATTATTAGTTAATAGTTTGTTAACGACATACTTTGTTTGAGGTTTGGAGATTTGGATTTTTGTGTTTCGAGTTTTAGGTTTGAGGTTTAGGATTCGGGGTTCCGATTTGGCTTTAGTTTATTTTATTATTTATGTTAAATAATTTTTAATTCATAATAAATTATTATTTATGATACATAGTTTATTATTAATTATATAGTTAGTTAAATAATTTATTATTTATGCTTCATAGTTCATTAATAGTAATATTGTTTGCTAAATAAATTATTATTTTAAGCTAAATAGTTCATTATTAGTAAGATAGTTAGTTAGATAAAGTTTTATTTATGCTTCATATTTCATTAATAGTTATATTGTCTGTTAAATAAATATTATTATACTACATAGTTTATCATATATTTATTGAATAAATTATTATTTATGTTACATAGTTTGTTAATTAAATTATTATTATTCATACATAATTTATTATTAAGTAGATGTTATTGAATAAGTTATTATTTATGCTACATAATTTATTATTTCTTACATCGTTTGTTAAATAAATTATTATTTATGCGACAGTTTTTTTTATTTAAATGGTTTGTTATATAAATTATTATTTATGCTATATTGCTTGTTTAATAAATTATTATTTATGATACATAATTTGTATGTAATAATGTATTATTATTTATGCTATGTGGGGGTTTGGGGTTTAGAGTTTGAGTATTCGTGGTTTAGTATTTAGGTTGTATTATTAGTTACATAATCTGTTAATTCCATAGTTTTTTGGGGTTTACGGATTTGGATTTTCGTGTTTCAGATTTGTAGTAACCCTTGTGGACGGGTGTGAGTGGACGGGTGCGAAGACAAACACTGGGTTGAGCTACCACATTAACAGGGTATAGGGTGCTCAATCCCATATCGCCTGGGTGTGAAAAAGGGGATGTGCTTATATGTAGTATGTTCTCTTCAAATGGTATGAAACCTTTTGGGGTAAAACCCAAAAGCAAAACTTTGCGGGCTCAGGCCCAAAGCGGACAATATCATACCATGTGTTGGAGCGGGGTATTACAGTTGGTATTAGAGCCTGAACCTAATCGGAAGTGTGCCGACGAGGACGTCGGGTCTCGTAGGGGGGTGGATTGTAGTAACTCTTGTGGATGGGTGTGAGTGGGTTGATGAGAAGACAGACACTGGGCTGAGCTACCACACTGACAGGGTATAGGGTGCTCTATCCCACATCGCCTGGGTGTGAAAAAGGGGATGTACTTATATATAGTATGTTGTCTTCAAATGGTATGAGGCCTTTTGGGGTAAAATCCAAGAGCAAAACCGTGCGGGCTCAGGCCCAAAGCAGACAATGTTATACCATGTGTTGGAGCGGGGTATTACAAGATCTGGGTTTGAGGTTTCGGATTTGTGATTTTCGATTCGGCTTTAGTTTAGTTTATTATTTATTTTTAATAGTTTTTAATTTGTAATAAATTATTATTTATGATACATAGTTTATTATTAATTATATAATTTGTTAAATAAATTATTATTTAAGGTACATTGTTCATTGTTAGTTAGATAGTTAGTTAAATAATTTATTATTTATGTTACATAGTTCAAAATTATTTATATAGTCTGTTAATTAAATTATTTTTTATGATACATAGTTTATGTTGAGATATTTATTAAATAAATTATTATTTATGTCACATAAATTATGATTAGTTTTATAGTTTGTTAATTAACTTTTTATTAATCTTACATACTTTATTAAAAATTAGATGTTTGTTAAATAAGTTATTATTTATGCTACATATTTTATTATTAGTTACATAATTTGTTAAATAAATTATTATTTTTGCAACATAGTTTATAATTATTTAAATAGTTTGTTATATAAATTATTATTTATGCTAACATTGTTTGTTTAATAAATTATTATTTACTATACATTATTTGTATTTAATAATATATTATTATTTATGCTGCATAGGGGTTAGGGATTGGATTTTGGGGTTTGGAGTTTAGGGATTCGAGGTTTGGGATATAAATTTGTTATTAGTTAGATAGTCTTTTAATTACATAGTTTGTTTGGGTTTGGAGTTTCGGATTTAGGGTTCTGGTTCGGCTTTTGTATGATTTATTATTTATATTAAATAGTTTTTAATTTATTATAAATTATTATTAATGCTACATAATTTGTATTTAATAATATATTATTATTTATGCTGCATAGGGTTTAGGGATTGGGGTTTTGGTGTTTGGAGTTTTCGGATTCGGGTTTTGTGGTTTTGGATTAAAATTTATTATTAGTTACATAATCTTTTAATTACAGAGTTTGTTTGGAGTTTTGGTATTCGAGTTTTCGTGTTTCGGGTTTTAGGTTTGGGGTTTCGGATTCAGGGTTCCGGTTTGACTTTAGTTTAGTTTATTATTTATGTTAAATAGTTTTTAGTTCGTAAAATATTATTATTTATACTACATAGTCTATTATTAATTATATAGTTTGTTAAATAAATTATTATTTATGCTATATAGTTCATTATTAGTTAGATAGTTAGTGAAGTAATTTAATATTTATGTTTCATAGTTCATTATTAGTTATATAGTCTGTTAAATAAATTATTGTTTATGTTACATAGTTTGTCTTGGAATGGGGATTTGGGTTTTCGTGTTTCAGGTTATAAGTTGTTTTGGGTTCTAGGTTTGAGGTTTCGGATTAGGGGTTTCTGGTTCGGCTTTAGTTTAGTTTATTATTTATGTTAAATAGTTTTTAATTCACAATAAATTATTATTTATGCTACATATTTTATTATAATTATATAGTTTGTTAAATAAATTATTATTTAAGCTACATAGTTCATTAGTTAAATAGTTTCTGAAATAATTTATTATTTATGTTACATAGTTTATTATTAGTTACATTGTCTGTTAATTACATATTTTGATTGTGGTTTGGTGATTCGGGTTTTCGTGTTTTAGGTTCTAAGTTTGTGATTTCGGATTTGGAGTTTACGGTTTGACTTTAGTCTAGTTTGTTTTTAATTCATAATAAATTATTATTTATGCTACATAATTTATTATTAATTATATAATTTATTAAATAAATTATTATTAAAGCTACATGGTTCATTATTAGTTAGATAGTTGGTTAAATAATTTATTATTTATGCTTCATACTTCATTAATACTTATGTAATTTGTTAAATAAATTATTATTTATGCTACATAATTTATTAGATATTTATTGAATAAATTATTATTTATGTTACACAGTTTATTATTAGTTACATAGTTTGTTAATTAAATTATTATTATTCCTATATAATTTATTTTTTATTAGATATTTGTTGAATAAGTTATTATTTATATTACATAGTTTATTATTGGTTACAATGTTTGTTAAATAAATTATTATTTATGCAATATAGTTTATTATTATTTAAATATTTTGTTATATAAATTATTATTTATGCCACACAGTTTGGGGTTTCGGGGTTTGGAGTTTGGAGATTTGGAGTTTAGGGTTTAGAATTTAGGTTTTATTATTAGTTACATTGTTAATTAATTACTTATTTTTTTGGAATTCTGGATTTGGGTTTTCGTATTTTGGATTCTTGGTTTGAGGTTTTGGATTCGGGATTTTCGGTTCAGCTTTTGTTTAATTTATTATTTATGTTAATAGTTTTTAATTCATAATAAATTATTATTTATGATAAATAGTTTATTATTAATTATATAGT
This sequence comes from Cornus controversa, assembly GCA_026545225.1. Taxonomy (NCBI): domain Eukaryota; kingdom Viridiplantae; phylum Streptophyta; class Magnoliopsida; order Cornales; family Cornaceae; genus Cornus; species Cornus controversa. The sequence goes on along the minus strand of CM048846.1, from coordinate 63,097,028 downwards.
CTATTAAATAAATTGTTATTTAAGCTAAATAGTACATTATTAGTTAGATAGTTAGTTAAAAAAATTAGTTAAATAAATTATTATTTTAAGCTAAATATGTAACGATCAGAATCAAATTTGACCAATTTTTTTTATTTTCATTATTTTTTACCATAGATGCGTTTTAAAGAATGTTATAAATATTTTGAGAGTGGAAAACATGTTTGGAAACATGTTATAAGGTTTTTAAAAGTTTTTAGAATGTTTAAAGAAGTTTGACTTTTTGGTCAAACGGGGGCCCGGGATGTAGTCCGGGTGAACCTGAGAATCTGAATTTTTTTTGAAAAATAATTACTTTTAATTTTGGCTTAAATGAAATATTTAGAAAGTTAAGGAAGTGATTTCGAGTCCATAGGAACTTTCGAAATCGAAAACAGAGCTCGGGAAGGTACGTTAAGTGGCTCGGGAGTATTTTGGTCATTTTACGCCCATGAGACTTTAAATATCTGTATATGCAGAGATATTTCATATCTCTTATGTCCCAACAACCGGCCAAACCCTCCTCTCTCTCTCTCTTCTTCCCTCTTCTTCTTTCTACATTTCGTGGCATTCAGACATGATTCGTGAGTTACCGAAGGAGGACAGCTCGTAGAAGGCGACAAGGGTTTTGGTTTTAACCGAAGAAACTCAACTTTTGGTTTGAAATTTGGAAAAATTTCAACATATGATGTGAACGGTACATTTAATCAAAGTTCTATCGAAACCTGCTGATTTTGAGATCCAATTTACTCAATTACTTCGATTAATGGAAGATGGGACTCCGATCAATCGAAGCCCTTCGGTAGAAAATCCTGATAAGTCCTATTTTCCATTAGGACATCCAATATTCACTCACCATTAATCATGCACTCCACATACATTATCATACATCTTATATAATTAAAAACATGCACGGAAAGCATTAAAATCATAAGTGGATCTCAATTACAACATAAACATCGGATCAAGTTCGGAACATACACATAACTTCCAATTTCTCAAATGTAAAACCTAGGTGTTAAGATATTTGTCCAACATCCATATTTCAATCTTTCAAAAGTGTCAACATAACATGTACATACATAGATACTTAAAAATTCCAAAAATTCTATCGGGTGCTCCACATAGCTACTCAAGTTTAATCCATTATTGGTGCCTTAATTATCTATAAAAATGTTTGGGGGAAGGGGGTGAGCAAACAAGTAGCTCAGTAGGAATGCCCCAACCTACCTAGACATTGATCTGACACTAACAGACATGATATGTAATCATGATATCGCTACTCTACTTGACATGTTCAATATTTGCATGCCAAACCAATTTAATGTAATTTACATATGCATTTTACACATTTATCATGTTTAATAGTTAAACACATAAGTATTTATAAATTTATATCTATTATGGTTATAATTCGATACATACACATGATTTGGTAACTCTAACGACACTCGTATGATTGAACAACTCTAACGATCATACATTCTTGGCAATTTATAGTCTTACTAATGTGATTGGACAACTCTGACAGTCACATGATTTTGGACTACTCCAAATCAATGTGCATTAGCCTCCGTATGGTGGACAACTCCGACGGTCATACCATGGTAGGTATTTAACCACTTCCATAACATGGTTGGACATCTCTGAACCACATACATGACTCACTTGGACAACTTTTATATATATATATATATATATATATATATGCACATTAGGTAAGATATCACATATAACATATTTATTATGCTCTTCTACACAAGATAATGCTTTATAGCAACCCTAGCATGCATCATACTCTTATATACCACATATACACACATTCATATATGTCCACATTCATATGTATATCTCATACATGTATACAAACCCACATATATCAGTCATGTGCTCACAATCCATACATATAACATGGATAAATTCAAAACCATCATATATCACAAGATATAATCTTACATAACATGCATTTAATCATAATGAAAGAGGAGGAAGTCGTACATAACCATACTAAGCCTCCCAAACATGCTAAACTCAACCAAACCCTCCCAAACTCATCAACAACGTATAAATTGATGACTAAAAGAGAAGAATTACCCCTACCTCAAGATTGAAGATTTTCTAGCCAAAATTCTAGAATCCTCCAAGCTTCAACTTCACTCAAATCTGAATTTATTCGGTTCAAAATGTAGCCCTTACCGAGTAGAACAACTCGTTGGTCTTTGACAACTTTCAAATTAAGCTCTAAAGCCTCCAAAACGTCAAAAGAAGAAGAAGAAATCAAGAGGAAGAGAGAGAAGTGTTTGGCTGGCTATGTTTGGTCTCTAAGAATCTAGATATTCTGAGCCCCTTTGATATTTATAATATATTAGGTGTCAAATGACCAAAATGCCCCTATGCCACTTAACGTACCCTCCCGCCCTCTGTTTTCGATTTTGAAAGCAGCTACAACCTTGAAATTGCTTCCTTAACTATTTTAATATTTCATTTGGTTTAAAACCAAAACTAATAATTTTTCAAAAAAATATCTGATTTTTCAGGTTCACTCGACCCGAGTTCCAGGCCTTGCTGGTCCAAAAATCTCAAAATGAGTCAAATGGCTCGAAAGCATCCATGGACCTCTAAAATAGTCCCCAAACATGCATTTAATATTTTAAACACACGTAACATCATTTCACATCATTTATATGGCAATAAATGAAAACAAAAGGAAATCGGTCAAAATTGAGTTTGGTCTCTACAATAAAAGTGTCTAAGTAAGGACCTATGTATTTCAAAAGACTAAAAGGACATTGCATTAGTATAATAAAGCAATATAAGAAAGGCAAAGTGCAAAAACCATCTTGAATTTTCAAATGTGCAAATTCACACCCTAAACTATTTTTTGAAATAAGTTAATCACTCATCTTACAAAAGTTGGCATGTTGATCCCCTGGTAGAACTATAATGATATATATACTAGGAGTGTTCATTTTATCCGCCAAAACATTAATCCAAACTAATCTAATCCGTACAGTTCGGTTTGGTTTTTTATTCCCACGGTTCGGTTAATGGATTTCAACATTAAAAAACCGTAGTTCACGGTTCGGTTAATGGATTTGGTCCTCAAATAACCAAACCAAACCGTGATAAACCGTGGCCAAGCCGTAATTATTATATACAAATACATATTATATACTATATATCTATATGTGAATACAAGGTGTTTTTGAATATTTTTATTGTGATGTTGAAGTTTTCTTCTTTGTAAACCATCCCAAGATAGCTCAGTTCTACTTTTTAGTATACATTTCTATTCCATTTCATTATACAGTATAATGTGAAACAATGTCATTATCAATTCCGTTTCTACTTTATAATTTTTTTGTTACATCTGTTGTCATGCTTGCCAAAAAGTTATATCAAGTTAATGTGGAATGGTTGTATTCGATTCAGTTTAGTTGTAAATTATCTTTTTGTAATTGGCTTTTGGGTAGTGAACAGTGAGATGTTATTTGGGATGTGAACGATGCAGTGTTCATACGCAGTTTGGCAATGATAGATTTATTGTAATTTTCTCTTTGTTGTTTTTTGTTGTTTGGCATTTAGTTTTTCATGCTTACTTTGGGTTGATTCATTAATTGGACTATGGTTAAATTGCCAAAATTATTAGGCTATTTAGAAAAGCCCAATCTGAACCAACGGATTGATTCGGTTCAGATTAAGGTTTTCTATGGTTCGGATTGATTCTTTTCTTCCCAATCTGTGGACCACGAATTGGATTATGTTTAATGCCTAATCTGAACCAATCCGAACCATGGTCAACCGTAATATATATCCTTATTATGTCCATTATGTCATTTTCTCGATAAATATAGTGTTTTCTAAATAAAAATTTAGAAAAAAATAGTTAAATAAAATTCATAAATAATAAATTTAGAAACATAAAAAAATAAAAGGCTAATAATAGAACATTATTTATGATTTTTTTAAAAAGAAAAAATTTAATTAACTATAATGACATATATACTCTTTTCTCTATCATTATAGTATTTTCCAAATAATTTTTTTTTTAAAATATAAAAAAAAATAGTTAGATAAAATTTTATTGACCTTTTACTTTTTTATGTTTCTAAACTTATTATTTATGAATTTTATCTAACTTTTTTTTTTTTCTAAATTATTATTTAAAAATCACTGTATTTATAGAGAAAATGATATAATGGACATAGTAAATGATATATATATGTCATTATAGTTCTGCCAACGAGTCAAGTTGTTAACTTTTGTAAAATGAAGGAGTGGCTTGCTTCAAAAAATAGTTCAAGGCTAAATTTGCATATCTGAAAAAGTTTAGGAGTTTTTTTTCACTTCTGCATATTAAAAAAATAAATTCAAGAAATAAAAGGACAAATAAGAATAGAAAAATTACTTTATTGCAAAAAAGTGATCAGACTATGAGTATATACACATTTTTGCAAAACTAAAGTCTAACACTGACTCATGTTAAAAAGTAAGAAGTCATCTTGTCCAAAAGGTATATTACAGTGATTTTTTTTTGCACTTTATCCAATTTCTATTTGATTACACGAATGAGAATATGTGTTCTACAAAACACTGTATCGTTTTAAGACAAGCCACGCCAATTTATTTTTCTTTGTATATATATTGCAAAGCATGTGTGAATTTCGATAGTTTCCAATGAGTTTTTAGACATCTTTGCCAATCTTCATTATGATCTTATCCTTACACTGTAATATGATGCTCTAACCCGATTTACAAATCCGTTTTTAAACTCGAGTGCAAAGATCTTAGAATGGATTGGGCTTTGTTGAAAGTTGAGTTGGGTTGGGTTGGGTTAGAATCGAAGTTTTCATACCTGGGCAGAGCTAAGCCTCCAACCCGCCCGAGTTGGGTTTGAGCATCTCACTCACTCGAACCCAAACCACTGGTTTCTCGTCTCTCTGGTGAACTCCGTATTCGTCCATGGAGCTTCTCAACCCCCACAAACCCAAGCAGTCACGAATTTTCTCTGGGGTTTCAATTTTTACTCCCAAATTTCATATCACAATTCCCAACATGGAGAAACAAAAAATCACTTTGATTCAACCCAACTCCAAATTCCCTCTTCTTCTCCCATATTCAACATCTTTCTCCCTTCCTACAACGACAAATTTCCAAATTTCAGCTCATTTCGGTCGTCGCAGAAACTCGCTCAGAAAAAAGCTAACTGCACAACAACAGGTACGTCACAATCCGGTAATTTATGACCCAAGTTCTGATTTTCAAAACCCAATTCATAGTTTTGATCAATTATGTCGAGAGTTCGTTTCAATATAACTGATAGTGTAAAGCAGATTTATTTATTTATTTTAGTTCTAATTATGTGTTGTTGAAGATGTAGTTGAGTCTGATTGTGTGAATGAATTAGAAGTAAAAAAAATGGGTGAATCTGTTGAATGGAAGAAATTGGAAGGCTGGGTTGATCAGTATAAGCAGGATTCAGAGTATTGGGGGAATGGGTTTGGTCCTGTATTTAATAATTTTTCAAGATTCAGATGGTAATGTCAAAAGGGGTGTTGTTAATGAGGACGAAATCTCGAGAAGAAGCGGAATTGAGCCTTCGTTGTATAACTAGAGTGAATTTGAGGACTTAACAGAAGTGAAATAAAAGATCTCTCATGAAAAACTTTTGGCTAGAGAAATACAGAAAGGAACTTGCATGGTTTCAAAGAATTGTTTGGTGGCTAACTGACTATGTAGTTTCAGGTGGACAATCTGGTTTTGTTAATGTAGTTTGGGATGTTACTCTTCAAAATGGATTATTTTCAAAGCTGTAGGAGAATTTGGATAATATATAGTTTTGTGTGGTTTTGTTAGAGATTGTTTACTGGTGGGGAAAAGATAAGGCAGAGTACACGAGCTAAACCAAGAAAACAAGAAAAAAGATGAAGAATAACAGATACTCCCGTCTCGTTTATAAGGAGTGGTTCAAGTTTGGCTAATAAACGATGACGAGGGAATGTGCCTAACCCGGGACTGTAGGTTGGAGAAAGAAATGATGAGCAGAAAACTAAAATCAAGAACAGAGAAAGAGAAGTTGGTGAAGGGCAGTGTGGAACTTATTCAGGATTGTGCATGTGGCAACCACAGATGCTGTCTGCTGAAGGGCCTAGGCTTGATAATTAGGAAGAACTTCTGAATAGCATTCTGAGAGCAAGGATATGAGATGTTAATTCCTCAGGCTACGGAATCTATGGATTTCAATAATAAATGTAGGAAATCAGAGCAATGGGAAGGTGTGCACGTGAGGTTGAGCCTTCGATCGCCAAGGGATAACAACGAAGATGATCAAACTGTTAATGAGCTGTCCAATGAAAAAGATATTTGTGGTCAAACAGCATGGAGAAGTGGTTGTGAATTCTCTGAATGGCATTTCTAATAGAGAAAAGAAGAAAGAAGAAAAGAAAAAGGAGAGGGAATAAAAGATGGAAAAGGTGAAAGGTAAGTAAAGAATTTTCTCCTTTGGGAATGGGATTGCATCAGATGCCCAACCTTGGCTTTGGATCAGCTCACTCTATAAATATCATATCCCTCCCTCCTTTATTTTCGTCCGACAGAACTCAGTGTTCTCCTTTCTTTCTCTCTCCACATTTTGTTTGATTCCTCCCTCTCTCTCTCTCTAAGGCAAAAGAATGGCTGATCAGCTAACTCAAAATCAGATCTCCGAATTCACTGAGGCTTTCAGCCTCTTCGATAAGGATGGAGATGGTTGGATATATCTTACTTAATTTGTACCATCAATTCATTTTCCATCCATTCCACTACCTACTTGTTCAATTATATATCTTATGATGAAACGCTTATTGTTTGTGTTTTAAATAATGCTTGCCTCCGTGTGTTCATTTTGAATTTTAAATATAAGAAAGAGTTCTTTTAATATTTTGGTATTTGATTATTGCATATATATGCAGGTTGGATCACTACCAAGGAGCTTGGTACAGTGATGCGGTCGTTGAAACGAAACCCAACAGAGGCAGAGCTTCAGGAGATGATCAAAGAGGTTGATGCAGATGGCAGTGGGACGATGGATCTCCGTGAGTTCCTCGACCTAATGGCTCGGAGGTTGAAGGCGGACTCTAAAACTGAGGGCGACCTCAAGGAAGCTTTCCGGGTTTTTGACAAGGACGATAATGGCTTCATTACTGCAGATGAACTCCGCCATGTTATGACAAATCTTGGTGAGAAGTTGACAGATGAGGAAGTTAATGAGATGATCAGTGAAGCTGATGGGGATGGCGATCGACAGATCAGCTTTGAGGAGTTCCTCAAAGTCATGATGGCCAAGTAAGGACCAATAAACCCAAGAAAATGAAAACTTGGTACCATTATCTGATCAGTGTTTTGCATGTGTTTTTCTTGTTTGCATTGCTTAATTTATAGTGCTGCACTTAGCTTGATCTGCTTGTTTCTTGTGTTTAGTAGTTTGGGTTGTTTAATTGTATTGTTTTTCGATTGCTATCTAATCTTTCTACATATGATATCAGGAACCAAAATAATTGGGATAATTTTCATAATTTGTTGTTTATGCGTGCTTATGGGTGACTAATTTTGTTGATTTTCTAACCTTCTATGTGTTTCCCTTCTCCTTTATTTGAATATATATATAGTTGGAGCTTGCATGTTCCTCTTGTACATATTTTTGTTCATAAATTCAATACTAATCTTACCTTACTGGAGGGAAAAAGAAAAACGTTGCATTTGTTGTTTGTATTTAAAAAAAAAAAATTAGTACGTAATTGAAAGCATAACCATATTAGAGAAAAATTTGGTCTTCTAAATTTGAGAATTTTTTTTTTTTTTAAAAGTGAAACACTTCAATAACTAAATAATGTTAAAAACAAATAACCAAATCATATGAGATTTGGAGGAATATGTTTATTGGTTAATTTAGTTTTGCATTAGTTAGTAAGGTATGTTTAGTGTGTGAGAAATCTGGGAATCGTCTTGATAAGACTTTCACATGGTTTTCTTTGCTGTTGGGATGTGAATATGTTAGCACATGCCCCTAGGTGTTGACGATCAAATCCAAAAATCTAGAGTTATTACTCTATCGATCAACTATATATATTATATGCCAGACCATTGGTAAGTGGCTCAATGACAGTTGAGGATATAGGCTTCTGTGTGTTTTGGCATCTGGTTCTTCTCTGGAAAGAGACCGAAAAGCATCCAGCAATTGCTAGATGCTTCCAGTTAATGATTCGGTCCTTCCTTTTGGAGGAACAATCATATCCATATATATATATATATAAGACTTACACACACTACAACTGTTAGTACCAACACTGGTGGACCTGTGAGAACTAGCATATTTGACTGGATTTTGGTCTTATATGTGATGCATCTGTGCTTGGTCCAGTCTATTTTTCCACAAATGCCTATTATGAAACTCGAACTCCTTACCTCTCCTTTGAGAGAGGAAAGATTTTACCAGCTAGGCTAATGGCAGAATAGTAGTGCTCATAGGATAAATATTTACTGCTCTTAGTCTTGCTCATGCCCATTATAAATCAAGGTTAAATTGGAAATTTCCAAAATTCCATCTTTGAGAGTTTATTTTTAATGGCAACTTAACGGTCTTGCTCATGCCCATTATAAATCAAGGTTAAATTGGAAATTTCCAAAATTCCATCTTTGAGAGTTTATTTTTAATGGCAACTTAACGGGAGAAGACATCTTGCTAGATTTGTAGTAATTCAAGGTGTTTATTTGCTAAAAATTAGCAAGAAGATTAACTGAAAATTTTATATAGTTAGGAGATTTTCTTGAATTAATTCATATATATATATATATATTATGATTTTGAGAATGATATATTAGACTATTTTCATCCTAGCTCGATGAAAAAATAAGTTGTAAAATTTGTGTTTTATTTTAGAAGTGTAGAGAAGAAGATAATTTACTTTTTGCTAATTTGTTTTGAATTTTTGTAGAAGGCAAAGGAGGATGGAAGAGAATGGAAATGATAGCAAGAATGGGAAGGTCAATAGCACCAAGAGACGGCGTCGGCGAGAGCGGTTCCGTGAATGTTCATTCCTTTAAGTTTGTCTCACTCTTTTTCTCCGGTCTCACATTGACCCTATTTTTACCGGCATGTAAAAAATAATAAATAATAAATATATATATATATATATATATATATATATATATATATATTTCAGCCTAAGAGAACTTTTTTGTCTTGTGCCTTTGGAAGTATAATATTTTAGTTACTTTGGACTTTAGTATGATTTGCAAACTTTGGATCCACACAATCTTTTGTAAATTACATGTATCATTTAAGTTTAGATCGGCCCACTTTTAATTAAAATTGAATATCTAAAGTACCCTCAAAGGAAAAGCATTTAGGTTGTCCTCACGGGAGAAGTCATGCAATCAAATGTGTTAGCTTTTTGGTTGTATGATTTTTTTTGATTGGTCGGGAACAGACCATATACACACATGTATCAAGGCAGGACCGACCTTGGGCGTAGGTGACCCAGGCGCTCGCCTAGGGCCTCTAATTTTGGAGGGTCCCATTTTTTTAACCAAATCCAATACTACTATTAGGTCTCAAATTTTTTTTTTTTTAAATTATTAACTATGGTTCATTTTACTAAATCCAATACTATTGGCTTCATTTATTTATTTTTGTTAATAATAGTCCATTTAACTAAACCCAATACTACCGGGCCTTATTTTAAAACTTTGGTTTATTTAACCAAACCCAATACTACTGGACCTCTTTTTTTTTATAAAAGAAATTTTTATTGTTGTTTGCATTTTTTTTTTCTTATTTCTTCACGGCTCGTTTGCTTTCATTTTCTTCTTTCTTCACGATCAAACGACAGCAAACAATGACTATTTTCTGTAAAGGTTGTGGTCCACCAAAGTCCAATTTTTCTTTTAGGTAAGTATTTCTTTCATTCCTAGTTCTATACTTCTAGTCTTCTATGCATCATTTGTTTCACTTTCATCCCAAAATTGGAAACCTCTTGCTATATCATGGCCAATGGGTAAAAATTAATTTTTTGGTAATTGTAATTTTTACAAGTGAAGTCTTTAACACTTACAATTACAGTTACTAACTTACTATTATACTTTTATTAATAAGTTATAAAAAAAATTAAAAGGAAAAAAGAAGATGAAATTATACTACTTAGGCACGAGTGATTGAAAAATTAGAAATAAAATTAGTATGTCTGATTATTTGGCATTTATTTATTTTATCAAGTTTAAAGAAAAAAAAAACCTTTAATTACTTTATGTAAGTTTATATCTTGAGGTAGTAATTGAAAATATAATTGTTGTAATGCAAGTATACATGTGTTGGCATCTGTTTTTTTGCAGTGTTCTTTGTTATCAGAAATGTTTTCTGTCATCTAGAAAAATGAATTGTTTTACTTATCTTATTAGGTTATTAGCTGTTTAATATTTCTTTATAATTTTTTGATGTGAACTGGATTGTGCTATTTACAAAGCATCAAGACTAAGTTTTTTTTTTCAACATAAATATATTTTATGTGCTTATTGTCTTATTTTAATAAAAATTTAACGCTAGTAAAAAATTTACGAACTTGTGAAACCTTATGTACAAAGGGCTTGAACTTAAAAGTTCGCCTAGGCCTTTTAAAATTTTGTAAATTTCAGGCCGACTCTGTATCATGGGCATGCATCTCTTGCTCATACAATCCATCTACTTGTAGAAAGAGAGAGAAAAAGAGAAAGAGAAAGGCCCTCACCATTGTTTGATCTTGAAACGGCATCATTTGAAATTCTTTCGTGACTTTCTGGAAATGTATCTTTTGAAATTAGCATCCACTTGTCTTTGCAACTACTCGCAAGTGGAAAGGTAAAACTACCTGTATAGTCTCAAGATCATGTTTGAAAATTACATGAGACGAACCGAAATATATAATCAAACGTAGTTTGAACTTTTAAACAATATTAAGCACAAATTTCAATTCCTTTTACAAGCAATAACCATCCACGTGATTTAAAAAAATTATACTTTTCTAACTTGAAAAATTCATAATTTTTTCATTTTAAGTAAAAAAAATAGTCTAACTAGTACTCAAATTAAAGCTCTCGAAATTGTCTTTCTAACAGAATTAGTTTTATCAAAAAAATTCAATGTGTAGTGAAAGTTATTGAGATTTAAGTAAATGATATATATATATATACATGACATGAATTTCTATAAAAGTAAAGAAAAATAATAAAAAAAAATTACATTTGGTTGGCATGTGCTTCACTAAATCCCGCGAAGCACTTAGCCAACAGTTGGTTGGGTCTCACGATTTTAGCCAATAGGTTGATTTGCTACGGTGACGTTTGTTGGCCTAGACTTGCGTTTGGCCAACCCATTACTCATGCTCCAAGGAAACAGGCAACATAAATAAGAAAACCTAAAGATACCTACCTATTGTTCGGCTTTTTTTGTGTGGTGTGGAGCCTAGCCGAAAGCACAACCTCCAGCCAAGGTCTTGATGGATTGTGGGCGGGGTGTCAAGATCCTCGAAGGATTCTAGTATGAATGGTTGTGTGCGCCTATGTGTTGTGTGATGCCAAACTATGGTATGATTGTTTAAAGGTTGAAGATAACCTTTTTCGTGGATACAGAAATTGTACAGTTTCTTTCCATTTGGATAAAAACGGTGTAGTTTTGGTGAATGGTAAAAAAAAAGCTGTAACTTGAGCATGATAGATACGAATCCAAGATTAAATATTGCAAGACTATAAAGAAAATACCTAAAATACCCCCCAAGCATTAAATGTGCCCACCTACCTGAACGGGACACATGAAATGACCGAATTGTTCAAAAATCTCTCCCCATATTTTTAGCTTTATTTGCAAAACCCATAATCTAAAAGATGTAAAACCCATAATATGAAAGACCAACCATTGCCATCTTCCTAAAATTTCCTACAAAAGGTATTAGAAGCCGTGAAGGTTTTTATTCCAACTTGAATGTGAAATTAAATTGGTTAGTTCACTTTCTCTCTCTTTACTTTCTCTATCTGTGAATGCATTCTAACTTGAACGTGAAATTAATTTGGTTAGTTCACTTTCTTTCTCTTTACTTTCTCTCTCTATGAATGCATTTATGGATTTTCATTTATTGATACGCATTTATTTAGTTTGTTTCCATTATGGTGTGCTATTGAATGTATTTGACAGGTTCATTTATGTTAAATTTTTTTGTGAACAAAATAGACGAAATTTCCTTTTATTTGTATTCTTCATTGACCTTACAAATGCATTAATTTTTGAAATTTTGTATTGTATAAATTTACTCTTATTCATGTATTATTTACTCATGAATTGACATTTAAAACTGTCTGAAATAAAATTCGTAATGAAATAAATTACTATGTTAGCCCTAAGTCAGTTATTGACACCAGGTGTGAGAAAATTGGAAAATTTATTTTACTTAAATGAGATGTTTTAACTAACTTAGTCTACATTCAATCTGAATTTTTTTTATTCATAATGAAATAAATTTGGAGTTTATGCAATTAGTCATTGATTCACGTCATTGAAAATTATAATGATATAATTCAGAATTTTCCTTTACTCAGTCATTTACACTGAAAATGTAAAATTGAGAACTTTAGTGACATAAAATGGGATTGTAAGGATCGGGTAAATTTTGACCAGTTTTAGACGATTTTTTGACCGAATTTTCTTTTTTCAAATTATTTAATTACGGAAAGGTGTGGATATATATATATAAATGGGATTATTATATATATATATATATATATATATATATATATGTATAGGTGGAGAAAGTTCATGTATATACATAATTATATATGTAGTTGGAGGACGCATATATATGTATATATGGCTATATATATATATATGTAGTGGATAAATTGAGGTGAAATTATTAAAGGATGGAAAATACATATATATGAATTAATATATATGTGGGGAGAGGAGAATATGTTTTTACGGTGTTATAAGTATGTACATGGGTGTATGTGTTCTATTAAATACACATGTGATGTTAGATGTGTATATATATGAGTTGTATATACATATAATTATATTATAAACATATATAGCGTCATGTGTATAAAAGTGGTGCACAAAATGTGTGGTGTATAAGAATTCAAAATAAAAGGAGGAAGATCCACGTGGGTCGACTGGCTGAGAAAAGAAAGAAAATGAAGAGAAAAGAAGAAAGAGAAGAGAAATAAAGAACTGAGAGAGAAATCAAGAGGGGTTTCTAGAGAGAGAGAGTGAGAGCTTTAGAGAGAGAGAGCTCGATGTAGAGAGAGAAAGTAAGAAACTGAAGCCGAGAGAGAGAAGCTTATGGCTGGTGGCTGTCAGTGGCTGATGAAGGTCCATGGTGGGTCTTCTTGGAGCTTTGAATGTGGGTTATGGATGGTGATAGTCTGACGGTAGTGCGCGCAGTTGGTTCGTGACTGGGGACAGCCATCTTGGGTGGTCCGATCATGGAGGTTCGGCTGATGCTCAGACCGTGTCAGATTTGTTTGGGTGAGCTTTGATAGTAGCGGTTCTTGCTGGGTCTATTGACGGTTTGGTGGTTGTCTCTCTTTCTCGGTTGGGCTCTTCTATGTGGGTTCGGTGGTGGTCGGTTGTGGGTCGATTTATAGTGGCTTCGGACGGTGGTATGGCTGTTTTGGCAGCCATGGTTCCAACTTGGTGGGTCTCTTCTCGGCTGATTATCAGTGGTGAGGTCTTGGCCGGAAGTAGAGACTGTAGGTTCATGTGGAAGGTCTTCTTGGCATGGTGGAAGTGGTGGATCAGTTCGGCAGTGGCTGGTAGCTGACGGTTTAGTGGGTTGATGGCCTTGGCTGCCACGGTGGTTAGGATTTGGTGTTGGGGCTACCGTGGGCGGCTAGGTGGTGCTTGGTGGCTCGGTTGAGGGAGCATGGTGGCAGTCCTCTGTTTGGCGGAGAAGGTGACATATATATATATACTAGCGTTTTGCTCGTATCTATGACACTATAAAATAAAAAATTATTGGACTGAAATAAAAGTTGATTTCATATAATCAATGTGTCAATAAACAAATATTTACAAAACATTATTTGCATTAGTTACTGTTTATAAAAAAAAAAACCATGACCACTGTCTCCTTCTTCTCTACTTCTTCAAAGATGAAGCATAAATTTTCTTCACTACCGAGAAGAATATCCTTGCATCAATATGAATGTATTTTGCCTTCAAAAAAGGACTATACACAACAATCTACAAAAGACCCATATAATATTTTATTAATAACAATAGGAAAAGTATAATAATTTAGATTAAACACAAAATTGAATTACCTCATTGCTTCCCCAATTGCGTAGTGAGGATGAGTTGATATATCGAAACTTTCTTGCAGCAGCATCTCAGTCCTACAAAGTTATATTGGATTACACACTTTGATTAGAACACTATAATAGAACTTCTGGGTAGACAATATTTGTTGTAGAATGTAGCCCGTCATCTGGAAGAAGGATACTTATACATTCAGAACTGGTGCATCTAGACAACGCAACATATAGCTGCCCATGACTAAATACCGGTGTGCACAAATCAACCCCAACAAATTGAACAGACTGTCCTTGAGCTTTATTCATAGTCATTGCATAGGCTAATCGAACAGGAAATTGACGTCTTGTCATTTTAATGGGAAATTCTGAAGAGGACAGAGTCAAAGATATTCTTGGAATAAAGACAAAATTACCACATTGATCTCCTGTCAGAATCTGTGCTTCAATTACGCGATGTGCACACTTGACAACCATCAGTCGTGTGCCATTGCATAAGTTATCCTTGGGCGCAATGTTCCTCAAAAACATAATCGGGCATCCTACTTTCAAATTCAGCTTAAAAAGTGGTAACCCTGAAGGATCTAATGAGTTCAAAAATTCATTAGGATATCGATTAGTAATAGTTTGATCTACTAACTCATCTTCCAATATTTTGTCAGCTGCAAAATAAGTAACCGTCTCCCCAGGAAATAAATTTAATACAGCACCATTGATAGTACTAACATCATCATTTCGGGTAGAAAGAATTGTACGCTCATTTAAAAAATTTGGTGTAACTGTACCCGCAACACTCAACTCTAGATAAACTGCACATAGTAAGTCATTTAAATTTCTGCTCTTCCGTATTGTCTACGAAAGTTCTATATTTTCTTGTGGGTTTGATCCAATCTAAATAATAATAATAATTGTTAAGGTAGAATGTCAAAAAATAACACGCTAGTAAAATTATTAACAACTTGTAAGTTTGTAGAAATATTACCTCCGTCAAGAAATTTGAAAAGTTCGCATTTGCAGTGTCTGTGTTATTTAGACGCATGTTCAAATTCAAAGTTAGAACGTGTACTTTATTCCAGAGTACAGAGCGTCTCAAAGTTGCGCCCATAATTTCCTCACGGGTGCCCCTTTGTATAATTGGTAAGATTTGCCTGAAATCTCCACCAAGAACAACAGTAATACCCCCAAATGGCTTCTTATTATTACAAATATCTTGAAGAGTTCGATCAACAGCTTTCACACAATACCTATGTTGCATAGGAACTACATCCCAAATTATCAGTCTCGTTTCCTTAAACAACTCTGCATGCAAAGATTGCTTTGTAAACCCACAAACTGAATTTTTTAACACATCTAGTGGAATGCAGAACATAGAATGTGCAGTACGACCCCCTACCAATAACAGAGAAGCAATACCAGATGAAGCCATAGTGATAACAATGAATCTAAGACTACGACATTTGTTGCAATTGTATTGTACAAAAAAGTTTTCCCTGTTCCAGCACCACCACTTAAGAAAAATGTCGTCCCATCATTTTCGAGAACTGAAGAAGTAATTGCCCTATAGGTAGCACGTTGCCCATCATTAAGGCGATCAACATCAAGTTGGACATCTAATTGTTGTGCATCGACTTGGAGTTGATGATGTTCCCAAATAAGTCTGTTACCAACTATCGTACTCTAATTTTCAGTTGGCAGTGTAATTGGTGGAAAGTCAGTTAAACTCTTACCAGATTCCTTTAGTAGCTGATTTAGAAGATACAAACCATAATCTGTGATCTGAGACTCAATTGGATTGGGAATGCCAAAGTCTTTAGAAATTATGTGAGCAAGATCATCACACATGTGCATTGAGAATTTATTCCATAACAGATTCGGTTGCAATGGGGAGCAGTGTGTCAAAATAACGCTAAACAAATTTCTCAACTAACGTCCGTTTTTTATGGTTGCTGCTTCTTTAAGGCATTGCACCCATTCTTCATCATCTTCTAGAAGTCCCCTTTCAACACATGCAGATTTGAATGTTTCATGCAAGATATTGTTGACGGTTTTTAAACATTCAAAGGTTCGTGGTCCTT
This sequence comes from Cornus controversa, assembly GCA_026545225.1. Classification (NCBI taxonomy): domain Eukaryota; kingdom Viridiplantae; phylum Streptophyta; class Magnoliopsida; order Cornales; family Cornaceae; genus Cornus; species Cornus controversa. Next base: position 63,080,622 of record CM048846.1, on the reverse strand, counting down.
TAACAACAGTAAGTAGTAAACGCAAATAAAATCTCTTACCTTCATTAGGGCTAGTAAAGTACATTCTACCAATTGCAAATCCCCTCTGTCTTTTTTGTCCACTTCTTTTCTTGAATGTGCCATACATAATGTTGGGGGAATTCTTGATAAGTAAATGCATGGGCATCTTCATTGGTAGCACAGCACGCGAAAAAACCAGTAAGAGTTGACACTTCAGCCTTAGCCCTATCCATGATCATATGCATTGAATCAGCTTGATTGTAAACAACTTGATGGTTATCAGGTAAATGAAGTTGTAATCGTACAACATTTAGAAGTTCTCCGTTTATCGGCGTTGAATGTTATGCATTCTAACCTCTTAACTTATGTATTTTATTCTCTTAGTGATAGATTATTTTGTGATTTTACTTTGTTTTAGTGTTTTCTGTATTTTCAGGGCCTTAATGATTATTTCAATTAAAACCAAGTTTTTGGGCTTTTAAAGAAGACATCCAAGATGGTGAGATGAAGCCTACATCAAGGAGATTCACTCAACCATTTATTTCAACTCAAATCAGCTCAAGAAAGAGGTCCAAGAGAATTACAGCAGCTTAAGAAGGTTTCGGGCCTGAAGCCCAAATCTGCGCATAATGCAGTCTTAATCCTGTTTTGGAAAACGGACCAGAAGTCTTATTTCCGAGCCTCAAATCGACATAATTCTTGCGAGGGGTTGAACGAAATTTGATTCTCCACACTTTTGTATTGCATGAAAATTCCGTAAATCGGACTTCTAGTGGGTCAAAAGTTGGGCCGAAGTCAGCAGGAAAAACCCACCTGATTAGTGCTGCGGGAAACCCTAATTTATTCCTAATTGGATTAGGACTTTGGTGTATTCTCTTGGAGAATAAAGTGAAGACTTGGAGGCTGAGTTGAGAGAGCTTACACAGAGATTGGAGAGTCTGAGAGGGCTGGAAAGAGAACAGAAACATATTGCAGAGCGATTGGAGAACATAGTCATACGCATAATTCATGAAGATGATGCCTTCTTCCTCAACAGTTGAAGCTTCTTCTTCTACCATGAGCGGCTAGTTCATCCACTAGGGTTTTGATGTAGCCCTAACAAAGCATCAATGGTTTGATTGTTTTAATTATTGGGGACCTTTATATACATGCATAGATTGTGTAATTCAGAGGATTCTTATTATAGAATTGAGCAATAAAAGTCTTGTAAATTCAATCTCAATGATTTCTTATCTTGTCTTAGATATTTAGTTGTTGTTATTGAACTCAATCTCTCTTGTTTTCTGTGATCATGAGAGAGATTATTACACAATGGTAATCACTGAATATATTGTTATGAGCTTTGATGGATTATGCCTAGAGAAGATGAACCATACTGCACCCTAGATTAGAGTAGTTAGGCAGATGGCCCATGCCAATCGAAGATAGTCCATGGCTTAGCCTTAATCATATGTTATCTTCTTGATTGATGAAGGTGAGCTTGTAGCCACCAACACCACTTATGCATGATGTAATTCCCCTATAGTTGATTCAATTGACCATTGATTGTGGAGTTAGTGGTGAAGCCAAACACCCTAGATTTCTCTCCTATTATCTTCACTATCTTGTTTACTTTGATTTATTTTATTTTATCTTTTTAATTAGTTTAAAAATCAGAATTCTTTTCTCTTAAATTTAATTAGAATTAATTCCGTATTCCAACTCATCAGACCATAATCCCTGAGGTACGATACCCCTTTCGATAGCCCTATTCTGCAAGGAATTCGTTCTATTGCGAAGTGTGGAAATTTTTAATTGGTATACTTTTTGAGTCACATTCACACACGAATCAATTTTTGGCGCCGTTGCTGGGGATTATCTATTTGATTGATTGGATTTTACAGAATTAGTTTTAATTGGATTTTTAGTTTAGGAAATTTTTATATTTTATTTTTAATTTTGTTTTTGTTTTCTTTTCAGGTGCTCTTGGTAAATATATGCAAGGTCGTCGTTCTATAGCTGATCCTTTGATACCTCTTGATCCGGAACCTGAACGTACTCTTAGATAACAAAGGAACATCCCTGTTGATACAATTGGGCAAGAGGAAGAAATAATTGAAGACATGGTAGAAGAGAGGAATAACAACCTTGTTCCTAATGCTGATGGAGAAAGAGCTAGATTGCTTAGGGACTACTATGTTCCTGAGACATATACCTCACCAGCAGGTTTTCAACTGCCCAATGTCACAGCACAGAATTATGAGATCAAGTCCAGCATTATTCAGATGCTACCATCTTATTTTGGGCTGACTCAAGAAGACCCTTACAAGCATCTGGATGACTTCATTGAAGTGTGCTCAACTACAAAAATTCATAACTTCTCTGAAGATGCTTTCAGAATGAGACTTTTTCCATTCTCTCTGAAAGACAAAGCAAAGTATTGGTTTAACTCCCTACCGGCTGGTTCTATCACGACTTGGACTCAGATGCAACATGAGTTTCTCAAGAAGTATTTTTCGATAGGGAAGACCAATCAATTCAGACGTGCTATCACTGGTTTCTCCCAACATGAGGGGGAAGAATTTTATGAGACATGGGAAAGATTCAAGGACCTTCTTAGGAAGTGTCCCCATCATCAAGTTCCTAAGTGGCAACTAGTGCAGAGTTTTCATGAAGGGCTCACAGAAGCCAACAGACAGATGGTTGATGCGTCATGTGGAGGTACTTTTATGTTGAAGAGTGAAGAAGAGGCATGGACCTTATTTGAAAATCTTAGTGACAACTCTCTACAACATGTGTCCTCTACTCGTTCTAGCAGACCTGCCACTACAAGGAAGACTGATGGGATTTTTGAGGTTGGTGCTTCAGAAGCTATACCAACTGATATTGATTTAATTGCACAGAAGGTGGCAGCAATCATGGCTGCCAATCAAACTCCTTCTGCTTCAAATTCTTCATTGCTAGGCCCTTGTGAATTTTGCTCTAGTCCTATGCATAACATGAGCAATTGTCTTTCGGTGGGGCAATTTTCTGATATTCAACATGAGCAAGTTCAAGCTACTTTCACTGGACCAATGAATCCTCCATGAGGTAATACTTACAATCCCACATGGAGGAATCATCCTGGTTTTTCTTACAGTAACCAAGGGGCAACAATGCAACCATCATATCAACCTAGGACTTTTGTGCCTTAACAGCAATATCAAACACAAAGTCCTATGGCCCAAAGAATTTCTGCTATTGAAGACAAGCTGACACTTACCTTGTCTAAATTTGACAAGCTTGATTCTCTCATAGAGACAGTGCAAGCTACTGCAGCAACAGTACAATCTACAGTTCAGCTAGTGCACTCGCATTCTCAATCCATTGCCAAACTGGAATCTCAGTTTGGACAGCTTGCAACTTCACTATGCAGAAGAGAAGAAGGGAAGCTCCCTAGTCAACCAATTGCTAATCCAAGAGGGATGCAAGCTTCCACAAGCAACCCACACCATGAGCAAGTTCAAGCCATTACCACTTTGAGAAGTGGGAAAATAATTGACAATAAGGTGGGTGAGAAGAAAGAAGAAGAAAAAGTGACCACAAGTCCAAGTGCTGAAATTCCTTATGAGCCCAAGGCTCCTTTCCCACAACGTTTCCTAGAAGCATCTAAAGTGGGGAAGCAAGGGGACAAGCTGCATGACATGATGGAGGTATTTCGCCAAGTGAAAATTAATTTGCCACTCCTTGATGCCATCAAGCAAATTCCTCCTTATGCAAAATTTTTGAAGGACTTGTGCACTCAGAAAAGGCGTTCTAAAAGCCATGTGCCAAAGAAAGTGATGCTGCCACAACAAGTAAGTTCAATAATTCAGCAGTGTACTCCTCCCAAGTACAAAGATCCTGGTGCTCCAACTATCTCATGCATTATTGGGGAGCACCATGTTGATAAAGCTCTTCTTGATTTGGGTGCAAGTGTGAATTTGCTACCCTATTCAGTCTACTTACAATTAGGCTTGGGAGAATTGAAGCCTACCTCGGTGGTATTACAATTTGCAGATAGATCAACAAAGCAACCCCGAGGAATCATAGAAGATGTGCTCATTAAAGTGGACAAGTTCTACTTTCCTGTTGATTTCATTGTGCTTGACACTGAGCCGGTTCACAATCCGAAGAGGCACATTCCAGTGATCCTTGGTCGACCTTTCTTAGCTACTGCTGATACTTGCATAAATTGTAGGTCGGGGATCATGGATATTTCATTTGGCAATATGAAGGTTAAACTTAATATTTTCAATGCTATTGAGAATCCTCCAGATCAGACTGATGTTTTCTTCATGGACTCTGAAGATGTGATTGAATCTATAAATGAAATAAGGGTGCAAGAAGAACAGAAGGAAAAGAAGGTGTTTGAAGATCAAAATTCTACCATGGTAGTTACTTCTGTATGCACTACACTTTCCAAAACACTTCAGAGGGAGCAATTGTATGGAGTGTCCGACAACTCCACACCATGGTATGCAGATATTGTGAACTATTTAGCTACGGGAAAAGTGCCAAGAGACTGGACCAAGCGAGAACATGATCGATTCTTCTCTAAAGTTCATCATTACTTTTGGGAGGATCCAGAGTTATTTAAATATTGTTCAGATTAGATTATTCGACGATGTGTCCCAGACCAGGAGTTTAAAGATATTCTCAAGTTCTGCCACTCATTAGCATGTGGAGGCCACTTCAGTGCAAGAAAGACAGCAGCAAAGGTACTTCAATGTGGATTCTTTTGGCCTTCTCTGTTTCACGATGCATATGTTTTCTGTAAGACTTGTGATCGTTGTCAAAGATTGGGTTCAATGTCGAGGCGTGATATGATGCCAATGAGCCCCATCCTGGTGGTGGAGATTTTTGATGTTTGGGGAATTGATTTTATGGGACCTTTTCCACCTTCTTTTGGTTACGAATACATTCTGGTTGGAGTGGATTATGTCTCCAAGTGGGTGGAGGCCATTGCAACTCGAACCAATGATCACAAGGTGGTAATCAAATTCATGCATGAGAATATTCTGAGTCAATTTGGAATTCCTCGAGCCTTGATCAGTGATGGTGGTACTCACTTTTGCAATAAATTCTTGAGAGGTTTGCTTGCTAAATATTCAGTGACATATAAGGTGGCGACGCCTTATCATCCTCAGACAAGTGGGCAAGTAGAGCTGTCCAATCGAGAAATTAAGCATGTTCTCGAGAAGACAGTGAGACCGGATAGAAGAGATTGGTCATTGCGACTAAGTGAAGCACTATGGGCATATCGGACTGCTTACAAGACCCCTATCAGTATGTCACCATATCGGTTGGTGTATGGGAAAGCATGTCATCTTCCAGTTGAGATCAAGCACAAGGCACTTTGGGCAATTCGAAAATTCAATTTCGATGCAAAAAGAGCTGGGGAGGAGAGGAAGTTGCAATTGAATGAATTAGAAGAGTTTAGACGTGATGCTTATGAAAGTTCACGAATTTACAAAGAGAGGACGAAAGCATTTCATGATCGACATATCTCACGAAAGTCCTTCTCTCCAGGTGATAAAGTGTGGCTCTTCAATTCCAAGCTTCGGTTGTTTCCCGGAAAATTGCGTTCAAAGTGGGATGGACCATTCCAAGTGATTTCAGTTTTTCCTCATGGTGCTGTGGAAATTCGAAGCTTTCGAGAAATCACTTTGATGAAAGTTAATGGCCAAAGGTTGAAACATTGTGTGGAAGGATCTGTGCCAAGAAGAGACGTGGAGTCCGTCGACTTGACGGATCCCGTCTATCTGACTTAATCCCTTCGGAGAGTCAATCGTCTCCTACGGACGTTAAATTATAGGTTCTGTATGTATTTCTATACTTTATTTCCTTTAGTTTTCTTTGATTTTAATTTTTAGTTTTAGTTTTCTTAAGTTTTTCTTCAATTCTAGTTGCGTTTTAATGGTTTTTCTTTGAGTTTTTGATGTATAAGTTACTTCCGGAGGATGCCAAGAGGTGTACCGAGGTATTCGGACTCAAGACGGGTGAAAAATAGTGCTCTCGGTCGACCTTGGGCGATGGAGACTCAAAAATATCAAGTCTCGGTCGAACTTGGGCGATGGAGGGTCAAACAGGCCTTCAGGAGGGGGATCGATCGCCCCAGTCAAGGGGGATCGATCGCCCCATGTGTTTTTTAGAAGTTCCCCACCAGCAGGTGGGTGATCGATCGCCCACCCTAGGGGGGATCGATCGCCCAAGCCCATGGGTGGGCTGGCCAAAAGTGTATGCTATAAATGGACTCCTTATCCTCCTATGTTGCTACTACTTGCATCCTAAACCTCTTTGAACTCCAATTCAAGTCCTACATCATCCGAAAAACTAATTTCTTCAATTAGTGATTATTATACAAGAATTCAACATTGATCATCATCAACTTCAACATCAAATTGGATCAAAAATCACTAGTTCTCAAAGGAAGCTCTCACTTTTTCAAGTTCAACATCAAAGTAAGTGAAGTTTTTCTTTGAAGAAATTGTTCAAATCTTTTTGAGGGCTTTTGAAGACCAAGTTTGGGGGATCAATTTGGTGCATTCATTTGTTCGATTTGGGTAGAAAAATTGCCAAAAAGAGGAGGTTGAACGTTACAAAAGAATTGTGCACACCAAGTGTTCGATTTAATTCCTCAACCACACTTTTTCTACTTCTATGGCACCAAAGAGAGCAAGTCACCAAGGTGCTTCAAGTTCACGTAATCCTCGCCGAGCGAGGCATGATCCGACCACAGGTTCTTCACGATCTCGCCGAGAAGGTATTCAAGAGAGATGGCATCCAAGGGCGTTGAATTTCGAAACAACGTTTGACATAGCCGAACTTTATGGTATGTTTCCCGAGACACGATGGGGGATTTCCGACATCCGTCGTCGTCGGTCGGCATCCATTTTTGTTCCACTCTCATCTACCATTTACCCGAGGCTTGTCAAGATATTTTATCAGAACTTAATGCCGACACCTGATGAGCGGGATGTGCTTACTTCTTCCGTCGATGGAACAATAGTTCGAGTGGACATGTCATCCATTGCCATTGCCATGGGTTGTCCTCATGAATGCCCAACTGATTTATCTTATATCTATACTCCTTTACCCGATGATTTGTCGGTAGGCAATGTGGTTGCACGATTGTGTGCCAACCAATTTTCTGAGCCGAAAAGGAATGCAGCTTCAAATTCCTCAATGCCAAATCATTTATTGTTCCTTGACGTTGTTTTACTCAAGAATGTATGTCCAATTGGACATAAAACCGAAAGACGTCAGGAGTTCCTCAGAGTCTTATATGCCATACATTTTGGGCATTGGCTGTCATTCCCACAGATTGTCTGGAGCCAGATGGAGAAATTCTATTCCAAAGTTATGGCTAAGGCACCAGACAGTGCAAGTGACTGGGAGTTTCCATTCCCTACTATTATTCACCAGTTGCTTGTGTCACAGGGGTATGCAGTCCATGAGGACGAGCTTGCCTTTCCACGTGATCTTCATTATGGCACGCATGACTGGAACCTGAGTCGATCTCATATGCACCAGAGAGTCATAGCGGCGCCTGGTGAGGTATCTTGGTTGGCCCAGGGAGGAGAGCATGTAGATATACCACCACCGGTGGAAGATCCAGAGGAGATGGAGGCAGAGGAAGAGGAAGTGCATGCACAGGCTGGTGGCCATGATTATCAATATTTAGAAGGGCAGATTGCTGGGTTGACAGCCCAATTTGGCACCCTACAGACAGAGGTCTCCACACAATTTGGTGCAATGAGAACAGAGATGGCGGATCACTTTCGTGACACTCGCCAAGAGCAACTAGAGATGAGGAGGATGATGCGTGCACTGATGCGCCAAGCAAACTTGGATCCAGATGCTCAATCACCACCACATCCTTGACAGGAAGTGGTTTGTTTTGACAGGTTGAAACATCCAAGTTTGGGGGTGTGCTTGCATTGCCTTCGTACTAGTGATGTACTCTATTTTCTTTCCACTACTCCATGATCCCGGTAACATCGTTCTTACTCTTCTCTATGCTTTGATTGGTAGTACATTAAGGACAATGTACAGTTTAAGTTTGGGGGTGAGGCGATGCCTATTTTTGTGCTTTATTGCATATGGGGGGAAATTGGTGTGAAAATCTTTTTGTATTAGGATTTTATTTTATTTTATTTTCTTAGTTTGTTTTTTATTTTATTTTGTTTTGTTTTTAGATAGAATGTTTTGACATTATTCAAAGGATTAATACCTTATGTAGGTGCATAACTTGCAATTTTTGAGTATGTTTGAAAATTTTGAAAACTATGGTTTGAATTATGTGGTTTTAATCATGGTTTGCAATAACATGTTTTGAAGTGATTAATTTTAGTTTCCTTACATGCACAAACACACTAGCATAGTCTTATGGGGTATAGACTTTGGTTTTGAGTTATTAAGTTACATATGCTTGATATTAATTAGTATCTCTTGAGAATGAGTACCGATGATGTGTTATACTCGACTTCAATGAAAGAAAAGAAAAGAGAAAGAAGAAAAAAAGTGATGAATAAGCAAATCAATTTGATCCTTTTCATGAGTAACCGGGCCTCTATGCCTCAGGAAGCACGGAGTGTTCGCGTCAAAAGTGAAAGGGTGAGAAAAGATGAGCATTGGTTGTCTTGATTTGTAGCCTGACTGATTCGAGTAATTAGGTCTTCGAGGTATCTTAAAGCCTAGTGCCCTAAAGCCATCTGGTTTGGGAGTCACTGACTGAAAGCTTGCTACATGGGTCTTTCAGAAAGCTTAATAGATCAAGACATTCCACAACCAATAAAGCAATGAAAAAAAAAAGAAGAATATAAAAAAAAAATGGAAAAGTCATGTATTCATGTTGGGAAGTATGATTTCAATAAGGGGAGCTAGTGAGTTGAAGGTGTATGTGCCTTAATAGATTCAGAGCTTGGTTATACTACATGAGATGACTGCTAGTTCACTTTTCACGAGGGAGCTGGAGTTGATTATTTTGAGATATGTTGATGTGAATTATGCATGGGGACCATTGATTTGAATTATAGAATTTGAAAGTTTGGAATTATTCTTGAATGCAAGTTTGTAACTATGTATTGTAATATTCTTTTTGAATTAATGTTGAAACAGAATTTTGAATGTTTGTGGGTAACATTTCTGGAAACCCTCACGAGACTATACTCATCCACTAGGGGGAATCTAGGGGTTTAAAGGCTTGTTGCATATGCTAAATGCAATCGTTTCTCCCACGAAAGTGGAGTTGGGTAGTTTAGTTAGTGTTTAGTAGTTTCTTTGCTTTAATTTTGTTTTATTCTATTGCTAAGGGACTAGCAATATGTAAGTTTGGGGGTGTGATCGGCGTTGAATGTTACGCATTCTAACCTCTTAACTTATGTATTTTATTCTCTTAGTGATAGATTATTTTGTGATTTTACTTTGTTTTAGTGTTTTCTGTATTTTCAGGGCCTTAATGATTATTTCAGTTAAACCAAGTTTTTAGGCTTTTAAAGAAGACATCCAAGATGGTGAGATGAAGCCTACATCAAGGAGATTCACTCAACCATTTATTTCAACTCAAATCAGCCCAAGAAAGAGGTCCAAGAGAATTACAGCAGCTTAAGAAGGTTTCGGGCCTGAAGCCCAAATCTGCGCATAATGCAGTCTTAATCCCGTTTTGGAAAACGGACCAGAAGTCTTATTTCCGAGCCTCAAATTGACATAATTCTCGCGTGGGGTTGAACGAAATTTGATTCTCCACACTTTTGTATTGCATGAAAATTCCGTAAATCGGACTTCTAGTGGGTCAAAAGTTGGGCCGAAGTCAGCAGGAAAAACCCACCTGATTAGTGCTGCGGGAAACCCTAATTTATTCCTAATTGGATTAGGACTTTAGTGTATTCTCTTGGAGAATAAAGTGAAGACTTGGAGGCTGAGTTGAGAGAGCTTACACAGAGATTGGAGAGTCTGAGAGGGCTGGAAAGAGAACAGAAACATATTGCAGAGCGATTGGAGAACATAGTCATACGCATAATTCATGAAGATGATGCCTTCTTCCTCAACAGTTGAAGCTTCTTCTTCTACCATGAGCGGCTAGTTCATCCACTAGGGTTTTGATGTAGCCCTAACAAAGCATCAATGGTTTGATTGTTTTAATTATTGGGGACCTTTATATACATGCATAGATTGTGTAATTCAGAGGATTCTTATTATAGAATTGAGCAATAAAAGTCTTGTAAATTCAATCTCAATGATTTCTTATCTTATCTTAGATATTTAGTTGTTGTTATTGAACTCAATCTCTCTTATTTTCTGTGATCATGAGAGAGATTATTACACAATGGTAATCACTGAATATATTGTTATGAGCTTTGATGGATTATGCCTAGAGAAGATGAACCATACTGCACCCTAGATTAGAGTAGTTAGGCAGATGACCCATGCCAATCGAAGATAGTCCATGGCTTAGCCTTAATCATATGTTATCTTCTTGATGGATGAAGGTGAGCTTGTAGCCACCAACACCACTTATGCATGATGTAATTCCCCTATAGTTGATTCAATTGACCATTGATTGTGGAGTTAGTGGTGAAGTCAAACACCCTAGATTTCTCTCCTATTATCTTCACTATCTTGTTTACTTTGATTTATTTTATTTTATCTTTTTAATTAGTTTAAAAATCAGAATTCTTTTCTCTTAAATTTAATTAGAATTAATTCCGTATTCCAACTCATCAGACCATAATCCCTGAGGTACGATACCCCTTTAGATAGCCCTATTCTGCAAGGAATTCGTTCTATTGCGAAGTGTAGAAATTTTTAATTGGTATACTTTTTGAGTCACACTCACACACGAATGTCTAAAGCAGCGTCAGGGTCAATAATGTACAGCTGAGCATAATTTGCTTCCTATCCTAATTGGGGTAAAAGCGTCCCTGTACAATTTAGCAGTTCTCCATGAATGGTGAATGATGTTGGACCCCTGCCATTGAGAACTCTGTCATCCATTTGAACTCCCAGACTGGTAAACGCATTTGCTGCATTATATTCTCGAGTATAACGACGAAAGGATTTTGATTTATCATCATCACCATCGTATAATGATGCAAGTTCTGGAGGGGGTGTAAGTAGGGCAGGTAATTGAATTTTTCCTTGTAGACAACATGTCCTAAAAAGAGAATACCTGCAAGATGAGTTTTTCAATTTTTCATCCATCCAGTGTAACGCTTTACAATAAAGACATGCTACATTCATATTAGCCAACAAATGCCGACCTGGATTATGTTTAGATCAAAAATTGACCGTTACATTGTCACATGTGTTTTGTAATTCATCACTCAGATGATCATCTTGAATAACATTTGATTCATTTAATTTCTGATCCAAGAACACATGCCGAGGTTGATGGCGACGCCGAGGCAAACCAAGAAAAAATCTTGGTTGTACTGGAGGACGTTCATTTCTCTCCCTTTCTCATCGTAAACGTTGGACTATTGTAGCTTTTGATGGAGGAGCATGTTCTAAATTGCTGATTTAAATTAGTAAGAAATTCTTGGCTAAGATTTCTGGGAGAAAGATCAAAAGACATTTCTAATTGAGGTGGTGCTTGCATATTAGATGACACATTCTCCAATGTTATCGGAGTTCTTTGCAGAGGAAGAATAGAATACAACTGATGAGGTGTTGGTATAGTAATTGTAGAAAAGGACACCATAGAATGTGCTAACGCATCTTTTGAGATATTACAATTAAGCTCCTATAAGATGTTAATAAACTGTTAAAATGATTGTAAATGTTGGTTTTAGTATTCTATGCTGCTAAATATTTGTAGAAATGTGACAGATAACTACAGAAACTTTTAAAATAATATAAGCAAAAGATCCCTAAATGTTGGTTTTAGCATTCTATGCTAAATATTTGTAGAAATGTGACAGATAACTACATAAAATTTTAAAATAATATAAGCAAAAGATCCCTAAATGATGGTAATTGAAAATATGGAAAAAAAGTAATGTTTACATGTGTATAGTAACTGAAACAAAATTAATGGTAAAAACACACCCCCACTTTTTCCTTTCCCTTGCGCGAAGTGCAAGCCTCTGGATGTTTTTTGGCTGCTGAAATTATTAAAAAAATGAGTAAAAAATAAACAAAATTAATAAAAATTATAACAAATAAAAAAAATGTAATGAGTGGACTCACCTTCCTAGCTCTAATGATATTGAGCTCATGTTCATCACAAATAACAATAAAATAATTTCTTTTTTTCAAGAAATTAACCTACATATTAAAGTCAGTCAAATCTTAAAAATAAGGTAAGTAAGCTATAGATGTAATAAAAAAACAAAAAATAAATAATAAGCTTATAGTGCAATTGACATCATGATTTGCCTGAATAATATGCAAAATGAAAAAGTTTAAAAAATTTAAAAAAATTTAAAAAATTTAAAAATCACACAAAGAAAATGATAAGTGTAAGAGGAATATATAAAAAGTTTATAAAGAAACTAACTTACATTCCCAAATATGGTGAAGTTATCCACTGGTGTGCCACTAGTCAATGGAGATGAAAAACAAAGTCCAATGAATAAAGTCAATTTATTAAATGGAGAACCAAACTTAAATTTGATATTTTTACTACTCAATTGAATAAAAAGAGATAGAGAAAGTTAATTAAAGCTACAGAGTCAGATTATAAGTATAGATAAATTCATTGAATAAAAAGAGGCGGGAAAAGCTAATTAAAAATAGAAGCACCATCCACAACCAAAGAAAAAAAGGCGATTAATTAAGATATGCTGGTAAAAAACAAACCATTATATTATTAAATTAATATTATATTATAGGTACCGGATAATTTTTCTTTAGAAATCTTCTAATTAAAAGTTCATCTATTTGTGATTTAGTTAGTTTTTCTTTTTTTGTACCTATGGTTGGGTTTATGGTAGGTGTCCACTGTGTAGTGAAACACTTCTTCAACTCAAAGTCATATTTGTTTTTCTTTTCATTTTTGACACCAAGGTTAGAATAATCTATAACCTAATTTTCCACTCATACTTTCTAAATATGATTTTATTAGCACAACCTCAATGTGAAAATGACTACACCTCAATTAATTTTACTATATCACAAGTTAGAGATATTAAATTAATTCCCCTCTCCCCAATCCCCTTCCCGAAAGGAAAAAAATAAAATAACTTCTGAGAAAAAGGATTTAACGAACATACGCATGAAAAGTCAATTTTCTCTAAATTCTAACTTACACTGATTTAGCTTCTAATTAACTTCAATCCATGCATTTCATGGCATGAAGATGCTAATCGAAGCCTTTGTTCACTATACTTTTCTTTCAATTAAAATGAAAGGTTCGTAACCATGTAGCTTCTCTCTTCAAATTTCATCACATTCTGACCAAATAATTTCATCAAACCCTATTTTTTTGAAAACTTTAAACAAACAATAAAAAAATACTCTCAAGAATTTCATAATCAATAAAAAACACAATATTCAAGATACTTGAGAATAGCTCTCAATTGGTTGAGTTGCCGTGCACTGAACTATTAGTATTTGAAAATTTTAACTGGCTTTTCCTCTCCTACTAAAAATTCTAGTGAAACAGGCGGATAAGCTACACATTGTACGCCAGAACCATGTTCCTTTGTTTGGGTCACAACATTTAGTAAAACAACTTGAACAAAATTATACTTGAACAAACTTTTTTTTTAAATGGAGCAAATTAAAAAATTATATATTTTTTCCATGATAACCAAATAGAAAAAAATTAGCCTTCACTAAATAAACCAAAGTCCACCAAAAATAATCTGATATTACAACACAAAGTCCACCAACAGGAGCTCTATTATTTACACAAACAAAGCGAAATTTGATGCATTCAAATGTCAGAATAAACCAACACTCATTCATTGAAGTGAAAAATAAAAAAGAAGAATAGTCAACACATATTTGCCAACAAATAATACGTTATCTTTAGTTGTTGGCTTTGCTTCTTCCTCATTCATTCTCGAGAATTAAATAGAGCTCAAAAGAGAACCACGAAAAAAATTATATAACATCAATACAATGAATGAAAAGCTAGACATAGTTCATAGAATTTCAATTGCCGTGCACTGAACAAAAATTAAAACTTTAACTGTGCACATTGTATCAACCAAAGTACTTTGTTATGAGCCTAATATGAGCCTGCCTTAATTCTAGAGGAGATATCAACTAAGATTGTAAACTGTTGGGAGTTTTTGAAAGAGAGCATTAGAGGCGTGACAATGATCATGGGAGAAATAGATATATACCAAAACAGTAAGAAGTTAACAGGGGTATGGGGATAACTTTGAGTTTTTCTTTTAATTAACTTTAACCAACCTAACAATCACAAACAGAACTATAGTATCTCTCTCAGAAGGATGTAATGAGATACTCTAAAATTGTCTCAGTTTTTGAAATATGCTCAAATACATTTCAAATAGAATGCAAAAATGATGAGTTACCTAGAAGCAAGCACAAATACAATCAAATAGAATGCAAAGAACGAAACAAAGGAACACCCAAAAAAAACAACACTCAATTGGAAAAGGTTTTAGAGAGAGAACAACAAAGTCCACCAAGTCCACTTAACACAAAGTCCATTTATCACAAACTCCACCAAAAATAATCCAATCACAACAACACAAAGTTTCACCAAAAATAATCCAATCACAAAAACACAAAGTCCACAAAAAATAATCCAATCTCACCACCACAAAAATTCACCAAAAAAAACCAATCACAACAACACAAAGTCCACCAAAATAACATAACATAACAAACACAACATAACAACCATTTCTACTTACCTTGGGGAAACGACGGTTGGTGGGGGCAAGGGAGTTGCAGCGGCAGTAGATCGCATTACCGCAGTGGTGTGCGCCGGAGGGACGATGGGGGCACCAGAGTTACAGAGACAAGAGATCACGTGGCTGCAACGGTGACTGCAGGTGGTGTGTTCACCGTGGATGGACTCGATGTGTCCTCAATGGCCATGTCTGTGATCGATGGAGAGAGTGAGAGAAGGAATTAACTTGAACAGGTGGAGGGAGCTCGCCGTGGATAAGTGAGGGAGAAGGAACTTGAACAAGAAAGAGAGTTTAGAGAGAGAAAGGAAAGAGAGCTTCTTCAGACCATGTCTGTGATCGATAAAGAGAGTGAGAGAAGGAATTAACTTGAATAGGTGGAGGGAGCTCACCGTGGATAAGTGAGGGAGAAGGAACTTGAATGGGAAAGAGAGTTTAGAGAGAGAGAAGAAAGAGAGCTTCTTCAGACCCGTTTGTGTGCCGGAGAAAGAGGACACTTAAACAGGTTGACTGGTTGAGATAAGAGAAGAAGAGAGAGAGAGAGAGAGAGAGAGAGAGAGAGAGAGGAAAGTGAGCTTCTATGAAGAGGAAGGACCACCGATCAATGTGTAGAGAGAGAGAGGAAAGTGAGTTTCTGTGATGATGGGACAAAGAGAGATAGCGTGTACACACACAACACAGTATTTGAGAGCACTATAATCAATGTATATAATAATACTATTAAATATATAGATAGATAATATAATATAAAATTATAATAGGTGAATTGGGACCATTAGATTGTAAGTTGAAGGAGTTATTTTAGACCGTAGATAGTCATAGATATTTTAAACCGTAGGATTGAATTTTTAAGTGTTTTTGACCGTTAGATGATGAATATTTTTTGGGGGGAAATTTAAAATCAAAGTTGAAATGTAATATATATATATATATATATATATATATATATATATATATATATATATATATATATATGATGGATAGTGTATTTGGGCCAAGGATTTTGAATTGAAAATGGGCTTAATATTTGGGTTGCAATGTTGGGTGTTTACAAATTGATGGGTTTCTTGGTTGGCAATGTGGGATGTGAAGTTCATATGGGTTTAGTCTAGTAAATGGATTGGACTAGTTGTTGGGCTTAGACCATGGAATTGGGCTGAATTTGAGTTATGGTTTGGGTTAGGTCAATTATGAGAATTGAAAGGAAGAAAGTGGATGGTTTGCATGGAATTTGATGCTGAACTGGATCGGGATTGGGTTTGGACCGCTTTGCAGGCAAGGACACAGTAGGAGTGGGACCTAAGGCAAGTTGATTCTTGCCTCTATCTCCTATGTATATAATTTAATTATGTTGGTTAATTTTCATATATTTCTTAATTTGATCATATGTGGTGTTTGTATATATATGTGCATATATATATATATATACATAAAGGTGATTATTGAATATACGTGGGATGTGAGGATATATATATATATATGTGTGTGTGTGAGTGTGGGTTTGGAGGATGAGAGCATGTTAAATTTAAATGCTTATTTGCATCGTTATATGCATGTGTAAATTGAGCCCACTTATTGTATGCTAAATTATATATGTTTAGCTAAGTGTTGTTTCGTATGCATAGGTGGATGTTATGCATGGATTGGAATATATATGTGATTATATATTGAGGTAGTGGTGAAAATGCATGCTAAATATAAATATAGTATTGGCGAGTATTTGAAAAGTATGATTATGATCTGCTAAGAGTTATATATGTGCATAATACATATATGGGTGACATAATATATATGTGGTTATATATTGTGAATGAAAAGTATGCTAGTTACTTGTAGTAAATGCATGTCTTGAGTGGAAGCATGATTATATTTATGCTAGCATACATGCATATAGGGCTTATATGCAGGATTTGACATATACGTGATTGTATGTGGGTTTATGTGAGATATATGCATGCTATCTTTGTATAGAAATGATGTGCATTTGGTGAAGCATGACAAATACGTGCTTAAGTGAATTTTGTGAGCATGTGCAACTTATGCTAGGGTTTACATATATAGGAAATTATATGTGTGGATTGGTGAATATGAAATGCATGCTATGTTCCTATATAACTAGCTTATGTATTGTGAAACATAAAATTGAATGCTTGATCATTATATGTCTGAAATGCATATATGGGGCCGTTGTGAGGAAACGGGAGAAAGTGGCTAAATTATATAGAGTAGGTCAATACTCGATTATGTTGTGGTTGTGAAATGGCCTAATCACCTTGGAGTAGGTAAATACTCGGTGATGATGGTCTAATCACCTTGGAGTAGGTAAATACTCGGTGATAAATTCTAAAAAGGGGCCTAATTACCTTGGAGTAGGTAAATACTCGGTGATGACGGTTTAATCACCTTGGAGTAGGTAAACACTCGGTGATGACGGTCTAATCACATTGGAGTAGGTAAATACTCGGTGATAAATTCTAAAAAGGGGCCTAATCACCTTGGAGTAGGTAAATACTCAGTGATAAATTCTAAAAAGGGGCCTAATCACTTTGGAGTAGGTAAATATTCAGTGATAAATTAGAGTTATGTGGGGAGCGTCCTAGGTTATATGAGTGGTCAAAATCATGTTAGGGTTTCGGGTTGAGTACGAGAGGGAGACAAATGTATGAAAATGCTTACATATTAATTGTGAAGCATGATATGTGTTTAATGCATTCTTATATATGCATTACGTGATAATTGATTTACATCTTTATGTAAATGCTTGGGCACATATATTCTATATATATGTTGATGTGGATGTTTATTGCTTTTGAGCATGCTGAATATGATTTCAAAAATCATGTGTAGTAGATTTATATGTTCATATGTGTTAGATTTTCCATATGCATTGCTGGTTCATGTACGCTAAGTGGAGCATGATTTAAATATTGTGATATATTTAAATGTGTATATTTTTGAGAATATGTGAGGATCGACCTGCTACAGTAGTGATAGTATGTTTGACATACCTTGTTAGGCTTTGAGCTCACCCCCTCCCAGGTTTTGCAGGTTTTGCTGATTATAGAGTCAGTTAGGGGACTGATAGTACCGGTTGCAGAGGTAGTGATTAGATTCCTTAGAATCTGGTTTACGTCCAGGATATTAGACAGATGTTATACATTTGGATTAAATATAACGGGACATTGTATGTTGGGTAATATATCTCAGTTGTACATTTCATTTGATGTATGTATATAAGACGGACATTCAAGCACCGAGACATATTTTTGATTGTATTATACATGTTGTAGGAGTGATAGGGGGACACGTGTCCAAAAGTGTCCATTGTGAATTTAAGATGTGAATGTTGGGGGGACACGTGCCCAAAAGTGTCCATTTTGAATGATTTATATTTGAATTGGGATTGTATGATTAAGTTGTGATATTGATGTGATTATGTGAGGGTGATCTCTCAGGGTTTGCACCCCGGCTCTCGAGACTCGGGAATTGGGGCGTGACAGAATGGTATCAAAGTACTAGGTTGGAATACCTAGGGGTGACGGGTAAGGGTTGAGGATTTGAGAATTTCTGGATTGCTGTTAAAGCATTAGGTCTGAAAACCTATGGTATAAAAGTCATAGGTTTGAATACCTAAGGACAGAGGGTTAAATCACATGTTGGTTTGGAAATAGACAATGGTTGATAGTTGTCTAGACGATAGGTTTGATTATCTATGGACGATAGTGGAATGATTTGCTCGATTTAAGCAATCCTAATAAAAGATCAAAGTGTTGAGGTGTGAAACTAATTTCATTTCGTAATACTCCCAGAATTGGTTGAGTTTAGACTTTTGACTTGGTGTTAGGTCTTGTTAGTGAACAATGAAGAGATGACACAAAGAAAGTTACGAATGTTTGAGTCCTTACAGATACTTAAGGCTTATGTTTCTTGGTTGTCAAGTGTATTGCCCAAGGATGATAATTGAGATTGAGATAGGATGCAAGGAAGACATATTGCCGGAGTTGGGCTAACAAGGAAAAATGGCTCGACCGAACATTTTTCTTTGATTAGCGCTTCTCTTACAATACACTGACTTTTGTAGATGTTGAGTTGTTTCATCCAGTTGATGATGGATAAAGGATTCCCAATAATAGGGAGATATCATTGGAAGTGTTCAATATAGATAGTTAAGTAGTCTTAGACTATGGATGTGGACAAATTGGTAGGTGTTTTTGCCAATGAGTACAGATGACAAGAGTAGGTTGGTTGGAACCACTCTAGATATTGTCTTCTAGTATGTGCATGTACTAGGGGGACTGGGCCATGTCTTCACACTTGCTTAGGCAGAGGAGGTACCAGGACCGTGTATGGTCAGGGTTATTTTCCTTATTTTAGCAGAGGCTTAGGGCTTTGATTTGATCTGATGCATTATATGTGTTTATTTGATTTAGCATGTTGTTTATTATATGCTATGTGGTAGATTTTATTCTTGTGATTGAGCATTGCACTTTAGCATTTCATTATGCATCGTATGGCTAGTAGTGACATGTAGTCACCATCTAGGAAGTCGAGTTTTGAGAATAGGCAAACCTAGATAGAGGTTTGGAATCGAACGGACTGTGATATTGAAATAGACATGTAGTGATAGACTTTGAAAGTATGGGTCTGGAATTGTTGAGGACGGTATGATTTACCTGCTAGTTTTTTCAAACCAAGAGTTTGGTGATTCAAATTTGCGTTGTAATCATTACAGGATGATTGAGGACTAGAGGTTAGTTAATTAACTAAGGTTATTGGTGGTATTGTGATACCTGGATTCTAGACAGAGTATGTCTTAGAAAGGTAATTGAGATAGTCGGATAAAAACTCAGAATTGATCTAATTCTTAGAGTTGGTAGACATGTGATGACATTTACGTCTGAAAATAAGACGTTTGGATTATGTGAAATGAATTGAGATGTAAAAATGGCGAGAATGTCTAGGTTTGAGACATGATTATGAGAGAATGTATGATTTAGGACTTACGGATGATGGTTATAGTCTTATCATCATGATGAAATGTCGTTGGAAAGATTCTAGGTCAATAGAATGGGAATTAAACTCCAAAAGAGCAAAGTGTTAAGTTGCAGGATATTCTGCAGATGCATCAGTTTGGGCGTTTTGATGCATTAAAATGTCCATTTCGATGCATCGTTCCATTGATGCATCGAAGTAACAGGGACGATGCATCGAAAAACCTGTAGAATTTTGAAATGTCAAAAATTTTGAGAGTGAGTTTGGTCGATACATGTTCGATGCATAGAACTTGCGATGCATCGAAACCATCATTTCGATACATTAAAATGTATGGATTCTGTATTTTCATAGAAAGATGTATGGGATAATTTGAGAGGTCCTTGGCGAAGCAGTCAGGATCTTGGGCTGCCCAGTGAGTAGGGATGACAATTTGCCCCGCCCCGTTTAAAACCCGTTTACAGAACCGTTTAAAAAAACGGGGTGGGGATGGGGTTAGGGAAAATAACTCGCACTTAAACGGGGCGGGGACGGGGTAAGACCCTACCCTGACAGGTACCCGCCCCGTTTAAGTAAATATATATATTTATACTTATATATATAATATATAAAGGAAATATTAATAATATATGAAGGAATTAATATTATATATCATACAACTATACAAGTTTATTATATCAGTAATGGATGACTCAATATTAGTTATTGTGTTGCATGTACCTAAATGTGTGTTTTTGGTGTATATGTATCGAAATATAGGATTTATTATTATAAAAAATTTTGCATTAAAAAAAAAAGCATAAACGGGGCGGGGCGGGAAAGTTAAATGGTTATGGGAATGGGGAAGTCAAAACCCGCCCCGCCCTACCCCGTCCCCTTCATATACGGTTGCGGGGCAGGGACGGGGTGGGGAAAGTTAAACGGTTGTGGGGATGGGGAAGTCAAAACCTACCCCCACCCCGCCCTGTTGCCATCCCTACCAGTGAGATGTTGTAAAGAAATGGAGAGATACTCGAGGAGTCGGAAACGTCTGTTAAGGTTAATGGATGGGTAAGTGAGATTCATTCTTTGATAAATAAGGTTGTGAAATTAGGGAGAAGAAAAACCCTAAACTTAGCATTGGATCCATTGGGTGATAGTCTTATGAGATTAGACAGAACCAGATGGCTTGTTGCGACAAGTACACTGTTGATGTGGTTTGTATCGACAAGTACACTGTCATCTGCCTTATTGGCCAGTGCGCTTGTGATGTGCACTGGATTAATGTGGTTTGTGTTGTGACGATGTATAGGATATTAGACTAAGCCTGGGAATGGTATGCCAGATTGGAAAGTCATGCTTAATAGTGATGGATCATTTTCTTTCGAATATTTTTGTTAAACTGATTATTTTATCGATTGTTCTTAATGTTGATAAGATCTTGAATTCCATTTTTCTTGGAAGCATCTTCCCCATATAACTTACCAAAGGTCAGCGCGAATTCACAACTAACATCATTCACCTCATATCCTCGTTGGAGGACTCCCAGACCAGAGGCGTAGTTGCCAACTACAAAAATAAGCTCCTACAATTGAGCATTAAATAATTAATAAAAATTGAGAGAAATTTGTCTAAATACATACTCGGATTTAGGTCAACGTACCACTCCATAAATAAAGATTGCCTCGACATTTTGACATTCAATACATCTATTGAAGAAGTACCATCGGTTGTCGCTTGTTTTCCAAGTTCCTCCAGAGCGTAAATCATACAAGTCCTGGTAATTAATTTCCTTCATTGTCTCAGCTTCTGAACCTAGTAAATACATTGACCTACAACTGTTATAAAATATCGTTTGATATGAAACTAGTGTTTTAATAGAATATAAAAAATAAACAAACTCAGATAGTAGAACAAACATTATTAATAGCCAAATCCATATTAAGAAAGTAACAAAATTGAGTATGAATATACAAACCATTGTTTCATTCTCATTAGGTCTTCCAAGCTATTTGCTGCTATTCGATGGACAATTTTAGTCAGCAGATCCTAGGGGAGACGGTCCATGTTGAAGTAGAATGATATAGTAATCGTAGGATAATATGAACTCTTTTTGTGCTGTAATTCTTATATATTTAGTTGGTTAAACAGAAACCCATATTAAGCATTAAATTATCTCAACAACTTGCATCACATCTTTTAATAGTAAACATCTCAATGTTTATGACCACGTGTCAAACTGAATTAAAGAAAACATCCTATTTGAAAATTCTGATAGATTTTTTTGCAGATTACCTCATAAACTGATTTGACCATTACTTACTTTAATATCAATTACAAGCTCTTATATCTTTCTTTTGTTTAGGGTTTAAACCTATATTGAGCATTGACAACTGCCAGCCCATTTGAATATTTTAAACATCCCAATTTTAATGAATACATGTCAAACTGAATTCAAGAGAACATCCCATTTGAATATTATGATAGATTTTTTTGTAGATTACCTCATAAACTGATTTGACCATTACTTGCTTTAATATCAACTACAAGTTCTTATATCTTTCTTTTGTTTAGGGTTTAAACCTATATTGAGCATTAATAACTTGCATCCCATCTTATAATAGTAAATATCCCAATTAATTTTTACTATGTAACAAACTATATTATAGACAACAT
Organism: Cornus controversa; assembly: GCA_026545225.1. Lineage (NCBI taxonomy): Eukaryota > Viridiplantae > Streptophyta > Magnoliopsida > Cornales > Cornaceae > Cornus > Cornus controversa. The sequence continues at coordinate 63,058,144 of CM048846.1, read as the reverse complement.
CTCATTTGCATCGTAACGAATATATGCTGATAAATTAAGTTACAAACTATATAAATCAAACTTGGACGTTCAAGTGTCATATATATAAACTTTGGCAAAAATAATTATAAATAACACACAAATTAAGTCGAATGTACCATGTATTTCATTGTTTTCCTCGTATGAGAGCTGAGAGGTGGGATTACGAAGTCATCATCTCCCGAGTCTGTAAAATCAGATAAGTTAGAATCTGATTTTAGAATCGAATCACTCAATATGGATGCAATATGTTTACTAGGATCTTCGTATATTTGAGTTGCCTTTGCAATTTGATCAGTCTTCTTCCATCTCACATGTAATTGATGAATCTCGCGTTGCAATTGAAGAATAACCGAATCCATTTGAGCAGATTTTGAATTGAGCATTATAAGATGACGTGATTTGGGAATTGTTATACCAAGTCTCTACACTCCGCAACTATAATACTCCTCGCTTGTGTTAAGTCCTTATATTTTGTATAGAGTTAACATTGAGTATGCAACATTGTTGTAGGTTGCAAAAGTGGTGGTGACCTTTCACCATTGCATATAATGTTTGGCATTCTGCTAACCTGAAGAAGGAGTTTGGTTGAAGGAAAAAGGCAAAGGGAAGAGAATTTGAGGGATTGATAGTTGATTGTAATGGTTGAACTATTGGATTGTAACCAAATATATGTCTGTTTCTATCCTTATTACATAACATTAAAGGTCCAACAACTACTTTCACCATAAATGAATTACAACCACACTTGTAAAAATGTATTCAATAACATTTATATATATATGACTAATAGGCTTCAATTAGTGACTTCAAAGCTGCTAGTCTTTACTGTCCTCTCATGCCTTGTATATCTGTAGTTATCTTTACTGTCCTCGCATGCCTTGTGTATATCTATAGTTATCTATAGGTGTCACTGATTGTGGTCATTTGTTAAAATATTATCCCAATGAAATAATGAGTTATAACAAAAAATTACTCATATTTCAACAAAAATTCAAAATGACCACTTCTTAATTCACAAGTAAACTATAATTTCCATTTTTTTATAAATATTATTTTCATTTCTTACTTAACCAATATAAAGCAAACTTAGAATATTTCCAACAATATACATATAACTGTAATATCTAAATTAGTAATTAAATTAATAATGTGGATTGAATTAACAAAAATAATTATTATTTTAGACATAATAATATATTATAAATATTTTGACTATTGTATTCAAATAAATCCATATATTATATTTTTTGACAATTTGTGGTATCATCGTGTGGTACTTCATAACATCTTAACCATTTCTTGTGTTGTATTGATTTACGCATGTTTGGAGAAATTGAAGAATAATTATTTTTGAAATGTCCGCTTTCACAATATTCCTATGATCTTGATCATAATATTCCTTTCACAATTACTATTTGTCAGTGTTCAAAGTGTATTACTATTTGTCAGTGTTCAAAGTGTGAGAAAGTAGTCTAATACTAAAACTGCATCCCATATTATAAAATTAAACATCACAATCATTCATAAGACTAAAAGTGGACAAAATACATATAAAAAGCAATATACCAAAAATGTGTATGTACTTACAACTAAACCCTAAACTAATGTAAAGGTTGTGTTATGACATTACAATACAGCCCCTATTAATTCACAAGAACAACCATCACAATGTACTGACTCTAAATTGACGCAACTCCAAGAAATTGTGAAATGGTTTCCTTGGGGACAATAGTTGGGAACAAGGGTAAGAAATTGTTGGTTATTTATCCAACGATGACTCAAAATCACCAACATGCGAGAGATGCTTGTCTTTATAACTGGGCGGAGTAGTATCTCTATCCTTATGCATCCCAACAGTCGTATTCCTATCTCATTCTCCTCTGTATTTCCAAATATAAAACAAACTGCAGTAGCAAATAGAGAAGGGGGATGGTGTGGCAACGCTGCATACAGTTGTTATAGAGCCAAATTGAGTAACCCTTGACAGAAATACAATTCCTACGATTATAACAGATATGATTTTCTATCATTATAGAGAAAAAAAAACATCCTATATATACAAAAAACATGAATATATTAAGGACCTTATGCATACCACCCTTGTGATAAATATAGCCTCTAAGTTACGTGCTCCAAGGCATGATTCAAACCAATCACGCCTGAGTTGTGCTTCTAAGGGCAACCAAGTGACGACTATGTTACTTAAATTGTGTACTGACTTGAATGAAAGTCGACGAATGGTATCAGGAGTACGAGTGATCACAGAGATGTCCTTACAACTGAAAAGAGGACATATAAGCAAAAATTGACTAATCATCCATATAAAATAACGGAACAAAGGAAGGGTATAATATCAATAACCGTAAGTAAAATTGGTAGAGGTCTCTAAAAGACGAGGAAGCCAAAAGTTCTGCCAACTCACCAACAAGCTCTTGTGGAAGATGATTCATCTGTTGTATAAATTTGAGATATTACGTAGGTTTGAAGTTAACGTATGAAGGTATTGAAACTTGATTTCTAATGTTTGGACTGTTGGTCTTCTCTTCTGTTTCGATCGATTATTTTTCTTAAATGATTTTCATTAACTCCTACAACTACTACCTACCAAACTATAACTCTAATATATATATATAATGAGGCATGTAAGGTGAATGACGTTTCGTAACATCACCAATTAACCTAGTATGCCGTTTCGTAAGATCATCAATTAACCTAGTATGCCGTTTCGTAACATCACCAATTAACTGTGTCTGAGTAACAGTTAAGTGGTGATTAAAATGATTAAAAATGGGTTAAAATAAGAAAAAAATGGGATTATTAGATATTTTATAAAAAAATTCAAACATTATTTAATCCCATTCAATGTTGAGGTATTGTTAATAACATTGTGATTATATTATCTCACAAGATTTGATATATTATTGAAAACAATGAGATTATATATATGACTAAGTTTGATATATTGTTTAAAAATATGAGATTATATATATATCTAAGTTTGAAATATTGTTTTAAAAAAAATGGAATTATATATATGTCTAAGTTTTATATATTGTTTAAAAAAATGGGATCTCTTTGATATTGTACTAATTAAAAGTAGAGCAAATTGCAAAAAATCCCCTATAGATAAGGGGTTTTTTTTTTGCAGTTTGCTCTTAAGAGTATATTATATTTTTTCTATGTTCGTAATAAAATTAACCATGTATTGAATTGGGTAAGACAAATTAACCGTGTCATAGTAAAAATTAAGTGGTGCTTAAAATGATTAAAAATGGGTAAAAATAATAAAAAAATATGAAGAGATATTAGAATAATCGCCCATGCTAAATATATCCCTCTAATAATATTTCTAGTAATCCATGATAATCCCAACCTATCAGATAAGAAAGAATTGCCAGGTCCATTTTAATGGATAACTAAGAATAATATTCACTTTACCATAATAGAAATAACAAAATGAAAGAGTTCAATTGGCTATATACAGAGAGGTAATCAGCTGGTCATTACTACCTTGTTTGAGATATTGTTCGAAAAAGTGGGACAGATTATATACAAAAATGGGATTGCATAAAGATCCCTCTGATATTGTACTAATTAAAAATATATTTGATTAGAACACAACATAGAAAGCTCATGATAAAAACACCAACACCCCTATTGTACATATTGCGTTTCTTCTCCAACACAAGTTCCCTCAACATGTTCAATTCCACATTTTTTTCTCCCACTTGCCTTTTCAGTTCTCCAACCATGGTTTTCATTTCTTGCAACATTAGAGCTTCACCTTCAATTGAACTGTAGGAAGATATGGTCCTCCTTAGTTGTTTTACCTCTTTCATAGCATCACAAATAAAACTTCTATAATATAGACTAAGTGCCTCGTCCTCCCATTTATGAAATCGACAATTTGTTGATAAATAGTTTGCATATCCATAAAACCTTCTCCCAAGATTTTTTTTTTTGTCCAGGAGGTCTTCATAAGGGTCAGCACTCCACAATGGTAGTAAACTCTTTTTGGGGTAGATACATGACTGGCATTTTCCAAGCTTGAGGATGACTCCATTATCAGAGTGACAGAATAACGAAAGAAAGAGGGAAACAATGTTTTAGAGCTAGGGAGATATCTTAGAATATAAATTACAGAGAAAGGAAAGAAAATTATATCTGTAGAGACTAAGAAACAAGAACAATATATATAAATAAGTCAGACAGAGTTCTGAATTGGGGTTGTTTGGGATGTCATAAATGCACATTTAATTGTTAGAGTGGTAAATGACTAAAGACCCCTTTCATATTACTGTTTCAACTATTTACAACATTAATACATTGACCAATCTCTGTACAACACAAAAAGATTCATAACACCATTTCACTTAAGTCCAGACACCAGTATCTGTGTCATGCCCAGATTTTTTTATAACTTGGATTGTGATAAAAGAAAAACTAATTCAATATCTGATGCCAAAAACCTAGTCAATGGGAAGAGAAAAAGAGATTTTTATTTTTTATTTTTTATATAAGGAAGGAAGGGAAATGAAATAAAGAGATGAAAAAACATCATTCTAATGAATTAATCCAGACCAACTCGAATGCATTAATAATGTCCATTATAGCTCAAACGTTAAAACAAAACCTCAATGTTTAAATGAAACATCCAACAAAGTCAACAATGAAACTGCGTGTTTAAATTATTACATTTCTGAAATGGAAAAACTAAGATGACATAAAATAGCAAGATCTCCATCAAAACATAGCAGGATGTCCTCATACTAGGCTATCTGCTTGTCGGCATCAGCTCTCACATTTGCAAAATCTAGGGGGGGTGAGCTTTTTTGAAAAAGCTCCGTAGATGGCATTCTAACTAAATTAAGCATAAATTCATGAGATGCTACAACATGCACACATATATGATGATATAACATGCTAGCAAGTGAGTAAAATAATAACGTCAATCTACACTCCCAGTTAAAGTCATATGATGAAGTAATGACAGATCAAGCAAATTTCAACTTCGATATTCAAGAAATTAATCATATTTTATTCTATCATTTTCAAAGAAATATAAATCATAATTCAAAGCATATAATTTTGGGTGTTGTTCGTAGTTCCATGCATTTACCGAAATAAATCATGTAGATTTCGTGCACTTACAAAAGTAAGTCACGTAGGTTCCGTGCACTTACACAAGGTAAGTCACGTAAATTTTGTGCACTTGTTTAAAACAAGCCATGTAGCACTACCTGTTTTACGGGCTACTTACCAGATGGAATCCGACACCACTTGGCCAATTTGGGACACTTTCCCTTTATTTTTTGGCACAACCCCGTCAACTAACCAATTTCTATACATCAATATACACAAAAACATTTCCTAGAAAGAAAACAGCCACAACCTTTAGCAAAATTTCCCATACAAGCATTTTATCAAAAGAGACAAATTGGGTATGCATTTAAAATAAAAGCCAACTATCATCTTTTAATCTCCTTCCTCGAGTCAGCACAGTAGCATGTATACATGATCTTGTAACATAGCAGTAGGAATTTAATTAATTCCGAAACAATGATAAAAGTAATCTCACCCAATTTCACAACAATCAACTAAAGCCTATTAGTCAAAAGAATTTCTTGAAGGAACAAGGGACCCATGAATTTAGAGTATTGAAATCACTATTATATGACACTTACCAATAAAAGGATTCTATTGTAAATTATATATATAATGTCCTATATATCAGTACCTAGTGAACTTAATATAAGTGCATATATATATATATATATATATATATATATATATACACACACAGATGCAAAAGAAATATAAACAAATCACTCCCAATTATCACATATATTTATTTACACATATATGATCTATTTATATTTATTTTGCATTCGTGTATGTATAAATATATATATATATTACATGTGTCACAACACCAAAACAATTCCATTCCACAAACTTGAATTCACAACACTTGTTATACATATACTCATTCTTAAACAATCACTTTAATCAAGTATGGAATGTATTAGTAGAACACCCATATATAAATACAATTTAATCAAGTATGGAATGTATCAGCAGAACACCTATATATAAATACAATTTAATCAAGTGTGGAATGTATCAGCATAACATATATAAATACAATTTAAGCAAGTATGGAATGTATCAGCGTAACACCAATATATAAATACAATTAAACCCAGTTTGCCTCTAATTTCACCAATCAAGTAATTCCACAAAAAAAAATATAATGACATGAGAAATGAAATCAGTTAAGGGTGAACCCTTGAACTGGTTGGAGGTTGGTGATCCTCTATGGTTGATTACAATGAGACACTTCAGATCATGCAATCCTGGGACATCAAATGTGAGGTACACTATACATGCTTGTGATTGAAATTTGTAGGAGAATGAATGTCCAAATGAAAAATGCTATTTACATATCCCATTAGGCCACCAATCCTATTACACCACTCAACTGAACCCTTTTTTTTTGTCCTTTAAATTAGACAAAATAAACTTTTATTATAGACACTAGCAATATAATATGATAACAACAATATTTTCATTGTCGCTCTCAATATTTGCATACAATCTAGAAATAATAGATATAGAAAAAGGAAACCAATTATGTACACCATTATATATTAAATATACATATGTATTTGTATAGTTGAAGACTAAAGAAATTGACTGTCTCCGTCTCACATGGAACAACTCCAAAACATCCACAAATAGAGCCCCATCGTTGGTGTATTACAAACAACCAAAAAAAGGAAAACCTCTATTAATTAAGGGATAAATAGGTCAGGTCCTACTTGACTATACACCCAAACTCACAGTGATTCCACACAATCATCAATACGTATATAAACATACATGTGTGTATATATATACATATACTCACACAGATTGCATCTACACAGGGAATCATATAATCACTTATTACCACATGAAATTCAAGGAAAAATAACTCGCGCATTAAAGCTTAAGGAAGTTAGAACACCCTTACCTTAGCAAGAAGATTCAAACCCTAGAGACTCTGAAAATCCCCAAATGAAGCTTCAATGAAGTCAATTTGTAGGCCTAGGCAAGTTCTCCAACATCCTCCCTTAAGTCTTCAATGATTTCCATCTCCAACCTTTCGATTTCTAGGGAGAAGGTTAGAGAGAGAGAGAGAGAGAAAGAGTGCAACTGATTTGAGAGAAAAAGATAGGGAATTGTTTCTCTTCTCTTCTTTTGTATATATATATACCTATAAGTTGCCCTAATTTGAGAGTTGTCATAATTTACCCTTATGCCCATTTTTAGAAGACTTACACTCATTCCCTTGGTTTAACCGGATCTTAAATAATCACTTGGGTTCACAGGCCCAACAATAAAATAATACCCGTAATGCATGAAAGAATATTCAAATGCTCAAAAATAAATAAATAAATAATCATGGGATGTAACTATATAAATAAACGTATCATAACATAAAATAAATAAAAATAAGTTCGGGGCTCTATAATCTGGCATTTCAGTGACCATAACTATTCAAATAATTGTTCATTCAACATTTCATTAAATGTTTTCATCTGCTAGCTTTGCCCGAACATACAATTCCCTTTTTCATTTGTTTAGTTGATGGTTCAGAAGTTAGAGCAGGTGTTGATTACATATTACACTTGGATCATCCTACACCATTAACATCATACATAACTTATATTGTCAATAATAATTCCATTTTGTCACTCATTAATAGTTTGAAATGAGATATGCACCAATCATACGATGTGTCATTACTTATATTGAATGTGGTAGTAAGTTCCTTGTCATTCACACGTTTCATGTACCTTATTAGAAAGAGTCCACAAGAGCTCCTGAGATGAGGAAAGACATTAGATATGAAAGATTATATCCACTAATATGGTCGCTATTATTGTGAAATGTGTATGTATAGTCTTCATACCCATCACTTTGCATCAATATGTTATTGACTTGATTCGTTCAAAAAAGTGAGAGCTTAGCATCAGTGGCAATCTCAACGAACTCTTTCTGTTGTATAAATGACACTATAGTATCAAATTTTTTAATTTAGCTACTAATATAACAATGAAACAAACTTAGATGGTTCTTTTGGGCATATACCACATATTTAGCATATGTAGAGCGGGTAGAAGAACCCTGTGAACAAAGATAGTCAACTCTCTTATTGAGAAGGTTGATGACTAACAAGAACCACTGGTTCCTAACGTTTGTCAGGAAAAATAACTGCTTCCCAAGAAATAAAGCATTAAGTGTAGGTTAAACAGGGATGTTATTATCTTATTGTTTACTAAAATCACTAAGACAAATATAAAGTAACACTAACCAGATCAGCTTTTATTATCTGATTCATATCAATTTTTTTGTATTTATTATAATTGATCCAGACCTCTTCCATTTTGGGGCGACGTTGACTGATTCTTGTACAATTCTCCAAATCCATTTCAACCATCAACTGCATAGCACGGGTGTCAAAATAGTATCTCATTTTATCACCACTCTACTCCTCATTCAGAAGATGTCCCATCATATTGATCACCTGTAATAATTGATCAACATTTTTTGTAAGATGATAGTGATTCGAGATATAAAAATAAATGGAAGGAATGTGATATAGTTACACCACTCACAGGGCTATTCAACCAATTATTATCGAACATGCACTAGAGGTGAAATCGAAGACAAACTTCTACTTTGCTCATTACCAAAGGATCATTGACACAAATTAAAACCAAACATAATTAAATAAATAATATAAACAATTATAATGTACATAGTATAATGTGAAGAATAAAATTCGGATAGTAACATTGATTCACCAATATTAGTTACAATAACCTCGAATCACCCCCATCCATTGATGCATAAATCAACAACTTGTCTTACTTATTGGTCAACACAGCTTTTTTCAGGATAGTCTTGTGCCAGGGAGAGCTAAAAAATTTGGTTGAAGGAATATTTTTTGTCTCCCTTTTGCAAGGCATCTACAAGTTAAATTCAGATTTATGCAAAGAGTATGTTCAGGTAATATGTTGACAGTTAACACATAAATATGGTTAGATTGTTAAAAAAAATGACCTCCATCTTCTGAGTGAGCTACAAATTTTTCATTAACTTTTTATGTGGTGGCGGGTGAATTTTTTGGTATTTCAATGACGACATCTTTCAGCTTTTCACGTTCGCCTTGGTCAAAATTTTCTTTTGTAGTGCACTTCGACGGGTGTTCTCATCAAATGCCTGAGCACGATCAGCAGAGAGTTCTCGATGATGTGTGCCCTTAGATGTTTTATCGACGTTGTCGACTTCACCTCTTTCACGACTTTTAGTTATGGATTCCCTCTGAGTAGTGGGTTCCCTCTCAGGTGTCTCATCAACATTTGCATGAGCACTGGAGGGTTCCACATCAACTCCCCTATGGCCACTAAACTGTCCAGAGACACTTGCTTGTTTTTTGTCTTTTTCGCGTTAAGAAATGCTCTACCCTTTTTCGCACTGATCTCAACTTTCGCTGCGCATCAAAAGTATGGTCAGTGCAACAAAATTACAATAAAACATAAATATATATACATAAAGTAACCAATATAATTATATTTACCTCCATCTTAGAATCAGAATAACTATCATATTCTGATTCAGATGTTGATGAATGTGGGCAAGAAGATGAGGACAAATTACACATTCCAGATCTAGTATGTGATGGACCTGCATTATCAGAGGTGCTAGATGGTCTACGAGGAATATTAACCAACTGTTGCCATTTCACATGAAAAGTTTATGTTAAAAAAAATAGAATTGTTATATTCTTTTAAATAGATATACATCAAGTTTTAAATAACTATTTTACATCGCATTAAATTAATTACCTGACCAGGTCCAAAGCTTCCCATCTCCTTCTCCCAAGTGATTCATTTTCGAACAAGGTTAGTAGTTCAGAAACCTAATGAAAACTGATCCCCATTCGGCTACTCAGGGTATCCCACGTCACATTTCATCAGATATAAAATCTGTTAAAAAGTCAAGAAATACAAAATAAAATTTTTACAATTTGAAAAGAGTCTGGAACAATATTTAACAAAATAAAACATTAACTATAACAATAGAAACAACTGTATACCTATAAATAAATCAAACAACCAACATACATTTGTTAAACTTCTCCAAGTTTGACATCTTTCATTGCATTAGCTAAATAATTCCTAACATAGACCGACCAGTTATAACTGTAAATTTTAGTTACATTGTTCACAACACTCAACAAGCTTTGATGGCAGTTATAACGACCATTTAGAGCAATTCTAGCAGCGCAAGTAAAGAGAACAAATGCTCTCTCCCATTTATCATTGGCATGCATCTGTTTAACCTTGATAGACAAGTCGTCAACACGCATTGCGTTGGGCTGGAGATATCCACTTTTGCATATCCACTGATCCTCCAAGTGTCATGTTTTTGGCACATTAGCAACGCCCTTGGGTAAGCCTAGGATGGTGTGAATATTATGTGCATTTAATGATATATGCATATTCTGACTAAGTCTAATTACAAAGAACTCCCAGTCAAATTTTGATATTAGATACTGGCATAAGTCTTCATTCAAGTGGTCACATTTCACGAAACCAATCTCTTCCACTTTTTTTTTTCTCAAGATCTAAATTTTGAATAACATTAACCAACAGGGGGTAAGAGTATCTGTGCCAACCACCCAACTTTTGGATGAGGTGTTGGGTTAATTTTTGAACAGTAAATGAACATAACTTAATTATTAAGATGTACATGGTTAGTAGGAAAACATATTAATTTTAACTCATCATAACTAGTATATGTAACAAATTAAGAAATTACATTAACTTTTTTTTCGAACTCTCTTTCATTTTGGTTGTCTTCTTGAACTCCTCTATATCCTTTTGATATGTAGCCTCATATTGAGATTTCTCTTCATCACCAAGGGACCTCCATCGGGTAGTGGCTTCACTATAGATTGAACTAAGTTCCTTATGGGTCATTTTTTTCACCCTGTTATGCTCTACTCAGTATTTTTTCAAAAATTCAGACCTGATATCATATAAAAATTAACAATATGCAGTTGGTAAAATAAAATTTATATGAACATAACAGCAAAATATATTGGATATAACAGACTCATTTTTCAAACACTTAATACAAAATAAAAGTAAACAATGCAACAGGAATAAGGAAAACACAGTGTATACCTAAATCTTATGTATGGATTTGTTGGCCCTTTGACCCTTTTCTCATACACATCATGTACATTAGCCGCAGAACTGTCTCCATCGTCATTCATTGAAGTATCTAGTTCCTCCTTAGAACTACTAGAAGCTGATGGAGAATCACCAGTTGGTTTAGGAATGTAATCTGAATCACTTCTTGTTTCATTACTGTTATAATCAATTGTTCTTCCCTTTACGGTGCTTGTTTTAATGACAGTTTGCACTGCTTGAATTAACCATTTTGAAGCCTTTACGACAGTTACGGTCTAATCAAGTAGCTCTTGTTTTGTCAGCTGCAAGCCATGCCTGAAGAGAAGAAGAGAAACTGCTGCTAAGGTGGGGGAAGGGGAGGGCGCGATTCACTTGTGAATCGAATAAGCCTTCTACCATGTGGGTGTTCCTGGTCTCAGAGTCTTGGAGTCCTCAAATGAGAACTCCTTCCTCTTCCTCTAGGCCGAGGGCGCGATTCACTTGTGAATTGAATAAGCCCTCTACCATAGCGGTCTTCCTAGTCTCAGAACGTTGTTCAAGGGTGCGATTCACTTGTGAATCGAATAAGCCCTCTACCATGCGCCCTAAAAGCCCCAAAAAGAGCACTCCTTCCCTTTCCTGTCCGGTTTCTCCATCTCATTCCTAGTTGGGCTTACAGCTAACAATCCCACATTTTGAGTATTATTTTTGTTTACAAATCGTGGTTGAAAAACCTGTAGTAACAATTTTAGGCTTTTGCATATACAATATACAATTCAAGTACACCATCATAATGACTGACCAGGATGTTGTTAATTTTCCATGTTAAGTTTAATCAAAGGGTAATCAAAGAATAACCTTATATATGTCCTCATGGAACTGCTTATCAAATGGATTAGTTACCCACTTGTTGCATTTGTTTGGGCAGTATGATCCATCAATATTTAGAAGTGTTCTTTAAAATTTTAGATTACCCTTTCCATAACATAAAACACACAGAAAATCCATCCATTTTATATTATCCCATTTTATAGAACAATTCCTCAATATTGACCATATATATTATCGCATCTTATTTCAACAATCCATCAATTCAAACACTTTTATTATACAAAAGAATATGTTAAAACTTATTTAATAACATTAAAACACATGCACGATATGAAATTCCAAATATTACTTTTACCACCAATCCAGGGAAGAAAAACTAAGTTAAGCTCCATAACACGTGAAAAATTAAACCTAACCATAGCATTAAAAATGAAACTAATACCTATGGTTTTGTAAGGATGCATTGAGCAAGGGAAGACCATCACAAATCGACCACCACGCTAGAAGCGAACAAGAGCCCAAAGACAGAGACTAAGAAGAAAAATTGAAGAGCAAGCTCCATTACACACACAGAAAACCTATGGTAAGGTTCCATATCACATATGCAAACTTAGACACAAACAAAGCATTAAAAACAAAACAAATACCTCTAGCACCATGACGGAACCGAAAATGAGCCTGGAGATAGAGATTGAGAAGAGGAAGGATGCAGTGTTGAGAAAGGGAATACCACAGAGACCACCACGATTCAACTACCACCATGCCGAGGAAGACCACCACAGTTCGAATAGCACCATGCCGGAAGCGAATAGGAACACAGAGACAGAGGTTGAGAAGAATTTGAGAACAGAGATTCGACTGGTTTGTATCATTTTTGCGAGGGAAGGAAATCAGAGAAGAAAAGGTAAAGTTGGATAGAAAATGACATTTTTGTACTTTCAATGTCAATATATTGTATAAGTATATGTTAGTATTTGGTATTCAGATAAACAAATCCGGGGACAGATTGGTTAGGAATAGGCAGCCCATTTTTCATGATTAAATCCATTTTTCGGGACAAGGCTTCTACGTGCATGGCTACCTCATCTACCCGTGAAATCTCATGCACTCCTCTACAAGGTTGGGTGGCCTTCCCTTTCCTAGTGGAGGAGCGTTGAGCTGAATTGTTGCTTAGGGTTTGAAATAGTTTCCATGCCTCATCGGGGCTTTTCAAAAGGTACCCACCCCCACACGCGGAGTCTATCATTTGTCTATGTTGCTCACTCACCCCATCATAAAAACTTTGCACTAGCTGCCATTTTGGGACAGCATGATGCGGACAAGATTTTAAGAGATCTTTTAACTTCTCCCACGTCTCATGGAATTGTTCTTGGTCAATTTGGGTGAATCCGGTGATTGCTCGCCGAATATCACTTGTCTTACCCATTGGGAAGTATTTTTTTAAGAACTCTATTTGCATTTCCGCCCAAGAATGGATTGAGTTGGGTTCTAGGGAATTGAACCAACTTCTAGCCTTATCTTTTAGGGAAAATGGAAACATACGTAGCTTTAGATCATCTTCCGTAAAGTGTGGTACACGAATGGTGGAACACACGAAAAAGAAGTAATCTAAGTGCCGGTATGGATCCTCATTAGGAAGACCGTGAAAGCTGTTAAGAAGGTTGAGGGTGGAGGACTTTATTTCAAATTGATTTGCCGCTACATCCAGAAATTGAATACATGAAGGTACTTCAAATGTAGTCAGAAGGTAAAAGTCCATAAGCAACTCTCCTTGAGGAGGTGGTGGTGGAGGCGGTTGTTCATGATTAAAAGGAGGTAGACCGGGAGGTTGTCTCTCATTTGGTTCCATGTTTTCAGTTCTAGGCAAAATAGGGTCCCTAGAGGTTCCTCTACGTTGCCTAAGTGTTCGTTCAAGTTCACTATTACAAGGAAGCAAAGGAAGTGACAATGACCATCTACCTAGCATGCATTAACAATTGAACAGCACCTCTACACACAAAGTAACAATCATATATACAAAAGAATGTGAATGATTCAAACCACCAAGTTTTGAAGTTATACTCACAAAGGGTTCCAATTTGAATTCTTCTAGATGCCCGCAATGTGGTATACCTAAAATCAAGAAGTTTGAGATATAAGAACAAGATATATACAAAAAAGAATGAAAGAATTTCTAGCCTAAGAATTAAACCAGATTTAATCTTCCAATGGCGACAATTAAATCGTAGTCCCCGGCAACGGCGCCAAAATTTTGATGTGGTCGGAACTAAATTATATTGTAAGCTTAATTTTGCCCTTTTTATCAAAATATAATTTAACCACTCGCAAGAGCACGAATCTTTGTAGATAAGGTTCTATATAGAGGGTATCGATCCCACGAGGACTAGTCGTTAATTGTCATAAAGAAAGATTAATTCTACTTTAATTCTAAAGAAACAGATTTTTGGTTTTGTGATTAAAACTATTGCGTAAATGAAATGACGATAAAATTAAAGAGTAAAGTCGGGAGAGAGAACTAGGGTTGGTTTCCACCACTAGCCATTCACATGTTCATAAGTGTAGCAAGCATGGGGTTCATTAATTAAATGCCTAACAATGTCATTAGGCTTGTGACCCCAATGACATATCAAAAGATCAATGTGTGTGCTAACCTATCAGAATCCATCTTCAACAAGCATAGCTCTTCAACCTAACTACATACCTAATTACCCTACTCTCTACGTAAACACTACATGCATCCAAACTACCTTGTCTTGGCATGGTCTATACAAACTAGCATCACACATTCATTTAAACACCATTATCTAACTATCATTTGCACTTCTTGTGGAATATGCAAATGTTGTGCATTCAAGTGACAAAACCTACTCTAAAACAAGAATAAATTCCATATCAAATGAATATATATAAGAAATGTATTTGTGTACATAATCACTAGGCTAAATAATCAACATTTAATTACAAATCCCCAAGAGCTACAAAGATGAACAAGTTTACATGGCTAGGGGTTGAAACCAACACCCTAGTAGAAGAGTTAGTTGCTCATGGTTGCCTTGCACCCTTCCATTGATGAAGAGAATGAAGCTTCTTGGTCTGGTTCAGCTTTTCTCTTCCTCTCCCGAAGGTCTCTCTCTTCTTCTTCTGATGTGTATGTTGAGACCTCTTGAGATATGTGGCTTTTGGTGCTTTTTGTATGCTTTTTGGCTCCTTTGGGCCCACCATATATATATATATATCATTATATATATCTCTTGTATCAAGAAGGCCCCCAAAAGTCTTGTTCAAGTCAGACAATCCCCCTAAGTCGTGCAAAAAGGGGGATTTTGTTGCAAGTGGGAGAGCAGGTGAGCAAGTGGCCAAGTGGGCTCTGCAGCATTTCGATTGATCGAAATTGCATTTCGATTGATCGAGATTTCGATCAATCGAAATGAGATTTCGATCAATCGAAATCTCGATTGATCGAAATCCACATCTCGATTGATCGAAATGCCTTGGCAACATTTTCTGATTTCATCTCTTGACTGCAGAAAGCTTCCAACTTTGCTCCATTTACTCCAATACCTGCAATACATCAAAAACACAAAAATACCGTAAATATATCTCGGTAAACGCAAAAACGGAATTAACATATGCAATAAAGAGGGTTCAAATGCATAGAATTGAACACTTATCACACCCCCAAACTTACATATTGCTAGTCCCTTAGTAATACAATATTACAAAAATGAAATCAACTATCTTATACAAAAGTTTAATCATGCTCAGTCATCAACTAGATAAAGGGCGCTCATCCATTCATTTCACAATTGGCAAATGCAACAAGTATTACAGAACTATGTGGTCATTAGCAAAAATGGACTTTCACAAGCTATAAATGAACGACAGTCCCCACATACTGGCCAGCCCGAACAACTATAACAATTCCAACCCCAAAATCCTCTTTGAAAAGTGAACATGCATTCTAACGTGTGGCTTTTGTCATATTTGGAGAAGAAAACGAACAAATCTATTTTTTAAGAGAAAAACTCATTGAAAATGCTCAACCCGAAGAGGCAATGTGAACGGGCGCAACCGAAACGAAGGTGCCGCGGTTATACACCGTACACTAAGCGTTTGAAATGAAGAAAATGCCAAATCCCACTCCTGCTTGAATTCCTACCCCCCGAAACCCACAAAAACTCGATTCAGACATCGCAATCGCAACCATCCACCCCAACATGATCTAACTATGTTTATTCCGCTGTAAAACTATCAAAAAATGGCGAGAGAATAAACAAAAAGTAGCCATGCATCACTTACCTCGTGAGGAAGAAGATGAACGGCTCAACCGAAGAAAACTCCACGCGCAGCCGCGAGGAGAAGATCGCGCAGATGCTAGCGGCGGATCGGACTGCGTCGGATGGCGGCGGATGATCGAGAATGGAAGATCGAGTGCTCGGGAGTGCTTGGAGAAGGCTTGGATCGCACAGAGGGAGAGAAGAAGTCGGATGGTCTTTTAAAATGGGAGGGAAGCCCAACGGTTTAAATAGATTTTTGGCTCACGTGCAGGCTCCGCGTGCCTTTCGATTGATCGAAATGTGCATTTCGATCAATCGAAATTTTGATTGATCGAAATCTTGCTTCGATCAATCGAAACTAACTTCGATGGATCGAGATTGTCTCTTCGATCAATCGAACATTCCTTCTCTAAATCACATTTTTACTTCGATCAATCGAACATTTAATTGATGCAATCGAACTTTTATTTCGATCAATCGAAATCCCATTTCGATCAATCGAAAGTTTCGATCGATCGAAGACCTATCGAAGTGCAATCGAAGAATACCACCTCTCGGGACTTTGGACTTGGCAAATCTCTGCAATTTTTCGATCAATCGAAACCAAAATTTCGATCAATCGAAATTTTCGATTGATCGAAATCTTGGTTTCGATCAATCGAAATGCTAAAAAACAGTCAGTTTAAAATATGCTTCAGGGACTTGGATATTGGGGAATTAGATACTACATTGCTTAGATACAAACCTACTTTGGATTAAAGGGACACCATGGAAGCTTGATAGCGACCATGGTTTCGCCACCTTACACGTCTATGGCGCGACGTCTGAGCCGGCTCACGAGTCAAAATACACGGGATCCGTCAAAGTGACGATATCCACGTATTCGGTGGTGACTTGGTCATCCACGCACACTTTTAAGCGCTGCCCGTTTACTTTGAATATCGAACCATCTTTCAAGTCCTTCAATTCCACCGCTCCGTGGGGCGCAACGGAATTAACCAAAAATGGACCATCCCAACGGGAGCGAAGTTTTTCGGGAAATAAATGGAGGCGGGAGTTGTACAACCAAACTTTTTGGCCCGGCAAAAATGTTTTGACTCGAATATTACGATCGTGAAAGGCCTTGGACCTTGCCTTATAGATTTTCGCATTCTCATAAGCGTCATGTCGCAATTCTTCCAATTCATTTAATTGAAGCTTTCGATTAGAACCGGCCTTTTTCATGTCAAAATTGAAGGTCTTGGTGGCCCACATAGCTTTATGCTCCAATTCAACCGGAAGATGGCACGCCTTGCCATAAACTAACCGATAAGGTGACATTCCAATGGGAGTTTTATATGCGGTTCGGTATGCCCATAATGCGTCGTTTAGTCGCAATGACCAATCCTTCCGGTCAGGCCGAACAATTTTCTGAAGAATGTTCTTAATCTCCCTATTGGATACTTCTACTTGGCCACTAGTTTGAGGATGGTAGGGGGTGGCTACTTTGTGTGTGACAGAGTATTTGAGAAGCAAGGTTCGAAGGAACCGGTTACAGAAATGCTTACCTCCGTCACTGATGATGGCCCGAGGCGTACCAAACCGGCTAAAAATGTTAGCTTGTATGAATTTAACCACGACTGCGTGATCGTTGGTTTTGGTAGCAATGGCCTCTATCCACTTAGATACATAGTCCACCGCCACAAGTATGTACTCATGACCAGTAGAGGGTGGAAATGGTCCCATGAAGTCAATGCCCCACACGTCAAATATTTCAATAACAAGAATAGGGTTAAGAGGCATCATGTCCTTCCGAGACATCGCGCCGAGGCGCTGACATCGCTCACAAGAGCGGCAGAATGAATATGCATCCCGATGAAGTGTTGGCCAGAAAAATCCGCATTGAAGAATTTTTGCTGCGGTTTTCTTAGCACTAAAGTGTCCCCCACAAGCGAGTGTATGACAAAATTTAAGAATGCTTTGGAATTCACTGTTGGGTACACACTTACGAATTATTTGATCGGGGCAGTATTTGAACAATTGAGGATCGTCCCAATAATATGATCGTGATTGGGAGAGAAAACGATCCTTCTCTTGTTTGGTCCAAGAAGATGGTATTTTACCGGTTGCCAAATAATTAACCACATCCGCATACCAAGGGATACTCTCTTGTGAGATGACAAAGAGTTGTTCATCCGGGAAGGATTCACAAACTGGAATGGAATTATGGAGGGATTCAACAAGAATTCTAGAAAGGTGGTCAGCTACCACATTTTCAGTTCCCTTTTTGTCTCTAATCTCAAAATTGAACTCTTGCAACAAGAGTATCCATCGGATCAACCTAGGCTTAGTGTCCTTTTTCGCCAAAAGATGCCGGAGGGCAGCATGGTCCGAATAGACAATGACCTTTGAACCTAATAAATAAGCTCAAAATTTGTCTAATGCAAATACTACCGCAAGCAATTCCTTTTCCGTTGTGGTATAATTGATTTGAGTCTCGGAAAGGGTTTTACTTGCGTAATAGATGACATGTGGCAGTTTGTCTACTCGTTGCCCCAAGACCGCACCCATGGCATAGTCGGATGCATCACACATAATCTCAAATGGGAGAGCCCAATTTGGAGGGATTAGAATTGGAGCGGTTGTAAGCATGGCACGGAGTTTTTCAAAAGCGTCAAGGCACGCTTCATCAAAGGTAAAGCAAGACTCTTTTTCAAGAAGGCGACACAAAGGCCGAGAAATCTTGCTAAAGTCTTTGATGAAACGGCGATAAAAGCCCGCATGCCCAAGGAATGAACGAATCTCTCTCACCGTGGATGGTGGAGGAAGTTTGGAAATGAGCTCAACCTTGGCTTTATCAACCTCTATTCCTCGCTTAGACACAATATGCCCTAGGACAATACCCTCTTGAACCATAAAGTGACTCTTTTCCCAACTAAGAATTAGGTTGGTTTCTTGACATCTTTTGAGAACACAAGCTAGATTTTGGAGGCATGATTCATATGAAGGCCCAAAAATGGAAAAATCATCCATGAACACTTCTAAGAATTTTTCCACCATGTCCGAGAAGATAGACATCATACACCGTTGAAAAGTTGCCGGTGCATTGCACAACCCAAAGGGCATGCGTCTATAAGCAAATGTGCCGAAGGGACATGTAAAGGTGGTTTTCTCTTGGTCCCTCGGGTCTATAGCAACCTGATTATAGCCGGAATATCCATCCAAAAAGCAATAAAAGCTTTGCCCGGCCAATCTCTCCAATATTTGATCAATGAATGGGAGGGGGAAGTGATCTTTCCGAGTGGCTGAATTTAATTTCCTATAATCAATGCACACTCTCCATCCTGTGGTGGTGCGTTGGGGAACTAATTCACCCTTATCATTAGGTTGCACCGTAATACCAGACTTCTTTGGAACCACTTGAGTGGGACTAACCCACTTGCTATCAGAGATGGGGTATATGATCCCCGCATCTAGTAACTTCACCACCTCCTTCATTACAACGTCCTTCATGTTTGGATTCAATCGACGTTGTGCCTCCCTTGAGATCTTTGCATCCTCTTCCAAGTGTATGCGATGCATACAAACAGAAGGGTCTATTCCCTTAAGATCTACCACACTCCATCCTATTGCTTCTTTGTGCTCTTTGAGCACCTTTATGAGTTCCAATTCTTGAGCATTTGTGAGATTGGAAGCAATAATGACTGGAAGGGTCTCATTTGCGCCCAAGAAAACATACTTGAGTGTAGCTGGAAGAGGCTTGAGCTCAAGTTGTGGTGGGGAAATTAAAGAAGGAGTTTGGGGAGTTTTGGACAAAAGGGGCAAGGGTTCTCTCGGAACTCTCCACTTAGGCAAATCCATGACAGTATTAACATCGAGCATGGAATTGACTTCACATATGGATTGCTCAATGTCAAAATCGTCATAGTTAAAATGATTTAGGCATGCCTCTAAAGGGTCCGTGGAAAGAATAGAAGGAAGTGCTTCTTGAACAAGGTCGTCCACAACATCGACACAAAAGCACTCACTTTCATCGTCGGGTGTGTGGTGGGAAGCATTGAAGATGTTCAAGCGGACCTTCATATTCCCAAAAGAGATGTCCATCACTCCAGTACGGCAATTAACGCAAGCGTTTGCCGTGGCCAAGAATGGACGACCTAGAATGATAGGAATATGATGATTCAGATTTTGGACCGGTTCCGTGTCAAGGACTATGAAGTCCACCGGAAAATAGAATTTGTCCACTTGAATGATGACATCCTCAATGATGCCACGTGGTTGCTTCACCGAACGGTCGGTAAGTTGCAACACAACCGTGGTATGCTTGAGTTCCCCCAAACCTAGTTGTTGGTAAACTGAGAATGGAAGCAAATTGACACTAGCCCCTAGGTCAAGAAGTGCTTTTTCAAAAGATTGATTTCCGATGGTGCACGAAATGGTCGGAGCACCCGGATCTTTTAATTTAAGAGGGGCTTGGTGTTGGAAAATGGAGCTTATGTGCTCAGTTAAGAGGACTTTCTTAGGAACATTATTCCTAGATTTGCGCTTTTGAGTGCATAAGTCCTTCAAGAATTTCGCATAAGAGGGAATTTGTCGAATAGCATCAAGGAGAGGGAGATTGATCTTTACTTGTTTGAAGATCTCCATCATGTCTTGGATTTTCTCTCCTTGCTTCCCGAAATGAGAAGGTTCCTTCAATCGTTGAGGAAAAGGAACCGGAGGTTCATAAGAGGTGTCAAGATTTGGAATCGATGATGCCACAACTTCACTTGCCTTTCCTTTTGGATTTGAAGGGGTATTTTGCAAATTTGGATTTAACGGAAACAATTTTGGATTTAATTGGGATTCTTTTGGATTTTTAGGTTGCTCTTGAAATTCCTTTCTCTCTTCCTCCCCTACCTTGGAGTTAATGATTTTACCACTCCTCAAGGTTGTGATTGATTGAACTTGCTCTGGAGGAGCATTACAAGTTGAAGATGATGGATCTTCAATCATATGCACACCCTTGGGATTCGCCACCGGTTGACTTGGCAACTTACCTTCCTCCCTTCTATTTAAGGCATTAGCTAGTTGTCCGATTTGAGCTTCTAACCTAGCCATAAATTGAGCATTGGCCTCAAGCTTAGAGATTGATTGGGAGTGAGTTTGCAATAAGCGGGTGTTGGCCTCAAGATTGCTTATCACTCGTTCTTCAAAGCTTTGGCTTCTTGGAGGAGGTGGTGGTTGTTGGTAATTTGATCTTTGATTATAAGGTTAAGGGTTTGGCCTATAAAGAGGCTGTTGAGATTGGGAATTAAAAGAACTTTGCCCTTAGAAAGAGGGACTTGATTCTTGATTCTTCCAAGAAAAAGCCGGATGGTTCTTGTAACCAGGATTGTACGTGTTCGAATATGGATCATTCATTTGTTTAGCGTACACGGCATTCGCTTGCTCTTGAGCATAATCGGGAGATTGCCCGGCAATAGGACAATCTCGCACAAAATGCGAAGTGCTATAGCAAAACGAACACCCCTCCTGATTTTGGACAGATTGGTTAGGAATAGGCAGCCCATTTTTCATGATTAAATCCATTTTTCGGGACAAGGCTTCTACGTGCATGGCTACCTCATCTACCCGTGAAATCTCATGCACTCCTCTACAAGGTTGGGTGGCCTTCCCTTTCCTAGTGGAGGAGCGTTGAGCTGAATTGTTGCTTAGGGTTTGAAAGAGTTTCCATGCCTCATCGGGGCTTTTCAAAAAGTACCCACCCCCACACGCGGAGTCTATCATTTGTCTATGTTGCTCACTCACCCCATCATAAAAACTTTGCACTAGCTGCCATTTTGGGACAGCATGATGCGGACAAGATTTTAAGAGATCTTTTAACTTCTCCCACGTCTCATGGAATTGTTCTTGGTCAATTTGGGTGAATCCGGTGATTGCTCGCCGAATATCACTTGTCTTACCCATTGGGAAGTATTTTTTTAAGAACTCTATTTGCATTTCCGCCCAAGAATGGATTGAGTTGGGTTCTAGGGAATTGAACCAACTTCTAGCCTTATCTTTTAGGGAAAATGGAAACATACGTAGCTTTAGATCATCTTCCGTAAAGTGTGGTACACGAATGGTGGAACACACGGAAAAGAAGTAATCTAAGTGCCGGTATGGATCCTCATTAGGAAGACCGTGAAAGCTGTTAAGAAGGTTGAGGAGGACTTTATTTCAAATTGATTTGCCGCTACATCCAGAAATTGAATACATGAAGGTACTTCAAATGTAGTCAGAAGGTAAAAGTCCATAAGCAACTCTCCTTGAGGAGGTGGTGGTGGAGGCGGTTGTTCATGATTAAAAGGAGGTAGACCGGGAGGTTGTCTCTCATTTGGTTCCATGTTTTCAGTTCTAGGCAAAATAGGGTCCCTAGAGGTTCCTCTACGTTGCCTAAGTGTTCTTTCAAGTTCACTATTACAAGGAAGCAAAGGAAGTGACAATGACCGTCTACCTAGCATGCATTAACAATTGAACAGCACCTCTACACACAAAGTAACAATCATATATACAAAAGAATGTGAATGATTCAAACCACCAAGTTTTGAAGTTATACTCACAAAGGGTTCCAATTTGAATTTTTCTAGATGCCCGCAATGTGGTATACCTAAAATCAAGAAGTTTGAGATATAAGAACAAGATATATACAAAAAAGAATGAAAGAATTTCTAGCCTAAGAATTAAACCAGATTTAATCTTCCAATGGCGACAATTAAATCGTAGTCCCCGGCAACGGCGCCAAAATTTTGATGTGGTCGGAACTAAATTATATTGTAAGCTTAATTTTGCCCTTTTTATCAAAATATAATTTAACCACTCGCAAGAGCACGAATCTTTGTAGATAAGGTTCTATATAGAGGGTATCGATCCCACGAGGACTAGTCGTTAATTGTCATAAAGAAAGATTAATTCTACTTTAATTCTAAAGAAACAGGTTTTTGATTTTGTGATTAAAACTATTGCGTAAATGAAATGACGATAAAATTAAAGAGTAAAGTCGGGAGAGAGAACTAGGGTTGGTTTCCACCACTAGCCATTCACATGTTCATAAGTGTAGCAAGCATGGGGTTCATTAATTAAATGCCTAACAATGTCATTAGGCTTGTGACCTCAATGACATATCAAAAGATCAATGTGTGTGCTAACCTATTATAATCCATCTTCAACAAGCATAGCTCTTCAACCTAACTACATACCTAATTACCCTACTCTCTACGTAAACACTACATGCATCCAAACTACCTTGTCTTGGCATGGTCTATACAAACTAGCATCACACATTCATTTAAACACCATTATCTAACCATCATTTGCACTTCTTGTGGAATATGCAAATGTTGTGCATTCAAGTGACAAAACCTACTCTAAAACAAGAATAAATTCCATATCAAATGAATATATATAAGAAATGTATTTGTGTACATAATCACTAGGCTAAATAATCAACATTTAATTACAAATCCCCAAGAGCTACAAAGATGAACAAGTTTACATGGCTAGGGGTTGAAACCAACACCCTAGTAGAAGAGTTAGTTGCTCATGGTTGCCTTGCACCCTTCCATTGATGAAGAGAATGAAGCTTCTTGGTCTGGTTCAGCTTTTCTCTTCCTCTCCCGAAGGTCTCTCTCTTCTTCTTCTGATGTGTATGTTGAGACCTCTTGAGATATGTGGCTTTTGGTGCTTTTTGTATGCTTTTTGGCTCCTTTGGGCCCACCACATATATATATATATCATTATATATATCTCTTGTATCAAGAAGGCCCCCAAAAGTCTTGTTCAAGTCAGACAATCCCCCTAAGTCGTGCAAAAAGGGGGATTTTGTTGCAAGTGGGAGAGCAGGTGAGCAAGTGGCCAAGTGGGCTCTGCAGCATTTCGATTGATCGAAATTGCATTTCGATTGATCGAGATTTCGATCAATCGAAATGAGATTTCGATCAATCGAAATCTCGATTGATCGAAATCCACATCTCGATTGATCGAAATGCTTTGGCAACATTTTCTGATTTCATCTCTTGACTGCAGAAAGCTTCCAACTTTGCTCCATTTACTCCAATACCTGCAATACATCAAAAACACAAAAATACCGTAAATATATCTCGGTAAACGCAAAAACAGAATTAACATATGCAATAAAGAGGGTTCAAATGCATAGAATTGAACACTTATCATGGAGCCAAGAATTAAAGTTGCTCCCCTCACTCTCCTCTTTGATTTGATCAGTGGAAAGTTACCATTGGAGGAGTTTGAAGCTTTGTGGAAATTGGGTCTTCAACAACCAAACTTGGATTTGAGGTATGGGTGTTCTTTCTTATCTACTTGTCAATTCTAGGGTTTCGGGTGTAGTGGTGAGAGCTAAAGGTGTGTATTGCATATTTTAGAGTGGTAAGGGGGTTGGGATGTGAGTGATTTCTACTCTCTTTAGTCTCTTATATGTAATGAGAATGTATATGGTGTTATGCATGATAAGAAGGGTGAATGAGTGAGAGAAATCGGCATGTACACTTATATGCTAGGATTTGGTGCACTTTTGTGAATTGTGTAAAATGAGCATATTTGTTTTAAATGCATGCTATCTTTATATAGAAACTGTGTGCATTGGTGAAGCATGACTAAAATGTGCATAAGTGAGATTTATGTGCATATGTGTATAATATGCTAGGTTCACATGTATAGGTAAATATATGGGCAATTTTGTGGAGATGGAAATGCATGCTATGTGTTTTATTAATTAGCTTGTACACTGTGAAGCATGAAATTTAAATGCTAGATTGTTATATGTTCGAAATGCATATATGAGGCCGTTGTGAGGAAACAGGGAAGTGTGGTTAAATTACCTAGAGTAGATTAATACTGGGTTATGGTTGTAGTTGTGAAGTGGCCTATTCACCTCGAGGTATGTGATGACTCGGTGAAAATCTTGAGATGAACTAATCACCTTGGAGTATGTGATGACTCGGTGGCGGTGTTGGAATTATGTGGGAAGTGTCTCGGTCACATGATTGGTCAAGAATCATGTTAAGGTATTGGGTTGAGTTCGAGAAGGAGACTAATGTATGAAATTGCTTTCATTTGAATCGTGAAGCATGCTATGCGTTTAATGCTGTCTTATATATATGCATTGTTTGTGAATGAACATGGTATATGTTGGATGATACATGTAATGTCATGACATGCATTCATGTAGGTCATGTCGGGTCAGCACTTAGGTGGGTTGGGGTATCTCTATTGAGCCGCAGTGGTGCTCACCCCTTTATTCTAAACTCTTTTTACAGATAAGGCGCCAACGACGGATGAAACTTGAGTGTGCAAGTGGAACTCTAGTGACATTTTGATACATTTTGGATATTGTATATTTTGTGGTTATCCATGCTGGCTTGTGGCATGAGATCTTTCTCTTTGAATTGTAGTTATATTTTGGACAAATGTAACTTTATGGTATGCTTGGGTTATAAGCTTGTTGTATATGAAAAGATAATGTAATTGTTCATGTAGTGTTTGTTGGGAGCATTTGATTTCATTTGATGAGTTAATGAAGTTGATAGATGTTTTTCAATATGAATGATATATGTTTTTAAGGGAGAATTGTTTATTTTGATGTATGATTTCTTCGGAACATGAATTCGGCTTAGAATGATGTTTTTATCATTTGTACATGTTGTGGGTGATGTTTAGATAATTTTTAGGCTTTTAGATGAGTTTTGGAGCATAAAAGTTGAGATTTTCGAGTCTGGGACAGTAGGTTTTGATATTTGTGATGATACATGTTCGATGCATCGCAGCTTCGATGCATCTAACTCCTCAGTTCGATGCATCGAAGTTACTATTCATAGCATTCTCCAAAATTTGCCTAAATTTCAATCGGGCATAACTTCTTCGTTTTAAATTGAAATTGAGTGTGATTTTTTTGAAATTGAGTATTTTTGGATTATCTATCCAATGGTGCAATTTTAGATTCTAAACACATGAAATGTTGAATCCTGAAAGTGAGTGATTCATGAGAGTGTGGATAAATAAAATTTTCACTAAGGTGTATGATTTGATGTAGGGACCATTAGGAATGGTTGAGGTGGAATATTGCACATCTCTATGCAAGAATAGAGTTAAGCTTCCGCAGTAATTGAGGTTAAAGATGATCCATTGGGTTTAAATAGACAGGTTAACCTCCGGTCTTCCGGGAGTTGGGAAATCGGGGCGTGACAGTGTGTTATCAAGTATGATACTATTGCATGAGTGTGGTTAAGGTCATTCACGGGGTTGAGTGAACGGGTTCACACTCGGGATTTGAGTCAGTTCGAGGGAGTTTCAGCGGTCCGAGTTCTGGGGGCATGAAAGAATGGTATTAGAGCTCTAGGTTAGAATACTTAGGGATGACGGGGAATGGACATATCACATGTAAGGTTAAGAATGTTGAATTATGTACCTGATACCAGAGTGGTATCATAGCACTAGGTTGGAATACCTAGGGGTGACGGGTAAGGGTTGAGGATTTGAGGATTTCTGGATTATTGTTAAAGCATTGGGTTTAAAAATCTAGGGTATCAAAGTCATAGGTTCGAATATCTAAGGACGGATGATCAAATCACGTGTTGGTTTGGAGATAGACAATGGTTGATAGTTGTGTAGACGATATGTTTGATTACCTATGGATGATAGTGGAATGACTTGCTCGGTTCGAGCAATCCTAATGAAAGATCAAAGTGTTGGTGTGAGAAACCGATTTCATTTGATAATAATCCCAAAGTTGGTTGAGTTTTGATTTTTGACTTGATGATTTAGTCTTGTTGATTGAGCAACGAATTGATATCGAATGTTGTGAGTGTTTGAGTCCTAACAGATACTTGGGGGCTTATGATATGTGGATTGATTGGTAGGTGTTTACCGATGAGTATAGATGATGAGAGTAGGTTGGTTCGAACCACTTTAGATTTTGTGTTCAAGTATGTGTGTATACTAGGGGAAACTAGGCTGTGTTTTCACGCTCGCTCTGGCAGAGGATATGCTAGGACCGTACATAATCTGGGGTATTTTCCTAGTTTTAGCCCAAGGGTTAGGGTATTGATTTATGTATCATATGTCATATCATGCATGGTATGTGTTTATTTGAATTAACATGTTATATGTTATATGCTATATGCTATGTGGAATATGTGATTTATGTGACTAAGCATTGCATGAGAGTGTTGCATTTTGCATCACATGGTTAGTAGTGGCATGTAGTCACCACTTAGAAATTTCGGTTATGAGAAATGGTAAACCTAGGTAGATGTTTGAAAATTGAGCGAATTGTGATGTCGAAATAGACACGCGAAGATAGACTTTGAGAACACGAGTCTAGAGTTAATGAAAAAGGATATGAATTACCTTAGAGATTCTGAACAGATAGTTTGGTGATTTAGAATTTTTGTTACATTGATTACACGACTATTGAGGATGGGATTTAGTCAAATGACTAAGACAATTGGTGAAATTGTAATAACGGGATTCTAAACAGGTATGTCTAACGGGTGATTATTGATATACTCGGATGTAAATTCGGAAATGACCAAATTCCTGAAGTCGGTGAACATTTGATGACTTTTACGTCTGAAAATAAGACGTTGGGATAATGTGAAAGGAATTGAGAAGTTGTATCATAGGTTGAATATGATGGTTAAGTAAAGGAGAAGTTGATAGTCAGTTAGAATCCTAACATGTAGTATCTGAAGCAAAGATGATTTCTTTCTGTGAGAGGGAAGAGGTGGACGCAATAGACGTGTAGACGCAGTGGGCTGCGGCCACTGTAACTCTCTTTTGTTCCTATTTTTTCATGCAAGTCATTTAATGCATTTTGTTTAGAATTAACTACCATCTTTTTAGCTTTTTTATTTCAAAATTGTATTTTCTTTGAAACTCATTCTTTTTTTTTTTTTTTAATTTCTTGTTGTATTTTATCACTCCACCGAATTTCTTTTTGAACTTTATCCAAAATCTCTCTATCAACTTAAAATCTCTATTATTTGAATTTTTTTTTTTTTTTTGCTAACAAACACATTTAAAAGAAAATTTAAATGCTTCAACAACAATCTCAATTTGGCTCACAATTACTTAAAAAAAAAAAAAAACTTGTTTGAGGAGAAAGGCCCAACACCGAAACGGTACTACATGAAAGCCCAATAGGAAATGCAGTGTTTTTAATCCACAGATTCCACACAAGACAAGACGTTGTCGTTTAAGGT
This sequence comes from Cornus controversa, assembly GCA_026545225.1. Lineage (NCBI taxonomy): Eukaryota > Viridiplantae > Streptophyta > Magnoliopsida > Cornales > Cornaceae > Cornus > Cornus controversa. Next base: position 63,029,569 of record CM048846.1, on the reverse strand, counting down.
GCTTCGTCCGGGGAACCCTACAGTGCCCCCCAGCTTCCCCGTCTAAAACACTGTAGAGAGAGAAATTTTGAGAGAGAGAGATTGGATTATAGTTTTGCTTTGGCTTTCATTTGATAGATAGAAGAAAATGGAAGGGATAACAGAGGCAGTGATCAACTTGAATATCTCTGATTCTCACAAGAGAAACCGCATCCAGGTCTCCAACACCAAAAAACCTCTCTTCTTCTACGTCAATCTCGCCAAGGTATGTATATATATATATATATATATATACAAAAATGTGTTTGTATATATGTGTATTTACATTTGCCTATTTAGGTTTTGTGTAAACAAATACGATGCATACTTCTTGATAGTGACTGATGAATCCTCCGTTTGTTTGCTGAGAAAATGTGTAGTACAAGAATGAAAACGGGGTTTTGATTTTACGCCTTCTGCAGTTGTTTCATGGAAGGAAAATAGTGACCTGTTCTCATTGAAGCCGAAAAATTGTGTTAGATCAGTTAGTTACCGGGCTTTTTTTTTTTTTTTTTTAAATGTAAACTTTGACATTCACAGTTTTTTATTTCGTTCATTTTACCATGGTTTTGTAGCTGAGGCTCTGTTTGTTTCAAATAAAAATTGATTATCGTTATGGAGAGTTAAAGATGTAGTTTAGGGAATAGAAATGGATGAGAAAATGAATTATTGATGCTTCAGTTACACTTCAGTAGGAGTGTGAATTTAGTGTTTGGAAAATGTATTGTGGTAAGTCAATTGTACTGATATTTAGTAAGAAAATCTCCCAGTTGAGGCCTTTTTTTTTTTCTTTTTCTTTTACATTTTTATTTTTATTTTTTTAGGAACACACATACCCCCAAGACACTCACGCACCCTCTATTGCCCCAATGGGGACTTGAACCCTCAACCACCTGTGTGGGAGGATCAGAAAATACCATTAGGCTAGGCCCTTAGTGGTGGTTGAGCCCTGTTCACTTGTGGGTTTTGAACCACAGAACCACCATGTCTCTGCGATTCGTATACAATATACTTGGCACAATGCATATTTACTTATCTGTATGTATGTGCTGGTGGTATGTTTTAAAGTCATTCTTTGGTTGATAATTTCTTTGCAGAGGTATATGCAGCAATACAATGAGGTGGAACTATCTGCTCTTGGAATGGGTAATAATTTTTATCTCCTTTTCTTTTGTAATACCATTTCTAGGATTTAGTATCAACTAACATTTCTTTTCATTGATCATATTTTTGTTGTTATCATCGTCATCATCATGGTTTCGTTCAAAGTGTATGTCACTATGGGGGTAAGCATTATAGATTATTTTAACTTGGTTGGTTATCTATATAATTGATCTATTAGTGTCCTGGAAATCGGGGGTTCTCAACAGGTGCTTTGAGAGTGTTTGGAAGTCTGCTGTAGCTGCTTATGTTCTTTCCCTTGGTTGTCATTGTGCTTCTATGTGCTAAATGCAGTTAGATTGGTAGAAATTATTAAATCAACCCCATTATCCCCCCATTAAAATCCCTAACTGTCGGTTGGGAATAGAATCAAATCAACCTATTCATTGGCATAGTATGTGATGGTTAAATTGTTCTTTGAGGAGATCATATATTTACATTGGACACCTTTGATGAACAATATGTTATTTTAATAGCTGTTGTTTTCCATCTTTTAGTTTTTTATAACTGGAATGTAAAAGTTATGCAAAAAGGCATTGGCCGCATTGCAGTCCACTTTCAACTATGGTATTGCTTGAAATCATAAAAATCCAAGGTTTCCTGATGGGTTAAACATTTTGTGCGAGATTTTAACTGTTGCCATGATATCTACAGCTATTGCCACAGTGGTAACTGTTGCTGAGATTTTGAAGAACAATGGTTTTGCTGTTGAAAAAAGTGAATTCCTACTCTTTAGACTATTTTACCTCTCCACTTTGAAGCTTTATTGTGATTTTTGGAATTGACTTTTGTAATATTGATCACGTGCAGAGATCAGGACATTGACCGTTGACGTGAGGAACGAACCAGAAGGGCGACCTATACCAAAAGCAAAGGTAATTTAGCAATATACGTTAGATTTAGTCAGTTTCGCAATGTAACTAGCAAGTAGACAGTCTGCCATTCATCCAGCTGTTTGTCCTAAGTGATATCCTACCATTGGCATTTTTAATTGGAAAAAGTGTAAAATTTGAGGATTCAGGCCTATGAATAAATTTGGAAACACGAACTAAATAAATAACCAGGTGAACAGAATAAAATGAAAGAATTGGAAACAGAGCACACATCTTTTGTTTTATAAAGATGAGGAGGCATCATCTGGTGGTTTCTACTTAGAGGGTCAACTGGTCAAGTTAAAAAAGTTGTTATACAGTGTTAATCCCACCTAGGCAAGGTGCTAGGAGTTGAAGATTGGAGACATACTTAATCTTTGGTATTAATTTACACAAAGTGGCTGTCCCCTAAGTGGCATATACACGGACACAACTATACATAAATATATATTTTTCTCATACACATCTATGAGTAAGACTATTATAGAATTTTAATTCATTTCTAATTTCTATACTAAGAATTATTCCAACATAATTTAGAAAATAAAGTTATGCAGATATTGTAATGATTGCTATATCATATATGCTACTATTCCGTTACTTTGCCATTACAGTTTTGTTTTTGTTCTATATGAAAAGGAATCATTGTATGCTTCACTTGTGACCATGTGTTTGTCATTTTTTTATTAAAGAAGAAAGTTGGACACTTTGAAATGTGTTCATATTATTTCCAAGATCGCCAAACATGGCTACTCTAAATGTGTTTGGGATGTTCGGGAAGTGTCGCACAAGTGTCTAATAAGTATTTGAAAGTGTCCAAAATAATTAAATTTATTTTTAAATTATGAACACGTACATGAAGTGCTGAACACGTGTCCGTGAAGTGTTGGTGTCCAATAAAGATACATCATGTATATGACACTTTCACTGAAGTGTCCATGCTTCCCAGCTGCTCCCCCTACTTGAACCGGGGTCCTTGTGCTTGCAACCTGAACTTTTACCACTGCACTAACCAATGACTATTTTAGTTTTCAAGTGTTCAAAAGAAAATTGGAATGATTCTTTCAGCCATTTAGTTTTAGTCCCAAGTTGTGGATTAAGGCTTGCGATTTTTAGTTATTTAGTTTTACTAGTTAAGCATTATGGACATGGGGAGCTCAAGGCCATTGCATGGTGCAAGGATGAAATATTGTTCTTCCAAACAAGTTAACTTGTTAGGACAGCTACTGTTTAGAAATATTCTCAAAGGTTCGGTGTTTGTACTTAGTCCATCCCTCAGTCTCCTTACTGGTACTTCTTATTTTATTTCTTATTGTTTTAATCACAAGTGATATTTGGCACTTGTCCGCTAATCTTGATCTTTGTTATATATGTTTTCCAAACTGCTTGATGGTTTGTCCCATTGGTTTGACTTCTGAGGATATAGGTATTAGGTGCTACACCTTATTTATTTTAATTTGTATATTATCTTTCATTGGTAATTTTCTACTAGTGATTCTTGTGGCTAGGCCAATCTAATTTAAATGGGTATTCAGAGAAGAGAATTTTAAATGGACCTCTAAGGTGGAATTTTAGTAGGTAGTGTTGCCCTTGTTAACTTGCACTTGTAGGCTATAGATATTTCCCACCACTAGGTGATGTTTGAAAAGTCCATTCGTTTGGTTCGGTGTGATGCTCATCTTGGGTCTAGAGTTGAGCACTTCATTGTGGTTTTTGTTTGACACCATTGACTCAGGTTAGCTTTGATCAACTGTTGCTAGCTGCAAACCCTAATTGAATACACTTATGTTTTCTGTTCCACAAGAAAAAATGTTTTCCTGCAACCTTACATGGAGTATGGTGCTGGCTTTTTCATTTGGTAGATTGAAATATTGCTGGGAAAGACGGAGAACTTCGATGAGTTGATGGCTGCTGAGGCAGAGGCAAGAGAAGTTGGAGACAGCGAGCAGCAGAGCTGACTCCAGATGCTCTTGAAATCTGGTCTGTTAGTGATTTCTCATCTGTTGAGCTCCTTGTATGAATCCTTTATAGTCAGACATAAGACACCCCTTCCTTGAAAAAAAAAACACGAGACATTATTAATGGTAATTCATACGAATGGTTATGAGTTCTTTTAAAGAATTCTGTAAAGAAAAACAAATTCCTCGTCGTTCAAATTTCATTTTTTAAGGTCTTTTTTGTCCCTGCATTATTTTTATGCTTTATCCAAATTGGTTTGATTTGCCTCGAGTTGATTGTTTATTGAGCCTATTGCCATCTTCAGCTCATGTTCGATTAGTGTGATATTTTCCCATGTTAGCGTGGAGCATTTTTTCCATGTTTGTGTGGAATCTGAAAGGAGCCACTTGTTGCTTTTTCACGAGTGTATCTTGGACTTTTGATAGTTTCAAATATTTCATTTTAACCAGGGCATTAAAAAAGAAAGGTTAAGTTAGCCTGTTTATGGTCAAGGGAGGTTATGGTGAAAATATAGATTATCATTTGGGGAGAAGATTTCTGATATCAAAAGTCCATTGATAAGGCATTTGTAGAAGGAATTTTGTTAGAACGAATTCATTAGTAATAAGAGGAATTTTGTTAGAAGGAATTCATTAGTAAAAGCTTTGTACTGCTCTTCCTTAGATGGAAATAGGAGAGAAATGGAAAATGTTTAACATCTCAGGAGTTTGGATAGTAAGGAAAAGAAAAACTGTGGAAAAAACCTAACTTTTTTATAAATCTTTTTGAAATATTTTGCCTTCTTGATAAAGTTATATGAAATTATAAGTTTATTCCCCTTTTACTCTCTAAAATAAAATGTATATGCATTTTTAACTTTTGTTAATAATGGTATAATAGTCTATTTTTTTCAAGATGTCCTGTAAATTTTTTTTATTTAGATTCTTATATTATTTTTATTTTTTAAAAAAGATTTATTCCATATAAATTTATTTATACTTTTTGTCCTATTTAATAAACATAACGACAATTTAAGCTTTTATGTTATCTAAACCATGAAATGATACTTTACCACAATTTTTTTACAAAATTTTCACCAAATGAAAATTTATTTTCTTTTCTTTTACTTCACTTTGACCGTCACTTTCACGATAATCCTCCCGTGGTTTCTCTGCCAAAAATAGACCACATTTGATCATGCAATCGTGAAAAAAAAAAAAAAACCCTATAGTTTTGAGCAGAGAAATCTAAATATAAGAGATAATAATAGTAACTAGTTTAATAGCATAAGATTTGTGAACCTTGTGAATGTGTATGGAAAGAGAGAGAGTTTAATCGCTTTGTTCATCTTGTGGATGTGTATGGAAAGAGAGATAGTTTAATCGCTTGAGATTTATCATATCTTGTGAATGTGTATAGAGAGAGTTTAGCATGAGATTTGTTATACCTTTTGTGTGAGAGAGAAAGTACAGTAACAGTTTAATAGTATATATATATATATATAAAGTGAGAATGTACCTTAACAGTTTAATAGTATATATATATATATATAAAGTGAGAATGTACCTTAACAGTTTAATAGTATATATATAGAGAATGTACAGTAACAGTTTAATAGCATGAGATTTGTGCGATCTGGAGAGAGAGTGTGTGTACACACCAACAGTTTAATAGCATTAGATTTGTGCTTTGTTGAGAATGTGTGTGACCACTCTTGGTAACAAAGCCTATATATATATTGGGCTATTGTATGAAGCTTGAATGAAAAAAATTGCAAGAAATGTAGTAGGGTAATAAATGAGAATTGGAGCACTTGTTCACGTTGTATGTGAGAATTGGAGGAAACTAAACAAATTGGTGTCATTAATCATTTTTGTTTAATTTCCTCCAATATCTCATCTCCAACTTCTGAAGTGATCGACACGATTTAATGGTGTTCAAGTCGTATGTGAGAATTAGAGGATGCTAAACAAGTATGTACTAAATTTTGTTGCAATTTGTTTAGTTTCCTCCAATATCTCATATCCGACTTTTGAACTCTGAATCAATATTGATGTATTGATGGTGTTTAACTCGCATGTGAGAATCATTCACACGATTTAATGGTGTTTCAGTCGTATGTGAGAATTGGAGGATGCTAAACAAGTCTGTACTAAATTTTGGTACAATTTGTTTAGTTTCCTCCAATATCTCATATCCGACTTTTGAACTTGAATCAATATTAATGCATTGATGGTGTTTAACTCGTATGTGAAAATTGGAGGATGCTAAACTAAGTCTACTCATTAGTTTTGGTGCAATTTGTTTAGTTTCTTTCAATACATCATATCTGACTTGTGAACTCGAATTAATTAATGATTTGTTGGGGGTTCCAGTCATAGGCAAGACTTGGAGGATGGTGAAACGTGGACAAGCCAACTTGAGCCCAATCCGATTTTTCATTGGCTTGGACAACCATTTTTACAATCAAGGTTGAGCTTGGGTTGAAAAATGTCAATCCGAACTTAATTAGAGTTAGGCTTGAGTTGAGGTGTTAGCAACTCGAGGTCAACCTGAACCCGAATTTAAATATTATTTTTATACATATTTTTTATTTTAAATATATTATATATAATATTCAAATTACGATAACCTTTTCTTTCAATTTCCTTCGTTTAAATCTTAATTTATTTTATAACAATTTTTTAACCCGAGTTTTTAAACCTGAGTTTAAAAACTCAAAGATGGGTTGGGTTCGGCTTGAATAGTTAGAGTTGAAGGTCGGGTTAGGGTTGAATATTTTACATGTCGGGTTGGGTTTGGATTGTACCTCCAACTCGTCCGAATTGCAATCCTAATGCTAAACAAGTTCGGTACTTAATTTTGGTGCAATGTCTTTAGTTTCCTCCAATATCTTATCTGTGACTAATGAACTGATAGAAGATTTAGTGCATGTACAAGTGGTATGTGAGGATTGAAGGATAATAAACAAATCTGTGCTAATGTTGTACAATTTGTTTAGTTTCCTCCAATATTTGATATCCAACTTCATATAGTTTTGTGAGAAGTGTACACTAAACTCATAAGTCATAACTGCTAAATATTGCTTTCACTTTGATGGTAATATTTCTTCTGTCATCAGCCATTACAAGTTATAACTTATAATTGCTGAATCTTGTTTTGTTTCTATAGTTTCCTCCATAATCTCGTCACTAACTTTCAAGAATGAAGAAGGTATAGTCTGTGTTCAAGTTATAACTTAATTATAATGTCTGCAATGTGTATTCTTACGAAGCAAGACGATTAGTGATAGAGAAAATTGGTTGATGACCGAAGAAATTTTACCATCAAAGTGAAAACAATTGCTCAAGTCTCAGACACCAATTGTGATTGTAGATCTCCTCCCAAAACTTTCAAAATGATTCAAGAGAAAAACATAGTACAGTGACAATTATATTGAAGCTGTAGAGATGAGGGAAAAACTCCCACAGAGCAGCCTCCTCAACTAGCTTTTAAGTCTCAACATGAATCCCATCATTCTCCAAACCAAGAAAAGGAAATTAAAAGTAAGAAGAGATGGAAAGTTGATAGAAGATCATTCTAAAAGAAAGAAAAGCTGATATATATATATATATATATATATATATATATATCACCTTGATCTACAAAAATAATTAATGCAATCCATTGCATTGTAAATCTGCCTTGAAATCTGGTCTATTTGTGGTTTCTAATCTGTTGAGCTCCTCCTTTTATGAATCCTTTATAGTCCTACACAAGACGCCCCTTGAAAAAAAAGAAAAGCACGGGAAATTATTAATGGTAATTTTCGTATTGGCATTAGTTAGAATATACCAATGGTTGGGAGTTCTTGTAAAGAAAACAAATGCTCATTGTCATTCAAATTTCATTTTTTTGAGGTCTTTTTTGTCCCTTCGAAATTCTTTACGCGTTATCCAATTTGGTTTGACTTGCCTTGAGCTGATTGTTTATCGAGCCTACTGCCATCTTCAGCTCATGTTCCGACGAGGATGATTTTTTCCCATGTTAGTGTGGATCATTTTTTTCATGTTTGTGTGGAATCTGAAACAAGGGACATGTTGCTTTTTCATGAATGTATCTTCAACTTTTGACAGTTTCAATTATTTTATTTTTAAAAAAGAATGAGTAAATTTGTCTGTTTATGGTCAAAGGAGGTTATGGTGAAAATAAAGATTAGCTGTATATTTAATATGTTTGGATCTATTCCACAACATTTGGGTTGTCTGGATGTGGAGACATCATGACAAGTGATACAGGAATTTAGACTGACAAGAAATCCAAAAGCCAAAAGGGTGAGAGGACTAAGTGGATAAAGATAACCACAAATCGTCATGCATAGCTCTCCTATCACGTGGTGGAGAAATTAAGGGAACATGTTTCATAAATGAACACTACTATCGACACTCCTCTATAAAAAGAAGAGCTGGGGCACATCTAAAGATATGCTTAAATCATAGACAAAGTTACTTTTTGTTTTATATCGTCAAGCACTGACTTGATCGTTGGAGTGACTCTGGTCGGCACCTCGCCGGTCTTGGTCCTAACTTTTTGTTTCGCAAGCAATTCGCACCAAGCCGGATCATACGAATTTTTGTAGCATTAGTTGGCGTCGTCTGTGGGAACTCGATTAGTTCCTACATTACGGTAAGATTTGGTTTGGACACAGTAGGAAATCAATTGCTACAACTCTATGGTTTGGGGGCATCTATGTCTTCGAAGGTCCCCCACCGTTACATAATTTAGGAGCTTACGAGTCAAGGTCCCCTTTTGGCATATTCTGCATGGGAAATATGTGATCCGCATGAAGCATGCCCTTTAGCATGACACACATTTCCCCATTCCAGTAGACACGCTTTGCCTTGTATCAACATGGCATACTCTGCCTTGCACTTACTATATTAGTTTAGTACCCAACTGACAAGCATAAACGAGTTTCTGATTTAGGCTCCCAATCCTCAACAAAAGAGGTAATGGGCTTCTTGTGAAAGATTGCATTAGACAGCAAGATAGCTACCCTTACTTAGTGACATTGCGAGGTCATTGAGACTAGGGGCATATTGCTTTGAGATGTTAGAAGGGAAGCAATTGCTCCACTCATTGAGTACCAAGCACCTGGGCACCGAGGTTGGGAACTCTCTCTCTCTTTTGCCAAAGACGAGACTCTCTCTCTCTCTTACCAAAGACAAGATTCTCTCTCTCTCCTGCTAAAGACAAGACACTCTTTCTCTCCTGCCAAATATTTCACGGGTAATTTTTCACCAGTGATTCTTGTGGCTAGGCCAATCTTATTTTAAATGAGTATTTAGGGGGAAAAATTAAATGGGCCTCTAAGGTCAAATTTTAGTGGGTTGTGTTCCCCTTGTTAACTTGCACTTGTAGGCTATAGATATTTCCCACCACTAGCTGATGTTTGAAAAGTCCATTAGGTATGTTTCGGTGTGATGTTCATCTTATATCTAGAGTTGAGTAGTTTATTTTTATTTTTGTTTGGGTGTACTCTATCAGCTTTAGGCTTGGGTTAGTCAGTTACTAAGTTGACACCATGGACTCAGGTTAGCTTTGATCAACTGTTGCTAGCTGGAAACCTAATTGAATAAACTTACGTTTTCTGTTCCACAAGAAAAATGTTTTCATGCAACCTTACATGGAGTGTGGTGCTGGCTTTTTTGTTTGGTAGATTGAAATATCGCTGGGAAAGACAGAGAACTTCAATGAGTTGATGGTTGTTGAGGTACAGAGGCAAGAGAAGTTGGAGATAGCGAGCACAGCTGAGTCCAAATGTTCTTGAAATCTGGTCTATTAGTGATTTCTCTTATGTTAAGTTTCTTTTATGAATCATGCATGGTTATGAGTTATTTTAAATAATTTTGTAAAGAGAAACAAATTTCTTATCATTCAAATTTCATTTTGAAGGTCTTTTTTGTCCCTGCATTATTCTTTATGCTTTATCCAAATTGGTTTGACTTTCCTCGAATTGATTGTTTATTGAGCCTCACCATCTTCAGCTCATGTTTGATGAGTATGATTTTTTCCATGTTAGCATGGAGCATTTTTTTCCATGTTTGTGTGGGTCAAGGGAGGTTATGGCGAAAATACAAATTATCTGCTAGTAAAAGCTTTCTATTGCTCTCATTTAGGTTCCATTTGGTTAGATAGAAATAGTAGGAAAGGAAAAAAAAAATAGAAAGTTTTTTAACATCTCAAGAGTCTGGATAACAAGGAAAAGAAAAGTTTGTGAAAAAATAACTTTTCATAACCACAACTTTTTTTTTTTTTTTTTTAATTTTTTCTTTTTTGCTTTCTATTCCCTTTTACTCTCTAAAATAAAATATGTTTATGCATTTTTAACTTTTGTTAAAAATAGTATAATAGTCTATAATTTTTTCAAGATGTCCTGTAAAAATTTGGATAAATATCATTGAAACCCCTTGAGATTTGATGTATTTTCAGGCGGCTACAATTTCGTGATTTTTCGTCACCAACACCCATTGTCAGAATTTTTAATTTTTTAATAAGTGAAATGTCATAATTGCCCCTGATTATTTAAATGAATTTTAATATAAAAATATTAGAATTAGAAAATGATAAAACTGCCCTCATGGCCTTCTTCAACAACATTCAGAACCCTAGCCACCGCCGCCATTGCTTCTTTCTCTCTTATCTCTTCCTCCAACCACCATCGCCACCAACCATAACCACAACTACCACCATCAGTTAACCACAGCCGCCACCTCCACCACCGCTTCTTTCTCTCTCATCTCCCCCTCCAACCACCACCACCGCCACCAACCACAACCACAGCCGCCGCCACCACCACCGCTTCTTTCTTTCTCATCTCCTCCTTCAACCACCACCGCCACCAACCACCACCACTAGTTAACCACCGCCACTTCTTTCTCTCTCATCTCCTCCTCCAACCACCACCGCCACCAACCATTGCCACTAACAACAACCACCATCTCCTCCTCCAACCACTACCACCAACGACAACCACCGCCACCAGACTCTCTCTCTCTCTAAAAAATCCTCTCACTCTCTCTCTGTCAAATCCAAACAATAATCTAAATTATTCTTTACCAAATATATACACACACACACACATACATCATAGAGAACAAAACCCATAACCCAAAATCTTTTATAATGCCCAACCATAGCCACCAACCACCGCCACTAATCACAGCCACCATCCCTAAATCACAGTGACCAAATCCATAACCATAGTTACCAAATCCACAACCACAATCCCAACCACAGTCACCACCACCACAATCCCAACCACAATCACCACCACCACAACCACAATCCCAACCATAGTCACCAAATCCACCACCACAATCTACAACCCACCACCACAATCCAATGAAGATTCCAGTCCCTCCGCCTTGGGCTACGAACTCTAGCAAACCCGAGTAACCCACCGATGACACAAACCCAAATCTGATACACATATATATGTGTGTGTTTTATGTGTATATATATACACGTTTGTGTGTGTTTATAGAGAAATTGGTAAAAGTCGCTTCTAGGTGATGATGGAGCTCGATTCCAATGGTGAGAAACGGTGATGATGGTGGTTGGAATTGGGTGGTCAGTGGTAGTGTTGATGATGAACAATGGGATGGTGATGATATTGAGTAGACAGAAGCTATGTATAGCTATATAGATTCAGACTATATATATATACATATATATATATATAATGGTGACGGAGGTGGGTGGTGGAGGGGTTGGTTGTGGGAGTTCGACAGTGGTGATGGTGGTAGTGGTGGTTGGTGGCAGTGGTGGTGGTTTTGCCGCCTCTGATGGTGGTGGTTGGTGGTAGTGGTGGTTGTGGTTGGTTGTGTATTTTGATTTTGTTCTTCTTCTTCGTCTCCGATCTCCAATTTTTGTTCGACAGTGGTGGTGGTTTTGCCGCCTGTGGTGGTGGTGGTGGGTGGTGGTGGTTGGTGGTGATTGTGGTTGTGGTTGGTGACAGTTGGCTTGGGTTAGGTTGTGATTGGAGCTCAACAGTGGTTGTGGTGGTGGTTTTGCCGCTTGTGGTGGTGGTGGTTGGTGGCAGTAGTGGTGGTGGTTGTGGGTGGTGATGGTGGTTGGTGGCTAGTGGCAGTGGTGCTCGGCATATATATGTATAAATATATATGTATAAATACATATGTCTATGTATATATATATATTGTAGAAGTGGGTATGTAATAATAGGGCATAGTTGGGAGTATTTTGGTCCATTAGGCAGAGTTAAATATGTAATTTTAGTATTCAAAAAGGTTAGGTCAAAAGTCAAAAGGTAGCATGGTCTTTTTATTATCAAAAAGTGGTCTGCCACGACTTACTTTTGGCAGGAGGAGGTATATGTGATATACGGCACAAATCTTTGGGAGTGTTGGTGATAAAATTACACAAAGTTGTAACCGCGTGACAAAAAATAAGGATAATTTAGGTTTTCATACTATCTAAACCATGAAGTAGTAATTTATCACCATTTTTTTTACAAATTTTTCAAGCTAACCAAATGAAAATTTATTTTCTTTTCTTTTACCAAACGGATGCTCCAAAGTCCAAACAACGCTATATGGACAACCCTCACATAATCTTCTTGTTAATGACAGACCGAGACCGACATTACATAATGGAGAATCCATATAATTTCTTCACCTAAACCCACAATAGCGAACATTTGATCGTGCAAACGTGATAAATATAAAAATTAAAAAAACTACAGCTTTGAGTCTAATTGAGTTAAATTGGAAAAAACAAAATTATGCCAAGGTTAAAAGAGAAATCTGAATCTACATTTATTGTTGAAATTACAAAATAATATTCTTTTCCCATTAATGTGATTACAATAATGTTGGAGATGAAGTTATTTTGATTAGAGTTCACAATTTATGTGAGAAGAGAGAGAGTACTACAGTGACAGTTTAATAGTGTGAGTGTCATCTTGTGAATGTGTATGGGGAGAGAGAGAAACATTTTAATGGCTTGAGATTTGTGATATCTTGTGAATGTGTAGGAGAGAGGTTTTTTTATTAATTTTTTTTGGCAAATAGAGAGAGACTCGAATATGAACACACCTACTCACGAGCGGAGAACTGGGCCCTCTACCAACTTGGCTACTGAATGATGCCCCGAAAGAATATTTTGTAGCCGGAGATTTGTGCTACTTTGTGTCTCAGAAAGGGTGAATTGGTGTCTTGTGATTAGCCGGGATCACATGGTCCGGATCATATAATAATTTCTAGAGAAAGAGAGGGAGAGATAGAGTTTAATACCATAAGATTTGTGCCACCTTTGTGTGAGAGTGTGTGAGAGAGAGAGTACAGTAACAGTTCAACAGCATGATATTTGTACTATCTTGTCAATGTGTTTGGATTTGGGGAAGAGAGAGAGTACACTAACAGTTTAATAACATGAGATTTGTGCTTTCTTGTGAATGTGTGTGACCACTCGGTAACAAAGCCTATATATATTGGGCTATTGTATGAAGCTTGAATGCAAATAAATTGCAAGAATTGTATTAGGGTAATAAGATGAGAGTTGGAGGAAAGTTCAGCCCCTTGAGGCTCTGGTATCTGTTCACGTTGTAGGTGAGAATTGGAGGAAACTAAACAAGTGGGTGTCATTAATCATTTTGTTTAATTTCCTCCAATATCTCATCTCCGACTCGCGAACTCGCGAACTGATCGATGTGATTTAATGGTGTTCAAGTCGTATGTGAGAATTGGAGGATGCTAAACAAATCTACATAATTTTGGTACAATTTGTTTAGTTTCCTCCAATATCTCATATCCGACTTTTGAACTCGAAATCAATTGTTAATTGATATATTGATGGTGTTCAAGTTGTATGTGAATTGATATATTGATGGTGTTCAAGTTGTATGTGAGACTTAGAGGATGCTAAACAAGTGTTTACTAAATTTTGGTGCAATTTGTTTAGTTTCCTCCAATACCTCATATCCTATTTCTGAACTTGAATTGATTGGAGATCCTCCCATAATTCATATCCTACTTTTGAACTTGAATTGATTGGAGATCCTCCCATAATTCATATCCTACTTCTGAACTTGAATTGATTGGAGATTTTATGGTATTCAAGTCATAGGTAAGAATTGGAGGATGCTAATAAATAAGTTGGTACTACATTTTCGTAAATAAGTTGGTACTACATTTTCGTGCAATTTGTTTAGTTTTCTCACTGATACAAGATTTCATGCATGTACAAGTGGAATGTGAGAATTGGAGGATACTAACCACAGTGCTAATGTTGCCTAAATATGAGAATTGTATCACTGCTAAATGTTGTTTTGTTTTAGTTACCTCCTTAATCACACTGACTTTGAAGATTGAAGGTATGTATAGTGTGCAACGTGTTTTCTTACGAAGCAGACTACTAGTGAAACAGGAAATTGGTTGATGATAAGAAGTCTTACCATCAAAGTGATAACAATTGCTCAAGTCTCAGACACCAGTTGTGATTGTGGATCTCCGACGAAAACTTTCAAAATGGTTCAAGAGAAAAATATAGTACAGTGACAATGACATTGAAGCTGTAGAGTAAGGTTAAAACTCCCACGAAGCAGCCTCCTCAACTAGCTTTTAAGCGGCAACATGAAATCCCATCATTCATTGACATTGTAGCTGTTGAGGAGCCTCCTCAACTAGCTTTTAAGCGGCAACATGAAATCGACATTGAAGCTGTAGAGTTAGGTTAAAACTCCCACGGAGCAGCCTCCTCAACTAGCTTTTAAGCGGCAACACGAAATCCCACCATTCATTGACATTGTAGCTGCAGAGGAGCTTCCTCAACTAGTTTTTAAGCGGCAACATGAAATCCCATCATTCTTCAACCCAAGAAAAGGAAAACCAATAGTTGCTTATTAAATAACTCTTCAACACATACCAATTCTAACCTCCTGAACTCTCCTTAAAACTGAAACCCAAACTGCTATATTTCAACACAAAAGAAAAAGAACAAAAATGAATCTTAAACCAATAAAATCTGGGCCAAAAAGTGGGGGGAAAAGCAATATAAATTGTAAGCTACCGTCCATCTATGCTCAAAGGTGCACATTACGCACTTAGTTTCATTTATTTCTCTGAAATAACTCTTCTATGCATCTTCCTCTTTCTCCACCAATATCCTCTTGCACGCTTCATAGCACATGAATGAAATCCCGGCAGCAGGCACCAACTTCATGCAGCTAGGCCCAAGCCCTTTATACAAACCCTGAATTCCTTCCTGTTCAAGTATGCTTGAGAGAGCGTGAAGCACGTTCTTGTACACTCGTCTTCCACTAAGAGCCCCTACCTGCATGTGTTTGCGAGCCACCTCTAGTGGGAAAGTTGCACTACTTGAGATAGCACCAGCTGCAGAACCAATCAATAAGGTCTCAATGTTGCCGATTTTATCTTGTTTGAAAATTTTCCGGTAGGCTTTTCGTAGTGTGTCATAAGCAAAGTAATTGGTAGCGGCATATGGAACTACTCCGATAAGACTAGGGGTTAGACCTCTGTAGAGCTCCCCAGGTCCCCCCTCTTGCAATATTTTTATGAATGCATCTAATAGACCATCGTAAACATCCCTCTACATATCCAACAAAACCAGCCAAATAGAGATTAAAGATAAAATGGTACATCCACGATCAAAAGTTTGAGTAGGAATACTAACTACATAGTCAGATGGGGACTGGATTTACCTCTATGGTTAGCCGAGTCTTGAGTAATTCAAGTGGATATGTCACTAGAGTGGAGCTAACCCCAGCACAAGCCCCTGCAACCAGCGAAGCAGGGATAGGGAGTTTGGGCGGCTCCCCAGGTTTTGGTGACAAGTTCTTGTTGACTGTATCATAAGCAAATAGCTGCAGCGAGCCAAAAACTGGATTTGAGCAAAGATTTAATTGAGATTCATTTTATGAATATTATCTTTCCAAATTACAGATATGCTAGATAATTAAAGGTTGAATTCTGAGCTTATTTTTATTTCTGATTTGGAAAAGTACACTTCGTCTTGGGTGGCGCATAGACAAATTTTTGCAATGGGCAAGATTAATCCAATTAATGAAGCAAAGAAGACCTGCTGAGCCGGAGCTTCTTTGGTTGCACCAAAGCCAATAATAGATTTCATAACGCAAACTCCTACAACTAGAAAAAAGTCAAGTTGCACAATATTTTACATGAAAAGAAAAAAAAAATTGACACAAAAAGAAAACAAAAGAAGAAGATGATCCTGCTATTGAATTGTGTGCAAAACTGATGAACCACCCTTGGCACTCTAAACACCAAGGAATACATCCATTTTAGATCACAGGAAACATATATGAAACATATTAAAAGGTAAAAAATGAAACTTAATGAAGAAATCCATTTTAGATAACAGGAAACTTAACTTTTATGCAACATATTAAAAAGCAAAAAATGCATTGAACAATAAAGAAACAAGGTGAAAAGTGAACCAGGTACCAGCAGTAATGCGATGTATGGTAAGCATTTTGGAAATATATAAGTTTTGCCATTGTTTGGTGCACGGGTTAAAGCTTGGGCTGCCAAGTCAAGTGGGAAAATACGGATTCAAGAATGAGGAGAACCAAATTGTACAAATAATGCCAAAAATTAGGTGCACCTCCAATCTATTTCCCCCAGAACTTTCGATTTTTAAGGATCAACACTGGATAATGAATTTTTTATTTTAAAGGGATATAGATTATGAGTAAACCTTCCAAAAAACAATGTGCATATATACACACACACACACATACATAATGCACACCAACATACTTCAATGGTAGATTATAAAGTTGATATCTCAAAGAGATCTGAGAAGCAACCTCTTCAAACCAACATAAATGGAAACATGTTATCACTTAATTCTATAAATAGAAAAACCTACTAAATTTGAGCCATACAGGAGTTGTAAAATTACAAAGCAAGGCAAAGAAAATAAATGGACGAAAGAATAAGTGATTGTGGTCTTTCATGTAGACGGAACTTGTTTTTGAGCATTATAGGGTAGAAATACGATACATAGAAGTATAGAACAAACACCTATCATTATAATTATTCATCTGCTTATATACATGCATATATACACATATATAAATAACTAAAAACTAAAATGTTTCATAAGACATGGAAATGTTGAAAAGAAAAAAAAGATTTGACACATGAAAAATTAACCTGGAAATTTAGAAAATCTTGTATGAAGTAGATACCACTCAACTGTAGTGTTAGACCCAAGTCCCAACTGTGTGAGAGCTCTATGATTCCCTTTCTACCAAATTGTCAGTTTTTGTGCTCATAAAGTGTGACTATATTTTTTTGCATTCGTCATCTACCTACTACAACATTCCTCTTCTCCAGGCTTGGGATTGGCCACGTAAAAGATAAGACAATAAGCACAAATACAAAAAGGTCTTAAAACTAGGAGGAAAATATTATAGAGGATGCTGCACATAGAACTAAAGCAGGTTGTATGAAGTGATGAGGTAATTCTGGAGTGGTAGGCATTCACCTTACCCTACTTAGAACTAGTAACACTTTATGAGAGAATGCAACGTGGTAAAGAAATAAGTTTCTAAAATGAGCATGGCTGGAATTCAAATGTTAAGATCAACAGTGAGGATTTGGATGCTGCATGAGGAGGGATGAAAACAGGAAATCTTAAGGTGGTTTGGCCACACACAACTATGATCAGTCTATGCACAACCGAGGAAGAGTGAAATGGTCAAGTTACAAATGCTTTAATGGTGAGGTGAAGACAAAAATTGATGTCGATTGGGATAGTAGTAGTACAAAACTATATGATAACATATGGTCAATTAACTATGGTGTATTTAAAGTAGAATGGCAAAAAAGATTCATATGACCAAACCCAAAGTTGGTACAAGGCTTTGTGGAGTGAAGTAGAGTTAAGTTGACACAAGTGCAGTTTGTAGAGTTAAAGTTGAAAACATAAAGTTGTGAGAAAAATATGGGATTAGGAGGTAAGTGCATTCATGTGGAGAAAAAATCAAATTTTTATCACATTTCACGACAGAAACAGTTACTTATCTTATGAAGAATAATCAGATTACCTCTCTCTCTCTCTCAAACTGAAAAATAAGAAGGCAATGAGATTATATTTATTATCTCATTACTAAGTTTACTATCGTAATTCACCAAAATAAATAGATAATAAATAAAATTATCTGACTTCCTTAATGACTTCCATGAAGATAGATGGAGATTACTTTAAAATGCATTCATGGTACTTTCCCTAGATAACTGTCAGTCTTACAGGTTTAACTAGTGAAAACATAACAACTGACAAACATAAATAGAAACAAACAATGCAGTTTCAATTGTACATACTGTCTCAAGCTTATGAAAACAACCAATCAAAGAAACAGAACACAAAATTAAACCAGCAAATAAAGAGCAGTTACTTAAAGAAGATGGAACTGAAAAAAAAAGGTTATGAGCAAACAATTATGTTGTACTGGATCCTAAAGAAGATGGAACTGAAAAAAAAAAGGTTATGAGCAAACAATTATGTTGTACTGGATCCTAAAGAAGATGGAACTGAAAAAAAAAAAGGTTATGAGCAAACAATTATGTTGTACTGGATCCGTAACCTTGCTATCGCAATACATGAAATAAACAAAAAAAAGGCTCATGATTATTGGATTTCCAGGAAAGAACCACCATCTAGAATCTAGGCTAGACGAACATGAGTCAATTCAAGTAAATAAACCAACAAGTGATAATCATACAAAGTAATAAATCAACCGCAACATTTTGATTAGGCAAAGACAAAACCAAAACAAAGTACACAAATGCAAACTAAAATCACAAGATTTTAACTTTCACCTCTATAGCTTTGCTTGGTGCAACACGGATCACATTAATCAAATTGCCTCTAAACAATCCTTTCCAACCATCAATCTTCATAATATTATTGAATACTTCAGTGGTAGAATGGCCACTACTACCAACCATAAGATGTGTCCTAATAGTCTCCAATGGGGCAACCGTGGTTCGCGACACTGCCCCAGCAATCGCACCGCTTATCAATCTCCTCAATGAAGGGTTCCCAATCTTAACCTTGAATTTAAGGCCAACCCTCTTCTTCTTCACACCACTTTCCTCCATAGCCACCTCTGGAATACCAACAATCCGAGAACCCTCAGGTGAGGACACATACTTCACATACAAATCGGTGAAAGGTAGCTTCAGGGCATCATTTTTGTCTCCGGAATTTGGTGAATTCGACGAAATGCCAAAACCCATATTGCCAAATTGATTAACACTTGCAAATAAGCCTCCGGGGTGGAAACAACCCTCTTGAAGACTCCATTGAAGTCCCAAATCAGAACCAGATAA
The DNA here is from genome assembly GCA_026545225.1 of Cornus controversa. Taxonomy (NCBI): domain Eukaryota; kingdom Viridiplantae; phylum Streptophyta; class Magnoliopsida; order Cornales; family Cornaceae; genus Cornus; species Cornus controversa. Next base: position 63,010,200 of record CM048846.1, on the reverse strand, counting down.
AGACCCATCTTTTTTTCCATCAAAAATCTGCATTTCTCTTCTACCCATTATTCCACACTTGATGAATAAGCTTTTTTCAGGGTTTAAAGTATACCAAAACACATCTTTTTCAAGGTTTCAAGCATTTTTGACACGTTTGCAGAAGCAAAATATTATATTTGGGCCAAATGGGTCTTCAAGAAATCCATTTCTGCAATTGGGTTATTGAGAAATTTGACGAATAGATTCGAACTCTTGCAAAACACAAAGCAAGAAGACCAGATAATGGGTTGTTTGAAGTACACGATTATATAAGATCAACGATGATTGAGGAATCTGAAAAAGAGAGAGCGAGACAGAGAGGCGGCGAACTCTGGAAAGGGTCCTGTGAGGAAGAAAAACGAGAAACAGGTGGTATGTCTGCTTCTCCTCTCCTACCCCCACATGAGAATAGGCGGAAGACGAATCAGCCTGAATGAATATTTATATATAGACTTTATAATATAATATAATATAATATAAAATAAATAATATAATATATGTTGCGGTGTGATGTCTTGTGACTTTTGTCCCTTGTTGTGTTGGAGGAGCACAGGAAGTGGTTAGGTTTGGGAGCCCGATCGCCTGTTGTGAGGCACCTCTGCTGTCTCTCTAGTTATAAAACGACAACGTTTTATATGCACCGGTGATTTTAAAGTTAACCAAGTAAAAAAATTTAATAAAATAATATTATATCTTTTTCAAAAAAATACGTAATATATTACTTTTACTAAAACTAACGAACTTAATAAAATAATATTATAATTCTTCACAACACTAAACAAATATAATATAATAATACTATAATTTTTTTCAACACTAAACAAACCTAATATAATAATATTATAACTCATTACAATACTGAAGAAAGGTATAACCTAGAAAGCACTGACACTTCGTATAGAGGTGTCGTATCTGTGTCGGACACTCGGACATTTCTCGGATACTTGAACACTCTTCGGACACTCGGACACTTGGTCTTTCCTCGGACACATGTCGGACACTCCTTAGAAGTGTCCTGAAATTTTTTTTTTAGACACAACGGGGACACGGCAAGGACACGCGGGGGACACGGCAAGGACATGTGGGGAACACGGCGGGGTACATTTTGTAATTTTTAAAAGTGCAAAAAAACTCCTAAACTTTTTCAAAGTTACAAAAAAACCATTTGAACTATTTTTTTAAGCATTTCAGCCCCTCATCTTCTAAAAGTTGACATATTGACCCCTTAAAATAACTATAATGACATATATACCATTTATATGACTATTATGTCATTTTCTATATAAATATAGTATTTTCTAAAATAAAAAAATTTAAAAATAAAAAATACTAAGATAAAATTCCTAAATAGTAAATTTAGAAACAAAAAAATAAAAAATCCAATAGAACTTTATTTAACATAAAGTCATGTTAGTTTATTTGGTATTTTGTATTTAAATTTATTTGTTTGTTATTAGAAAAATAAGTAATATGCAAGATTCTAGTAGTGGGTTTGAATATAATGAACATCCTTTTTGAAAATACGTTAATTGCTTGATAATAAATTGAAGTATTTGTGTGATTTATTATTTTTTTATTGTTAGATTTATGGTATTGTGGATATTAGTTAACTTGTTGAATATATATTAATATATTATTTCATAGCCGTATCCCCGTCGTGTCGTGTCCTGTTTTTTTGAAATTTGTCGTGTCGCCGTGTCCGTGTCGTGTCGTACCCGTGTCCGTGTCTATGCTTCTTAGGGTATAACTCCTTCAAATAGTTAAATAATAGTAATAAAATAATATTATAAATAAATAATAAATTTTTATATTTTCGCTTTAATAAATTTTCACTCTAATATAAATTTTGTACAATCTAAAAATTTATAAATAATTATATAAATTCTCTTTATCTCTCTAAATATGTTTATATACATATATTATTTCTAAAAATATATTTAAAACTTTAAATTGAGTTTTAAAAAGGCGAATTAACTTCGTTGAAAATAGATTTGGAGTCGTTAAAATGATTAAATATGTTGTTTATTTATGACATAAATTTGTTGATTTTAAATAAAATATTTTCTTTTTTCAATTTCAAAACTTAAATAAATTAAATACGTTAATATAGGTACAAAAAATTGCTTAGCTAATTACTACCAATTAATTCAATGCACACACTCAAAATAAAGGACACAATATTTTTTAGAGAGAGATTTCAAGAGGTGGATTCAAGGATCTTTTTTATTCACATGTCCTCAAATATTTATACAAATAAGAATCTAAGTCCTTCTAGGATTGTAGTTCCCTTATTTGCATCTATCTTTACTCTCAAGAATTTGTATTTCTTTTTGAGTTTGGACTTGTATTTGGATTGAGCTTATTTTAGCCTTTGAATGAGGGCGATCGGTGGACGACTAGGCCCTCTAACTTCATTGACCCAGCCCTTTCGAATTTCTGCTGACACTTGGACTCAAGCCGACTTGGGCCTGGTCCGTTTGTGTTTCAGTTCGGCCCACTGGACTAGGCGAGAATTTTTTCCCCCACACATTGCCCCCAATTTCCTTCAATTTTGAATTTCGTTGTAATGGAAGGAATTCGTATAGGTTTTGTAATGATTTGGGTGCTTGTATCGAGATTCTTCAATTAATGCTGAGGTACTTGGCGATGGCGTTTAGCACGTAAGTAACTATTTCACGTTATCCTTTGTATTTGATGAACTTAGAGGGGGAGGGGGTGAATAGCTTCTTTGATTTTTCTTCCTAATATTGCAAGTTTGGCTATCACATGCAATCACACAATTTGATGGACGCATAGATTTATAGAGGAAACCCCAAGGTGAGGAAAAACCTCTTCGAACTGAGCTCCACTATATCTGAAAGGGTAGTACAGTAATTCTCTCACTCACCTAACTCACAACATAGTCGCTCTAGCACTCACCCAGTTCACAACCTCCCTAGGCTTGAATCACTCTCACAAAATCTCACAATAACTTTTTTGCTCTCAATCCCAATTTAGGCTTCCCAAAGCCCAAGCTATCTCACCTCAATCTCACCACAATCACTAACACTCCCCATGTCTAAAGTATCCCAATACTTGGACTAGACATAGTGATAGTGGAGTCAATTCGATGTCTTGAGCACCAAAGTCTTCAAGCTTTGTATGTTGGCCTTCAAAATCAATCTTCAAATCTGATATTGGACTTTAAAGTTGATCTTCAAATCTTCAAACTCTGATAGTTAGTCTTCAAGGTTCAGCTTGATATTCATTAAGGGACTTGATCTTCTTAGCAAGTAATGACTATTTAGCTTCTTCAAATATAGGTCTTCAATAAGTACACCCTTAAGGTGTAGCTGCAACGAACTTGTAGAAGACACTCTTTTAAGGATATTCGTCCTTAGCTTGAATTTTCATTCGACTTGGTACAGTCAGTGTAAACAGCTGTCAAGGTATTGCTTGTCTTGATTCTTGTTTTTAAAGCACAAACTCAACTGCAACTGGAGTAGAAGTTAGTAGTGCAGTTTAAAAGATAAAGATCCTGAAAACAATTAAGCATAATCATTTTAAAACAAATAAATCAGCAATATACTTCAATGCAAACAACCCACTACTTCAACTCATTTAAGTCCTCAACTTAGCAATTACAAAAATTCTAGAATCAGCAAAATTCAAATTCCAAATCAGCATTATAGATATTCCAAATCAGCATCATTAAAATACCAAAACAGCATTATAAAATACCAAATCAGCATTATAAGTGGACAGCAAATTCAGCAACAAATTGGGACAGCAAATTCAGCTACAAATTGGACTGCAAATTATGAAATTCAGTAACAAATTGGACAGCAAATTCAGCAACTTATGTATGACTCATTTCAGCATTTTAACATCAACAAACCAGCAAAGTTTAAGATTTAAAATCAGCAATAATAATGTCTCAATTTAACATTTTCAAAACTCAGAACAACAACTTAATTTGCCCAACTTAGCATAGATTAAACCTCAAAATTTTAAGCAAGTATAATTCAAAATAAATAAATCCAAATTACAGATTCATTAGAGATATAACAACCCCATCTGAATATATCAATTTTCATGCTCAATCAGAATAGAGCTCTTCGTCAACACAGGAACACCCAAATAAGCACACAATTCTGAACATGAAATCGTGCGCCTGTGCTTGTGTGTGTCAACAAGTAGCCTCAACCAGTGCACCTGTGCTTGTGAGCATGCATATATATATATATATATATATATATATATATATATATATATATATATATATATATTACTCAATCTACTATGCACCTGTGCATTTGTGTGCAAGAGAGAAGAGATCAGAAGGATTATACCCATATTGATGAATTCATGTCTAGTGTAGGATCAATGAAGATGAACTGTTATATTCAGTATATGAAGTCATCGAGTATCAATTCAGAATTTCAGGACATGAAATCGTCAAAGAATGATTTGGTAATATAGAACAAGAAATCGACAAAGAACGATTCAGTAGGTCAGAGCATAAGATCATTTGTGATCAATTTCATAAATCTGTGGATGTCAGCGGCTTTGAATCGATGGTGAGAATGAACTGAAGACACCAACGATGAGCTTAGCTATTTGAATGATGACAGTGAACTAACGATGCCGACATTGAAAAAGGGATTCTGAGCTCTGTAGATGCCGGTAGTGACTCACGAGATCACACATGAAGATGAAGAAATTGTTGACACCTACGATGATGAAGAAATTACAGACGTCGACGATGAACCAAACACGCCCGACGGCGTTGAGTCGCTAGCTAATGAAGGCGGCGTCGAAGCTTGTTGTAGAAGACGACAGCATAGATGAAGCTCACAGAACACCTTGTTCAGATCGGTGGCAAAGCATAGAATCACATTCTCTCTCTACAATCTCACAATCTCTCGCTGTTACTTTTTTTCTCTCTCTAAAACTCTCACATCCTCTGATTCTCACTGTGAACTCTCATCATCTCACGCTCTTCCCTTCTCTCTCACTCTCCCTTTTCTTTTCAATTACAGCTTCTTTCTCTGTTTTCTCTTTAACAGGGCCTTTACATCCACTCGGTTTCTTATAGGTTTCCTTCATTCAGCAGCTGTATGTGTATATGTGTCAATCTCACACCCTTTTTAACACTGTGCACTATTATCTAAATGAACACCCCCTCTGTATATCTTAAGCCGCGAAGATGATACTGACTGTAGGGGACAGTTTTGTCATTTCACTTCAAATTATTTGATTGCCTTGTGAATTTAAATATTTCTTCCTAAATTTGTTCTAACAAGACTTGCAGGCAAGTTGCATCAATTGAATTTAAATATTTCTTCCTAAATTTGTTCTAACAAGACTTGCAGGCAAGTTGCACCAATTAATATTGGGCTCCCATCAACGGCGAGTAAGAATAAGGGCATTTGTGTCTTTTAATCTTTAAATATAATTTAATTTCATAATTAAGTTTCAATTGTTTTGCTTTATGGTATATTTTATCTAACCATTAGTGGAGGGGTATTTTTGAAAAAGCCAAATCTACAGGTTTCCATCATTTCAATAAAAGGTGAGTGTTTGTTTATATAAGGCAAGTGGCTCAGATGAAAAGCAAGTTAATCCAGCGGCTGGTGTGAGAAAAGGGTGTAGGTTTATAGTGCTGACGATGGGAGATACAAATATATAAAAAAAAGTGATATATATATATCTATATAACATTTCAGCATTGACTTTGAATTTTTCTCCAAACAAATTTATCATCTAAGGGTCACAAATGCTTAAAAATTCATCCAATGGTGCAAAATATATATCACTATCTACGGTGTAAAAACAACTCACTAATATCCCTATCAATGGCCCTGATTAATCCAACCCACTAACCTATATTTTTATTCTTTTTTCTCTCTCTCTCTCTCTCTCTATCTCTATCTCTATCTCTATCTCTATCTCTATCTCTATCTCTCAGCTATCTCTCATCTCTCTCTATCAAACTGGACTCTCATCTCTCTCTATCTCTATCAAACTGGAGCGACGAAGACAACGGACGATGCAGCGACGATGACGGACGATGCCGCTGGAGGGGTGGTTCTGCCACGGACAACGACGGTGAGAGATCTGTGGGGTGGGCCGCTGGGATCCGCGACGGACGACGACGGCGGCGGCGCTGTCGCGGTCGCTGGACGGCGCGACGATGACGGACGATGCCGCTGGAGGGGTGGTTCCGCCACGGACGACGACGGCGGCGGCGCTGTCGCGCTGCTAGACGGCGCTGTCACGGCCGTTAGACTGCGGGAGGGGTGGGGCGGCGCTGTCGCGGCCGTTGGACGGTCTACGACGACGGCGGCGCTGTCACGTCGATCTAGATCTCCTGTTGTAAAGGTGAGTCTCAATTTTTGTCATAATTTATTGTGAGGTTCATTGTAGGGGTTCGTCCCTTTCTTCCCCACGTCGCTTACTTCTCTGATTTTGGGTTGTGTGTGTATAATTTGGTGTGTGCCGTAGGGATGGGTTATATGTTGTTTGGATTCATTCTTACTGGTTGCTTAGCTTGATTGTGTATATTATTTATTTTATTTTATTTATTATTTATATATTATATCTGGTTACTCTCACAGATTAGTTGGCTGTGTATATTTAATCTGGTTAGTTGGTTGTAATCTGGTTTGTTGGTTGTTGGTTGTGTATGGACTTAATCTGGTTACATATTGTTGGCTGGCAAGCAAAAGTAAAAAAAAGAGAGGGAAAAAATGTGGGATAGTGTGGGCTGGCAAGCACGAGTGAGAAAAGGGAGGAAAAAAAATATGTATAATTATATTTGTATAAATAGATGTATTTGTCCAACTGCAACTCTGCATTCCTTCTCTCTCAATTTATCCCCTTCTTTTGCTCTGTCACGCATCCTCTTCTTTTTCTCTCACTCTCTTTTTTTTCTCTCTCTCTCTCGCGCGCGAGCTCCCTCCTTCCGGCACACACCACATCAGGTCAGCGCCGTGGCTATGAGATTCCCTGCCGCTGCAACTCCCGAGCCTCCACCATCCCTCCGGCACACACCAGCTCCGGTGACCACTGCGCCCACTCGATCTTCTCCCACTGCAACTACAGTGTCCCCACCGACTGTGATTTTTCAACCAAGGTATGGGTATAGCTGGACGTTATTTGAGAGTATGTTATTTTTATTTTTACCTAATTAAAATTTTAGACATGATAGATGAATTATCTTTTTGATGTGTTCAAGAAAAAACATGATAGATGAATAATTCTTTCTGATGAATTATCTTTTTGATGGGTTTGTCATGGTTGGTAGTTGTTTTTGGCTTGCATGGAGGTGGTGGGTCGTCGATTTTGTTTGGCAGTGAGTTTGCTTGGTGTTGGTGGATAGAATGGAGGAAATGGGTGGATATTTCCCTTCAACTATTCATTCCAAATTATATTGAAAATCTGTTCCATCATTTGTTTGAAAATATTTTCCTATATTTCATCATTTTGGTGCCTCTTTGCTTGGAGCATGCCCTCAAAATGGGTTATGAGGTTCTTGCTTCTTAATTGATCCACTGGTTTAGCATTAGAAGGATTGTTGATCAATTACCTGTTTTCTTTGTAACTTGGTGCTTTCCTTTTTGAGTTCCACTATTTAAGGTTTTATCTCAAGTTTTCAATTTTCTTGATAGAACAATATTAATTGCTCGAATGTATATGTTATTTTTAGTAGGTTTATGTTAATCAGGTCCTAAAACACAAAAATAACTAAATTCATGTGTAACTAAAAAATAAAATAAAAGCGTTTGGAATAAAATCTTATCTATGTATTTGGAACAGATTGGAATTTGAGATTCTTAATAGAGGTAGAGTTGTCTAATTAAAAATTTAATATTCTTTTGTAATTGTTAAATATCATGAAATGTGTTTTTATGAGATTTCAAAATAATATTTTTTGTCATTTGAAATTAATCCAATCCATTTGAAAAATGATGTCAAATTCCATATATCTTCGTTCCTTTTTTGTTAAAAAAAAATAATAGAATTGCCAAAGAGCCAATCGAATTGTGTACTTGAATTCAAGAAATTTAATCATTCATGCATTAAAAGCATTTTCTTCCCTTTACTGTTTAATTCGGATCTTTTGGCTTTGTGTGTGATTAATTAGAGTTAGAAAAACTTAAAAATGTCTGAAAGATGGTGGAGAGTGGGAGAGAGCGAGCGAGCCTCCTTGTGGCAGAACTCAAACACCAAAAATCACTGTGGTCCACTTGCCGAGTGTAGTCTGTTTAGAGTATTATATTTTAGCATAATAAACTTAATTGTTCTTAAATAATAGATTTTAGATGATGTTTAGGTGGCTTAATCAAAATAAAATTAAAAAAAAAAAGTTTGTTTTTAGCACATGTAATTGCAGAGTACGAAAAATGGGTGAAGTTATGAAATTTTATTGAGACCTAGATTTAATATTAATATATATTGAGAGTCTGGAGATTAAGAATACATTAGTAATTGGTTAGAATTGTTGATGGATATTTACATGGAATCACCTTCGAGGATAAGAATAATGCTATTGAACATGTTTAGTGTTAACCGGGTCAAGAGCTTTGGGAAACATGGTAATGAATTTAAAAGGTTTTCAATTCAATGAAAAGCAAGTAAATGGGAATCAATATGGAAATAATAGAATGATAAATACACTGATTAAGTAGATTTGGGTTAAGTTATAATTGATGCACATACTTCATTGTCTGCTTGGATGATGCAAACTCAACCTAAACAGTTTAGTTGGATCAAGATACTCTGGTTCATGGAACACATGACAAGTTTTTTTATACAAACACAAAACACATTACAAAAGAAGAGTAAGTGGAACTAGCTACATTAATCATTCATGCATTATGTTGTTTCCATGTTTGTAAACTAATTACTCTATCATAAATAAGAAAATAATGTTGCACCTAAGGTTGAAATCTAATGGTATCTCTTCTACCTCTCCAAGTGGAAAGTGAGAGTTCAAGTTCCCATGTATTGAATTTTTTGTCAAGGAAAAAAAAATAATATTTTTCACAAAAATTTTAAGAGGCTGAACCTTATTTCATCATTAACTAAGCTATATGGATTGAAAAAACTATATTATATTAAGGTCCCACTAATTTTGTACTAATTTAAAATGTTAAATTTTTTTTTTTTAAAAAATAAATTTTCTAAAAGCTAAAATTAGAATCCACTCATCAAGGAAACCAACTCTTTGTAATGAGATTAAATTTGATGAATCATAACCTATTGTTAATTTTCTTTTTAGAATTTATGCTCTTTTGATGTGTAAAAGTGAATACATGAAATTAGTAAATTTCAATATTGTTCATGAGCTGCTTATAAAGGGTTAAAGGCATGGAAAAGATTTGTGTTGATTAGGCTTATGGGCCGTAACCCCTTTACAGTAATTTGAGAGACAAAGAAAAAAGGAATTGTGCTTCATCCTTTCAATTATCAAAAACTCACATTTACTATTGTAGCTTATTTTCGGAGCTTAATGAAAATATAAGTACATCTGTCGAGTAGCGTACTAACATGCCTTATTTTTTTACTTGCAAAAAAAAATATTCAATTAAAGAGTCTTGATGTTTGATTGTCTTAATTATTCGTATAAATTGGTGTAAATAGAATATTATAAATGTTAAACTCACCGGACAATAGCGAAAAGACTTTGGATGTTTAAATGAATATTTTAAATGGATGTGAAAATATGAAAATAAGGTTATAATAGTTATGACAAAACATGACACGAATAGAAGGAAAGAATGATCTTTTTTATTTACATTTGGTAATTAATTACATTTGGAATGACATAGTTTCATGGGATTGGGCTCAATGTTATGTGAAAAATATAAAACCATGCAAATGTCTATTTTTTACCAATAGATTTTAATTAATCATCTATTTATGTCTATTTTTGACCAATAGATTTTAATTAATCATCTATTTTTTTTCTTTGATTACGAATGGTGCTTTTAGCTTTAATTTACTTTCTTTGTCTCTTTTTATTTTTATTTAATGGATTTATCTATACTTATAATCTGAACTTATAACTTTAATTAACTTTCATGTATCTTTTTATTTAATTGAATAGTAACAATGTCAAAATTAAGTTTATTTCTCCATTTATTAAACTAACCTTATTCATTGGACATTCTTTTTCCTCTCCATTTATTAGTGGTACACCAGTGGATAATTTCACCATATTTGGCAATGTAAGTTAGTTTCTTTATAAAATTTTATAGATTCCTTTTAGACTTATCATTTTCTATGTCTGATTTTTAAATTTTTTCTATATCAGGTGAATCATGATGTCGAGTGCACAGTAAGAATTTTATTTATTTATTTATTTTTAACATCTATATCTTATTTTATTTTTAAGAATTCATTGGATTTAATATGTAGGTTAATTTCTTGAAAAAAAGAAATTATTCTATTGTTATTCATGATGAACGTGAGCTCAATATCATTAGAGCTGCGAAGGTGAGTCCACTCATTACATTTCTTTATTTGTTATAATTTTAATTAACTTTTTTTTCATACTTAATTTTTTAATAATTTTTAGGTAGCCAGGAAACATTCAGAGGCTTGCACTTCGCGCAAGGGAAAGGAAAAAGTGGGGGTGTGTTTTGTATCATTAATTTTGTTTTGTTTACTATACACGTGTAAATATTATTTTATTTTATTTTATTTTATGCATTTTTAACAATTACCATCTTTTAGGGGCCTTTTGCTTATGTTATATTCAGTTTATGTAATTATCATATTGTCACTTTTTAAAAATATTTAGTATAGAATGCTAAAACCAACGTTTACAATTATTTTAACAGTTAATTGACATCTTATAGGAACCTATTCCTAATGTCTCAAAATCTGCGTTTGCACATTCTGTGGTGCCATCTTTTGGAACTACCATATCAACACCTCATCAGTTGCATTCTATTATTCCTCTACAAAGAACTCCGATAACAGTGGCAAATGTGACATCTAATATGCAAGCATCACCTCAATTAGAAGTGTCTTTTGATCTTTCTCTTAGAAATCTTAGTCAAGTGTTTCTTACTACTAATCTAAATTAGCAAATTTTGGAATATGCTCCTCCATCAAAAGCTGCAATTGCCCAACGTTTACGAAGAGAGAGAGAGAGAGAAATGAACGCCCTCTGGTACAACCAAGATTTTTTCCTAGTTTGCCTCGGCGTCGGCGTCGGCCTCGGCGTATGTTCTTAGATCAGGAATTAAATGGATCAAATATCATTCAAAATGATCATCTGAGTGATGAATTAGAAAACACATGTGCCAATGCAACGGTCAATGTTCGGTCTAAACATAATATTCGTCGGCATTTTTGTCTAACATGAATGTAGCATGTCCTTATTGTAAAGCCTTACACTGGATGGATGAAAAATTAAAAAACTCATCTTGTGGGCATCCTCTTTTTGGAACATGTTGTCTGCAAGGAAAGATTCAATTACCGGCCCTGCTTACACCCCCTCCAGAACTTGCATCATTATATAACGGTGATGATGATAAATCAAAATCGTTTCGTCGTTATACTCGGGAATATAATACAGCTAATGCATTTACAAGTCTGGGTGTTCAAATGGATGACAGATTTCTTAGTGGCAGGGGTCCAACATCATTCACCATTCATGGAGAACTGCGACATTGTACAGGGACACTTTTACCCCTATCAGGACAGGAAGCAAGTTATGCTCAGTTGTACATTTATGACTCTGAAGCGGCTTTAGACATTCGTAGTCGTAAAAATTCGCATCTGAGGAGGGATGTTCTCCAAGATATTCAAAAAAATTTGTTGCAGTATAATGCATTTTCAAAAAAATTCCGTCAAGCATTTGCAATACTAGAGCAATTGAATTCAGCAGACCAAAATATACCGGCCTATCTTCATTACTCTCCATCTTCAACAGCAGATCGACGAAGGTATAATCTGCCGAAAGCAAATGAGGTTGCAGTTATATTGCCAGGAGATGGAACTCAAGTCAGTGGAATGAGAGATATTGTTGTGCATTTGAGAGGAAATAATGAATTGATGCGAATTAGTGAATGTCACCCTGCTTATTTGCCTTTGCATTATGTTTTGTTGTTTCCTTACGGTGAGCTTGGATGGGAACCTAAGTTAAAACAGTGGAACATCCTAGATGGGAGACATACAACTAATAGACTTACCCAGTTACAGTTCTATGCTTATCGTTTGTTTGAACGTTCTTCTGAGTACTCAACCATTTTAAGAGGCGAAAAATTATTTCAGGAGTTCATTGTAGATGCTTGGGCCGCTACTGAGCACAATCGACTGACATATTATAAGTTAAATCAGCCTAAACTCCGTCGGGAACTCTACCAGGGTCTGACAGATATTTCTGTAGATGGATTTGAACCACATCAAGTTGGGCAACGAATAGTTTTTCCTTCTTCATTCAAGGGTAGTCCAAGACATATGTTTGAGATCTTTCAAGATTCAATGGCAATTACTTGGTACAATCAACATCCAGATATCTTCTTTACAATGACTGCAAATCCTAACTGGCATGAAATTACTTCAGCTTTATTACCACATCAATAGTCCACTGATCGTCCTGATTTAGTTGCTCGTGTTTTTGAATTGAAGTGACACGCTCTAATGATGGAGTTAGATAATAAGAAGGTGTTTGGCAAAAAAGTTGGTCATGTCTTCACAATTGAATTTCAAAAACGGGGGTTGCCGCACATGCATTTACTTATATTCCTTGAAGGTCAAAGCAAAATTCGAACATGTGCTCAGGTGGATAAAATTGTGTCATCTGAATTTCCATATCCAAATGAAGATCCCACACATTTTGAAACTATCAAGAGTTATATGGTTCATGGACCGTGTGGTACTCGAAATCCAAACACATCATGTATGAAAAATGGTAAATGCACTAAGAGGTACCCTAAACAGTTTTCAGAAGAAACAAGTATGGACCAAGATGGTTACTCGCTATATCGACGACACAATGATGGTCGCGTTTATTCTGTGAGGGGACATGATGTTGATAATAGAGATGTTGTGCCATATAATCCGTATTGTCCAGAATGTTCAACTGTCATATCAATGTGGAAGTTTGTGCGTGATTGAGATGTGTAAAATATATTCACAAGTATATTTACAAGGGTCATGATCGCATGACAATGATTTTAGGCAGCGTAGATGAGATTCAGCAATACCTTGATGCAAGGTACATCAGGCCGACAGAAGCTGCTTGGCGAATATTTGGCAATCCGATGCACGAGGAACTTCCAAATGTTGTGAGATTACAACTTCATTTACTTGGCAAACATCAAGTTGTTTACAATGAAGCTGATTCAATGCATAAGATCATGGAAAGAGCTAAGGCTGAAGTGTCAACTCTTCCTGGTTTTTTTGAGTGATGTGCTGCCAATGCAGATGCCTGCGCATTTACTTATCAAGAATTTCCCCAACATTATGTATGGCACATTCAAGAAAAGAAGTGGACAAAAAGACAGAGGGGATTTGCAATTGGTAGAATGTACTTTGCTAACCCCAATGAAGGTGAGAGATTTTACTTGCGTTTGCTACTTATTGTTGTTAAAGGACCGCGATCCTTTGAATGTTTAAAGACCGTCAACAATATATTGCACGAAACATTCAAATCTGCATGTGTTGAAAGGGGACTTCTAGAAGACGATGAAGAATGGGTGCAATGCCTTGATGAAGCAGCAACCATAAAAAATGGACGTTAGTTGAGAAGTTTGTTCTGTGTTATTTTGACACACTGCTCCCCACTACAACCGCATGTGTTATGGAATAAATTTTCAATGCATATGTGTGATGATCTTGCTTGCATAATTTCTAAAGACTTTGCGATTCCCAATCCAATTGAGTCTCAAATCACGGATTATGGTTTGTATCTTCTGAATCAGCTACTAAAGGAATCTGGTAAGAGTTTAACTGACTTTCCACAAATGCCACTGCCGACTGGCAATTGGAGTACGATAGTTGGAAACAGATTTATCTGGGAACATCATCAACTTCAAGTCGAGGCACAACAATCAGATGTTCAATTTAATGTTGACCGCCTTAATGATGGACAACGTGCTGCTTATAGTGCAATTACTTCTTCAGTTCTCAAAAATGAAGGGACAACATTTTTCTTAAGTGGTGGTGCTGGAACAGGAAAGATAGTTTTGTATAATACAATTGCAACAAAATGTCACAGCCTTGGACTCATTGTTATCACTGTTGCTTCATCTGGTATTGCTTCTCTGTTATTGGTAGGGGGTCGTACTGCACATTCTACGTTCTGCATTCCACTAAATGTGTTGGAAAATTCAATTTGTGGGTTTACAAAACAATCGTTGTATGCAGAGTTGTTTAAGGAAGCGAAACTAATAATTTGGGATGAAGTCCCTATGCAACACAGGTATTGTGTGGAAGCTGTTGATTGCACTCTTTAGGATATTTGCGATAATGAGAAGCCATTTGGGGGTATTACTATTGTTCTTGGCGGAGATTTCAGACAGATCTTACCAGTTATACAAAAGGGCAGCCATGAGGAAATTGTGGGCGCAACTTTGAGACGCTCCAGACTCTGTAATCAGGTACACGTTCTAATTTTGAATTTGAACATGCGCCTGAATAGCATAGACACTGCAAATGCGGACTTTTCAAATTTCTTGACGGAGGTAATATTTCTGAAAACATACAAGTTGTAATAATTTTAGTAACGTGTTATTTTTTGACATCCCACCTTAACAATTTTATTTTTTTGTTTAGATTGGATCAAACCCACAAGAAAATATAGAACTTCCGCAGACAATACGAAAGTGCAGGAATTTAGATGACTTACTATGTGCAGTTTATCCAGGGTTGAGTGTTGCGAATACAGTTTCACCAAATTTTTTAAATGAGCGTACAATTCTTTCTGCCCGAAATGATGATGTTAGTACTATCAATAGTGTTGCATTAAATATATTTCTTGGGGAGACGGTTACTTATTTTGCAGCTGACAAAATATTGGAAGATGAGTTAGTAGATCGAACCATTACTAATCGATATCCTAATGAATTTTTAAACTCATTAGATCCTTCAGGGTTACCACCCTTTGAGTTGAATTTGAAAGTAGGATGCCCGATTATGTTGTTGAGGAACATTGCGCCCAAGGATGGCCTATGCAATGGCACACGACTGATGGTTGTCAAGTGTGCACATCGCGTAATTGAAGCACAGATTCTGACGGGAGATAAATGTGATAATTTTGTCTTTATTCCAAGAATATCCTTGACTCCATCCTCTTCAGAAATGCCCATTAAAATGACAAGACGTCAATTTCCTGTTCGACTAGCCTATGCAATGACCATTAATAAATCTCAAGGACAGTCTATTCAATTTGTTGGGGTTGATTTGCGCACACCAGTATTTAGTCATGGGCAGTTATATGTTACACTGTCTAGATGCACCAGTTCTGAGCGTATAAGTATCCTTCTTCCAAACGACGGTCTACATTTTTCAACAAATATTGTGTACCCAGAAGTTTTATTATAGTGTTCTAATCAAAGTGTGATCCAATATAACTTTGTAGGACTGGGATGCTGCTGCAAGAAAAGTCTGATATATCAATTCATCTTCACTACGCAATTGGGGATGTAATGAGGTAATTCAATTTTATGTTACTCTAAATTATTATTTTTTACATAATGTTAATATAATATATCATTTTGTGTTATTATTTTGTAGATTGTTGTATATAGTCCTTTTTTGAAGGTGAAGTACATTCATATTGACGCAAAAATATTCTTCTCGGTAGTGAAGAAAATTTATGCTTCATCTTGGAAGAAGTAGAGAAGGAGACGCGTGGTCATTGTATTTTTTGTAAACAGTAGCTAATGCAAATAGTGTTTTGTAAATATTTGTTTATTGACACGTTGATTATATAAAATCAGTTTTTATTTCAGTCCAATAACTTTTTTTTATAGTGCCGTAGGCAAGGGCAATACGTCTAATATATATATATATATATATATATATATATATATCATTTTTCGGTCCATGTTGCAAGAAGTGGGTTTTGGTGTGGTCTGTGGGTGACAGGGGCGCTGAGAGTGGGAGACCAACAGAGTGAGAGAGAAGAACCATGGCAGCCGATCTGTTGAGTCGTCTACGCAAGCATCATCGATCCTCTGTTTTTCCTTCAACGATCTAACACAGTGCCTCTGTTCCGTCCTCATTGATCTCACACAGAATCATAGTGTGTCAAAACTCGGTAAAATGGTTCTAATCTTCTCCTTTTCACGCATCACAGGCGCATAATTCCTAGTCTCATGATTTCGGTTGTTGGGTTCTTGATTATCATGTGTGTGCTTGGTGGTTGTAGCTTCGGATTCTCATACATTCTTGAACTTCGATTTCCATGTATACAGGATTTTTGAGCTTTGATTTTCATGGATTATCATTGAGCTACAGTTTTTTGTTTGATTATTAGTTCATAGACATACATTGTTGAGGTTTAATTAGTTCTATAAATCAGTTTATGCTCACTTTGCCACAGGCGCACAATATCAGTGACGAATCTATGTTCTGTAACTTTTGAAGTGTTAATTGCTGAATCATGTATTATGGTAAATCTGTTATATGTTGACCCTATTTTCTAAATCTATAAATTGTTGAATCTGCTTCTTGTTGAACCTGCTTTCTGAAGATCCATAAGTGCTGAAATTCAATGTGTTCTTTAAGCTACAAAATTGCTAAAATTTTATGTTGATTGTTGAGCTTATCCTTTCTAATTTTTGAGATTATACTTGCTGATTTGCGAACTTAAAAATGCAAATTTAAACTCTAAATGTTGCTGATTTCTGAATTCAATCTTGCTACTTGGGAAACTTCATGTTGCTGATTTGGAATTGAAAATGCTGAATTGGAATTGCATTTTGCTGAATTGGAATTGCATTTTTGTTGAATTGGAATTCCATATTACTGAATTGTTGAATTTGGAATTCATACTGTGGATTTGGAATTGCTAATTAAGCTGTCGTTTATTATACTTATCTATATGAGATCTGTGCTATTAACTTCTACTCTAGTTGTTGTCAAAGTTATTTAAATAACAGGTATACAGACCAAGTAGTACCAGGACAGCTGTTAAAAAGAATTACACCAAGTCGAATGGAAGTCTAAGAAGCTGAGGATGAGATTCCTTGAAAGAGCGGACGTCTACAAGACCGTTGCTGCTACACTTTAAGGGTGTATTTATTGAAGCCTACAATTGAAGAAATTCAAGTGTCGTGATCTACCAAGAAGACAAGTGACTGTGTCATTGTCATGCCGGACCTTGAAGACTAACTATTAGAGTTGAAGATTAATTTTGAAGACCAAACTTTTAAAGCTTGAAGAGTTGTTGCTCAAGACATCGAACTGACTCCACTATCACTATGTATAGTCTAAATATAGGGATACTTTGGACATGGGGAGTGTGAGTGATTGTGGTGAGATTGAGGTGAGATAACTTGGGCTTTAGGAAGCCTAAGTTGGGATTGAGAGCGGAAAATCTGTTGTGAGATTTGGTGAGAGTGGTTCAAGCCTAGGGAGGCTATGAACTGGGTGAGTGCTGGAGCGAACTATGTTGTGAGTTGGGTGAGTGAGAGAGTGATTGAGAGAATTACTGTACTGCCCTTTCAGACATAGTGGAGCTCAGTTCGAAGAGGTTTTTCCCCACCTTGGGGTTTCCTCTATAAATCTGTGTATCCATCAAAATTGTGTGATTGCATGTGCCAGCCAAAACTTGCAATATTAGGAAGAAAAATCGAAGAACCTATTCATCCCCTCTCCCTCTAGGTTCATCAGATACTCAGCCCCATACCATATGCGTCGCATCAGCCTCCATTCTACTTCTTTTTTATTCTCTTTTATAACCCTTAGTGATGCAAGGGTTTGTTGCCCTAGTAACATAAAATTCCCAAAATACCCTTTTAATTTTAAATACCCAGCATGTCCCTGCAATTTGGTTAGTGCACATAAAATAATAATATGATAATTAAATAAATCATGAATAACAAACAGCCCCCTGACTCAGATTCCATTAAAGATGTTTGCCATATTAAGTCATTGACCTCCCACACTTTTGAGCACTCCTACCTTAAGGATCCACTCCAATATTGTTTAGCACATTTTGGTACTGATTTTGAGGAGGATAATTATATCAGTAAAGTCAATGCCTTGTTAGATTCCATTCCAATAGCTAACACACCAAAATATAGGGCCAAGTTTGAACCATTATCTTCACCAGATGCCACTGCATCTGACAATGCCAAGAAACCCTCTAAGTTTGAATTAAAGCCTTTACCTGAGACTTTAAAATACTCGTACTTAGGTGAGTCTGAGACTTTTCCCGTGGTGATAGCTTCTAACTTAACCGAGGATTAGGAGACCTAATTAATTAAGGTTCTTAAGGCGAATAAGGAAGCCATAGATTGGTCCATTGATGACATCAAAGGAATTAGTTCTTTAGTGGTGCAACATCACATTCACTTAGAGGATGATGCTAAAACTCTTAGACAACTTCAGAGAAGACTTAACCCCAATTTAAAGGAAGTTGTTTGTGCTGAGGTTATCAAACTTCTTAATGTCAATATCATCTATCCCATCTCTGATGGCTAGTGGGTAAGTCTAGTCTAATTATTTCCTAAGAAGTCTAGCATCACTATCATTGCCAATGACCATAATGACTTGGTTCCTACTTGTGTCCAAATTGGATGGCGAGTTTACATTGATTATAGGAAGCTTAATAGTGTGACTAGAAAGTATGATTTTCCTCTACCTTTTATTGGCCAAATGTTAGAGAAATTAGCTAGTTAGACTTTTAGATGGTTACTCTAGCTATAACCAAATTCCTGTCCACCCAGATGACCAAGACAAGACAACTTTTACCTGTCCATTCGGCAAATTTTCTTATCGTTTCAGAGGTACATGATGAGTATCTTTAATGACATGGTTGACAAATCTCTAGAAGTCTTCATGGATTACTTCTCGTATTTGATTCATCTTTTGAGCAATGCATGCACCATCTTACTCTAGTACTTCAAAGTTTTTATGACACTAACCTTGTTCTTAATTGGGAAAAATGTCATTTCATGGTAAAAAATGAATTGTTCTAGGTCATACTTTTTTTAGTACAGGAATTAAGGTAGATAAAATAAAAGTTGACCTCATCTCCAATCTACCTACTCCCAAAATTGTTCACGATATTCGAGCTTTACTAGGTCAAGCTAGTTTCTATAGGTGTTTCATCAAAGACTTCAGTAAGATAACACAATCTCTGATCCATCTTCTAGCTAGGGATACACCATTTGAGTTTACATATGTCTGTCACTCTACTTTTGAGCAATTAAAGTCAGCCCTCACCACTACACCCATAATTCGCCCTCCTAAATGGAACCTCACTTTTGAGATCATGTGTGATGCATTAGATTATGCAATTGGGGTTGTTTTAGGGAAAAGGGCTGATAAAGTATCCTACGTAATTTATTATGCTAATAATACCCTAAACGATGCACAACTTAAGTACTCGACCATCAAGAAAGAGTTATTGGAAGTCATATTTTCCTTTAAGATATGTCATTCTTATTTGATTGTATCTAAGGTCATCATCTAAGATCTTGCTACTTCAAGAATTTGACATTGAGATCTATGATAAAAAAAGTTTTAGAGAATGTAGTTGCTGACCATTTTTCTGGTCTTATTGTTGATTTGTGGTGTGTGAAATTCCTTTTGTGTGTTTGGAAATCAAATTATATTTTACCACTCGCAATAGAACGAATCCTTGAAGGATAAGGTTCTAGAAGAGGGTGTCGATCCCACAGAGACTACGTTGGTTTAATAGTTAAAATCAGAGATTGTTTCTTATTCAACTTACAAACAAATTTTTGGTTATTTATTTAAACTACTTGCAAATATGTAAATGACAATAAAATAAAATAAAGGAGTTTGAGAAAATGAGAAAATACTAGGGCTTAGACTTCACCACTAGCCTCATAAATATGTCCATTTTATAATAAACATGGGAATTTATATAAATGTGTACTAATGACGCGTTTGGCAAGTACCACCTACAACGACGTCGCCAAGAGAATACATACACCTTAAAATACTATAATCCATCTGCGATAAGTGTGACTTTCCTACCTACCTACTTACCTAATTACCTAAGTGTAGCAAAATCACCGTCTCTAAGCATGGACTATGCAAATCTAGCTATGCATGTTATAGTGAAAACTAGTACAAAGCCATCACTTACACTCCTTGTGGAAGTATAAGTGTTTGAAGAACATGTGCAACAATCTAAAATTCTAAGACAAGAATGATAAATTAAAACACATGAACATATAGAATTTATAAACTTGTATTAAAAACAAGACACAAGGCTAGGTACTAATACACACATATATATATAAATCTAAATTTATTAAAAATAAAACATATTTACATGGCTAGGGCTTTGTTCAAGCCATAGAGAAGAGTTTAGCTGATCATTGTGGCAGGAAACAGCTCCATAGACAGAGCCACCCCAAGCTTCATGGTCTGTTGTAAGCTTTGCAAAGCTTCCTAATATTTCTCACTCTTCTTTCTATCCAAAAAAATATATTTCCAGTAGCTTTTTTTTCTCTGTTTCTTCTGTCTCCCTTTCTTTCTCTATTCTATCTCTCGGCCCTCTGTTATCTACTGGCCTGCTATCTCTAACTATCTATATATATAATGTTGTAAAGTTTAAAAGATATTTTACATTTCTTTAATGCAAAGAGAAAGTCTTCATTCTTTAAATTCCTTCTGTCCCTCCGCTGGCACCTTTGATTTTTTTCTTCAACTTTATCATCTTTTTCTTTGACTCCTCCAGCTGCTGACACTTTCTTCTTCTATCTATTCTTTTGATTTTCTTCTTTTCTTTTCTTGGTCTCCACCTTTCCAGCCGGCTCTCTCTCTTCTCCCAAATATCTTTTCTTTCTTTTTTCTTTTTCTTTCTTTGTCTTGGTCTCCACCTGCTACCATATAATGCATATATATATATATATATATATATATATATATATATCTACATAAAATAATATAACATAATATAATACATAAATATAATATACAATACATACAGTATGATATAAAATAGCATAAATAATACTCTAATATAATAATACAATGATACATATATATATAATATAATATTATAATACAATTAACATACACTATAGAATAATATAACATAAATAATATAATATAATATTATGATGATAAATATAAATATATATATATATATATATATATATATATATATAAAGTATAATATGAAAATATATACATTCAATATAACATAATACATAAATATAAATATACATGTGTAGGCAGGTGGAGAAATGGGTTTTGTGTGTTGGTTTTGTGGGTTTGCTGGAAAGTTTGGAGACCCACGTGGAGTGGACTGTTGAAATGGGTTGATTGTGTATGCATGAACTATATAACAAACTAGGCTCACAACAAACTATATGTAATAATACACTAACTAATTATGAAAATATAAAAACATAAATAAATATATACAATGTATCTTAAAGAAAAACTATAGATATAAAAATATATAAAAATAATAATAAACAAAAAATATAACTATATGTACATATAACAAATAAAACAAATAATAAATAAATATATATATATATATATATATATATATATACATATAAATATAGGCTGGTTGTGGACCTTGGTGAGGCAAAGTGGGTTTTGGTGAGGCAAAGTGGCAGGAAGTGTTTGGTTGGGTGTGTGGGTGATGTATTGGGTTAGGCTTGGTAGTTAATAATGTTTTGGGCTGTTTTGATGGAAGTGGGCTTTAGGTTTGGGCTGGTTAGTGCATGGGCTGATTAGTGCATGGTTAGTTAGTGTATAAAATATATAAACATACTAAAATTATAACTATATTAATATACATAAAATACTATATCTATACAAAACTATATCTATACAAAATTATAAATATAAATAACTAAAATCTAATATTAAATCTATATAAATACTAAAATATATACATCTATATAAAAAATAAAATAAAATAACTTAAAGAAATAAAATAATACTAATAAATAAATAAATATATATATACATATAAATACACACAATGCACCATTAGACCATTGGAATTTCCTGAAGAGACATTATTGAAGACGAAATCACTTGATTTGACTGATTTTATGGGTAATGTCCTGAAAATATCAAGAACAAGAAAATAACATAAAAACTATAAATTAAACGCAATTAAGGAATTAACATATGTATTAAAAGGGCTTGAATGTGCAACATTCAGCGCTTATCAATTTGATTAGTGACTTGCTTCCCATCTCTAATTATTTTCCTGATGAGAATTTTTTTGCAGTATCTCATGCACCATGGTATGCAAATATTGTCAATTACATTGTGACGGGTCAAATCCCTTCCAGCTGGTCTAAGTAAGAGAGAGACAAATTCCTAACTAAGGCTAATGAATATTTTTGGGGCAATCCCTACTTGTTTAAGTATTTTCCAAATCAGATGATCTGTATGTCTGTCCCTGAGATAAACCAAGAGTCTGTTATTTCCTTTTGTCATGATCAAGGCATTTGGTGGCCATTTTAGCTCTAAAAGGACTGCTGCAAAAATCTTGCAGTTATGATTTTATTGGCCCGTGCTTTATAAGGACACACACACATCTATTGTCTAACTTGTCATAGATGACAACTGTTAGGTAAGATTACCAAGCGTAATGAGTGGTCCCAATAATCAATTCTAGTTATGAAAATCATTGATGTTTGGGGTATTGACTTCTTTCCCTCCTTATTTGGGTATATTTATATCTTTCTTGCAGTTGATTACGTTTTCAAATGGATAGAAACATTAGTCACCAAAACAGCAGACCATAGGGTTATGATGAATTTCTTGAAATACTTAATTTTGCCTAGATTTGATAAACCTCGAGCCATAATCAGTGATAATGGTTCCCATTTTTGCAACAAAGTATTTGCAAACTTAATTTCCAAATATGCAATCACCCACAAGGTGACCCTATCTTATCACCCATAAACTGCCACACCCCAATTTCTGACACCCGATGAAAAGCGAAGGAAATGGCGAAGGAAATGGGGGGTGAACAGTGAAAGTTAAACTAGTTCAAACTCATGAACCTCTCTAGTCCAAAACTTAACTCCTTGTGAATTTGGAATTTCAACTTGAATCTTAGTCCATTGGATAGAGGATTCAAAAATACTCAATTTTAAAAAAGCACACACTCAATTCTGATTTCAAACGAAGGAGTTATGTCCGTTTGAAGTTTGGACAAAATTCTGTGGAATTGGCATTACAATTCCGCATAATTAGAATTACGATTCCGTGCAAATGCGCTGAATCGCAGACACATCGTAATCTCACTGGTTTGAGATCAAAATTCTAAAAATTTTAGCTTCAAAAACCCTTCAAAAATGCCCAAAATCCATCTAAACTCATCCATAACACTTAAAATGGTAGGAAACATCATAAAACAATAATCCTAATGGGAGCCATATCCAAGACACAAAGGCATTCACATACTTGAATCATTCAATCGTTCCCATAGGCAATTGATAACAATATAAATTCTCATACATGCTTTAGAAACTCAAATATACACATGTTTCAATACATAATTGCTATCATCCATCATTCCTCTTACATTAACATCATTCCATATAAACAAATGCATTAAGTCCACATTCGAACATGTGTTCACCCAAAGGACATTATACATATACCCTTGAATTCAAAAGAGAGAAAATTATAGAGGAACAATATGCGAATACGTAGACATGTCCAATGTTCTACATCAAGTGTTCTCCATTAAAATCCATATTTATCTCTAAATGTCCAACATGACATACATAGAGAAATATACAAAAACTCAAAAGATTATCCAAGTGCTTCAACTCTAGCACTTATAAGCTTTGTCTACCGCCAGTGCCTTATCTATAAAAATATTTGGGGGAGAGGGGTGAGCAAACAACTAGCTTAGTAGAAATGCCCAAACCTGCCTAAGCATCGACCGACGCCGGCCTACATGATATGTAATCATGACATTCTTATACTACATGACATACTCACAATGCTCATAAATTCACAAGTTTCAATGCAATACGTACATATATACCATTCATTATGCTTATTCATGTAATCGCATAAACATCAACAATAAAATCATATTTCAACCAAGACTTAATCACAAAGTCAAGCAAAATTTTTTGGAGAAATCCTAAGCCGCTAGATAAGTATCTTTGGTCACTTATCCATAATATACTTTACGAGCTATTACTCGACTGTCTATCGAAACCGAATATGCTTTACGGGCTATCAACCCGAAGGTCTATCGAAACCAAATAAACTTTATGATTATTAAACCGAGAGTCTATCAAAACCCATTCCTCGTCATTCTTCTCAAAATCAATAATGCACACATTTCATACACATTATACCACATGACACTACCATGCTAAAACAGATCAACATGCATATCACAATGCCTGAAATTTCATACACAACATCACCAAATGCAATTCTATGAAAAATCATTCATTTGATGTATTTTCTCAAACACATGGCATTCAAAATGCCATGTCATGACTCAAACGTAACCCCAATGAACCTCACACATCTTAAATCAACATATATACACAATTTCAACATATGATTGTACACACAAATTTCGTGTCCGAAAATCTAGGAACGAAAATTAGTGACAAATAAACAATTTTTATTGATTCAAGAAAAAGGGTACAATCCTCTGTAAATCTTTACAAAAGAAATATGAAGATAATGTCCTCTAATTCGATCTCCTTGGTAATCCGGCTTCAAGGGCTGCTAGAACTTGATCTTGAGTTGGATTGAAACTTTGGTGAAGAACGGCACGTGGATGATGTGCTTGTTGTTCTTCTCCTTCAGGGTTTAGATGCTTTGGAGTTTTGGATTTTGAGTGAAGAATTCTGCAGAGCTTCAGCTTTTTCTGAGAATCTTTCCCGGTTCCCCCTTTTTCCTCACTTCTGGACCTTTATTTATAGGTTCACCGGAGGGATAGATTTGTAACTTTCTGTTCTTTTGATAATTATCCTATAATTATCATTTATGATAATTTTAATAATTATCCAATAATATATATATATATATATATATATATATAATTATATTTATCTATTAGACCCATTTTTAAGTGGGCTTGGACTTCTCAAATAATTTTAAATCAGTCCATAACCCATTTATTTGTAGTGGGCTTGGTCTTTAAATTATCTGACTCATTGGGCCATATTTCAAAGTGGGCTAAACTGTAGATAAGTCCAAATTAATTTTGGGTCTATCGTGTAGATTTTTTTAATGTCTACAAATTGCCCCCACTTCAAGTGTCGCGCTATAATGAGCTTGTTACGAACCTAAAGCGGGACTTGAAGTATTTAACTTTTGCAAAACTTTTTTTTTTTTTTTTTTTTGCGAAAATCCAACTGCAAGGATTTTTTTTTCTTCCAAATAGAATTGTAGACTTGAGGATCCTATTGCAAATAGAATTTTTTTCATTGTCCAAGTGGAATTGAAGACTTGAGGATCCTATTACAAATAGGAATTTTCTTCTTATCCAAGTGGAATTGAAGACTTGAGCATCCTATTGCAAATAGGATTTTTTTTCTTATCCAAGTGGAATTGAAGACTTGAGCATCCTATTGCAAATAGGATTTTTTTTCCTTGTCCAACTGAAATTGTAGACTTAAAATCCAATACCAAATAGGATTAATTCACATCTATATATATGTGACTTATGCTTGAGACTTTTCACATCAGAGATAATTGAAGGAAATCTCCTGAACTCTTGTAACCGGTACGCTCTTCTCTTTTTTTTTTTTTTTTTTTTCACGCCACTGTTGAATTTCTTTTCAAAAATTTTTTTTTTTTTTCCTCTTCTCCTCTTCACGCCACTGTTGGAGGTTTTTTTTTTTTTTTTCCTCTTCACGCCACTGTTGGAGTTCTGGAATTCCCTTTTTTTTTTCCTCTTCTCCTCTTCACGCCACTGTTGGAGGTTTTTTTTTTTTTTTTTCTCTTCACGCCACTGTTGGAGTTCTGGAATTCCTTTTTTTTTTCACGCCACTGTTGGAGTTTTTTTTTTTTTTTTCTCTCCAGGCGCCGTTTTTTTTTTTCCCTTTTTCTTCTTCTCTTCTTCTTCTTTCTTCTTCTCATACTGCTGGTGGATTTTTTTTTTTTTTTTTTTTGTCTTTTTTTTTTCTTCTTCTCTTCTTCTTCTTTCTTTTTCTCCTACTGCTGCTGGATTTTTTTTTTTTCTTCTTCTCTTCTTCTTCTTTCTTTTTCTCCTACTGCTGCTGGATTTTTTTTTCTTCTTCTCTTCTTCTTCTTTCTTTTTCTCTTACTGCTGCTGGATTTTTTTTTCTTATCAGATTCCACTTGTAGGCCCTGCTCGAATTTTGTGCTGTCTCTGGAACAACAAATAGATCTATCGAACTCATTGAGGAAGATAACATTATGTGAGTCACTTAACTTTTCTTGTCAAGTTTCAAAATTTTTTTTTTTTTTTTAATTCTTGCAGGTCAAATCGTCTTTATCAGAATATGGAGTTTTAGGCGCCATTCATTAGTCCCTTCGGGGTCTCTTAGTGCATTTCGGTGTCACTCTTTCGTCCCTTCGGGGTCCCTTAGTGCACTTCGGTGTCACTCGTCCCTTCGGGGTCCCTTAGTGCACTTCGGTGTCACTCTTACTGTCCCTTCGGGGTCCCTTAGTACACTTTGGTGTCACTCTTTCGTCCCTTCGGGGTCCCTTAGTGCACTTCGGTGTCATTCTTATTGTTCCTTCGGGGTCCCTTAGTGCACTTCGGTGTCACTCGTCCCTTCGGGGTCCCTTAGTGCACTTCGGTGTCACTCCTATTGTCCCTTCGGGGTCCCTTAGTGCACTTCGGTGTCACTCTTATTGTCCCTTCGGGGTCCCTTAGTGCACTTCGGTGTCACTCTTACTGTCCCTTCGAGGTCCCTTAGTGCACTTTGGTGTCACTTTTTCGTCCCTTCGGGGTCCCTTAATGCACTTCGGTGTCATTTTTATTATCTGGCACGCTTTTGTCAGTTCTTTTCAGACTTTTTTTTTTTTATAATTTCTCTCACACTTTTTTTTTTCCAGGTAAATATCATTTGACACCCGCCAATCATGGTTTTCTTCAAAAGCTTCAAGATAAACACCGTAACTATTTTAGAACGAGAGAACGAAGTCATGGAGCAAGGCACTACTCTTGATGTAGGGACCCCACTGGTTGGTCGTTTTACTCCACGGGTGCCTCCGCCTGACACTTCATACCACTTGTCACAATGGTCCCAAGAATTTTCCTGCATACTTGTGAATCTTGGCTATAACCAGAATAAGGTACGGGCATCAGTTTCAAATGCTTTAGTGTTGAAGTCTGCGCTTCACGAAGTTGAAGAAGAAGAACCTGAGCAATTTTCACTCATGGGTCATAAAATGCGTGCTAGAGAAATGGAATGGGGTGTTTCTTTTAAAGCTTCTGTTGACTTGGCGTACACACCAGGTTATTGGGAATGGTCAGAGGATGTTTTGGGTCGTCACGGTAAATTCCTTAGAGACAACAAATTATATGGCGCTATGTTCGCTTCTTTGTTCTCCTATGATCGACATGTGAATGTAATCAGAGCCTTCCTTGAGTCTTGGTGTCCTTCAACTAATACACTCCACTGCTCAATTGGGGAGTTATCGATTTTCCTTCGCGATCTGTATTTGATAGAAGGTTTCCCATTTTGTGGAAGATTTTACGAAGAAGTCGTTCCTTGTGCAAAGGAATTATCTGCTATTGACAAAGATGGAAATTCTCTTCTTCCTTTGAGTTGCCGGTACTTATTTTTAGCTTTCCACCAACTTTGCAAGCAATATAAACGGGACCGAATTGTGAAAATTTCTGAATGGACAAAGCTTTGGTTCAGAGGCGCCACTAAGTATAATAAACCACCACCGAGAAAAGGGTCGAGAAACAAGACTTAACGCCCCAAAGAGACTCACAACCCTTCTGGAATAATTGATCCTGTTAATAATTGGTCGCCACAAGAAGATGAGATGTTTACCAGTCTTGGAATAGAGCCAGAGATGAGGAACAAAACTTATTTAGCAGCATTCATAGCGTGTTGGTTATGCAAATTTGTCTTGCCTACCAGTCCTAGAAATATAATTCGTCCTGAGGTGTTCAAGATTGCTAGCATGATGACAGACGGTAATAAATTTTGTCTTTCTGTTCCCGTTCTAGCCAGCATTTACAGAGGTTTAAATGATATTGTTTCTTCCCCTGATCCTGGAAACTCTAATGTGTCATTTCCCATACACTATGTATATGGCTGGTTAGCTGAATACTTCAAAACAAAATTTTCTGTCCCAAAGCGTAATTACCTGCCTCGAATGACTCGGTACGCGGGGGAAGGGTCTGCGAAACATTTTGATGAGACAGAGGCCCAAGAGTTGTTCAGGTTATGTAAAGGTGCTGACTTATCTTGTTTATCCAGAACATCACCGACAAGGAGATTATTAACGGATGAGGAACATCTACCTCTTTATGACTTTGAGTATTTGGCTAGCCTCCAGTCCAGTTACTTGACGTTGCGCCAAGGTGACCGACGAATTATTGAGCCTTACAGTCCACACAGATTTGGTAGACAGTTTTGTTATCACCAGGATGTTCCGGGCAAATTGAAAGAGGATATTCGCACTGGTGCTTTGGAAGAGATTTTGACACTATGGAGATCGACCACTCGTTATCATACTGAATGTGAAGTGCAAATTCCTTCGAACTCTAATTTCCAAAAATTCTCTGTCACCAAAACTTATGTTGAATGGTGGTCAAAAGTTTATGTTGATCCATTCACAGTGAAAGGAGGTACTTCGGGGCATATTAAGCGTGCAATTTCTCCAAGAGGGAAACCAGCCAAAGTTAGAAAGGTTACTAACGATGTACCTAAGTCGACCCCTTCTAGGCCAACTTCTGGGGTAGCCTCTAAATCTCATAGTGATCATGGTATCGAGGAGAGTTCCGAAAGTCATGTAGAGGTGGCCAAACATATTCCACTACAAATCAACACCCGTCCTATTACCCACTTAGTGATAGATTCAGATGAAGACATGGGGGGAAATAATGAGGATCGCAATTGGAAACATATGAGTGATAAGACGAAGCGTATTTCCAAGCGAACAGATTTTATTGCTTCTCGCGGCGTGGATCGATATTTTGGAATGGCTTCCAGTAGTAACGAACCAATACGAGTAAGGTTCCCACCTTTTACGCCATATTTTTATTTTTATTTATTTATTTATTATTTTTTTTTTTTTACTCATATTTATTTCTTTTCAGGTAGAAGGAAACCTTAAAGAAGATCTCATCCTCATTGATAACCCTACTGGTAGTGGAGCATCTGTTTGTGGGCCATCTTCATTTGATTTGATACCTGAGATAAATGCATTGTCACAAGTCTTACCGGTAGGAAATGAGACTCCTCAAGGTTCGGATGTTTTAGCAGGGCATGAAATCAGTAACCAAACGCCCCAGGCGATCGTGCAAGAACTTCAAAAGGTTGATTTATTCTCACATCAAATTATCCCATCTGAAGTGTCAGCCTTTAATGCGGAAGATATCATCATAAATGCCCGACGCAAAAATGCTTTAGCCCTTGTTGAGAGTATCAAAAGTATTGTGATCAACACTCCCATTCACAAAGTTCCATCCTTGGGGCCCAAGCTTGAAAAACTTTATAATGAACTCTCAAAACTTCCTGGAGATTACTCTGGTCTAAAGAAACGAATCGAGTCATATATGAAGAATGTTGCTCATTATGTTGATGCAAAATCTTCTTATGCTTCTATAATGACTTCAGATCAGCAGTTAGAGCAACTTACTCACATTGATACATTGCTCGTTGATGCCACTACTTTGGAAGATACTGATTCCAAGCAGGTGCAATCACTTCAAGATGCTTTGAGTGACGTTGAGGACAAGGAGACCATGTTGTTGAAGGAGTTGCAACAAGTAAGGGAGGAGGCTACGCAACTTAGAGCCTCCATAGAAGAGAGCAATGGACAATTATCTCACAGGAAGGAGGCCGTTGCCAAGCTCAGAAAAGAACGAGCCTCGGTTGAAGAAGCTAACGTTCTTGCAGCTCAGGATCTTGAAGTAATGAGGACTATAGAAGAATTATTGCAAACAGAACTTGAAGAGATTCTGGCTTTGCAGCTTTAAAGTGAACCATCATTTTTTTTTAGAGCAATTTATTTAACTAGCAAAGTAGAATTGTAGTCTTCAACCTCATCAATAAAAGAATCATTGCTTTGAAAAATAACATTGTCATTAGTTATTTGTTCTGCCATTCACAGTTTATACTCTTGTGGGCCAGGAGTAGTACACTTTTTTTTTTTGGTGACTGAACTTGGAACAAATCTCCAAGCTGCCTACGTACCCTCGAAAAGGGATCAAGTCATTTACGTAGTTCAAAGGAACAAAACTTTTTATTTATTTATTTATTTATTTTTTTTGGTGCCTTTCACAGTTTTAGCTCATGCGGGCCAGGAGCATTACACATTCATGGATAGTAGCGTTTCAAAAACTTGCCATTAATGGGACCAACCAACACTCTATCTTCATCAATAATCTTATATGCTCCATTGGTGTAGACTTCACGAACTACATATGGTCCATCCCATTTTGACAAAAATTTGTTTCCAGTGCGGTGATTCATGATGATGGGCCTGCGAACAGCAAGTACCAAGTCTCCAACCCGGAATGACCGAGGTCGAACTTTTTTGTTGAAGGCTCTGGAAAGCTGAGCTTGATAACATTCTAACTGTTGTTGAGCTTCTAGCCTCTTCTCATCCAGTGCTTCTAATTCTTGAAGACGTAAAATGGCATTTTTCTCATTCGTGAGACCTTCTTGTATGGCTATCCTTAACGAAGGAATTTGTCGTTCAAGGGGAAGAACAGCTTCTACACCATAGACGAGAGAATAAGGAGTTGCTTGGGTAGGTGTGCGGTATGTAGTTCGGTACGCCCACAATGCTTCTTCCATTCGCTCATGCCAGTCTTTCTTTGATTTGGAAACCACTTTCTTCAATAAATCACAAAGTGTTTTATTAAATGCCTCTGCAAGTCCATTAGCTGGAGCATTGTACATGGAGGATTTATACTGTTTGAAATCAAATTTCTCACATAGTTGAGTCACCCAGCTATTTTTAAAATTTAACCCATTATCAGTAATGATGTATTGAGGGACACCATACCGATAAATGATGTTACACTTGATGAAGTCAACAACTGTCTCCTTTTTTACTTCTTTAAAGGGTGCAGCCTCAGCCCATCTGGAAAAATAGTCAGTAGTTGCCAGGATGTATAAGTGGCCTTTAGAAGACTTGCACAAAGGTCCTACCACATCTAATCCCCATGCATCAAACGGCCATGAAGCAACTGTAGGATGTAATGGCTCTGGCGGTTGGTGTATGTAATTAGCATGGAATTGACAAGCTTGACACCTTTTTGCATACTCCATACAGTCTTTGACCATGGTGGGCCAATAATACCCCATTCTCTTTACGCGAAAGTACGTGAAGCTTAGGGCCAGATTGATGTGCACCACATACCCTAGAATGGGCTTCCTCCATTGCATGAGTTGCTTCGTCTTCTTCGAGACAACGAAGGAAGAGACCTTCAAATGATCGTCTGTATAATGTGTTATTATAATAAACGAAATGAGGTGCTCGCCTACGTATCTCGGTCTTGTGGCGTCGATCTTCAGGAAGCTTTCCATGTTCCAAATACTCAATTATAGGTCGCCTCCAGTCGTCCCCTTCGACAATAGAAACAGAGATTACATTACTCTCCTCAATTTTATCTTCAAGGACTTGTGGTAGCACCCATTGTTGGCATACTGGAACATTGACTATTTCATCATCAACTAATGCCAATGTTGTGGCTAAATTTGCCAAAGCATCCGCCATACGATTTTCCTTCCTAGGAAGGTGTTCTAGAATCACATTATCGAATTTCGTTAACAAGTGGGAAGCATAATTGTAGTATGGTATTAGGTTCTCTTTCTTGACCTCATAATCCTTAAGGAGTTGATTGATCACCAATTTAGAATCTCCATATATTTCAAGATCCATGATGTTCATCTCATTTGCCATTTGAAGACCAATGATCAATGCTTAGTACTCAGCAACATTATTTGAGCAGTTTTCAGTGAGCGCAAATGCGTATGGGAAGATTTGCCTTTGTGGAGAGACAAACAGTACGCCTGCCCCCGCTCCATCAAACCGCGCTGCTCCATCAAAGAACATTATCCATGGAGGAAGAATGTCAATTTGAAAGACTTCTTCATCGGGAAAATCTTCTAAAATTTCCCAATCGGCTGGAATAGGATAATCAGTTAGAAAATCTACCAGGACTTGTCCTTTTACTGCCTTACGTGGTACATAAATAATTTCAAATTCATTGAACGAAATTGACCACATCGCCAAGCGTCCAGAAAGGACTGGTTTTGACATTACATACTTGAGAGGGTCAACTCTTGCAATGAGATGTATTGTATGTGCCAAAAAATAGTGCCTCAATTTCTTAGAGGCAAAGACTAGCGCGAGACACGTTTTCTCAATCGGAGGATATTTCAGCTTTGTTGGGGTGAGCCTGCGACTTAAGTAATACAATGCCTTCGCTTTGTGCTCTTCATTATTTTGTGCAAGAAGGGCGCCAAGAGATTCTTCTTGCGCGGCAATGTAAAGTATGAGAGGCTTTCCAGATACAGGTGCCCCCAACACTGGAGGATTAAGAAGGTATTGCTTAATGCTATCAAAAGCATTTTGACAAGCTTGATCCCACTCGAATGGGACATCCTTTTTCATGAGTCGATTGAAAGGTTGACAGCGGCCGGCCAAATTTGAGATAAACCGAGGAATGAAAGCAAGCTGGCCTTGCAGGCTTCAAAGCTCGCGTAAATTCTTGGGTGGTGGCATCTTTTGTATAGCCTCAACTTTAGATGGATCAATTTCAATATCACGAGGGTGAACCACATATCCAAGAAATTTTCCGGAAGTAACACCAAATGCACACTTGAGAGGATTCATTTTGAGTTGGTATTTTCTAAGACGATTGAAAACTGTACGAAGATCTTGTAAATGACCCCCTCTTTTATTTGTCTTAACCACAAGGTCATCGACATAACACTCAATAATTTTGTGAAGAATGTCATCGAAGATCCTTTGCATGGCACGCTGGTATGTTGCCCCCGCATTCTTAAGTCCAAAAGGCATAACTTTGTAACAATAAATACCTTTTGGGGTGCGGAATGCAGTTAACTCTTCGTCTTTTGGAGTCATCCTAATTTGATTATACCCAGAATAACAATCCATAAAAGAGAGAGCATCATGTCCGGTTGTTGCGTCCACAGTGAGCTCCGGGATAGGAAGAGGAAAATCATCCTTTGCACATGCCTCGTTTAGGTCACGAAAATCCACACAGATTCTTATCTGCCCATTCTTCTTTTTCACTGGCACAATACTCGAAATCCATGTCGGATACTTGACCTCCCGAATAAATCCCACGTCAATCAATTTGTTGAGTTCTTCTTCTATCTTTGGGATAAGTTCTGGACGGAAGAAACGTTGAGATTGTTTAATTGGACGTGTCCCATGTTTGACAGCAAGGTTATGAACTGCGATTTTAGGGTCAAGACCTGGCATTTCCTTGTATGTCCAAGCAAATACGTCCTTGTATTCTAACAGTAATTGAAAGTAGTCATTTTCTTCTGAGGCACTTAAGAATGAACTAACAAAAATTGGTTTAGGCTGGTCTATCGTCCCCAAATTGAATTCCTTGAGTTGATCAACGGTCGCTTGCCCCCCGTCTTCAAGTGTTGAGGGAGCTTCTTTGATCTCATCATCAGAATCTGATTGTTCTTCGACAACAATGTGATAAGCAGTGGCATAAAATATTTCATCCTTCTTTCCGTCCATGTCGGACTCCTCAGACTGGGCAGTGAACACAATAGTTCGTCTTTTCGCTTTTAGTGTAACGTCATTAGTGACATCCACCTCTGTTTTACGTTTCATTCGTGAAGGAATCAAACTCCGAACGTCACTATCTTTCACTATGTTGGCGCCAGTTCTCCCTAATTCTTTTTTCTCATTTCTCGTTACTAATACCTCTCTCGGAGCTTTAATTCGAGAAAAGACAGACTTTCGAGGTTGAGGCTGTGAAGATCTTCTTCTTTGGGTAGGAGAATTTATTCTCTTAAAGACTGACGTACATGGTGAATTATTGACATGTGAACTTGAGGTATTCAATTTTTGAGTTGACGGGCCCAACCTGTCG
The DNA here is from genome assembly GCA_026545225.1 of Cornus controversa. Classification (NCBI taxonomy): domain Eukaryota; kingdom Viridiplantae; phylum Streptophyta; class Magnoliopsida; order Cornales; family Cornaceae; genus Cornus; species Cornus controversa. The sequence continues at coordinate 62,975,762 of CM048846.1, read as the reverse complement.
AATACAGATATTCTAGTTTGTGAAACCTCTACACGATCAAAAACTGACTTGTTAGAAACAGAATGTCAATCTTCGCTGTCACCAACCTCTTCAATGCCAATATACAAAGTGTTCAACTTTTTATCTTTCTTTGTGATTTGGATGTGAATAGGTTTAGTTGATACGAAACCAAGACCAGTCTTGGGCGGAATTACCCTATGCCCTTGTTCCCTCAATTTCTTTTGTGTCTCATTAAGGCCGTGTATTTTCTCACCAGTAAGTTCTGGACTGAGCTTTCCAAGGCCTGTGGGATTTGCAAAATCATACCCAGACTTAGCCAAAAGTTTGTATGCCTTTGGATCGAACCCTTCATCAGTTCTTTGTATTAGAAGGAATCCATGTTTAACTGGACCTTTTGATGGTCGGACGAATCCTTTCAACGGAAGTTTAGTAGGAGTAGACTTTTCAATCTTTGTGAGGGGAAGAGTTAATTCTTCTCTCAGGCACTGTAGATCTTCTTTTTCTTTTGTGCGAGACAGCTTTAACTTAACTTCTTCCGTTTCAAGTACCTCCATGACCGGTGATTGTCCTTCTCGTCGTTGAGATTTTGGAACATACTTGAAATTTGGTGTAGTACGATGTGTTTTAACCACGACCTCTTGCTTTTGAGTTACCTTTGTACTGTCTATCACCGAGACATCTAAAGGGATGGACGACACTTCTTTTGTTTTTGTAGACTCAACCTCTTGTGTAGATGGAAGGTTTGTTGTAGAGAAGCTCAAAGATGTGTCTTGCTCAATGTAAAACTTTGCATCTGCAAAATGGGCTTCTACTTCAGTAAATGGCTTGTTATCTGCCATCACTGTCTGTACACCATTCTTGCAGAACTTGAAACACTGATGAAGAGTTGATGGGACAACGCCATTGTCATGCACCCAAGGTCGTCCTAACAACAAATTATAGGATGTCTTTGCATCGATTACGTGGAATAAGGTTTCAGCTTGCAACCCTCCAATTGTTAGGCTTACACGAATCATGCCAATAGTTCTCTGCCCACCTTGATTGAAACCTTGAATGATGAGGCGACTGCGAGCCAAATCATCAACTGTAATGCCAAGATTATTCATTGTAAATTTTGGCATTAGATTCACTGCGGAGCCCCCATCAATAAGGATGCGGTTTACCTTTTGCTCCCTTATGTATCCGGAGACAAAAAGAGGACGGTTGTGTGGCTTTGATCCCAGTTGAAGGTCTTCGTTAGTGAAAGTGATTGTTGCACAACATGAGTCAGATGTAGCTCCAACTCCATCTTCGTCGTTGGATTCTTCGATGGTGATCGTGTGTTTCTCAAGCTCTCCTATACTTTGGACTTCACTTTGGCTCTTATCACTTTCGATCTCTGAATCGATCCTCACAGTTGACACCATGTAAGTTGGCACAACTTCATCATCGAGATATCCTTTTGGAAAGAAATCACGTAAAGTAATGGGCTTGCAAATTTCTTCACCCCACCTTATATGTTTTGTCAATGCCGTCTTATTGGCACCTTTCCCATTCTGGACACATTTCTTAGGGGTATATCGAGACTTCTTTTTCTTTTGCCCCCTGTCGAAGTGGCTGGTCAGAGGAATATGAGCTTGTTGCTTTCGTCGTCTCTTCGTCACCAAGGTCCATCCTTCGTCATCGTGTTGGAGAAGTTTCTTCACATCCGTTGGATTGTCAAGAATCCTACCTTGGGGAGGTATATCTGAATTGGTTCGAATGAATCAAATTGAACAGTTGTGGAACAGATACCAGAGCTTAAAAATAATTGATGATGAGCACAGGTCTGCTCGAACTTTGAAGACGGGAATACGACAGCAGTATGATTTGAAGTTGCTATCTCGTCTGTGTCTAACAAGATCTTTCCTTGCTTTGCCAAGTTCATCACTATTTCCTTGAAAATGAAACACTTCTCAGTTGGGTGACCGACAATACGATGATATTTGCAGTACTTTGGGTCATCAACACGTCCCATTTCTTGAGGGCGCTTACATTCTGGAAGTTCAATAACTTTACTTTCAAGTAAGCATTCCAATATGTTAGGAACATCAGAGTCTGGGAACGGGTATTCCTTCATCTCTAATTCTTTGAGCGTCGGACGTTGGTTTTGCTTCTCTTGAAACTGTTGTGGCTTATTGTCTTCTTTTCTCTTATCTTTGACAGCAACCTTTATCGGGACAGCAGAGACAATCATGGATTCTTTGGCAGGACCCTTCGACGATTTTACCACCTTCTTTTCATCCTTTCTATCTTTGCGTGGCTCTGAAATCAAAGAATCTTTGCCTCCACGGGTTTTAATGCTAATCTCCATATCATGTGAGCGTGTTGCCAATTCTTCGAAGGTGCGAGGCTTTATACCTTGAAGAATATAAAGGAGGTCCCAATGCATACCTTGCATACACATTTCGACAGCCGAGAATTCTGTCAACTGATCCTTGCAATCCAAGCTAAGTGCTCGCCACCGATTGATATAGTCCATTACAGGCTCATCTTTCCATTGTCTTGTGTTAGTCAACTCTATCATACTAACAGTGGGGCGAGTGCTGTAGAACCTGTTTAAAAATTCTCGTTCCATTTGTTCCCAACTATCAATTGAATCGGACTTTAAGTCAGTATACCACTCAAAAGCATTTCCCTTAAGGGAACGAACAAATTGTTTAACCAATAAATCCCCCTCAGTTCCAGCATTGTTACAAATCTCGACGAAATGAGCGATGTGTTGTTTTGGGTTGCCCTTTCCATCAAACTGTTGGATCTTCGGAGGTTGGTACCCTGCAGGCATCCTCATGCTATCAATTCTCCTTGTGTAGGGTTTTGAGTACATGAGAGTGCTTTGAGGAGCGCCGCCATACTGCGCTCGGATTGTGTTCGTTATCATATCCTGCAATTGTTGGACAGATAGCGAAGCGACTGGCGAGGCATAGTTAGTTTCGTCAGCCACGTGTCCTGACGCAGCTGTGTGACGACGATCTTTTGATTGGGCCCCTTGAAGGGCTGAATTTGAGGTATTTGCGGGCAGTTGTGTTGACTCGTCAGGATTCTGGACTTCAAGCTTACTCAATAGCGCGGCAATCTGCATGTCCTTCTCTTTAACAGTTTTCGTAAGGTTCTCGATTGCGCGCGCCATTGTCGCCAGTTGGTCTTCCACCGAGGCTGTTCCAGTCATCATGGCTGCGACAATATTCGAATAGGAAAGACCTTGAGAATCAACATTCCTTGAAGTGACTGAATGTTCTGAAATCTCAGGTAACGAATCTGAGAGTGAACCAACGCTAGAGTTGGCATCAGAGACGGAGTGAGGTGAATGTGGTGGCGCCAATTTTTCTGGGACAACACCAAAATTCTTTGGCGCCTGAGGGTCACAGGTGTTCACATGTTGAATTTTCACACCCATTGGTTTAGCAGGATTGGTTTTCACCAAATCTTGCTGATTCTTGAGCGAAGCAATTGTTTTGGCCTTGCTACGCGTCATTGGACCTGCTGAGGTGCTGCTAGCACTTGACAGGTTCCTGGTACTTTTGCCACTACTTGCTGCAGTTTTGATGTTGGTCACTGTAGCAGTGGTGTCTTTTGCAGTTTTCTTGTTTGTAGCCGGAACCTTGGAAGGAGCCATAGATTCTGACGAACGGAGTTTGGGAGATATGATGTAGGAGACAGAGATGGTCCCACCGGGCGTGCCAGAAATTTGTACACACAAATTTCGTGTCCGAAAATCTAGGAACGAAAATTAGTGACAAATAAACAATTTTTATTGATTCAAGAAAAAGGGTACAATCCTCTGTAAATCTTTACAAAAGAAATATGAAGATAATGTCCTCTGATTCGATCTCCTTGGTAATCCGGCTTCAAGGGCTGCTAGAGCTTGATCTTGAGTTGGATTGAAACTTTGGTGAAGAACGGCACGTGGATGATGTGCTTGTTATTCTTCTCCTTCAGGGTTTAGATGCTTTGGAGTTTTGGATTTTGAGTGAAGAATTTTGCAGAGCTTCAGCTTTTTCTGAGAATCTTTCCCGGTTCCCCCTTTTTCCTCACTTCTGGACCTTTATTTATAGGTTCACCGGAGGGATAGATTTGTAACTTTCTGTTCTTTTGATAATTATCCTATAATTATCATTTATGATAATTTTAATAATTATCCAATAATATATATATATATATATATATATATAATTATATTTATCCATTAGACCCATTTTTAAGTGGGCTTGGACTTCTCAAATAATTTTAAATCAGTCCATAACCCATTTATTTGTAGTGGGCTTGGTCTTTAAATTATCTGACTCATTGGGCCATATTTCAAAGTGGGCTAAACTGTAGATAAGTCCAAATTAATTTTGGGTCTATCGTGTAGATTTTTTTAATGTCTACAATGATACTTATGGAAATCATATCTAGCATGTTTATTACATGAAGGAAAGTTAACAATTAAGCACACAACCTTCTTAAATTACCTAGGGATGCTAAACCAACCAAAAAAATCACCATTAAATCCTGTAAAATCGATGAAGGAAAGAGAAGACACTCCTACCTCAATTCTCAAGCTTTCCCAAGCCTTTCCTAGCAAAAGCCCCAAAATACTAGCTTTCCAAACTCCACCAAATCGCACTTTGTTTGGTCCAAAATGAAGCACTCGCCAAGTAGAACGATTAGTCCTTCACCAGCACCTTCTAAATCAAGCCCTAGGGCTTCCAAAATGTTAAGAGAAGAAGAAGAAGAAGAGAGAGAAGTGTTTTCCGACTGTTCTTAGTCTCCAAAATACAAAAATTTTGTGCCCCTTTGATATTTATAATATCTTGGGCATTAAATGACCGAAATGCCCTTACGCCACTTAATGTACCCTCCTGACCTCCGTTTTTGATTCCGAAATGACTACAGCTTCAAATCACTTCCTTATCTCTTTTAAAATTCTATTTGATCTAAAATAAAAAATAAAAATTTAAAAAAAAAAAATATCCAGTCTCTCGACCCACCCGACTCGCATTCCTGGCCTCATTGACCCGAAAATCCCAAATTGAGTCAAATGGCTTAAAAATATTCTTGGACCTCCAAACAAGTCCCCATACATGCATTTTATATTTAAAACATGTATAACATAATTTAAAATCATTTATATGACAATAAATGGAAATAAAAAGAAAATCAGTCAAAATTGGACCCGATCTCTACACAAACCAAAAGACAAGTTGTGGTATCCAATAAGGAGATCAAACATATCTTATAGAAAACAATTAACTCCATAAGAAAGGACTGGAGTTTTCACCTCCAAGATGCTTTGTGGGCATATCGTACTGCTTATAAAACCCTTATAAGAATGTTTACATACCGATTAGTCTATGACAAAGCCTGTCACTTGCCTATTGAACTCGAACACCGTGCTTATTGGGCCATCAAGATTGTAAATCTTGACTATGATAAAGCTGAAAAGTATAAGTCACTTCAATTCTATGAGTTAAAGGAAATCAGAAATGATACCTATGAGAGTTCAAGTATTTATAAAGCTAAGACCAAATTAGAACATGATAAACACATTCTAAAAAAGGAATTCTCCCAGGACAAAAGGTTCTTCTTTATAACTCCCATCTTGAATTATTCCCTAGGAAGTTAAGGTTACGATGGTCTAGTCCATACTATGTCCACCATGTTGCTAGTTATGGTGTTATTAAGGTACAAGATCCCAAAAATAGAAATTTGTACAAAGTCAATGCTCAACATCTAAAGCCTTTTCTTGATTTTAAGGCTCATATAATTGAAAACGTTCTCCTTATCAATTCGGTCTGTTCAGATTGATCTCTTAAGGGTACTACCCCTTTGCGCCTGGTTGAAAACATTAAACTTAGTGCTTCTAGGAGGCAACCCTACTAGGTGTACCCTTAGTTAGATATCACTCCTACTCATTAGCTATTTAGTTGAAAGATTCCAAAAATAGAAAGTTGTTCAAAGTCAATGCTCAACGTCTAAAGCATTTTTCTTGAGTTTAAGGGTTACGTAATTGAAGATGTTCTCCTCATCGATCCGGTCTATTTAGATTGATCTCTTTGGGGTACTACCCCTTTATGTCTGGTTGAAAACTTTAAACTTAGCGCTTCTAGGAGTTAACACTGCTAGTTGTGTGTATTCAGTTAGCTTGGATTGATTTTCGAGTACCTTTAGTTGGATATCACTTCTACTCATTTGCTCAGTAGTTGTTTAGCTGATTAGCTATTTAGGTTAGGATTTCTTTTTGACTCTATCTAAATATGTTTATATTCTTTTTGGGGATGCGATTTTTGATTCATTTATGTTTTCCGATCATTTAGTCTATATTAGGCATTGCATCTTTGTAAGGACTGTACTTCTACCACACCAAACCAATTGAAGTAATTTATTCCAATATTTTTCTATATCTTCAGTGGTACATTATTCATTTTGTTATCGTACTTTTAACACTATGGACAATGTTGTATTTTGTTTGAGGGTGGTGTAGAATTATCAAAACATATGCCTTTTTTGAAAATCTTTTGAGCCAAATAGAGTCATTTTCCAATTTATTAAAAAAAAATGATTTCCTTATTGTGTTTGGCTTTGATTCTTACAAACAGTACACCAAGGAGATTGATTGCTTTAGCAATTTTTGAAGACTTGGGAGTTGAAAAATTATCCCCATCAAGGTACACGATCTCTGAATAACATATCTCCATGCAATCATATTTGTTAAATAGGAAAAAAATTTGTTGTTTACATAATCTTTCATACATATATCAAGGGATTCACCAAATTTGTCGATTCATCTTGACACGCTTCCGCAATTATAAAAAAATTCGCCCTTTCCCCCATCAACCATGTGAGCTTTTATGCCTTTCACGTTGTAGATAGTTTTTATCTTGACTCCGAGTCACAAGATTACTCAATTTTCTTAGATATTGCATTAAAAATTGTTGTTAGTCTCATTATCTTTCATTTTGGTTGATCACTGAGAATGGAATCACTTTGAGTTAAGAGAAACATAAGACTTGTAATTTATTTTCTACTATCATACCAAACCATAACCCTTGTTTTTATTGTTAGTTTATGAGAAGTGACAAGGATGATCTTGTGTACAAAGAAAAAGGAACCAAGAAAACCAAGTTTCCCCTTTGAGATATTTTGAAGACAACCCATCAATCTCAAAAACACTTCACCTACAATCTTATCCTAATCACCACCTTTAGAATTTATGGAAATATATGATAGTGGGTAATAAGTGAGAAGGCACTATGGTGGGTAACTCGACATTATCCCAAAAGTGAATAACATTCTTATCATAAGACTTTTATGTTTATATGTATCGATTTTTCATATTAGTATGTGAGTTTGTACTTTGGGAACAAAGTTTCTACTCACATACAATTGAGAGAAATAGTTAGCCAAATCTCCGAGAGTTGTTCTTTTAGAGAGATATTTACCTGTGAGATTTGAAGTCAAAGCATATTTTTCTTCTAGTGATTTGAGAATTCCATTACTTGGATTTGAGAATGGATTCTTGTTGACTTCACATGCACACATGCACTCTACTTCTAGGTTACTTGTGGATGAATTTTCCTTAATGTTTATTTTTATGACATCCTAATAGCTCGTTGTATATGAGGAACTTGATAATTTCATTTCTTATTTTTATCTTTTATGGATATACAAGAGATTCTCTGAACAATAGGGGGAACTACTTCCTTAAAGCAAATTTTCATTTGTAATCATTAAGAAGTTTGTGGGTACCTTCACTACAAACCCTCACGGAGCTATAGCTCCTCTACTAAGGCTAACCTAGGGGTTTAAGGTTTTGTTGTATATGATAAATGCAATCGAGAGCAACCTGCGAAAGTGGCGCATCTTTAGTTAGGACTTAATAAAATTAACAATTTTGTGAATTAGTCTCTTTTGTTTGTATTTGGCAAAGGACTAGCAAAAGCTGGTTTGGGGGTAATTTATTATATAAGTGCACATAACTTGCTATTTTATATCATAAAATAAGTCTTTAATTGCTCTTTTATATTATTTAAATATTTTTATATGTGTGTTTTTATATTTTATAGGAATTGATTCCAGAATGAGAAGAAAAAAAAATCAAAAATGGCTTACAAGCAAACAGTTATGGCTATATAAAGGAAGGTTATATTTGTTAATAGCCAAAAATAAAAACAAGAAGCATTATAGGAGAGACGACATTTTGCACAAATTGCTATACAAGAGGCTTGAAGTTCAAAACCATGGAAAATAATTTTTTTATATATACCCACCCAGTCACTTGCCATGTCACCTTAAAAATTCAAATTCAAATAGAAGATTTGAGAAGAGTTTACTTCTGGGAAATTTTGTATTTAAAATTTTTTTCCCTCCAAAATCATTCCCCTCTAACTCTATAAATAGGGGGTTAGAAAATTTCAGAGAAAAAAAAATGTATTCATTTTCTTTATTTGCTTGTATTTACTTCCTTCTCGTTCAATGAAAAATAGTTTTATTTTTATGTGTTATTTTTCTATTAATATGCTAGCGTAAACATCATTCTCAAGGGAGTGATGAAACTACCATGGATGAAATATAGATAAGTTTCTTTATTCTTGTATAGCTTTTTTTCCCTAGAACAATTCTTTTATTATTTTATTCATGAATTCTTCTTTTTAGAAATTAGAGGGAGGATTCTTCGTGTTTGCCAAATAATAGTAATTCGAATAATGTCTACCTCTATTTACCTAGCAAAGATACATTATATGGAGTAAAAATGTTCTTTAATATATAATCAAGTTTTTTTTTATGTCATATTTTCCTTAATCTTTCAAAGTAGTAATTGAATTGGTGAAGTGTATTGATTATTGGAGGAAAGATCTTATAAGAGTACTAGAATATTTATTTGTATAGATCTGTGGTGGCATATTCTCTTTCTTTGAGATTTTTTCCATTACTTGATAAAATCTAGTTATTAGTAGTTTTATTATTCAAAAATTACAAATTTGCTTTAAAGTATTCATTATCCATCCCATAAATTAATGTTCTGAATTTGAACTCATTCGGAATCTCACTTGAGAGTTGTTCGACTCTACTTATTGTTATACGATTTTTAGTAAAGTGTTTTGCAAGTTTTATTATTTTTGTACAAAGTGTATATTATTTTTGTATGAAGTGTAAAAAAACAATGACATCCACTATTATTGTCTTAAATTTTAGGTTTGCAAAGTTTATTAATTTTATTTGAAAATTTTATAACTTAACAAATTATTTTTAAAATTTGACTTTAAAGATGTTGACAAAGTTGTGGTGTGAAAAAGCTCATTGCACATGGCTAATAAGATTAATGTAGTCATTGATCATTATAATACACATAAGGGCATTTTTGAAATTTAAAATTTTCAATCTAACTTAATTGACTGCTAACTAAGGGTAAGGGAGGTTATAGTTGTTTCAACCAAAACTCAAGGGTAACTTGTCGTTAATGGTAACCATAGTTATCTTCAAGGGAAGTGTGTCATGCATTCACCCTTAAATAACTGAAAGCTTTAAATCAAATTGGTTGAATCCATTTTTGGTTTTTCGTGGGTTGGTTTCTGTCTTCGGTGACTCTCTCACAACAATGTCAATGTGCTTGAAAGCAAAATTGACTACAAATTGAGGTCACCCTCGTCGAAGTTCTTAGTTAGAATCCAACGAAGAACAGTTTCTCAACATAGTCTCTTAGGTAATGTCTTGATTCGATCATTTCATTTGATGCATCTGGATCTTCAACGGTTATGTGCATTTACTGTTATTGTTGGTTAATTTATTTATCTATTGAAACGCCTATCAGTCAAACCATTTTTCTAATCGTACTTGCTAAGACTTCTTCATTGAAACTAATTGACATCTTACTTTAATCAAGGAAAATGTTGTTTATATTTAACGTGTGGTATTCCCCCTCCATATATATATATATATATATATATATATATATATATATATATATATATATATATAATTTGGATCTTCAGTGTGAAGAAAAGTTAAAAGGGAGTAAAATCAATTTAAAATGAATTTAGATATCTGCATTTGTGTGTGGTGGGTATATAAAATCAAATATGTGATGTTTGGGCTGAATGTAGGTTTTCATGGAGCCTAAACTATATGTAAAGGCCACAGTGGACTGCAACCTCATGAATATGTGAGATCTATCTGCAAAATTTTTTATATAGTTTTCTTCCACCTAAGGATTATATAGCATTATTATTCTTAATACTTTGATGACACTCCTGTTAACACATGAAACATAATAAATTAATAGAGAAAGTGTATAGGATAATGATTAGACTGACTATGTTACATGAGACGGAGTGTTAAGCTTTAGAAAAGAAACATGAATGATGGAGAAATGCGAATTTTAAGATATATGTTAGGAAAAAGTAAGAAAGATCGGATTAATAATTAACGGATTAGGGAGAGACTAAATGAGGTAGTCTTAGATGGTATGAGCATATTTAACTCTGACGTGTAAATGCAGTAGATGCAACAGTGAGAAGAAGAAGATTAATTTGCACAGAGGATAAAAGACAAAGATGTCGTCCAAAGCTAACATGGAATGAAGCGATAAGAAATGATTTTAAGAAATTAAATCTAGTAGAAGATATAACTTACGATAAAAAAAAAAAAAAAGGGAGTAAAAAAAGAGAATTCATGTGGTCAGTCTAGTTTGTACGTAATAAAGACAATGATGATGATGACCGATACCATAGTGTGTATATATAAGTTATTGAAAGACTAAAAAAAATAGGAATATTTTTACACTAAGTAATATAAAGTAAACTGCAAATTAATGCAGTAATAAATTATAAATAAAGATCCCACACTTGATATCATGGATAATATGTTGTCATGGTGACTCTTAAAAGTCGTTGGGGCTGCAAATGAACTGAATCCACAAATAAATCATATATCTTGAGTGGTTTGAAGACAGAGGGTAGGGCATCGTGGTTGCAGAACATGAGCAATGAGAGTCGAGAGCAGCGCATCGTGTATAAATGGACTTCTGAACAGTTGAATCTTTAAAGGCACTACGGGTCAATTTTGTTTGGGCTTTCGATTTTGATAATAATAAGTCATGTGTTTTATTTATAAGCTTATATATAGATTATTATTTAAATGGATCTTACTTGTTTACATATATGGCCTGGATCAAATGTTTATATATATATATATAGAATGGACCAAAAAATTATATATTATTGTAAACGAAGTTAAGTCGAGTCGAGTTGAGCCTATGAATGTTAGACTCACCTCGTATACACAGAAAGTGAGGATTCGTTGAAGAAACACTTGCTGCTGTAGCGCTCGCTGTTGCGCTACTTATCCCCATAATAACACGGTACATACCCGATCGTTTATAACATACCAACCTCTCTTCGTCCATAACTCACCTCCATTCTCTTTCTCTCCTCTGCCAGACGCCGCTGCGAACCTCTGGAATAGGCGACCGGCAACGACGCGGAGGCGGAGACGACACTAGCACCATTCATCGGTGACCGACGGCGGTAAACGATTTTCGTACCTGTAAGTTTTCTCTCCCTCCTTAGATTCTCTTTTTCAGATCTGATTTCTTTCAGATTTGATAGTGTTTTCGGATTTTTTCTCAGATCTGAAGTTATTCTTTCTCAAATCAAAAATTCTGTACATATTTTGACTAATGAGCTTCATATATTAGTTCGTCTATTTTTTTTTTCTTGTTTCTGCTTTTGTTTGCTACTGCATTTTTCTTTACATATATTTATAGACATAAAGGATTCTTGCTGTTTTATGTAAGACAAAATCCAATTATCACACCCCTCTTGCTTGCCCTATGTGAGCTCCTAAAAGATAAGCCTAGTTCTTGATTTCTCATTCTTTTATCCCTTTAATTGTTGTAAATTATAAATTGGAGATAAAATAAATCTGTTCTTATTAATGCTTATTAATGATGTATACTGGTGTTGAAAGTACAGTATTATTTAGTTAGGCTCGTGATATGGCATAAAACAAGATAATTGCAAAATTAGATAAGTTTGAACTTTTGGATATGGATCAAAATACTCAACTGTTGGATGAGGATAATGTGGCTGAGATTAGTAATGTGGAGGGTAAAATTGATGATAAAAATTTATGGAGTGAAAAAAATGAAGATATCTTTGTAACATTGATGGAAGAAGAAAGAAAGAAGGGGAATCGGAAAACCACTACCTTTTCTAACAAAGGATGGAAAGCTTTAGAAGAGAGATGAGTTAATTAAAGTTGACTACTTTTATTGATGATGATGATGATGATGATGAAGAAGATGAAGAGGGAGAGTATATTAAAATCGCTGGTTGATCCTTAACTTGATGCCTTCCTACAAGCTAAGTGTGCGAACACATATCTTTATTGCTTGTTGTACATTACACAAGTTTATTCATGAAGAAGCCCGTTTGGATAGTCTTTTTGACGAATATGGGGATGAGAATGCCAATCTTGAAGTTGAAGAAGAAGAAGAGGAGGAGGTGGAGCTAGGTGGCACTTCTCATAGTCGAGTAAATGTTACACAGGAGCAAATTCAAGAAATGACTGAAACCCGCGAGACAATTGCGAATGAGTTGTGGAACAATTATCGTCAATGATGAATCACTTCTATTAATTTTGTTTGGATGTTGTAATGCTACCACTTTTATTTGGATTTATATTCTATTTGGAGTACTTATGTAATATGCACTTATTGTGATGCTATTTGGATGAATGTTGGTTTTTATTTTAGCTCCAAACCATGCTTGTTTACTTTCTTGATTGCATCTGTCTTCAGGAAACTCTTTCTTGATATATAATTAATCCATATTCAATTGACTTATCTCTTGGTTGCATCTGGCGAGCAATGTGTGGAATTTATTTCTTGCATTTAACTACTTTGTATTCAATTAAGTTTATACTTGTCAAAGAAAAATATATGTGGTGGTGGTATCGAAGGGATGCTAAAAAAGAAAAATAAAAGATTTTAATGTGCGGTATAAAATAAATGTCATTGGAGGTCTACAGAAACATAATTGAACCTATTATCATGTTGTTTTTCTTGTATATATTCATCAAATTAATTACAAGAATTCTCAATTCAGAAAACAAAAGCAAAATTATTGAACTTGCTTTATGATCTTTTGCTTTCAAATTTTTGAAAACATGAGGCATTAGTAAACACGATTCTACTTTTTGTTTCAGCTTCAAGAAAGCAAAATCATGATTCTACTTTTCGTGAAAGTAAAAGTAGGAAGTAATTCATGTTTGTGAACGGGCCCTAGATGACTCCCCACTGGGATGCATCTTTTGGTTATCAAGTTCGTTTGTACATGACCAACTCTACATTAGAGTAGAGTTTAACATGGTTTGGAGGAATGTAGAGTTGGTCTAGGATATTCCTTCACATATAGAGCTATGACTCTAATGTAGAGTTGGTCTAAGAGGTATACAAGGTTTGGAGACTCTCTCCACAGTGCAATTGAACTCCACTTGTATCTTAAATTATACATGGTTGAACCATAAAGAGGTCCAATCCAACCAATAAGCTTTTTGTAATGACATTCCTTCTGAATACTTTGAAACTGGTTTGCAAGTTATTTTTGTGTTGTCCATCTTGTTCTGTGTGTGAAAAGCATGAGTAAAAAATTCTATTAACCTTTACTTTTCTTGGTTTCTCCAGATTTGGCAGTTCAGGTTGAAGAAAGAGATGAAGTGATAGGAGGTGGCTTGCCCCAAAAAAGTGAGAAAAAGTGGGCTTATCAGAAGAAAATCAACAAATCGAAGTGGATTATGATTTTTGTACCTAAATTTAGAAGTGAAGCATGAAGGGGATGAATTTTCCGAACCGCTATGTAATTGTCATTCTAACCTTTTTCTGCACATGTGTGTGCTATATAGAACGCGTGGGGTTCTCAATTGGGTATACTGTCGCTGCTGATGCTGCTGGGGCAAATCAGTCAAGCAAAGGCACTATACTTTCAACATTTTATTATGGATATGCCTGTTCACAGGTGCCTGGAGGATGGGCAGCTCAGAGAATAGGGGGGAGGCGAGTTCTCCTCTTCTCATTTGTATTATGGTCTCTAACTTGTGCTTTAGTACCACTAGACCCACACAAAGTCACGACTTTGGTGGTAGCTCGCTTGCTTGTCGGAGTGGCTCAAGGATTCATCTTCCCCTCAATACACACTGTCCTAGCACAGTGGGTCCCACCGCATGAAAGGTCAAGATCTGTTTCTCTTACGACATCTGGAATGTATCTAGGTGCAGCTGCAGGTATGCTTTTGCTACCAAGTCTTGTGAAGTTTAGGGGTCCCCAATCTATATTTCTCGCAGAAGCGGCTTTAGGTGCTATGTGGTCTATTCTTTGGGTCAAATATGCCAGTGACCCACCCCGTTCTGAGCATCCAAAAGCAACTGCTGCTGGCTTCGGGGAATCTTTGTTGCCAATCAAGGGGAGTCAGAAGGTAAAGGTGGAGAATGGAGGACACTCCTCCAAAACTGCCAAAATTCCATGGAAGAAAATTATTCTCAGCTTGCCAGTTTGGGCAATTGTGGTGAATAATTTCACTTTTCATTATGCCTTGTACGTGCTCATGAATTGGCTGCCTACATACTTTGAACAGAGTCTCCAACTTAGTCTCCAGGATATGGGTTCTTCTAAGATGATACCTTATCTCAACATGTTCATATTTTCAAATATTGGTGGGGTGGTTGCGGATCACTTGATCACCAGGAGAATCTTATCTGTAACTAAAACCAGAAAGTTCTTGAACACTGTTGGATTCGTAGTGGCTTCTTTTGCTTTGATGGCACTTCCTCAATTCAGGACGCCTGGTGGAACTGTGTTTTGTTCTTCTGTGGCCCTTGGTTTCTTGGCACTAGGGAGAGCTGGGTTTGCTGTGAATCACATGGATATCGCTCCGAGGTATGCTGGAATTGTGATGGGAGTTTCTAATACAGCTGGTACATTAGCTGGCATTATTGGGGTCGACCTTACTGGCAAGCTTCTTGAAGCTGCTAAAACTGCTAATTCGGATATTACAAATCCAGAAAGCTGGAGAGCTGTATTTTTCATACCAGGCTTGCTCTGTACTTTCAGTTCTATCGTGTTCTTACTATTTGCAACTGGGGAGAGGATTTTTGATTAGGTCAAGTGTGTGTTGTGCATGTGCCATGTTTTATCAAGGCTCATCAATTCTCTGACTCAGACAATTTAATTGACAAACCTCTTTTGATATGAGACCTCTGACAATCACCCTTACCCAAAAGGACTATATATATATATATATATATATATATATTCAGGTTTTAGCTGGAGAAAGATATTTCAAAAATTGTTGGTTGATTGTTGTTGCTATTGACCAAAGATGGCTGCTTGTATTTATAGATATACTGAGTCTCAGGTTTTTGTTTTGGCTTTACAGAAATTCTTGGGTGCCAAGGGCATATAGCTGTGAGCCTTATCGAAATGTTAATAATGTGAATTGTGAAGTCGTATGGCCTTTTAAGATGGTACAGGAAATAAATCTATCCCAGTGCTTGCTTTCTTTCTGGCTTTCCAGGTGTTATCTTCAAGCATGCTGAAACCTATTAAAAAGGGCATAGTAAGTGTAGTAATTCTTTTTTGATTGATCTTAAATACTACTCTTAAACCATGGGATGTTGATTTTTAATATTTGTAGGAATTTATGAATTGTGTCTATCTTAAATTATGATGATTTTTGCACACTGAGTGAGTAACCAATGATATTTATTTCGAAGGTTTAAAATAATTGGTGGTGGCATGCCAGAGCTGGTGTTGCTTGATGCGCTTGCAGGCTTTTCTTTTTCTTTCTTAAAATGAAAGTCTAACCTACTTGCTGTTGATGTCTTTGTTTGTATACCACAGGCAGGGCAGGGCAAGTTTCTCATTTTTTGGGAGACCACTCTACCTGGGTTAGCAATTTAACATTGAATGGCTATGGCATATTATATATATGCTCATCGAATTAGAACACTTATTTTTTGCATACAAGATTGGTCAACTTTTTAACAAATGACATGGTTAAACTTGTTAGGCTAAGACACTATTAAAGAAATTTGCTTGCTTGCTTGTCTTATGGTTGGAGTCTAATTATCATTTTTTTCACCAATCCAACCCTGAATTTACTTGGTGAAGAGGAGCCCCTATGAATTTACCTGGTGAAGAGGAGGAGCCCCTTCGTCTTGCTCTCCAATTGCAAGCAGCATCTCTCTCTAAGATCCTGTTTGGCATAACTTTTGTTTTTGCTTTTCTACTAAAGAAAAAGAGAAGCAGAAGCTATCAATTCTATTTGGGTTATGTGTGAGTATTTGGAAAGTGTATTCTTGAATAGCTTTATAATGACATAGGTTGTAATTTAATTTTTTTTCATGGAATAAACAAAAGAGGTATGCTTGGTATTTTGAAAGTTTCATTAAATCATAAACAACTTCTCGTGTCTTGAAAAAAAAGAGTGTTTTAGGAAGCTGGGTCCCAGCTTCTTCCAAAATGCTCTTCTAAGAAACGAAGTTCTTCTATAAAAACTAGCCAAACACTATTTTACATAGTTTCTTGATCCAAAAAGTCCAAAGTAACGTTTGAAAAATCAATCCAAACATGGCCTAAATCTATTATGTCTTTGGCTTCCTGCTTGTTTTCCTTGTATTATGTCGTGCCAATGTTGGTAGTCCTCATCCAGTCGTGCATCTCTAGTTGCACTTTTATTTGAGGGATTGCATCTCTAGTTGCTCTTTATGTGAAGGACTGACAGACCGGTAGTAGATAGGGGTGCACAAAAAAATTCTTTAATTCGTGAATCCGATCCAATTCAATTGGATCCGTACTAATTGGATGAGTTACAGAGCGATTGCGGATTCAGAAAATAAGAATTCGTGATCACGGATCAAATTACGGATTGGAGAATCAAAAATTTGATCCGTGACAATCCTTTAGAATTTATAATATTTAAATATTATATATATAATAATAATAATATCTTATAACTTTTAAAATAATATTATAACATCTTATATATTTTAGACTAAGGTGTGTTGTGGCTAGTATTTGTTTGTGACTATTTAGTGTCGTTAATTTTTGACATTTCATTGTTGATGTAGAGGATTTCAAATTGGCTTGCACAGGAAAAGATTGATATTTCATATAGGTTGTTATGCAAGTTAATCATTCTAAATTAGTAATTGGGCATGGTTAAAAATTGGCATTGGGCTTTGGTTAAAAAATAATTATATTGGATTGTTTAGAACATGTCTAATATGTCAATCCAATCCGATCCAATCGGTTATTTCACAGATCAAATCGGATCGAGCCTTTTCAACTGATCAAATTGTATATTTATCAATTCGTAAACCGCAAATCGGATTAGGATGTCTAATCCGATTTGTGGTCACTCCTAGCAGTGCAACCTGCATCTTAAACTACCACTCAGAAAGAAGCAAGTGCTTTTTCACATCATTTATTTACGTTTACAGGAAAAGAAAGTGAGGAATTGAAAGACCATCTAATTGAGGAATTGGCCAACCCATTAAGTACAGCCTCTTAATAACGATGGTGAATTAAGGTTCAAAGGAAAGATGTTTATTCCTTTGGTTTGTAGAGATGAGGTGTTTAGGGAGTTTCAATACTCTAGACTTCCAGTACACCCCGATAGTACCACGATGTATTATAATTTGCGCCGACAGTATTGGTGAAAAGGAATGAAAAAGGATGTTACACAGTTTGTGGCAAAGTGCCTCACTTGTCAATAAATAAAAGTCAGGCATCAAAGGCGGACTAGTTTGTTACAAACACTACTTGTGGCAATATGAAAGTAGAAAAACGTCACTATAGACTTTGTGACTGGACTTCCTAGGTCGAAGAAGGTCCACAACGCCATTTGGGTCATTGTTGACAGATTGACCAAAGTGGTTCATTTCTTTCCCATTCATGTGGCTGATGACGTGGATGCTCTTAGTCAGTTATATGTTGAACAGATTCTCAAGCTTCACGGCGTACTAGTTTCTATTGTGTCTGATAGAGATCCATGGGTTACGTCACAATTTTGGCAGAGTTTTCAGATGGCGCTAGATACAGATCTTCATTTTAATACAACTTTTCATCCTCAAGTAGATGATCAGTCTGAGAAGACTATTAGATTTTAGAGAATATGCTATGGGCTTGTGCCTTAGACTTTCGTGGTAGTTTGGAGGACCACCTTTCATTAGTCGAGTTTGCTTGCTGTCAAGCTACCATTGAGATAACACTATTTGAGGCATTGTACAGTAGACCTTGTAGGTCGCTCATTTGTTGGACCGAGATAGGTGAGACAATGGCTTTGGGACTTGACATAGTCCAAGAGACCATATAAAAGATCAAGGTGATCCCTTAATGATTCATTATAGCTCAAAGTTGCCAAAAGAGTTATGATGATATAAGGAGGTGCTTTTTGGCATTTGAGGTTAAAAATAAGTGATGGAGGAACTCAGTGAGTTTCACTCAACTGGATACTTTGAAAGAAGTCTTAATGCATCCTTCATCGCCTTTATCCCAAAAAAGGGTGGAGCTTTAGATGCTAAGGACTTTAGGCCAATAAGCTTAGTGGGAGTAATTTACAAGCTTTTTGCCAAAATTCTAGCTAATTGGTTGAAGAGGGTTTTGGAAGTGGTGATCTCGGACACTCAGAACTCTTTTGTGGGAGGCAAATAGATCCTGGATTCAGTTCTCATTGCTAGTGAGTGTGTGGAGGCAAAGATTAAAAGCGGCATGCCCAGAATTGTTTGTAAACTAGACATTGAAAAGGCATATGATCATGTGAGCTGGGATTTCTGGCTATATATGTTAGAGAGGATGAGGTTTGGGCCTAGACGGAGAAGATGGATCCACCATTGCATCTTGACAATTCAGTTTTCAGTTCTAGTCAACGGAAACCCAGTTGACTTCTTTCCCAATTCTCGAGGCCTAAGACAGGGTGATCCACTCTCTTCTTTCCTGTTCATCATCGTCATGGAAGCATTCAGTAAGATGATGAAGAGGGCGGAGAATCTAGGGATTATCAAAGGAATCCTAGTAGGGAAAGAACCTAATCATTTAGTGGTGTCACATTTTCTATATGCAGACGATACTATTGTCTTGTGTGATGCGAGGGAGGATCAGTTGAGGACTGATTCATTTTCAAGCAGTGTCCAGCCTGAAAAATTAATATCGGAAAGAGCGAGTTGGCGCTAGTTGGGGTATTCATGAGTTTGCCAATATCTTTGGTTGCGGAGTTGGCTTTTTTCTGACCTCTTATCTGGGAATACCGTTGGGAGCTTTGTTAAGGATGGTTTCAATTTGGGATACAGTTATAGAGTGGTTTGAGAGGAGGCTTGCTGGTTGGAAGAAACAATATCTATCAAAAGGGGGCTCATCACCCTCATGAAGAGCACCCTTTCAAATCCTCCAATGTATTACACGTCATTATTCTCAATGCCTATGTCAGTAATCTGGAGGTTAGAAATGATTCAAAGTAAGTTTATGTGGGGTGGTTCAGGGGATGAATTCAAATTTCACTTGGTAAGCTGGAGGAATGTGTGTTCCCCAATTCAAAAAGGGGGATTGGGTTTAAGGAGGTTAGAATTGTTCAATAAAGCACTGTTAGGTAAATGGCTTTGGCATTTTGGAGGTGAAAGATCCAGATTATGGAGGAGGGTTGTTGCTAGTTGCAGTAGGGAAGGAATTGGTGGGTGGTGGTCTACGGAGATGAACCTCCCTATGGGGGTGGGGGTCTGGAAATGTATCTGGAAAAGCTGGGATGAGTTCTCCAAACACATTCATTTTAGGGTGAGGAATGAGACGCATATCAGTTTCTGGAAGGACATTCGGTGTGTGGAAGTTTCTTTGGCCCGTAGTTTCCCTAGACTATTCATGATTGCTATGAATAGGCAAGCCTTAGTTGCCGAGTACTATTAGCTTGATAGCGGGAGATTGATTTGGGATGTGCGCTTTCTTAAGGCATTTCATGATTGGGAACTTATAGAGTAGGCAGAGTTCTTAGCCCTATTTTACAATCAGGTGGTTGAGGGGGAAGGGATAGACGAGATGGATTGGTTGGTTTCCAAGAGGGGAACCTTTGAGGTTCGTTCCTATTATAGAAATCTCTAGGATTTCACGGGTCTCATCTTCCCTTGGAAGGCAATTTGAAAATTAAAGCCCCCCCTGAAGGTAGCTTTCTTTACTTGGACAGTTGTTTTAGGCAAGATTTTTACTATTGATAACCTAAGAAGAATATGTCGAATTATGATGAATTGGTGTTGTATGTGCAAAAGGTCGAAGGAAACGGTGAATCATCTTCTTTTTCATTGTCTAGTGGCGAGGGATGTTTGGTACATGTTCTTGGTTACCTTTGGTAT
The DNA here is from genome assembly GCA_026545225.1 of Cornus controversa. Taxonomy (NCBI): domain Eukaryota; kingdom Viridiplantae; phylum Streptophyta; class Magnoliopsida; order Cornales; family Cornaceae; genus Cornus; species Cornus controversa. Next base: position 62,955,371 of record CM048846.1, on the reverse strand, counting down.
AGTTTGGGTGTTTCCTAGTACTACGACAAATATGATTGAGGCTTGGACCACCACTACAACCCCCACTTCCACCACCACTATTGTCACTACTACCTCCACTTCCACCTCCACCACCGCCTCCCACCACTATCAACACAACTACCTCCACCAGCATCGCCAGCACAGCTTCCTTCCATTGTCGACTTTGTGCTTTCTAGGAGTTGTAATCGTTGTTAAGGATAAGGGATAATATTATTAATAAAAAAATAATTTAAAAGTTAAAGTATATTTAAAAAATGCACTAGCGAAACGTCTTTTTTTTCCTAAATTTCTTCTAGCAAAATTTCTTTTACGAAGGCCTTATCAATGAAGTCCTTCTGATATTAGGAAGCTCTCCCAAACGGGGGTACGAGTTTATTAATTGTATGCTTAGAGACTTTTAGAGTTCCTGCTTGAAGTTTTTGTATTCGGGTGAGGGATCGGGAAGAGTCCAAGTAACTCGAAGAGTGTTTATGAGATTTTATAAGTGACATGAGGGTATAAGTGAACTAAGAAAGACTTACGTGCAGTTTAGAGAAGAGAGGAAAGGCTAGTAGGCGATTAAGTGAGAATTGAAAAGGGTAGAGGAGCAAAACTAAAAAGTTGAGGGATCAACTTGTAATTAATTATAAAATATCCTAAATATTAGATATATATCAATATGTATAGGCATGTGAGTGGAGAAATATACTTTCTCTCCCTCACACACACTCTCTGTTTCCCATTTTAGTGTTCTTCAATCTATATTTGATGGGAGAGCGGATCCTATGGCTGCAGAAGATTGGTTGGAATAGATATCTAAAGCATTCGACGTGCTGAGGATAGTTGAGGATAATTTGAGGATGTCCATGATTCCTATTCAGTTGACGGGAGCGGCGGACTTGTGGTAGAAGTCCACAACTCATACTCACAAGGTGAGGGATATGGAGTGGGAAACTTTTCGAGGGTTGTTCCTTGAGAAGTACTTTCCAGACATTGTGAAGGAAGCTCTACCGGATGAGTTCATAAACTTGATTCAGGGATCAATGAGTGTGATGGACTATGAGAATAAGTTTATTGAATTGTCTCGATTCGCTTCAGAAATGATAGCGAATGAATAAGCGAAGGCAAGAAGGTTCGTGAAGGGACTTTGATTTGAGCTAAGGGCCAAGGTTACTATCTTGGACTTGCCGAGTTATGCAGAGGTGGTGAGGAGGAAATTATTAGCAGAGACAGATGACAATGACATTCAGAGGATATGAAGTTTGAGTAGTCAGTCTCGAGGTTCAATTTCTTATTTGGAGGTGAATATGAAGAAGAAACACAAGGGGGTAGTTCATACTCTCTAGGACCATAGCAGACTTAGTCATTCTTTACAGTATCTATGTCTGTGGGATCCTTTAGGGACAAGGTAAAATATTTTCAGTGTCAGCAATTGGGGCATTACAAGTTACAATGCCCACAGTTGCAACCTGCACCAGAAGGGAATTCGAGGAAGTGCTACAAGTGTGGACAGGCGGGTCATGTGGTGAGAGATTGCCCACAGAGGGGGAATGGTGCTTATAGTGTTGTAGGGTCACAATAGCATTATCCACAGGTTTCTGGGGCACAGATAGGATTCAGAGTTCCTCAACCACCACAATTTGTTCAGAGTTCGCACCCAGGGAAGGGAGCGACATCAGTTGCCCCTACACAGCGGTCCGGCCATCAGGGGAGTGGTCAAGCAGGACGGTGTGTATAGGGTCGTGCCTATGCTATCATACCAGTTGAGACTTTAGCGGGTCCTTCAGTGGTTCGAGTTATATTTCTAGTATAAAGTTCTTAGGCACGTGTATTGATTGATTTAGGTGTTTTTGTTTATTGCTACATCTTTTGCACGGGCTTTGGGGCTAGAAATTAGTCCATTGGGTAGAGCATTTTGTGTTGATACTCTAGTAGGTGGTACGGTGATACTTGATAGAGTGTGCTGGGGATGTGTTATTGAGGTAGCCGAGAGGACACTACAATTTGATGAAATTCTCCTAGATATGAATATTTTTTGGCATTATCATAGGGATGGATTGGTTGTCGAAGTTTCGGACTACGATAGACTATTTTAGAGGAAGAGTGATGATTTGTATGCCCGAGGGTGCTTGCTTTTGCTTTGTGGGGGATCGGAGTGATTCTTACACTTCTCCATATTATGGCATTAGCAGTCGAGAGTGAAATAGTTTTATCTTGGCTAGTTTATTGGCCGAAGGAGATGAGATGTCGAGAGAGGAGTACCTGGTGGTGTTATGTGAGTACTTGGATATCTTTCCGGAAGATTTAACGGACTTACCTCCCAAGAGAAAGGTAGAGGTTGGGATTGATCTTATACCCGGTATGACGCTTATCTCTATGGCACCATATCGGATGGCACCGGCGGAGTTGGTGGAATTAAAATGCCAATTGGATGATTTGAAATCCAAAGGCTTCATTAGACTGAGTGCATCACCGTGGGGAGCACCGGTGTTGTTTGCGAAGAAGAAAGATGGTTCCTTGAGGTTGTGTATTGATTACCGAAAGTTGAATCTGTGACAATCAAGAACAAGTATCCGTTACCGAGAATAGATGACCTATTTGATCAATTGAAGGGAGCTCACTACTTCTATAAAATTGATCTTAGGTCGGGATATTACCAATTGAGGGTGAAACATGAGGATATTCACAAAATGGCTTTCCGTACGTGGTATGGACATTATGAGTTCCTGATTATACCATCCGGTTTGACTAATGCACCGGCGGCATTTATGGACTTGATGAACCACGTATTCCATGAGTACCTTAATACTTTTGTGGTAGTATTCGTGGATGACATACTTGTGTACTTATCTTCGAAAAAGAAACATAAGTTTCATTTGAGGACATTTTTGCAAATCCTTAGAGAACACAGATTTGTAAATCCTTAGAGAGCACCGATTGTATGCCAAGTATGAGAAGTGCGAGTTTTGGCTCCAAGAGGTTAAATTCCTCAGACACGTTGTTTCCGAAGGTGGAGTTTCAGTTGATCCATCGAAAATTAAGGCTGTGATAAGTTGGGAGAGTTCGATGAGTATCTTCGAGATTCAAAGTTTTCTTGGTTTGGCATGTTACTATAGAAGGTTTGTGAAGGACTTCTGTAGTATTGCAGCTCCTATGACACGACTCACTCGTAAGGGTGTGAAGTTCTTGTGGAATGAAGCATGTGAGTTAGTTTTCCGTGAATTGAAGAAACGGTTGAGTACGACTCTTATTTTGATGATACTCGAGCGTGGCTTGGGGTATGTGATTTATTGTGATGCTTCAGGGAGTGAACTAGGTTGTGTGCTGATGCAATGTGACGGAGTAGTTGCTTACGGGTCTAGACAATTAAAGACTCATGAGCATAATTATCCTATGCATGACCTAGAGCTAGCAGCGGTGATCTTCGCCTTGAAAGGGTGGAGACACTACTTGTATGGTGAGAAATTTGAAGTGTATTCGGATCACAAGAGTCTCAAGTACCTTTTCTCCAAAAAGGACTTGAACATGAGACAGAGGCGATGGGTTGAATACATGGAGGATTACAATTTTGATTTACAATACCATCCGGGGAAAGCAAATGTAGTGGCGGATGCGTTGAGCAGGAAGTCTCACGGGACTCTAACTAGCATAGCCATTCGGGAGTGGAAGATGATGGAAGATTTCTCAGAGTTGGGATTGTATTTCAGCGGTGATAGGGAACCAGATATGTTGTTTAGCTTGGTAGCTCAACCTATGCTTGTGAGCAAGGTGATCGAAGCACAGAAGAAGGATAGTGAGTTGGAGTCTATTTACTCATAGATTATTGGTGGTGCGACAATGAGAGATTGGACCTTGCATTCCGATGGAGGTTGATGTTGTTTTAAAATTGTTAAATAACTCGCAAGTGTACGAATCTATTAAAGTATAGTTCGGCAAGAACGAGGTCGAACCCAAGGGAATGCTTTGAGAAGAAAAACTAATACAAATTCAAATTAATTTAAAACTAATCTAGTTTAAACACAAGTTTAGTTGATTTGAGAGAAATTAAACTAACATGAAAATAAAATAACACTATTGAAATCAAATAAAGAAAATAACTAAGGTTTTGAATTCCACCACCATTAAATCCATGAAGTTTCTAATATTCATTTATTAATTCCCAAAGTTAGAGTAGCAATCAAGAAATCAATCTATTGCTTACTCAAGATTTAACAATAAAGCACTATGAAAAATATATTAAAAGGTAGATTTTCCTTCGCTTTACTTGTGTAAAATTCTAAGCATCCTATGTATCCAATTTAATGAAAAACATAAGATCAAAGATTATCACTTTTAAGAAATACAAACTCAAGCTTAGATTAATTATAATACTTTCTAACTACCACATATACATGATATAGATGGTGAAAGAATTATAAAATAATTAATCACAAGAAGCGAAAATCATAAGCAATTAAATCACACACATGAGAATCAATTAATGAACAAAAGAACTTCACTTCATTAATAGAGGTTTCCTCCTCAACCCTAGTTGAGGAGTTTAGTTACACATGGTAGAAGAAGAAGATAACAAATAAATAAAAGACATAATAAGTAAATAAAACCCGGATTGTCTCTGTCTTCTCTGCCCTGGCCTCCACTTCTTCTCTCCGCAAAATAGCTTCCAATTCACCTCTTTATACCCCAAGAGAATACATAAAGTCTTAATCCAATTAGGAGATAAAGTCCTAATCCAATTAGGAGATAATTAGGATTTTCCCGCAGCCCTAAATAGGTATATTTTTCTGCTGACTTTCGGCCCAAGTTTTGACCCAGTAGAAGTCCGATTCACAAAATTTACGTGAAATACAAAAGTGTCCAGAATCGAATTTCGTTCAACCTTTGTGAGAATTAAGTCGAATTGACGCTCGGAAATAAGACTTTAGGTCGACTTTCCAAAACGGGATTAAAACTGGATTAAATGCAAAATTGGGCTTCAGGCCCGTAACCTTCTTAAGCAGTTGTAATTCTCTTGAACCTCTTCCTTGGGCTGATTTGAGTTGAAATATGGAGTTGAATGGACCCATTAGATGTAGGCTTCATATAATCTTCTTGAATATCATCTTTAAAAGCCCAAAATCATGGTTTTATCTGAAATAATTATTAAGGCCCTGAAAAAGACAGAAAATACAAAAACAGAGTAAAATCACATATAACCTATCACTAAGAGAATAAAATATGCAAATTAAGAGGCTAGAATGCGTAACATTCAACGCCGATCAGAGGTCTAAGATTCAAAGGGTTGATGGAAGTTCCTTCTGAGTGTCGTGATGATGTATTATTGGAATTCCATCATTCTCGTTTTGTAGTTCATCCTGGTGGGATCAAAATGTACCATAATGTGAAACGCCAATATTGGTGGCGAGGTATGAATAAGGATGTAACACAGTTTGTTGCTAGATGCCTTACTTGTTAGCAAGTAAAGGCGGAACACCAAAAGCCAGCTGGGTTGTTGGAACCATTACCGATGGCAGAGTGGAAATGGGAACATATTACAATGAATTTTTTGATAAGTCTTCCAAGATCAAACAAGGGTAATGATACGGTTTGGGTAGTTGTGGACAGGTTGACCAAAACAACTCACTTTTTGCCTATGAGGCTAAATTATGATGTGAAGAGGCTCGGTAAGCAATATGTGGAGCAGATTGTGAGATTATATGGGGTTCCAGTATCTATTGTATCGAATAAGGATCTACGGTTCACTTCAAGATTTTGGCAGGGATTTTAGACAGTATTGGACACCGAATTGCATTTTAGCAAAGCATTCCATCCTCAGACTGACGGACAGTTGGAGCGTACTATTCAGATATTGGAGGACATGCTTTGTGCTTGTATTCTTGATTTTGGCGGTGGTTGGGAGGACCATTTACCACTTGTGGAGTTTGCGTACAACAATAGTTATCAGGCCAATATTGAGATGGCGCCATTTGAGGCGTTGTACGGCAGACCTTGTAAATCTCCAGTTTGCTGGACTGAGGTGGGCAAAACTGCGGCGTTGGGACCAGATATTGTACATGAGACTACAAAAAAGATTAAGTTGATTAGGCAATGATTGTTAATAGCTCAGAGTCGACAGAAGAGCTATGCCGATCGGATGAGGAAACCGTTATCCTTTGAGGTGGGAGACCATGTGTTTCTAGGGGTTTCACCATGAAAATGATTAATGCACTTTGGGTGAAGTGGCAAGTTATCGCTGAGATACATTGGACCATTTGAGATCATTGAGTGTGTTGGTGAGGTGGCTTACAGATTGGCTTTGCCACCACAGTTGAAAAAGGTTCACAACGTATTCCATGTTTCGATGTTGAGGAAATACAAACCTGATCCATCACATGTTCTGAGTTGGGTAGATGTTGAGGTTGATAAGGATGTCACATATGAGGAGAGACTAGTTCAGATTCTTGATGCTAGAGAGCAAGTTCTGAGGAGTAAGACCATTCCATTGGTCAAAGTTTTGTGGCATTACCACAATGTTGAGGAGGCTACTTGGGAGTGAGACCAAGAAGTTCGTTCTAAGTATCCAGACTTATTTCTTACAGGTATGACCTAATTTCTGGAATGAAATCCTTTTAAGTTGGGTAGGTTGTAAGAACCGTGACCACTTTTGCCCGATTTTTTGTCATTTTCATTTAATTGTCATATTAGTGTTTTAAATGATTATTTATGTATTTTAAATGAGAAATACATGTTTAGGTAACATATCTAAGGTTTAGGAAAGTTTTCCGAGCGTTTGGTAAAAGATAACTTTTTTGGGTCTGGTCAACCCAAGGGCTCGGGCCCCGTGAGCCCAGAAAATCAAAAAGTCTCAGAATGACTTCAAATTTGGAAGATAGCTTAAATAAAATATTTTACATGCTACAGAATCAATTTCATGTCAATCGGAGTTACGGAACTCTGAAAACGAGTCCGGGAAGGTTTAGGGGAAAAATAATAGCATTGTTGTAAATATGGGTAGGTCATTTTTCTATAAATAGAAAAGGAGAGCACCCAGCCCTATTCTCTTCTTCCCTTAGCCGTAAGCATCATATATATATATATAAACAACTTCTTCTCCTTTCCTTCTTCATCAATTTAGAGGGACTTCGGGCGGGAATTTGAGTTCGCTGAAGAAGGAAGAAATAATCTACATGACAAGGCCTTTAATTTGATCGGTCTGGAATTAATTTCCAAGAAAGCAAAATTTTCAAGTGAAGTAAGGAATAACTTGAAACTATAGCTATTGAGGTAGGGGTGTGTGTTGTGTCTTACATTTCAAGCTTAATTTCATGTTTTTAGCATAAAATTAATGTATTTAAGTTACATATAATGATATGAGATTTTTTTTTATCCATTGTTGATTTAAATTGATTATATATATCTTATTGAATTCGAAGTGGTTGATAGATGTTATTGAATACATGAATTGCTTAATTGTGCAAATTGATATATAGATTGCATATATGAATTTTTGGTGAATTTATTGAAAAGCTTGAGTTTGGGAATTGAAAGTATACTTATGTCATTATGAATTATTGAATGACATGCTAGAATGAACATTGGGCATGTATTGAGTGCAATGCATCCGAATGTGCGAATGTACGTGCAAAATGTGAAATATTTTGTGTTGTAATGAATACTCGGGAATGACTCATAAAAAATAGAAAAAAAAATATCCTCTTTGGGGTTGAAAGTCCTCTACCTTGTGCAAGTGGGTGGTGACCGGACGGGTTAGTAGCCCGAAATAGCCAAAGGAATTAAGATGTGGGACTTCAGTACTTGTCTTATGGGTATGGTGTGAATGTGAGTTCAATTCCGAGTACAATGTGATTTCGTGTTGAACTATGTGAAGTAACGTGACTTATGTGAAGAAATTGAGTTTGTGGATAAATTTGAATGTATCATATGTTATTGATATGATGGATTGTGTAATGAAGTATATTATGAAATTATGGTTGTTAAATGTATTTGATGAGTAGGCCATGAAAATGAACGTATAGCTTTGACTAGAATGCTAGGAAGCATAACACATAGCTAAATTATGCATTGGTATTTCCTTTATGCAATTATATGAAATATAGACTTGAATAGATTGCACAACATATTACTTTGAGCCATTGAATTTGCTCATCCCCCTACATTAACATTTTCAGGACATGACAAGGAAGTTCTTGAGGGTGATCATCCATGAGATGGATAGGGGATCATTGAACCCTCTTTTCTAATTATTTTGTTATCTGGCACATCCGGGATGTTGACTTAGTGCATTTGACATATGTATGAAAACTTAGACTTATTACGTTATTTCTTCTTACTTGAGAATTTGTATGAATGTGTTGACTGTTAGACAATGAGCATGATGAATTGTTTTCCTTTAAATTATATGTATGTATGAATGTTAATGGAGAACGACGGATATAAATATACGTGAGATTAGTTAAGTGTTGTATATATGTTAAATATGATTTCCAATTATGGATGATGAGTATAGAATGATGGAAAACTTGCATATAGAATAACCCTCTAAAGCATGAACCTTGAGGAGGTTAAATTAAGGACTTTAAACAGGGGAAAACAGAATTTGGGGAGTTTCAGTCGACTGATACCCCTATCAGTTGATCGAATGTGTGAGATACCAAGGATTTGCAAGTGCAGACCCTACAGGTACCTATTTTGGTCAGCCGAAACTACCTTTCAGTCAACTGAAACTATTCATTAGTCAACCGAAAGACCTTTTTCAGTCGACCGAAGCTGAGGACCACTCAACCGATGAATTGCCCAGGTTTCAGTTGACTGAAACCTGAATGAGAGCTTTATATATATTATTGAACACCTTGAGTTGTATTTTATGAGATTATGGGTATAATGTATGTTTCGTGATGATAATGTGAGATGATTACGTGACATATGATGATGTCAAGCATTATATCAAAGAAAAAGTGTGATTGGAGGTGATGATTTATTACATAATCACCCTCGATTCCCGGGTATCAAAAATCGGGGCGTGACATACATTATTTTGAAATATCATGAAGTTGAATGAGATTGCATCATTGCATGCATGGTTTTAGACTGGAAAAGTTTTGGCTGATAGCTTGTATAGATTTTGTGGAGATTTAGTTGAAATCTAGTTTTGTTGGCTTATTTAATGAAATTATAAATCTATGTGATGGTTGATGATTTTTGGGAGAACATTGTAAGAAGTAAGAAGAGCCCAAAGCCTTAGGGTGAAAAGTGCAAAACTTGGTCGAGCGAATGTCACTACTGTTAAGTTCGCAACTTGTAAACCATAAGAAGAGTATTTGGCTTTCAAGGCACTTATTGTAGTTTTCGTTGTCGACAACTTCCTAATTAGTTGATTTTGAATATTATGCGGTTATTGAATTTAGAAGTGTATATCAGCTTAATTTGAAGTTGTGGAATTGTGGTTTGTGTTCTTGTGATTGATGTTTCATTTGTTTACAAGCCATATGAATAACCATAGAATTGCTTCAATGCATGTTTAGCATGAGAATGACATCAATATCACAAACATAGTAAGTATATCATGTAGATGAGTAGATACGAAATGTTGTATTCATGCATGGCTGCCTGAATCATCGTTGAATTGGTCTAAGAATCTTTACTGTGCATGTTACCACTCACCCCGTTCCCCCCAAATATTTTTACATATAAGGCACTGGTGGTAGATGAAGTTTAGGAGTACTAAGGTGAAGCACTTGGTATTTTATTTTTTTGTTTTGTTAATTATGTTTATGTAGACTTTAAACATATTTATGTAATATGGATGGATAAGTGTATTTTTTGTTTTGATATATGATATTTAAGTATGTTTTCATTTCAAACGATGTATCTATAGATTTATCATTATATATACATGCTATGGAAGTTGTTAGACATTTTTTTAGTCATGAAAAATGTATGAATGTTAAAGACTGGAAGTTGGAGTTTAAATGGACATATTTGGAAATTAGGATTCTAGTCTTGGAAATTACGATTGATCATAATTCCATTTATGATGTATTGTAATTCTATGGCAATTTGAGGATTTGAATTGAAAATTTTGGATGAAAAATCCGAGGCTTATGATAGATTCTACAATACATCTATGATATATTGTAATTACAATGGATCATATTTAACAATACAATGGATCATAATGCTCACTACTATTGATCTTATCCTCATATATAATGGATCATAATAATTCGCAGGACTGTTTTAAAGAAAATTGACTTAAAGTATGCATATGCCCTATTGAGTGGTCCACTAGTGTGGGTTGTTATGCAAGTATGTTTATGCTAATTAAGGTGACGCTTCCCAACTATGAGAATTGGATTGGATTATAGTTGAGAGGGTTGATGTTCACATTAATCACCCCTATTTCTTATGCCCTCTCGAGTGTCAGAAATTCGGGGAGTGACAGAGCAGGTATAATGAAAAAAAATTAGAATCCCCCACGAGTACGAGACAAATTTGGGATTTGATAAAAATCCGCTCCGTCCCTCCCCATTTATATATTGTTATTACATATATACCCCTCCACACACATACACACATATATATAGTACTATTAAAAGTACAAAGGAATTTTTTGAGTTTCAGTACATTTTTTTAAAAATTTTTTAATTACCAAAATAGAGACATAATCTAAACAAACTACATATATGTACATAGATCTCTTTTATTGAACACAAACTCTACTATTTATTTTATCAAACTACAAATATTGCATTAAACATAAACTCTTTCAGAAATTTTTTAATTGCGAAAGTAACTAAAATTAAATTAAAAAAAAAATAAAAAAGTCTTCATTAAACACAAACTCTTCTATTTTATTTTATCAAATTACAAATATTGTATTAAAAACAAACTCTTTGAGACTAATTAAAATTAAATTCTATTAATACATTATATATAATATTAAAATAAATCTCTTTTCACTTTAATTAGATCTCTTAGTTATATATGTATTTTTTTTTTCAAATATGTGTATATAAGTATGTGCACTGATAAGCGCCAAATATTGCACATTTAAGCCTCTTTAATTGCATATGTTAATTCCTTAATTGTGTTTACTTTGCCATTTTTATGTTATTTTCTTGCTTTTGTTGATTTCAGGAATTTACTTGCAAATTCAATCAATTTAAATTATTTAGCGCTTGAATAAAAGAGAAGATACATCGAAGATCCATTAGACAATTTTATATTGAAGATCCAAGTTAAATGGACTAAAGAAGGGGCCAAAAATGAGTTTAAATGAAGAAAATGAGCATGGGTCTATTCACATTGAAGATTGGGCCAATTCAGGCCTAGAAAGTTCTGAAACCGTTTTGGTATTCTGGTCATAACTCCATATTCGATTGTCAAAATGACTCAAACTCTATGCTACTGTAAGGAAATTGAATTCTGAAACTTTTCATATTTCATAAAAATTTTCTAAAACGGGCGTTTACAACACCTTTCTACCAAAAATTGCGCAGGTACTCCCTATAGGGGCGCAGGTGCACCTCTCAGCCTGGATCATGATTAAAAAAGGACAAAGAGGGTGAAAATTAGGGTATTCGGAATCAGAGAGAGATACAGAGGTGATTCGTGATGATTATGGGTGAAGTAAAGGTGGGAAGATGGCGACGATTTTGGAGTCATCTTTGAATACTTCAACACTTGCTATGAGGAGCTAAATCATCTCTAGGGGGTTGATGAAGCCCTATCTAAGTATCATTGTTGATTGAGTTATATTTGGGGATTCTTATTTTTATGCATATAGTTGTATAATTTTGAGGACTATTTTGTATCATTTGTGTAATAAGTGACAATTGCATAGATATGCATTTATAATTGTGTTTAAATGTTTATAATCATTCTTGATTTAATGTTGTCTTGTCTTAGATGATGTTTTATCTTGATTGAACTCAAATCATTTCTATGAGAGAAAAATAAAAAAATGGTTTTAAAAGAAAATTTTAATGCCGAACTTGATAATTCATTAAGGTGAATTATGGCTCATTGTGACTTGTTCGATATGTTAATATTTTCTTTACTTTAATATCTCTCATTCTTATTTTTCAAAATTTAGTGAATGATAATTATACAACAGTTTTCAATGCATGTATGAACATATAACTTTGACAGGCCATGCCTAGGAAATACGAGTCGTGCTACACTCTAATTTAGGTAGACGATTCGTGCCAACCAAAGATGGGTTGTAGCTTAGTGAGTGTTTATATATATCCTCTTGATGATTTCATTGTAAGCATATGTGTATGAGACAAGGACTTTGATAGGCCATGCTTAGGGAAGATGAGTCGTGCTACACCCTATTTTAAGTAGACAATTTGTGCCAACCGAAGATGGGTTATTGTTTAGGCCTTAATTGTATGCTAATAGTTTCATGAATCTTATTTATGCATATCGTAGAAGTTTCTCCAAAGTAATTTCAATTGACAATGGTATGATGCTAGTGGTGAAGTCAAAACCCTAGACTTCTCTCTCTTAAATTTTATTTATCATTTATTTATGTTTTTATTTTATGTCATTTAATTTCAGCACCTTAATTTAAAACAAACAAAACAAATTCTTTTTGAATTAAATTAGACAATGTCTTGATAGGTTAACAACAAAACCAATGCAGTCTTTGTGGGTTCAACCCCTACTCACCACTTTACTGATTTTAGCAGAGTATTTGTAGGTAATTATAAATTCTCTTTTGTTGAGGTGTAAAATAACGACATTATTATTGCATATTATTTTATCGCGTTTTGCACACTGAACAACGTTATTGCTGACCCAAAGATTTTGACCTAAAGGTAATCTAGTAATTTTGATGATTACAAACCATTAATGATGTCTTTATTACTAATGTTTACGTTAACTGATTATGCTAGTGATCATATTTAAAGATAAGACTTAAGAAAAACAAATTCAATTCGATCACTTCAAGCTCAAAGAAGTATCATATATATTCAAGCTTTCAACGTTCATCCAAATTCAATGAAGTTCTTCAAGCAAACATGTCATACCTTCATAAGCTCCAATCCGCTCTTCCACATTGCAGAAAAGGGGTAGATATGATATTGCAACACACACACAACTTGAGCATCCAATATTTTCATCTACCATATTGCAAAATCATTCTAGAGGTTTTGAGCTTCATCTTGTGAATTTATTTTATACTCTAGTCTTGTGAGATTTCATTTGAGTAATTATTTATATTGAAAGATATATATTGAGAGCTTACAAATTGTAAGTCTACTTTGAGAGTTTCATTTGTATTCACTTCTTCCACTGAAATGATTGGTTTAATCCACAAAAAAGTCTAAAGGAGGTTGTTCTTTTGGCAAGGATTGGTGTGACCCAATGAAGGACTAGAAAAGGAGTTTATCTTAGCAAGAAAGTTTTGCTTTCCACCTATAAAGATGTGCCTTATTGGATTGGGAAGTCTTAAAAAGGGTCATGAGCCGAGGAGTACGAATTTTGAACCTCGCAAAAATCTTGTGATTGGCGTTTGATTTCTCTATCTTTTTCTTTTTATATTGTGCTTAAATTGCTTCAATTGCTTATTTTGTCTATCTTATATAATTGAAGATATTTTGATTATCCATTTATCATTTTAAAAATGCGAAAATTATACATAGCTTGCTTTTGACCCTAATCACCCCCCCTAAGGGTCAATACTTAGCTAATAATTGGTATCAAAGCCTCAACTCTAATCTTGTCTTAACCGACTTAGAGTTGATCCATGGCTAATGTAGGAAACCATCAACATGGAGAAGGTCATTTAAATAATCGACCCCCTTGGTTTGATGGGACAAACTACAACTATTGAAAAAATAGGATGATAGATTTTCTTCAAGCTCAAGACTATCAAATTTGACAAGTTATTGTCAATGGTCCTTTTGTTCCAATAAAAATCGTAGGAGAAACAAAAGTTGCAAAACTTGAGAGTGAATGGAACTCCATTGATCATAAACTCATCTTAATAATAGAATCTTCACATGTGTAACGGCTAAAGAAATTTGGGATAAATTGGTTGTAACCTATGAAGGAACCAAGTATCAATATGAACTATTCTCTATGAAAGATAATGAATCAATTGGTGATATGTTTACTCGATTCATCTCTATTATTAATGGCTTATTGCATCTTGGTAGAAAATATTCAAATTACGATGTTAATAGAAAAGTTCTGAGAAGTCTACCTCCAAAATGGGATACACAAGTGGCGGCTATCAAAAAATCAAACGACCTCAACACACTTGCTCTAGATGAGCTCTTTGGCTCTCTTCTAACTTGGGAGATCATATTGAATAGTCGTGAAGAGAAAATCCAAGAAGACTCCAACTAAAGAAGAGTCTAGCTCTCCAAGCTACATGCAAGGAAGATGACAATGAGCTTAGTGATGTTGAAGAAAAACTTGCCCTCATCACCAATAGATTTTAAAAAATGCTCCATATAAAAAAGGGAAATCAAGGACATCCTTCAAAGAATAATCCTAGTAAAGAGACTCCCACTTGCTTTCATTGTGGAAAGCCCGGACACTTCATAATCGATTGCCTCAAATACAAGAAAGACAAAGAAAAGAAGAAAGCGGCCTTGAACGTTACATGGACTGATGATGATGAATCACCCTTCAATGATAAGGACAGCGAGGAAATGGCAAATCTTTGTCTCATGGCTTTTGGAGAAGAGGTAACTTATAATCTTGACTCTCAAGATAATCTTTATAATGAATTAATTGACTCTTATAATGAATTACAAGATGCCTTTAGGGAATTCCATGATGAACTTAGAAAAATGGTTTTAAAATGTGCCTCTCTTAAAGGTCAAAATCACAATCTCTCTCAAAGTATTGTGAAAATTCAAAATGAAAATAATTCCTCGAAAAAGGAATAAGAGAATCTTTCTTCGAATGATTCCTCTTCAATTGGTCTCAAAATTGAAAATGAAAATTTGAAAAAAATCATTGAGGATCAAATTGAAACTCTTACAAAATTGACCAAAGGTAAAGAAAATTTAAGTCTTATGTTTGGAATGCAAAAATGCTCTTTTCTTAAAAAAGGACTTGGATATTTTCCTCATAACAAAGATTTATCCCTAATCAAGAAAAGAAAATCTCTTAAGGAAACTTTTGTTAAGAAACATAAATCATCTTTCGCAATATTTGTTTGAAGAAAGGACATATGAAAAAATGGCGTGGGTTGTAAAAGGAACCTTTCAAAAGACTAACCAAGATGGACCCAAAGATGCTTGGGTACCAAAAGGAGTTACTTAATATCTTCTTGTAGGTATGCTTAAAGTCCATCTCCACAAACAAAGATAAATGGTTCCTCGATAGCGGTTGCTCAAGGCACGTGACGGGAGATCGTTCAATCTTTACCCCCATCAAACCTTATGATGGTGGAAATGTAAAATTTAGTAATGACTCTAAAGGAAAAGTTATTGGCATAGGGACAATAGGTATTTCGTCCATCCTATTTATTGATAATGTCTTTTTAGTTAAAGGATTGAATTAAGCATAACTTGTTTAGTATTAGTCAATTATGTTATATTGGACTTAGTGTTACATTTAAATCTAATAGATGCATTGTTGAAAAGGATGGAAAACAAATCTTCTCCGCAAATAGAAATGAAAATTTATTATCCTTGATTTTATGTGAATTACATTATCAAGATATTAAATGTTTTATATCATCTAGTGATAGTAGTTGGCTATGGCATAGAAGATTAGGATATGCTAGCATAGATTTAATTTCTAAATTGTCTTCAAAAGACTTAGTCAAATGCCTCCCAAAGACTAAGTATGCAAAAGACATGACATGTAATGCTTGTGAATTAGAAAAATAAGTCAAATTTTCTTTTAAAAGAAAGAAGGACATCGCATCTACTTGGCCACTTGATTTGATTCATATGGACTTATTTGGTGTGGAAAGAATTGCTAGTCTTGGTAGAAAACTTTATGCATTTATAATTGTTGATGATTTCTCTAAATATACTTGAGTTTTCTTCATAACTCACATGAATGAAACTCCCTCCATTTTTGCCAATTTTTATAGTAGAGTTCAAAACGAAAAAGGATGTCAAAATTAAAACCATTAGAAGCGATAAAGGTAGAGAATTCGAAAATCAAGATATAAAAATTTTTTGTGATGAAAGTGGATACAATTACAATCTCTCTGCACCTAGAACTCCTCAACAAAATGGAGTTGTTGAAAGAAAAAATCTCTCTAAGAAATGGGAAGCTAGAACAATGTTAAATGAACATAATCTTCCTTGATACCTATGGCCCGATGCTGTAAGTACTTCCTGTTGTGTGATAAATAGATTTATCATTAGAAAAATTCTTAACAAAACCCCTTATAAAATATGAAATGAGAAGAAGCTTATCATTAGTTATTTCAAAGTATTTGGATGCAAATGCTTTGTCTTAAATGATAAAGACAATTTAGGAAATTTTAATGCTAAATCCGATGAAGGTATTTTTCTAGGATATTCATGTAGAAGCAAAACATATAGAGTGTTCAACAAAAGAACTCTAACTGTTGTCGAATCCATTCATGTAGTATTTGATGAATCACTACCCCTACCTCTCAAAAGAATTTTAGATGATGATGAAACTTTTGAGATAGAACCATCTAGTGATAACCCTAGCATTGAAACTAAAAATGATGAACCTTCACTTGATGATTCCCCAAAAGATTTCCCAAACAATGATCAATCTAATGTAGAAGAAAATGATAATCTTCCTAAAATTAGAAATTTGTACAAAATCACCCAATTGATCAAATAATTAGAAGTCCATCCAAAGAGGTTAGCACAAGATCCAAACTTAGCAACGTTTGCAATAATTCGGCTTTTTTGTCTCAACTTGAACCTAAAAACATCTGTGAAGTCGAAAATGATGAGTCTTGAATTTTGCAATGCAAGATGAACTAAATCAATTTGAAATAAATCAAGTGTGGAATTTAGTTCTAAGGCTTAAGGATAAAACTATCATTAGCACCAAATGGATTTTTAGAAACAAAAAGGATGAATTAGGTGTCATTACTAGAAGCAAAGCAAAACTTGTTGCTCAAGGCTATAATCAAGAAGAAGGTATTGACTATGAAGAAACCTTTGCACCCGTAGCTAGATTAGAAGCCATTAGAATGTTACTTGCTTTTGCATCAAATAAAAACTTCATATTATTTTAAATGGATGTAAAGAGTGCCTTTTTAAATGTCCTACTAGAAGAAGAAGTGTTTGTTGAACAACCACTGGGTTTCAAAAATTTTGATTTTCCAAATCATGTTTTCAAATTGTCAAAAGCCCTATATGGCTTAATACAAGCTCCAAGAGCTTGGTATCAGAGATTAAGTGGCTTTCTACTTAAAAATGAGTTTATTAGAGGTAAAACTGATAACACTCTCTTCACCAAAACCATAAGTGGTCATTTGTTAATCATTCAAGTTTATGTTGATGACATTATTTTTGGTTCAACAAATGACAAATTATGTAAAGAATTTTCCTCTAGCATGCAAAAAGAATTTGAAATAAGCATGATGGTTGAACTCAACTTCTTCTTAGGTTTGCAAATCAAACAAACACTTGATGGCATTTTCATTTGTTAATATAAGTATGTTAAAGATTTGCTAAAGAAATTTGGCTTGGAGGAAGCCAAAACTCCAATAAGTCCTTCCTTTTATTTAGATAAAGATGAAAAAGGAAAGGATGTTGATATAAAAAAATATAGAAGAATGATTGGAAGTTTGTTATACTTAACTGCTAGTAGACCGAATATTATGTTTAGTGTTTGCTTGTGTGCTAGATTTCAATCTTGTCCCAAAGAGTCTCATTTAAGTGCCGTTAAATGTATTTTCAAATATCTATGTGGCACTATAAACTTAGGACTTTGGTATCCAAGAAATACTTCTCTTGATCTCACTAGCTATTCAGATGCCGACTTTGTCAGTTACAAAATTAGTAGGAAAGGTACAAGCGGCACTTGTCACTTTTTAGGACAATCACTTGTGTCTTGGTCATGTAAGAAACAAAATTTCGTGGCTTTATCAATGGCGGAAGTCGAATATGTCACCGCCAGAAGTATTTGTGCTCAAACGCTTTATATTAAACACTAACTACAAGATTTTTGCCTTACGTTTAATCATATCCCTATTTATTGTGACAACACAAGTGCAATATGCATTTCAAAAAATTCTATTCAAAATTCTCGAACAAAGCATATTGAAATTCGATACCATTTTCTTAGAGATCACGAGTGATATCAAATTAGTTTTTGTCAATACTGAAAATCAACTTGCGGATATTTTTATTAAACCTCTTCAAGAAGGTATGTTTAATACACTTAGAAGAGAAATAGGGATGGCCTTAGAAAAGGAGGTGATAAAAAACTGTAACAACTGATGTCATGCAAATTTCAGTCGTCTGATAGAGGCTTCAGCCGACTGAAGGGATGCTTCGACCGACCAGAAAGGCACTTTCAGTTGACTGAACAATTTGTGCTGAAGTCAACCATTTGATAGATAATTCAGCCAACCGAAACTATTCTTTAGCCAACCGAAACTGTGAACTCAGTAATTTTATATTACAAACCCTAGATTCATTTCATTTCCCCTCTTTTCCCTCCCAGCATCGGACAATTGGAGAATCATCTTGCCACCATCACAGTAAACCCTAAGGTAACCCTTCCTCATACATTCTTGTTTCATACAAGAAGTGGCTCTTGAACTTCAATCTTACCACAATCTCGACTCAAAATGCCTCCACGAAAGAATCCAAAAAGGGACTCTCACCCATCCAAGAAATCAAAGACTCCTATAGCCGATGATGTTGGTCAATGTCATCAACCACCACTCATGACCTCTACTCCAACCATCACTTCCATTCGATGGTGCAAAGTTGACACCTATCGTCTATCCTATGAGAAAAGGTACCTAAATCGAATTGTGGCAAAGGACAAAGTGCTCACTCGTGCCGAATGTGAGGCACATCACTTGAATACATACACCCTCTTTGATGCTAGTGGATTAGGTAATATCGTCTCCTTGGATATCCCATTCTACCCAAAATTGGTAAGACTCTTTTTCGCTCACTTGATATCAGTAGGTGATGTCCTAGTCTCAACCCTTTACTCATTCGTTGCGGGTGTTGATATTTTTCTTGATCAAGCATCCATTTAAAGACTTCATCTTTTCGAAGCTAGAATTCAATACTATACCTCCCACATTTGGTATGAATGTGAAGATTTCAATCCTTTGGATGTTGTTCGTCAAATGAGTCATGATAAGACTACAACAAATATCATGAGAATGAAATCAAGCCAATTGACAGTAGAAGCCCGACTTGTATACAATATCATTATATATAAAATCTTCTCAAATCTGGAGGGCACTCAGATGTCTCATTCATGGAAACCTTTCTTGTATGTTGTGTCCTCAATGGGAAGAGAATCGATCTCTTTTCTTATCTATCACCATTTACTTGACTACAAGAAGAGTGGCATCCATCTTTGATATGCCATGCCTCTTACTATGATCTTCATGGCTAAAGGAGTTTCCCTAGCTCTAGTTGATCCCATCACTCATGGACTTAGGGACATAATTAATTATACCGTGTTAAAAATCATGAACCTATGCAAGACATCCGAGTGCCCTCCCACATTTGGTATGAATGTGAAGATTTCAATCCTTTGGATGTCGTTCGTCAAATGAGTCATGATAAGACTACTACAAATATCATGAGAATGAAATCAAGCCAATTGATAGTAGAAGCCCGACTTGTATACAATATCATTATATATAAAATCTTTCCCAAATCTGGAGGGCACTCGGATGTCTCATTCATGGAAACCTTTCTTGTATGTTGTGTCCTCAATGGGAAGAGATTCGATCTCTTTTCTTATCTATCACCATTTACTTGACTAAAGAAGAGTGGCGTCCATCTTTGATATGCCATGCCTTTTATTATGATCTTCATGGCTAAAGGAGTTTCCCTAGCTCTAGTTGATCCCATCATTCATGGACTTAGGGACATAATTAATTTTACCATGTTAAAAATCATGAATCTGAAGCAAGACAACAATGGGCATTGGTATGATCCAAAATTTATAACAGGGGCTGCCAAAATTGAGGATGAAGAAGGGGAAGAAAAAGACAGGTTAGGACGAGACAAGCCTATAGAGGATGAAATTTTTCCTCCACCATTTGTGGGTGTCCCACCTCCCGGGCTTAGTTCCTTTGTCTTCCCACAAGACATTAGGGACTTGCTAGTTGAAAATCTAACAATTGCCTAGCGGAATGAGCAAAAATTAGAAGATTTGGTAAGGAAAGTTGATGCACTTGTTGTGTCAAAAGCTCGCCAACAAAAAGTAGAATATCTTAGTGATTGAATAGAGGAGATAACCAGTCAAGTTGGCTCACATACTGAAAATCTTGCGAAACTTCGCCTTGGCTTAGACTTCCCATTTTTTTGATTTGACAAAGGAGGAGAAAATAAATTGATATTTTATGATTATATTTTGCTATGACTCTTCTATCCTTGTGAATTATGTTTTGCTTTGATTCTTCTATCTTTGTATTTGAAAGCATGAATATCAATGCTTGAATATCAATGAAGTTCAATTTTGTTCTATGTCTTCTTTTCCTTGATACCTATTATGCCTAAAATGATATATGTGCACAAAAGCTTATATATGATATTTTAATGATTTTATCGATTTTATGCATACTGACAGGGGGAGCATTTTCAATGCACTCTTATATCACAAAAATACATCAATGATTTGTCTTCATCAAAAAGGGAGAGATTGTTATCCCAAAGATTTTGACCTAAGGGTAATCTAGTAATTTTGATGATTACAAACTATTATTGATGTCTTTACTACTAATGTTTACATTGAGTGATTATGCTAGTGGTCATATTTAAAGACAAGACTCAAGAAAAATAAATTCAATTCGATCACTTCAAGCTCAAAGAAGTATTATATATATTCAAGGATACGGCAATTGAAGATACAAAAAAAAGGAATCCGTCAAGCTTTCAACATTCATTCAAATTCAATGAAGTTCTTTAAGCAAGAATGTTATACCTTCACAAGCTCTAATCCGCTATTCCACATTGCAGAAAAGGGGTAGATAGGATGGTGAGTGTTAAGGAAACTATGTTAAAGTATATTTAAATTCCTATGAAGCTTAACTCTTTCAAAGATCATGCAACAAAACATTTTTAACTCATATTGATCTTCTAGTGTAGGTCTTGATCATCAATCATATTTTATCATTGACCTATTATTATGTATGACCATTCAAAAAATTATCTAAAATACATTTTCACATATGTATAGAGTTTCAGCCGCCTGATAAATACCATCAGCCGACTTGTCAACTTTGGAAATCAACTCCAATAGGCTATGCAAAACATGGGAAGCTAAACCAAGGTTTCAGCCTACCGAAGATTAGGTTCTACCGACCAAAATATGGTCATCAACCGTCTGATGAAATCATCAGTCGATTGGTAAAAGCTAGAAATGAATTCCAGCAGGGTGGCAAAACAGGGGAAACTGAAATATTGTTTTAGCTAGCCGAAACATTCAGTCAATTGAATCAATGTCCATCAGCCGGCAAAATGAATTCATCAGTCGGCCGACAGTATCAGACTTTGAATCCAATGGTTATTTTCTTCATTTTATACTTTAGTCTTGTGAGATTTCATTTGACTATTCATCTATATTGAGAGATATATATTGAGAGCTTACAAATTGTAAATCTACTTTGAGAGTTTCGTTTGTATCCAGTTCTTCCACTCAAAAGATTGGTTTAATCCACAAATAAGCCTAAAGGAGGTTGTTCTTTTAGCAAGGGTTAGTGTGACCCAAGAAAGGCTAGAAAAAGGAATTTATCTTAGCAAGAAGGTTTTGTTCTCCACCTATAAGTAGGTGCCTTATTGGATTAGAAAGTCTCAAGAAGGATCTTGAGCCGAGGAGTAGGAATTCTGAACCTCGCAAAAATCACATTGTGATTGGCGTTTGATTTCTCTATCTTTATATTCTTATATTGTGTTTCAATTGCTTATTTTGTCTATCTTATGTAATTGAAGATATTTTGATTATCCATTTATCATTTTAAAAACATGAAAATTATACATTGCTTGTCCTTGACGCTAATCACCCCCTCCTCTAGGGTCAATACTTAGCTAACAGTTATATATATGCATGTTATATATATGTCGTCTCCTACTATTTGTTTACATAGACTCCATGAGCATGTAAAATTACATTCTCAAACTTACTTATTTACCATTTAAAATTTTCAAAAAAGTTATAGATAAAAAGCACTACTTTTAAAACTACAAAGAGTTTCGGGAGTTTCAATAGATTTTTTATTTATACAATTTCTATTTTATTTTTTTATATAAAGAGTTTATGCATGTGCGCGTTATATATATATCGTCTCCTACTATTTGTTTGCATAGACTCCAATTGCATTCTCAAACTTGCTTATTCACCATTTAAAATTTTCAAAGAAGTTATAGATAAAAAATACTACTATTAAAACTACAACAAGTTCAGGAGTTTTAGTAGATTTTTTTATTTATACAACTGTTATTTTATTTTTTTATACAAAGAGTTCAGGAGTTTCAATACATTTTTTATTAACCTAAATATGCTTAATAGGCTCAATAGGTTCAAATGTTAGTAAAATATTATTGTGTTATGAGCATTTGAGTTTTTTAATATAAAGAGGTGTATTTATTTTTTTATCTATACCACTATTAAATTAAATGTACATAGTTCAGATCATTTTTATTTTTTATATTATTTTATTTCATTCAAAAAATATAAAAGAGTTTTCATTAAACACAAACTCTTCTATTTTATTTTATCAAACTACACCGTATTAAACACCAACTCTTTAAGAATTTTTTTAACAAAGTAATTAAAATTAAATTCTATTAATCAAATTTTATATATACTATTAAAATATATCTCTTTTCACTATAATTATGACTCTTAACACAAACAAACTCAATAAATTCAAGTTACATATGTATTTTTTTTCAAATATGTGTATATATGTATGTGTACGCTATATATATGTCGTCTCCTTGTACACACAAATTTTGTGTTCGAAAATCTAGAAACGAAAATGAGTAACAAATAATCAATTTTATTAATTTCAGAAAAATTGGTACAATTCTCTGTGGTCGATTCTTTTACAATAAAGAATCTTCCTCTGATTTAATCTCCTTGATGTTTGATGCAAGGGCTTCAAAAGCTTGTTCTTAAACTGGTAGTGATGATTTTTCTTCAAATCTTTAAGATTGAGGAAGGCTTGATCGAATTTTCGATCGAGGGCCAATAGAGCTTGATATCAAATGGTGGATTGAAGGTCTTCAAAGAAGAATGACACTTGTGTGGTGTGCTTGATGTTCTTCTTCTTCAGATTCTTTAATGGTTGAAGGTATTAGAAGAACAATGACACTTGTGTGGCGTGCTTCTTGTTGTTCTTCTTCAGATTCTTCGATAGTTGAAGGTCTTAGAAGAAGAACGACATTTGTGTGGCATGCTTGTTGTTCTTTGTCTTTGGATTCTTTTATGGTTGAAGGTCTTAGAAGAAGAACAACACTTGTTTGGCATGCTTGTTATTCTTCGTCTTCAGATCCTTCGACGATTTAAGGTCTTTGAAGTAGAACGACACTTGTGTGGTGTGCTTTATAGTCTTCATCTTCAGAACTTCGTTGGTTGAAGGTCTTAGAAGTAGAACGACACTCGTGTTGCGTGCTTGATGTTCTTCATCTTCAAAACTTCGAGTGTTAGTCGAGGCAGAGGTTCGGCAAAGCTTTTGTGTTCTCTTGATCTCTCTGGCTATCTCTGAATGTATAGGGTGACATTTTATTTATAGGCGAAAGGGTGGGGGTTTAATTTGGTAACTCCCCATTAATTGTGCTAACTTCTATGAATAAAGAGATTTTGCCTCCCTTTATATGAAAATAAATTCAAATTTAAATTTGAATTGTCACACATTTTTTTAAAGGCCTGAACCTTCAGGATTTTGACAGGTATCCATTGACAGGACCCGCAATCATAGAATATAATTGACCAACAGTGTTTGACTTGTCGACCAATCGGATGGTGATTAGAATATTTATGTGTCTACACTCATACTTACCATTGTTTTGCATGGACTCCATCAACATGTAAAATTTCATTCTCAAACTCATTTATTTACCATTTAAAAATTTCAAAGTTATATATAAAAAAAAAATTCATTTAAATTTATCAAAATTGTTCTTTTTGAAAGAAGAGGAGACGAATAAATTTTATAGCAAAGTGACTCTTTGATCCAATCCTTGATATATAAAAGCACAAAAGACTAATATATACATAGTATATGACTCATTATGATAGTATAAATACTTTTGCTCCTAGTATATATAATATTTTAACCTATCCTAACCCACTTACACTGAGATTTTCATTTCTCCTGTCATCATGGTTCGTCTTCACACCCTTTTCTTTATAAAAATATTTCATATGATCCTCACTCCCAAACTAGTAATAGATATATGTGTATAATTTTTATTTGAGGTTGTATTTGTGTTA
Organism: Cornus controversa; assembly: GCA_026545225.1. Taxonomy (NCBI): domain Eukaryota; kingdom Viridiplantae; phylum Streptophyta; class Magnoliopsida; order Cornales; family Cornaceae; genus Cornus; species Cornus controversa. The sequence continues at coordinate 62,930,759 of CM048846.1, read as the reverse complement.
GATTCTTTTTATTTACAATTTCTTTTCACATTTCTCACTCTAATTCCAAATGGGTTTTGTGATTTGGTAGTTGATATGTCTTCTGTGATTTTGATAATTGCATTTGTGGTTTTGATTGTTAGATTATGAGTAGGGGTGCACACGGTATGGTTCCTTACAGTTTTTGGTGGAACTGGAACCGGAACCATTCCCAACGGTTCCTTAATTTTAGAACTGAAACTAGAACCGTTGAGTTTGATTCGGTTCGGGTTTGGTTTTTTGCAGTTCTGGTTCTCCAATGGTTCTTTGTCAATTTTATTTTATTTTTTAAAATATTGGCAAGATACACACTCATATTTGTGCACCCGTAGTTATAACAATAGATTAGGAACTATTAGTATTTATTCATATATCTTATATTGTATAAATATATAGAACATTAGAACTTAGAAGCTAAATGTATTTATTTATATATTTTATACTTTATATATATATAGAACACCATAATTTAAAAGGTATTAGTATTTATTTATATATTATATATTTTATACTTTATATATATATATATATATGTGTGTGTGTGTGTGTGTGTGTGTGTGTGTGTGTGTGTAGAACACTAGAACTTAGAAGCTATTATTATTCATTTATATATTATATATTTTTTCTAACGATTTTAGTTCTTTGACTTGTAACTAGAACAGGAACCCTAGTGAACGATTCCTAAAATTTAGAACTGAAATCGGAATCGTAGTGAATAGTGCAGTTCGATTTAGCTACGGTTTCGATTCCGGTTTCAGTTCCACCGGTTTTTTGTGCACCTCTAATTATGAGTTGTACTTACAGGTGTACAGAGTGTACCTTGTACTACTAGTGTACCTCCACCTACCCCCACCTACCCTTGTATTGTACATACTCATATTCTACACATGTGTATTAACCTAAGCAGACGTTAGGGCTAGATAAATTTCACCTACCTTTTACCTTGTATAGCTTCACCTATTACTCTCCTTGTTTAACCTTAGCAGCTAGCCTATATATAGGGCCTTATGTACTGTTCATTTGGTATTGATTCAATATACCATTACATTTAATATGGTATAAGAGCTACTATTTTAAATTTTCTTTCATTTTCTTTTTGGTCTTTCCATTTCACCATTGCTTTGGCCTTCAACCTCTGCTGCCTAATCTCAGAATCTAGTCTTACGAGTGTTTGTTCGAGTTTTTAAACACATCTCTTGAAAGAACTCGAAAAGGTCATCTGAACGTCATTGGAACCATTGCGAAAGATGATCCCACACACCACCAAAAGATTCTGGAAATTTTCCCATGCTCTCATAGGCCACCAGCACATTCCATGTGCTTTCACGCACCCTCTCCACGTGCCTGCACCACTATTTTGCCACATCATCAGCTGAGTCATTAACATGTTAGGAGCCATGACAGCGTACAACCACGTTACTAGACACATCAGCATTTGCCATGTCATCGTATAACACGTATTTTTGGCCATGTTAGCATGCTGACACCAATCTATTGATTTGTTGCCATGTCAGTTGCCACATAGTACAGCCTGCAGCATCAGCTGCCACGTCAGATCACTAAGAGGTGTTTTGCACCTAGTTTTTCATGCTAATTTTAGATTTTCACTCCATTTTTCCATTTGAGATCTCTAAATGGCACAAATGACACAAAACGAGATTACACACCCTATTCAAATTGTTTTTGATGAGGACAATTACTCCTTTTGGAGTCAATCCATGCATAGTTTTCTCAAAGGTTGCAAGTTGTGGTCCTATGTTACTAGGGATCGCCAGGCACCAGTGCAAAACAAAGATGAAGTTGCAGATGCCTTTTTCACTCATGTCAAGGATTAGGATAATAACAATCATAAGATCATCTCATGGTTACACAACACAGCTAATTCCTTAATTGCTAAAGAAGTCTGGGACATGTTTGACTTTTAATACTCTAGATCTGATGGTTCTCCCCAACATCAGCTTATGGTCCAACTCTACAATCTCAAGCAAGAATTAGGTTGGCATATTAATGAATTAGGATCAACTGGCTCTTTCATAACCATCATGGGAAGATCCATCTGAGGCCAAGAAATCTTTTGAGTATCGCAATCAGCTTCGACTTCATCAGTTTTTGATAGGTCTTCACAGAGAATTTGAGTCTCTATACAATCAACTTCTTCATCACTCTCTTTTGCCCTCACTTGATCAAGCTCTCAATGAGCTTGTTTGAGAAAAAACTTGCCTAGAGACTCTCCATTCTCTAAATAGTCAAAGTGTTTTAGTTACGCCATCATCAGCTCCTTAGTCAGTGTCTTCCTAATCTAGACCTAATCGCTCTACAGCACATTCCCGTTATAACGGACGCAAAAACCAATCAGGCGGCTCTTGGAAATCAAAATATAATAACTCTCTCTATTGGAAATTTTTTTGAATTAAGGGATACTCTGTTGATCAGTGTCGCACTCGTGCTAGACTCATTTGGTCTACTACAACTATAACTAGTACTGATACTATAGAGACCGTGACCAATTTTGGCCGGTTTATATTTTATTCATCATAATTGCTATAAATGCATTTTGAATGATGTTAAGCATGTTTTGAGTGTGGGAAATATGTTTCGAAAGTTATATAGAGGTTTTGGAAAGTTTTGGAAAGTTTTCGATTTTGGAGTTTGACTTCTTGGGTCAATGGGGCCTTGAGACGCGACCCGGGTGGGCCTGGGAGTTTGAAAATTTTTTAAAAAATAATTATTTTTAGTTTTATACCAAATGAAATTTTTAGAGAGTTAAGAAAGTGATTATGAGGCCGTAGAAACTTTCAAAATCAAAAATGAAGGTTGAGAGGGTACGTTAAGTGCCCCGGGGGCATTTTAGTTATTTTGTACCCTAGATATTATAAATATCTAAGGCTGGGGGATCTTAGCCATTTCTCACAGATGATTCTCTCTCTTCTCTCCCCCATCTTCGTCCCTATTCTTTCTCTCTACATTTCGAAGGCTTGAGGCTTGGATTCAGGATTTGTCAAAGAAGGAAAGTGCATAGGGCTTGGCGAGGGCTACAATTTGGACCAAATAATTATTGATTTCGGCAAGGTAGACCTCGGTGAAATTCTTGGAGATTGATTAGAAAGCTTCCAAATTCGAGGTAGAGGTTCTTTTTCTCTCCTAAGTGTCAATTCTAGGGTTTCAAGAGGGTTGGAAATGTATAAGATGTGTTTGCATGTATGAGAGTGGTGAGAGGGTTACAGATTTGATATTTTTTCTTTCCCTTATGTTTCTTCTGTACAAAATTGATGTATCTTGAGATTGGTATAATATGATGAGTGAGTGTGCGCAATGTGTGAAGTTTGAGAGCATGAATACCTGTATGATATTTTTGTGTGCATGTATGATTATCTGCAATGATAAACATGTATGTGATTATGTGTTGGTGATGTAGTGAGAATTGCATGCTAAGTACAATTACTGCAAGTTTGTGCATTTGAAGAGCATGAAAATGACATGCTATGTGTTATATATGTCTACATGGCATATATGAGAAGTTGCGGGAAATGATACAAAAGATGTGCATGGGACTTCGAAGTGGTCAAACCATGTCACAAAAGTGGTACAATTATCCACTAGGTATGACCTTAGGAGGTATGATGCTAGAGTAGTCCCAGCACTAGTCACTAGCACTTCTAACGAGTCGACATATTCTCCATCTGCATTCTCTGTAACTAACCTTGAGGAACCTCTCAACCAGGTTTTGTCTCAATATCAAGGTGCATCTTCCTCTGCTCTTTCTGTCACCCAGGTAAATATTCCTCTTGGTATTTTGATTCTTCTTGTTGCAATCACATGACACTAGACTCTACTTTTCTCACCACTCAAACCCCTACTTCTCATTCACCTACCATATATACTGCTGATGGATCCATCATGTTCATAAATCATATCGAAACTTTTCTCATTTATAATTGATTGTTCCCAATGTTTATCTTGTACCAAATCTTTCTCTTAATCTTTTATTTGTTGGCCAACTAACTGAGTTGGGCTTGAATATAATATTTTCTTCCAATGGCTATGTTGTACAGGAGCCTCAGATAGGTCAGATCACTGGGACAAACCATAAGGCAGGACGATTGCTCAAAATTTCCTTTCTTCATCTGCCTACTCCTACTATCTCTGCTGCTTCTACATAACTCACATCCCCTTCTCTTGAACTACGACATTCTCGATTAGGTCATGCCTTTTTATCTCGTGTCAAAATCTTAACAACTCAAGGTTTGTTGGGACAAGCAAAAGTTGTGTCTTTTGATTGTATTTCATGTCAATTAGGCAAACAACCTGCTTTACCATTTAATAAAAATGAGTCTTTTGATTCTGCTCCTTTTGATCTTATTCACTCTAATGTTTAGGGGCCCTCTTCTGTGCTTACTATGGGGGATTACAATACTTTGTCATATTTTTTAACGATTTCTCACGATTCACATGGATATTCTTAATGAAAAATCATTCTGAATTGTTTAAAATTTTTCAAGATTTTGCTACAATGATTGCAACTCAGTTTTTCAAAAAATAAAAAAATTTCATTTTGATAATGCTTATGAATATTGACAAAATAATTTTCAGCAAATTCTCGAACATTATGGCACTACTTTTCACACTTCCTGTCCAGACACATCATAATAGAATGATCGAGCTGAACGTAAACTTCGATATATTTTGGACTCAACTTGCTCAATTTTCCTTTCTATTTCTGTTCCTTCCTCCTTGTGGGGTGAAATTGCACTTATTTCTATTTATATAATCAATCGAGTTCTGTTACCCTTCTTACATAACCAAACACCTTTTGAACATTTTTACGACAAGCCTCATGACTACAATCACCTTAGAGTCTTTGGATATATTTGTTTTGCTCTATTCCAACCTCATTAGCACACCAAACTACAATCGCGCTCTCAACTTTGTTGTTTTCTTAGGTATGGACTTGAAAAAAAGGGATATCGGTGCTATGATACTATTTCTAAATGACTTAGGATCTCTCATCATATTATCTTTTGGAGAAACAAGATGTTTCATACTATGTCAACATTTAATGTTCCCGACCATACATTTCATATTCCTACATTATCATTTTCTGTAGATATTTTTCCTAATTATCATCCTACAGAATCATCAGAAACAGTCAATCCTCCTGCAACTGAGTCCCAGTCATCTGGCCCATCTGAAGTACCTAGCAATACAACTGCTTTTGATCTTCACCGTTCCACTTGGGTAAGAGCTCCACCTTCACACTTAGTGATTTTCATTGTTATCATGCACTTGCAACTCTACACAAGCCTCACACCTTTTGTGAGGCATCCTCTAATCCCTTGTGGCAGCAAACAATGAAAAAAGAGCTAGATACACTTGCCAAAACACAAACATGGGATCTGGTTGATTTACCTCCTAGAAAGTCTGCTATAGGATGTAAGTGGGTGTATGAGATTAAGACTCGCTCTGATAGTTCTGTTGAACGCTATAAGGCTCACCTTGTAGCCAAAAGGTTCACATAGGAATATGGCATAGATTACGAAGATACATTTGGTCCAGTTTCTCGTCTTGTATCTGTTTGTAGTCTTATTGTCATAGCTGCCTCTCGTCAGTAGAATCTTTTTCAGATGGATGTGAAAAATGCGTTTCTCAATGGTGATTTGCTTGATGAAGTTTACATGTAGCCTCCTCCTAGTTTTTCTCATCATTCCAATTAGGTGAGTTGACTTCGACGTGCATTGTATGGACTTAAACAAACACCTCGTGCTTGGTTTGCCAAGTTCAGCTCCACCATCTCTCATCACAGTTACTCTGTTAGCTCCTATAATTCTGCCTTATTCATTCAACATATTGATCGTGGTATCATTCTTCTCCTACTTTATGTCGATGATATGATTATCACTGGAGATGACTTGCATGGTATTTAGAAACTTAAACAGTTTCTCAGTCATCAATTTGAGATGAAAGACCTTGGATCACTCAGCTATTTCCTTGGCCTCGAGATCACTATAGCTACCAACGGGTATTATCTTACTCATACAAAGTACAACTCCAATATCTTTTCAAAAGCTGAGATAATTGACAGTAAGATTGTAGACACACCACTCGAGTCCAACACGAGACTCACTCCACATAATTGACACTACTCTTCGTGATGGCACATTGTATCGACAATTGGTTGGTAGTCTGGTATACTTCACTGTCACCCGTCCAAACATCTCTCATGCCGTTCATATAGTTAGTCAGTTCATAGTTGCACCAAGATCCACTCATTTTTGCAACAGTTCTTCGCATCATTCGCTATCTCAAGGGTACGATGTTTAATGGACTTCATTGCTCTTCTCAATCACCACTTTTCTCCATGCTTACACTGATGCAGATTGGACAGGAGATCCCATAGATCGTCGTTCCACTACATGATTTTGCTTCTTTATTGTGATTCACTCATCTCTTTGCGTAGTAAGAAGTAGGTTGTGGTTGCTCGATCTAATACAAAAGGTGAATACAGGGCACTTACTAATACTACATCTGAACTTTTATAGTTGTGTTAGCTCCTTCACGACGAGTTTCATTTGTAGTTGCTACTCATGTCTACTATGAAAATAGAAGTGCAATTTAGGTAACACATAATGATTTTTTCATGAACGCACCAACCTCTTACCTTGTATAACATCACCTACTACTCTTATTGTTTAATTTTAGTAGCTAGCCTATATATAGGGCCTTATATACTGTTTATTTGGTATCAATTCAATATACCATTACATTTAACATTGATAACTACATTTGGTTTTATATTTGTGTTAGATTATTTTTAATTAATTAACGTGACGGGTGTGGATTTAGACAAACCGTCCCATACTCGCCCCTTGCCATCCTACTCACACTGTTTGTTTGCTCCACTAATGTTTATTATATAGGTTATCATTAAGATTGTGCTATGTATATATATTTGTTTGAAATTTGATCATATTAAAAAAAAAAAATTATGTACAATTTTTTAGACCAACGTGACTGAGTTTAAAAGCTGAACAAACAAAAAAAAAATCATAAAAGTAGAATTAAGTGACAGGAAGGATTTCTTCTTTGATTCTTCGTGACAATGTTTTTATTTTCAAACAGTAATAAAATTAATCATTGGTGACCACTAAAAAGTTCCAATTATTTGCTCTAGATTTTGATTCTGTATATTGTTTTTATGTAATTTGTGAATTTGATTACATTTTACAGCCACAATTCTTGTCATGTTCCAACTGTTGATTTCATCTCCACTATGATTTCCAAATCATTATTTCTTGCTACAAAATAGAATTGTTGTACCATTCATATTAATTATAATAAGAGTAATGTTGTATGAGATATCTTTCATGACGCTTGTCATGAGTTTGTCATGAGTTTTTTTGTCAGTTTGTGATCATCATATACAAATATTGAGGTGCATATTCAACTGTTTGAAAGATAATTGTATGAGAATTATAAAGTAAAATGTTCGTACAAAATTTAATTTACAATAAATTACACAAATTGGTCAAACTTTTACACAATCTTTTTTTTGACTTCGTTTGACCAAATTACACTATGAACTTTAACCATCTTATATAATTTTATTTTATAATATTTTGAGTTGAATTTTTTTATTCTTTTTACAGTGATAATACTTTATTATTGGTTACATAATGATGTAATTTGTCTATTATTTTTTTAAAAAATATTTTAATTTTAAAAAATACAAGTGTTACAAGGAAGAACTCATAATAGCATTACTCTTATAACAGCTCTTATTGTTTTTTTTTTTGGGATGGCTCATGAGATACCTTTCAAATTGAAAGGTAGAGATTTCAAGTCACAAATAATCTACGAAATTTTCGCTCTTTCATGAGAATGAATAAACTCATCATTTCATAAGTCAGTCTCATACGTGAAGCTTTTATCTGGCATTAGAAAGAAAAAAAAAAAGTTACCAACTCAAACATAACTTTTTACAAAAAGATAATAAAGATTTGTGTGTTTTTTCAGTAGATACGACTATAAATTCACTTTTAATCACATGGCATTCAGCATGCATTTTCTTTTTATATATATTGAGCATGCATTTTTAAGGTGTTTATATATATATGCACACGCATAAATGATCTCTTACTCACTAGTAAACAAAAGAAATTCTTCCAACACGATATATAGTTAACCATTAGATAGAGTCGGCTGGAGCCTTAGGTGACTTAGACGGTCGCACCAGCCAATATGATTCATTTATTAGTCTCCTGAAAAATTTCATTTCCTTGTATTTAGGCTTCAACCAATTAAAATAGACTTCTATAATTTAATTCATCTTATTCTCATTGGATAAGTGATACTAGAATCTGGTAAAACTTTCCATTTACTCCTAGATTTTCTCTATTAAACTCGTATTTTTAATTTTTTATTGTTATCTCTTACTGATTTTCAATTTGAGTTCAATAACTTGATGGACAGCTACAAAATAGTAGTACAAGTGGGGAAGAATTTGTTAGAACATTGGACAAGATTTTTATAACATCAAGCTTTATTATTCTTTAATTTAATTTATTTTGTACTTTTAATATTATTTTTTATCATATAAATTGTATATTTAGTTTGTGGCCATTTTTATCTAAAATATTGATTATGTCTAATAGAAAATATGAATAGAAAAACTTTTAAAAAAGAGTAAAATAGATAAAATAATTCAATCTAAAAGAAAGAGCTCCTTATAAATTTGTTATAACTAATAATCAAAATGTAACAAAAAAAAATATTAAGTAAAAATTTAACAATAAACAATCAAGTCATCTAATTAGTAACTTTGCATTTCAAAAAGTAAGAAAGAATGATTTTTAAATAAAAATTATTAACTATTATTTGATATTAATATTTTAAACATAAGACCAATTTTTTATTTTTCGCTTATTCTTAAATTTTATTGAATCGTTCCTAATTAAATATGATTGATATATTTTTTTGGTAATTACATTTTTTTTAAACTTAAATTATATCTAGCGGTGAACGTGCTTGGACCTACTTTAATCAATCCAAACTTCTCTCACAGGTAAAGGAGATATATATCCACAGTTCTACACAAAATACACTACTGGCTGGCATGACAGCGCTGGCTTGCAAACGTTTAATGAAGAGCTGGCTGGGACTTGTTAGTTTAGGCCGAGTTCAGGCCAGACCTAGCTTGGGTGTCACATCACATGTCCCATTTATTTCATTGGTCAGGCCTGGCTCGGCCCATGGGCACCCTTATTTCTACGCAATGTGATTCAATATATTGAAGAGTCTATTTTTAATTTGAACTTGTGATTTCCAAGTCACAATGGATTGAAGCAACTTTACCGTAACGCCAGTACCTATCCTTTTCTGTAGAAAATACTATGAAGCCAAATTAGCATGCTATAGCAATTAGTAAAAATAATGTTATATTAGTTTAATTCTACAGCACAATTAAGAAAAATGAATAGGTTTAGTCCTTCTGAATCATCCCATACCGGGAACGAGGACAGAAAATGTGGAGGAGAGGCTGCAAAACAAGCTAATGACATTGTTATTACTTATTTCCTTGTCATGATACAATTATTAAGATTAGCTTTTGTTAGAGGTTTTTGTCCCACGTCCAACCTAGATGGGGAACGTCATGCACTTATAAGAGTAGGTATGTATACTATGTGTGGTCCCACTGAGTAGACAGAGTAGTTCGACTGTACTTAAACTTTTGGGTGCTCGAAAGTTACTGTTATCTATGCTGACAAATATGTACTAGTAAAAAATTGTTAAAAATAAATGATGTTCATGGACTTTTGGATGGTGGGCTGATGAATGATAGTTATGGTATTCCTAATTTCCAGAATGTTATTGAAAGGCAATAAGTTTTTGCCGACATACTAGAGAGAAAACTTGATTTTTGAATTGGAAAGAGTTGATAATTGACATAGAGTTTTCTAGTTAAGAGTACCTCCTTGTGAGGATAGTAGACTGAATCATATGACTGATTAAGTGAAATCAATGACACCCAAAAGTGTAATAAAAACAACAAGGATTACACTAATTAAGACAAGATGATTTACGAGTTTCGATAATATAATATACGCGGTAGAGAAGAGAGTGGAGGTTGTTCTTATTCGTCGTATTTCAATGAAGATCACAGTGGCTAAGAATAAAGAATTACAACAATTTCAATTAAAAAGGATCGGTGGCACCAATTAAGGAGCACGATTTAAGGAGCATCAATTCCGATAATTCAAACAAGGTTTTGTACCGATACGATAAGAATGAAATATTGTCAAAGAATAAGAACATTCGCCATATATACACCTCTAGAGTAATGCACTAAAAAAAAGATCCGTTAAATGATTGGACATAGTAAATTGGAGCTTGTCATGTCTAGGGCCCAAGTTAGTGGAACATTTCTGTAAAAGCTAGCATATATAGTCAAATGTTTGAACCAACACCCACCTGCACTAACTCAACTGGACCATTAAATTGGATTTGGTTAATCCAGCCGCGGACTGGGTCATTAACACATTAAGTCAAATATTTCAAATTTCCTTTTCCCACCAAATGATAATATCATGCACCAAGTCAAATTAAAGGTTCAATCTGTCTCAATTGTGAAATTAATTAATCAAGTTGCCCTTCAGCATGTGTAATCCACTAGATATGATTTTCAAACATATATCAATTTTAGCACTTATTTTGGTTGTTGGGAAATCGAGGATAACCGTCGTCCTCATACTTAATATGTTATTAACTTGTTACATGTAAATAAATAATGTATTTGTTGATTCAAACGAACCTCGTGAACGGTTCACTACAATCACTCAAAGAGAATGTGGTCCACTCCGTCTATGAGATCCACACCCACTATGAGATGAACGCATTTAAATTCGAGTCAAACTTTTTGTCTTACCCTCACAGGGCCTGTTTAATTCATTCCTAAGTAGTTGGAGCTCTGCTCCCACAGTCCCAATCCTGTTGGCTTGGTAGCTATGGAAGGCCACTATAGTGGAAAAAACTGTTCATTCCAGTGGAACTCTCTTTGATTTCTTGGGTATAGTGCATAAATTTCTACCTATGGCAAACAACAATTATGTAAATAATAATAATAATAATAATAATAATAAAGGAAGTTTGGTTTATCTACTTCCATTGTAAGTTAAATAAATATTTACTTATTTTACATAAATAATTTAAATTTTATGTGATTACAGAAAGTAATTATGGATATGAAAATCGAAATTAGCTTACAAATTAAGGAAGGAACATTTGAATGCAAAAAATGGTCTAATGAGTACGTCCTCAATTTCATTTTCCTTTTCCTTTTATTTTCTCCATCCTCTTAATCTTTTGCTATATACCTTTAGTACTAAAGTGCAAAACTTCTGTATCATTCTATTGACATCTTAGTGAGAATCTCATGATGCTTTAGATGGATGCTTATCTAGAAGATCAAACTTATCACTAGATGGTCAGCACGTCCACATGATACTCATTCTAGATAACACTTTTATTAAAATCCCAACTATAAATATGGCATTATGTAGCAAGGACCTTTATGCAGAATTTATATATAGTGTTTCTTCCTTCTTCAATCATATATATATATATATATATGGCTCTCCTAATCATGGCAATACTAGTATTACTAGGCTTATCCTGCAAAGACATAAGCCTAGTCCTTGGGGACATAGGCACAGCTACTTCTTATGATCCACCATATATACGTGAGTACAAATTTTTTCCTCCAAATGACCAGTATGCTAGCTCAATCAAAGGAAAATCTAACTCTAACATAGACAGAATAGTTTTCCTCTCTCTCACTCTCTATATATATATACACACACACAACAAAATTCTTATATCTATATATATTGAATGAAAGTAGCTAGCTTAGTTTAGACTTCAGACTTTCACATATATGAATATATATAATTGGTGCAATATTAATAAATTTTTACTTGTGCAGCTACCAAGTGCAATGGGAATAGGCAAGATCAATTCCCTCCAGGAAATCTGTTTGTTGCAGTGAGTGAAGGGTTGTGGGATAACGGGGCTTCCTGTGGGAGGCGTTACAGATTGAGGTGCCTCAGTGGCAATAATAAACCGTGCAAGGATGGTACCATTGACGTTAAGGTGGTGGATTTTTGCTCCAAAAGGCCATGCCCTTCTACCATTGTCATGTCAAACGATGCTTTTGCAGCGGTCTCACATTCTCCTCATGCAAAAATCAACATTGAATATATCCAGTACGTACAACTATATATATATATATATATATATAGTACTCTTTTATATACTTCTTCTTCCTCTCCCTCTTCTTCTTCTTCTCTGATCTAAAAGCCATTTCTTTTATTATGGTTTTGCAGGATTTGATGCGCACAAATGCAGGAATATCATATCCACTACTTATAGATGGGTGTGACTGCAAAGTTCAGAATGTATAATTAGTTTGAAAGAGTGGCTCCAAAGATATATAGACTACTTGTGACATATACAAGAAGTTGATTGATATATCATGTAATTAATTTTTGTAGCAAACTGTAGGCCGGTTTCAGCTGTACTTTATCAATATGTAAGAGAATTCAATAAGAAAGGAATACAGAATTGTGATACTTAATTTGAATTCATCTCACAAATATATATATATATATATATATATATATATATATATATATATATATATATACCAAAGTCTACTGCCTCTAAAACATTTAAACCAACAGAAATAGCTGGCTTGAATAAAAATGTTTGTTGAAAACATTATTTAACCATTCATGCATGATAAATGGTTGAGTAAGAGAACAATGTTAGTTTGTAATGGACAGAGTATACAATATTACTTGTTTCACTTGCTGTTCATTATTTCCAAAATTATCAGATCTTCATCTTCTACAACTGCAAGAAAAGAAATTGCCTTAACTCTTATATCCCGAGCATGAGGCAAAGAACTTCTGATTAACGGAATATAATGACTGAGAATAGATAAACATGCTCGATCTGATTATTAAAACATTAATCAATGGCTTTAATCCGAAGCAATTCATTTCGTATGGAAACATTCTGTAATATTATAGATTTTTAATTGTTTTATTTATATATTATTATTGGGTTATTAATTGTTATTTGAGTTAAATCTACCTATTTAATTTGAGTTGTTAATATATATATATATATATTTTTTTTGTTAGTTTTAATAATTTAATTTTAGTGAAATCTATTTAAATAAATTTGGTTTGTGGGTTTGGTACAATTTGCTATGTTTTTATGTAAAACATGCTACCAATCTTTAATTAACCTTATAGATAAATATGTATAAAAAAAAATAATAATAATAAAAATAAAATACATGTCACAAAACTAGACATGTAGATATGAAGATATACATCCATAACAGCACACACCAAATTAACTTTAGAATCTCATCTTCTGCAGACAATATATGCCAACTCACACTGTTTCTCTCACACACAATGGACACGTATATAACATATATCCCTATATAATATGTACAAGACCAAAGCTTCTTTAGGAGCTTGTTTGACCGGCTCAACAATAGTACCCATATCCACCTATAATGACGTTTGAAAACAAAACAAAACAAAACAAAACAGAGAGTTAAGAAAAGATCGGCTAAGAGTAGAGTAGAGAGAGAGAAGAAAGGACAAAGGGTTCTCCTTAATTCTTCATTAAACCATGTAACAGAGGTTGGGGACTTACATATAGGAACTGTTCGTTATTTATTTATTTTTTTTTGGTAAAAGTGCAAAAAAACTGCTGAAGCTTTTTCAAGTGAGCATAATATTTCTCTCTACTTACGAAGTAGTGAACAAATAAGTTCTCAAACTTTCAAAAAGTGAGCAAAGTGCTCCCTTAGGACCATTTTCAGTCAACTTTTAAAATACAATTCCTAAACTACCCTTTTTATATAACATTTAAAAATTGAAAAAAACCAAAAAATGCCAAAAATTCAAACTAATGAGATTAATGTAAGGATGATGGTGGTGGTAATAATATTTTACATTATACAATGAATATTACTTGAGCTAACATTATTTTAAAATTTGATCTTTTTTCTTAAAAGAAATTACTTACTTTATTAAATTTGAAATAAAAAAGTATTTATTAGCAAAGACTCGGATGGTACGGGTCTGTCTAAATCAAATTTTTTTTAAATTTAATAAAGTAAGTAATTTTTTTATTTCAAATTTTCTATAAATATACTTATTATTATTATTTTAAATTTATTAAAGTAAGTATTTTTTTTAAAAAAAAGATCAAATTTTAAAATAATGTTAGCTCAACAAATATTTCTTGTATAATGTAAATGTTATTACCACCACCATCATCCTTGCATTAATCTCATTAGTTTAGGGTTTTGGCATTTTTTTGTTTTTTTTTTTTAATTTTTTAAATGTAATATACAAGGGGTAGTTTAAAATTTTTGTTTTAAAAGTTGGCTGAAAATGGCCTCAAGGGGACATCTTGCTCACTTTTTGAAAGTTTAGGGACTTATTTGCTCACTTTGTAAGTACAGAGAGTATTATGCTCACTTGGAGAAACCTTAGGGGGTTTGTTGCACTTTTGCCCTTTTTTTTTTTTTTTTTTTTAAGTGCTTGCTCAAATTCCTAGTTGTGCTTATTTATCATCTTTGTGATTGTTTATTGCTAAAATTAGTTGTTAAATTAATTGAATGGAGATTATAATTGATATGATTATTAGTTATCTGAAACTTTTAGAATAGATTTATTATATGTATTTGGTTATGGTCATGTTATGATTTGGATAAATAATTGTATAATTATTGTTACATTGAAATTAATTGTTATTTATAAATATGATTTGATAGTGAATTTTATTTAGGGTAAATTACATTGACTTCCCCTGTAAATGGGTGAAATAACAGATACATCTCCTGGGTTTTTAAAAATAACAATGCACTCCTGTCAGAGTTGTTGGAAACCTAAATTGATAAAATGACCAAACTACCCATGTACTTTTTAATATACTTTAATTGAAACAAATTGATAATGTAAAAAGACCAAACTACCTTTCTAGTGTTATATTCTTTTCACTTTATCAAATTTCCACTTTAGGTTTGACAATTATACACTTTTATCATATATTAGAAGACGTCAAACATTATCAAGCAATTTGCCTATATCGATGGAGAGGTTTGGATTAAAATGTGAAGCCAAGCTGATCGGGCACAAACCATGGTTAATCGAGATGGAGGTGCAGCTTGCCTAACATGGTAATGGTCCACCATGATCGGCAGTGATGATCTTTCATGACTCAGTGGATTTGGCCACGGTTGCTTGATGTTCGTTGGTGATTATTTATTGATGTGTAGGGTTTGGCCATAGATCCATAAAGTCAATCGATGTGGATGCCTTGAAGGTCGAGATCAACAATTCCATCATGATCAAACTCCTTCGATTCACTACCGTGATGTATTGGTCAAATACTATTACTGAATCGAACACCAAAGAAAAACCCAGGTCGATATTGACCACAAATCATCTTCTACCACAAACCTGTCATCACCAACAGAGTCAACGACAAGGATGCAATCAAAGATTACCCTACCGATTTGGCAATGTTCTTTACTTCAATTTATTGTCAGTGCCGAAGTGGGGTGGATTGGGAAGAGACCATATGTAAATAACTAGAGAAAAAGAGATGCGGATTGGAGAGAGGATTTTTGGGGCGATGGCTGAGGCAGATGTGGTAAAGTTAGGGCTTAGAGATTTTGAGAGAAAGAGAGGGGATTGGAGAGGAGGTGAGGAGAGGGGATGGTGGCAGAGATTTTATTTGGCGATTTGGGTGGTAGTTCTTGTTCGCGAGGGTGGCAACCATGGGGTTTCATTGAGGTGGGACAATCGTTTAGGTTGGTTTGTGACAAAGGATGAAGAGATGGGGTTTTCAGTTTAGTTTTGGGTTTTAGTGGTGGTGGTGCTTCATTTGATAGAAATGGGGATGTTGATTTTGGGTTGTGATTTAATTGAGGTGGTGGTTCTTCACTATTGTGTACGGTGGAGGTGGTGTTGATAGTTGGTGTTGATGGATCAATGATGGATGATCAATACATGTTTGGGTTTCAACTGGGTTTCTAGTGGCATGCAATGGTTTTTTGGGTTGAATTGATGGTGGCGGTGGTGGTGTTTGATGACTTGAGTTGTCTATTTATGTATAATTGGATAAGGGTAAAAATGTCAACAAATAGTCATTTCATATGTTCTAAGGTATTTTTGAATTTTTAGATAAAAAATACCATGACATCAGTAATTTTCGTACATACAAACCTGATAGGGGAGATTAATGTTACAGAAGGTACACTAACAAGGGTGATAAACATTGAATTTTATACATTCTTGCACCTTTATTTATGTATTTTGTTCTCATAACTGCACATATTGTATAATTTTTACGTGTTTTTATGTTTTTGATGATTTTAGGTTCAAAGTCATAATTCAGCGTAATTTGACTCATTTATTAGTTCAAGAATGCATTCCTATGTCCTGTCGTACTTTATGGAAAGTCCACATTAAGGAATAATGAATGACGTGTCAAGACCAGAGTCGAAAAGTTAAAGAGTTGAAGATCTGCAGAAGAAGGAAGATCGATGCATTGAAGTGCCCACTTCGATGTATCGCAGCTTCGATGGATCGAAGTCCTTACTTCGATACATCGCCCAAACCTGCAAAATATATTTTTCTGTAGATATTTTCTTCACTTGCCACTTGTCCAATTTTGTTTGGATAAAGTCTTGAAATGAATTTCTATGATATTTTGAGCCTCATATCAGTTATATAGCTAGGAAATATGTAAGAATAGGACATATCACAATTCTTGTAATAGAGAGCATATATAGAATTCCAGAGAGAGAAAGTGAAGTTCTAGAGAGGGAAAGCTTCAAAGAGGGCTTTGTAAGGCCTTGAAGACCATTTTGAGCATGGGACCATCTCTGTCTATGGAGTGCTTCCAGCCCATCATGATCAACTATTCCTTTTCTAGGGTTTTGACAAACCCTAGCCTTGTAAATATGTTCTAACTTCAATGAATTGAAAATTTTTATGTATTGTTATATATATGTTGATTCGAGTGTGAGTGTGACTCAAAAAGTATATCAATTAAAAATTTTCACACTTTGCAATAGAATGAATTCCTTGCAGAATAGAGCTATCGAAAGGGGTATCGTACCTCAGGGATTATGGTTTGATGAGTTAGAATACGAAATTAATTCTAAATAAATTTAGAAGAAAAGAATTTTGATTTTTAAACTAAACTAATTAAAAAGTAAAATAAAATAAAACAAAGTAAATAGAAAGTGAAGATAATAAGAGAGAAATCTAGGGTATTTGACTTCACCACTAACTCCACAATCAATGATCAATTGAATCAATTATGGGGAATTACATCATGCATTAGTGGTGTCGGTGGCTATAAGCCCACCTTCATCCGTCAAGAAGATAACATATGATTAAGGCTAAGTCATGGACTATCTTTGATTGGCATGGGCGATTTGCCTGACTACTCTAATCTAGGGTGCAGTATGGTTCATCTTCTCTAGGTATAATCCATCAAATCTTTTAATGATATATTCAGTGATTACCATTGTGTAATAACCTCTCTCATGATCACTAGAAAACAAGAGATATTGAGTTCAATACAACAACTAAATATCTAAGACAAGATAAGAAATCATTGAAACTGAATTTACAAGACTTTTATTGCTCAATTCTATAATAAGAATCCTCTAAATTACACAATCTATGTATGTATATAAAGGTCCCCAATAATTAAAATAATCAAACCATTGATGCTTTGTTAGGGCTACATCGAAACCCTAGTGGATCAACTAACCGCTCATGGTAGAAGAAGAAGCTTCAACTGTTGAGGAAGAAGGTATCATCTTCATGAATTATGCGTATGACTTCGTTTTCCAATGGCTCTGTAAAGTATGTTTCTATTCTCTTCTCAGCCCTCTCAGACTCTCCAATCTCTGTAATCTCTCTCATCTTAGCCTCCAAGTCTTCATTTTATGCCCCCAAGAGAATACACCAAAGTCCTAATCCAATTAAGAATTAATTAGGTTTTCCTGTAGCACTAATCAGGTAGGTTTTTTCTGCTGACGTTCAGCCTAACTTTTGACCCACTAGAAGTTTGATTCACGGAATTTCCGCGAAATACAAAAGTGTGCAGAATCAAATTTCATTCAACCTACGCTAAAATTAAGTCGATTTGAGACTCGGAAATAAGACTTCTGGTCTATTTTCCAAAACGAGATTAAGACTGTATTATGCGCAGATTTGGGTTTCAGGCCCGAAACCTTCTTAAGCAGCTGTAATTCTCTTGGACCTCTTCCTTGGGCTGATTTGAGTTGAAATAAATAGTTGAATGAATCTCCTTAAAGTAGGCTTCATCTAACCATCTTGGATGTCTTCTTTAAAAGCCCAAAATCATGATTTTAACTGAAATAATCATTAAGGCCCTGAAAATACAGAAAACACTAAAACAAAGTAAAATAACAAAATAATCTATCATTAAGAGAATAAAATACATAAGTTAAGAGGATAGAATGCGTAACATTCAACGCCTATCATATGTCTCTTGCCTTGAGCCTTATATAAATATAAGTTTACAAATTCTTCATATTCATGTGTTGTAATTTATCTTCTTGTCTTAGAAATCTTTAAATTCCTCGCATGCTCCTCAAACACTTGTAAGTTTCACAAGGACTATAAGTGATGGCTTAAGACTAGTTTTCATTATAACATGCATAGGTAGATTTGCATAGTCCATGCTTAGAGACGGTGATTTCGCTACACTTAGGTAATTAGATAATTAGGAAAGTAGGTAGGTAGGGAAATCACACATTTCGAAGATGAATTATAGTATATTAAGGTGTGTGTATTCTCTTGGCGACATCGTTGTATGTGGGACTTGTCAACGCGTTATTTAGTAGACATCTGCATGAATTCCTCCATTATATTGTAGTAACCCTTGTGGACGGGTGTGAGTGGGCGGGTGCGAAGATGGACACTAAGCTGAGCTACCACACTGACAAGGTACAGGGTGCTCAATCCCACATCGCCTGGGTGTGGAGAAGGGGATGTGTTTATATGTAGTACGTTCTCTTCAAATGGTTTGAGGCCTTTTGGGGTTAACCCAAGAGTAAAACCGTGCGGGCTCAGGCCCAAAGCAGACAATATCATACCATGTGTTGGAGCAGGGTGTTACAGTTGGTATCAGAGCCTGAACCCAGCCAGAAGTGTGCCGACGAGGACGTCGGGCCTCGTAGGGGGGTGGATTGTAGTAACCCTTGTGGACGGATGTGAGTAGGCGGGTGCGAAGATGGACACTGGGCTGAGCTACCACACTGACAGGGTACAGGGTGCTCAATCCTACATCGCCTGGGTGTGGTGAAGGGGATGTGCTTATATGTAGTATGTTCTCTTCAAATGGTATGAGGCCTTTTGGGATAAAACCCAAGAGCAAAACCGTGCGGGCTCAGGCCCAAAGCGAACAATATCATACCATGTGCTGGAGCGGGGTATTACATATATTCATTTGAAGTGTGACATACTACGAGGCTAGTGGTGAAGTTTACCCTAGTCCTTTACCCTCTCTCAAAACTTTGTATTTAAATTATATTTTATGCTTTCAAAGTAGAGTAAGAAAATAACCAACACTCAATTGTGATTTAAACAAGAACCAACCCTCAACCTTTAGTGAGTTATACCTACATAGTTTTTGTGAGATTGACACCCTCAACTTAGTGCCCTATCCTTCAAGGATTCGTTCCA
The DNA here is from genome assembly GCA_026545225.1 of Cornus controversa. NCBI lineage: Eukaryota > Viridiplantae > Streptophyta > Magnoliopsida > Cornales > Cornaceae > Cornus > Cornus controversa. The sequence goes on along the minus strand of CM048846.1, from coordinate 62,910,927 downwards.
TTGGGAGTGGTAATTTATAAATTGCGAGTAGCGCAACCATACACAACAATTTTTGGTGTCGTTGCCGGGGACTACGGTTGAATTGCTAAATTAGAGGATTAAGTCTAGTTTAAATTTTAACTATACTCATTCTTTACATTCTTTATTTGTAAGTATCTTTATCTTTATTTCTAAGGTGTTTCATTGTAGGTACTTATCTAATAAAGGCATCAAGACTCAAGCTTGGACACTTGTGAGTAGAATACCCAACTTTCTTGCACTTAGGAATTCAATTTTGTTTTTTCATATAGTTTAAAATTTTTGGTTTATTCATATGCAAGGTAGGAGATCGTTGTCATTACTTTTGTTGCTGTGTGACTTTGAACTTGAACGAACTCTTAAACAACATAGTAGCATTCCTAGGGACCCTATATTGTTTAGAGAACGTATGAGAGAAACTATGACAAATAATGATAACCAAAACACTCAACAATATCCCGTTTTACCACCCCCACCAGACGGTGAGATTCTTCGAGATTTTTATGTTCCATCTACCTATACATCTCCTTCTTGTATTCATTTTTCGAATGCAGGGAGGAATAATTTTGAAATCAAATCCTCAACAATTAATCGTCTTAGTTATTTTCATGGGCTTCCAAACCAAGATCCATATAAACATATTGATGAATTCTTAGAAGTGTGTTCGACTCTACAGTTGAATGCACAAGCGAAAGACAACTTAAGACTTCGTCTTTTTCCTTTCTTGCTTAAGCATAAAGTCAACTGTAGAGGTCTTGCCGACACCATACTATTCTTAAATTGCAATTGGTGTAAGGATTTTACAATGGTCTAGGAGAGCCCCACAAACAAATGGTTGATGCTAGTTGTGGAGGTACGTTCTTTCTAAAAAGTCTCGATGAAGCGTGGATACTCTTTGAGAACTTGAGCAAAAATTCATCTCATCATTCTTTTAATGAAAGGAATAATAAGGTAATTACTCCTCTTAACGCCTAAACTGAAAGTAATTTTGAAATGCGTAAAGAGCAAGCAACCAATAGGAAGATAGAGGCCTTAGAAAAGAAATTAGATTAAGTCATGTTAGCCGGGTCTTCTTCTTCTTCTTCTTCCCCTCCTACCATTCCTAATCCTACCCTTCATCCCATATATGATGTGTGTTCTTTTTTCTCTAGTCTCTCTCATTATATAAAAGGATTGCCCTCATACGGGGCAATACCCTGAATTCTCTCAAGAGCAAGTACATGCACTTTATTCTAGACCGAGTCAAGGATCCTATTAAAACTCTTATAATCCCGAATGGAGAGATCCAAATCAATTCCAATATGAAAACCAAGGCTAATATCAAGGACCTCAGGGACCACATAGACAGCAAGGTCAATCTCAAGTCCAACCTAGACCTTATCAACCCAATTCAAATTCAAGTTTCTACTACACTCCCAATCAACGACCTTCTCGAAACCTCAATTTTGAGGAAAAGGTTTTGGCTGCATTAGGCAATATTTAAAGTAATACTCAAAAGATCGACGCCCACTTGCAATCTATTGCAACAATAGAGTCCCAATTGAGACAGCTAGCTAACGCAATGAATCGTAAAGAAAGTGGAAAGTTTTCAAGCCAAACGGTGGCAAACCCTAATGGAGTTCAAGTAATTGATGATGTTTCTCATTCCTTTGAGTTTAACAAAGAACAAGCTCAATCAATTACTACTCTAAGGAGTGGTAGAGTGCTAGAAAATTCGATTGACAAAATGAGGGAGAAAAAATGTGAACGTCCTTTAAATCCAAACATTCCCATTTTTAATCCAAATGATATTCCTATAAATCCAAAAGAGTTATCTAATAATCTAAAAGATAAAGGAAAGGAAAAGATCATTGAAGCTAAATTCTCATCTATTCCAATTCAAGAGGCTTCATATGAACCACCTATTCCCTTTCCTCAAAGATTAAGGGAACCTTCTCAATTCGGTAAACAAAGAGAGAAATTGCAAGATATGATAGAAATCTTCAAACAAGTGAAAATCAATCTTCCTCTTCTTGATGCTATAAAATAAATTTCTTCCTATGCTAAATTTCTAAAGGGCTTATACACTCAAAAGCATAAATCTAGGAACCACATTCCTAAGAAAGTCCAATTAACTGAGCAAATGAGTTCAATTCTCCAAAATAATACCCCTCCAAAATTCAAGGATCCGGGTGCCCCAATAATCTCTTGTGTCATTGATGACCATGAATTTGAGAGGGCCCTCCTTGATTTAGGAGTAAGTGTTAACTTACTTCCTTACTCGGTTTATTAGAAATTAGAGCTAAGAGAACTTAAGCCGACCACAGTTGTGTTGCAACTTGTCGACCGTTCGGTGAGGCAATCGCGTGGAATAATTGAGGATGTTCTAATCAAAGTGGACAAATTTTATTTTCTGGTGGACTTCATAGTCCTTGACATCGAACCTGTCTAAAATCCTATAAAGCATACTTTGATCATCCTAGGTCGTCCATTCTTGGCTATGGCTAACGCTTACGTTAATTGTTGTACCAAGGTGATGGACATCTCCTTTGGGAATATGACTGTGAGGTTGAATACCTTTGACTCATCTCAACACACTTCCAATGATGAGAACGAATGCTATGGGTAGCTAATGTGCATAAACTTGTGTACACGTCTCACTGTAGACGGTAAACTTGGCAAACATTTTTGCGGTCCTATCATGCTCCGTGTGACCCTTCAAATCCAAAAAGGAATGTATCTAAATATTTTTAAGGTATCTGAATTGAAGGTGAGAGATTTGAATTGAGGGTGAAACTTAATTTCACTTGGGGCAATTTTACAAACTTCAGTCAAAGAGAGCTTTGATACATCGAAGTGCCCACTTCGATGCATCGACATTAGCTTCGATGCATCGATCTTTAAAAAGTCCAAATTTTCTACCAATTTCAGCAGCCTTCGCACCTTGCGCCGATAGATGGTTGATGCATCAACAAGATCGATGCATCAAAATCTCTATTTTGATGCATCATCAATGATGATGCATCGAAGTAGCCACTTCGATGCATCGTACCGAAGCACATGGCTGCACACGCAGTCACTTAATATTCAAATCTCTTTTCTCTCCCTTTCATTTCTTCCTCTCTTTGTCGTGAGTTCATCTTTTCTCTTTCGTCTGAATTCCCCACAAACACCCCACCTCCTCCAAAGTCCAAAATCATCCAGTTAAATACACATTTGAGCATCCTTGAAGGCAATTCCATGCTTCGCCAGCCTTGGACGGCCCAGTTGGTCTTCTGCTAGGTAGAAGCTTTCTTTGGGATTTTTAAATTCTCATTTTTGATTTTATGGAATTATTAGAGGTGTAGTTTGTTGATTTTGAGAATATTGGGTGAAGTTTGGGGGAAATTGTGACCCTTTTGACTCTATTTGAGATTGGAGGTACCTTCGAGTCAATTAAGTTATGGATTTGAGACCCACCACTAAGGGCTGTCGAGCACTTTATTTACTCAATCCTTGAGGACGAGCTTGAAATCCATTTTTTATGTGGTGATGGTCCGAAACAAGGCTCCTACAGGAGTTATTCGAGACGTCCCGAGTCGGCAATGGAAGAATCAGGGACTTATACTCAAAAGTTTGATAGTGGCATCGAATTTTGAGGATGACCGCTATGCTCGTTGGAGTCTCGATGCCTTACGGGACCGTGGTCTCCTACCCTTGCTATCTCCTGCAGTTGATATAGCTTACTTATGGCTTGTACAAGCTTTTTATATGAACCTCAGATATTAATGTGCAGAGCTCAGGATTTTGAGGACTACTGTGGATGGCACGGCTCTTGCCATTACCGCCACCACTATTGTAGAGATCACCGGGATGCCCCATGTGCAACCCGATTTTATTGAGCCGGGTGAGGACCATTTTGTATTCCTTGAGCTTCCACAGGATCTCACACTCTCTCACATGGTGAGAGAACTATGTCGAGGGCATTTTACCAATTATAAGAATAACGCCACAAGAAAATCTTTGATACCTCGGCATTGGTGGTTTTTGGATACCATACTTCATAAGAATGCTCACCATTTTGGGCATTCTATCAAGCACCGGGGTGAGTTCTTAGAGGCCCTCTACGCAATGGAAACTGGGTGTTGGTTTTTTGTGCCCGCTATTATATGGGGCCAGCTTCACAAGGCCTGGGACCAACTGATTCAGAAGCCAAATAAGAAATCTCCTTCGATGAAGCTTCCATTCTCCTACCTCATTATTACCTTTTTGACTCGGATGACTTTTAAGTTTGAGGACTCTGAGATTACCAATGGACTGTCGCCACGTTTTGCTCTCCAGAGTTGGAGGAAGATGGTGGCCCATATGTCCACCTTGCCCTGAGTAGCCCCCAAGGTTGATGTGCCGGGAATGAGTTCCGAGGATTATGAGTACCTCGTTGATGGTATAGTCTATCTGACAGCCGATAGCGCGTCTTTAGACAGATTTTGATATGTAGTGTTAGGCTACTATAGAGGAGTGCCGTGTAGTAGCAAAGTACAGGAGACAGACTGAGGAGCGCTTGGATGCTCTTAGTGCTAACGTACACGCCCTTTTGGAGGGGTAGGATTGCCTTGTGCGACTATTGAGCCGATCTCGTGGCATGGATCCTTTTGCCTCTACTTCTACACCACCGCCGCCATCTCAGCAGTAGTTTTAGTTTCTTTTCTTTTTGTTTTATATTTCTTTCAGTTATGTTTTTATGTACATATAGTCATTGACCTGTCTATTGCCTTGTTGGCTCTCATTTTTGTTGTTTTTTTTTAAGTAATTCTTTTGTATTCCATAAATTTCGGCATTTGTACTCACACATGTTTGAATTAATGGAATATTATCAGCTTTTTGTTATCTTTACTTTATTCTGTCTTTTCTTTTATTTACTTTCTAGTGAATGTATGTTATGTTGGTATGTACTTGTGCAGGTTTTGATGCCCCACGTATTCGGCACATAACCACGTACCCGTGTACCCACTACCCTTACACAGTCAATGTTTTGACTTTTTGAAACCCATCAACCCACCGATAACATTGTTCTAATTCTTCTTAGTTCAAACATTGGGGACAATGTTTAATTTAAGTTTGGGGGTACGATACACTTGCATACACTAGTTGCTTTATAAATTTTTGTACATATTACATTTTTATTTCATGTTTGCCATGATGTCTTTCTATTTGAAGATGTGATACCTATAACATCATCAATAAATGCATCTTGTAATTAGAAACTTTGGCATGACATTCGAAAATACTTGACTTTTGAAATTTTGTGTTAGGATAGAATGGTCTACATTCTTGTTTAGTCTTTGAATACTGTACAGTTCTTTCCCTAAATTTGTCCTTAACAGCACAAACACGCACACATACATTCAATTGTGGGGTACATTGTATGGAGAATTTTGAAAACGTTTGTTTTTATTTGAATTGCTTAAAGAACGAATTGCTTTAGAAAAATCAAAAGCTAAAAAAAAAAGAGAGAAGAAAGAAAAAGAAAACTAACACACAAAATAAATTTGGTAATAAGCTTTCTCACTCATTAAACCGGGCCTCTATGCCTTATGAAGCATGGAGTGTTCGCGTCTCAAAGGTGTGCAAGGTTGAGCAATAAAGAAACAATTGGCTTGTTTAAGTTCGAAGCCTAATGAGCTCGGTTGTTAAGTCCTAGGGGTGCTTTTCCACCCAATGCCCTAAAACCGTCCAGTTTGGGAGTCATTGACCCAACACTGTTACATGGGCTTACTAGAAAGCTTAAAGGACTTAGGCATTGCATGGCCGATTATGCTCAATGTTTATAAATATTTTTGTAGTTAGTGTTATGCTTTGGTGATCTAACGGATGTTTTCCTTATTCTCCATTAACAACAATAAACCACACATTTAAGTGTATGTTCACTTTTCAAAGAGAATTTTAGGGTTTGCACTTGTATGTGTATCAGACTGACCATTATGTGGGGACCGTCGCCTAATTATGATTTTTGATAGTTATTTCTATTGATGTCTAGATAGCTCCATAATACTTGTTGCACTTGTTATTTTGAGCATACATTGGGGTATCACTCTTCTCTAGATGATGACTAAGCAAACCACCAATTTTGCATACTTTTGTGAGTTTAACAAGCGTGTTAAACCTAATGAGACTTCACTCATCCACTAGACGTGTCTAGGAGTTTAAAAGGCTTGTTGTATTCGTTAAATGCAGCTGTGTTTCCCATGATAGCAAAATTAGAGTTTTTTTTTTTTTTTCATTTTTGTATTACTAAGGGACTAGCAATATCTAAGTTTGACGGTGTGATAAGCGTTGAATGTTATACATTCTCGCGCCTTTACTTATGTATTTTGTTCCCATAACTGCACATATTGTATAATTTTTACGTGTTTTTATATTTTTAATGATTTCAGGTTCAAATTCAGAATTCGGCGTAACTCGAATCTATTATTAATTCAAGAATGCATTCCTATATTTTGCTATACTTTATGGAAAGTCCACATTAAGGAATAGTGAATGATGTGTCAAGACTAGAGTTGAAAAGTTAAAGAATTGAGAAGGAAGATCGATGCATCAAAGTGCCCACTTCGATACATCACAACTTCGATGCATTGAAGTCCCTACTTTGATGCATCGCCCAAACCTGCAGAAGATATTTTTCTACAGATATTTTCTTCACTTTCCACTTGTCCAGTTTTGCTTGGATAAAGCCTTGAACGAAATTTCTATGATATTTTGAACCTCATATCAGTTATATAGCTAGAAAATATGTAATAATATGATATATCACAATTCTTGTAATATAGAGCATATATAGAATTCTAGAGAAAGAAAGTGAAGTTCTAGAGAGGGAAAGCTTCAAAGAGGGCTTTGTAAGGCCTTGAAGACCATTTTGAGCATGGGACCATTTCTGCCTACGGAGTGCTTCCAACCCATCATGATTAATCATGCTGGAAAGTCCCGTTGACGTTGACACATCTAGCAATGAAAGTCCGTAGACCGATTTCCCTCGGTCGAGCTCCTTCAAAAAAAAGTAGAAGACTTTATGAATATTTTTAATTAATAATTCGCTCTTTAAGCGACCCACAAGCTGGGAACCATAGTCTTGTAAATATGTTCTAACATCAATGAATTGGGGATTTTTATATATTGTTGTGTATATGTTTCTTGCCTAGAGCCTTATATAAATATAAGTTTACAAATTCTTCATGTTCTTGTGTTGTAATTTATCTTCTTGTCTTAGAAATGCTTAAATTCTTCACATGCTCCTCAAACACTTGCAAGTTTCGCAAGGACTATAAGTGATGGCTTGAGACTAGTTTTCACTATAACATGCATAACTAGATTTGCATAGTCCATGCTTAGAGACGGTGATTTCGCTACACTTAGGTAATTAGATAATTAGGTAAGTAGGTAGGTAGGGAAATCATACATTTTGAAGATGGATTATAGTATATTAAGGTGTGTGTATTCTCTTGGCGACGTCGTTGTACGTGGGACTTGTCAACGCGTTATTTAGTACACATCTGCATGAATTCCCCCAATTCATTTGAAGTGTGACATACTACGAGGCTAGTGGTGAAGTTTACCCTAGTCCTTTACCCTTCTCTCAAAACTTTGTATTTAAATTATATTTTATGCTTTCAAAGTAAGGTAAGAAAACATCCAACACTCAGTTGTGATTTAAACAAGAACCAGCCCTCAACCTTTAGCATGTTATACCTATGTAGTTTCTGTGGGATCGACACCCTCAACTTAAAGCCCTGTCTTTCAAGGATTCGTTCTATTGCGAGTGGTAATTTATAAATTGTAAGTAGCATGGTAAAGTTAGGGCTTAGAGATTTTGAGAGAAAGAGAGGGGAATGTTGGTGAGGAGGTGAGGAGAGGGGATGGTGGCAGAGATGTTATTTAGCGGTTTGGGTGGTAGTTCTTGTTCGCGAGGGTGGCAACTATGGGGTTTCTGTCACGCCCTAATTTCCAATACTCAAAAACCAAGGGTGATTGTGTAATAAACCATCACCTCTGACCATTATTTCCACTATAGCACCTTGCTCTGGTACCATGTTGTCATGCCCTTACTTTCCTATACCAAGATTGATATAGAAAGTGGAGGTGAACGATGAAAGTCTCACCCAGTTCATACTTATAAACCGCCCAATTCCAGAACCCAACTCCTTGTATGCTTGGTATTTTAGATTTATTCTTTGTCCATTGGAAAGAGCATCTTAAAATACTCGATTTCAAAAAAAAAACTACACTCAATTCTGATCTAAAATGAATAAGTTACACCCGTTTGAAGTTTGGACCAATCCCGGAGCTTACTCGTAATTACAAGGGCGATTTTGTTCATTTACTTCTAATACACAACCTCAATCACCAAACCAACATAGGATCATAATTGCGTATGTACAATTACTTATGATGTCGCACATGGTCCCATATTCCCTCCTTAAATAATTCTCTAATTTTATTTCAACAAACACACTAAGCCACACACTTCGATGCATCGAAGTGGTGACTTCGATGCATCGAACTTGCGATGCATCGAACAAGATACGAAGTATTTTGTGATGTGTACTGGATTTTTGTTCGGAACCCTCATCTTTAATTGACGATGCATCGAAGTATTTTACAATGCATCGACACACTTCGATGCATCAAAATGGTGACTTCGATGCATCGAACTCACCTAGCTTGGAACACTAACAAAACATAAAGTGATAATAATCACAATTCTCCTCCCAATCCATTCTTCTAACAAACAATCATATAACATAATTATATTCCCAACAAATCTCCAAACATCACCATTTAATACCACCACACACACTTGCAACACAAAAATGATAATTCACGTATTATCATACACCTATTGCAAAAAAATATCATTTTTACATAATCCTCACAAGTTAGCAACTTATCACATATAATTGAAAGTTTCATACATGCTTCTTATCCAAAAATAAGTACAACACTTCTAAACTAATCCACATGCCACAAGTCGGCATGGAAGTCCATACACATGTCTCGAAAGACGTAAAAGCCCAAAAATGATATTCTTCTGCTCTAGGTCCAACTCATGATTGTGCATCCTCAACCACCTCCTTGTCATGTCCTAAAAATGTTAGTGTAGGGGGATGAGCAATTTTCAATGGGCTCAGGGTTAATGTATTGTGCAATCCATTCAAGGCCACATTTCATATTTAATGCATAAAACACAACTCATGTCTATCAACTACGTGTCATGCTCCCTAGCATTCTAGTTGCAAGCTTAAAAGCTCAATTCGTTTACGTCATGGCATAGACATCAATTATAACTTGACAACCATATAAAACGTATTTCATACACATAGTACATTTCCATCATACATGTAACATATGACAAGGATAAAAAATGGATAAACATCCACACAACTCATGTAATTCACTTAAGTTACGCATAAGACCCAACGCACTCTCTCGGATTTGGTTCACACTCACCCACACACAAGATAGGTACCAAAGTCCCATATCTCAAATTCTTAGTTATTTCGGGCTACTAACCCATCCGGTTACCATCCACTTGCGCAAGGTTGAGGTCTTTCAACCCCAAGGAGATATGTTCCCCCTCTATTTCCTATGAGCCACTTCCAAGACACACCCCACACTCATACAAAATATTTCACATTTTGCATACAGATTCACAAGTTTGATGTAGTGCACCCATTATATGTCTTAGTTCAATTCTATCATGTCACACAAGGCTCATAAGAATACATATAGATAATTAACCCCCAAAAGTAGGTTTCATCATTTATTCCCCAAAATCCCATATATACAATTTAAGCTCTATTTTGCACATATATGCAATTCATGTAATACAAAACATATATTAATCATTTCTAACAAGAGAAACCTATATACATCACTTTAAGATATAATGTTTCATGACAAACCATACACTTTCATATATCACATGAAAAGAAAACATCTATTTTATGCTTATATATGAAATATCACTTGAATAAGAAGACACAAAACACACCCCTACCTCAATACCTTTAGTTTCAAGTTATCTCGCACTTTCACCAACACCAAAATTACCTAACCGTGACTTTGTTTGGTTTCAAGCGAAGCTTTTGCCTTGTAGAACACACTTCCCTTCTTTGGCGCCTTTCAAATCAAGCCCTAACACCTTCTAATTTTAGAGAGAAGAAGAAGAACACAAAGAAGAGAGAAAAGAGAGGTTCACGGATGATTTGAGAGAGAAAATAAGCTATAAATATCTGTCTCCCAGATATTTATAAGCCCTAGGGCGCAAAAAGACCAAAACGCCCCTAGTTCACTTAATGTACCTTCCCGACCTCCGTTTTTGAATCTGAAAAAAGCTATGGACTCAAGATCACTTTCACGTCTCTCTAAATATTCTAATTGGTCTATAATCAAAAATAAAAAATTTTAAAAAAATATCCGGATTTCCAGAGTTATTAAACCTCATCCTGGGACCCCCATTGACCAAAAAGTCAAACTTTTTCAAAAGTTTCCAAAACTTTCCAAAACTCTAAAACAACTCTCCAAATATGTTTCCGAATTCAAAACACATTAAATATCATTCAAAAATGCATTTAAAGAAATAAATGATAAAAAATGAAAATCGGCCAAAATTTGGCACGGTCTCTATAGTTTCATTGAGGTGGGACAATCGTTTGGGTTGGTTTGTGACAGAGGATGGAGAGATGGGGTTGATAGAAATGGGGATGTTGGTTTTGGGTTGTGATTTGATTGAGGTGGTGGTTGTTCACTATTGTGTACGGTGAAGGTGGTGTTGATAGTTGGCATTGATGGATCAATGATGGAGGATCGATATATGTTTAGGTTCCGACTGGGTTTCTGGTGGCATGCAGTGGTTATTTGGGTTGAATTGATGGGGTGGTGGTGTTGTTTGATGACTTGAGCTGTTTATTTATGTATAAATTGGATAAGGGCAAAAATGTCAACAAATAGTCATTTCATATGTTCTAAGGGTATTTTTGAATTTTTAAATAAAAAATACCATGACATCAGCAATTTTCATACAGGCAAAGCTGATAGGGGAGATTAGTGTTACAAAAGGTACACTAACAAGGGAGTATAGTATTATTTTTGAAAATAAGGGGGAGGTATTTGTCATTTTGCCTATTTACAGGGGAGGTCAGTATAATTTACCTTTTTATTTATAAGTGATATGAAAGAAAGGTTCATATCTTGACAGAAATGGAATTGAGAAGAGCTGGAGACATTGTATTGGGAATTGTTTTGAGTTGTACATATTATAAAATTAATTGGTGCACGAGAGACACTGTCCCAGGGTTAACGGGTCCCTAAAACTAGTAAATGGAAAGTTTTATCTCTTTACAATACCAATTATCCATTAGATATTAATGCATATGGGATGAATTAATTGTTGAGACCCACAATTAATACATGCAGAATATATAAGATGAAATTATTTCATGATTTATATCATGAATGATAAATCGACACCTTTATTATAGCATTATTAATTAATTTAAATTCATCTTTTCAAATCTCAGTCCTCACACCTAACTTATGAAAGGGCTCTAGCTTTGCCACATTCATGATTGCAAACTGTGAATATATGATATATATCATTTTCCATTAAAACATTTAGGGGCCCAAAATTAATAAATCCTTGGCTTCTTGACTGCTGTAATGATGAGAGAAAGGAAAAAAAGGTATATCATGAGGAGAGGAGAAAACACGCGAGGAGGGATAAAAATAATAAAAATAAATAAAAACTAAGAGTTTTAATTAATAAATAAATAAAAGTAGGAAAGGGGAGAAAAACTACAAAGAAAACTTTTATTACTCTCAAAATGTTGCAAGTGGGCCAAGTGGGTTCATTCCCACATAAATGTATATCTATCTAACTGATTGATATTTTGCACCTTCTCTCAATGCCTATATATATTTGGTATCAGTATGTTATAAAAAATATAGACTTCTTTGAACAGCAATCAACTTTTCTCTTCTTCTCTATTATACGGCTCTCTCTCTCTTCATCTCTAATATCCATCTTCTATCTCTAAATATAATAGTATAGTAATCTATATATATATATATATATATATATATTCTACTATTATACAACACGTTATTAGCATGAGGTTCTGACTAACGGAGAAGACAATTTCATTTTTCACTTCCAAGTAAAAGGTACAAAAATTATGTTTATGTCATTTCAATAGATAAATATTTCTAGACATATATCTATAAATATATCTATATATATATATAGATAAATATATAATATCTCTATAAATATATCTATACATATATCTATATATATATATAGATAAATATATAGTATATATGTATATATAAAGTCCTTCCCGATTGCAAAGTGACATGTTCATATTTATATTATTTTATTCTGTCAATATACTTACATATATATGTATATATAAAGTCATTCCCGATTGCGAAGTGATATGTTAATATTTATATTATTTTATTATGTCAATATACTTACATATAAAATTTAACAATATTTCTCTTCCAAATATATAGTATACTGATAATGTCAAATCTTGCAACCCTTGACTTTACTGCCCTTGATATTTCGGGTAGAAATTATCTATCATGGATTCTTGATACTGAGATCCATTTAGATGCTAAAAATTTAGGATAGACGATCAAAGAAGGAAATAAAGCATTAATGCAAGAACGGGCAATGGCAATGATTTTCATTCGCCACCATATACATGAGGATTTAGAATCCGAGTATCTTACACCCATTCGTACTATGGAAAATTTTGAAAGATAGGTTTGAACATCAAAGAACTATAATCCTTCCAAGAGCTCGAGACAACTGATCAAAATTGAAGTTGTCTGATTATAAATCAGTAATAGAATATAATTCAGCTCTATTCCGAATTAGCTCCCAAATGAACTTATATGGAGAGCCTAAAAATGATGTGTATATGTTAGAAAAAATATTTACCACATTTCATCCCTCGAACTTGCTCGTCCAACAGCAGTATCGAGAGAGACATTTTATAAGATATTCTGAGTTGATATCTTGCTTATTAATGGCTGAACAAAATAATGAGCTCTTATTAGAAAACCACATATCCCGTCCGACTGGATCAACTTCATTAACTGAAGCACATTCAACATCTTTTAATGGTCGCGGTCGTGGACGTGGACATGGTCGAGGACGTGGTCATGAATTTGGTCGTGGTCGTAGATTTGGCCGTGGTCATGGCAACGACAAAAATAATAATTATGGTGGTTATCCTTCATTTCAGTTTATTAGTAGGAACTACACATTATATTATCATGAAAGAAATGCAAGTGGGGCTAAGTAAGAAAAACTGAAAGGTGTGCCGAATGCACCCTCCAAGCAATATGAAAATGTTTATTTTCACTGTAGAATGAAAGGGCATTTGTCACAGACCTAACGAGTGCCCAAACACTTCGTTGAGCTATATCAAGCTTCAATCAAAGGAAAAGGGAAGGAAAAAGAGATTGAAACAAATGCTACCGAAAATTATGAACCGGTAGCCATCAATCATCTTGATATTTCAGATTTCTAAGAAGACCTCCCTGAAATAAATAATCTGTGGACTGATGATGGAAATATCCACATCGATTAGATAGTGTTAATTCCTTTGATTTTTATTTGTGTGTTATTAACAGTTTGGTTTGTAATTACACTTTTATTAATGTAATGAAGTTTATTTTTTTTTTAGAAAATGGATTTGATCAATGCATTGCCCACATCCAAGATAAATGATGAAGATATATGTTTGGTAAATAGTGCCACGACCCATACTATCCTGAGAGATAGAAAATATTTTTCTCATATAACATTTGATGAAGCTAATGTTAATACCATATCAGGTTCCATAGACCTGCTCGATGGTTCTGGAAGGGCTAATATTGTGCTACCATGTGGAACACAACTGCATATTGATGATGCTCTCTGCTAAACCAAATCCAAGAGATATTTGTTGAGTTTTAAAGATATACGTTATAACGGATATCATATTGAAACAATAAATCAAGGGAGTATGGAATGTCTATGCATTACATCAACTATTTCATGCCGAAAACATGTTTTAAAAAAACTCCTTGCTTTCTCTTATAGGTTATATTTTATAAAGATAAGAGCAATTGAATCACATGTAGTGATGCACCAGAAATGCTCTGACCCAAAGAATTTTATATTATGGCATAATCGCCTTGGTCATCCTGGGTTAACAATGATGCGTTGAATTATTAAAAATTCAAATGGGCATCCATTAAAAAATCAAAAAATTTTTTTAACAAGTGATTATACATGCACTGCATGCTCACAAGGAAAGTTATTTGTGAGGCCATCTCCTTCAAAAGTTGTTGTTGAATCCCCTGATTTCTTACAAAGGATTCATGGAGATATATATCGGCCTATTCACCCATCATGAGGACCATTTTGTTATTTTATGATTTTAATTGATGCCTCAACTCCATGGTCCCATGTCTATTTACTTTCTACTCGAAATGTAACATTTGCTAGACTTTTGGTCAAAACAATTCGTTTACGAGCACAATTTTTGGATTATCCAATCAAGGCAATTCGTCTTGATAATGCTGGAGAATTTACATCTAGAACATTCAATGACTATTGCACGATAATTGGCACTGATGTTGAACACCCTGTTGCACACACTCATACTCAAAATGGTCTAGCAGAGTCTTTTATAAAACGTCTTTAATTGATTACTAGACCATTACTTATGAAAATAAAACTCCCAATGTCAGCCTGGGGACATGCCATATTGCATGCAGCATCATTAGTTCGTATTAGATCAACTGCTTACCATAGTTTTTCACATCTACAACTTATGGTTGGTCAACAACCAAATATCTCTCACTTATGAGTTTTTAGTTGTTCTGTCTTTGTTCCTATTGCATCACCACAATGAACAAAAATGGGCCCTCAGCATAGACTTGGAATTTATGTAAGTTTTGACTCTCCATCTTTCATTAGATATCTTGAACCTATTATAGGAGATTTGTTTAAAGCAAGATTTGCTGATTATTGTTTTGATAAGGTGGTATTCCTACCATTAGAGAGAGAAATGACACAGCCTGAACAACAGCATGAAATCACTTGGAATGCCACGACATTATTACATTTTGATCCTCCTACAAATCAAAGAGAACTTGAAGTTAAGAGGATCATTCATTTGCAAAGTATTGCAAATCAATTTCCAGATGCATTTACTGATACAAATAAAGTGACACAATCTCATATCTCTGCTGCCAATTTTCTAGCACGAATAGATGTCCCTGCTGGACAATCTATAAGTATTTAATCTAAAACACACCTAAAGCGTGGGAGACCCATTGGTGCAAAAGATACTGTTCCTCGAAAGAGGAAAGTACAAGAGAAAATAGATAAAGAAGATGACACTCCTGAGGAGGCCATAATTACAAAGGGAGCGATAAAAGCCCCTGAAGAAATAATAACCCTTGATTAGGCACAAAAAGAGGTAGTTGTACCTGAAAATGATGAGATATCAATAAATTATGCAAAGAGATGGAATAGAAATAAAGTTCTTGTCCACAACATATTCTCTTTTGCAGTTACTCTTGATATTGCAAGAGATAATTAGGATCCAGAACCTCAATATGTTGACGAATGTCGACGCAGAAATGATTGGCCAAAATGGAAAGAGGCAATACAGGCAGAATTGACTTCACTGGCAAAATGTGAAGTGTTGGACCGATAATTCAGACACCTGAAGGTGTCAAGCTTGTAGGGTACAAATGGGTATTTGTACGAAAAAGAAATGAGAAAAATAAAATTATGAAATACAAAGCCCGCTTAGTGGCATAAGGTTTCTCATAGAGGCCTGGTATTGATTATGAGGAGACATATTCTCCGGTAATGGATGCAATTACATTTCGATTACTGATTAATTTGAAAGTCATAGAAAGGCTAAATATGCAACTAATGGATGTGGTTACAACATATTTATATGGATCACTTGATAGTGATATTTATATGAAAATCTCTGAAAGATTTCAAATGCCTGAACCAATCGCTTCAAAACCACGGTCGATGTACTCAATCAAGTTACAACAATTGTTGTACGGATTAAAGCAGTCTGGACGCATGTGGTACAATCGCCTTAACGAGTACTTAATCAAAGAAGGATATGTAAATAATCCGATCTGTCCATGCTTTTTCATTAAAAAATCAGGATCTGAATTTACAATTATAGCAGTATATGTTGATGATTTAAATCTCATGGGAACTCCTAATGAGCTCACCGCGACTACTGATTATTTAAAGAAAGAATTCGAAATGAAAGAGCTTGAAAAAATGAGATTTTGTCTTAGATTACAAATTGAGCATTTACCAAGCGAAATTCTTATCTATCAGTCAACATATATAGAAAAAGTTCTAAAGCGATTTTATATGGATAAAGCTCATCCATTAAGTTCTCCAATGGTCGTCCGATCACTTGATGTGAACAAAGATCCATTTCGTCCTCGAGAAGATAATGAAGTATTGATTAGTCCTGAAATTTCATATCTGAGTACTATTAGTGCACTGATGTACCTTACAAATTGCACACAATCGGATATAGCTTTTCTAGTCAACTTACTGGCACGGTACAATTCTGCACCAACCTGCAGACATTGGAATGGTGTCAAGCATATAATGAGATATCTTCGTGGGACCACTGATATGTGATTGTTTTATTCAAATAAATCAAAATTCCAATTAGTTGGATATGCAAATGCAGGTTATCTTTTTGATCCACATAAAGCTCGATCACAAACAGGATATGTATTTACTTGTGGTGACACTGCTATATCATGGAGATCCATGAAACAGACAATGATAACAACTTCTTCAAATCATTCTGAAATACTCGCAATTCATGAAACGAGCCGAGAGTGTGTTTGGCTAAGATCTATGATACAACATATTCGAGAAAACTGTGGACTCTCCTCAATAAATAATATCATAACGATATTATATGAAAATAATGCTGCATGTCTTGCTCAAATCAAAGGAGGCTATATCAAAGGAGACAGAACCAAGCACATCTCACCAAAATTCTTTTATACTCACGAGCTTCAGAAAAATGGTGATATTGATGTCCAGCAAATTCGTTCGTGTGATAATTTGGCAGACCTGTTCACTAAAACTCTGCTTACCACGACATTCAAGAAATTGGTTCACAATATTGGGATGCGGCAGCTCAAAAAAATTTCATATTGATGAGGGGGAGATTTTGTTTGAAAATGTATTACCATACTGCACTCTTTTTCCTTCGATCAAGTTTTATCCCACTGGGTTTTCCTGATAAGGTTTTAATGAGGCAGTTCTTGTATATGCAATACCATTTTCAGGTGCACAAGAATCTTGTACTCTTTATAATGTCATGAACCCAAGGGGGAGTGTTGCAAGTGGGTCAAGTGGGTTCATTCCCACATAAATGCATATCTATCCAACTGATTGATATTTTGCACCTCCTCTCAATGCCTCTATATATGTGGTATTAGTATGTTATAAAAAATAGAGACTTCTTTGAACAACAATCAACTTTTCTCTTCTTCTCTATTATACGACTCTCTCTCTTCATCTCTAATATCCATCTTCTATCTTCTATCTCTAAGTATAATAGTATAGTAATCTATATATATATATATTCTACTATTATACAACACAAAATCAATTATTACTTAGATAGAAATGAATATTGGATAGAATTAAATTTTAGGAGCCCCACTATTAATACATGTTATTGGTTGGGCCCTAAGTATAGAAGATAAATAAAATTTTTGAATACCTTTATTAGTGCATTCTATTGGTTGTACCTTAGGCGACTGGTTGTCCACATTGTATATTCATGAACCTGGTTTTCACCATTGTCAGTATAAATACTACATCAATAAGTGTCCTCTTGTCACTAAAAAAGAAGTAAGAGATATAGGCTCTGTTTGGATTGGTTTTTGAAAAGTAGCTTTTTGCTTTTTAAGCTCAAAAGCCATTTTGAAAAGTGTTTGGATTGGTTAGACTGAAAAGCTTCAGAGTTCAAAAGGCTTCTCTTTTTCTTATGTGTAAAAGCCGAAGTAAAAGCTTTGGCAAATAGGACCATAATATCTATGTTTATTTAGTTTCGTGAAAAGAAATTACATCTATGGTTAACAGCACATGACATAGTGAAAGTTAGTTTTTTGCAGCTGCCATATAACAAGTAAACATGTGTACTTTTGTTAGGAAATCACTACTGTTTAGATAGGTAAATTACTGTTTACATGAAATTTAAAAAGCATCCATGCGCATTGCTAAGCATACTTTATTTTTATTAATTCTTATTTTTGAACATATCTATATTACATTTAAGCATGGTATAATAACACAAAAAAGTCAATTTAATAGTCAAAAGTAGTTAAAAAAACTAATCATCTGATTTGAAATTTATTTGTTCTATTTACAATTCAAAATAATTATATCTTTCGAACATGATTAATGGTGCATGATAGTACCGTATGCACCGACGTACACTAGTGTGTATATATATATATATATATATATATATATATATATATAGATAGACACACTTACATATCAGTTAAAATCAATACTGAAAGTATACCATAGTAATACTCCTCTGACCAACAAAATGTTTGGCTACACAATGTGGAGTAGTGGTCCTCCACTGACTCAAATGCGGTAAGAATTGATAACCATGATTAAAATGGATAATTTTGATCCTTCAACACATTCTAAATAAGACTATAATCATTACCCATTTTCCAAAGGCATGATCAACTCACCCCTTTCAAAAGTGGGTAGAGGCTATCCATAATGTTTCATGCCAGACCCATTATATATATATATAATATCTGTAATGCTATGTTTAGCAGCCATGAATTCATCAGTCAAAGCATACCACATGAATGCTTATCAAGCCGAAAAGCAACCTGATAAATTGTTGCTTGCTTACCATATACTTGGTGACCAAACAGTCCCCTCCAAAGTGGCCGGCCACAAAACATCAATTCGAGAGTGCCACCTATACTGGCCAGTTTGAGCAGCCAAGCTAGAGATCAAAATTATCTTAATTGGAGTTGCACGCTTAGAATATATATATATATATATATATATTGGACTTCAAGTATTATATAGTTTGTGACAGAATAGTTTATCTTAAACCTTAAAAGTGGCACTGCATAGAATCACTCCCACATGAACATGAAATATAAAAAATGATCTTCTTTTAAGGTGAACATAAAAATTGATGTTGTAATCATATTCTGAGTCAGTTACTTTTTTTTTTTATCTGTGATGAAGGAAAGGGCCTACTAACAGTCTAACTGAAATTTAGCTTTATAATTTTTTTTTTTTTCTGAACAGCTATAATAATCCAATTCTTAAGCCCTATACTGTCTTTAATTAGTTATTTATTTAACATAGATTATTAGAACTCGTTTGGTAACTGTTAAATTGGAGAAAAAGATGTTTGCGAATATTTGTTTTGTTTATAAATAATTCAAACAGACTTGAACTATCATAGCGGTAGGCTACTTTTATAAACAGTACCAAAACAATGCTTATACCTTTTATGTTTAGCCAAGCACTGTGGTGAATGCGGAAGGCTCACTCAGTAGCGGTAAATATAATTTCACGGTTTTGTTCCAAATGAGTAGAGTATCAAATCTTCACAAACCCTAACACCCAATGCCATACGTGATGCATCTTCCACGGATTTCTGTCGATTTCTTTTACGGTTATCAAACGGGTTCTAAATTTTTAATAGACTAAATTAAAATGGATACGTGATGTGTCTTTCACGGATCTCCGTCGATCTCTTTTACTGTTACCAAACGGATCCCAAGACCAAATTAAAATAGATATGACTTCAGATCATGTAGAACAATTAAAAGAGAGCCTCTTCCAATACATGCATCCACATTGAAATGGCCATCAATTCAAGAATGACAAATAAACTAGTCAATTTTGGTACACTAAAGTAATATTGAAGCACTGTAAAATCATCTAGAACATTTAAAAAGAAAATCTCCTCCAATACGTCCTACTAAAAAAGTGCCTATTTTAGTGCGTGGACTTCTTTTAGCTGCTACTCTATCTTAATTTAGCAGTGATGTGTGTGTGTGTGTGTGAGTGTGTGTGTGTGAGAGAGAGAGAGAGAGAGAGAGAGAGAGAGAGAGAGAGAGAGAGAGAGCTAAGTCCTTTGATGCAAGTATAAATTAGACTGCATGCAGAGAGCATCCGGAGAGCAAGAAAGAAAACTAAAGAAGAATAACTCACTTTTCCAAAATAAAGATCATATATATATATATATATATATATATATATACCCACTAGCCAGAATGAAGTTGTTCTTAACTGCGGTGCTTCTGGTTTTATGGTGTTCTGATATCCTGCTGGTCATCGGGGATGTTGGGACTGCCATATCTTATGATCCTCCATACTTGCGTATGTAGAAACATCCCATATAATTAACTGCATGTACTTTTATATAATAGTTAGTTATAGTTGTTATAGAAGGATAGTTGCACATAGGCTTGAAAGACAAACCAAGCACTTGAGAGCTTAGTTTGTGATCATGCACAGTCCAGTCAAAGACTCACTCGAGATCAACCCAGCCCAAGTAGATCATATATATTTTGAGGCTCATTAATTTGTTAAGTTCGGCTTGAACTTTGTATATATAACAAGTTACTGAGCATTTTAAAACTATATAAAGCAAACTATTCAAGCTCGAATGGGTACAAATTTTATTAAAAATGCTCAAGTTATAAATCAGTCCAGCTCGAGCTTTGCATAAGGAGCTCATCAATCTTTCAATTACTCGGCTCAACGCGCCCACTTTAAAACCTTAAATGTGCATGTTATATTATTATATATACACAGCATATATATATATATATATATGAATCAATTAACCTACCATTTCAATAACAAGCATGCACAATAGAGTTAGCTACAGCAAAGAATTTACTCCACAGTCCACACTCTTTTAGTTAAATTGGGTTTCTAGCTCTCGTGTCACCTCTGTAGCATAATAGCTGATTACACCATCCCGTCTTCTATGTACTTCAAATTCCCAAATAGCTAATATTTATCACCTTATAGCAAAAATTCAGAAATTGTATTCTTACTTTTTCTTATTATGTTGTTAATGAAGCAACAAGATGTAGAGGTTATGACCAAGATCAATTCCCTGAGGGTGGATACTTCGGAGCCGCCAGCGACGGAATATGGGACAACGGAGCAGCATGTGGTCGGAGATACCGACTGCGGTGCATCAGCGGCCCGAAGAGACCCTGCAAGCATGGAACGATAGTTGTGGAGGTGGTGGATTTTTGTCGAAGCAATCCGTGCCATGCTACACTAGTACTTTCAAACAAAGCGTTCAACGCCATATCAAGCATCCACAATGCCAAAATCAATGTTGAATATGCACAGTAAGTCTATCATGCACTTATGATGTGAATGTTCAAAAAGTATATGCAATTGAATGACAATTCTCTATTGTGTTTGTAGGATCTGACATGAGGATTATCTAACTGGAGGAGGATGGCATCCTTCACTGAATATGTAGTCATTTGTTCCAGTTTCTAGAAATATATATACATATATGATTATATGATATTATGTCGGTGGGTTGGCATCTACTTGCATCCAATGTCATTACAACAAAAATAAACCCTTGTGCAAAATGTTTGTGCCAATAGGCATAATCTGAAAGTAATGCATATTTGCTGACCCCTTTCTTTTTTTTCCCCTGCTTGGTTATCTCGTTACTGAACAACACAACCCTTATAGATCCCCATAAATTTTATCCAATTGATAAGGAAATTGAAACTTTGCCATGCTTGACTGATTGACGATTGTGTACAGAAGTCAGGAACCTGAATCTGATTTAAGACAAACACGTATGCATATATGTAACAGACTGGCCAGATCCAGAAGCACAGAACCTAAAAGGGATCATTCTTTTTTATTTACCTAATTTTTCAATAGTTAATGAGAACATAAAGTGAAGTACAAGACAAAATAATAGAACGACTACAAGAGATGATGAATGAGCATCATAAGTATGTAAAAAGGCATACTATAAACAAAAATTTTACTCGAATGATGATTGTTGAGATTGTAAAACATATGCTCCACCGTTCTCAGATCCTTGGTGCTGTGTTTGGAAATAGTGATGAAGATAACGGACTCCTTCAAGGTATAAAGGTGTTTGCATTTCTATCAAGCGGGAGACCTATATACACAGATTCTATATTAAACGCAAAGCATACTGCAACAAAATTCACTTTTAAATTAGAAGCTGTATGAAGAACTACAGAAAATCATACATCAATTACCAATACATGAGGACGTATTAGACAAAAGCTAGGAATACTTGTGAACATTGTCTAAAATAATTATCAGGCCTAAAATGTTAATTGCAGAAATTAGGTGATAACCAGAAAGATGGTCACTGGCCAAAAGCTAGGAATACTTGTGAGCATTGTCTCAGCTGAACATTTAGCATGCATCATCTAAAGGCCCCATGGCCATCCCTATAGTTTCTGGTAACAAGAATTGAAAAAGACAATCCTTTGGAGGTAGGTATTCTTCTTCTTTTTTTGTGTGTGTGTGTGTGTGTGTGTGAATAAAGATAAGCTGTTTCTGTCTTCAGTTTTCTTGTTTCTGGAAACAGAGAATTAACATTATTTGCAGAACATGACCACTCGTTGATGTAGAAATAATAGAAGCATAGGTGAGATAGGGAGGATAAAGAGATGAGAGAGAGAGATTAGAGAAGGAGAGGGAGGAGAAGAGAACAAGAATTTAGGGAGAGAAAACTTGAACTCAATTCAATATTCAACCACAACTATCCATCTGTGTGACATATATGCCCATTTATAAGCATCATAAGTTTCCTCAACAACTAAGGAAATAAAAATATCACTGTCACCACCTAGCCGCCTATGCCTAATATAGGTGCAGCCTATGCCTATCGTAGGTTAGCAGGCCAGCCCTAGGGTCGTCATCACTCATCCAGCACTCCATATTGGTGGCATGGTCCCTTTTTTCATATTTTAATTTAATTTTTAAAGCAAAGCTAGTATTCAGATCTCTCACTTGAAGTCAATGGAATCAAAGGTTTGCTGAGGATGCATTTGGACATTGGATCTGGAATTTGAATTTATTCCTCTGATCAAAAAATTGTCAAACTTCGACTTGGACATATGCGAACTTCAAATTTGTTGTTTGGATGAGTTGATAGAAATTCCAATTTTTTTTTGGGTTTAGAATTGAACATTACATTACATGGTATAAAATGATAGTTCTAATGATGAGAAGCTGGTGTTGGAGGCTATGTAAATTAGGAGAGAATTCCCAAAGGGAGTTAAGAGACACCTAGTTGGTGCTTGCGGTGGTGGTGCTACTTAAAACTCATGAGGCTACCAGTGATAACCCAATGATGATGATCATGGTGTGGTAGTAGCATGTGGCAACGATGGTGGGAAATGGTGGAACTGGCAGTTGACCACCTCCATTTCCTTGAACAAAAGGCAGACCAAGGGATTATCATTTCTAGCACAAAATCCTTTTTTTATGTTTTTTTAATAGGAAGGGAGCATACAACTTGAACCCTCAACCTCCTCTTTTGGAGGTGAAAGATATACCATCCAAATTAAATCCAGAGACGGAATTAGGTGGATTCATGTGACCTGTAAGGATTCATTTAATTAGAAATGAATTGACATGTTACATCTTGAAAATGGAAATGACAAAGATAATCAAAATTATCATTTATGACCGATGATGAACTCCATTGATCTTGTTAAGCCACTTAGCATGCAATACCTACTTGAAATACACTTTCGGCCACCTCTTCTAGAGATTGAGTAATTCAGGCAGGTTCAACAAATCTGCACAAGATTGGATCTTCAAGACTCGTATGAAAGCAACCAGGGTTTATTAATTAAATCCCTTAAATTTCTTCACTATCAAGTCAAATAGTTGTTGAAGGATTTAAATATTAAAGTTACACCCTCTCTAACAACTTAAGTTTTTAGAGTAGATGGTTGTTAACATGGTATCAAAGCCAAAGGTCTCGAGTTCAAACCTCACCGTCACCCTGGTAATTAAAATTGAAACAAGTGTTGGACCAAAAAGAAGGCCACACGTGAGGGGGCGTGTTGAAGGATTTAAATATTAAAGTTACACCATCTCTAACAGCTTAAGCTTTTAGAGTAGATGGTTGTTAACAGTTGCATTCTTTATAGGACTATACCATCAGGTTGGCTAAATCATGGAAAGAAACTAAATAATAAACATAATGGAAAGAAACTACGCAAAAGCGGGGGGAAGAGAGTCACAAATAATAATTGCATGTTAGCGAATGAAAACAACTTACAGCTCGACGGAACGCAAACATCTCTTCTTGACCAGATAGCAGGGAAATAATACCAGCAGATGCACCTGCTGAACTCGTGTTGCCTTCTGTTAAAACATCTCGCCGAAGTTTGGCACCTTCTGTCTCCGTTTCAAATTGGAAACTGGAAAAGGAGAATAAAGACGCTCATATAATTGTGAATCCATTAAAATCAGACGGCCAATTTACACAATAAAGCTGATAAAACCTTTAAAGACATCAAACAAACTCATACTAAACTGTATAAGAGATGATGAAGGTTGGTTCAGGTCTGTTGCACATTCATGTTGATTACTATTGCAAGTAGAGGATCCTTTTTTTCAAAAAACATACTTCTGAGACAACAGTCACTTAGCCTTTCATAAACTATGCACAAAAACATGCTTCTGAGACAACAGTCACTTAGCCTTTCATAAACTATGCACTAAGGTCAGGCCCATTCTTTTTAGCTTCCTTTCAAATTCTTTAGGAAGTGAGAGAGCGGGTTAATCTATGAATTCAGCGACTTTGATACAAGGTATATTTTGGAAATGCAGAAAGTCATGTGGGACTCGTTACACAAGTTTGATTTGTTTGAAGAGTTGGTGAGAGGTTCATTTTTGTAATATGAAAAGTTTACCTGCATTCACCTCTGTTTATCACTTTCAAAAGTGGGTGGGGGCTATCTCTTAATTCTTTTAACAGAAAAACTACAATACTAAGTTTGAATATCATTTTTTCATAGTGTTCTGCATATTTAGCAGCCACAAATACATCAATCAGAGCATAAAACTAATGTTTGTCAAGCCAAAAAGGCAAAAAGCAATCAGATAAATCTTTCCTTATTATGTACAAAATTATATTTCTCAGAAGTGGTACTTATCAAAAAATATATATATTTCTCAGAAGTGGCCAACATAAAACCAATTAAGAAAGCCCTCTACACGTATGGAGCAGCAACTTGTCAAAATCATCTTGGGTTCCTCTTTAACATCATCAACATTCTTCCATTGATCCCAATTGAATGGGGTCAGCTTCATGACTTTCTCTTTTACACTTTTTCTATTATATATGTCTCCTATTATGTATAAGTTCCTAACATGTGTCAGGTCAATAGGACTTTGTTGGCAAATTTCTACAAAATGCAGTCTACAATATTGAATTTTGGGTTTTGTTTATGCTTTTAGAGAGTTAGTTAGGTTAGGTAGTTGAGTTACCTCTGTCCAAGGGAAAAAGGGAGAAATTAAACTTCAACAAGGGCATAAAGGCAAATTCAACTCTCGTTATTGTGCATTCTCCAAATTAGGGTTCATAGGCCTTCATTCATATAACAAAACATACTAGGTGTAAGAGTTAAAAGAGTTCTGAAAATTCACATTATATGTATTCATCCCAATAGAGGTATTTATGAATGTGTTAGATTGATACAAAGACAAGCCTAAATCTAAGGCTAAATATAAGCTAGCCTATAATTAAGCCTAAACAGGTGTATTTTTTAACAGAAGATATGCAAATATATAAGCATTAATCAAGCCTAAATCTAAGCCTATAATTAAGCCTAAACATATGTAACAGAAGACGTGCAAATATACACACATTAATCAATCCTAAATCTAAGCGGGCTGTCTAACACTTCCCCACAAACTCAACGGTCTTGGGAGGACGAGTCTGGAATGCAGAAGCTCAAAGTGATTCTTCTGAAGCCCCTTAGTGAAGATAATATCTGCAATTTGGTTGACAGAAGTAACAAATTGAACACGATGGCTACCAGAGAAAACAAGTTCCCGAATGAAGTGATAATCAAGCTCAATATGCTTAGTACGAGCGTAGAAGACAGGCTTCAATGCCATGTAAATACCGCTAGCATGACTGGTGTGGAGAGAGGCACATGGAGCTCACAGAGTAGGTGTCGTATCCAAACAATCTCAACACAAACTTGAGCAAGTGAGCAGTACTCGGACCCATATTTTGAATGAGAAACCGTAGGCTAGTTCTTACCACTCCAAGAAATGAGAATCAGGCCAAGAAAACACAGTAGCCAGAAGTGGAGCACTGAGTATAAGAACATCCAGCCCAATCAACATCAGAGAAGGCACAAAAGACCAAAGTAGCAAAGGAGGGGCAAAAGACCAATCCAAGATCCAAAGTGCCTTTGAGATAGTGTAGAACGTGCTTAACAACAGCAAGATGAGTGGTATGAGGGGCACTCATAAACTGAGCAACATGATGAACCACAAAATCAATGTCTGGATGGGCCAGAGTCAGATATTGGAGAGATCCAACCAAGAGGCAATACACAGTAGAGTGCAAAAGTGGATCATCCTCTGGGGTAGAGAGTTGTGTCTTGGCACTCAAGGGGGTACTACATGGTTTGCACTTAACAATAGAACTGCGGTGCAATAGATCAACAGTGTACCGAGTCTGGGAGAGATGTAAACCATAGCGCAAAGAGGACACCTCAAGGCCAAGAAAGTAATGAAGAGGACCGAGGTCCTTTATCTCAAACTCTATACCAAGAGTGGAGATAAAGAATGAGAGCAGTGATGGTGTGTTCCCGGTGAGCACAATGTCGTCTACATACAACATAGTACCATCAACTGAGAAGAGTGTTGAAATACAAACATAGAATGGTGAAGCGACTGTGATGGTTGAAATTTGAAATCCGGTTAAAACTCGTTATCTAGTTTTCAGGACCTATTCACCCCAGCCAGGCACCATCCCCCCCCCCCCCCCCCCCCCCAACCACAAGGGTGTTGTGCGTACTTTGACATATTAGAGCCTTGGTAATTTCAAAGAATTGCATAATTGAATAAGCCTTTCAATTCTAATTTCTAATGCATCTGGTAGCCAATGAGGCACTCTAGTCGAAATAAATACATTTTAGCCACACAGGTTTCAAAAGTTTACATAGGTCATTGTTGTCAATTTAATTCTTTTAGTCAGCTTTGGCAATTGTTCTATTTAACAGTTTAATGAAATTTTTTGTTTCACAGAAAAGACACTTGGCGAATTGGTATCTAGAAAGCTGTACTGAAGAATTATGCACAAAAGTAGCAACAAATGAGATGGTGTTGTAGCCTACTGGGAGGATAGTGTCAAAGAAAGGGCATGTTCCTGTAATTGAAAAAAAAGTAGTAGTTTCTATTTCCTGTTGCCATTTTCATGAGAACATATTAAAAACATCCTATGCAGAGAAAAAGTATCTGCAATTACAATGTGATATGTTGCTGGCAGTTAATAGTTCAATAACTTTAAGACACATCAGAGCACAAATATACGTAAAAGAATAAAAAAGAAAAATAAAAAAGAAAGCAGAAAAGTAAACAATTCAAGGATTCTCTAGGAGAATCTAAAACCCAAATAAAAACACTTGCCTCTCCAAATCAAAAAGTGTTCCCTCTTCAGTTCCCTGAAATAGATCATCGATAGGAGAAGCAGCAGAACAAAATAGGCAACAATGATGATTGTATAATTCATCAATGAGGGTGATAAACCTCCGTGCCTGAAAAGCAGAAACACACTAACGTTAAAAATGACAATAAAGATAAACATCAACAGATATAGTGCAGTCTAAATGCTCATGTGATTCATACAAGGATTACATCTCTGTAGTGTAGCCGTATGGGTTGCACCATTAGAAAATGAGGATATTGTGACTATTTAGCCACCTGTTTGTGCTGTTTTCCCACACAAACATTTTGGCTCACAATTTTGGAAGCACGGATGATGGACGTGCCAGAGTCCTTGGCCTGGACTCTGAGTGTAAGCCAAAAGATATTCTCTTGAGACAACCGTGACAAAGAATGGTCTATAGAAATGGTCAAGTGACGGTGAGAAAGTAACGGATGCCGCTCTTATCAGGCTGCTATTGCCTTTCTGCCAAGGAGTTAAAATTTGCCGGTTGATTGATGGTACAATGGAGGTTGAGATGGTGGTTTGCGCCGTGGAATGTAGAATGAAGACAGAATAATATCCACTGAAATCTCCATTCCATTCATAATTTATAGTATAATATGGAATTCTGAAGGAGAAGGAAAATTACAGTAAACTAGAATAGAGAAAGAAAGAGAGAGAGACTGACAGAGAAAGAGAGACAGAAACAGCAAGTTAGATGGAAAGAAGAGAGATAACCACTGGCCCATTGGCCGAGGTTGCATGAGCCCTCTTTCCCAAAGGGGAGGTAAGTGGTTGAAGCCCCACATGGGGCAGTGTGGTTTGTGTGAGTGTTTGTGTTGCTCACCTACCAACAAAAAAAAGAAGAGAGAGATAGAAAAGAGAATAAAGAGAGAGAGAGAGAGAGATAGATAGAGAGAGAGAGAGGGAGAATAAGATATATATAGAGAGAGAGAGTGAAAGAAAAGAACGAAAATATAGAAGCAAGAGTTAGAGAAAAAAAATATATAAGAGAGAGAGAGCAGAGAAAGATGGAAAGAAAAAGAAAGATAGAGAGAGAGAGATAAAATAGATAGTTCTACATGGTAATGTTAGTGCTGGGAAGTCCTATGCTGGCTTAAGGTCCTTCTATATATAGTAGATGGAGATGTCTTACATCCACTTGACTGCAAAATGGGTTTTCTCATGTTATGCAAAAATGGCCAAATATGCTCTTCCTAGATTTAAGGTAGGATAATTGACAATTTGCTCCAAAGTCCCATCAACAGTGTAAATCACATCACACAAACATACATACATGCAGAAGTGGCATACATGTAACATATATATATATATATATATATATGCATAAAAGGTGTCATACATTTATTTTTATCCTTTGGAAGGTAAAATCAAATTGCAGAAGTGGCCGCAATAATCTTCCATTGATCAAAATAGTTTGAGGGAACTAGTTCAATGCATTTGTCAAGGTGAAAGTTAGGAACAAAAATCTTCAATACGTGGCACCCAGTATCTTGCAAAACTATGGAATTTCAAAAATGTTGGTCCCATTAGTGATTATATATGTGATTATGCTCAAGGCACAAGGAATGAGCTATTTTATCTTTTTGTCCTTAGACTTGGCCTTTTAGTTTGTTCGTCCATACTCCATACATAGGGCTGCAAATGAGCTGAGTTGAGCCAAGCTTTGGGATGTCCAAGCTTGGCTTGATAAGCTCGGGATCGACTCATTAAAGTCTGTTATAGTGCATATAAACGTAGCGAGGAAAAAATATTTTCTATTATGATTTTGCATTACCCAATTGGGCTACCTTCATTTGTATTTATGTAAGAGATATACATCATATAGATTACAGTGATACAGAGAGAATATCTCCACAACAATATTCCCTACAATCAAGCTATGATATGATATGATACAATATGATATGATATGATACCTATACGAATAATACAAGATGTAATACCTACAATCAAGCTATGATATGATACGATATGATACAATGTGATATGACATGATACCTATACTAATAATACAAGATATGATACGATACGATACGATATGATATCTATACTAATAATACAAGTTATGATATGTGTTAGAGGATTTAAATATTAAAGTTACACCTTCTCTAAAAGCTTAAGCTTTTAGAGTCAATGGTTGTTAACATGGTATTAGAGCCAAAGGTCTCGAGTTCAAACCTTACCGTCACCTTGATAATTAACATTGAAACACGTGTTGGACCAAAAGGTCACACATGAGGAGGTGTGTTAGAGGATTTAAATATTAAAGTTACACCATCTCTAAATGCTTAAGCTTTTAGAGTAGATAGTTGTTAACAATATGATACATTCCACAGTTGACTAAATCAAATTTGATTTCATCCACACTCATGAGACCAAGCTTGCTCACAAGGAACTCAAATGTTTGTTTTGTTAGTCCTTTTGTGAGTATATCAGCTAGTTGTTGAGAAGTAGACACAGATTCAATGCTGATCATGCCCCCATCAAGCTTTTCCTTGATAAAATGTTGATCTACTTCCACATGTTTAGTCCTATCATGATGGACAGGATTGTGAGCTATACTAATGGTTGACTTGTTATCCCAATAGAGGTGTATAGGTTCTTCATATTTGATCTTCAACTCTTCCACCACTCTCCTTATCCAAATAACCTCACAAACTCCATGAGCCAAGGCTCTATATTCAACTTCCGAACTGCTTCTATTTTTTACTACGCCATGTCACCAAATTTTCCGATAATAAGGTACAGTACCCAGATGTTGACTTCCTATTGTCGATAGAACCAGCCCAATCTGCATCAGTAAAAGCTCTAACTTTTCGATCATCAGTTTTAGCAAAAAAAAGTCCTTTTCCAGGTGTTTGCTTCAAATACCTCAAGATTCTATACACAACATCAATATGACCTTGACACGGTGTATGTATATACTGGCCTGGCTTACTAAACTCACAGCAAAAGCTATGTCAGGTCTTGTATGCGAGAGGTAAATAAGCTTTCCAACAAGGTGTTGATAACTTCCTTTGTCAACAGGATCTCCTTCAAACATTTTTGCCTTATTACCAAGTTCAATTGGAGTTTTACTTGGTTTACATCCTAATATGTCAGTTTCTTCTAAGAGATCTAAAGTGTATTTCCTTTGAGAAACAGAAATACCTTTCTTACTCCTTGCGAACTTCATTACCAGAAAGAATCTCAAAGCCCCAAGGTCTTTGACTTCAAATTCCTTCGCCATCATCTGTTTAATTCTCTTTATCTCCTCAATATTGTTCCCTGTAATGATAATATCATCAACATACACAATCAGAATAATTATTTTCTCACCTTCAGAATGTTTAACAAACATTGTATGATCATTTTGTCCTTAAATATACCCAAGCTTCTTGATTACTTTTGAAAAACGGTCAAACCAAGCACGTGGGGATTGTTTTAAACCATAGAAAGACTGTTGAGGTTACAAACCGTTTTACTTCCCAATTTTCTTCAAAACCTGGTGGTTGACTCATATAAACCTCCTCCTCAAGTTCACCATTAAGAAACACATTATTTACATCAACTTAATGTAGTGGCCAATCAGAATTTGCTGCCAGTGAAAGTAGAATTCAGACGGTATTGAGTTTGGCAACAAGAGCAAAAGTTTCTGTGTAGTCAATGCCATAGGTTTGTGTAAAACCTTTTGCCACCAACCTTGCCTTGTATTTTTCAACAAAACCATCAGCCTTATACTTTACTATGAACACCCACTTGCACCCAACAGTACTTTTTTCCTGTGGCAATTCCACTAAGCTTCAGGCATTGTTTTGTTTAAGAGCACGCATCTCTTCGAATACAGTAGCTCTCCATTCAGGAACTGGTAATGCCTCTTCAATAGACCTGTCATATGATCGGAGGCACCTGAATCAATGATCCAAGGATCCTTAAAGGAAATGAAAGAATGTAAGGCTGAATGAAGGTTACCAGATTGAGCCACAGAGCATGAACCAACAGTGGAACCTGATGAGGAATTAACATTGAAGGATGGCCGATTCAGAAGACGACAAAGATGCTCAACTTGCTCTTTGTTGAACTGAATAAGAGTGCCAGTTTGTCCATTCGTGTCGTGGCCAGAATGAGCCTCATAGGCACGCCCTTTAGCCTGCTTTTTGGGTTGCCAATTGGCTGGTTTCCCGTGAAATTGCCAGCACTTCTCTCGAGTATGACCAGGACAACTACAGTGATTACACCATGGTCGTTCTCCTCTCTTGTTCATGTGAGGGTCATGATTATGCTGCGCATGTGAAGAGGAATTTTTGGACACCAAGGCAGATCCTTTTGGGGCAGAAGAAAAAAATGGTTGATCATCAGTCAACATCACTTTGCAACGACCCTCTTCATGGCGAACCTCAGAAAAAGCTTCCTCCGTTGAAGGAAATGGTCTCATGCCACCATTCGGCAGTGTACCTCATCTAGATTTCGATTAAGACCAGCAAGGAAATCATAGACGTGTTCAATCAAGCTTGCACCGCTGCTTGACACTACACTCAGCGCAGGGGGAATCATCTTCAAAGAAAAGATCAAGTTCTTACCAAAGATCTTGAAGATCAGAGAAATACCGAGTCACAGAATTAGAGCCTTGTTTCATCTCCTTTAATTTTGAACGAAGCTCAAAAATTTGGGATGCATTTCCAAGATCTAAGTACATCCGGCGAGCAACATCCCAGACCTCTTTTACAGTTTTAAAATAAAGATAACGGCGGCTGATTTTAGGCTCTATGGAATTGATAAGCCAGGCGAGAACAATAGAGTTCTCAACCAACCATGTCTTATATGAGCAATCGGTCGGAGGAGGAGCAGGAAGTTCACCCGTGATGTAGCCGAGTTTGCCTCGACCACAAATGGCAATCTTGACAAATTGAGCCCACTGTAGGTAATTTTTTCCATCTAATTTGTGGGCTGTAATGTGGATAGACGAGATATCACTACCGAAAAAAGCAGTGACAGAAGCAAGGGTTGGACGCTCGGCCTAGGTCTAGCCGGTATTGTTGCCGGTCAAGGCTGTCTCATTATTAGCCATAGATTATCGGGAAAGAAGAAAAAAAATAGGTATAGATTGGTTTGTTTTGGAATATAAAAAACAGAGGACAATAGAAAGGCTTGAAACGGAGAAGAAAATTCCAAAAAAGGGGCCAACCTGCTTTGATACCATATAAACATAGCTAGGAAAAAATATTTTCTGTTATGATTTTGCATTACCCAATTGGGCTACCTTCATTTGTATTTATATAAGAGATATACATCATATAGATTACAATGATACAGAGAGAATGTCTCCACAACAATATTCCCTACAATCAAGCTATGATATGATACGATATGATACAATATGATATGATATGATACCTACAATCAAGCTATGATATGATACAATATTATACAATATGATATGATATGATACATATACTAACAATACAAGATATGATACGATACGATATGATATCTATACTAATAATACAAGATATGATATGATACATTCCACAGTTAACTAAATCAGATTTGATTTCGTCCACAGTGCAAAATCCCTTTTGTTGATTCATGATCCTCAACATTGATCAATGATCTACATTATTGATAGTCGTTCCACCATTGTCGTTAATACAAGACAAATGATTGAGAAGGTGAGACTAAATAAAAAGAGAGAGATGAGAAATATATATACACATATATATATATATATATATATAGAGAGAGAGAGAGAGAGTGAGTGAGAGAGGGAAAAAGAAAAGAAAATAATATAAGCTTTGAAGTTGGATGGAGTAATTTGTTGGCATCAGGCATTGTTGGCTTTAGACTATTTATAGTGGAGAACAAAAAGGAGTCGCTCAAGAGTGCTTCTTAGGTGACTCAGGTTTCCAAATAGACGAAGATTTGAAGATTCATAATTATGTCTTATATAGCATAATGGGCCAGGGCTTATGGGTTTGAAATACAAGTGAGTGAGATAATTTCTTAAGTTTTGGGCTTTGGCTAAGGGTTTCTTTGTGAGCAAATGGACCTTTTTACAAACTTCTAGACTGGCGCATCAAATTGTATGGGCTACTAAAACCAAACCTAATATACCTTGAAATCATATATTATATGAGCTTGTTCACAAGCTTATAAGCTCGACTACTTTATTAAACGAGTCTTAAACATGAGCTTGAGTTGAGCTCTTAACAAGCCGATCCAGAGCAACTCATGAAAAACTTGGTTCATTTGCAACCCTATCTATACAGGTCAAAGGCCCATTTTTTGTGGCAACAACTGCCAATGAGACAAAAAAGAGAAGGCAATGTGGGGAAAGGCCTCATCTCATCCTATATATAATTTCATCTAACATGATGAAATGGGTGCAAACACTTTTTATCTGGTCGAATGGGGGTTCCAACTTTTGGTGCAAACAACACCATCAAGCAATAACTGGGTTAGATTTATACAGACCTCCTAGATGAATTCCAATTGTGTAGCCATTGTCCATAAAAGGTTTTAAATCAACCATTCTAGTTGCACGATGCATTAAAGAGTTTCTTGGTGAGTTAGATCAAGAAGTTCTGATGCAAGCAAGGGTGGACTAAGGAGACCATGGCCCTCTCAAAATTTTCCAATCCAATTAAATGGGCCTTTATAGCCAACCCGTAAGCTAAGGAGTACGGATATGGATACAAGACATGATAAAGACACAATGACACAATAGATCGTAAAAATTAAGACATAAACATACCGGATCACATTAAATAAGAAATATATATTTTTATATATGTGATCAAATATTGTAAGACTAATATTACTTTGCATCAACCTAAAGAATCAAAAATTCACAAATCACAATATCTAATGAGTAACAATAATAATTCTCACTTAAAAGAGACAGTGGGAATTTCTAAATTCCCTTTGCAAATTTTGTTGTAATCAAAACCCAAAATTAAACAAAAGATTGCAATTACACATACAGGGACAAAAGAAGAAGAAGAAGAAGAAGAAGAAGAGAGAATAAAATTTCTAAAAATTTTTTAATATTAAGGCTTCCTGAGAAAAGAAAAAAAAAATGATTTAGTTAGGAGAGAGAATTAGTTAAAGAAAGAAAAAAAAAAGATAAGAAAAAAAATAAAGATGTTTGTGACAAGAAGAGAGAGCGAGACTATTCTATTTTCTCTTATTTATCTTTTACAATTCTAAACAAGAATAAGCATAAAAAGATCAGGCAAATATTTGACCTCCATATTATGAATATTTTTCAAAGAATTCATCATACTTTATTCGAGTTGTGCAATGCGGAAGTGGTTAATTAATTTAGCATTTATTTGAAATTCCTATTTACCTTGGGGAGGGGGGGGGGGGGTGGGCGCGGCTCTATGAATAGGTCTTCATGCTCAACTTTTTGACTGATTGAATTTTCAAGTTACTCAGCAATTTAAATTCACACCAATCCAAAACAAACAATAAAGTAAAGAAAACGAAGGAAAGGACACACCAGAATTTTATGTGAAAACCCTCACTGAAGAAAATATACCTGACTATAGTCTAGAGTAAAGCAATCCACTATACCAAAGCAAAGTTACAGCAACTATGACCTAGACTGATGTTCAGACCACTTTGCCAAGATCTAGTTGTTGACAGTCTCAAACTTACTCCTGGTTACCAACTTGAACAATACCGAGCCCAGACCTCAGACTCACTCCCACAATCTTGCTAACGAGCTGTTAACATAGAGCACGATTGCTCTGTGAACAGTATGCTTCCTTTGTAGTAAATCTTTAGTCTTTCAAAGAACACCATATAATAAATCCAGTTGAAGTATATCAATACCAATAACACTCTGTGCTCCTCAACACAATCACAAATAATCATGAGTATTTAAAGTTCCTACTTGTGAAAGAAGAAAGCCAACAAGGAAGACTAGGGTTTTAAATCTCTGGATTCTCTCAAAAGTTTCTGCAAATTCTTCACACAACAAACATCTCAAAAAACTTGTATTTATAGTTCCAAAAGTCTATTCATGAATTAGAGTTCAAAAAGAATTAGAATCCTTATGAAACTTGACTTTCAGCTACAGATTAAATCGGTTTTAAAAATATCCCAACCTGCTCAATAGTATTTTAGACTAAAGCTAGATTATTCCAGAATGTTGAACCGGTTCTAAAATATGCCCAAACGGTTCTACTTGTCTCTGGAAACGAATTTCCAAAAACCAGTAAGCCATTCAACTGGTTCAATAGAACACTTTTTGAAAACTTAGAAATTTTCAACAAAGAACCTTAACCAATACTCAATTAAGTGCAAAAAAGTCCTTATCTTTGCCCATTGTGATTGAGTATCATGAGCATTCTGTACAGATATTCTCAAGTAACTTCCATCTTCATACATCCAGTTTCAACAACCATACTTGGCAAAGTGTCCAGCATAAGCAAACACAACATTTCATCTTGCAGAGAATGGACAGATCTACTTTGGCATACTAGTATTGTGAGTTACGAGCCTTGGACACAGCAAGTGAAACTAACGAACATTCAATACATAAATGACAATGGTGGGGACTCACTTCTCAATACCAGGACATATTAGCGACTAGTGGACAAATAATTTCTTATTGATATTACTCATGCCAGTTCAAATATCAAGAGTAGTCTGACCAGAGACAAAACCTGCTTATGAAACTCTCATTGCTGGAAACCTCGTGACTTTTAGGAGTAAGAAAACTTCAATTTTATCCAGTTGAAGTGCAATTGCTGGACATAGGTCCATCAGCAATGTGCATGTGATCTCACCAAAATAACATTTCAAACAACTTGGGTTTCAAAATAGACATGCAACAATCTAGGGGGAGACTCTTGACATAGGATAATACTCGTTAGAGTTCCATCTTATCATCACTGGTTAACTTTGAAAGCACGTTTAGTGCCAAAGCCAACATATCCCCCCATATGGTACCAGAACAGATTATCCAGTATAATATGCAATCAACCTTGGTAAATCATATAATATTTCAAACACAAATATAACAACGAAGAATTTCAATCTAAGTCCATATACACATATTTGACAAGAGTATGAGAATGAAAGAAGTAGCCGATAGTACCTTGTCTCGAATACGCATACTCATCACAGGGATGTTGGAGATAAAGACAGTGTGGTAATTTTTAGCAACTGCAATATAATCTGCTGCCCCAACCTAAAGACATTGACAGTACATGAAAACAATGAGAAAGAGGTGGATCAATCATAATGAACAAACAAACTTGAGTACCGATGAATAAAATAAACAAAACTTTTGTTTCTCTTGTTATAATATCCATGGAAGGGAAATTAAATTTAAAAAAATTAAAATAAAAGGCTAGACTTTGTCATACTTAAATCAAGAACTGTTCCTTTCAGTTTGCATGCAATTTGCCAAGTCCGTTGCATAAAAGGGTTCTAAATCTCAGCTTTGGGAGATCTTCTATAAAGAAAGTCTTTCTCCTTTTTCCAACTTTTATTGAACATGGATTGCTCTGTTTGTTCGTATCAATCACGATTAACTTATATCCTATTGTTTACTCTGTCTGATATTGTTCTTTTAGATTTCTTCTTTTTTCATTTATCTTGGTCGGAGTTTCAGGCTTAAACTACTGATATGACTGATTGCAGAATCAGACTGCTTAAGCAAGTCCTGAACTAGAGAGAGAGAGGGGGGGGGAAGACACAAGGGGCCAACAGAGTGTTAGATGGGACTGAAAGATAAAGTGCTGAAGTTAGTAAACAAGGATAATAAATCCGATTCTTCAATTAAAAATGTATAGTTACAAACAGCTCCACTAAAATCAATAAAGCATATTACCGGTTGACCGCATAAATATTCGAATGTGAACCGTGCCACACCGTTACAGCTTTCAGGAACCTCCATTGCTCTGATTAACAACCAAAGGTATGTCATTTAGCTGGATCATTTGCAAATAAAAATTTTGCATTGTATAGCTTCAAACTACCTCCCAAACATCACTGGAATAGTAGTAGAGGTGACCCTTCCTCCAGATTGTTTCGCAACCTCATCCCACATATTCTCAAATTCCTTAACTGCAACGCTATCCAGAGGCCAGAAGTATTGAACCTGCAGATATTTGCAAACTACTTTAACCACCAATTGACCCTAATACCATTTGTTTAAAACAGCACTTTCAAGAATCAGGGACATTTTTTGTAATTTTACAGATTAAGGGTATTTTAGCAATTTATCTTTTTTATTTGTCAAGGTTTAGTAGGCATTTGGCTATGATTTTTATATTAGTCCTTTACTTGCTTGAAATCAATTAAGTCTTAATTGGTTTAGAAAACCTCTGTTGACCATGAATTTTGAAGTTGAGAGATTTCATTTTCCTTTCTTCTCTCTACCAGTCTTGAAACCTTGACCTGGGGCTTGGAAGTTAAGACCCAAAGCCACCAAGAGATTTCATTTTGGGTTGACCATGCTTTCTATACAAGTAAATCGCCCTATATGGATGCCCTAATGTTCCTTTATGCGTCTCTCTTAGCTAACCATATGTCTGACTATCTTTACTTTTAAACAACTCAAGGGAATGCTGTTGATAGACAGGTGTATTCTCTGTAATGATTAATGGATCAGAACATCTTTCATCCATGACACACTGCTTCAGTTACATGGTCTTCAATATGATGTTAGGAGTATCTGAGATGTTTCCTTCCTTTTCCAAAGATCACTTCCTCAGTTCACTGATTATTATTTTTTTTTCCTTTTTTGTAGTTAAAAAAGATATATCTCAATGACAGATTTGGAGCATTCAAAAAGTATCTATGAGGAGCGCTTGGGTGTCATGAAGATTGAGAGAATATAAATTATATTTTGTGGTAAGCCTTGTCTTGTTTGATCTGGCTGTGTTTGACTACTTTGGGTTCCCTTTGCAGTTTTCTTAGACAAATATATCCATAAGCAAAAAGTAAAAAAGAATTGAAAGAACCGCATACAGACAAAAATAGTGAAGATATCCTCATGCATGCATCAAAAGTCAGTATATTATTAGAGGACGGTCAGAAACAAGAACTAATTGTCTTGAGTTCTCACCTGATCTATAGACCTCTGTGCTATAAGACGGCGATAATCAATGTCACTTCCAATCAGAACATTCTCACACTGCTCCTCCAATTTGGCAACCAACTTTAGGAAAATCTCCCGCTGCATACCATCCTGAACGAGAAAGAGTTGTAGAAACAAATGTAGCATAGTCTATAGCTTTTTTACTCTAAAATAGTCATAAAAAACAATGCATTATTTTTTGAAAAATTATGAAAATCAATCATGAAAACTCAGCAGAAAGGAAAATGAAAATGATCCAAGACTGACAAAACTGATAAACTGAAGGGTGACAGCGTATGTGAAAGAAATGACTTGGTAAAGTAGTCATGATTTTCGAAGAATCCAGTTTAATTCACCTGATTTAAGTCCCTTGGTGCTCGATTACTGGTGGCAACAAGAACAGTTCCAGTACTTAACAATCTGCTTAGAATTCCAGATAAGGCCACAATAGCAAACACATCAACAGTCTGTAGAAAGCAATAAATTTTAAGTCATAAAATTAGTTCATAGTCTATAATCTGGTTTCTGCAATCCACATGTACAAACACAACTCAACAGCAGAAAGATGCACTTCCACAAGCCTAGAGTCCAACTTTCAACAAATAAACTGATCTGAAAGTGTCATTTAAGATATAGAGGATATAAAAGAAAAAAAGAAAGACATTGTCTTTTATCAATAAACTAGCATACATGGAGTTCTAAACCTACTTTTTAGTCTTCGAATCTTCCTAGGTTTCCTTGCTAGTATTCCTTCCAGTAAACATTTTGTACATAGCCATTTTCATTACTCAGAAATATGGTGATAGCTAAAACCAAGCACACACATCTTGCTTCTGAATAACTTGATATAACAGTAATTGAATATAGTACGATTCAAGTTCATTACCAATAAGGGTACAAACAAGTTGAAGTCAACAAAATTTTCTTCCAAACTGTTCAACGAAAACGATGTGAGAATGTTTTGGAATTCCAGACTTTCAAAGCTAATCTTCTATTGAGAAAAACCAACCATAAGTTCACAAATGACAATTTCTTCCTTGGTTAGTCGGGAAATGCAGTCAAAGGTAGTTAATTTCAAAGTTGGCTGCCAATGTGTTCAATGCTTTCACATGTTTCATGCAGTCAAAGGTATTAATTTCAAAGTTGGCTGCCAATGTGTTCAATGCTTTCACATGTTTCAAGCTTTTAATTCATATTTGTGAGAAAACTTTCATTTTATATAATTAGTTGAATGGATGTGTCAGAAAGAGGCATATTGATATGAATCGTATGATAATGAACATGAATGATGGAGCTGCAAGTATAGTAAGAATAACGAAGGAGAAATGGATGAATTTTCAAGTATAGTAAGAAAAAGCCTTTATATATTTATCTTGGTTATATACGATTTGGCTGGAGACTTTCAAGATGAGATTTTATGATATGTGTTATTTGTTGGTGATATTGTTTAAATTGATAAAACTAAAATAGGGATAAACGATAAATTAGAGGTATCGAAAGAAGCTCTATAAATAAACAATTTAAAATAATCGAAATGTAATTGAATATAATATATATATATATAATGTCAATAAAATTAGAAATACAAACATGAATTTAGTGGAGATACTAAAAGGCGAACAATTTTGTTATTCATAAGGAGGGAGGGATTGGCAAAACAAGGAAACAGCCTCTCTGCATGCGGAGGTAAAGCTGTGTACATCTGACCCTCCCAAATCCTGCAATGGCGGGAGCCTCGTGCATTGGGTTTGCCCCTTGTTTCTAGGCAGAGATTGGCAATTATATTACTCATAGATTAGAAGCTTGATGATTAAGTGGAAGGTGCTTCTATATTACTCATAGATTAGAAGCTTGATGATTTAAGTGGAAGGTGCTTCTAACATATTGTGTGGTCAACGTATACTTCTAAAACTCTAAGATATATTCTAAAAAACAACTACAAAACCAAGCTTATACAGAACATTAAGCTGCTTAGAAATAACATATTTATTAATAAGCATGGAAAGAATACAGATAATCAGAGCTTCACCAGCCATACCTACAGCGAATCGATCTCCTATTTTGCAACGACGGGTATTTCTAAAAACAATGAGATATCCCCCTCCCTCACCTCCTTCCCACCCCCACCTCCTCTCCGCTACCCACCCCTCGACCTCACTCATCAGCACAACTTCAACTACAAGACAATCACCCTCCCCTTCCTTTTACCCACCCCACTTTCTCGACTCCTCTTCCTACCTCAACATCTGCATCACTCCAGTTCTTGAACCAGTCACCATCCTTCACACACCAAAATGCACCACCTCCAACACTACTACCTCAGCCATCACCAAATGTTCCACTCTCTACCACTTCTATCCACAACCCACCCTTAAACCCTATACAGGGAAAACTTAGCCAACCAACAAGCTCAAATCCAGATCACTCCACCTTTGAAGCACCTGCTGAAGATGGAAACGAAGATGACAAGGATGATGAGGATTTTCCACAGAATATACAACAAAGGCACCAACAAAGTGCCAGGACTAGAGAACTCACAGCAATCAAACAGGCTATAGAGGAGCTCTACCAGGATAATTCTCTTCTCAAAAAAGGACTCAAAATTATGGATCCATCTTTGGATCATGGAGATGATCTTAGCGAGGTAAAAGTTCATGAAGAAGATATGATGTATCTACAGAAAGAGATTGGATTTCTTAAGAGGGAACTAGCGAAAGACAAAGGAATGCAAATCTCCTCTGGTCATGAAGAGATAAACCATCTAAAGGATGATGAGGCTAGACTTTTCAGGTTTCTCCATTTAATAAACCAGCTTCAAATAACCCTGACCCAACCTCCCAATCCTCCTGTTCTAGTTCAAGTGCTATCACTCCACTTCCTTCCGAACCTGTGAAGATGATTGGATCTCTGCAACTATTCACAACTGGGCCCAAGGAAACACGACTCAGTGAGCCAACTCATCTTCTCCAGAATCACGTGTCATGCACAGCGCGTGCACCATCTCCACTAACCTTCTCAAATTCTGACAGCCCACCCAACCTTTTACTCGAACAGTCAAATCCCATGCCATTAATGCCTTTTCAACCCCTTGGGTCTGAAAAGCCTGTTGCTCTACCACCACTAACATCTACAAAGTCAAAATACCCAAGCCAACATTTCCCCGACCAGTCCAATCCCATGCGAACTAAGCAGGTGCAAACCCTTGCCTGTCTAGAAAACAACCACCATCCTCCTCCTCCAAACCCACACACAAACCACTCCCAAATGGGAATGGGTCAAACCATCCCTTCATCACCAGCTTTTCCTATTACTAACTCCTATAATGGAGATTCTTTTTTTCCTTTTATGAATAACAAGGCCAACTTTCCACCCCTGTCCCATCCAACTAGCCCAAACCAACCCTTATCCCTTCCTAACCATACCATTGATACCCAACCAAATGAAATCAACAAGAACCAATTCAAAACCCATCCACATGACCAACAAACCACAACCATATGACCAACAAACCACAACCATATCAGCCAGGATAAGCAAGCAAAGCAACCACTTTGGTCTTCCATTGCACAAAATCTAGGCCCAAAAATGAACTTAGAGTTCCTCCTACCTGACACTTGATGGACATCTTGTGGTTGATCCACCTCCATGTAGTAGAACTGAAGGATGTGAAGAATGGAAGTGACAGAGCGGAAGCTATGAAATTGTTCGCGCACGAACAAGGACAACTTTGAATCCACAAAGGTAAAAGAAAATTTCAAAGCAATTGATATATCATTGATAAATTGATTGATCCATTTCTGCCCTATGGCAGTACATATATTTATAATAGAGAAATCCTAATCCTAACAGCACTAGGAAATCTAAAAACAAAAGGAAACTTGTAGACATCCTAATCCTAATCCTAACAGGAAAAGGAAATTTATTTCCAAAAGGAAACTTTTGGAAACTAAAATAAAAGAAAATTAATACCCAAAATTAAATTCTCTCTAAAAAAATATTAAATATATATATAGATATATATAATATGAAACCTACTAAAACTGTCCTACATCAATCTCTCTCACTTCAAAAGAACTTGTCCTTGAGTTCGGCTGCGGATACTCATCATATACGAGTATGAATAATATTTCAATCCATTGAGGAATTAACCTTGATACTTTGTAAACTTCTTCGGTCATGATAAGGAAATATCCACACTGTGAAAATAGCATGTTCTGTTCTCAATGTGCTTCACCAACAAGATCATCCAAATTAATAGACACAGAATAGCTCAAGAGGTCTATTTGATTATAAACTTGAATGGCCAATTTTTTTGACAAGGGTATGGAAAGCACCTTTTCACCACAACTAGGAGATGGTTGTGTTAAGATAACAAGTCCGTGAATTGTACATGGAAGTTGGCAGTTCACTAGCACCATATTAATGAAACAAGAGGGTACAACTGCCTTAGGTCTGCAAAGGGAGTGGTACAAACTAAAACAGCCATCACAAATAATGGTCAAAGACCCAAAAGCTGTAAGATCTTTACTTTTTGTCTTTTTGCATTGCACACCTTTAATGGCCCCTTTTTCTTCAAGCAAAGATGTGTTTGTATCTTGCTCCAATTGAACATTGGGAAGGCATGCGGCTGCCAACAGAACGTCTTGCCCAGTAGCTTCACCTTGCCCAGTAGCTTCACCATCAAGTTCTCCTAGTTCAATCAGATTTCCAGTGCAAATCAAATTATCCCTCTCACCTTTAAGCTCTTCCAAGTTGTTCTCATCCTTATCCTTTAAATATGGGTTTGAGTGATTATTGACGTTTGCCTTGTTGGGAAATTCGTAACCTACCATGATCAAAGTGGGACCGTCTTGGACAGACTTTTCTTGCCACTTAGATTTATGGATCAAGCCTCTACTGTTCAACTTGTCATCAGTGCTATGTATACCCACCTTATTCTCACATATATGTGGTGATAAGTCTATTATGACGCTCTCATCAACTTTCCTTCCATTCTGATCAACTGGACCTGAAATGAATTTTTGATTCTTTTTCATGACAGAATTTTGGATGCTCAACCTTGTAATATTGTCACCTTTATTCCTACAATCTGGAACAACGTTAGAAGACCCAGTTGGAATATTATATTGGGGTGCTTGAAAGTTGACTGTAGCATCATGCTTAGTGGTAATAGCATTGTCAATAAGACCACTCAATGAGTCATTGGCAGCATATATGGTTGATGAAACAGAATTTTCACAATCAGATGTGGCTATGTTATCATAACTAAGAGTTTTCTCCATATATTCATGATTCTCTTGCTAACAATTCTGATATTTGTCATACATTATCTATTCATAATCTAGTGGTAGAAATTTAGCTTTTATCAACCTTGTCATCTTGTATCACAATCGCACACGTTGTTTTCCTTGCTATATCCGGTTAGTTTGTGCCTGATCCCACCAAGCTGAAGCACATCCTTTAAACTTGAAGGCTACAAGCGGAACTTGCTTGTTTTCGGGTACATCAAAATACTCAAAAAATTCTTCAACTTCTTCAAGCCAATCCAAGACTTCCTCAATAATAAAACTTCCATGAAAAGTGAGTAGATTAAGTTTTCTTTGAAACTCACGATTGTCTGGATATCTACAGACTCTGTCACGTCTACCTCAATCACGTTGATTCGCCGCAACCCCTCTGAATC
This sequence comes from Cornus controversa, assembly GCA_026545225.1. Lineage (NCBI taxonomy): Eukaryota > Viridiplantae > Streptophyta > Magnoliopsida > Cornales > Cornaceae > Cornus > Cornus controversa. The sequence goes on along the minus strand of CM048846.1, from coordinate 62,866,325 downwards.
CAAACTCCTCATCATCGAAATAATCCTCACATGCTGAAGGCCTACGTGAATATACAGGAATATAACCTATATTCGGTTGGCCGTGAAGAACATCGTTAGTGCGAACCCGAACCCGAACTGGTTCACGAGCCTGGTTGCCACCAACCCAAGTCCAACGACAGCTTGTTGGAGATCCTGCAACATGCGTTCCATCCGTCCAAACTACTGTTCCTGAGCTTACACGGCTGCGCAAGGGGCCTTCACTCTGCGATCATCGTCAACAAAGTAGGTGCTACCAAAACAACCAATTGCCATCAGACTAAGGTAAATCAAAGCTCTGATACCAACTGACAGAGCGGAAGCTATGAAATTGTTCGCGCACGAACAAGGACAACTTTGAATCCACAAAGTTAAAAGAAAATTGCAAAGCAATTGATATATTATTGATAAATTGATTGATCCATTTCTGCCCTATGGCAGTACATATATTTATAATAGAGAAATCCTAATCCTAACAACACTAGAAAACCTAAAAACAAAAGGAAACTTTTAGACATCCTAATCCTAATCCTAACAGGAAAAGGAAATTTATTTCCAAAAGGAAACTAAAATAAAAGAAAATTAATACCCAAAATTAAACTCTCTCAAAAAAAACTATTAAATAAATATATATATATATATATATATATATATATATATGAAACCTACTAAAACTGTCCTACATCAGGAAGGCTTGCATTATTGGCTATTTTGTTCATAAGAAACTCCCATTTGGCATAGTGTCATCCAATACTAACTGTGGACTAATATGGGTCTCATTGATGTCTTGGGCAATGAACAAGGATTCTATATTTTCAAGTTCAATGATGAGCAGGAATGCAATAAGATTATTGAAGGAGGACCTTGGTTCTTTGCTAACAACTCAATTATGCTCAGGATGTGGCACCCAAAGTTTCAAGTCAACAAGAGCATGTGCACTACAATACCCCTGTGGATTAAATTCTTCAATATTCCTCTTGAGTATTGGAACAACAAGGGTCTAAGTGCAATTTCCAGTGCAACAGGTAGGCCGCTGTTTGCTGATGAACCTTCAGAAATGAAAAAGAGAATTACTTATGCCAGAATCTGTGTTAAGGTTGATGTGTCCAAATAGTTGATTGAAGCCTTTAAACTGAGAATTGGAGATGATGAATACATCACAATCATGGCTGAGTATTAGTGGAAACCCCTGTTTTGCCATCAGTGCAACTCCATTGAGCACTCTCCTATGAAATGCACAAAGGTAACCAAGAACTGGGTGGTCAAGCAGAAGAGGAATGTAGCCTTGGGGTCTACCAACCTGGTGGAAGCAGGTGGAAACTTTCTAAAATCAGACCCTCCAATGAAAGTTGTTGCAAATTCATCACAGTTGTTGAGCAGTCCCACACATACTGACCTGCTTCCTCCTAACCAAACCATGTCTTTACCATCCAAACCAAAGTCTCCCCACATTGACACCTATAACCTCTCCAGTCCACACCAAAATCAAATGGACTCATCATCCCATCCTAAAACCACCATCTCATCTGACTGAAAATCTAGCCCCTCAAAACTCATCACCCAAACCCTGGTCACAAAAACAACTACATACAAGGATTGCAGCTCCTTGAATTTTAAAGTTGTGCTCCCTTGTAGTCCTCCTTCTGATACCAAGGGTTGCACCAAGTCTCATTCATCAAACAGATTTCAAGTCTTATCTAATTTGAATGGTGATGAAGATGTAGACAGTGGTTCAGTCTGCACCAGCAGGGAATGTCAGTTAACAGAAAACATGGATTCACATACGAGCAACAATATAGAAGATGAGAAGCATGGACTGTGTGAGGAGGAGGAACATGATTTACCCATCAAGATATCAGATTTCCCAACTCCAAAGATGAGGAAGAAACTGAGGAAAAGGGTTAGGAAAGCAGCCAGAAAAGCCGACGAGGAAGCCTGTGCCAGGTTTTTTGCTGACATCCACCCTCCACCTCCTCAATGATGTCCATCGGTGCATGGAATATCAGGGGCATGAACAACCCCTCAAAACAAAAAAAGATTAGAAATTTTCTGAAGGAGCATATGGTGGATGTTATGGGCATTTTTGAAACTAAGATTCGAAGTCATAATATGAACTCTGTTCATCAGGCTATTTCTCCTTGGCCTATGATTAACAATGATGAGTTTTCCCCTCTTGGTAGAATATGGATCCTATTGAACCCCCTTAAGCTTTCCATCCAGTGTTTGCACAAATCCAGCCAAATTATCCACTGTTTGGCCACCTACCATGACCATGATATCCCTCCATTAGCCATTACTTTCATCTATGGTTCCAACTGTCCTGTGGAAAGAAAGTCTCTTTGGCAATCCATCCATAACCTCTCTGCTCTTATCACTCCCATACCTACTACTATGCCATGGATTCTTATGGGGGATTTTAATGTTGTTAGAGCTCCAACAGAAAGATGTGGTGGTACAGAGCTATGGACCGAGACCATGGAAGACCTTAACACATGTCTTATGGATAATTCTTTGAAGGACTTAAGATTCACAGGGCTATTGTTCACTTGGTCAAATAAATCGATGGGTGAAGATAATATTTCTAGAAAGGTTGATAGAGTGATTGTCAACAGTGATTGGTTTTCTGCCTTTCAAAATTCAGCAGCCCATTTTTGGCCCTCCCACATCTCTGATCATATTCCTACGACTGTGAATTTGGGGCTGCATACTAAAAAGAAAAACATCCCCTTTAAATTCTTCAATTATTGGTGTGACTATCCTGAGTTTCTTACCACCATGGCGAGGATTTGGAGCTCTCAGGTGAATGGAATTCCTATGTACAAGGTTGTAACTAAACTTAAAATACTTAAGGCATCCTTGAAAGCTATTAAGAAAGACACATTTGGCAACATTACAGAGAGAGTCAGTCAAGCTAAGGAGAAGCTTCATAAATGTCAAATTGAATTGGATTCTGATCCTAGCAACAATAGACTAAGATCTGAAGAGAAAGAATGCACTAAAGTTTATTATAGTCTGAGCAAAGTGGAGGAATGTCTCTTCAAGTAAAAGGCAAGAATCTAGTGGTTGGTCTTAGGAGATGGTCTTAGGAGATCAGAATACTAACTTTTTTCATAAAGCTATTCAAAATAGGTTGAACAGAAGAAGAATTACATCCATCACCACTGAAGACAACTTTATCACCCAAGAGCCTCAAAAGATCCAAAGTGAGTTTATTTCTTTCTTCTAGAATTTGATTAGCAGTATCCCTGATGCTTATCGAGGTAAAGAGTTTCTTGCCCCTTTTATTTCAAAGGCTATCAGTGAGAATTGTTTTGAAACTCTCTGTTCTATTTCAACTGATGAAGAAATAAAGGCTTGCATTTTCTCTATTAAATCTTCTAAGTCTCCAGGGTCTGATGGTTACAATTCTTATTTTTACAAAAAAGCCTGGAGTATTGTGGGAGAAGATGTTACCCTTGCTATTAAACAGTTTTTTGAAAATAGGAAAATTCTTAAACAAGTTAATGCAACCTACTTGGCTCTCATACCAAAGGTTCCAAATCCTTCTAAACCTTGTGATTATAGGCCAATATCATGCTGCAATGTTTTGTTTAAATCTATTTCTAAGCTGTTGGCTTATAAATTAAAACCCTGTCTCCCAAGTCTTATTGACAAGGCGCAATATGCCTTTGTCAGTGGGAGAAAAATAGGGGATAACATTATCTTGCTCAAGAACTTGTTAGAGGTTATCATAACAATCTCCTTGCTCCAAGGTGTACCCTTAAGGTAGACCTTTCCAAAGCTTATGATACCTTATCATGACCTTTTCTCCTTGATATGCTTGATCTGTTTCATTTCCCTCAACAATTCATTGCTTGGATCTCTACTTGCATATCTACCGCAATGTTCTCTCTATCCATTAATGGAGAGCTATATGGGTTCTTCAAGAGCACCAAAGGTCTCAGACAGGATGATCCTATATCCCCCTATCTTTTTGTCATAGCTATGGAGGCTCTCTCTGCCATTACCAATCATCTAACCACTACTAACTCTAAATTTTCATTTCATTGGAGGTGCAAAACTTTAAAACTCTCTCACCTCACCTTTGCGGATGACGTTCTCATGTTCAGTAAGGGTGATGTGAATTCTACAAAGGTTTTGAAATCAACCATTGATTTATTTTCCAATCTTTCAGGATTAAAACCCAACCCTTGTAAGAGCCAACTTTTCTTTAGCAACATTCCTAACCAGATCAAGCAAGCTATTTCCAATACTTTTGACATTCCCTGTGGCTCGCTTCCCATTAGGTATCTTGGCATCCCTCTTGTCACAACTAAACTCTCAGCTGAGGATTGTAAAAATCTCACGGACAATATGCTTGGAAGAATCACTAACTGGTCATCAAAGGTTTTATCTTTTGCAGGAAGATTCCAACTCATTAGCATTCACACCTTCTGGGCCAATATTTTCATCCTGCCTGCAAAAGTTATTGAGAACATAAACAAAATCATGCAAAGATTCTTATGGACTGGACCTACAATGTCAAAGTTTAGAGCTAAAGTAACTTAGGAACAAATCTGAAAACCCAAAGATGAAGGAGGACTAAATATCCCTAAGCTTAGCAATTGAACTTGGTAATAAGGCAAAAATGTTTGAAGGAGATCCTGTCGACAAAGGAAGTTATCAACGCCTAGTTGGAAAGCTTATTTACCTTTCGCATACAAGACCTAACATAGCTTTTGTTGTGAGTTTAGTAAGCCAGTATATGCATGCACCGTGTCAAGGTTATCTTGATGCTGATCTTGAGGTATTTGAAGCAAACACCTAGAAAGGGACTATTTTTTGCTAAAACTGATGATCGAAAAGTTAGAGTTTTTACTGATGCAAATTGGGCTAGTTCTATCAACGATAAGAAGTCAACATCTGGGTACTGTACCTTATTATGGGAAAATTTGGTGACATGGTGTAGTAAAAAACAAAATGTTGTCGCAAAAAACAGTGCGGAAGTTGAATATAGAACCTTGGCTCATGGAGTTTGTGAGGTTATTTGGATAAGGAGAGTGATGGAAGAGTTGAAGATCAATATGAAGAACCTATACACCTCTACTACGACAACAAGTTAACCATTAGTATAGCTCACAATCCTGTCCATCACGATAGGACTAAACATGTGGAAGTAAATCGACATTTTATCAAGGAAAACCTTGATGGGGGCATAATCAGCATTGAATATGTGTCTACTTCTCAACAACTAGCTAATATACTCACAAAAGGACTAACAGAACAAACATTTGAGTGCCTTGTGAGCAAGCTTGGTCTCATCAACATCTACAGCCAAGCTTGAGGAGGAGTGTGGACGAAATCAAATCTGATTTAGTCAAGTTGAAGAATTTGGGCTAATTGGAGAAAAATCAGGAGATTCCTCTTAAGAGGGAAAGTTGATTAATCTCACAATTAAGTGAGATTTTTCTGTAAATTAGGGATTCTCTGTAAATTAGGCAGCTCCCAGATTTGGTCCCTAATTTTCTGTAATTTACTTATTCTAGGTAATTGATCCACTAATTCCTAGGGTTACCTATTGTACAATTAGTTTCATTATTTAGTTGTATAGCAGTATATATATTGTTGTATTTTTTATGAATAAGTAATGAGAAATATATTATTCTTCTTTACTAGAAGAGATGAGTGCGTTGAAAAATAATAATACTTGGGAGATTGTTGATCTTCCCGTAGGAAAAAAACAGGTTGGATGTAAATGGGTATTTACTATAAAATATAGGGTGGATGGGTCACTTGAGATGTATAAGGCGAGATTAGTGGCTAAAGTCTATACTCAGACTTACAGGATAGATTACCAGGAAACCTTTGCTCTAGTAGCAAAAATGAATACTATTCGTATATTGTAATCTCTTGCTAATAACCTTGGTTGTCCTTTCCAGTTGTTTGATGTAAAAAATGCATTCCTTCATGAAGACTTGGAAGAGGAGGTTTATATGGAGATACCACCTGGTCTGGAAGGAAATTTCAAAGGGAACAAAGTTTGTAGATTGAAGAAGGCTTTGTATAGACTTAAGTAGTCACCTAGAGCCTGGTTTGGGAGGCTTGCTAAAGCAATGAAGAATTTGAGATATACCCAAAGCTATGGGAATCATACACTGTTTGTTAAACACTCTAATCAGGGTAAAATAATTGCTCTCATTGTGTATGTTGATGACATTGTTGTAACAGAGGATGTTTTAAAAGAAATGGAGAGATTGACAAAGAGCCTTGCAAAAGAATTTGAGATTAAAGACCTATGAAGACTTAAATACTTTCTAGGAATTGAAGTTGCGCAGTCAAGAGAGGGAATAGTAATTTCACAACATAAGTATATATTAGATCTCCTCAGATAAACTGGGATGTTGGGGTGTAGGCCGGCGGATACTCCTATTGAGGCTGGTCACAAGCTTGATGAAGGGACAAACAGTGCTCCAATTGGTATCAACGCTTAGTGGGTAAACTAATCTACCTATCGCATACTAGGCCTGATATAACTTATGCGATGAGTGTGGTAAGCTAGTTTATGCATAATCCCAAGGAGACACATATGGAGGCAATTATTTGAATACTTAGATACTTGAAGTTAACTCCTAGCAGAGGCATCTTGTTCCAAAAGACTGGAAGAATGGCACTTGAAGTTTATACAAATGCTGATTGGGCAAGGTCAGTTACAGATAGAAGGTCAAGATCTGGCTACTGTACGTTTTTTGGAGGGAATTTGGTGACTTGGAGGAGTAAGAAGCAGTTTGTAGTTGCCAGGTCTAACGCAGAAGTAGAGTTTCGAGCCATGGCGCATGGGCTATGTGAACTCCTTTACATAAAGATCATACTTGGTGACCTTAGAGTGAGTTGGGAAGGTCCTATAAAGCTCTATTGTGACAACAAGTCAACTATAAGTATAGCTCACAATCCAGTTCAACATTACCGAACTAAGCATGTTGAAGTTAATCGTCATTTTATCAAGGAGAAGTTGGATAGTGGGTTAGTATGCAATCCCTACATATCCTCAGAAAGACAGTTCGCAGACATATTGACCAAGGGACTTGCAGCTCAACCGTTCCAATCTATCACAAGAAAGCTGGGAATGAAGAACATTTATTCACCAGCTTGAGAGGGAGTGTTGGAGAATCTATGCGTTAAAGGGCTAGATTACACAGCCCATATATGCTGTGATACAGCCTGGATAGGCTGGATCTTTTCCTTTTTGTGTAGTTTCCTTTTCCTGTATAATTAACTTTGTTTGTTTCCTGTAATTAGTGATTTCCTAGAATTACTCTGGACCAATAATAGGGTAGTTTCCTTTTTCTTTTTCCTAGAAAAAGCTGTATAAATATCCTATAAAAGACTCATTCAATATAATAATATTTTTTCCATAAATTCTTCTCTGCTTTCAAAACTGTATGGATGAGGAAATTTGACATGCACCACATTGAGGATAATGTAGGTGAAAGGGAAAGATCAAAATTAACTTGAGTCGAGCCTTTAAGAAGAGATGATGGCGTGTAAATCTAATTGAAGGTATAGCTATAGATAAAACATAATTTATGGACTAACTTCAAAAAAAGCTTGTTGAGTTCAGTTATTAGTAATGTCACTCTCGTTTACATCACAAACATTGTCTTCCGTTTCTTAATGTTTATTCAATTAAAAAAAAAAATTCCCTTTCTTTTATCATGTTAAAACAAGACTTGAGATCTTTCTTAATTTCAGAGGACAAACATGAACTTTTGAAAGATAATCTAAAAATATGGATCTACCCAAGTGTTAACTTGCCACATCTAGAGGACCCAAGGATTTCCACCACCACAACCCCCAAAAATAACAAACATTTTATGTTTCTAATAAGTGAAAGAATATCTTCTGTGTAAATGTAAAGGCTGTATCATGCTAAAGCCTCAAATTAATCAGATCTACAAGAGCATAACAAAACACAGGCCACTCGAAGTAAATGATCTATGTAACTAGGAGCCTTTTAGCAATATCAGATGCCTCATATTTGGATCTAGCACCAAAAACCAGTTCCAGGAGCTTGATATATAAGCTCTCCTTTATAACCAAAAAAAGAAAAGAAAAGAAAAGATAAAACTGCCAGTATATGCCCCCCAAAGAATGTGACTGATGATGAAGTGTACATGTAAGACTTTATACTTGTGATGTCAAATTATAAACAAATGTGAACACTTTCAAAACGTAAAAGAATTTTGCTACCTGTATTTCATCAAAGCATAGAATGCTAGCTCCTCTTTGATCTGCTGACCGGTCAATAAGAAACTTATCTGCTACAGCTGGAAGAATGTTTTTCATCTGCACCTCTTGCTTATATCTTTCTTCTGCAGCTACCCATTCTTTAACTTTTGTATCAAATGGAAGATTCATAATCCAACTAGACATTCCCGATCGCAAAGACTTTTCTTCCACTTGATTCTTCCATATCTTATGCATATGTTCATGTATTTCAAGCATAGCCTGCTTATAGAACTAATGAGAATGATGAACTGTACCAAAGACTAGATAATAAAAGGATGATAAAGTACTGCTAACATTACTTGGATGATGCCAAGATTGGTAAGGCATGAAGCAGGTGTGTGTGAGTTGTGTGATGCGGAAGTGGTGTGGAAGTTTAATCTCTATATGATGACCTAGAGGGGGGTGAATAGGTTTAGTTTGCTTGTTTGAATTGATTTTCATATTATTTTCGATTTTAACCAATTTAAGCACAGTAAACCAATCACACACAAGCAATAAAATTAAAGACAGAAAAGTAAAGAGAGTAGAGAGATGACACCAGGATTTTTTATGTGGAAAACCTCAGTGAGTAAAAACCACGGAGACCTAGCCGTCTTTGGCGAAACAATCCACTAGACCAAGAAAAAGTACAACGAGTTCCAGTGCTTTCAAAACTGCTCTCCACGAGTCACCAATTCCACTGTCTTTCAAAATCACCTGCTGTTGTTTTACCTCTGACATTCAGTGTCCTTCGATCCCTGTGTCTTCCAGAATCACCAACACCACATGAACCATGCCAACACAAACACCTCACGATGATCTACTTCTTCTAGTGATTGAACTCCCCTTGTCTTCCACTAACCATGCGAAGATACAAATGAAAATCTATCGCTATGATAGAACTGAACAAATTCGTAGATAGCATACAATACCGTCAACCATAAGCAGAGCATCACACTAATACTCAGTGATGGTAATGTGCCGTCAGGATATAAATTCAGAAAAATCTTAGTTTGATATTTCTCTCAAATCTCATAAAAAAAATATTAAATATAATCTTTGGTAGTCAGTTCTTAAGAAGATGTTCAAAGATGAGTATTTCTAATCAAGAAAAAAAAAACTTTAGGACGTCTCTTACAGTTTGTGTTGAAAAAGGAATCAAAATCCTATTAGAAGATGGATTTTCGAACCTATTTAAATCACCTTGCACCGATGGTGGTTTTAGCCCCACTAGTGCAATAGCATACTAGAAAATTCCATAAGCGAGTTGCACCGGTGCTGGAAAAAGCCCAACTAGTTGTATTGTATTCTGGAACTTTTCCAAAGTCTGCGCAGAAGACTTTCCAAACTTTGTTGAGTGGTCAAACGAACTCGAAGTTGAGCAAATAATAGATCGTTAGAAAGCTTTTCACTCCAAGTATGGAATGAGATATAGTAAAAAGAAGACAGAAATGTCAGAATAGACTGTAAAACCTTTTTCAAAAAAAAAAAAATGGTGTAGTCACCACACTCACATGACCTAAGTGATCAGGGGCGGACCTCCAAGGGGGCCATCCCCACTCCCCCACCAAAAAAGAAAGTTTGAAAAAATTCCTAAAATATAGGTGTTTTATGAATGGTAACTTCCAAAGTACGAAGAATATTTAATTTTGGCCCCTCCAAAGTATAAATAAACCTCAATTTGGATTCTTTTTTACCTTATTTTTGGAAGCTGCCATTTGAGAAAAAGTCAATATATATATAATTAATATTCATATTTTTCTAAGAGATTATGAAATATTTTTAATTTATAAATAATTTCGTATATCTTCTTTAATATATAATGTTGCATTTGGTATGCAGGAATGGAATGGAATACTCATTCCACCCATTCTTTTGTTTGGTAGGAAAATTAAAGTGGGAACGACGAGTCCATTCCCTCGTAATGAAAATTCATTTCACATCTCAACCTATAAAATGGCCATTCCATTCCCTAGTAAAATTAAAAAAAAAATCATGTTCCCAATAAACCCTTCCACATTCCAAGTTTGGTTTCTCACGTTCTCTCTCACAAAAACCACCTCCACCACCACACCACTGCCATCGCCACCTCCGCTGCCACCTTCCACCACCATTGCCACCGCCACCACCTCCACCACTACACCGTTGTCGCCTTCCTCCACCGCTGCCTTCCACCACCGCCACCGTCACCACCACCACCGCTGCTGCGATTCACCGCTGCTACCTTCCACCACCATCGCACAGCTGCTGCCGCCTTCCACCACTGCCACTTCCTTCCACCACCGCCTCCGCCGCCACCACCACCCCATCACCAAAGAATGACAGATAGCTTTGAGCTCTTCCAAATATTATGTTTTCTTCAAAGTTTTTTCACATATAGTGATAATCCTACTTTACACCAATTGAGCCTATTTATATAGGCATCATAAATTCATAATAACTCACTGATGCTTTCTAAAACTAATACGACCTATCAGAATAACATAATTAGACTCAAATTCAACTACTCAACCCACTAAAAAAATTCCTAAAAACAATATTACAGAATAAAATAAAAGACTCCAAATAAGACTTAATATCATAAGAAATCACTAAGCCCTCTCTTTGTGCTCTTCATTATTTTATGCAAGAAGGGCCTCCCAGTGATTCTTATTGCACAGCTATGTAAAGTATGAATGGCTTTCAAGGTATAGGGCTCCTAACACTGTAGGATTGAGATGGTAATTTTGATAGGAAAACTCTTTATTGGCCGACATCAGCTTGAGCAGATAGAAAGAAGCATCATGTGTGGCCCCCCACATAGTGCTTCTCTCTATCTAGTCAAGTCGATGTCGGCATGAGAAGCACGTGCCCTTCTTGATACTATCAAAAGCATTTTGACAAGCTTGGTACCAATCAAATGTGGCATCCTTCTTCATGAGTTGGTTAAAGGTTGACTATGGCTAACCAAATTTGAGATGAACCGACGAATGAAAGCAAGCTGACCTTGCAGACTTCGAAGCTCTCGTAAATTCTTAGGTGGTGGCACCTTTTGTATAGCATCAACTTTGGATGGATCAATCTCAATAATTCAGTGATGAACCACATAGCCAAGGAACTTTTTCGATGTGATGTCAAGTGCATACTTGAGGAGATTCATGTGGAGTTGTATTTTCTCAGACACAATTAAAAACTACATGAAGATCTTATAGATGATCCTCTCTTTTCTCTGCCTTAACCACAAGGTCGTCAACATAACACCCAACAACTTTGTGGAGCAAATCATAAAAAATCCTACGAAATAATAAAGAGAGAGAGTCAGGGGACTTCTGTGGGCAATTCTGTAACCATAGGCAAAAGAAAAAAAATCCAAAATATTCACTACATAACTCAAAGGTTCTGATATGGTGTAGTGCTGAACCCACATTAAATGCTCCCATTTTTTATATGATACATATAGAAGAATTGAGTTCAAAAGTTCCTTCCACTTGCTTTTTCCCTTCATTTACAAAAATTAGAAGTGACTTAACATATCTACATACTAGGAAAAGTAAGCATCAAATAATGAATTTTCCAAGATATTTCATCTACTTGCTGAATTTGATCATGCTATAACTTGATATATTGACAAAAGGAGCAGTTACATTGTCTGGATTCTGAGGCAGGCTTAACAATATATAAACCCATGCATTCAGTGGACAGAATTAATCTTTTCTAATATTTTCTTCTAGTTTTTCTGTGAATTGTCAATTACAGTTTGGCATTTACACTACAACATCGTTTTTTGACCTTCTCTAGACTGAGTAACTTTGTTAGATTGGGTTTAGCATAGGATTACAAACTTATTTTCTTCTTAAGCTCTTTAGTTGCATCAAATAGGACTATATAATGAGTAGGAGATACAAGAAAAAATTTAGAAAACATTTCTAGCGTCATCAATCTTCCAGTACTATAAGAAACTTATATATACTCAAAGTTCCTTTCTTTGGTCATGAAATGCAACATTGTTGTTGGATGTAAATCATCTAAGCACTAAACACCATTTCCACTTGGGAAAATTTGCATCAGGTACCTCTTAGACTCACGAAGTATGCAAACTCCTAGAGCTTGTCAAATTACAGGTGGAATACTCAAATCTTTCCACCTTTTTCCTACACTTCATTAAAGAAAAGGGTGGGTATTGTCCACCTTTCAACCAGCCATTGTTGGAGAACAGTAAAGAGTACAAAATGAAAATCAAATGGTATACAAGTTAAGTTCTCCTAGCTGCAATTAGAACAAAAAAGAAAGAAAATCATTACACATAATGAAAAGATGAGGTGCAAACATGCACGAGGTTCATTGGAAGAATGAATAACCGATATGAGACCTTTTGAAGAATGAATTGCTTTATGTACTCAATATAATCACCAAAATCTGAACAATTATCTGTAAAGAAGGATAAACATGAATGGAATGCTGCTATATAAACATCATATCCTACATATCAGGAAGTAAGCATAGGAAGTAGATGACTTCTTTTTTATAGTTGCTGAATTAGTAATTAATAAATCAACAATAACAAGCCCAAATTTTCTAGAAATGGAGATATGTAAGAAGCATGAGAGGTGATAGCTGATATTTTACTATCACAAGACAATGCAAACCTTCCGAAACAGATGGCATATCTATGAATGCGATGATAAAAAATTATTAGGATCTCATGCAAACAAAAGCAAACACTTGCCTCATGAAAGTGAAACCTTCTCCGATGCTTAACAATTCCTTCAGTAGCACTATAAAACATGTCCATAAGCATTGTCTTCCCTGCAGAGTGGTGCAAAATATTTTCTTTGTTTTTATGTATACATATGAATAGATATGATAAATAAGAGAAGTCACAAGTGAATAGAATTGAATAAAGAAAGTAAAGGCCAGAAGCTGTTTTTCATGGAATCTACTTCATATATACAGAATAATCCCAATTCCAATTTTTGGAAAAATGGAAAAACTAATTTTTTATTTAGGAAAACAAAATCTAATTTTCAAATTACATATATATGCTTAACAGAAAGAATAAGTATGATTAGCAACATACCACTTCCAACATTCCCATAAAGATAAAGTCCTTTTGGAGCTGGTGGAGCAATTGGACGGCGACCAACCACTGAATCCAACCTCCTCTCTCGATTAAGATAAGAAACCCATTTCCCAACTCCTGCTTCAACATTCTCAGGTTTTCGGCTGAGTTAATATAGATTCAATTAGAGCAGAAAGGAACTAAAGAAGTGACCAGAGAAAAAAGAATCATCATATCAGGAAACATGATCTCTATGGACTTGCATCCACTACAAATGGATATGATATACAAATATAATTTTATATATATATATATATATATATATATTTAATAACCTAAAATCCTCCACTATGAATTTATGATATTTAGTCACAAGGCAACCATGAATACGCATATATTTTGCAACTAAACTAAAACAATCTCATACCAATGAATGGGAGCACAAGCACTTAAATCTGCATTAGCAACTACGAAATGAACATACAATTTTAGGTTGCGTCATAAAATTAGGATTCAATCCAAAAGGGGAAAAAAAATAGAAAGACGCATCTAATTGACCAAAGATGCAGATTTTTCAACAGTTATAAGTCCTTGTTATAGGCTCTATGAAAGCAATATGCAAGTTATGAGTAGCAAAATGTGCTCGTTGCTCAGATAAAGTTTCATTATAATGACCTACCAAAGATTTATCAATTTTTTGTGAAACTAAAGAGTCAATCATTTTATACTTAGCCCCACATAAGGCTGTGAGAGACTCTATATATAAAAAACACCACATGTAAGAATTTGTTTGCTGGACTTCTATGAATTTTGTAACCTTGCAACATAGTAAAATTTTGAGCTCTTAAGATTTGGAGAAATACCCTACCATCTAAAAAGTTTTCAATATGGCTCAACCACAAAATTTAGGATTTTGCTATTCAATCACAAGGTTGACTTTTTATTTCTTTGAAAATTCATATTTTACACCTTGTGAAACTTGAGTAAAATAAAAATAAAGACAAATGAGGGAATCCAGGTAAACGAGTTCAATTTAGTAGAGTGGAAATACTTAAGCCTGGAAGGACATAAGGGCTAATAACATGGTTGGTTTAAGAGCTGACCTGAGTATAATATATCCAAGGACAAGCCCACATAAACAAATCTTGTAGAGGTGGTTTTACAATACAAAAAGAAGAGAGAGTTATTGAAAGAAAGAGGGGAACACCTGGATGGAATTTGGTTTCTTCTTGGTGATTGCATTATGGTTTCAGCATTAGAAATTATTTCTCTGACCTCCTGATTATGTTCTAATTCCAAAATTCATGTTTCCTTATGAGGCTTAAAGTCTATAATTTGTCTCCATATTATGATTTGCTTTGAATCTTTGAATTTGAATTCTGAAGCGTGGCTTTTTTAGTTCTCTATCCCACATATGAATCAAGACTAAAGCTCATATTACAGCACGGTACTATAATTTGAAATATGACTAAGAAAAGGACGTTTGAGTATACTTGAAATTTGATTTGAGGAGATATGTCTTCTGAAATTCTATTTGAGATAGAATTTCTTAGTCTTGCTTTTGTTCTTGGGCTGCGCTCCCCTTTGAGTGCTCTTTAATGAAATCTTACTTATCAAAAAAAAAGATCCCTTTTCTTTTATAACTGAATTTACATTATATTTCCTTGTGAACTATTAAGATTCTAAATCAGCTCATTCTGAGATGAATTCCCGTAAGACTCTTCACATGATTTACGTTGTATTATAATTATTACTTGAGCAAGCTCAATTGTCTTCAACATGATTCTAAATGAAAAGTATTGTTCATTTTTGGAATGTTTCCTTGGACTAAATGTCATTTCTTAAATATCCTAAGGAAATCTGAACACCGTGATGTTTGAAAAAAGGAGCCCTTGATATAAAAGGAATCCACTTTGTTTTTAAGCTAATATATCGGATCCGGTGGTCGGACCACCAGCCGAATGGTATACAAACTAATTGAAGGGATTTAGTGGACCTCTAGCTATGTGGTATGTTAAAGGAATTGACAATTGGGTTCTCTCTATTCTCTCACATGCATAAAACACCCACCCTCTTTCTCTCTTTACACCACAACTTCTCTCTAGGATTTGAAGCCCTAGAAGTGGAAATTTGCAGTTGCTCAAGAAGGAAGAATTACTCTCCTCACTATTCTCCACATTTCGATTGGTTCGGGTCATCAATTTGGATACTTTTGAGTTTTGGGTTGTGCTTGGAGCTTGGATTTGAGGTATAGGTATGATAATCTCTTTAGAACTTGACTCTCTAACTTGTGTATATATATTATATGAAATCTTTGGTGGTTATAACATGCTATAATTGCTCTTAATGTATTTACTATTTACCATATATTGTTGGTTGCATTATGAGTTGTAAAAGCATCTTTATGTGTTGAATGAAGTTGTTCTTGTCATATTGTGATTGTATCATGTTAGTTGCATGATTTTTGTTAAATATGAGCACAAATATTCTCGATTTCATGGTGAAAGTTGTTGGTGAGCATGAAAGTTTATTATTCATATGTTATTATATGATTTCATGGCATATGATAGTTGTATACGTGATTACTTTGACTATGTATTTGTGATAAGCCACCACATGTTTGATAAAAAAAAACGAATGAAAAGATATTTCTTTAAATGGGTCATTGTTGACATTTTGAAAAGGAGATATCATGATATATGTTTGAGTTGCATTTGGATATGAAACATGTTGTTTAACATAATTCAAAATGGGATTTACATTGATGTTGGATCCTTTGCTTGGAAATTGATTGGAATAGTGACATATAGGAATGGTGTGTTTCGATATTTAGTTTTGATGTTGGATTCGTTGGATTTGGTGAATTGGATGTTGATTTTCGGAAGGGAGTCTTTATAATAGGAAGGGGCCGGAGCCATTGGGTTGAGAAACCCTAAACTTGGCCAAGTGGGTGTCGTTACCATCGGGTTCGTAGCCCGTAAAGCAATGGCAAGGGTAATTGGCCTTTTGAGGCACTTACCCGGGTGTCTGTGTAGGCTACTCACGGTGTTGTATGATTTCGGATTTGTGATTTTCTTGTGACAACTTCTTGTTGGGAATGTGATTTTCTACGTGGCAATTTCTAGATTTGAAATGTGATTTTACATTGTAAGTCAATAAATTAAGTTTATGCTTGTCATGTGATTTTAGTTGATCATGTCGAAAATCTTCACTTTGAAACTCAAGTTTTGAAAAACTATATCATTATGTGGTTTAACACACGAGTCTTTTTATAAAGAAAAGCATGACCCGTTTTACACACACATGTATCATGTCATTGAGCATGCCATGTTTGCTTGCACGACCTATTGGGTTATTGACTAAATTGATTAGCATACCATATACTAGGCATTTGCTCTACGCCCCTCCCTCCACCCCCACCACCACCTAACAAAAAAAAAATTCAGATAAGGACCACGATATGTGAGTTGCCCAAACATAGCACGGATTTGAAGCTTGTTTGGGCGTTTTGATCCTTTTGTAATTTGCTTGGATTGTATTGGTGTATTTTGAGCTTCGTGGATGCGAGGAGGAAATGACATGGGAACAATGGTTGTTGATTATGTATTTGAGACTCGTAGTATTTATTTTTGGGATGTTCCCGAATTATTTCCGTTCCTTAGATTCTATATGTATAGACTAAATTCATTTTGAAATCATATGTACAAGTATGTATTTATGGTATTGGGATGTTGGATAGATCCTTAACATCATGGTGTAAGTTTATTATATGAATGTGCTTACTTTTGGCTATTGTTAAATTGTGTTTGGGTGGAAATGAATGTGTGAATGTCGTTGTGAGGTGGAGTTGATTCACTAATACATAGGGCTTGCGAATGTATGGAGATGGCTTTTGATGGAGTTTCATTCGTTTTTTGGTTGAGAATGTATGTTTAAATGTCCAATTGATGCTTTGGATATGTTGGAATCTAGCCTAGGTAGTGTACTGGCACTTAAAAGTGGCTCTACCAAAAATGTGCACCGGTGCAGCAAAACTTGCATTTGGTCTCGGCCGCATTGGTGCAAAAAAGAACTTAAACTAGTGCAATTGGATGCTGGGTGGTGAAAGTGTGACATCTGAGTAGTGAAAGTGTCACATCTACACAGTTTAAGTGTCACACTTACCATTTGCTAAACTCGGCTTTCTTTGGGACATGTATCTATCTACTAGGCATATGAACCTATATTTCTATCCTTGTGGCTCCGACCAAAGGGACGATATGACATTGGGCGTGGTTTCATTTAAATCTTTCCCAATCACCCCCGTTTCCTTCGCTCTTAACTGGGTTAGGGAAACTGGAGCATGACATACACCATTTTGTTATAGGGTGGAAACACATGATGTTTCATGAATAATGCATTTATCACGAAGATACGTATCGGAAGGAGTTGAGACGTATTCTTTAGCATTATCACAACGCAAGACACAAATTGAACATCCAAATTGGGATGTATTGCAATTCTATAATTATACTTTAGATGTGTTCTGTATGACTGTATAGCCTGGCCGAGAATATTACAATATATTTTTGCACTCTTGATGTCATGATTGATCAGTTCCACAATAGTCACCTATCTGGACATGGTCGAGTCCAGATCTCGGGCATGACATTCACATCTATAAATCAGCCGTCACAGAATTCTTGTCCCTTTCCGAGATTCCAACTCTTTAAGAGGACATGCATTTTACCCTTCTAAAATTCCAAAACTAATCATTTGAAGTTTAAAAGTTCATATTGTTAGTTGGGAAAAGTTTTCAAAAGTTGAGGATATTTTGGAAAATATACAATCTTTATACATTGATTTTTCAAGTGGGACATGAACTTTGGACAGCCAAAAATAGAAAAAGGGACAAGAATTTTGGGATGGAGAGAGTACAAAGTATATAAAGATCATCTGCACCTTCTTTTATATTGTTAACTGTTTGTATAAAGAGAGAGATATAGAAACATACTGACATTGCATAGTTAAGGGTCAAACAAAGAAGTCTTGGTTTAATAGTAAGAGGTGGTGGAGGAGACAATGCCGTGGTGGGAATGCTGGTGACAGTAGTGTTGCCTGGGAAAACAAAGGTTGTGATGAGCTGAGGACGTTGATTGGTTGTGTTGCCTGACAAGTGATGCAGTGAGGGGAGCTAGGTGGAAATTATGACGGTAGTGGTCATGTAGGGTGGTGAATTTGGTGCCAGTGCTGTCCTGGTGGAGTTGATACTAGGGAAGCATTGCTGGAGACAGTGGACTAGTAGCAGTATGGTCATGCAGTGTGGTGGAGGACAGGGTTATGTCATCCTACAAGAGATGCTAATAGCAGAGAGTGGTAGTTGTGGATATGGTGGTTGTACTGATTAGATCCTATTTGAATCATTACGAAAATGCTATCTTCGCCAGGATGCCAGCCTTTTAGGCAGCTGTATGGGTTGTTTATATTTGGTGGAAGGCAGGCAGAAAAGTTGAATGAATTTTGTATGGATTAAATTCAATAAATTAGATTTTATACAGTGTTGTTTCTACCACCACTGACTGTTTGGATGATGGTGGCTCCGACAGCAATAATGGAAGCCATGATGATATAAACAAAATGGTACTCAAGTACAATGGGCAAATTTCTCAATGGATAACCGGTACCAAATTATAGTCCTATTGTCACATAAAAACTGTTGTTATAAAAGTAATTTTGTTTGACTAGAAGATGTTAATTTACATTATATGTGCAATCATTAAAGAATTCTTAGGATAATTTTCACTCTAATTTACATGCAACAGATAAAAATTTCTTTTTTTTTTTTTTTTAATTCATTCAAACTGAGTTTAGATGCCCCGTGGTAATCAGACATCTCACTGTACCCCATTTCTTCTTCTTTTTCTTTTTCTTTCTCTTTTTTTTTTTTTTTTTTGCTTTTTTTTGCCCTTTGGGACTTAGATGTATTCTTTCAGTAGCTAGACAAGAATGGGTTTGTTTTATAGCATATGGATATTTTTCTTTATTTTTGTTAACACTCATTGTAAAACAAGGTCATTCAAGACCTCCACAATGATACAGTTTCTACTCTATTGTTGTCAGTCTCCGTGATTATGAGCAACTAAAAAATTTAAAACTATGAAAGAGCAACTAATTTTTCAAAATTTAAAACTATGAAAACATAATAGATACTTATTTTCATGGGACTTCCACGTTTTCCTCTTAAAAAGGATTATGTGTGATACAGCCTCATATCAAGTAAATAATTCTCATAATAAACAACGCCACACACCAAAATGAGTAAATTGACCTGAAGTAGATATTATTATGAGCATCTATTGCCAAGGAGGTGAGAAGTTCAAAACATTTCCTAAAAGAATATCAAAACAGTGCATCTCACCGTGACAGCCACCTTTCAACAAATCGATTTCGATGCTTGTTTACTGATGTCAATATGCCTCCTTGTTGTTGCGCCTCAGCTTCCTCCATCAAAAACTGGCGCCGCTCATTTTCTCTTTTCTTCTCCCACTTAGCTAAGTTAATCTGCAAAAGATGAGGAAAGATACACAATCATAAGAAATTTGTTATTTGGTTAAGATTCACAAAAGAGAAGGTAAAAAAACTCAGATATTTAATCTTACATGGTATTCCTCCATATCTTTCTCATACTGATCCAACCTCCCTAGCAAATTTTCGAGTTCCAAGGCAACCCTTTCCTGGTAAGGATCATGTTGTAGCTTCCTTTGCTCAACAAGACTCCTATAATGCGTAAGTGGTCCTAAAGGAGAAATATTTGCATGATTATTCAAACACAAGCTCAAGGAAAGAGCATTAAGAATGTTTTATATTAAAAAACCCATGAACCATTGTAAAAGTAAACGCAGCAAGGGATATTGAGAAATAAGTTTCTGTGTTCTTATTGATCAATACAGAGGATATACATATATAGGTTACAGAGATAACACAAGCCTAAGTATTATGCACAAAATCAGGAGATGTTTAACTCCTTGCTAAACTATAGGAATTTAAATTTAAAAAACCAACCCTACTCCTACGGCTGAGTAACAACCTCAGCTGTTGTCTAAATCTAAATTCAAATATTTCAACACTCCCCCTCAAGTTGGTTTGAAGATATCCCTCAAACCTAACTTGCTTGTAAGAAATTCAAACATAGGTTTAGATAGACCCTTAGTGAACATATCAGCGACTTGTTCCTTCGTAGGGATATACGGCATACAAATCACTCCACTCTCAAGTTTTTCTTTGATGAAATGCCTATCTATCTCGATGTGCTTTGTGCGGTCATGCTGCACAGGGTTATTGGCAATGCTGATGGCAGCTTTACTGTCACAGTACAGTTTCATAGGAAGCACCACTTCAACCTTTAATTCTTCTAGTAATCGTTTTAGCCAAAGTAATTCACACATCCCATGGGCCACTGCTCTATATTTGGCTTCAGCACTACTACGAACCACCACAGATTGTTTTTTACTCCTCCATGTAACCAGGTTCCCCCCAACAAACGTACACCACCCGGAAGTAGACCTCCAATCACTAACTGACCCTGCCCAGTCAGCATCAGTGTAAGCTTCTACCTTCAAATCACCTCCTTTCTTGAACAACAAGCCTCTTCCCGGACTCCCTTTTAAGTATTTTAGTATCCGAAGTACTGCATCTAGGTGTTCCTCCTTAGGTGAATGCATAAATTGGCTTACCACACTTACTGCAAAAGCAATATCAGGTCTGGTATGTGATAAATATATTAACTTGCCAACCAATCTCTGGTAGTTCTCTCGATCCACACCCTTGCCATCCTCGAACAACCCAAATTTGTGATTGGGTTCAACAAGTACATCCACAGGCTTATTCCCTAGCATGCCAACTTCCTTAAGTAAGTCCAACGTATATTTTCGCTGAGACACACTTATCCCCTCATTAGACTGAGCCACCTCCATACCAAGAAAGTACTTTAGCTTCCCCAAATCTTTTATCTCGAACTCAGCAGCAAGTACATCCTTCAACCTTCAAATTTCAGCCTCATCACTTCCGGTTATGATGATGTCATCTACATAAACAATCAATACCGTAACTCCCCCTCCATTTGAGTGTCTGAAAAACATAGTATGATCTTCTTGCCCCTAAGAGTATCCAGACTTTCGAATCACCTTAGAGAACCTATCAAACCAGGCACGGGGTGACTATTTCAGCCCATACAGCGACTTTAATAGTCTACACCCTGTTTTCACCTTCCTTTCCTTCAAAACCTGGGGGGCACTGCATATACACTTCCTCTTCAAGCTCTTCATTAAGAAAAGCATTTTTTACGTCCATTTGGTGTAGTGACCAGTCCCTCATAGCTGCAAGAGAGAGAAGGACTCTCACTGTATTCATCTTTGCTACTGGGGCAAAGGTTTCTTGATAGTCAATCCCATACGTCTGAGTATACCCTTTCGCCACTAATCTAGCCTTGAATCTGTTCACCGTTCCATCAGCGTTGTGTTTTATAGTGAATACCCACTTACAACCCACGGGTACAACACCCTTCGGTGGTAGAGCTACTTCCCAAGTATTGTTCCTTTTTAACGCCCTCATTTCTTCAAGTACTGCTGCCTTCCATGTAGGATTCTTCATGGCATCATTTATATCCTTAGGGATTGTCACTTCGGCAATACTAGACAGAAATGCCTTGTGGGGTTGTGATAGGGCCTGATAGAAAACGAACCTCTCAATGGAATAAAGTGTACAGGACCGAACTCCTTTTCGCTGGGCGATTGGTAACTCTTTCTTTTGACTTTGCTGCTGTTGACCAAGTAACTCATGGCTATGTGGTTCATTAGGGCTCGGTGCAGGATCTGAATTCGGGTTTGGAAGTTGACTCGTGCTAGGTAGCTCTGTTGTATCTTTTAGATGTTGCTGTCTTCGAGAGTAAACACGTAGTTCAGGGCTTGTTGTCTTTATGTTTTCCTTCTCCGGCTGAAGCTCTGTTAATGGCATTATCTGGACTGAGTGTTTGATCATAGGTTCTATGGGTGGCAATGGTTGGACAGAACTAGTGATGGTTTCCCAAAAATGATCTTCACTCTCTCTCTCCCCCTGAAGTGAATTTTTTGGGTAGTAATATTTGGTTTCAAAGAAGCTGACATCATAGCTAACAAACATTTTTCGAGTAAGAGGGTCATAATACTTGTACCCTTTTGTGTAGGAGAGTACCATAGGAAAATACACTTTATAGCTCTAGGATCCAATTTATTTCTTTGATGAGAGTGAACATGGACAAAGGCTACACAGCCGAAGACTTTAAGGGGTATGGATGAGATAAGGCGAGAATGGGGAAAGGTTTGAGTAAACACGTGAACTGGAGTTTGGAAATAGAGGACTCGGGATGGTAGACGATTGATTAGGAGGATGCAGTGAGGATTGCTTCACCCCAAAAACGTTTAGGTAAATGTGATTGGAACATAAGGGTACGGGCTACTTCTAATAGATGGCGGTTTTTTCTTTCGGCAACTCCATTTTGTTGGGGTGTGTCGATACAGGATGAGTGATGTATGATGCCATTATTGGTAAAATAGGATCCTAAGATTTCGAAAAAATACTCGGTTCCATTATCTGTCCTAATCATTTGAATATCCTGCTTGAATTGTGTTTGGACCATTAAGTGGAATTGTTTGAATATTTGACATGCTTCAGCTTTTTCTTTCATAAGATAAACCCAACATAAACGTGTGTGATCGTCAATGAAAGTGATAAACCACCGTGTGTTGGAAAGGTTTGGGACATGAGATGGACCCCAAATGTCACTGTAAATAAGAGAAAATGGAAATGATTTTTTATAAGGACGAGGATGAAATACAGAACGTTGATGTTTTGCCAATTCACAGACTTCACATTGAAATTGAAAAGGATTTTTTTTCTTAAATAAACCAGGAAACAATTTTTGTAAATAGGAAAAACTAGGGTGACCTAAACAACAATGCCATAACATAACTTTTTCCGACTCAGAAGGAACCTTATTGACCACATGAACTTGTTCCTCAGGAATAGCAACATCTTCAAAATAGTAGAGCCCATTGACTCCTCTAGCACTGCCAATCTTCCTCCCCGAATCTATATCCTGAAACTCACAGTAAGAGGGGAAAAATTTAGCTACACAGTTGTTGTATTTGGTAAATTTGCTCACAGAGAAAAGATTGCAAGAAAGGTTTGGAACATGTAAAACAGAGGTGAGTGATAAGTGTTTGGAAAGTGAGATGGAGCCTTTTCCTACAATGGGTGACAAAAAGCCATCGGCAATACGAACTTTATTGCATCCAGGTGATGGTAAATAAGTATTAAAAAGGTGAAATTGGCCAGTCATATGGTCAGAAGCGCCAGAGTCAATAATCCAGGGAATTTTTGGATTAGAAAGAGCATTAAAAGCTATACCTTGCTGAGCTACCGTGTAGGTAGGATTGGTATGCGCTGGAGCTTCGGACTGGGCTGATTGGCCGATCAATTGGTGGAGCCACTCGAACTGCTCCTTGGTAAAAGGCTGAGTTCCAGATTCTAAACTGGCAGTGTGAGCACGACTCGGGTTTGTGTTTCGACCAAAGCGTCGTTGGTTTGGGCCTCGCTGGGGCAAGTTGGCAGGTCTGCCATGAAGCTGCCAGCAAGTTTCCTTCGTGTGACGGCACCATAAGTGTGCTTTTGGGTCATGCTTCCTGGTGTTGGAACTAGCTCCAAGCTCGGCAGCAGCGGCTGTTTCAGCTGGATCAGCAAGCAAGGCTGATTTCTCCAAGGTGGGAACGGAGCGAGGACCATTCATGGCTCCTTTACGAATCTCTTCACGCCGAATATAAGCAAATACATCCATCAAGGACTGCAGGGGCTCCCTACCAAGGACACGATCACGGGCTTCATCAAACTCTACCCTTAGACCAGCGAGAAAGTCGTACACCCGATCTTTCTCCAACCAGCTGGTTAAAACGAACACTGTCATTCTGAGTTTCCCAATCAAGCACGGAGTATTGATCAATCTCCTGCCAAATATTCTTCAGTTGGTTAAAATACCGAGTAACATCTCGATCACCTTGACGAATATCCTTCAAGGATGTCTTCAGGGCGAACACCTGGGCAGAGTTCCCGCGGTTGGAGTACGTCGCAGCCACGGTGTCCCAAATTGCTTTGGCGGTGTTCAGAAATAAGTGGACCTGTCCAATCTCAGGTTCCATCGAATTGATGAGCCAAGCCATTAACATGGCGTTTTCAGTCTCCCACAGAAACATCGCTGCCTGGTCATCCGGACTCGAGGCAACAATGGTGCCATTCAGGTAACCCATCTTGCCACGACCAGTAACATACATCTTCACCGACTGGGACCATTGTAGATAATTAGAACCATTAAGTTTATGGGTTGTAATCTGGAGGGAAGAACTTTCGGCTACTGTAGTACGAGCAGGAGCCAAATTCTGGGCGGAGGTTTGGGTGCTTATATCAAACATGGTAATAGGTGGGTCAGGCTAAGTGTTTCGGGGAGAAGAATGGCTTAGAGAATAATAAAGGAGGACTGCGCTTACTGCTCTGATACCATAAACGCAGCAAGGGATATTGAGAAATAAGTTTCTGTGTTCTTATTGATCAATACAGAGGATATACATATATAGGTTACAGAGATAACACAAGCCTAAGTATTATGCACAAAATCAGGAGATGTTTAACTCCTTGCTAAACTATAGGAATTTAAATTTTAAAAACCAACCAACCCTACTCCTACGGCTGAGTAACAACCTCAGTTGTTATCTAAATCTAAATTCAAATATTTCAACAAAAAGGATATAAATAATTAAGTTACATCCTCTTTAACAGTTTAAAATTTTTACATCTGTTGGTAATTAACATGGTATCAGATTTTAGTTCTTGGAGGTCGGTTCAATTTTTTCCACCTGCATCTGCTCTCCAATTCTATATGTTTGTGTAAGTTCGCACTCTGTTCTGTTAATCTTCCTTCTTCTCCACGTTAGAGAGGGTCTTAGATCTCAACTTGAGATATATATTGTTGGCCCATTCCTTAATAGTTTAAACTTTTGAATTAGGTAATTGTTAACATGGTATCAGCCATTGTAGGCAAGATCTTAGGCTCTGATACCACTGATGATTATAAATGATGCATGTGTTTGTCCACTCACAGAGGAAGACTAAAAGGAGATTTTAAAAAAATAAATGACCAGTATCTAAACTGAAGACTCATTGGCTAAAATGAAGTGCCACTAATTACAAATTTGAAATCATTGTTATCCACCCATGATTTCACATGTAATTTCATAAATCTTATTTAATTCAGAAAAAAAAATTATTGACAACTGAACTCCCATCTCGTTAATAACCACTAATGTACTTATAAAAAATTTCATAGATAAATAGTACTTATAAACTAAATTCAAAAAAAGAAAAATGATATACTATATATCAGTTCTCTACCAATAGCCGTTAGGTTTGTAATATCTCTTGCCACCTCCAAATGGCGAGATGCATTGTTCAAGTGCAAATAAGAACATAGGGGCTGGAAGTTCGTACGACCATAACCCGAGGCTCTAATAGAGAGTCATGCAAGGCCCGTGATCTAGACCTAGAGGGGGGTGAATAGGTCTTGTAGATTATATTAACAATTTTTAACTGCTTTTTGAATTTTAACTAACTTAACAGAAATTTAAACTACCCAATCCATCATCCATGCATGCAATAAACAGATACAGCAATAAAACAATGGACATAGAGATTTTTTACGTGGAAAACCCGGCCAGAAGAAACCACCGGACCTAGTCTAGGCAAACTGAATCTACTATGATAAAAATGGATTATAACCTAGGTTAACACTTTCCAAAACCCTAGAAACCCTTAGTTATCTCTGTAACACAGATTGATCCACCAAATTCTCCTCAAGTCTCCGGGCACACAGTCCGCTCATTAACAGACTTTGCTCCTTAAGAATATGCTTCTCCACCAGTGATCGAATACAGTCACTAGTCGTCTAAGTCAATCTCTGATAATTGATTGATTATGGTGTTGAACTCTTCAGTTGAAGTCCACAGCGATAGATGTCAACACAGAATGAAAACATACAATTCTAAGAATCATGAATGCAAAGAAAAATATGATGCACTCTAAATCTCACAACAATGCTCTTTAAATATATATACAC
Organism: Cornus controversa; assembly: GCA_026545225.1. Lineage (NCBI taxonomy): Eukaryota > Viridiplantae > Streptophyta > Magnoliopsida > Cornales > Cornaceae > Cornus > Cornus controversa. The sequence goes on along the minus strand of CM048846.1, from coordinate 62,839,851 downwards.
TGCAAGTTGTATTCTAGATATCTAGTATTCTGCCCTAGTATAGTATATATATAGGCAAGTAGAGGTATATAGAGAGTATGGTTTGTAATGTTTTAATTCATAAAGGAAACTGCAATTCCGCAGGACTCAATCGATGGAACAGTTGGTCATTTGATCGACCCGACCCAACTCTAGTGGCCTTGATCGATCGAAGTTTACTGCAATTTGTAAAATTAGAAATTTTAGAATAGGAAGTTTCCCAAAAAAACTTTTATACATAGTTATAAAGATTTAGGGACTCAAATCAAAACATGAAATCATAGAAACCCTAATCATGCATGCATGAACCCTAATTTGGTGATTGCATCAAAGTTTTAAAATACCTTTTACCCTTGGTGTAGAAAATTACGCAATTATCCTGTGAGTGGCTTCAAATTCATCGTCAACCATGAACTCACAACTAACACTAACTTTTGAAATTCCTAATCTAAGCTAGAAATTAAAACAAAGTTACAGACTCTAGTTTTGATCTACAAAATTTGTCAACCCAAGGCCTATTGACCGAACAGGAGTGTTTCCACTATTCATTAAGGGGGGAAAGGAAATGAAAAATACATCTGCATTCTGCTAGGAAACACAAGAACATTCTGTTATTCTTGAGCCAAAAAAAAAAGGAGTAAAGAAGAGCATGAGCTCTGACCATAATAACTCTGAACGCCCCCTAAGTCAGCCATAGTCAGAGACCATATAACAAGTTTATTAAATACTCTTCTAGCAGACAACTCTACAGATTTTTTAAAATTTTGAAACATGAATTTTACTTTTTTTTTTAATCTTTTTTCTCGATGGGAGGTTGTACTAAGCACAAGGCGTCAACAATTGTAACACTTTGTAACTGTATAATCAACAGATACAAATACTATCATAATGAATGTAATGAATTATCATAAAGAAGGATAAGATAGCATGTGGTTTGACTGAAGCTATGGCCATAGATAGAGTGAAATGGAAACATAGAATTCATGTAGCCAACCCGAAGTAGTTGGGAAAAAGGCTTGGTTGTTGCTGTTGTTGTTGTTGTAGAAGCCATGTCCATCTAGAACTAAGAAGCATGGACACTTCTATTGTAATCTTGCGGTTCCTCTATTGTCTGGCAGATTAAAGGATAGACATTGTAATGATCTTGTCGATAAGATCACTGCTACAGTCCAAACTTGGAGTTGTAGATGCCTTTCCTTTGCTGGAAGCCAGCAGCTCATTGCTTCTATTTTCATACTCCCCAAGAAAATTATCAAGAGTCACTGGTATTTTGAGAAAAAATTTATCGAAACATTGCACTGATGGAAATAAGGTTTCTTGGGATCTACTCTGTTTACCAAACCAAGAAGGGGTTTGGGTATCAAACACATTGAAGCATGGAATAAAGCTGCAATGCCAAAGCACATGTGGGACATTGGTCATCCAAAAAATGATTCTTTGTGGCTTAGATGGGTCAGAACCCACCTGAGGTGGGCCACCTGATTAAGTGCAAAAGTCTCTGGTATTTGAAAACTCCTAGTAGCTGCATCTGAACCTGGAAAAAACACCTGAAGCTTAGGGATGAGATAAGGATGGATTTCAGATACAAATTGGGTAATCTATGATTCTGACACGGGGCTAACTGCCAAAGTTTCTGACGTTATATATGGAGATCAGTGGAATTGAGCAGCCTCTAACTCTTACAAATTAATGGAACTCAAGGAAATAACAAACAACTGGACTTTGAATCCAAATGCTGAAGATGAATTAAACTTGACTCCTACTAATGGAAAATTAACTATTAGAGATGCTTGGGACAGATTCAGAAGAAGGCAGAACAAAGTTGACTGGTGTGATATTGTGTGGTTTCCAAGTAATATTCCTCAGCATGCTTTTGTGGTTTGGTTGGATGTAAATGACAGAGTACAGACTCCTCACCCAGCATAGGATGTCTCAGATGGATCTGATCTCTAGAATCAGCTGTGTATTTTGTAGGGAATCAATTGACACTAGAAATCATTTATTCTTCCACTATGACTTTGCATCAAGAATTTGGTCTTTTATCTCCTCTAAAGGTGTTACTCAATGGCCCAGATATCAGTGGAGTGACCTTTTGAATTGGATGTATCTATCTCTTAAAGGCAAATCTTTCATTTCTATTGTTAACAAACTTGCTTTTGCAGCCATATTTTACATTTTCTGAAGGGAAAGAAATAACACTAATGAATATAAAGACCTCATCACTATACGAAAAGACATTATTGCTGTGGTTAGAGATAGAATTGTAGCTTTGCAGAAGTTTCAAGCAAACCAATCTAATAGATGGTTATGCAGAGAATGGAAATGTCCCTGATAACATTTTGGGCTAATTGTAGCCTTGTCTGCCATCTCTACTATGAGTGCCATGGTTTGTGTATCAGATTTTTCCAGTCTATATATCTGAGTCTGGTTGGCAGTTTTTGACTGGGTTTTTTCTTCAGAATCTGCCCTACTAGTAGAGATTTTGTAAAGCCAATTTCTACTGCTTTTTGTTTGCTAGGTTAGAAATACTATTGTAGGTAGTAGGGTTCGTATCGTAATAAAACAGGTATAAGGGGGTAGTATTGCACAACAATATGATGGACACAAAGAGAGATCTTCAATTGAGGGAGAAGAAGCAGACCAGACTTAGGGAAGTAATGGCGAAGGTAGGAATCCTGTGCTTGAAGATCGGAACACTATGAACTGCAATTGTAGTGATTCTTAATAGCTTGAGAATTCTGCCTTGAATGCTCAACTGAACTGCGATTATAGTGATTCTGAACTGCGATTGTAGTGACTCTTAAGATCTTGGATCTTTTTCTTTTCTTCAGCTTAAAGCAACCTGGGAGGTCAAATCCCCTTTTCATCCCTCTCTTTTAGGGTAACAGAGGTGCATTCAATGGTTAATGTCAAACTTATCACCGAACGGTGGAAGTTGAGCATACAGTTGTGGCATTAAATATGATAGTAAGAGTTCCTCTTCCAAGCATGTGCTTTCACCATTCCCTAGGTTGGGCCCACAAGATGAGGCTTGCTCTGACTCTTTATCCACCATTCCAAAATCCCTCTAAGTATCCCGAAACGTGTTGTAATGATCAGATGGATTTCCTACCTCTTCCTCCTGGACTCATTACTTTTTCGAAGTGTCAATTCGAGGTCTACGTGGATCCAAGTTCGTCTTGGGGTTTTTGAGAGCCTTGAGGACTACTTGATGTCCGTTCGAGGTTTTTCTGGGGGATACGAGGCCATGAGGGACACTTGGTGTCTGCTCAAGGTTCGTACAAACCCAACTTCGACTTGGGGTTTCCGGGGGAACTCGAGGGACACTTGGTGTCCGTTCAAGGTTTGTGCAGACCCAAGTTCGGCTTGGGTCTCTGAGGGACTCGAGGAGCACTTGGTGTCCATTCGAGGTCTGTGTGGACCCACATTTGACTTGGGTTTCTGAGGGACTCGAGGAGCACTTGGTATCCGTTCGAGGTTTGTGTGGACCCAAGTTCAACTTGGGGTTTCTAAGGAACTCAAGGAGCACTTCATGTCCATTCGAGGTTTGTGTCAACCCAAGTTCGACTTGGGGTTTTTGAGGGACTCGAGGAACACTTGATGTCTACTCGAGGTTTGTGTGGGCCCAAGTTCAACTTGGGTTTTTTGAGGGACTCGAGGAGCACTTGATGTCCGTTCGAGGTTTGTGTGGTCCCAAGTTCGACTTGGGGTTTATGAGGAACTCGAGGAGCACTTGGTATCCGCTTGAGGTTTGTGTGTACCCAATTTCAACTTGGGGTTTCTGAGAAGGGTTCTAAATTATGGCTGACGTGTTTGGGTACGTCATCCGTGCTTGTGTGGCAGATGCAGATTTTCACATGGAAAGAAATAAGTTTTCACGTGGCATGTAGGTATAGGTACACCCACATTTAAATAAGTTTCCACGTGGCATGTAGGTATAGTTACACCCACAATTATTTTCAATAGCCTTACTGCTATGACCTTATTTTCTGTCAGGATTTTGGGTTGTTATTGTGCCTTGAGTATGTTGTGGGAAGAATTTTGTTTTAAGGAGCTTCTGCTTTGTGACACTTTTGTTTTTTTGGTGATGTTCTGGTGTCTGCAAAATGAGAAATGCTTCAGTTATTGGCCTTCTTCTTGTTGGTTCCAACTGGTGTTTTATGTTTACTTTCTTCTGCAAAAATTTGGGCTGGGAAGATGCTCTCAAAGTTTTGTGGCTGCTTCGAATGGGCTTTGGTTGTTGGTGGTGGTGTTTTCTTTGTAGTTCTACTGCTAGTGACTCTTGCTTTGGTGACTGATTCTCTCTGAAGACTTGTTTGATGGGGTATAGCTTCCAGTTTACATAAGCTTTCTGTTTTGTATGTTGTGGCAATTGTGTTTGTTGTTCTTTGAGTTTATATTGTTTTTGGTCCCTTTTTGGATTCTAGTCATTCAGTGGACTAGGGGGTTCCACTTTCTTTTGTACCTTGGGTATAACCCAAATATTTTGTAGGGTTCTTCCCATGTTTTGATTGAATAAAAATCTCACATGCTTGCCTATCAATATATAATGCCTCACATCCCTGAAGATCCACAAATATTCTGTTTTATTCCTTCTTTATGCTTGATAGTTGGGAAAGGAAATAAGAAAAATTGAATGTCATTTTTCTTTCTTGTTCTGGTTCCAAAAAAACAAAAAATCTACCCCCTTTAAGCCAAGTATTTGAACTAGGATAGGTTAGGATTTTCTTGACATAAACTAATGAACATACCATTATTAAATAAATTTCAAAAGAAAATCCACCCCTCTAAGCTAAGTAACTGAATTAGGATGGGCTAAGTTTCCCTCTAAGCTTTCTTGACATAAACTGATGAACATACTGTTATTAAATAAATTTTATTTTCTTATCCTAAATGTTGTGACCAACCAGCCAAAGGATTGAACAAGTCATACTAATTTCCAAAAATTAGTCATGCACATGTCCAAGCTTGCATTTATAGGTGGTTCACAAACTTTGACATAGTATTTTTGATTAACAAGTAATTACCCAGGGTCTATCATATCAGTTAGTTTAGACACAAGGAAGGTGTTTGACCATGTGCCTTAAGGTTCTTGCTTGATGTGTTGGAGAGCATGAGTTTTAGGTTGAAGAGGCAAAGGTTGATTATCGCTAACATTTCATCAGTGAGATTCTTCATTATTGCAAATGGCTCATCCACAGGCCTTTTTGAAGCTATAAGGGTATTCAGCAAAGAGATCCCCTCTCTCCTTATTGTTTATTCTTCTGATGAGTCATTAAATAGGATGCTTGGAGAAGCAGTGGACAGAGGCATGTGCTGAGGGGCTTTTCCTTTGGAGCTGTGGAGGAGATGCCTATTTCAGTTTCACATCTCCCTTCGTAGATGATACCACCGTCATTTTCTGTCACATGGAGGATGATCAATTTAGATACCTCTATTGTACTCGTTTCTTGCTTTGATCCCTATTGGCATGAGTTGGATGTGAAAGACTTAGCTGAAAATTTGAAAAGTAAGGTCAATTATCTTCTGACCACTTACAAGCCTTACATTACGCTCATCCTTTAAAGGCTATATTGGTATGCGACCAATGTAGAAAGATTCACGAGTAGACTCAGGTTGCAACAGCAGTATTCATGAAAAGGGAGCATGCTCACCTCAATCAAAAGCACATTATCTAGTATTCCGACTTAGTTCACGTCCAACTCTTTCACCTTTATTTCCTCTCTATCTTCTACATCAGATCATATATCTAAGTATAATTAATCAACACACTTTAGTCAGGTCACTCACAGAGAAATATATATATATATATATATATATACATGTTGAAAATTTTGTATAATTTCAAGGCTACATACTAAGTTACCTTGTATAGTTAAATCTGAGTTAAGTATAAAAATGTGGTACTCAGTGCACAAGGCTCCCACTTGAGCGGGGTCTGGGAGAGGTAGATGTCGGCTAGCCTTACCCTCATCTTTAGATGGTTAAGATAATTTTATCATTCAAAGTCTAAAGTTCCTATTATTAAAAAGTCAAAGTCCTAGCTGGAATAGGAGATGAGCATTATCCATGTATTCTTTCATGTTTAATAGAGATCAGTTCAGTGAACTTTTAGGAACTACTGCAACTCTCCTGACACTGTATGATGCAATCCTAATCCTAGAAGTGATGCTAAAGAGAATTTTTAGGTGTGTGCCAAGCCTCCTCTTTTACTTCTTTTCTTCAGTTTTCCTACACTTTTTAACCCTTTAAAACCTCAGAGCTTTCCTATGCCTTAAGGGTTAGGTTATCACCCTAACCCACTTGCCTGTTTAAATTATTCAAGCTAAAACCCAATTAACACAGTTAGCATTTGTTAGCGTTCAAATCATATCATGCCATAGAGAGAGAAAACATTAAAAAATTAATAATAATAATAATAATAAAACAGCAAACTAAGAATTACAGCAACCAACTTAATCGAGCTCAGATCAAAGAAGAAAGAGAAGAGTAAATCAAATGGGTGAGAATGAGATTCCGAGTATAAGAAGAGAGAGATTGAGTGGCCAATCTAAATTGTAACATAGATTATCAAAAGCATTCCAAGAACCAATCTATCAAGAAATAAATAAAATTGATCAAACCTCAGCTCAAAGAACATAAAAAGGAAAGATAAATTGAATGGGAAGTAAATAAATAAATATATAAAGATATTTAAACAGAGTTTGAATGGGAAATTAAGGACTGACCTGGACGCTTGGAGGGAGGGAGATGGGAGCGATCACACAAGGAGCGAACCAAATTGATTCGAAAATTGGAAGTTCGACGAGCGAACCCTAGAGAGAGGAGAGAAGATATTGAAGAGACTCTTCTCATTTTGATGAGTCCTTTTTCAGATCAAAACAGAGCACGAAGGAAGATATCAACGTTCTTTGTAGTACCGTTAATTCCTTCTGTGAATTTATGACACCAAAAAGTGCAGAAGAAACAGTGGATGGGCGTGGCACGGTGACGTGGCCACTGTTGGGACCAGCCACTTGTAAGAGTCGTCTTCAATTGTTAGTTGCATAATAGTAGGACAATGCTTGTTAGTTGCATAATAGTAGAAGGAGAATGCTTCAGTCCTGCCCCTGGTAGGACTCGTTCTCCTGGTGACATGGCTGAATTATATTTCAACACATGTCTAAAATAATAATAAAAAAATGAAAACAAAATCAAAATCCGCTATTATGGGTCACCCCGCTGAAAAAGGGTTTCTATCACAAAATCGTAACTCTCTCTTCTCCACGGCAAGTTTGCACTCCGCCACCATCATCGCCACTAACTATCACCACCACCACCGCTCCCCACCACTCCCTCTTCTTATTAATCAAGTAGAGTTTGACTAATAACATAATGCTTTTGGATTGACACCAGTCTCCAATCATCAACAACACGAACAAAGAATCAAACTCTGCATGGTTCAATGACGAATCCATTAGGGAGACACAAAAGGCTCCGGATATTTGGTGGTTGATTAATTCAGTGTTGATGAAGGTGATAGTTGTAGATGATGGATTATCTGTAAAAAATTAGGGTTTCAGAAAGTTTGAATGGATCAAGAGTGACCAGAGAAGATACTGAAAGAGGAAAGAGAAGATGTGATGACAGGGGAGAGAATTTGGCCAGAAATGTCAAAAGTGCATAAAGGGGAATGGTACGTCTGGCCCAAAAAAAAGTTCGTGTTTCACGTCAGCTGGCACTCCTATTTATAGAAGTCCTAGCACGTGCTGACACGTGCCGTGGTACGGCTTATTCCGTACTTGTACCCATGCACCTTGATTATTCATGGCTGAGGCGTGGTCACCCTCTCCACTGAGGTCCTAGAGTAATGTTCTGGTTATATGACCCACCCAGCGAGCCCATCCTTCAAGCCTCCATGCCGCGACACACCCCTTTTTCCCGTTTGGGATCATGACATGCAGTGACTATTCGACACACCATGAACGCCTGAGCCATAGACGGTTGCGCACCAGCACTATAACTCCTCGATCTACGTGTTGGATCATGAGAGTGCTATTAGGTGGGAGAGTGTAGTGTCGTGACACATGTTACTATTCCACCATATAGCACTAACATGTCTTGTTTCGTAGTCTCCTGCCACAGTTAATACTCCCTGGGCGAGGCTCTTAGACATGGGTTCGATGTATTACTCAACCTATGTGGACAGTCTATGTGACTGTCTCGCGGGGGTTGGAAGTAAACATAGTTCCCTACCTCGAAGGCAACGTCCTATGTTAAAAGAATACAATGACTGATGACTAGAACTCCCAGTTGTACTGAAGGCATTGTACAATATATTACTGTACCTCAAACTTCCCTCTCCGATAGGGTCATTGGATAGAAGGATAATATACGTGTACTTCCCCTAACACACCCTCCTTCCCCGAGGTTCCCCCTTTAACACTCGGGAAGCCTAGTGTCTTGTGAGTAATCTTATTTAGAATGACTCATGTGTCGTTGAGACACTTTAGACTTAGTCCCTATAAGATAGTCCCTGTAGTATAACCCATATACTACATGCAATCACCAGAAACTTCTGTGATGTCTGCCACTTGTGCTTATGTATGTTGGGCATAGACTCCTCTACAAATTGCCCCCTTGTGTGCGGGTGTTTTTCAAAGCACCTGCACATACTTTTGAGAAATTGTTGTAACGTTTCTTGGTAAAATACTAACCCAGCGACCCGGCACATAATTTTCTCATATCCTAGATATTTAAAATTTTTCTAACCCTCAACCTCAATTCTACTGTTCCTTCACGCGATATAGGTGCTTCAAGTATTGAACATATCAACAAGTCTATGGTTACAAGTGTATTTACTTAACAATGTTGCTCTTTGACCACCTATATACCCAAGTTATTAAAATCTCTATGACAACTACATCTCTTTTCTTACCCCCCGTACAAATAATGGTTTTGACATTTTAAGATACCATTAATACTAAGAACCTAAAGATCCATAATGGACTATTCTAAAGAGACCTATTTCAATCTCCATAATATACTTATGTACACATATACATACATACACACACACACACAAATACACACACACACACACATATATATATATTCATCTACCTATTTTACATATATATATCAATTATTTTTATGCATTTTTTTATTATTACTTAAAATGACATATGTAGTTAGGTGTATCTGACCCACCTAATGTATATGACATAACTACCTAGCTAATGTTTTCCTTTTAGAAAACTAACTAATCATCTTATTCTTAATTATATCCAAATTTCTAAAGAATAGCTCTAAGACCTCTCACAGATCAGATAGTTTAATATATATACCATAACTTCTCCAGCACAACACAACGTAACCCTAAACCACGCCCCAGTGATCAGCCCCATTATCTTATATACAAATAAGAAATAAAATAATTTCTTCATTGGGCTCCAACTTGTCATGCTTGCATACATACCCCCAAGGATTAATACTGATACATACTTTGCGCATATATATATATATATATATATATATATATATATATATAAATCACGTCCAAGTAATCAGACCCACTACCACATTTATAGATAAGAAATAAAATATTTTCTTCCTTGGGCTCCAACTTGTCATGCTTGCATACATACCCCAAGGATCACTACTGATACATACTTTGCGCATATATATATATATAGATATATATATATAAACTAGTGAATAAAGTTCACCCCAGAATGACACATACTAATGTTTGAAGAATTCCCAAGACACACTTGTAGGTATCATTGCCCATAAACTGTTAATGGGTGCCTTGAGCTAGCCGAAACCCTTCACATGTGTGTCCCGAGTTGATGAAATTAGATGTAACCAACCTATGCTGTCGTTCTACATACTTGACCAACACGTTATGTTCTGCCAACGAGGTTTATAAGTCAAATCGCAGCATTTGCATTAATTCAAAAGCTTCATGTACAGTACCCTATATTGCTAGCTAGAAGTAACTCGAGACAATACAAGTGCAGATCCCCAATCTCTGTAAAGCAAAATGTACAAAGAAGCCTATACTGTCTACTACTCCGACACAAAAAAATAAAAGAAAAGCCACTCAGTAGGTTCATTTACTGTTATGAAACAGAAGCATCTCAACTAACTTGAGTACAAATCCATTGTATTCAAATATGACTGTACCCTATCTCTTTTTTTTTTCTTTTTTTTCAAGCACATATATTTATATATATATATTTTTCTAATCCTACGTTACTTAGACTTGCCAGACCTGCTTTGTCCTTCTAGCCTATAGAACTTTTTCAAATATATATATATATATGTATATATATATATATATAAATGCTTTGGGACTCAATACTGGACAATATGACCTATGCACATGATAAGATACAACGTCTTATCCTTTTTGAACAGACCCAGCTTGCACCCTTTGTAGGTTGCACTGTCTATATGTACACGCAGACCCAGTTTGCACCCTCTGTTCATATTGCACCCTCTATACATATACATAAGCTAATATACACACTACCATCTGAGTTGTGTCCGTGTCACCTAAACTAACACACACACACACACACACACACTATATATATATATATATAAACACACTCAGCCTACATTCGCACAACACTCTCCAGATTGTTTAAGCGCGACACTCCCTCACACATGTAGACTTATGCGACACACCCATTCTATGATACCCACTCCATCATGACTTACACCTGCAACCCAACTCTATGACATCGAACTGGGTTATCTTGCTATAGATTTTTAGATAGTTGAAACCAAGACTTTGTGTACCTTGTTACAGCCGTGATGGTCCCCACACTTTGCATACACCAGATCGAAGTCTTTATTTTTCTGTTCTTACCTTCATTAATACTCTTTGTTGGCCTCAGATTTCTCAATCCAATGTCGACATATGAAACCAAGAATCATTCCAGACTTGTGAATCCTCTTTCCACAACTATCATGTTTTATGCGAATCCTATTTCCTTGAGGTATGTATTACACTTCTCTTCTCTCATTATATATATATATATATATATATATATATATTTATTTATTTATTTATTTATTTTTTTACTACTGGTACCTTGTGCCTTTGCTTCATTATCTCTATGGGTACTACTACTGTTTTAAGATAAATCCTTTTATTTTAGAAACTACTGGAGGGGTTACAAACTTTTATGTTCTCTACATGGGTTCAATATTTTCTCCCTTTTAGTGGAGCCATTACCTTCTATCTTTGTTGTTAACCACTATTTTGATTGGGTGTACTGAAGGTACCCTACCTCTATTTTGGTGAGGCTCATGGCAACCGTCCTGGTGACACCACTTGTCCAACCACTATTTTTGACTGGGTGTACTAAAAGTACCCCACCTCCATTTTGGTGAAGCTCATAGCAGAGAAACTTTTAGCAGATGCAGAGGGTGTAATACCTGATCTTCTTCCTTTATCCGAATGGAGGAAGGCACCTACATTGGTACTTCAGATCATTTTTGGGTTATGATTTCGGACTATGACTGTTCCTCTGATTGTGCTGAGTCACCGTTGCTTATAGAACCTGAAGCTGATATTGTTACTAACAGGTTGGTTCCTCCATATTCCATACCTCACCTTTTGATTGAACAATGTGATTTTCCTTATTCTTTTGTGCACTATGAGAGCCATACAAATGTGTTGGCTAACTGGACAACTTGGTGCAACCATATTTTAGAAAAACAAAGTTATTGCAACAAACTAAAGTATGCAAAAGTTCAAGAACCCGTTCGTCTTTTTTTCGTATTGTCCATGAGATGTGATAAGACAAGTCTGGCTGTTCTACTATCACAATGGTGCTCGGACACTCATACTTTTATTGCAGTTTGGGGCGAGTTCTCCCCTTCCCTGGAGGATATTTCCTGTTTGCTCTCCCTACATATGTTTGGCTCAAATGCTTACCACCCGACTCAGTTGACAAAGGAAGACCAGGAGATAGTGGATTATTTGGAAACAACTTATGTCGAAGCTGCTAAGTGGGGTACTCATTTCCGTGGTTCCACTCGCCTAAAGACTCCACCAAGCTCTTCTTATGGCAAAAGGGCCACTTATGCTCAATGGTACCGACATTTTTATCGTGATTTGGAACAACCTTGTAGAGAAACCATGTCTGGTCAGCATTTACGAAAGAGTGTCGTCGGTCCAGAATATGGGAAACAGAATGCTCTAGCGGGTTTCCTTGCATATTGGCTTGATAGGTATCTATTTGAAGAAAAACCTGAAGATGGTTTAAACACGAGAGTATTTCCTCTAGCTGCTATTCTTTCTCGTGGTGTTGCATTGCCTCCGGCTCTTTTATTTCTTGGCACATTGTATCATAGGTTGGATATGTTGAAAGTCGATTGGGAACGGTCCGTGGGACACTACGACTTGAGTTCTTACATTGCCTGCTGCTTTCTTACTTTGTTCTTATATTAGCATTTCCCGAGATATGTGCCCCGTCCTACTATTTTTTATGAGAAGGAACTAGGAGATGTAAAATATACCTACGTAATGCGGTGGAGTGGTTCTATAGGCCGAAGACCCCGTCATTTAGGAGATTATATTGACAGTGTGGAATGTTTTTGTTGTCGCCCATACACAATGAATCACGTTGGTATTAAGTCACGGACATTCTATATGAAGAAGGATTCTCAAATATCCTTAAAGACTGACCTGTGCATGCCAGCCCTTAAGATAGTCCCTGTAGTATAACCCATATACTCCATGCAATCACCAGACACTTTGTAAAGGAGTCTATGCTCAACATACATGAGCACAAGTGGCAGGCATCCCAGAAGTGTCTGGTGATTGCATAAAGTATATGGGTTATACTACAGGGACTATCTTACAAGGACTAAGTCTAAAGTGTCTCGATGGCACATAAGTCATTCTAAATAAGATTACTCACAAGACACTAGGCTTCCCGAATGTTAAAGGGCCAGGGAACTTCGGGGAAGGAGGTTGTGCTAGGGGAAGTACACGTATATTATCCTCCTATCCAATGACCCTATCGGAGAGGGAAGTTTGAGGTATAGTAATGTATTGTACAAGGCCTTCAGTACAATCGAGAGTTATAGTCATCACTCATTGTATTCTTTTAACATAGGACGTTGCCTCTGAGGTAGGGAACTATGTTTACTTCCAACCCCCGCGAGACAGTCACATAGACTGTCCACATAGGTTGAGTAATACATCGAACCCATGTCTAAGAGCCTCACCCGGGGAGTATTGACTATGGTAGGAGACTACGAAACAAGACATGTTAGTGCTATATGGTGGAATAGTAACATGTGTCGCAACACTACACTCTCCCACCTAATAGCACTCTCATGATCCAACACTTAGATCAGGGAGTTATAGTGCTGGTGCGCAATCGTCTATGGCTCAAGCGTTCATGGTTTGTCGAATATTCACGGCATGTCATGATCCCAAATGGTAAAAGGGGCATGTCGCGGCATGGAGGCTTGAAGGAAGGGCTCGCTAGGTGGGTTATATAACCAGAACATTACTCTGGGACCTTAGTGGAGAGGGTGACCACGCCTCAGCCAAGAATGATCAAGGTGCATGGGTACGAGTACGGAATAAGCCGTACCATGGCATGTGTCAGCATGTGCTAGGACATCTATAAATAGGAGTGCCAGCTGACGTGAAACACGACTTTTTTTGGGCCAGGCGTACCATTCCCTTTTATGCACTTCTGATAATTCTGCCCAAATTCTCTCCCCTGTCATCACATCTTCTCTTTCCACTTTCAGAATCTTCTCTGGTCACTCTTGATCCATTCAAACTTTCTGAAACCCTAATTCTTTACAGATAATTCGTCATCTATAATAGTGAAGCCCTTTGATGCAAGTTTCATGGCTAGATGGACAAAGGGGATCACGTGACCTTGGAGAGGGATGGGATCATCATGGCACGAGGCTTTTGGTGACTTTTTTCCATTGATTAAATCTTTGTTGTTTGTGTTATCTTGATTGAGAGAGAGAGAGAGAGAGAGAGCCTGCTATATATTATTGTGTGAACTAAGTTATATATTACCCCTCTTCAAGAAGAGGGTCAGTGGGGAGCAGTGGTGGTGGTTAGCCGGCGATGTGGTGGCCGAGTGCAAATTTGCCGTGACTGAGAGAGAGTCAAGATTTCTCTCGACAAATAGAAACCCTCTTTCAGTCGAGTAATCTAGAAAAATGAGTTTTGATCTTGTTTTAATTATTCTATCTTCTTTTTGACATTTGTTGAAATTTAATTGGGCCATGTCACTAGGGAGAATGAAATCCGTCCTCCCTGGGCAGGACCCAAGCATTGTCCATGGTAGAAGTTTACCCAATCTTACTCCAACTGGTTTGTCCTAAAAAATATTTACTCGTATCTTTTCATCACAAATTGCATTTTGTGTCATTGCTCGTCGTTTGATCGCGAATTCAAGTGCCTGCGAAATAAATATGATTCTCCCACTGTTAGGTTATTAGCCTAATTGGTATAACATTTCTTTTTTTAAAAAAATGAAGGCAGCTCATAGTGAGTATTTTGCAATTGTGTGTAAATATTTACCTTACCAAAATATATACATATACATATATATATATATGTATGTATGTGTGTGTGATTATCTATATAACATATTCTCTTCATTCTTCCTCCAAGTTGTTTATGGAATGTCATTCTTTTTGGTTATAATTGATGGTTGTTTTTCAATTTCATCTTTATTATATAAGTGGACTTCTCCTCATCCAACTACTTATGAATGAAGTGTTGTACCATAGGTGACATATATTTTATAATTGGCAATCTTCGGTGTCAAAACTAAACATGATTGAGTTATAATCTTTGATTTATATTCTTCTAATTGATTATGTAATTAAAGTCTTAGAGTGAGCATGAAGTTCTACACCAACCATGCAAATATTTTTTAAAGGGATGAAGTTTGAATCTTCGGAAGAAAGCATCAATAATCTGAACAAGGATTTGATCGATTGATGTTTCTGGATTGTTTTGATTGCATAAGGATATCCTTAATCAAGTATAAGAGTCACGTAATCCAGGTAAAGTAGTGAGAACACATATTTCAAATCGGGAGGTTCCGACCTGAAAACTAGAGTTTTTGAGCTATATTTTTCAAAATATTCAAGGTTGGACCGGTCCAGCTCAAACCTAAACTGGTCCATGAAGTCTCGACACTTCACAAACCTATAGGACAAGCCTTGGACTAGTTTAAGTGAAGGTTGGACCAGTCCAAGGCTTCTAGTAGTGGATTTTTGTCTTCCAGTATCCTATTTTGATCCGGATTTGACTTTGAAATTTTCTTAAACTTTGGAACTTGTTTCCTATTAATTTTTAACTTATTTTTCAAGAAAAATTAAGATTTTTAACATCTATAAAAACCTCATATGATTTCTCTCTCGATATGCTTTCACGAAAATTTCAATACGCATCAAGAAGATATTTTTAGAGAGAGAAAACATTGAGATATTTTTCAACAGAGAAATTTGATTTTCTGTTTATATTTTTGAGAGCACACACATATTCACTTAGTGATTTAGAATGGTTGTCTTTGCTTGATCAATCGTTCAAAAACCGCTTCAGAGATTTCTTCTTGATCAAGTTACTAGATTGGTTTCTTCTACAACTGTTCGTTGGTGAGAAGGGAGAAGAAGATTGCACTACGAAGGGGATAAAATATTTGCTAAGTGTTCGTGTTCTTCCGATTACCCTTCTACAAGAATTTTGATGCTAGTCGGAAGTTTGGAGCAATTAGGCCAGGAAGTCGCAATAGTAAGCCTGAGTTGTTCGGCATCAAGTTCTTGTTAGAGTGGAGTGGGTGTGAGTCTGGGACAGAGTTTGTTGTACTTTGTTTCGACGATAGTGAATTTGGTTCTTCGGGGCTACAAAGCCTCGCCCGTGGTTTTTTTCTGATCTGAATTTTTCATGTATATCAGGTGCATTCGTTTACTTCATTTCACTTTATTTTATTTACTTGTTTTGTGGGATTGCTTAGATTTTAATTAGACTTAAAATTGGATTATCTAAAAATTTAGCAAAAAGCGAGTAAACCTAATCACCCCCCTCTAGGTTTTAAATTAAGCTTTCGCAACTGCCTCCGCATCGCGTAACTCACAGCATGAGGTGCTTTAAAAGAAGATGTCTTTTAAAGTCTTCTAATTCTATTGTTTTGAACGCTGCAGGCTTGGTCTAGCGGATGAGAACTCAGGCCTTGCAATCTTACGACATTTCAAGTCTTAAGTTCGAGTATCTGGGTAAACAACTTATATAGGAGTACCCACACAGATATTGTTGTAGTCAGCCTGAGTTATGGACTAAATAAAATAAAATTCTATCATTTTGTTAAGTTAATGTTAACGTGGATTATGTTATAATTTTTATTTTAGATACACAATTGAAGACCTTTCAAACTCATAATGTAATGGTGTTACATTCATGACAATTGAAGACCATTTGAGGGTATTACATTCATGACGTATTGATATCACGTTTATTATATAATGGTGTTCTATTTATAATTTAATGGTGTTGCAAGGATGTTATGTTGATGATGGAATGATATTACATAAAAGATTTAATGGTGTTGTGTGCAAAATGTAATGTTATTGCGTTCACAATCAACTACTCGGATAAAGTGTACAAAACACCTTGTATAATTTGTTATTATAAGAACCATGATCACTCCAATCCAGTTTTTGGTCATTTTTTATTTATTGACATATTAATGCTTTAAATGATTATTTATGTATTTTAAATGTAAAATACATGTTTAGATACTTGTATAAGTGTTTGGGAAAGTTTTCGGAGCGTTTGATAAAAATTGACTTTTTGGGGTCCGGTGATTGTCCCGCGGGATCAAAAAATTCAAAAGTATCAGAATTACTCTCAATTTGGAGAGTAGCTTAAATAAAATATTTGACACGATACGAAATCAATTTCGTATCAATCGGAGTTACAGAACTCAAAAACCGAGTCCGAAAAGGTTTAGTGAAAGGTAGTGACACTTTTATAAATAAGGGTAGGTCAAATTCGATAAATAGTAAGAAAGAATGCCTAGCCCTCATTCTCATTCTTATTCAGCTGTGAGGAGCATATACATATATGTATATATAACAACATCTTCTTCTTCCATTCTTCATTGATTTTGAGGGGCTTAGGTCCACAATTGGAATTAACCAAAAAAGAGAGAAATGGTTTGCGCGTTGAGGGCTCGAATTTGATCCCTCCAAAATCAATTTCGGAGAAAGTTGATCTTTGGGTGAAAGTAAGGAATAGCTTGAAATTATTGCTATTGAGATAGGAGGTGTGTGTTGTGTTTTACATTTCAAGTTGAATTTCATATTTTTAACATAAATTTGATGTATTCATGTTATGTATGATGATATGAGATTTTGGGGATGAATTATTGAATTAAATTGATAATGTATGTTTCTTTGAATTGAAAATAATAGATGTTGTACAATGCATGAATGTAAAATTTGGAACATATATTGCATATATGAGATTTTGGTGAATTTATTGAAAAACCTAATTTTTGGATTTGAATGTATACTCGTGTCATTATGAATTATTGCATGACATTCTAGAATAGACATAAGATATAAAATTGGTGCATTGCATTGGGACGTGCGAATGTATGTGCAAAATGTGACATATTTTGTGTGTGGAGTGGCGTCTCAAAAGTGACTCATGGGAAAGAGAGGGGGAACTTATCCCATTGGGGTTGAAAAACCTTAACCTTGCACAAGTTAGATACTAACCAGATGGGTTAGTAGCCCAAAACAACCAAGAACTTGAGATATGGGACTTTGATACATATCTTGATGTGTATGTGAGTGTGGGTACAATTTTGAGAGCAATGTGATTTTGTGCTGAGTTTTATGTGAAATAATGTGACTTATGTGAATTGAGTGGAATTATGTACGAATTCAATTATGTTATATGTTATAGATATGATGGATTGTGCAATGAAGCATGTTATGAATATTGTGATTGTCAAATGTATTTGATAAGCATGCTATGGAAATAAATGTTATAGCTTTGACTAGAATACTAGGAAGCATGACACATAGCTTGACTATACATGTTGAATTACCTTTATGCAAAAATATGAAATGTGAATTTCAATGGATTGCACAATATATTACTTTAAGCCATTGAACTTGC
This sequence comes from Cornus controversa, assembly GCA_026545225.1. NCBI lineage: Eukaryota > Viridiplantae > Streptophyta > Magnoliopsida > Cornales > Cornaceae > Cornus > Cornus controversa. Next base: position 62,821,658 of record CM048846.1, on the reverse strand, counting down.
TCATTCCCTTACATTAATATTTTCAGGGCATGACAAGGAGGTGGTTGATGGCGAGCAACCATAAGTTGGACTTGGAGTCATAGAATTTCCCTTTTGAGTCACTTTATTATTACGTATATCCGAATTGTTGACTATAAGCATGAGATGAACATGTAAAGATCATTTATGTTTTGGGAACATATAATATTTATGTTTTATGGTTGTGTATGTTTAAACATGTTTTTAAGCATGTGTTGTTCATGACTTATGATTTATTTCATTGTAAGCATGATATTAAGCATGGTAGAATGCTAGACATTTTAAATGATGAACATTTATCTATGTTTATTTTTATATGTACAACTTGTGAGAACAGTTGTGTTGATGAGTTGTATTCTTATTAATGTCTAAGCATGATGTGGAGTATAATGGTGATGAATTATCATATTGTGGATGTTTGGTATGTGTAAAAATAATAATTATGTTCTCTGATTATATGTTTAGGATGATTAAACGGATAAGAATGAATAATTGTAATCACTTGGTGGATCTGTTATTGTAACAATGAAGTGATTACGATGCATCGTGATCCCAATAATGATGTATCGTAAAACCAATAACGATGTATTGTAAATGGTTGAGTGTTTCATACAAAATCCAGTCAATTTCGTAGGATGTTATGCACATTCAGCGATACATCGTAAATTTTGATACATCGTAACCAACATTACGATGCATCGTAATGTGTGACTGGGTGAGGAATTGAGATAGAATTGTGCAATTATTTGGCGTGCATGTGTGGCCACGTGTGGGGCCATAATAGATTATTGAAGTTGAGTCATACGCAGTTAAATGTATGTGGGTAATTATGATTCTACATTGATTTAGTGATTGAGGTAGTGTATTAGAATTTAATGGATGAAATCGCCCTTGCAATTACGAGCAAGCTCCGGAATTGGTCCAAACTTCAATCGGACATAATTCCTTCGTTTTAAATTAGAATTGAGCATGATTTTTGTTTTAAATTAAGTATTTTTGGATCTTCTTTCCAATGGGATAAGTATCACACTGAAATTCCAAACACACAGAAAATTAAGTTTTGAAATTGAGTAGTTCATGAGTGCGAACTAGGAAGGACTTTCATTGTTCACCCTCATTTCCCTCGCTCTTAACCGGTTCAGAAGTTGGGGCGTGATAATTATTCCTTAAACCATCCAAGTTTTTAAAGTGTTAAAATAAGGATCTTTAGGCACATTTCTGTTGCAAAATAAAAAGACTTAAAATGCTGTGAAATGACAAAATGGGGCATCTCTCTGTGTATTGTTATAAACATCATCAAGTTTTTGTTTGCAGCCAAATTGGTCATTTGGCGCGCAACTAGGACTAAGCATTTGTACTCAAGAAAAAAAATAATTTTTAGAAAAGCTATGTGAGTTACAGCCGATCTAAAACCTCAGTTTTAGACTTATTCAATCAAACCATGCGTTGTTATTGGATTCATTGATAGAGAATTCCTTACTCAAGAAACACCCATGACCAACTCCACCTATTCGGTTTATGATATTTTCTTGATGAATACACAAAGCATGATGTGAAAGAAAAATTTATGTGCTACCAGACATGGAAATCAATGCATTGAATTCCCTGGCAATGAAGAAGGTTCTCAAGTGATTATTTTAGCAGATGACATCATTTGATTAAGTCAAGTTAGGAGAATTAATCATATATAGTTGACCACGTGGAACCCAATCCAATAAACAATCTTCTCTAAGAAGTCTCAAGTCATGCAAGACTCCATTTATAAATTAAGGACCCCCCACCCAAACAAGATACTGGTCCAACACCACAAAAAAAAAAAAAAAAACTTATCTCCAATAAATACCCCTTATTCTCGAACAATCATAGCCCAAGATCTCACCTTGTCTATCCTTCTGCCCTTGTTGTGTAAAGACCATGCCTATTTTTGGCCGATTTTATTTTTTTCATCATTTATTGTTTTAAATTATTTTAAATGATGATATGCATATTATAAATATGAAATACATGTTTGGAGACTTGTGTAAGGGTCTGGGAAAGTTTTGGTGTTGTTTGGCTTAATTTGAGATTTTTGGGTCAACGGAGTCCGAGACACGTGTCGGGTGGGCCCAAAAAACTTGATAATTATTTATTTTTGGTTTTAAACCATTTAACATATTTGGTTAAATACATGCTTAAGTATTATATTTCAAGTTTAAGTATGTATATCTTGTGATAATTGTATGATTTCTGGTGATGAAATGTGTAATTATGTGCCTAGAAGGTTAGTATATAAATTATATGGCTTGTGTAGAGATCGGGTCCAATTTTGATCAATCTTTTTTAATCATCATTTTTGCCGTAAATACATTTTAAATGATGTTTAACATTTTTTTTAAGTGTGAGAAACATGTTTGAGAACTTGTTTAGAGATCTAGGAAGTTTTGGGAGCGTTTGGGTAAATTTGAGAATTTTGGATCGGCGGGGCCTGAGATACGGGTTAGGTGGGCTTGAAAATTCAATTTTTTTTTAGAAAATATTTATTTTTGGTTTTAGACCAAATAAAATATTTAATGAGATAAGAAAGTGAGTTCTCTTTGTCCCGATCTACGATTCTATCGAAAGAAAGTTCGATTTGGAGAAACTTAAAGTTTGGTGATTCTGGGGTTTGTTAAGAAAAGCTCTAAACTTGAGGTAGGGGTGTTTCTTCTTCTTATTCATCGATTTTAGGGTTTTGGTGAATTTGAGATTGTAGTAGTTGTACTAGCATGTATGGGTGAGGGGTGGGAGTTGAGTGAATTATCCTTCTCCCTTACATTGTAGAATTATGCATGTTAGAAGTATTCCTTATATGATATGTGATGAATTATGCAATTATACTTGTAATATATATGAAATGAGAGCATGTCTTACTATCTGGTATGTTGTTTGCATATGTAAGTAATATGCATGAATTGAAGTATACGCGTGACTATATGGGAAATGTGTGCTAGATTTAAATATAGCATGAATGTACATTGAAGAGCATGAGAAATATATGCTATGTGAGTTATATGTGCCTTATGAGCATATATACATATATATCGGAGTATTACCCAAGTGTGAAATACATAGAATTCAGAAATGACCAACCATGTATTTGAATTGGTGAGAATATCCACAATGGAATGATCGTTGAAGATTCCTAATCATACCCCAAGTATAGTGATCATCGGAGTTGCCCCATCATACGAGTGTCATCGGAGTTGACCAACATTTTGGTGTTATCGAAGTTGTCCAACATCGCATGATCATCAGAATTGACCAATCATGTCTATGTATCAGATTATAGCTGAATAAGATGTAAATATCTTGATACTTATGTGTTTTAACTATTAAGCATATTATATGAATTAAATGCATGCTTGTTGAGTTGCATGGAGTTGGTTGACATGAGAATTTGATATATGTCATGTAGTGTAACGACATCATGATTACATATCATGTAGGTCGGTGTCGAGTCGATGCCTACGTGAGTTGGGGCATTCCTACTGAGCTCGTTATTTTGCTCACCCCTCTCTCCCAAACTTTTTTATAGGTAAGGCACCAATGACAGATGGGACATGAACGTTCAAGTGGAGTTCCTTATGGTATTTTGGATTTATTGTTGGATATCTTGTACATGGTTATCCATGCTGGCTTGTGGTATGTTGATTTTTGTTATAGTTGTAGTCATAGTTGAATTGCTAGTACTTTTAGACCATATACATGTAATTCATATGATGACTATAAACTTGAAAGACCACATTGATGAAATGTATGACTTGGATTTAATGTATGAATAGATCTCATATTTATGAATTAAGGATTTATTATATAGAATGTATGATGATTACCATTTCAATTATGTTGCAAGGTTTTATGGATAATTATAGGGTGTTAGAATGAGAATTGGACATGTTTTGACTAAGTGTGAAAGTAGCAGGAATTCTGTCGAAGAGCTTTTCGATTAGTCGAAATGCCCTTTTCTATTGATCGAAAGCCTTTGATTAAGCGAGCTTGTATCAGAACATTTCAATAAAAGTGGGTCAAATTCCAGAAGAGTTTCGATAGTACTTCGATAGACCACCGATTAATTGAGATCTTCAATTGATCAAAAGTCCAAGTTCGATTAATCAAAGGATATGTTTCGATCAATCAAAATCTGCAATCCACAACCATATTAAATGTGCAGGTGTGACTACATGTGGGGCCCATTGAGATTAGTTGATGTTGGATTGTATATACGTATATATGTACAAGTGTGTAATAGAGCTTCTGCTGAATTTAAAGGTTAAGATGTTTCATTAGGGCTTAATAGACGTGTTCACCGTCGACTTCCAGGAGTTAGAAATCGGGGTGTGATAGCTTGACACATATAAATGTGAAGATTTGAACATGTTAAGGTCACATATGTGGTAATGTGAGTTATGTGTTTGTTAAAATGCCACAAATGGCATGATAAATTTTAAAGCATGTACATTGATAAATGGATGCTTTGACATGAGAATAGAAGAGCATGGGCATGAATTTTGAAATGTCCATGCATTGCACATACATGGTGTGAGGGTGTGTGTTAAAGGAATTAGAGGACCACCGGATGGACTGATAATGGAATCCGGTCATTTAGGGAAAGGGAAATAAGATAACGAATGCACCTTTATTGGAGTTCGAGTTCTCTGTTGTGTGTGTTACACAAGGGAGGGCATGACATAAAATATATTGTGCATTATATGATTGTAGTATGTGATATGTGCATTATATGATTTCTAATATGTGATATGTGTTTAGCATGATTACGTAGTGTAGGTACATAAAATTGTTCAACTAATAATCGCCGAACAACTCAATGAACACACCCAAAAATAATGAACATAATATTTTCAGAGAAAAAGAAAAGATCTTGTAATAAGTGGATTCAAGGATCCTTTTTATTGATAATTTCATTAATATTTATATAAGTAGGAATCTGAATCATTTTAGGACTTGAATTTCCTTGTTGACAACTAACTTTTCTCTTAAGGAATTTGGATTCCTTTTTGAGCTGTAAGTCTGCCTTTGATTTGGTCTTTTATAGCCTTTTGGTGGGGCGACTAGGCCCTTGATAATTAATGACCTAGCCCTTTTGGGCTTTCTGTTGATACATGGGCTCAAGCCGACGTGGGCCTGGTCCATTTTCTGTATCAGTTCAGTCCATTCGACCGAGTGTTAATTTTGCCCCTACACATTGCCCCCAATTTCATTCAGTTATGGAATTCGTCATAGTAGAGGGAATTTCTTTGGGTTCTATCATGATTTTTTTGTTTGCATCGAAGTTTGTTATTTAATGTTGGCTGCTAGCAAAGGCGTAGAGCACGTAAGTTTCTTTCTTCACGTTTCCTCTTTTGCATTTTGTGATCATAACTGTCATTTTTCAGCCACCAATCTTCTGCGATTGCCTGACTTGCTTTTCAGATTCATCTTCCTTGACTTTCCTAGTGTCAATTTGTCGCTTCAGGTTAGTTTTCTTCCGTTCGCTTTCACCTCTTTTTTCTTCTGAAAATGTCTTCTACTGATAGCGATCGTACCTCTTCTGACAACCAAGAGATGGTCATATTTAGTTCCTCTCACCATTTTGCGGAGACTACCCATCCTGCGGGGGTGGTTGGAGATGTGGTCACATCTAACTAGGGTGTGGTTGCCGCTCCGATGACAAGGCTATTGGTTGACCTAGATAAGGTCAGAAAAGAATGTAAAATCCCTAGTGAAGTCACCATTAAGGGTTACCCTCTAGATTTTGACTATAGTATTGGGGAAGGAGTTAAGGATGGAGAAGTCATTTTCTTAGTTTCCTATCTGAAAGCCTTTAGATTTTCCCTTCATCCTCTTCTTAGTTTTGCTTTGCACAAACTGAAGCTTGTGCCGCTCAAGTTAAACCTTAATTTTTTTAGAATCATTTCTTACATGCTCTCCTTGAACCACCTTCATAAACTTGACCTGAATCTGAACGATCTTCTATTCTGTTACTCTCTTCATAAGGTCAGATCAGAAGATAATCGTTATCACTTGTTCCCTAGCAGTAAGGACAGGAGACTGTGTTATAGCCTTCCCACTTCTGACGAGTTGTGAAAAGAAAAACTGGTTCTTGTGAAGGGGCTGGAGTGTTAGAGCGGCCTAAAAATTTCCCATTCCTAGTGCTTTCGGCTACGCTATGATTCCTCAGTTTTTTTTTTCTGACAAGTTTTTAAGATTTTCTCTTCTTTTCGCTAAGGGTTTACACATTTTGTAATCTTGCTGTGTTCTTCTTTGTTATGCAGACGAACGAATTGCTTATCTGAAGGAAAATATGTGAATTTTCACCCTTCAGCGAGTAAATACGTATCTCGTAGGCAACTTCGAGTTAACGCCACTACTGCTCATATTGAGTCCTGCCATCTATATCCAACCTCGAACACAAAAATGGAACTACCAGAGCCAAAGACTAGGAGGGGTTCTTATGGTTCTGTTAAGGCAAAATCTGTTGAGGGGCACAAAGGCAAAATTGATGTTCCTTCTTCTCCTCAGAAGATGGTCTCTTCAGGTGCTGCTCTAGCTCCCAAGTGCCAGAAAATAATGGCAAACACCATAAAGGGCTAGGCTTCTTTCTCCCTGACCTTGCCTGGTGCCGTTAGCGACATGGCTGATGAGCCGTTTGTCGGCTCTTTTAACCAGTGGATTCCAGACTTGAAAAAGTTTGATGGATCTTTTCTGACAGTAGGGGGCTATGTTACCCTTGACCGTGAAATGATGGGGGCTCTTGCCCATGGGATCTGGCCTCCCAGGGATAAGCTCTGTCAGCAAGGAGCCAACAAAGATGAGCTCCATGCCAATGCACCTCTCCATGCCATGGAGGTTTGTTCCGCCTCATTCTTCCATTTGCTCATCTTTCCTAATGCCTTTATTTTTAATTTGATCTACTTTTTATGGTACAGGGTGCATATATGATCCTTTTCCCTCTGTAAAGCTCTGGTGGTCGAACGTCTGAACAGATGAAAGGCCGAAAGCCTTGAGGGGAAGGTGAAATCCCTAACCAAGTCCCTTACTGAAAAGTAAAAGGTGCTTGGTTATTTCGAACGAAAGGCGCTGAAAGCTTGCTGATGGCTTCCGCAATGGCTTTGAGCAAAAAGAGAAGTCTGAAGCTGAACAGGATTATGCTAGCCCGAATGATTTTGATGCTGAACATGCCATTGACTTATTTGGTGACTACAACATTCCTCCTGCTGGTGAATTGAATGCCAGTTTGCAAATTTTCTAAAGAGCTCATGCTTTGCTCCTTATTCTGCTATCATTCCTTCAGCCGCTCCTTCTGCCTCTTTGGCCGTTGCCTCAACTGCCCCCATTTCTTCTAATCAATCTCCTGTGGAAGTGCTACCCCCACCAAAGCAAAGGATTTTGACTGTGCATTCCTTTGATCAGGAATTCAGTAAAGAAGATGGGGCGGCTTCTCAAGGTTGATTTCTTTATTTTTTGTAATACTCTAGGAGAGTTTTTTTGGTTCAAGGGTAGATTTGCGCCCTTTAATATGTAATGAACACCTTTTTTTTTTTAGCAATACAATTTTTTTTTGCTTCAAGTCTTGAGATATGGATTCACACCTTTGCTTCTGATGAATACTTGTGTTATTTTAACCAAATGGGTTTGATTTCCTCTAATAAACTGGGGAGGATTCTTTATGCGATCGGTCATGTAGACCTTAGCAATGATAAGTGATAGATCATTTAAGATATTAGCTGAATTTTGGGCTAAGGGCCTCTTTTCATTAAGCGATTGGTTATTTAAGACCTTAGCTTGATTTGGGCACATAACTTATTTTTATAAAGTGATCGGTTGTTTAAGACCTTAGCTTCAATAAGCCCTCGTTTAAGACCTTAGTTTCAATAAGCGATCGATCGTGTAAGACCTTAGCTTCAATAAGCGATCAGTCGTTTAAGACCTTAGCTTGATTTGGGCCTATGGCCTACTTTCATTAAGTAATCGGTCATTTAAGACCTTAGCTTCAATAACTGATCGGTCATTTAAGACCTTAGCTTCAATAAGTGATCGGTCATTTAAGACCTTAGCTTTAATAAGCGACCAGTCGTTTAAGACCTTAGCTTGATTTGGGCCTATGACCTATTTTCATTAAGCGATCGGCCGTTTAAGACCTTAGCTTTAATAAGTGATCGATCGTTTAAGATTTTAGCTTGACTTGGACCTATGACATATTTTCATTAAGCGTTCGATCGTTTAAGACCTTAGCTTGATTTGGGCATAGGGCCTATTTTTATTAAGCGATCAGTCGTTTAAGACCTTAGCTTCAATAAGCGATCAGTCGTTTCAGACCTTAGCTTAATTTGGGCCTATGGCCTATTTTCATTAAGCGTTCTGTCGTTTAAGGCATTGGCTTCAATAAGCGATCAATCGTTTAAGACCTTAGCTTGATTTGGGCTTACGACCTATTTTCATTAAGCGTTCGGTTGTTTAAGACCTCAGCTTCAATAAGCGATTGGTCATTTAAGACCTTAGCTTCAATAAGCGATCGGTCGTTTAAGAACTTAGATTGATTTGGGCCTACGGCCTATTTTCATTAAGTGTTTGGTCATTTAAGACCTTAGCTTCAATAAGCAATCAGTTGTTTAAGACCTTTGCTTGATTTGAAAAGTTGGTCATTGTTGTTGGCATAAAAGCAATTGTGAACATGTAACGGCGCATTTTAGTTCTACGTCGTTCCATGTCCACGTCGTGCCCTTAAGGGCTTTGTTTCCTTTTTTGTATAGTAAAAGACAAGGACTTTTATCCGATGTGGGATTCGTCCGTACATATATTCATAATGACCAACTCAAAACTGGCTCTTATTAGATTTGAGGTCAATCATAAGGACAGTGAATCCATTCCAGGAAAGATAGTGGGGCTGAATTGCCCGTATTTAAATTTCAGATTTTCTTTATATGATAAATTTCCCTTTATTCCTTGAAGAAAATTGGGAATCGTACTTTGCAAAATAAGTCATGGTGGCCTTAGAGGCTAAAGTGCCCTTGAAATAAGGGAAAAAGAGGGCTAGACATTGCCACTGTGTATTTCAAGCTTACACAACGACCATGCCTTGCCATGACTGTAGGACTTCTATTCTATACTTTATTAAGTATAAAGTATGGAGTCTTTTGTTCGATGTGGGACCATATTCTATTTCCTTTTGACAGCAATATACTTTCTTTGAAAGATGAACTCTTTATTGATTCTTTCCGTACCTCTTTGAGAATTAGAGGATAGTTTGTCAAAAAGGAAAAACATAATTTAAACATGTTGGAATTTAAACATAGTACCTTTTTAAATGGGCTGTATTCCAGGGTTTGCCAATTGCTTCTGCATTGCTAACTCTACAAAGCCTGTATGCGCCCTTCCCGATCACCTCAATGACTTCGTATGGGTATTTTCACTTTCTGTGAATTTTCCAGCATTTCGTTTCTTTGTGTTATTGGTGACTCTTCGTAGCACCCAGTCCCCAAGGCTAAGTGTTCGATATTTCCCTCTTCTTTTCTAGGAGGCCCAGGTGTCGTTATAGCAATCGGTCATTCTGCCCCCTTTCCAGTACCTCCATTGGGATGGTCAAAGTTGACAATTTAGTTAGTATTATTGCCTCAGAACCGTATGCCAGGCAGAACGGACTCTCACTGGTCGGACGCCTCGAAGTCGTTCAGTATGCCCAGAGGACTTTGTGTAGCTCATTCAGCCACCTACCCTTACGTTTCTCCAGCTTCTTTTGGGCATATTCGAAAATGGTCTGATTAGTTATCTCTACTTGGCTGTTGCCCTGTGGGTAGGATTTGGCAGAAAATTTCTGGTTTATCCCATACTTTTTGAAGAACTTATCTAGTGACTGGTTGTCAAAGTTTGTGGCATTATCCATGATAATAGATTTTAACAACCCAAACCAGAAAATGATATTGTTCTGGATGAAGCTCTTGACTTGAATATGAGTGATTATTGTATATGGCTCTACCTCAACCCACTTTGTGAAGTAGTCGGTGGTTATGAGTATATATTTCTTGCTATTGGCAGCAGTTGGGAGAGGCCCTACTTGATCCATCCCTCATTTTGCTAACGACCTTCTATAGTGCTGTTTGTCCATCATGGAGTATCTGGAAGAGTTTATTCTAACTCTTCGTGCCTCCTCTTTTGAGTTTAGTAACACCCTGTCTACGAGATAGGCTTTGATGACATATATCCAACTAGGTTGGTTCTGTATAGGGGTGGCAAAATTGGACACGACACGACAACACGACTCGAACACGACACGAATTTAGCGGGTTTGCATTTGAGGTAAGCCGACACATTTAATAAATGGGTCGACACGAACACGACACGCAAAAATTGAGTTGGGTTTGGGTTTAAGCTATCTAACCCGTGACACGATTACAACACGATTATGATATGAGTTATTCATATATTATGATTTTATACAAACTTATATATACATAGTTATATATATTGCAATTATTTGTAATCTATTTGTTTGTTTACAGGACTGATGTAGTCATAAAACGCAAGGATGAGATTGTTATAGTGTCTTCCCAGTTGATGAATCACCTTAGTATATTTTTGAGTTTATATATAGATACAAAATTTATAATATAGTTTGATTTTAGGATTTATGTATTGATATGTACTTTATTTTTATATGATCTTCAGAGAGATTTTTTAGGGGTGGAGAAACTCATATGATATAAGTTAAACGGATTGAAAAAGGTTATTAAACAAGTAGTGCCATTATAGGATATGTTTATCAAACGGGTTACACGGGTCGACACGGATAACACGTTTAATAAACGGGTTGGGTTAGTGTTGAGTGACTCTAACACGATTAGTAAATGGGTCAGGTTAGGGTTGAGTTGTTTAGTAAAATACTTATAGATCGACACGACACGAACACGACACGGGAACACGAATTGCTACCCCTAGTTCTGTATAACCAACACCTCTTGTTGGGGATGTGTGCTGGGTTCTTGCAAGGACTCGATCAGAGCTATTCTGATCAGATTTGGATAGGTCGTTGAGGACAAAAATGCAAACTTGTCGGCATTGAGGTTCAGATCTCTTGAGATTTGGGAGATTCTGACTTGATCGAACCCCTTAAGTAACTTTTGCACCAGATCTCTGTAGGCTTTCATCCGATCATCTTTCGGTAGGTAGTCTCCACTGACCTATTTCACAATTAGCTGGGAATCACTAAAACCTTGCAAGTTTTTTACCTGAAGTGTTTGCGCCAATCTCAGTCCTACTAAGAGGGCTTCATACTCAGCTTCCTTGTTCGATGCGGGGAATTCCAGGTGGATTTCCTATTGCAGGGATGTTCTGTCTGGAGTCTGGATTTCCACACCGACACTTGACCCAGTTCGTGTTGACGACCCGTCAACGAATAGTCTCTATTCAGGATGGGACTAAAGTTTTATCTCCTCATCACTCTCAGGTTCGTATTCTAGCAAGAAGTCTGCAACTGTCTGTCCCTTTATGGCGGTTCGAGGTTTGTAGGTTATTTCATAGGCACCCAGCTTGATCGCCCATTTGGCTACTCTTTCTGACTGATCAGGCTTATAAAGGATTGCTTTGATCGGGAGTTTAGTTGGGACAATGATCCGGTGAGCCTCGAAGTAATGCCCGAGCTACCTCTTTACCTAGACTAGGGGCTAGTACAACCTTTTCCATCTTTGAGTACCTCTGTTCTACCTCAGTCATGGTCTTGCTTGAGTAGAACATCGGGTACTGCTTTTTATCAAGTTCTCTAATCAAGATGGTGTTGATAGTTGTTCGAGATACTGCGAGATATAAGTATAGGGACTCTCCAGCATCAGGTGTTGAGAGCGTTGGTAGATGGATTGGATACTGCTTCAACTTTGCCAAGGCTTCATGCTATTCAGCCCCCCATACATCTCTTCCTTTCGAAGAAAGGTTTACATTTTTTTGACAACCGAGAGATGAATCTACTCAAAGCTACAATGCATCCTGTTAGGATCTAAACGTCCCTGTGAGTCTTTGACTCCTCGTTCTCTAGAAGGGCCTTCACCAGAACTGGGCTCGCCTCTATCCTTGTTCGGTTCATAATGTGCCCAAGGAACTGTCCTAAGGACACGTTGAAGGTACATTTTGATGGGTTTAGTCTCATATTATGGCTTCTCAGGGTGTTAAATACTTCCTGTAGATGCTGCATGTGGTCCTCCCTCTTGGGGCTTTTCACCACCATGTCATCTATATATGCCTCAACTGTTCAGCCCATCAGGTTTTTGAAGACTTTGTTGATCAACCGTTGGTAAGTTACTCCTACATTTTTGAGTATGAATGACATCACCTTGTAACAGTAAGTCCCTTTTTCGGTAATAGAGGAAATTTTTTCCTGATTAGTCGAATTCATCGGGATTTGGTTGTATCTTGAGTATGCATCAAAGAATGTCAACTGCTCGTACCCAGTTGTAGCATCAAGCATTTGATCAATTTTTGGCAAAGGAAAACTATCCTTGGGGTAGGCTTTATTTAAATTGGTAAAATCTAGGCAGACCCTCCACTTGCCGTTCTTTTTTTGAATCACCACCACATTCGAGAGCCATTCTGGGAACCGAACTTCTCTGAAGAACCCTGCTTGTAAGAGCCGATCTACTTCTGAAGTAATAATCTGATTCTTTTCTCGGTTGAACCGTCTCTACTTCTGCTTGATAGGTGGGATTGACGCTGAGTACATTGCATGACACTAAGGGATCTATGCCAAGCATGTCTGTGTGGTCTCAAGCAAAAATGTCAACATTCTTTCTTATCAGCTGTGTCAATTGTGCTATGTCTGTTTGGCATAAAGAGGTCCCTAAGTTTATAGGATCTTTGCTAGGAATGATCTCTACCTCATCGAGCGGTTCCTCAATTGGGCTTTCATTTTACTGTTCATAAGGAACGTCTTTCGGTAGAGAGTTTTGTGATTACTATTTGGTCGGCTCTTCTTGCACTGCTTTCCCCTTCAGCGTAAGGACATAGTACTTTTTGGTAGTAACCTGATCTCCTATGATGTTGACTATGTCTCTCCCGTTCGACATGATACACCTCATAAGTTGGTGAAGCGTTGAAGGGACTCCTTGCATCCTATGTATCCAGCCTCTTTCCATTATCATGTTATATGAAGAGCTGAAGTCGACAATGATGAAGGCCTCAGTCAGTGTTCTTGAGGCTACAATAACTGAGAGCTCTGCAACCCCTACTGGAGTCAGTTGCTTACCTTCGAAGCCTACGATCAGTTCAACGATAGGCCTAACGCGTTCTGGTTCTAGACCCATTTGCTGGAAAGTAGACAAAGTTAAAATGTTGGCGTTGGTCCCTGCATCAATCGATGCCTTTTTTACCTCAGAGATGGAAATGATAAGGCTAATCACGAGAGGATCTTCGTGGACATTAGGACCATGCTCATGTCTTTGTCTGTGAATGTGATCAGCAAATTGGCTGAGCAATTATGTACTGAGCGGACTTCTCTAATTCTCTGGATCTTTTGGGCACTCCTGAGGTTCGACTGCCTTTCAGACTCGCTTTCTTGGTCTGAGGTTGATCGGCCATGAATCATATTAATAATCCAGACCGAAATGGGATTGAGCTGCTTATTTGCCTTTTATTAGGGCTGATCAAAATTTCTTGTTTGTTCTTTTCGAATGATGTACTCTGCCAAACCCCTTTTTTCTGATCAGGGTTTTGATCTACTGTCTTAGGCTCCTACACTCATTGGTGGTATGGCCGAAGTCGTTATGGAGGGAACAATGTTTACGCTTGTCCCTTTGCTCTAGCGGCTACTGAATAGCCGGAGGAGGGCAAAAAATTCATTTGCCTTTGTTTTCATAGTAGAGTCTAGCCGAATATACTTTTAGAGGGGTGATCTTCTCCTCGATCTTCCGCCTTTTCACAACCTCTGGAGTAGATAAGGAAGGCGCGCGAGGTGGTTTCGCCTTGGGCACTTGGCTTTTAGTTTGTTGCGCCATAGTGATCAAGGTCGATTGTTACATTCTGGCCGCCTCATCCTCATCTATCCTCGGGTACTTTTGGGCTCAGAAGTTTAATTCGCCCATATCTTTCAGAGCGTTCTTTACCAAGGATCGATGGAACCCTTCTTCTGGAGAAACTGCTATCTTAAAAACTTCTACTGCAGCAGTCTGATCGCATTGATCTATCATGGACATCTCCAAGTTAAAACAGGTTAGGAAAGATTTTAACGTCTCCCTTTTGGCTTGTCTTATGGTGAAAAGTGTAGAGATCGTCCTTTTGCGTTCCTGGTTTCTCGTATAGTGGGCTACGAACAGATTGCACAATTTATCAAAGTTTGGGATCGAATGGGGTGGTTGCTGCTTAAACCAAAGTAGCGCTGGCACAGACAGGCTAGACGGGAAGATCTTGCACATAAGTGCATCGTTCTCGACGTCTAGTGTCATCTTCTGTTAATATTGGTAGATATGCTCTATTGAGTCAGTTTTCCCATCAAAGGTAGCGAACGTCGGTAAAACGAACCTCCTCGGCCTTTTGGTTCTGACTATATCCTCGGTGAAGAGGGATTCGGTCAACTAGGTGGTGGCGAGCGATCGATTGGCTGGATAGCCTGATCTATCATCCTTTAGCGCGTCGATCTCCCGTTGCATCTGGATTCTCCATTCTGGGAGGGGTTACGGGGGATCAACTTGACCCTCACTGTAATACCCCGCTCCACCTAATGGTATGATATTATCCGCTTTAGGCATAAGTCTGTACGATTTTGCTCTTGGGTTTTACCCCAAAAGGCCTCATACCATTTGGAGAGAACACACTACATATAAGTACATCCCCTTCTTCACACCCAGGCGATGTGGGATTCAGCACCCTGTAGCCTGCCAGTGTGGTAACTCGCCCTAATGTCTCTTCTTGCACCCGCCCACAAGGGTCACTACAATCCACCCCCTAGGAGGCCCGACGCCCTCGTCGACACACTTCCGGCTGGGCTCCGGCTTTGATACCAACTGTAATACCCGCTCCACCTGATGGTATGATATTGTCTACTTTGGGTCTATGTCCGTACGATTTTGCTCTTGGATTTTACCCCAAAAAGCCTCATACCATTTGGAGAGAACACACTACATATAAGCACATTTCCTTCTCCATACCCAGGCAATGTGGGATTGAGCACCCTGTAACCTGCCAGTGTGGTAGCTCACCCTAGTGTCTCTTCTTGCACCCGCCCACAAGGGTCACTACACTCACTAGGTCAATCGGGGTGATGCTGTCTGCTACCGGATCGATTGTGATATGAAGCGTTCAACAAGCGGTTGCTCGAGCTGGCCCCTTTATTCTGTTGTCACCCAGGGTTTCTTGCACTTTCGGTGCGTTCCACCCTGGCCTGCAGATCTATGATTTATTGACATAGAATATCATTTTGTTGGGTTAACTGCTGAACGCTAGGGCGCGCTAGCGGATCCCAAGCCTCCGGTTGTATGGGTGGCTTCCCCCTTTGGTTCCTGGGGGGTCGACCTAACTCTACCACATCATAGGTATTTCTCCTCGTATCCAACATGTTTACTAGTTTCTTTCATTTGGAAAAATAACTAAATACTTCCCACAGACGACGCCAAAGTGTAGGTATAGAAAATTGTTCAACTGAAAATCGCTGAACAACTCAATGCACACACCCAAAAATAATGAACATAATATTTTCAGTGAAAGAGAAAAGATCTTGTGAGAGGTGAATTCGAGGATCATTTTTATTGATAATTTCATGAATTTTTATACAAGTAGGAATCCGAATCCTTTTAGGACTTGAATTTCTTTGTTGATAGCTAACTTTTCTTTTAAGAAATTTGGAGTCCTTTTTGAGTTGTAAGCCTGCCTTTGATATGGGCTTTGTAGCCTTGGAGTGGGGTGACTAGGCCCTTGATAATTAATGACTCAGTCCTTTTGGGCTTTCTGCTGATACATAGGCTCAAGCCGACGTGGGCCTGGTCTATTTTTTGTATTAGTTCAGCCTATTGGACCAAGTGTTAGTTTTGCCCCTACACGTGGTATATGGTATTCATGGGACCTTAAGAGGTGTGCTTTAGTCATTTCTACTGAGCATGTAGGAGCTCATCCCACGTGTACACACACACGCGCGCGCACACACACACACACACACACACACACATATATATCTTTTCAGGTCATGGCAAGGAGGTGGCAGAATCTCCCCAACCTTGAGTTGGTATGCAGCCCGGAGAAAACAAGAGACTATTTTTTATTCTTTTGTATGAAGCATATCTGGAATGTGGACTAAATGCTTTTGATAGTATGTAAACGATTATACAATTGGGAACATATATTTCTTGACATCTAAACCTCGAATAGTTTCATAACCAATTTTATATGCATGTATGCTGGACATGGGTCCTTTTTTAATGACGTTTTGCAATTTGGTCTTTATAATTATATATCAATTATATAATTGTGTATGTGTATGATCATTGAAAAGAATTATAAAAGACAATAGATGAATTAGGTACTAATTGGACCAAGGGTTGTAAGGAGAAATAGCGAACTGAGTAGTTACGATGGATCGTAATACACATTACGATACATCAAAACCTTACGATTGATTGTAATATATATTACAATGCATTGAAATGTTACGATGGATTGTAAGTTGGATTACGATATATTATAGAATTGAAAGAGTTTGGCTGCCAAAACCAGTACGTTTCGATACATGATACAATACATGTGCGATGTATCATAGAGTTACTATGGATCGTAACCTGTGTTATAATGTATCGTAATCCTTAAGGGCTGAGTTGAATTGAGTTGAGTGAATAGTTGTGCTCGATGATTATGGTAGGGTCTACTAGGTGAAGATGGCTTAGGACATCATTGCACGTTAATTTTGTGAGATTATGCTTCCGCGAGATTGTGAGACTAAGACTTAGATTAATTAGTCTTAGGTGATGTTCTGGCTTGGGAGTCGATAGGATGAGAATCAAAGGTTTCCATGATGAGTAATGAGCTCAGTGGCCCAAATCGGAGCCAAGGGTGTAACAGCCCGCTCCACCACATGGTATGATATTGTCCACTTTAGGCCTAGCCCGCACGATTTTTCTGTTGGATTTTTACCCCAAAAGACCTCATACCATTTGAAGAGAACACATTACATATAAGCACATCCCCTTCTCCACACCCAGGAGATGTGGGATTGAGCACCCTGTACCCTGTCAGTGTGGTAGCTCAGCCCAGTGTCCGTCTTCGCACCCGCCCACTCACACCCGTCCACAAGGGTTACTATAATCCACCCCCTTACGAGGCCCGACGTCCTCGTCAGCACACTTCCTACTGGGTTCAGGCTCTGATACCAACTGTAATACCTCGCTTCAACACATGGTATGATATTGTCCGCTTTGGGCCTGAGCCCGCACGATTTTACTCTTGAGTTTTACCCCAAAAGGCCTCATACCATTTGAAGAGAACATACTACATATAAGCACATCCCCTTTTCTGCACCTAGGCGGTGTGGGATTGAGCACCCTGTACCCTGTCAGTGTGGTAGCTCAGCCCAGTGTTTGTCTTCGCACCCGCCCACTCACACCTGTCCACAAGGGTTACTACAATCCACCCCCCTACGAGGCCCGACGTCCTCGTCGACACACTTTCGGTTGGGTTCAAGCTCTGATACCAACTGTAATACCCCGCTTCAACACATGGTATCATATTGTCCGCTTTGGGCCTAAACCCGCACGGTTTTGCTCTTGGATTTTACCCCAAAAGCTCTCATACCATTTGAAAAGAACACACTACATATAAGCACATCCCCTTCTCTACACCTAGGTAATGTGGGATTGAGCACCCTGTACCCTGTCAGTGTGGTAGCTCAGCCCAGTGTCCGTCTTTACACCTGCCCACTCACACCCGTCCACAAGGGTTACTACAAAGGGTGTTAGATAGGAACTAGTATTGTTACATCAGTTTGGGGTTATAGGACTTGACCGGTCTAATGTGACACCTCACTTTTCGGAGTGTGGGCTCGGGACGGAGGGGTTCCGGTGACTCAGATTTTGGGTCATGACATGTTGCATTTATTTTTTCTGTGTAACTTAAATTTTACTTGCTTGCTTTTACTGCTTTCTCTCTCTCTCTCAAATAGTGTAACATTTATCTCTTGCTGGCATCTCTTTGCTCAAGTAGTTATAATTGTTAAGAGCTTTATATTCAGTTTGTTCCAATGTACCTAGGACCAAGATCGTGTAACATTAAATAGGTTGTAATAAATTCTCATTCGACAATCAATGGTAATGATAATGTTACATTTCTCTTGTTAAATGTTATTCGATTGACACACTTCTATCCTTTTTAATCTAAAACATGAAATCACATACACAAATACTTCAAGAAAATTTACAATGTCGTTTTAAGTCAAAGTAAGTGAAACAAGTTGTCTCGACTGTAACATTAGAAATATTTGATTAGTTTATCGATAACCAACAAATTATTTAGTATTGTCATATATATATATATATATATATATATATATATATATATATATATATATATTAAAAGTTACAAAGCAATACTCACATACTACTTCTATCGAGGTTTGAATCCTAAACTTTCATTTGAAAAATTAGAATTTATACCATGGATCAATTGGTCTTTGCTAGTGTTGTAATATTCACAGGCAGTAAATTTGGACTTTAACCGTCTGACATGTCCGTACATCACCGATCAAAATGATGGAACCTGACAAGCAAGGCGAAACCACCCTTTTCACTGCCAAACACTTTTATTGGGCAAAGTTGATTTGTCTTTTCATAATTTAAGGCGATCGAATCCCATCAACTTATATAACCTCATAGTACAAAGTATGTGTAATAAATGAATAATTAAATAGATAAATAAATAAAGTAAGGAGACACGAAATTTGCATTGTGAAAGGCATCGAGTAAAGGTGTTGAACTCAGTCCAAACATCAAAGTAAATGCAAGTCCCATCCATCAAAGCCAAGCTATTCCGCACCATAAACACAGCGCCACTCACAACCTCACTGCACTACCCACCCACCACCATCAACAA
Source organism: Cornus controversa (assembly GCA_026545225.1). Classification (NCBI taxonomy): domain Eukaryota; kingdom Viridiplantae; phylum Streptophyta; class Magnoliopsida; order Cornales; family Cornaceae; genus Cornus; species Cornus controversa. Next base: position 62,802,578 of record CM048846.1, on the reverse strand, counting down.
AAGAGCAGCAGAACAGAGCTGCTTAGCTCTCCTCCAGACATGCGACTCTCTTCCCAAGCTCACTCAAGTCCACGCTCACATCCTCAAATTGGGTCTCCGAAACAACCCACTGGTCATCACCAAATTCACTTCCACAGCCTCCGATCTCCATGTCGTCGGCTACGCATCGGACTTCCTGTTCACCTCCGATGCCGATACCCGGCTCTACGACACATTCCTATTCAACACTGTAATCAGAGCTTTTGCTCAAACTAGTAACACCAAGCACAATGCTGTTTATTATTACAAAGTTATGCTTGAACACACAGTTTTGCCCAATAAATTTACGTACCCATTTGTTCTTAAGGCCTGTGCTGGTATTGGGAGCTTGAATTTGGGTAAACAGGTTCATGGGTCGGTGGTGAAAATTGGGTTTGATACTGATCTTCACGTTCAGAACACTATGGTTCATATGTATTGTTGCTGTGGAGGTGGGGTTGATTTTGCTCGGATGTTGTTTGATGAAATGCCCGTGTCAGATTCTGTGTCGTGGAGTGCAATGATTGGTGGGTATGCTCGGTTGGGAATGTCAACAGATGCGGTTGAATTGTTTAGGAGAATGCAGATTTCTGGGGTTCGTCCGGATGAGATTACTATGGTTTCGGTTTTGTCTGCTTGTGCTGATTTGGGTGCACTGGAGCTTGGGAAGTGGGTTGAGTCTTATATTGAGAGGGAAAAGGTTCAGAAGAGTGTGGAGCTTTGTAATGTACTCATTGACATGTTTGCTAAGTGTGGGGATGTAAATAAAGCATTGAGGTTGTTTAGAAACATGAATGAGAGAACAATTGTTTCTTGGACTTCTGTGATTGTTGGTATGGCAATGCATGGTCGTGGTTTGGAGGCTGTTTCATTGTTTGAGGAGCTGAAAGGAGCTGGGATGGTCCCAGATGGTGTTGCCTTTATTGGGTTGCTTTCTGCTTGTAGTCATTCTGGGTTAGTTGAGGAAGGTAGGTTATATTTCAATTCAATGACAAAGGATTTTGGAATTATACCTAAAATAGAGCACTATGGGTGCATGGTGGACCTATTGAGCAGAGCCGGACTCGTCAAAGAGGCACTAGAGTTTGTCCAGAAAATGCCCATTGAGCCAAACCCAGTAATTTGGCGAACCTTGATCACTGCTTGCAGTGCCCATGGTGAGCTCAATCTCGGAGAAAGCATAACAAAACAGCTAATCAGAAATGAGCCGATGCATGAGTCAAATTATGTATTACTTTCCAATATTTATGCGAAAATGTTTTGTTGGGAAAAGAAAACAACAATTAGAGAGGTGATGGAGAAGAAAGGGATGAGAAAAATCCCTGGGAGCACTATGATGGAGCTAGATAATGAAATTCATGAATTTGTTGCAGGAGATAAAACACATAATCAGTACAAAGAGATTTACCAAATGCTGGATGAGATGGGGAGGAAGATGAAGAGGGCTGGATATGTTCCTACCACTTCAGAGGTGTTACTTGATATTGATGAAGAAGACAAGGAAGATGCTTTAAACAGGCATAGTGAAAAGCTGGCTATTGCTTTTGCCCTTATGAAGACACCATCTGGAACTCCTATTCGGATTGTGAAGAATTTGCGGGTCTGTGAGGATTGTCATTCTGCTACTAAATTCATCTCCAAGATTTATAATCGAGAAATAGTGGTGAGAGACAGAAATCGGTTTCACCATTTCAGTAACGGGTTATGCTCGTGCAAAGACTTCTGGTAGTTAACTGGTTATGATTTTATGACCTAAGATCATTCTCTTTGAATCATTGTTTTGTTGCGGGATGGTACGCAATAGCCAGCAAGATATAAAGACCGATATGCATGAGTTTAGTCCAGCCTCATGATCTTTGACTGGAACCATTATATCTCACCAGAGAAAAATTCACCCAGAAATCATATCTACACTTGGGGGAAAAATATGTAATACAAGAAAGACACAATTTGAGGTGGATGCTGTTGGCTTGAGTTTTATCATTCCACAACTGCCGTTGTGCTTCTACTGCTGTGTACTCTTATGTTAAGAGGCTTGTTTATGGGCAAAAAGCAGAATGCAACAACACTAATCAGGTAATTCAAATACTTTGAGGAGGGTATGCTTTTACATCTGGGCAAGCCATGTCCTGAAACTTGATGAAAGCTCACTGATATAAATCTCTGTACAATTTACAATTGCCTGCATTAGAATTGGGTTGTGATTCACCATAATTGTGAATTGGAGCTCATCTCATTATGTTTTATGTTCCATAACTAAGAGTTGTGCATTCAGGTTGAACTAGCTTTAATTTTAAAGAACTTGAACTGTCCTGTCCCGTCCCGACCCGTCCCGCATTGGTGATCACAAAACAAAATGGATTTAGTGACAACTCTGTAATCTTAACCTGTAAACGAATGAATGGTAAGGCTAGGAATCCTTTCTAATTCACATGTTTAGAGTTATTTTGGGCTAAAATCAGCAAAGCATGAGGGTTCTTAACCTTTGTGATTGCTAAATTAAGTTTGAACCTTAAGAATGATAATTTAAAGGAGATTGCAAATGAAGTCGATTGTTATATCGATTCAGACATCAACCCCAGTTACTGATTTGATGTGCTTGTCTTGGGGTTTGTACTTACCTCACAAGCTAAATGCCCATGTGAACTTGCCTCTTGGTAGCCTATCAACTTATCGTTACTCGTTAGCTATCCATGATATTTATACGAACCAGCCTAATTTTCATGTTGGGTTTTCTCAGTTGCATATATATATATATATATATATCAGGAACAGAGGATTCATAATCATATTGCAATTATTACTTGAATCCAAAAAAACTACAGCAGAACTTAATGTTTTCTTTTTTGAATGAAAAGTCAATTGTACTGCAATTACATGTCACGATCTTCACACCCAACCACCCCCGTCCCCGTCCCCACCGCACAATATATATATATATATATATATAAAATTGAAATATGATTATGAATCCTCTGTTCCTGATTTATTATCTTTGAAACTCTAATTTTTAATCCCCCACATAATTGAAAGACTACCAATAAACAAATAAAGGGATACATCTTCTGCTTCCTTAGACTATGAAGGTCTCTTTTCAATAATTAGTATTACGTCAAAAGGAATGAGACAATAAAAGAGTTTGCAGAAGTATTTTAAAAGTCTGTATTGTTAATTGCAAGCTTGGGTTGACAAAGATGAGGATGACAATTAAAATATGGACCAACTTGGTGCAAAATGATATCTTTTTTTGTGTAATAACAACTCAGATGCAGAGACGCTTCTCCGAAATGAAATGACTTAACTTGGGAGGACTTTTTCTGATTTTTTCTACTTCTATTATGACGTCAATTTCTAAAACCAAAATGCATATCAATTATTCTTTTTCAATAAATAAAAGCTGGTGAAAGCAGCTAGGATGGCAGTGGCATTAGCGACGTAATCATCGAAGGTGGTGGTGGTGGTGGTGGAGGAGCACATGATCTAGTTTGTAAGGTAACTGTGGTGGTGTTGGACCTGTTGGTGTTCAATGAAGGCTGTTGAACACTTGACCTAACTTGTAACTGGTAAGTTTTCAAAGCTCTCACTCAAGAATCAAAAATGAATTCCATAAGAGCCATTCACATGATTACTAAAAGTAATCATAATCTCAATACTCAAGTCAACTTATGAAAGCATTGTCCCAAATAGAACAATATCAATTATGCTGAACTTTATGGAAATTTAACTAAAATTAGAAGGACTTCGAGAATGCAGTATTTAGAAGATTATAGCATCTTAAATCATGTCAACCTAGTTCCATAAAAACCAGAAAAGAGGGCAAATCAGTCAGTCCAATTTTGAATTTTGCAAAGCTCTTCTAACCAAGTTCACAGAAACATCCAAACACAGTACAAGTTTGAAGTCTATGATGGAAATGGTGAAATTGTTCCCATCTCCTCTATGGATATAAGAAAATCATGCCAACCTAGTTAGTTCACAGGAGATTATAGCATCTTTACATAGATGCCTCCTAGAGGATTGCTTTTCTAAATTCAATAGTTGTATTGCATTTCTGAAGTCAATAGTTGTACTGCATTTCTAAGATCATAGTTTTCTCAGTTGCATATATATATATATATATATATGCAATGGAATGGAGAATGATGAGAACCATCTATCAAACACAATTATAGACTCCACAATGCAATGGAGAGAGAATGATGAGAAGCATCTATCAAACACAATTATGTGTAATCGAAAATAACTGAAATGCATAGAAAGAAAGATTTATAACAATGAATAAACACGAAAAGTTGTTCACTTCACTAGAAATGGTTGTTGCAACACTTCCTTACCCCTAATAAGTAATCCCCAAGGAAAAAACGAACGAACGAACAAACAAAAACATATGGAAACGGATATATGAGGTCTCCGATGATATTCTTCCTCATCTAAAATACATGAATTGGCACTACAAGAAGTAACAGTCTGCGAACCTCGAATCCAAATATCAGCAAGAAACAACCATAATTAGCATAGAAAATGGTAATTTAATCCCACATACCCAATTAATTTGCTTTCAGCTCCATCCATCTCAAAACCATTTCCTTTCCTTTCTTTTCTCTTCCATTTCTTTTATTTCCATAACCCTTTCTCTGATTTCTTCCTTCAATACAATGGTTTTCGAATTACGCCTGATCGCTCTTCCTCCCCATTCCATCCCCTCCTTCTCTCTCCTCCAACAACCTCCCAGCTTCCTCACCACCCTGCTCAGCCTTCTTCTGAGTTTCCTTCGCCTTCAACGCCTTCAATTTGGAATGATTGTAATACCCAACACCCACAAACGCAAGCCCGTATCCAACCAAGTTCACCGCAGTCACCGTATCCTTAATCACCGACCACGAGAATGCAATCAACAGCCAATCCTTAACCACGCCGGCCACATTCATGGTCAACGCCGAGGTCTTTCCCACAAGCAAAAAAACTGCTAAATTCAAAGCGAATGCACAGAGCGAATTGGTCCCGAAAATGACAAGATCGAAATTGAAGGTCGAAGCCTCTCTCAAAACAGGGTATTCGACGAAAATCCACGGCACAAACAAGAAGACCAAGCAACATGGTGCGACATAGTAAAGCGAAGTAATGGGATTCAATGTGATACCTTTCGATGTAAGCAAGATCTGTATCATGACCAATCGAGTGGCCTCAAATGCCACAGCACCCAGTTGGAGAAACACACCCCACGAATCGAATTTGGCTTCTCCATAAGCAGCAATCGCAACCCCAATCGAAATGGACAGCATGTTTGCCATTGTATCGGATTTGAAGTTCTCTTTCTTGAAGAGAATTCCGATGCTGTAGACAGCGACGGGCATGAGGGCTTTGAGCATTTGAATGAAGGAAACAGAGAGATAAATATAGGCGGAGTTTGAGAGCCAGAGGCTGAGGGCATAGAGGGCTCCGATGGGGACGACGGAGGAGACATAGAGATCGCGAGAAATGGAGACGGGTTCGACGAGAGAGAAGACGCGGACGGCGAGGAAGGCGAGGGTGGAGCAAAAGGCCATGTGGATGATTGTGAGAGAGATTGGGAAAGGCCAGTTGTAGAGCTTGCGATCGAGGATGTACTTATTGTAGACGATGACGGTGAAGCTGAGGAAGATCCAGATGGCGACGTAGGTGTATGAGAGGAGGATCTTCTTGATCACGCCGTCGGCGAGTGACCCACCTTTGCCCATTTTGTGTGGGTTTGAGGGGAGAGAGAAAATGGAGGAGATGGGTAATGGGAGTGCGTACGATAAGCAGGGACGGGGTGTTGGATTAGAGGTGGAAGAAGAAGGGGTCAAGAGTTTAAAAAGAGAGACACAGTTTCAGGACTGACTGACGGGTGTTATAAGTGTTTCGGTTTGTACTTTAGAGCGAGAAACTGGAGATAGAGAGAAAGAGAGGGAGGGGCATTGATGTGGAAAAAAAAGATGGAGTTGAAAAGCTGTGGGGCAGAAGTTTACTAGCCTTTTGTGTTTTGGTATGGTAAACTGAGAGTGACCTATAGTAGCTAACACGGCATCCTCTTTAGATTTTCTCATTGGCTTGACCTTTATACACGTTCAAATGAATATGTAGTTTGTTGTATCATTTTCATACATATACTTACAAAAAAAATTTAAAATTTGGCAATTAATGGCTGATGGGTGAGTATTTGACAATAATTTGGTAAAAAAAACACTTCATGTTTTTAAACATTCTAAAAATAATTTTTAAATGACCAAATTATCATTCGATATAAAGATAATTCCTTAAAGTCATTCTCCTTTCCCTTTTCATTGTCCATCACTCTTTTTTTTTTTTTTTTCCTTTTTAGCATCTCAGTTTACCAATTAAAAAGATAGATATTATGTATCATTCTTATCTCTTTTCCCACTCTCACCGTCATGGTCCCATAACATACTTCATTATCGAGATAATAAAAAAGTTTAGGACACATTAAGAGTTGCTTATGAAGTGAAGCTCCAAACTTTATTTTATTATAAGAAAATAACGGTGTTGCCCTTTATTCTAGAATGAAAGTCTACTATAGAATTATTCATGTACCTCTGTTCAATCCTCCTCTTATGTGATTTTATCCTTTCCTCCAAAAACATTCACTTCCTCTGGAATATGCTCCGGACATCAATGAAATAATAAATACTATATCATTAATATTTGATCCCCAAAAGGTAGATCAATTAAACAATGAAAAAGAGATTTTATTTTAAATAGAAAAAAAAAATCATTCAAGTTCGTCCATAATTCATATGTAGCACAACGCTCTCCCACAACACTAAGAGCAATGTTTTCACTAACAAGAGATTTGGTTTCCACTATTTCAAAAAGTCATGAAAGATTGTTACCAATATTTATTCCCAGACAAACATGGAGTTTGAGAATGTTATTAATTTTCATAAGAAATGAAAACTTGTGTAAGAATCTATCGGACATCTTTTAATTGGGTTTTCCAAGAATGTAAAATACAAAAAATGAAGAAGTTTTACTTTATGTCTCTGATGATAAATTATATTGAAGAAGAAAATAGATAAGGTTCACAAATACTAAGAACCATTTGGAAGGTAGACTCGTTATTTTATTTTATAAAAACATTAATTGGAGCGCAAGAGGTGTTTTGTGAAGCGCCAATAACACCACCATTAGAAAAAATGAAAACTTTTAACAACGAAACATTATTATACTGAAATACCTTGAATAACTTTCTACGAATACACCATCAGTTTCTTCTGCCATAACTTCTTATTTTTTCTTGCATTTTCATTAGTTGTGTTAGGAACTGTGACTTATATTTCTATTATAATTGAGTTTCTATTTTAGAGTTTCAATTGAATTGGTAACTTCTTGTTAGACAAGGTATAAGAATCCTTATTTAAGAAGGAATTGGTTTTGGAGACTCTATAAATAAAGGTAAGGAGAGAGAGAGAGAGGAAATATGTTAGGGGTTGGTGAGTATTATGAGGTGAGGAGAGGGTATATGCAATTTTGAGGGGGAGGGGGAGATGCCAAGAGATAGTGAAAAAGTGTGTGTGGTAGGCATACTTTTCGCGTGTTGTATATTCTCTTCTCAATATAGTGAAATCTCTCTCTCTATGGACGTAGCTTTAGAATTGAGTGAATCATGTAAAATGTTGTGTTGTGCATGGATGTGTATGATTGTTATCTCCATATGTGCTTGTATGATTATTGATGTGATGATATGCTTCTGTTGTACCGAATGGAGGAGGATTAATTCTCAACAAGTGGTATCAGAGCCAATGGTGGGTCAAAGCCTATGGTTGGTCCTAAAGATCAGAGCTAAAGATTGGTGGTGTGTTAGAGCAAAAGGTTGATCGTGAAGAGTTATATATATATATAATCAGAGTCGATGAAGACATAAGGATGATGATAGTGTGAAGCCCATGAGGAACAAGTCTTGGAGCAAGTTAGAAGATGTTCATTTTTAAGATGGGGCAAGATGATGGTACGAAGAAGGGAGGTTTGTTGTTTTCGGTCCAGAAAAGCAGTAAGAGAAGAAAAGAGAATGGAGAAGTGAGTGAGAAAAGAAGAGAGTATAGGGGTAGAGATGATAATGATGATGAGGATGATAGGTGATGATAATTGATTGGTGGGTTGCCATGCGTGAACAACTGAACACCAATGGGGATGATGTGATGAAATTTGATTCAAGTTAAAATCCAATAGAAAACAAGTCCCCATGATTTTAGAAAGTTCTGGGTCAAATTCGGGTCATAACAGACTTATTTTCGCAGAGCAGAAAAATCGGATGGCTCCGGGATTTAGTTGGACCAGTCCATGTACTGTACAACCTCTTAAAGAGATACTAAGATCCCTTCGACCGGTCCAGCCTTCACTTGGACCAGTCTAACTTTTCAAGATCGAAACCTCCTACTTTGAAATATTCGTGTTCTCACCACTTTACTTGGACTATGTGACTCTTATAAGTGATCAACGATGTCCCTATGCATTCAAAACCATCTTGAAACTTCAATCGATCCAATTCTTGTTCAGACCCTTGATGGCTTTTGTCGAAGATTAAAGCTCCATACATTGACGAACCTTTGCATGGTTGGTGTAGAACCTCATGCTCACTCTGAGACTTCAATTACATGATCAATAATAGAAATATAACTCAAATAATATAAATCAGTCATTTTGGTTTTGACACCGAAGATTGCCAATTACAAAAATATACGTCACAATCTCCCCATTTGACAATTTTGTGACAAAATCCACCTAGACAATTATAACCTAACCACTGGAAATTTCATATTAAAATATTTCCCTAATACAAAGAAATATATCATGAAGAAATCAGAGCATCATGAGCAAGCTTTCAACCTTCATGTGTAGTGTTTGTCAAACCTGTAAAATTTACACATCATGTAAACAACACTACATGTGAAAGCTTAATCTTAAAAAATATAATGATATAAAATCATCTTCAAACTCCCCCTAATCATATATCATATCACAAAATAAATGTCTCCCCCTTTATATCTGTCTCCTTCTTTCACCGAAATATGTCTGCCCCTTTTCGGAACAATTGACAAAGTAAAATAATGAGAATAAGATAGAACAAATTAACACATGATTAAGTGAGATAAAAGCATAATCTCTGATCAAATATAACACATAAGTCACAAAATTGTGGAGAGTAAAAAAAAACATAGATCATAGCATGTCTAAGCAAATCAACATATAGAACATATCCAATTCAAATACCAAGTCTAGGCAGAAATAGAACTAACTACTCAAAGTCTAGCAAAACATAAACTAAGTCTCCATCATCAAGACCTAGTCCTCATCACCATCATCATCATTATGAGCTCCAAAAGTTCCATGAATGCTCTCCTAATCAATACTTCAAGCTTTTAAAACTTCCTCTTCAAGTACTTTTCCAACTCCTTCATGAATTGATTGTACTGTCTAGCAGTCAAAACACGATTAGAGTTTGGAAGATAAAGTCCGGCAATAGGAGCATTATCATCACTCTCATTCTCAATCTCCTCCACAACATGTTGTCTCGCCACCTCCTTTTAAGTTCTTTCCTTCATCCTATTAGTGAATGAAGACTTAACATTTGAAGCTGTGAACTTCCCTTTCGGCTTCATCACTAGTGCATTTGAAGGAATGTAAACATTACTTGCCTTAAGAATTTTCATTATGATCAGAGGAAAAAGCAAAGCATTGGTAGACCTCGAATGACCCAACTCTTGAATTATAGTCCTCAAAATAGTTATCGGCACATTAATTCTATCACCATTCACAATGTGATATAAGATCTCACCTCGATGCCGTGACAAATCATCTTTATGATCATGAGGTTCAAGAGTATAAGAGACAATCAAATTCAATGTAAAGATATTGTCAGCGATGTAGGCACTTGGAACTTTGTTTGCAAAGAATGGAGCATTCAGTTCACATAACATTCAAATGATTTCTTCCATGCATAGTCGATTTTCTTCAGTACCTATATAAGGAAATATTAAATCATTATGTGCCTCTGGAACTCCAATAACCTCAGAAATTAATTGTATTGTCACCTTGATTTCTGTCCTAAAATATTTCACCGTCATCCATAGTTCATTGTCATTATATGAAAGTACATTGCTATAGAAATAACGAACCATGTTGGGAATGCAATCCATGCCTAGTTTGGCTAGTGAACCCCAACCATTCTCTCTGAAGTAATGCACAAACTCCAATTGATATCATTGCCATATGCTCTCCAAATCAAAACTTCTTTCACACCTCATTGGTCTACAACCAACTACATTCTTGTAATGCTCAAAGATTCCTTCATCATCAAAATGTTCTTCCTAGAAGATTATGTTACCTTTCGGTGTTAGAGAAACATTGACTCTTTGTCACCTAGAACCACCGACCATTGCTACATTGAGAGGAATGCAAAATAAGAATGTATGAGCCATTGAAAATTTTTCTCAAACATTTGGTGTGTAAGCTTTTAAAACACAAGCTTCAATGTCACTTGGTTAGTTCAATCTCCCAAACTTAACACAAATCTTCCAATGATCAATCCCTTCCACCAATTTAACTTAAAACAATCACAATCATGCACAAGGTGTAGTAAAGTTGATGCAAAGTGAGGGAAAAATGGAGAGAAAAGTACCCTTAGAGGATGTAAGCATATAATGAACACATAACACACATGCACCACTTTTATGTGCTGGCCGAACCTAGATGGACCGGTTCACCCCATTCTTGGACCGATCCAAGGTGATTCACTTTGGTTTGTTGACCACCTTTGACCAAAAATACATTTTTTCAGAAAAAATGCTTAAAAATTCTAAAAAAATTTACAAAAATTCCTAAAAATTTAGAAAAATAGGAAAATATTTTTGGGATTTTATTTATGTGAAAATAAAAAATATAACAATCATATAATCATTAAAATCAAATTTTCACATAAAATAACAATAAGTTCTAAAATTTCTAAAAAATTCAAGAAAATTCATAAATGCGCAATTTTAAAATCCATAAATTTGCCAATAAAATTCATCATTAAATTCATAATCATGGCACAATTTCCAATACAAAATATTTATAAAAATTTGAAAATTCATCTAATAAATCCATGTGTGTGTGTGCAATCCAACTTCATCAAAAATTAATCAAATTCCTTTGATTCATCTTCTAAAACACATTGGATGATAAGCAAGTCAAACCTCACATGATCAAATTATTTTTTATTTTATTTCTAAGACGGTGGCTTTCACGCTTACGGGCAAACAACTATTTTCCTCAAAATAACTCTTTTTAAAAGATACCTTATTAGAGATTTATGTCGAAGTGGACGTTTCGAACACATACCGAAGGTAGCCTTCTCCTTTTGTCTTATATTTTCAGCAATTCATTTTTTTCTCATTTTTTTTCATGCTGAATTCAAAATAGGATCCTTTTTTTTCATTTTTTTTCTTCATTGATCCGTTAAGCCTTCAATGCTACTCATACAATATACTATAGTCTACTTCACATTAGTTTTCAATCAATTCTTTCAGAGTTGGACTAGTGCACAAATTGTATGAACTTAAAAGATTCACCTTTAAAAAGAAATAAATATGTCACATTAGTCATCAATGCTTAGATCATAAACTCAAGTACGTCATTCATTGATAAACTAAGTGTCTCAATCATGCATTCACAAATCAAAGTGAGCTTAAACATAAATATAGAGAATTCACATTATATAAAAAATATGATTTCAACATTCACATTATTATCATCAAAAAAATAAACAAAACCTAACCTAATCTAATAGATATGATCCAATGGAAAATAAATAATGAACATAAGGTCAGTCTATGACCATAAAATGTCCTAATGACCTAGTTAGGGGGTCTTGCATCCAAAAATCTATTAGGAATAAATCTCATAGTATCAACGGGCACAAACTTCTCCAAATCTTCCTTTCTCATCCAAATTGTTTTAACATGCAATCTATCAGAAAAATAATGTGGAGAAATAAAAACATTCTTCTTTTTATTTGAATTCTTTTTAGCTTGAGAATTCTTAGGTTTATTCCAATAATGTGGCTTTTTAGCATCAACCCTATTCTTAGAAAAAGAATTATGCACATGAAAATTAGAATTAGAATTTTTTTTTCTTGTAACAATAGTGTTGACTATGTCCATTCTTACCACAAAAAGTATAATGAAGTACATTGAACACAACATTAACATGCATTGGCTTAACTTGAAGCTTAGGTTTGGGTGTAGATATATCCAAGTTCTTGGGTTTAACAAACACAGTTTTACCCTTAGATGATGACCCAACAAAACCTAATCCAGTCTTATCTCCTACAGGCTTACCAACACTAGTCATGTTATCAAGCTTAATCTACCCAAAAGTAAAAGCAATTAATTTCTCTTGTGATTTTCTCAATTTAAGTTCAAGAAAATTAATTCTAGCAACAAGAACATCTCTAGCAGAAATAACTTGACTTACCTCGGTTTCCAGAACTTGACTTTACTTTGAAGATTTTGAATGTCAGCTTTATTTTCTTCAATCAACTCCAATTGCTCTTCATTCTTTTTCTTCAAAGTTTCTTATTCAATTTTCACCTTATTCTAGAGGTTTTGATTGACAGCTTTCTCATCATCAATTAATTGTTGTTTCTGCTCATTCTCTTTCTTCAATTCTTTTTTCTCTTTTTCAACTAATTTGAACATTTTGGTTTGCTTCTTATAAGCCTTTAATAATTCATCAAAGACTTTTTGTAACTTGCTTTCAAATGGTTCTTCATCTGCTTTTTTTTCATTCGAATAATTAGAACCAACTTTACTTAATGTTGTATATTTTTCAAATTTACCTTCATCTGAAAAAGAATCATTAGTAGTATTATTATCAACATGAGCAATAATAGGAAAAGCAAGAAAAACATCTTTCTTATTATTTTTACCTCTACACTTAGAAGAATTTTATTTTCTAAAATTTTCATGCTCTTTATTCTTAAGGATTCTTCTACATTTTTTAGCAAAGAGGTTTATGTCATCCTTATTGTTTAACACATCACATATATAAGATTGTTAAACCAATTCACCCTCTTTCTTATTAGATTCCATAAAGATTTTTGAAAACAAAAAAAAAATTTTAATTTAAAACATACCTCGCAAGGAACTACTCACAAATTAGACAACACTGCTCTGATACCAAGTGAGTTGCGCGATACGAAAACGACTGAAAAAGTTAGATTTTAAACCTAGAGGGGGCGTGATTAGGTTTACTCGCTTTTTGTTTAATTATTCAGATTATCCAATTTTAAGTCTAATTAATAATTAAAGTAATCCCACAAAGCAAATAAATAAATAAAGTGCAGTAAAGTAAATGAATGCAACGAATATACGTGAAAAATCCAGATCGGGAAAAAATCACCGGTGAGACTTTGTAGCCCATGATAAGAAAATCCACTATCATCGAAGCAAAGTACAACAGACTCTATCTTAGGTTCACACTCACTCCACTCTGACAAGAACTCTGATACAGAACACCTCAGATGTAAAATTGCAACTACCTCATCTAACTGCTGCAGATTCCCGGCTAGCGTCAAAATCCTTTCAGAAGGGTAACTGGAAGGACACGAACACTCACCAATTATTTTATCCCTTTCGTAGCACGATCTTCTTCTCCTTCCTCACCAACAAACAATTGTTGAAGTAGTAACTTGATCACGAAGAAATCTTCAATGCAGTCTTTGAACAGTTGATCAAGCGAATAGAGATCACCCTAAATCATGCAGTGAAATGTGTGTGTGCTCTCAAAAATATAAACAAAGAATTTGAGACAAAAATCCTTTTCTTAAAAAAATATCTCAATATTTTCTCTCTTTAGAATATGTATCTATTGTATATTGAAAGTGTGTCTTTAGAGAGAAACCATATAAGATTTTTATAGAGATAAAACCCTACTTTTCCTTGAAAAATAAGTTAAAATCCAATAGAAAAAAAATTCCCCACAATTTTAGAAAGTTTTAGGTCAAATCTAGGTCAAAACAGGCTTATTTTCGCAGAATAGAAAAGTTGGGCGGCTCTGGGCTTTAGTTGGACCAATTCATGTACTGTAGCAACCCTTTTAAAAGATACTGAGACCCCTTGGACTGGTTCGGCCTTCACTTGGATAGGTCCAACCTTGACAATTGCACTATTTTGCTTAAAAATCCCTCTTTTCAAGGTCGAAACCTCCCAGTTTGAAATATATGTCTTCTCACCACTTTACCTAGACTACGTGACTCTTATAAGTGATCAAAAATGTCCTCATGCATTCGAAACCATCTTGAAACTTCAATCGATCTAATTCTTATTTAGACCCTTGATGGCTTCAGCCGAAGATTAAAGCTTCCTACTTTGACAAACCTTTGCATGGTTGGTGTATAACTTCATGCTCACTCTGAGACTTCAATTACATGATCAATGATAGAAATATAATTCAAATAATATAACTCGGTCATGTTTGGTTTTGACATTGAAGATTGCGAATTATAAAAATGTACGTCACAAAAATGATGGAAGAAATCTCATAAATGGGATTGTATTTCAGTGAGGGTGGTGAACATGTAACTTTGTTCACTCTTATTGCTTAGCTAACTCTAGTGAGTAGAGTGATTAAGGAGCAGAGACACGATAGTGAGATGGAGGATATTCGCACTCGGATTTTAAGTAGCGAAGTGGTGGAAAACTGGATTGTTCATTCCGATGGGGGTTTGAGGTTCAATGGAAAAATGTATATACCATTGGCTTGTAGGAATGAGGTTCTTAGAGTGCGCCATTGCTCTAGACTCGCAGTACATCCCGATGGTACCAAAATGTATCATAACTTGCCTAGACAATATTGGTGGAAGGGTATTAAGAAAGATGTTACACAATTTGTGGCAAGGTGCTTCACTTGTCAACAAGTGAAGGCCAAACATTAGAGATTGATAGTTTTGTTGTAAGCATTACTAGTAGGTATGTGGAAGTGCAAAAAAGTCACTATGGATTTTGTGGCAAGATTACCGAGGTCGAGGAAGAGTCACGATGCAGTTTGGGTCATTGTGGATAGGTTGACCAAGGAGGCTCATTTTCTTCCTGCTCAGGTGACTATTGATGTGGATACTCTTAGTCAGTTGTATATTAATCAGATTCTGAAACTGCACAGAGTGCCAGTTTCCATTGTATCCAATAGAGACTCACAATTTACGTCACGATTTTGGTAGATTTTTTAAGCAGCATTTGATACAGACCTTCATTTCAGTACAACTTTTTATTCTCAGATAGATGGTCAGTCGGAGCGTACTATACAGATTTTGGAGGATGTGTTTCAGGCTTGTGTGTTTAATTTTCATGGTAGTTAGGAGGATCACCTTCCATTGGTGGAATTTGCATACAATAATAGCTATCAAGCTAGTATTGAGATCGCTTCATTTGAGGCATTGCATGGTAGACCTCGTAGGTCACCTATTTGTTGGATGGAAGTTGGTGAGAGAGTTGCTTTGGGGTTGGATATAATCCTAGAGATTACAAAAAATATTAAGGTGATAAGGCAGTGGTTACTTACTGCTTAGAGTCGTCAAAAGAGATATGCCGATAGGAGTCGATGACCTTTAACATTTGAGGTGGGAGACCATATTTTTCTTAAAGTCTCGTTATGAAATGATTTGATGAGATTCAGGCATAGTAGCAAGTTATCACCACGATTTATCAGTCTATTTGAGATATTATATCCTATGGGTGAGGTTGCATATCGCTTAGCATTACCAATGCAAATGTCAATTGTGCATAATACTTTCCACATTTTGATGTTGAGAAAGCATGAACCTAATCCTTCACATGTGTTAGATTGTACAGATCTTGAGGTGGAGGAGGATGTATCTTACGAAAAGAGGCCAATTAAAAATTTGGACTCTAAAGAACAAGTAATTCAGGATAAAACTATTCCATTGGTTAAAGTGCTTTGGAGGCATCACAGAGTCGAGGATGTTAAGTGGGATGGGAACAAGACATTCATTCAAAGTTCCTTGAGTTGTTTACTATTTTAGGTATGTTTCTAATTTTAAGGACGAAATTCCTTGAAGGTAGGGAGGTTGTAGAGATCGGGTCTAATTTTGACCGATTTTCTTTTTATTCATAATTTTTGTCATAAATGGATTTTAAGTTATATTATGTATGTTTTGAATGTGAAAAACATGTGTGAGAACTTGTTTAGAGGTTTGAGAAAGTTTTGGGAGAGTTTGGTAAAATTTAAGATTTTTGGGTCAGCGAGGCCTGAGAATCTAAAATTTTTTTGAGAAAAACTTATTTTTGGTTTTAGAACATTTGAAATATCTTAAGAGGTATGAAAGTGATTTCAGAGCCATAACCACTTTCGAAATCGAAAAGAGAGTTTGAAAAGTACATTAAGTGACTTGGGGGTAAAATGGTCATTTTACACTTAGTGTATTATAATACACTTTAGTGTATATTGTTGGATAGATTTTTGGAAGAGAAATATTAGCCATTGTTGTCTCTTCATCTTTTTCATCTTCTTCCTTCATTTTGAAGACCTTGGAGTAAGATTTGGATCTTGCTCCAAGAGATAAAGTTGTTCTCCTCGCCTTTCTCTTCTCGTCGGTGGCTTCAAAGTCACATTTTAAAGACTTTCAACAATTGAGTGAAGTTGAAGCTTGAATTTGGGTCTTATAGAAGAAGGAAGAGTTGTTCTCCTTGTCCCGTCCCGATCTACAATCCTACGGAAGAAAAGTTCAATTTGGTGGAGTTTGAAGTTGGTCATTTCTAGAATTTTGCTAAAAGAAGCTTGGATTTGAGGTAGGGGTGTTTATCTCTCTTAGTCATCGATTTATAGGATATTAATGACTTTGAGAGTGTTTGGTTGATTTTAGCATGTATGAGAAAGTGGTGGGATTATGTAATATTATTTTTTCCTCTTTCATTATGATTTAATGCATGCTAATGTTATTCATATTGTGATAAATGATGGTTGTGAGTTTATATATGTTGTATGTGTAGATAATTTAGAATATTTAGAAATATGATGAATTGTATGCATGATTATGTGTGTGTGTGTGTGTGTGTGTGTGATTATATGTGGTGTATGAATGTATGATATATGCTAGCATTGCTAAAAGCAGGAATGCTTATAGTAGAGCATGAGAAATATGTTGTGTGTTATATATTGCCTAATGTGCATATGTAAATCAAAAATTTATCCAATTGAGTCATACGTGAGGTTCAGAGTTGTCCAACAATGTTATGGAAGTGGTAAATTATCCACAATTGTATGATTGTTGGAGTTGACCAATCATACCATAATTGTGTGATCATCAGAGTTGCCTAATCACTATGGCAAGACCAATAAATTGCCAAAAACGTATAATCTTTGAAGTTAACCAGTCATACAAGTGTCATCGGAATTTTTCAACACTACATGATCGTCAGAGTTAACCAATCATGTATATGTATCAGATTATGACCAAAAATGATGTAAACCTCTGAATGCTTATGTGCTTAACTGTTAAGCATGATGAATGTGTTAAATACATGTATTAAATTACATTGAGTTGATTGACATGAGAGCATTGAATATTTTATGTAGGGTAGCGACATCATAATTACATATCATATAGGTCGGTGTAGGGTCGTTGCCTAAATGGGTTGGAGCATTCCTACTGTTAGTTGTTTGCTCACCCCTCTCTCTCCAAACTTTTACAGATAAGGCACTAGCGGTGGATGGAACTTGAGTAGCTAAGTAGAGCACTCTATGTATTTTTCGTGTTTTGAGTATCTAATTATGTATGTATCATGTTGACACCTTTTAAACATTGTAATATAAATGTGGACATGTATTTTGATACAATGGTTCTTCTTTTGAGAAACTTGACAATGTAAACATTTTTCGGACTTGATCCGATGATTTTTATGTCATAGAGTTATGTTTATTGTTTTTAATGCTTTCGTGTGTGAATTTTGATATTTTTGAATGCATGAGGATGTATGAGGAGTAGTACATTTTGAGAAATGAGTTTTGGATGTACTAAGGAAAAAATAGGACTTAACAGGAATTTTTGCCGAAAGGGGTTTTGATTCATCTACGATTGATCAAAGTGTTTGATTAATCGAATGCCCATATTCGATTAATCACAAAAACTAAGAGAGATTGAGTTCTAAAACCAGTGTGTTCCGGTAGAATTTTTGATGGACCAATGATTGATCATAGCTTCGATTAATCGGAGGCAAGTTCGATTGATAGAGAGTCGCAATTCGATTAATTGAACATGTTGATTCACAGTAGGTTTGTGATTGGAGGATGTTAATGATTGACTTATTCATCCCTGTCTTGCATATCCTTCGATGTATTGAAAATCGGGGCGTGATAGCTTAGTGTCTGAGCGTGACATCAGAGCTGGATTATTTGTGAAAGGTATTAATGTTTAATATGTACTATTCACCCCCATTTCCCTTGCTCTTAACCGGGTGTTGGAAATTGGGGTGTGACAATTGTGTTGTGCGTGAATGTGTGTGAATGTTATCCCCATATGTGCTTGTATGATTGTTGATGTGATGTTATGCTTCCATTGTGCCGAATGAAGAGGGATTAATTCCCAACAAGTTGCACCTTTAATATAACAAGGAAGAAAACAAAATAAAATTAGTTTAACAAGGAACAAAAGTGGATAGTAGGAGAGAAGAGGCCTTATATTATCATGGCTAAGCATTTTAGCTTTTGTTCAATTAGTGAAATCACACTTCGACTGTGATTCATTTGATTACAAGAACTCGAAGGTCAAGCATTTAATTATTTAATTTGTGATCAATGCGCACTCATCTGTGTACAAGTCCATGACACTCCCAGTTTATAAGCTTAAAGTAAAATATTTAATTGAGATTAATATAAAGGGTAAATTTATCTAATTATAAAATAATTTATCAGATGCAGGATATTTACGTACTAATTGATCAAATGGTCACTCATCAACAATTAAGTTTCAATTTTGGTAACTATTCATCTTTTCCAGATTTTATGATCATTTTAGAGTAATTTTGTTTAGGAGTCAACAAAATCTAATTTTCCCAAAAAAAAAACTTTACTACTATTAAAAGTACAAAAAGTTTCACAAATTTTTGTACATTTTTTATTTATACAATTTTTTTTTTTTTTTTTACCTATAATACTTTATTTTTAATTCTAATTTTTTGGACTTTTACGCTTTGTTTGGAACCAAATTCACATGGGATTTGGAAAATGAATTGGAATTGAAATTAAATCACATTTGTGTGTTTAGAATAACTTGAAATTTATTATAAAGAAAAATTCTTTTACCATTTTACCCTTATTAATTAGAATTGCAATGTTACATTTCACTAAAAAGAAGAACAACTAGTTGGGTAAATTACAAATCTAGCATTACACTAGTTTACAAATCCCATCAAATTTTCTTATTTTTCATGGGATTTGAGAACACTGTCCTTTAGGATTTCAAATCCCATGAAATTCAATTCTATTTTAAATTCCTTTCATTCCAAACACTAGAAATTCTATTTTGAATTTCAAATCCAGCATTCCAAACACAATGTTAAGATCTCTTTAATACATATAAAGAAAGTTCAATTTTATTATTATTTTTCCTATAATAATTTATTTTTAATTCTAATCTTATGGACTCTTAATCTCTTTAATATATATAAAGAAAGTTTCCGTACATTTTTATTTATATGCAAAGAGTTTAATTTTAATTCTAATATGCTTCTAATTCTTCATTCTATTAACCACTCTAAAGAATTCTATATAAACTAAATAAATAATTCACAAAATTAATAATAACACAAACTTTATTTTTAAGAATTCTATATGAACTAAATAACTAATTCACAAACTTTGTAATAACACAAACTTCATACCTAATACAAACTAATTCATCCCTAAAATTTAGAGAAAAAAATTAATTATAATTTATGTATTCTCCACTCTCCTCCTCTCATATTAATAGAATCCTAATTATTCACTCTATTAATCACTCTTAAGAATTCTATATAAACTAAATAACTAATTCACAGACTTAATAACAAAAACTCTAATCTCATCTCATCTCCACTTTTTTACGGTTCATGACTAACAATTATTAATTTGTATAACAACTTCAATTTAAATTATAAATCACTTCTCATCACGTGTGTCGCATGTGCATTTTTAGTAGTACATATATTTATATATATATATACTAGTTAAAGAGGATATAAGTGAATTTATAATCTTAATTGAAATTCTTATACAAATAATTTTGCATTGAGCTTAACATCTTATTTTAAATTCTTATACAAATAATATTGCATTCTTTATTGATAACAACATTTAACAAAAATTTATAACTACACACACACACACACACACACACACACACACACACATATATATATATATATATATATATATTTGGCTAAGATTTATAGCAATTATGATTTATCAGTCTATATACACATATGTATTAATAAAAATAAATAAACATTGCAAACTCCCTATCTCATATTTAGTTAAGTAGCGAAGAAAGATAAAAGAATTTAGTTAAAAACTTCTTGTTTTCTTCTCCTCTTTATTCCTTTTGGTTTCAATTTCAGCAACTCTCTCTCTCCCAAAAAGATATGTATCTTTCTTTCTCTTTTTCTTTTCCCTTTCCCTTCGTGCACCCCCTTTCTTTTTATATACATCCTCACTCTAATTTCCTTATGAGTTTATTTGAAAATATAAATACATATATGTAGTTGGTCAATAACATTTCTGATTTAATTGATTGTTCAATTTCAGTAGTTCAAAATTTTCAATTTCTTTCCCTGAATTATTTTTCATTAGTTTATTAATCAAAACTTTTATTGGTAAATTTATTTTTCTCATATTAGTTCATTAGTTGCTTTTTAACACCATTATCATCGGGAGATAGAGGTATTAATATATGATTGATATTTATTTCTTAATTATATAAAAACTCTTTTATTAATAAACTTCATTTATTATATAAAAATTGTGTTTCAAATCATCCACTCCTATCAAAATTCTTTGACTAATAAACTCATAAAAATTCTATATATACTGTAGACATTAAAAAATTACATAATGGATCCAAAATATAATTTGAGCTTACCCTTCAATTTGACTAACTTCAAAATGTAGCCCAATGAGTCAGATAATTCAAAGTTCAGACCTACCACAAATAAATGGGTCATGGACTGATCCAAATTATCTAAGAAGCCCAAAACCATTTGAAAATGGCTCAAAGGATAATTGATATATATATATATATATATATATAAATTAATTGGATAATTATCATCAAAGATAATTATTAAAAGTAAAAAAGAAGTTATTAGTTTGCCCTTCGAAGAAGTCTATAAATAGAGAGAGGAAAAAAATAAGGGGAAGACTCTTAGAGAAAGCTGAAACTCTACAGGATTCTTCACTCAAAATCCAAAGCTCCAAAGTATCTAAATCCTGAAAGAGAAAAACAACAAGCACATCATCCACGTGTCGTTCTTCACTAAAGTTTCACTTTAAGATCAAGCTCCAGCAGCCCTTGGATTCGGATCACCAAGGAGATCGAATTAGAGGAATTTGTATTTCTTTTGTAGGGATTTACAGAGATTTGTAACCCATATTTTTTTAAATTAATATATTTGATATATTTGTCCACATGTTTTGATCTTATTCTTAGACACAAAATTTGTGTGTACAAATTTCTAGCACACCTAATGGAACCATCTCTGCCTCTCATTTCTGTCTCCTTCATCATACATCCAAAACTCCGTTCATCAAAATCTATGGCTCCTCCCAAGGTTCAGACTACAAACAAGAAAACCTCAAAAAACACCGATACTGCATTGACTAACATCAAAGTTGCCGCAAGTAGTGGTAAGAACACTAGGAGCTCATCAAGTGGCAGCAGTGCCTCAGCAGGTCCTATGACGCGTATCAAGACCAAAGCAATTGCTTCGCTCAAGAATCAGCAAGATTTAGTGAAAACCAATCCTACTAAACCAATAAATATGAAAACTCCACACATTAACACCATTGATCCTCAAAGGGCAGAACTCTGATGTTGTTTTAGAAAATTTGGTACTACCACATTCACCCTACACTGTCTCTAATGCCAACTCTAGCGTTGGTTTGCTTTCAGAGTCGTTACTTGAGATTTCAGAACAATCGGTCACATCAAAGAATGTTGCCCTCAAGGTCTTTCCTATTCAAATTTTGTCACAACTATGATGACTGGAACAACCTCGGTAGAAGACCAACTGGCAGTGATGGCGCTCGCAATCGAAAACCTCACAAAAACTGTTGAAGAGAAGGACTTGCAGATTACAGCACTAATAAGTAAGCTTGAAATCTAAAATCCTGACGAGTCAACAAAGCTGCCTATGAATACTTCAAATTTAGCCTCGCAAGGTGCCCAATCAAAATATCATTGTCACACATTTGCTCCCCTCAAAGCACTCGCATGTACTCAAAACCCTCAAAGCACTCTCATGTACTCAAAACCCTACACCAAGAGAATTGAAAGCTTAAAAACACTAGTGGGATATCAACAGCCAAAGTTCAAATAATTTGATGGAAGAAGTAATCCCAAACAATATGTTGCACACTTTGTGGAGACCTATAATAACGTTGGCACCCAAGGGGACCTCTTAGTAAAGAAATTTGTTCATTCCCTCAAAGGGAATGCATTTGATTGGTACACGGACCTCGAAGGTGGGAGTATTGATTGTTGGGAGCAGATGGAGCGAGAGTTTCTCAACCGCTTCTACAGTACTCGTAGAATAGTAAACATGTTAAAACTCACTAATATTAAACAAATGAAGGATGAACTTGTGGTTGACTATATCAACCACCGGCGAACTCTAAGTCTTGATTGCAAAGATCGTCTTTCTGAAGTCTAAGTAACTGAAATGTGTATGTAAGGCATACACTAGGAGCTTCTCTACATTCTATAAGGAATCAGGCCTCGTACATTTAAAGAATTGGTTATTCATGCCTATGATATGGAGCTCAACATAACAAGTCATGGTGCAAAGGTTCTTGCCTTTCCCAATATGTCTGATAACTATCTTAAAGATGATGTAGAGACAGGGTCCAATTTTGACCAGTTTCTATTTTAAGCATCATTTTTACCCTAATTGCATTTTAAATAATACTTAAGATGTTTTAATTATGGAAAACATGTTTGGTGAGTTATATTAAGGTATTGGGAAATTTTGGTAACACTTGAAGAAGTTAGACTTTTTAGGTCAATAGGCCCCAAGAAGTGGTCCGGTGGACTCGAAAATTCAGAAAATTTTTGAAAAAAATTTTATTTTTGGTTTTGAACCAAATAAAATATTTAAAGTTAAGAAAGCGATTTCGGAGCCATAGCCATTTTTAAAATCGAAAACGGAGCTCGGGAGGGTACGTTAATTGAACCGGGGGTATTTAGGTCATTTTGCACCCCAAGGAGATGTAAATATCTGGGAGGAGCTGAGATATTTCATTTTATAACTATGTCTCTCTCGCTAACTCTCCCACTTCATCTCTCTCCCTTCTCTCTATATTTCAGAAGGCTTAGGCTTTGATTTGAAAAATATTGAAGGCAAGGGGTTTGCTCTACTCGGCAAGGGCATGGGTATGAACCGAACAAAATACATTTTTGGCAAGGTAGAAAGGGCTGGGATTTTTGGAACTTGGCTTCCAAGGTTAAGGTTTGAAGTAGGGGTGTGAATCTCTTCCCTATTTTGATTCTATAGGTCACATAGTTGTCACATGAAACTTTACTTTCAAAATTTTGTGAACATATGACTTTCTTGCATATATATATATATATATATATATATGGAAATTATGTTTTATGCATGGCTTTTGATATTTATGAATGAATAATGTTAATTTATATTCATTTGTGAAATGATGAGAGTCTTGATTCCATATATTGAGTTTATGCACAAAAGAACATTTTCTTAAAAATGCATAGTGTAGTGATTTTTATGAAATGATTGAATTACATTGAATATGTATGAGTTAAGATTTGAAATGCATTGACTTGGTACATGTCATGCACTTAGTGAGAATTGTGAAAATCTTGAGTTTTGGTGCATTTATGTGATAATGTGCACTTGTGTGAAAAGTGCAATTTTTGGGACATGTGTGAGAATTAAGAAGAGCCCGGAACCCTATGGTGCAAGGCCCAAAACTTGGCCAAACAGATGTCGCTTCCGTCGGGTTAGTAACCCGTAGAACGTAAGCAGATTTTGTGGTTTCAAAGAAACCCTTACTATGAAATTGTGACAAGCAGAAGTTCTCAGTTAAATTAATTTTTGATTATACGTGGTGTGAGTTTACTTGTGAATTGTGACTTCTTATAAATTGTCATATATTGAAATATGAAGCATCACTCATGATTTCTAAAACTTATATATTTTAAGTGTGAAAAGTATAGATACTTGTCATGTAGTCATGTAGAGACTTCATATGCATTTATGCATGACTGCCTGAGTTAAAGTAGAGTTGGGTGGATCATTCTTACTGGACGTAGTTGTATGCTCACCCCCTTCCCCCTAACTATTTTCAAATAAAGCTCTCATGGAGGACAAGGCATAAAGCTCTAGAGTGGATTTTGAGTCCCTTTTGGATTTCTTTTGGACATGTGTATATAAGGGTCTATGCCGGCTTATGGTATGTTGACTATAGTGTAGTGTTGCCTTTACAATTGGTTCCTTCTATGTATACGAACTTCAAATGTAAATCCCACATATGGCATGACTTGAACTTTGGAAATGTATGTTTAATGAATCCCATGATATGTGACTTTTGAGAATTGATTGTCAATGAATCTTTTGAGCTTCCTTATGTATGAACTTGTGAAAACGAATGTTAGGGATGAGACTTGCATACGTTTAGCATGCTATGTGTAATCGTGGATGTTTATGTTCTAAGGAAATGCCTTTTAAAGTAAAAATGTGAGATTTATGGACTTTGCATCTATGAGGCTCAAATGTATGGATTTGTGTGAGTTTTAATCATGTTTAAGATTACAAATGAGTGTATGAGTATAGAGAATGCATATGGACTTGTAAAAATAAGGTTTTGAGGTATTTTTGAACTTTCGGTCACCTAGTCTCTGCAACAGCCGACCGAAACTGTGAGATTCTGAACATTTGCAAATGGGGTACCTATTTTGAATGACTGAAGGAGGATTCCAGCCAACCGAAGCTACCCTTCAGCCGACCAACATAATTGGAAACTTGAAGGTCAGTTGAACCTAGGTTTTAGCCGACCGAAAGAGGTTTCAGCCAATTGAAATGTAGTAACCCTTGTGGACGGGTGTGAGTGGGCGGGTGCGAAGACAGACACTGGGCTGAGCTACCACACTGACAGGGTACAGGGTGCGCAATCCCACATCTCCTGGGTGTGGAAAAGGAGATGTGTTTATATGTAGTATGTTCTCTTCAAATGGTATGAGGCCTTTTAGGGTAAAACCCAAAAGCAAAACCGTGCGGACTCAGGCCCAAAGCGAACAATATCATACCATGTGTTGGAACGGGGTATAACAGTTAGTATCAAAGCCTGAACCCAGCCGGAAGTGTGCGACCGATGAGAACGTCAGGCCTCGTAGGGGGGTGGATTGTAGTAACCCTTGTGGACGGGTGTGAGTGGGCGAGTGCGAAGACAGACACTGGGCTGAGCTACCACACTGATAGGGTACAGGGTGCGCAATCCCACATCACCTGGTGTGGAAAAAGGAATGTGCTTATATGTAGTATGTTCTCTTCAACCGTGTGGGCTCAGGCCCAAAGCGGACAATATCATACCATGTGTTGGAGCGGGGTATTACATGAAACTTGGACAGAATTGGAATTCTTCAAACCTTAGAATATGAATGAGTATGAATAGATGCATAGATTAATGTTGAACCCTTTGGGATATATAAGATGACTATACGCATATGTAATTGCGTACATATAGATAGCTTCTGCAATTAAACTATTTTAAATTGAGATTAGTGATGTGGATGATTAGCTTAATCACCATTGGTTTTCAAGAGTCAGAAATCGGGGCGTGACAACTTGGTATCAGAGTATGATATCAATGAGCTATTATGATTGAGAATGTTGATGTTTGATAATCACTGTTCACCCATGTTTCCCTCGCTCTTAACTGGGAGTCAAAAATCGGGGTGTGACAACTTGGTATCAGAGCATGGTACCATAGTGAGATTATGGGAATGAGAGGATTGATGTGGCTAAACTTGGATTAAATTGTAAGCTTAATTTTGCCCTTTTTATCAAAATATAATTTAACCACTCGCAAGAGCACAAATCTTTGTAGATAAGGTTCTATATAGAGGGTATCGATCCCACGAGGACTAGTCGCAATTGTCTTAAAGAAAGATTAATTCTACTTTAATTCTAAAAATAAGTTTTTGAATTTTTGTTTATAATCTATTGCATGAATGAAATGACAATAAAATTAAAGAGTTGAATTGGGAGAGAGAGCTAGGGGTGGTTTCCACCACTAGCCATTCACATGTTCATAAGTGTAGCAAGCATTGGATTCATAAATTAAATGCCTAACAATGTCATTAGGCTTGTGATCTCAATGACATATCAAAAGATCAATGTGTGTGCTAACCTATCATAATCCATCTTCAACAAGCATAGCTCTTCAACCTAACTAACTACCTAATTACCCTACTCTCTAAGTGAACACTACATGCATCCAAACTACCTTATCTTGGCATGGTCTATACAAGCAAACATCACACATTCATTTAAACACCATTATATAGCCATCATTTGCACTTCTTGTGGAATATGCAAATGTTGTGCATTCAAGTGACAAAATCTACTCTAAGACAAGAATAAATTCCAAATCAAATGAATATATATAAGAAATGTATTTGTGTACATAGTCACTAGGCTAAATAATCAACATTTAACTACAAATCCCCAAGTGCTACAAAAATGAACAAGTTTACATGGCTAGGTGTGTCAACCACACCCTAGTGGAGAAGTTAGTTGGTCATAGCAGCCTTGCACCCTTCCATTGATGAAGAAAGTGAAGCTTCTTGGTCTGGTTCAGCTCCTCTTCTTCCTCTCCCGAAGGTCTCTCCTTGGATGGTCTGATGTGTGTTGAGAGATATGTGAGATATGAGAGATATGGCCCTTTTGTGCTTTTTGGCTTCCTTTTCAACCTTGGGGCCCACTATATATATATATATATATATATATGACTATATATATCCCTTGTATCAAGAAGGTCCCCAAGGGTCTTGTTCAAGTCAGACAATCCCCCTAAGTCGTGCAAAAAGGGGGATTTTGTTGCAAGTGGGAAAGCAGGTGAGCAAGTGGCCAAGTGGGTTCTACAGAATCTCGATCAATCGAGATTAGATCTCGATTGATCGAGATTTCGATCAATCGAAATGAGATCTCGATCAATCGAGATTTTGATTAATCGAGATCAACATCTCGATTGATCGAGATGCCTTTGGCTGCAATTCTGACTTTTTCTCTTCAGCTGCAAAAAGCTTCAAACCTTGCTCCATTTACTCTAATACCTGCAATACATCAAAAATACAAAAATACCGTAAACATATCTCGGTAAACGCAAAAACAGAACTAACATAAGCAATAAAGAGGGTTCAAATGCATAGAATTGAACACTTATCAAGGATGATGTGACAACCTAATCGGGGTGTGACAGATGAGGAGGTTGAGTCCGAAGAGGAAGACAAAATATTTCTTAACTCTAATGATGAAATAGATATATCTTATGTTACAAGCATCATCTCTAGAGGCTTGTATCAAGAAACAAGTCATGTTGTTTCAGTGACTTCATGTAAAGACTCTCAGTTATATAAGGCATTGAGTCAAGAAAACCTTAGTAGAAGACTAGACTTGTTAGGAACATCAACTTTCAAGTATAAGAAATTTGAGACAGCTCGCCACAATTCGAATAAACAAATGTTTGAAACAACCTTTCAACAAAAAGTGAATAGTTAGAAGAAAAAAAAGGAAAGTGAACAGACAGGGGACAAACCCTCCATACAAAGTTTATTCCCAACTCTCTCATATAAAATACCCTTGGCACGGGGTCAAGATTCATGCATGTCCTTTAAAATGGCCTTCATATTTTCTTAAACCTCAAAATAAGAAAGAAGTCTCAAGAAAGGAACAAAAAAAATAGGGGCATAACCAAAGTGACAAATTGCAAGGATTTGCATCAAAGAAGCATTGTAAAGGTAATTCTTCAAGTTCTCCTCAAACAACTTGAAGTAGAAAAGATCAGAAAATTGTGCTCACATAGAGGCCAAAAGAGAAAGTTCAAGATGGGAATAGTCTTGCAAGAATCTCGCAAGAATCAATGCGCAGAAACACACGAGTGATGTCTTAAGAGTCACTTTCTTGAACTGTTTTTATCAACCACCAAAACGAAGGTCTCAAACAAGAAAGTGAGGAACAAGAACAAAGTCATCTCCAATTCTAAATAGAATGAGAAGCTGTGAAAATCAAAAGACTGAAGGAAGGAAAAGTGTGGGGACCAAAGCCCGAAGATGCTATCTGGATCGAATATCGCAGTGGAATGAAAGCATACTGGGTAAGGTTTAATCCTCCTACATGGACCATGACAAATGGAATACCTCTTTCTTTTGGGTGGGAAGACGAGTTTTAATGAAATGTTTCTTCTCAAGTACAAAAAGTGTACAATGAAGAAACAAAGTAAGAAGAAAATCTCTAAATTGACGCCGAGCTGGTTCACACCTTTCAACATAAGCTTGGACTATCTTCTGAGTCTAGCAATGTTAGAGAATAATTAAAGCTAAAGTGTTCCCTAATAGGAGCCTAAACTATCTATGACACTCCTTGACACGAGTATAAATTGTCTACCAAAAAAAAAACTTCTTGACACCAGTTTAAACTGTCTACAAAAAAAAAAAAAAAAAACTCCTTGATAAGAGTATAAACTATCTACCAATAAAAATACTCCTTGACACGAGTATAAACTCTCTACAAAGAAAAAACTCCTTGACACAAGTATAAATTGTCTACCAAAACAAAAAACACTCATTGACACTAGTATAAACAGTTTGCATGAAAAAAATAAAACAACTCCTTGACATAAGTCTAAACTGTCTAAGAAAAAAAAATCAAACTCTCATTGGCACGAGTATAAATTGTCTTCATGAAAAAAAAATCAAACACTTTTTTATATGAGTATAAACTATCTTCACAAAAAAAAAAAAAAATTATGTTGGCCTACAGCCAAGATATTGACGATGTCTGTCGTACTGTGGTGACTTGGCTTGCTGCCAAGATGTTGACGATGTCTACCGCACTGCGGTGACGACTTGGCTCACCACCAAAATATGTTAAAAGGTATTTGTCGCACTGTGGTATCTTAACTTGCCGCCAAGATGTTGAAAGCACCCATCGCGCCGTGTTAATTTAGCTCGTGGAGCAAAATGACCAACTAGTGGGGTTCTTACATTCACTGTAGTTCCTTTCTCCATGACATCATTTTTTCGTTCTAAAATAGTTATTGTGTTTTTCTTGAAACTTTTGAAGAAAACCATAATTGGTAGACGTCAAAAGTTATTTACCTAAAAAAAAAAGTGTGAGACAAATTTCAAACACTTAAAAACAAAGGTGTGAGAAAGATTTCAAAGGGACGATAAAGTGTTCCAAAGGAACTAAGTGACCCCGAAAGGACGATAAAGTGTTCCAATGGAACTAAAGGACCCTGAAGGTATGATAAAGTGTTTTAAAGGAACTAATTGACCCCGAAGGAACGATAAAGTGTTCCAACGGAACTAAGGGACCCCAAATGGACAAAAAGTGTTTCAAAGGAAATAAGTGACTCTGAATGGATGATAAAGTATTCTAACAGAACTAAGGGACCCCGAAAGGACGATAAACTGTTCCAACAGAACTAAGTGGCCCCAAAGGTATGATAAAGTGTTCCAACAGAACAAAGTGATCCAGAAGGGATGAAAAGTGTTCCAAATGAACTAAGTGACCCCGAATAATCTAATGATTGGTATTCGGAACTCCATATTCTGAAAGAAGTGATTTGACAATTTGGCAGTATTTTGGAAAGTTATATCTCATTGGAAAAGGAATAGAAACTTGCAATACTTTACATAGAAATTAAAATTTGCAAAAAAAGAATTGAGTGACTCACCTACAGTTGTCTTCCTCGATGAGTTCAATAGATCTATACATTATTCTAGAGGCAACAAAAACTCTAGCAGAGCTCACAAGTAGAAGCTGAAGAAAAAAAATTGATTAATAGCGATCACGGAAGACAAAGTTGCTATTGAAAAAAAAACAAAGAGAAAGTTTTCTTGTTGCCAAGTTATTATTGAAAAATAATAAGAAAAAGAGAGAAAAGAAGTGGAAGCCAAGGTAGAGAAGACAAGGACAATCTGGGTTTATGGTGATGTTTGTGGAAAAGGCCTAAATTTAACAAATATAAAGTCCACGACTTTTCTATGCAGTCTTACTATTTGGGCCATAACTTTCAGCTCAAGTATCAAATTAATGCGATCCTAGAGTTTTTAGAAATTTTATTCATAGGGAAACATATTTGTATTCATGAAAAGCCCTAATTCTGACATTTAAGGGGTAAAAATTGCATGTCAAAATAGACGCAATATTCTGCGCGAACATTACACCAGTTATGGTAATTTAACCATATCTCTTGACTCGAATATCAGAATTGAGCAAACTTAGTGGTTGTGAAAATCGAACTTAAATCTCATGATATTTATATTTCATAAAAATTTCATGAATCACACTTATTCAAGGTCAAAATTAGATTACAAGTTAGAGAAAATATTCTGACAGATTTTCTTCTCAGCACTTTCTTTGGTGAACACCCTATAGGACCTCTATATAAGAGAAAGAGACGAGTAAAAAGTTGGTTAGAAGAAAAAACCTTAGGTCATGTGACAATAATTGTATAAGAGTTCATGTTTGTGAGGCATGTGATAGAACAATAAAGGAAACAGTGAAAAAAAAGTGAAGGAGCCTGGGAACATTAAATCAATGAAAGATAAATGAAATAATAAAAAGAAAGTGAAGAACCTGCTGTTATGATAAAGATTTCGGCGAGAAAAAGTGGGTATTGCAGCTACGAACTCTTCCTTCTTCTGTCACCAACAATTTGGTGTTGACTTCATTTTAAAGTTCAACAACTTATTTATGTTAAATAAATTATCTCTTTTTATAGGACCCAAAAAAAAAGTACTATTTTTTTTTTATCTCTATCGAATATATTATCTCTTTTGACAAGAACAGAAAAAAAAAGTACTAAAAAATTTATTTTTATTGAATAGATTATTTCTTTTCACATGATTAAATAAAAAAGTACACTGCAAAAAAAAAAAAAAAAGAACCCAAAAAAAGTTATCAATGTTGAATAAACTATCTTCTTTGAAAAGATCAAAATTTATATATATATAGTACGCAAAAAAAATAAATAAAAGGACCCAATTTTTATTGGGATAATTACACTTACCCCCCTTCTAGTTTGGTTTTATAACACTTACCTCCCCTGTGTTTTGGAATATAACACTTACCCCCCTCTAGTTTGCACATTGGTAACAAATACACCCTTTTGTCAATCAAACTAACAGTTATTGCTAATATCATCAAAATTTAATCTTAAAAGGACAATTATACCCTCAAAAATGTTGCAACTGAAGTTAGCGGGTCTCGATTTCAATGACAGCTCCGACATTGGGATAGTAGTGGCTAGTGGTTTGGCCGGAGCTGGGTCTTCTCAGCAATGGGATGGCATTGGGATGGTAGTGGCTAGTGGTTTGGCTAGAGCTGGGTCTTCTCGGCAGTGGTTTCAATGGTGATTGTTGATGGTGCAGGTGGTGGGTGGTGACTCTTCTGGAGGTGATGTTACTAAGGTTGAAGGTCCGAAGTGGGTCTGCTCAAAATGGTGACTCATAGTGGGGTATAATTGTCCTTTTAAGATTAAATTTTGATGATATTAACAATAACCGTTAGTTTGATTGACAAAAGGGGGTATTTGTTACCAATGTGCAAACTAGAGGGGGGTAAGTGTTATATTCCAAAACACAGGGGAGGTAAGTGTTATAAAACCAAACTAGAAGGGAGGTAAGTGTAATTATCCCATTTTTATTTTATCTCTAACGAATAAGTTATATCTTTTGAAAGGACTAAAAAAAAAAAGTTATCTATATTAAATAAATGATCTCTTTTGATAGGACAAAAAAAATTATTCTAAGAACAAAGCTCTCTTTTGATAGGAATACAAAAAAAAAATACTAAAGGAAGTAAAGAATGTTAAAAAAGCTAAATTTTATAATATAAAGGATAGTTATGGTATTATAAAATTTGAGATGATACATTAATGAGTTTAGGGATCTTCTTGTCATTTTATTTATAAAAAAAAGATAAGTGGAGTGCAATTGGAGAGAAGGGGAGTGCGAATATCGCCAAACTAGAGGTCTATAAATAGAGAGAGGGGGAAAAATAAGGGGAAGACTCTCAGAAAAAGCTAAAACTCTGCAGGATTCTTCACTCAAAATCCAAATCTCTAAAGCATTTAAACCCTAAAGGAAAACAACAACAAACACATCATTCACGTGCCATTCTTCACCAAAGTTTTAATTCAATTCAAGATCAAGCTCCAGCAGTCCTTGAATTCGGATCACCAAGGAGATCGAATTAGAGGAATTTGTATTTCTTTTATAAAGATATACAGATATTTGTAACCCATATTTCTTGAAATTAATATATTTGTCCATGTGTTTTGATCTTATTCTCAGACACAAAATTTGAGTGTAAATATTTTTGGATTATTAATTTTGGTAACAATTAATATTTTTTTAAATAGGTATTAGTTACAAAACATTGAAAGTAGAGAGAAATTTTGTATTTTAGTGTGAAAAAAGGACACTAATGAAAATTGGAAATAAATGGCAATATTGAAAAAAAAATTACTTATTTATAAAATTTGAACTTAGTTGGAAATATGTTTTAAAAGTAGGACTTATTTGTCTTTATAAAAATTTTATAGGACTTATTTATCTTTGTAAACATTTTATAGGACTTATTTGTCATTAGTGTTTAAAAAAAGTAGGACGTTTTGTCTATCTAAAAATTTTATAGGACTTATTTGTCTTTAAAGTTTAAAAGTAGGATTTATTAGTAATTTTCTCTATTTTTTTCTGAATTTTAGGAATAGAAAATAGTAAGAATAGCAGACCTGGTAATCTGATAATATTGTGAATAAGATAGCTCCAAAAATTCTCATTAGATATTTTAGGAACCACTTTAACAATTTAAACATTTAGAAACTATTAATGAAATTACATAAGAACAAACAAAAGTAAGATTTTCTAGTATGTAAAAGTTTTATTGAAAATATATTGCATACTAGAAACTTCATCAAAATTAAATATAAATCAAGTTGATTTATTTAATCTAGCAAAATTCATCCTTTAAATCATAGGATAGGGGAGAACACATCTCCAAAGATAACTAATATGAAAAACTACAAATCATTTCAGGGAAGTTTTGTATTGAAAAATTATATATAAAAAGACAAAATGGTCAATAAAAAGAATAATAAAGAAAAAAAGAGAGAAAATTAATAAAAATAAATATACAGACTAAAACTCATTAATTCAAATCAATCACCATGAAAAATAAAATAAAACTACCATGATACCCAACTAAATATTTGCCAAATTAATCCAAATAAATGTTTGGTATAAACTGAAATGGAATTTTGTTCATTCTATTAACTAAAATTAAAATTTTTAATACACATATAGTAGCATCCAACATGAGATGAGCATTGAGTATGAGTAGCAGCTAATAATCGTTTCTTCAAAAGAAAATGTTCGATCAATTTCAAATTATAATGAAAAATAAATAGTAATTTCAAGTAAGTATCGTCCATGAGTTCCAAATATGCCTCGGGACAATGAAATCAACGTCAGCTAAAGAAATCAAACTAAAAAATAAGAATCAATACACACATATATAAGTATTCATGTGTATAAAGTTATGAGAGAGTTCAAACAGGAACCAATGGAGAGATACTATAACCTAATTACCTAAGAGTTAGACAGAGACAATCCTCGTTACTGAAAGTGATTTCATAAATCATACCCCTCATGCAATAAGGTTTTAAACCATCTGTTCTCTTTTCAAATTTCTAATTTCTTTTATATATATTGGTCAAATAGGATTAAAAGTGATGTTCAATTGGACTATTATTCATACCACAACTTATCTATTACTAATTATAATGAAAAAAATAATTGATAGAGTTTAGGAAGAGCTGTATATAATTTTTAGGAGTTTATTAGTAAAGAAATTTTGATTGGTGAAATATAATAATTGATAAATTTTAGGAGTCTATTATTAGGAGTTTATTAGCTAAAGCATTTTGATAGGAGTGAATGATTTGAAACAATTTTTTTATATAATAAATGAAGTTTATTAATAAAAGAGTTTTTTATATAACTATAAAAAAAATCTAATAAATGAATTTTATCAATAAATATTTTTATGTCACTAAATGATTTGAAACACCTAAAAGAGTTTTTATATAACTATAATAAAAGAGTTTTTATATAATAAATAAAGTTTATCAATAAAAGAGTTTTTATATCACTAAAGGATTTGAAACACCTAAATGATGTTTATCAATGAAAGAGTTTGTGTGTCACTAAATGATTTGAAACACCTAAAAGAGTTTTTATCTAATAAATGAAGTTTAGCAATAAAAGGATTTTTATATCATTCAATGATTTGAAACACCTTGTACTTTTAATATATATATATACAAAATATTTTTAATTAACTAATCAATAAAGCAAAATATGTGGAAATGTTATCAACATTTTCTAATTAAGAAAATGTCATAACAAACAAATGTATGGTTGTATCATCCCAAATTTTCATAATTTTTTAAATATATTTGTGTCACAAGGGTTTAAGAGAATTATGAAACTGATACGAAAGATAAACACGATACGACACAGATATATTGACACGTCAAATTCTAAAAAAGTATAACAGGAATATAGCGACATGTGGGTTATATATTTCCTATATATCATTTCCTAAACCACATAGGCTTCTTATACCCTCTCCTAATTCATCTTGAGTTTATTGTCTCTTAAGCCTACTTTGTCTCCAAGATTATGTGTCTATAAATAGGCATTTGTGTATTAATAATTCAATTCAATTCAATACAATATTCTCATTATTTCTGACATGGTATCAGAGACAGGTTAATTCATGGTAATCTTCATTGTCCGTCACCCTCACCGCTGAGGATGACACCATTCGCTTCATTCTCGACGGTCAATTGTAGAAAATAGTTTTTGCCAAATCAACACCTAACCAACGTCGTTACACAACTGGCGTAAAAGTTGACTAATAATTCTTTTTCTTATTAACCCTAATTCAAAGGTGACTTGAAGTCCACTCTTCTCTTGTTTGTGGATTTCATACAAGGACATAGGATTGAAGATTTGGGAGTGTTTGGAAGCCAGAAAAAATTTGATTTGTGGTGTTCGAATCATGTTCGCGAATATTGAAAAATCTGGTTCGCACTTTTCTACACATCAAAACTATTTTGATCATAACTTCTTTGTTAACGAATTCTAGAAGATAGAGAATTCAAAGAGCTTTGATTTAATAAATTATTCATCTATATTTAAAGTAGAATAAGATGGTCAAATATGCATTTAAAGCTACTATCCTGACTGCAAATTTCTACACGGGAATTAATCTTTATCAACTTGGATTCGTAAAGAGATTCAAATTATTCTACCTCAAAGATAGTAGATACGCTATCCAAAGTCGTCGACAACCATCATCTGGGTCTCTCCGGAGCTCATGCTCATTGTCAAAAACTCCAAACTCCGTTAAGTGTCACCAATAAACTCATCACCATCTTCGCTGCCACGCGTCTTCTCCGACTTTAGTGTATGATCTCTGGCTTGTTTCACACGACGTCTCCAACACCGCATACATCATCACTAGTCTACAGTGAGTCATAAAGAAACTCCGTCTTTTTGCGATGAGACTTTTGTTGTCCATTGATTTGTTCTTCAAGCATTTTTTTCTTAGCATGTGATGTCATGACACTTTTATTTGATAAGTTCTTCATTGGCCACCGTAAATCGATTGCTCTCTTGTTGTTTGTTCTGGATCGAATGATTGTTGTCGTGGGTTAAGCCGTGTCGTTATCATCTTTTGTTTGTCATCTTCACCGAAAAGATCCAAGTCTCTTTGCTCCGTCAAGCCGCATGAATTTAAGATTTTGCTCCAAACTTAAGTTGGTTTCATATAACTCACATTGAGTTTACAGGGGCTGTTAGATTATATATTTCCTATTATATTCTTTCCTAAACCACATAGATTTCTTATACCCTCTGTTAAACCATCTAGAATTTCTTGTCTCTTAAGTTTACTTAGCCCCTGTTTAAATTGACTTTTGAAAAGCGATTTTTGGCTTTTCAAGCTCAAAAACTATTTTAGAAAGTGTTTGAATTGGTAAGACTGAAGAGCCTCAAAGTCCAAAAAGAGCATTCAAAGGAAACTGGTGGGTACCAGCTTCCTCATTTAGCTTCTGCTTCTCTTTTTTTTCTACGTAAATGCCGAAGCAAAAGATCTGCCGAACAGGGCCTTAGTCTCCAAGATTATATGCCTGTAAATAGGCATTTGTGTATTATTAATTCAATTCAATACTAGAGATACAAAAAATCACTCAACGTAAAATCAAACAATTAATATATCAATAACATTCAAGAATTGTAGATACAGGAATAACAGACATAGTATTTACATGGTTCGGCACAATTCAGCCTACGTCTATGGATGAGAGAATATTTTCTTATATATATATCTTATAAGGTATTACAAGTGATAAACCCATGGGTAGAACTCATCCTTAAAAATTGACTTACAAGGAAGGGGTGCTCATGTATATATACACTGCATATCCCAAAGTTATTGTGGTGATCCTTGTAGGTCAGTGTGATGTGAGCGAGTGTGAGAAACTGGACGAGCTACCACACTGGTAGGCTACAGTATGCTCAATCCCACATCGTCTGAGTGTGAAACGGGAAAGTGTTATATGAATGTTTATTACCCTTCTATAACACAACGCATTTTAAAGCCGTGATGGTTGTGAACCCACCAGAACTCCACAGTTAAGCGTGCTTAGGTGGGAGTAGTACCAAGATGGGTGACCCATTGGGAAGTCTCTGGTTTGGGGGAGCCAAAAGTGAACAATATTGTGTCGGGATAGGGTAGGGCGTGACAAATGGTATCAAAGCCTGACCCAGCCGAAAGTGTGCCAATGGGGACGTTAAGCCTCTAAGGGGGGTGGATTGTGGTAACTCTTGTGGGCGGGTGTGAGACACTAGACAAGCTACCACACTTGCAAGCTACAGGGTGCTCAATCCCATATTGCTTGGGTGTGGAATGGAATAATGTTATATGTATGTTTATCACCTTTCTATGACACAACGCGTTTTAAAGTCGTGATGGTTGTGAACCCACCAGAACTCCACAGTTAAGCGTGCTTAGCTGAGAGTAGTATTAGGATGGGTGACCCCCTGAGAAGTCTCTGGTTTGGGGGAGCCAAAAGCAGACAATATTGTGTCAGGATGGGGTGGGGCGTTACAAGTACCCAGGCGATGTGAGACTATGCTAACACTCTCTCTCAGCACCAGGGCTGGAGACACTCAACTTTTTCTCTCAACGAATGGCAAGAGATACGAACCCGACCCATTCTTGCGGTACACTTGGTACCTAAGCAATGTGGGACTATGCTAACACTCTCCCTCAAGACCAGGGCTAGAGACACTCGACCTTCCTCCTCCACGCATGATAGGAGATACGAACCCGACCCATCCTTGCGGTACACCTGCTCTAATACCATGATAAACCCATGGGTAGAACTCATCCTTAAAAATCGGCTTACAAGGAGAGGATGCACATGTACACTACAAATCCCAAAGGTACCCAAGCGATATGGGACTATGCTAACAACAAGGACTTGAGCCTATAATCTCACTAACCTAGCCATGGCTTAATACCGAAATCTGATCGTCCCTAATTTGAACCCGATTTGATGATATCCTTCTTTGACCGGTTGACTGTAGTTGCCACATATGATGTCTACATTGACAGAATTATTTGTCACATATCTTTCTCAATAATGACCTGGATCATGCCATGTGTACGATATTGATTTTTCTCATGTTCAAGTGTCTTTTTATTATTGGTGGGAATTTTTTCCTCGACAAATACAATATACAATATTCTTATTATTCCTAACAGCGAGTAATATAAATATAAAATTTTATTTATATATCTATTGAATAAGACAATTATAAAACTTTAATTAATTTATAATTTTTATGTTAAAAGTATGGTGGGTTATGCCTTGTTTGGCATCCTTGCTTGTATGTTGTTGTGCTAGAGCTGGTGCTCTGTTTTGAGGGTATTCCCTTACTTGTACATTTTTGTTTCTCCTTCAATAAATTCTCACTTACCCAAAAAAAAACTATTCGAATATAAAAAAGAATATGTTATATTATATATAATATTACTCTTTTATTTTATCATTGTAGTTATGTTTTTGTTCATTATATACTATGACATTTGTTTAATGTCAATTTTTTAAAGAAAAAGAGAGTTGAACACTTTGATATATATAATATTCATAATGTTATTTTCAGAACTGTCGTGTATTTGTTTTATATAAGACAAAAGGTGTAAGCGGTGTTGGTCAAGTATCTGGAATATGTTGCTCAAATGTTCGAGATGTGTCCATCATAAATAATAAAAATATTTTTAAATTATGAACATAATCATGAAGTGTAAGACACGTGTCTAGAATATTCATGAAGTATTGATATCCGACATAGATACGATACCTTCGTAGAAGTGTATATGGTTCTAAAATAGTTATAAATGAAACCAAGTTATTCATGTAGCTTAGACTTCATTTTAAATGATCAAGTTATTTATGGTAACTCAGAGTTTTGTTTGATAAAAGTATAGTTGAGCACCCTAATATACATATATTTTAAGAAAAATAATATAGACTTGAACAAATTTAAGATTGTTTTTGTAAACAAATCTAAGTATAGACAAGTTGTTAACAATCATAATAAATAATAAGTTGTTAAATTTTAAAATTATTATAAAAATAAAGGGAAAAAACACATAGCTAATAAAAAAAAATATTTATATTTTTATTATTAATCGAAACGAAATAAGTTTTAAATAATCTTTTCAAACTCGTTCATAATCTTATTAGAATAATCTCAAACTCATTTCAATACATATGAAATAGAGCAGGTTAAATTTGACATATCTACCTTTCAATCAAACGGAATAGAACAGGTTAAATTGACATATATACAATCTCTTAGCTTTCAATCAAATCACTAGTAATATCTTCGTTACCTTTCAATCAAGTCTTTATAACAGTAAAGAGATTGCATGTTCAAGTTACTTAAGCATGCAAAGCTTCAACAACCATCCATGCATGGTTATGTTTATGAAGAAAACTTGTACGTCATGGCTTCTGATCATTCATTTGTTACGCATGGTTTAGATTTCTAGTAGGATTTATTTGACTTTTTCTTCTTCTTTTTCTTATCAATCTTGTTCTAGATTCAAGAACAAGCTTGAGATTAGATAACAAGTCAGAGTTTGAATTTGGGTAGCAAAAAATTAAGCCAAACACCAACACTTATATTTAGGCTTCACTCAAGTTGAATTACTATAAAATTAGGCTTAAATAGCAACCTAATCATTTTTATTATTTTTACTTTTATTAAGTATAAATGTAGTCGGCTAAATGAATTTTCTTTTTTTAAACAACAATCGATTAGATATTTGATCATGATAAAGGGTTCAGGTCTCTTAGAGGAGGTGGTTTATCCTGCAGCGGTCTCACACCAATTTTTTTTTTTTTTTTTTGTGTATCCATTTGTATTTGTATTGTATGGTGAATCAATTAAAAGTGTGTTTTTAATTGGTTTTATTGACCAAAGATTTGCTTGGTCCTTTTTTCCTTTTCTGCTTCTGTTTTACCAAGCACCAAATCTTTTTTGACCAAAGTAGTAATGAAGCTAGCTTTAAAAATTCAGTCATGTCAATAATTCAAAACTTAAGAATAATATATAAAGAAGATATAAAAAATAAATAAAAGAAAAGAAAAATAAAAAATGGGCTTCTTGTGATCCGGCCCATTAAATTTTATGAGGGAGGGAGTAATAAATTCAATTGGAACATGAATTTGAAGTCCGATCTTAGATTCGTACATTTTGAAATGATCTTAATCGCGGCGTTCGACAGATTTGTCACGTGCAGCTGCACCAGTTGACGAGCCATGAACGTGACGTAAGCCTGTTGAGTCACGTGACTTGAAAACTTCTTAATAGTGTGATGCCGATGCAGACAAAAGTTTCACCGCACACATTTTTTATCATTCCGGATTTTCTCCTGTATTTACATTTTACACACACATATATCCTGAACTTATCCAAGTATAAAAATACAAAAAAGTCCTCATCTTTCCTAATCTATTTCTTCTGAGAAGTGAGGGCATAAAGTGAATTTAACTTTCGGCTTGTCAATGTGAATTTAACTTCTTTTTTTCCTTCCTCCTAGTTCTGCCTTGTATCCGAGAAAAGAGAGAAAAAAAAAACAACTCCACTTGGTTAAAAAACATGTTTTGTCATATTATATTTTGACTTGTTTGAATTGTTTAATTAATTTTGAGTTCAAAATTGATATTGATATGAAGATGGACTAGGATTAGAGTTCAAGTTCTTGTAAATGCTAATAAATGAGTATAAAATTCATTTTCATGAGCAATGAGCTAAGTTAAAGATTGTTGGAAGTTAAGTCTTTTAAAATGAAATTAAGTATAACTATTGATGAATCTTTTACTTTCTTTTATTACTTCGTTTTCACAAGTGATCAATTCTAAACTCTGTATGGTTAGATAAAAATTAATAATGAAAAGTGAAAGTGAAGTGAATAAAAGAAAAATAAATTTTTCATCCTGTATTTGATTAGCATAAGAAATTTTTAAAAAAATTATAGAAAATTATCATTTTATGGTTTGAATAGTATGAAATTTACCATAAAAGAAAGGGCATTTTAGTAAGTTCATAAAATTTTCTCAAGATATCAATTTTTGTTTTTTGTGTTTTTTGTAAGAAAAAATTAAGCGATAACCAAACGGAACCAAAAATAAACCCCAACAATCAATAGATGTTAATCAATCTCTGATTTCAACAAATAGGGGAAACATGTATAGGCTTAAAAATTGATAGAACATGAGTTGGTTAAAAAAAAAAGTGTTTGTCATACATATTAAATTCGACTTCTTTGAATTATTTATGAGAAGCGGTATTTACACTCCTCTACTCTACACATTTGCACTCCCATTTTAGACGAAATGACACTTCTAACCCTAACTTCACAAGTGAATAATTTTTTTTCTTCAAATTACACAACTATCCTTTCAAATATTCCCTTCTCTATCTCCCATCTTTATTGTTTTCGGTCTTTTTTGATAAAATCCAGAAACAATATATATATATATATATATATATATATATATAAGTTATCTCTTTTGAAATGACCCAAAAAAAATTATTTATGTCGAATAAATTCTCTCTTTTTATAGGACCCCCAAAAAAAGATATCTCTATTGAAAAAATATCACTTTTAACATAACTAAAAAAAAAAAAGACCCAAAAAAAGTTATCTCTATTGAAGAAATTATCTCTTTTGACAAGACAAAAAAAAAAGTATACTAAACAAAAATATAGAAGGACCCAAAAAAAATTTATCTTAATTATCTCTTTTAACTGGATAAAAAAAAAGGTTATCTCTGTTGAATAAATTATCTCCTTTAAAAGGACCCAAAAAAAAGTACTAAAAGAAGTAAAGAATGTAAAATTTCACACCCCAAAAATTCGAGCCATTAGAACCGCCGTGGTCCAAGCTTGAATCCCAGGTCGTGAGGTGTCACGCTTGTTCGGTCATGTCCCATGTCCCCGAACAACCGCAACAATTACGGCTGTGCCACCCTCGACTCCGATCCGAACCACCAAGACCAATCATGCGGAAGTTTAACCAACAAAACCATTTCATCACACACGGCTCCATCACGAACCACTGAGACCAACTCCCGAAACCTTGCCAGTCCACCCTAAGTTCTTACATGGAACACTTGGGTTCTAATCTCATATTTCAATCATCATACTCACGCGGAACCTTACTTGCATGCACAATATAAATGCATGTTCTCACAAAGCTCCTCAATGGACCCTGAATTGGCTTGCAAATGTCCACCCCCTGCTTAAAAGGTATAAAACATCAATTTCGCTCACTGTACTAGTTTTGGTCAATTGATGGACACTACATTAGACGACTGAAAATTGGGCACACTTTCAGTCTGCTATTCATTTCATCAGCAGGCTGAAAGCCTTATTTCAGTCAGCTCGAAACACCTTTTGGTCGGTAGAAACGACCAAATTCCTGATCCCAGATTTCCCAACTCACGGGTTTGGTTTCTTAAATCAACCAGTCGGCTGATAGCCCTCAACTAGGCGGTCGAAAGTACCTAAAACCAGATACACCACAATTTTAACACTATGAAAAATCATCTATACTTTCCCCACTTAATGGGACATCATAATCCATCATTTCCTGATTCAAAGTCATTCACATACATGATATATGATCATAATGAACTCAAATTATCATGCTATAATTCTATACATGTATGATGACCTAGAAGAGGAAGGGGTGAATATGTTCTTCGATTTTTCTTCCTAATATTGCAAGTTTGGCTGGCACATGCAATCACACAATTAATGGACACAAATTTATAGAGGAAAACCCTAAGGTGGGAAAAAAAAACCTCTTCAAACTGAGCTCTACTATGTTTGAAATGGTAGTAAGTAATTCTCTCAATCACTCTCTCACTCACCCAACTCACAACATAGTCACTCTAGCACTCAACCCAATTCACAGCCTCCCTAGGCCTAAACCACTCTCACCAAATCTAACAGCAGCCCAGGCTTCCAAAAGTCCAAGCTATCTCTCACCAAATCTCACAATAAGCACTCACACTCCCTCTGTCCAAAGTATTCCAATACTTGGACTATACATAGTGATAGTGGAGTCAATTTGATATAATGAGTAGCAATTCTTCAAGCTTTGATAGTTGGTCTTTAAGGTTGATCTTGACAAAGAATAAGGCACTTGATCTTCCTGACAGTTAATGACACTCAAACTCTTGCAATGATAGGTTTTAAGAAGTACACCCTTAAAGTGTAGCTGCACAGAATTTGTAGAATTCCGTTCTTTCGATGAGTCTTGTTCTTAGCTCCTTGAAAACTCTTCTTCAGCTTGATTTTCTCCATAAGTAACTATTCTGGCAATTCTTGAATTTTGAACCTGTTCTTATAATTTAAACACAACTACAACTGGAGTAAAAATTAGTAACACAAGCAGTTTAAACAAATAAACAACAATTCTAGAGCAACAAATCAGTAATTTCAAACTAACAAAACAGCAATTCCAAATTAGCAATATGCAATTCCAAATTAGCAGATATCAATTCCAAATCAACAGAATCAAATCCAAATCAGCATATATCAATTCCAAATTATCAGATTCAATTCCAAATTAACAAATTCAATAACAGATTATATATTCGAGTATAAGAAAGTATACATTTCAGATGATTCACTAATGTTGAAGCTCACTACCCGAATGATGATGAAGAATGAGCAAAACTAACATGAAAGCTTCAGATATAAATACAGCAAATCAGAACTTGAAAAAAAAATTGAGCAACTAATTTTAAAAGCTTGGCACAAATAATCTCAACAATAAATTTTCATTAGTAAAAAAAGATCAACCAAATTTTTAGTGTAAGAACAGAACTTCAGCAAAAGAACAACTCAAAAAGATTTTTAGCAACAATAAATTTCCAGCAAAGCATATTTTCAACAAAATAATTTTTTAGTATCAAGAACAATATCAAATATATTATGGTAACAAAAGGATTTTCAGCATCAAGAACATAATCAAACATATTCAGAGAAACATATAGATGAAACAATGAATTCATACTTATAGAAATACAGTATAAATACGATGAAGCACATCAGTAATAGTTGATAGAGAATGGAAACATACGATTTGAATCATTTAAGGATGAAGATCAAAAACTCATGATTTGAAGAACAAAAACCTCAAGATGTGAAGAACTGTAGCCATGAACGAAACAGAGGCTCGTGGTTTGATCGGCAGCCATGGAGTATTTTTCTCTCTTATCTCACCCAGCCGCTAAAATTTTCTGTCCACACCATATTTGAGTTGATGATCAAAGCAATCACAGCTTCATGATTAGGATGAACTCCATCGCAGCTCCCTTCCTTCTCTCGCTTGCCTTCACTCTCTTACTTTACTATTTTTCAATTCTCAGCTGCTCTCTAACACTCTCAGCATCTCTTTCTTTTTTATTTCGGCTACCTCTCTATACCAACCGAGAATGATATATATTTATATCATATTTTTCTTTTTCTTTTTCATTTTTTTTGATGAAATGTTACTTTTTTGAATTGATAGGAAACCCTAGCAATTTTACTTTTTCAATATACCCCTCCATTAATGGATAGTGAAAATACATGATAAAACAAGAGAATTGAAATTAAATT
Organism: Cornus controversa; assembly: GCA_026545225.1. Taxonomy (NCBI): domain Eukaryota; kingdom Viridiplantae; phylum Streptophyta; class Magnoliopsida; order Cornales; family Cornaceae; genus Cornus; species Cornus controversa. The sequence continues at coordinate 62,757,766 of CM048846.1, read as the reverse complement.
ATGAAATTAAATTCAGCAAAGTATATTTAAAGATAGAGGACACAAATGCCCCTACGGATCCTTTTGGTCATTAAAACTTGGGCAAACATATTCATGGGCTACTCGGACCATCAATCTCCCCCTTATACCTTTTAATGTCAAAAACCTACCTACCCTAACCTCTTACCCTACATTCTTTCTCCCCTTCTTTTGACAATAAAAGTCAAAAGGGTAGTAAAATAGAGAGCTAGTAGGGAGGAAGGTCAGGCGTAAGGCACTACGAAGTGTCTCAAACCATGTCAGAGGCAAGGGTTTGGTCATAATGTCTACTAATTGTGCCTCAGTATTGATATACTCGATAAGAATGTTTCCTTTTTGCACATTGTCCCTTAGAAAGTGATACTTGATGTCTATGTGTTTGCTTTAATTATGTAAAGTGTGATTCTTGATAATGGCAAATGCACTTTGATTATCATAGAAAATGGTAGTGGGAGTAGAGAATTCAATGCCTAGATCTGTGAGTGTGGTTCTCATCCATAATGCTTGAGAACAAGCTTGTGCAGCTAAAATGTATTCAACTTCTGAGGTGGAGAGAGACACAGAAGCTTGGTTCTTGCTAAGCCAAGAAATTACATTATTTACAAACATATAACAACATCCTGAGGTACTTTTTCTATTAATTTGTGAACCACCCCAATCGACATTGGAAAAGGCCACAAGAGACAACACTGAAGAGGGGGTATAATGCAATCCAAGTCTAGTGGCGCCTTTAAAATATCTAAGGATCCTTTTGACAGCTTTCAAATATGAGACTCTAGGATCACTTTAAAATCTAGCAACTAAACCAACTGTAAATATGATGTCAGACCTTGATACAGTAAGGTATAAAAGACTTCCTATCATGGACCGGTAAAGTGTATTATCTATAGAGTCAATGGTACATTTTTTAGACAACTTTGTGGTGACACACGTGGGAGTAGACATTGGTTTTGAATCATCCATATTAAATTTTTTTAGAATTTCTTTTACATACTTCTCTTGAGATATGAATATACCTTTAGCATGTTGAATGATTTGAAGTCTTAAGAAGTTTTTCAAAGTGCCTAACATGAACATATCAAACTTAGATTGCATAAGTGCAGCAAATTGTGTGGTTTGACTCGAGTGTGAACCATAAAACATTATATCATCCACATAAATTTGCAAAATTAAAAAGTTTGAGTTGGAGTACCTCACATAGAGTGTGCCATTGACCTTTCCTCTTTGAAAACCTTGTTCAATAAGAAAGGAGTGAAGTTTGTCATACCATGCCCTTGGAGCTTACTTGAGTCCATAGAGCACTTTTCTGAGCTTGAGAACATGCTGATGATGCTTTGTATCAACAAATCCTTCAGGTTGCTCAATGTATTCTTCCTCTGATAGATCACCATTTAGAAAATCAGACTTGGCATCCATCTAATAGACCATTACTCTCTTATAGCATGCAAAGGAGAGAAGCATTCGGATGGACTCTAATCGAGCAACTAGAGCAGAGGTCTCCTCATAGTCCAATCCGATAATTTGAGCAAATCCTTTACAGACCAATTGAGCTTTGTTTCTGATGACAGTTCCTTTTTCATTCATCTTGTTCCAGAAGATCCACTTGGAACCAATAACATTCTTATTGGTTGGCTTGGGCATAAAAATATAGGTATCATTCTTCTCAATTTGTTGTATTTCCTCCTTCATTACAGTTATCTAATTGGGATCATCATTTGCTTTTGAGTAGTTCTTTGGTTCAATGGATGATAGCATAGCAAAGTGACTATGCTCATCCTCAGCTACAAGTGGTAATGCATTATTCTTTGCTCTTATAAGAGCCCTTCCTTCATTGTTTCCCAGAATATTTTCTTATTGGACTTCCTTTTATAGATTCAGATATCGAGGTTCTCTTCTCTCTTCTTCAATAGTAGTGGATAAGCTAGGTTACTCCCCTTCTGTTTCTGGAGAAAGATCTTCTTTGGAGTATTCCTTTGGAGTGATGCATTCTTCATCAATCTTCACATGGATGGATTCCACCATTTTCTTGGTTCTCAAATTGTAACATTTGTAGGCTTTGCTCTTTGTTGAATATCCCAAAAAGATGTCTTCATCAGCTCGAGTCAAACCTTCCGAGATTGTTATGGTTATTGTAGATGAAGCACTTACTTCCAAAGATTTTGAAGTAATGCATAGTTGCAGGCCTTCCAAACCACAAGTCAAAGGGTGTCTTTGTTGAATTTGACCTCAAGAGAGCTCTATTGATAATATAGACCACTGTGTTTACTGCTTCTATCCAAAAACCCTTAGATAGATTCTTCTCAAACAGAAGTGTTCTGCCTATTTATTGCATTGTTCTATTTCTTCTTTCAACTACCCCATTTTGTTGAGGTGTTCTAACTGCTGAGAATTCTTTCTTGATTCCCCTTGAGTCACAATAATTACTGAATTGTTTCATGATGAACTCAGTTCCAAAACTAGATCTAAGTCTCTTAACCCTACAATTTTTCTCATTTTCAACAAGGTTAACAAACTTTTTGAAATGAATTATAGCTTCAGATATTTCTTTTAGAAAATAAATCAAGTCATTCTATTATAATCATCAATGACAAGCATAAATTACTTGCTACCACCAATACTTGTGATCCTCATGGGTCCACACAAATCCATATGCACAATATCAAGTAGTTTAGAGGTATTCACTTTATTTATTTTAAAAAATATTTTTGTCTGCTTACCTTGTTGGAAAGTATTACATACTTGATTTTTATTCAGAGACAAATTTAGAAGACTTCTAACAAACTTATACTTGATAAGATTTTTTATATTCTTGGAATGCACATGTCCTAACCTTTTATGCCAAAATGTTGAATTTTCCATGTTAGTGAAATTGCAAACAGTGTGTGAGGAGTCTTCATAAATAGTGTAGACATTTCCTAGAGCTCTACATGCCAGCAAAAAGAGTTTTACCGGATTGTTTATCAATAACATTACAGTTTTTTTTGTCAAAATTTACTAAGCTTCCAGTGTCACATAATTGACTCACACCCAACAAGTTATGCTTTAAACCCACTATATAGAGCTCATCACTTAGCATAAACATTTATTTGGTTTCAGGTATTGTGCCTTTTCCAACAATTTTTCTTTTCTTATTATCTCCAAAAATAACTGAACCACCATCAAAATTTTCAATGTTAACAAATTTGGTCTTATCTCCTGTCATATGCCTAGAATAACCACTATCAACATACCACTTGGTATTGACATTACAAGCTTTCAAAGCAGTGTAGACAAGTATGCTTACAGATTTCAATTTCTTAGGAATCCACATCATTTTAGTTCTTATCAACCCCTTTGAAGTTACCGATACTCTGTGCAAGTGTAGATCTGTCTTTCTAACATATATGGGTTTCAGTTTCACATAATTGGGACATGTAATTCTAGCATATGCATTCTTGTTCCTAGATTGATGATAAGCATTATATAGAATTTAATATTTTAGTCTACTAGCTATATCAACAACAGGATATGATGCATATATATTACCATTTTTAGCTCTAACAAAAGTTGAGTGGGATTTGTTTGATATCACTTGAGTGGCTTTGTTGTCAAAGCTAATACCTGTTTTGCCCAATTGCTTCATAGATTTTTCCCAAATCTCATGTATCTTTTGAGATCTTTCCTCAAGAAATGAACTCAGTTCTAGTTTGCATCTTTTGGTGCTCCAATTTGATTCTTGAGTCCTGTTTTTCGTTAGATAACACATAGTAAGTGAAATAGCACATAAAGTAGACAATTTTACCCTTAAGTACTTCATAAGAAACTCTTTTGTCTTTTACAGCTCGGAGTTAACCTTCTTTAATTTCTTCTTTTGTTCACTACATTTCGGTGTCAAACTTTCACATTCTTCCAGGACTTCATCAACATCGGGTTCTTCTTCACTCTCAGAATTTGAACTTGCAACATCTGATTCTTGTAAGGCTATAATCAAGCATGCCTCTTCATCATTCTCATTAGATGATTTTTGTTGTTCTTCTTCCGAGCTTGAATCCCAACCCCTATAAAAGGCCTTTTTCTTGCCATTTCCTTTGTATTGTGGATCACCGAACTTCTTGTATTTTTGTTTCTTGTGAGCAGTTGGACAATTAGCTATGTAGTGACCCTGCTTTCCACATACAAAATAACCTTGTCCTTGTTGTTGTTTTACCTTTCTCCTCATTTTGAATTTTTTGAACTTTCTTGCTATGTAAGCCATTTCATCTTCAGAGTCATCAGAATTTGATTCCTTTTCGATTAGAACCTCTACTTCTTTTGTTTTTAGAGCTGACTCCCTCCTTGTTTGGGTAGGAGGTCCAATTCTCAACTCATAAGTTGTGAGAGATGACTCTAGCTCATCAATGCTGAGTCTAAAGATGTCTTTGTCTTCTAGAATGGGGACCTTGGGATTGAACCTATCAGTCATAGTGCGCAGTATCTTTTTGCACACCACTTTGTCTTCAATCTGTTCACCCAAGGCCCTCATGTCATTTACAATGTCTTTAACTCTGAAGAAATATTCCACCACATTTTCTCTTTCGTACATCTTAAGGCCATCGAACTTAACTTGATGTAGTGGAATCTTGTTTTCCTTAATGGTGCTGCTTCCTTCATGTGCAGTTACTAGAGAATCCCAAATTTCCTTTGCACTTTTGCAATTTCTTACTCCTGTAAATTCTTGCTTTTGCAATGCTTTGTATAAGGCATTTCTAACCTTCCCATCCACTGATTTGGAAATCTTGTTAGCTGTTGAGGGGTTTGCAGGATCAAGGATGATAACCCCTTCTAATGTAGCATGCCAAACATCATAGGAGATGGATAGTAAGAAAGCCTCCATTTTAATCCTCCAAGTATCAAAGCTGGTGCCCTAAAAAATAAGAGCCTTGTGATTGGAACTGTCATTAGCCATACTTAGGATCTTTATTGTCGGTGGCTAAACTAAGAAAGGCAGACTTGTGCTCTGATACCAATTGATGAACCTAGAGGGGGAGGGGTGAATAGGTTCTTCGATTTTTCTTCCTAATATTGCAGGTTTGCCTGGCACATGTAATCACACAATTAATGGACACACAGATTTATAAAGGAAAACCCTAGGGTGGGGAAAAAACCTCTTCGAACTAAGCTCCCACTATGTCTGAAAAGGTAGTATAGTAATTCTCTTAATCACTCTCTCACTCACCCAACTCACAACATAGTCACTCCAGCACTTAACCCAGTTCACAGCCTCTCTAGGCCTGAACCACTCTCACCAAATCTCACAACAACTTTTTCGCTCTCAACCGAGCCCAAGCTTCCCAAACCCCAAGCTATCTCTTACCAAATCTCACCACAATCACTAACACTCCCCCGGTCCAAAGTATCCCAATACTTGGACTATACATAGTGATAATGGAGTTTGTTCAATGTAATGAGCAGCAACTTTTCAAGCTTTGATAGTCGGTCATTAAGGTTGATCTTGACAAAGAATAAGGCACTTGATCTTCTTGGCAATTAATGACACTCAAAATCTTGTAATGATAGGCTTCAATAAGTACACCCTTAAAGTGTAGCTGCACAGAATTTGTAGAAGTTAGTTCTTTCAATGAGTCTTGTTCTTAGCTTCTTGAAAACTCTTCTTCAGCGTGATTTTCTCCATGAGCAACTATTCTGGCAATTCTTGGATTTTGAAGATGTTCTTATGATTTAAACACAACTGCAACTGGAGTAGAAATTAGTAGCATAAGCAATTTAAACAAAAAACAGTAATTATAAAGCAACAAAACAGCAATTCCAAACCAATAAAACAACAATTCCAAATCAGCAATATGCAATTCCAAATCAACATAACCAAATCCAAATCAGCAAAATCAATTCCAAATCAGCATATAGCAATTCCAAATCAACATATATCAATTCCAAATTAATAGATTCAATAACAGATTATATATTCGAGTATAAGAAAGTATACATTTCAGATGATTCACTAATGTTGAAGCTCACTACCCGAATAATGATGAAGAATGAGCAGAACTAACATGAAAGCTTCAGATACAAATACAACAAATCAGAACTTCTGAGCAACAGATTTTAAAAGCTTGGCACAAATAATCTCAACAACAAATTTTCATCAATAAAACAAGATCAACCAGATTTTTAGTGTAAGAACAGAACTTCAGCAAAGGAACAACTCAAAAAGATTTTCAGCAACAACAAATTTTCAGCAAAGCATATTTTTAACAAAATAGTTTTTCAGCATCAAGAACAATATCAAATATATTATGAGTAACAAAAGGATTTTCAACATCAAGAACATACTCAAACATATTCAAAGAAATATACAGATGAAACAACAAATTCATACTCGTAGAAATACAGTATGAATACGATGAAGCACATCAGTAATAGTTGATGAAGAATGGAAACATACGATTTGAATCATTTGAGCATGAAGATTAGAAACTCATGATTTGAAGAACAAAAACCTCAAGATGCGAAGAACTGTAGCCATGAACGAAACAGAGGCTCGTGGTTTGATTGGCAGCCATGGAGTATTTTTCTCTCTTAGCTCACCCAGCCGCTACAATCTTCTGTCCACACCATCTTTAAGTTGACGATCAAAGGAATCACAGCTTCATGATTAGGATGAACTACATCGCAGCTCCCTTCCTTCTCTCGCTTGTTTTCACTCTCTTACTTTACTCTTTTTCGATTCTCAACTGCTCTCTAACACTCTCAGCATCTCTTTCTTTTTTATTTCAGCTACCTCAGTATACTAACCGAGAATGATATATATTAATATCATATTTTTCTTTTTCATTTTTCATTATTTTTTGGATAAAGTGTCACCTTTTTGAATTGATAGGAAACCCTAGCAATTTTACTTTCCCAATATACCCCTCCACTAATGGTTAGTGAAAATACATAATAAAACAAGACAATTAAAATTAAATTATGAAATTAAATCCAGTAAAGTATATTTAAAGATAAAGGACACAAATGCCCCTACATATCCTTTTTGAGATTAAAATTTGGGCAAACATGTTCACGGCCTACCCGGACCATCAATGTACATAATTGAAAATTCATCATACATGTGTTCACAATCTCAACTTTGTATATACACATGGCATACATGTCAATACACAAGTTCTCATGATTTATATCATTACATACAACTCAAAAGCATCTAGTCCATATTCTGGACATGCTTAATACATAAAACAATCATAAATATTTAAAACTCATCCGTGCTCCAAAACTTGTTTCTGCATTTTTTATTTCGACAACTCTTACGATTTTGAAATCAATTGCATTCCTCCTTTAATATTTCAATTAGTCTAAAACCAAAAATAATTATTCTCAAAAAAATATCCGGTCTCCTGAGTCCCACTGACTTGAAAATCTCAAATTGAGTCAAACAATCCAAAAAAAATTTCGAACCATTAAATAAGTTTTCAAACATGCATTTCACATTTGAAACATGCATAGTCTCATTTAAAATCACTTATATGATAGTAAATGAAAATAAAAAGAAAATTAGCCAAAAATGGACCCAGTCTCTACATAAAAAGAGTTAATGTTTATAGAATAAATGATAGTTTTGGTATTATAAAATAAGGTAAATATCACTGGTACCCCTGAGGTTTGATGTATTGACACACGGTTACAACTTTGTGAATTTTTGTCTCCAACACCACTTGTCATTTTTTCTATTTTTTTAATATGTGAAATGTCTTGATTGCCCCTAATTATTTAAATGTATTTTAATACAAAAATATCATAATAGGAAAATGGCCACAATACCCTTCTTGATAATATGTATTGGCAACTAATTTTTTATTTTATGTTAATATTATTATTTATGAAAATAAATAATTATATATATTGAGTTATATATATTATAGTGTATATATATAGATGAATAATTATTTTTTTTATTTTATGTTAACATTATTATTTATGAAAATAAATAATTATATATATAGGTTACATATATATTATATTATAATGTATATATATAGATAGAGAGAGAAAAAAAAAGAGAAATTTAATTACTTTTTTATTTTATGTTAACACTATTATTTATGAAAATAAATAATTATATATTGATTACACCATCAAAAAGTCCTCTGACAGGGGTATTTTGGTGTGTATATATATATATATATATATATATATATAGATAGATAGATAGATAGATATAGGTATATTCAAAGGAGTATTTTGGTTCATTAGACATGGCTAAATGGGTAAATTTAGTATTCAAATGGGTTAGATCAGAACTCAAAGGGTAGCATGGTCATTTTACCGTCAAAAAGTCATCTAACATGGTGTTCTTTTGGCAGGAGGGGGTATATGTGATATACGGCACAAACCACATGGAGTGTTGGTGATAAAAAATCATAAAGTTGTAGCTGCGTGTCAATACATCAAACCTTAGAGGGTGTGAGTGATATTTAGCCTATAAAATAAAGGATGATACATTAATGAGTTTAAGGACATTCTTGACATTTAAAAAAAAAAAAAAAAGTAAATGGAGTGCAATCGATGAAAAGAGCAGTGCAAATATCGCCTTCCTTATTTAATTAATTTTGAGTTCAAACTTAATATTGAGATGAAGATGGACTAAGATTAGTAGGGTTCAAGTTCTTATAAACTCTAATAAATGAGTCTAGAATTCATTTTCAGGATTAATGAGCTAAGGTAAAGATTATTCGACGTTAAGTGCTTTAATAAAAGAGCCTCCAATGGTTTGTTTTAAAATGAAAACAAGCATAACCTATTGATAAATTTGTTACTTTCTTTTATTACTCTAATGTTACGTTTGGTATATAAGAATGAAATACAATGGAATGCTTATTCCATCCATTCCTTTGTTCAGTACGAATTCTAAGTTGAGAATGCTCATTCCCTTATAATAAAAATCCATTTCATAGTTAAGCCTATGGAATGGGCATTCCATCTCTAGTAAGATTAAAAAAAAATCATATTACCAAAAAATCCTTCACCTCCACCACCACCATCGTAGCTACCGTTTCCACCATCGCCACCCCCACCACCGCCACCACCTCCACATCGCCACCTTCCTCCACCACCAACGCCACCGCCACCTTCACTGCCATCCCCACTACACCATCACCACCTTCCTCCACCACTGCCTCCACATCGCCACTCCCCCCACCCCCACCTCCACCTCCACCATCATACCACTTCCACATTGTCACCCCCACTACCTCCACCAACCACCATACCTTTGTTAATTTAATTTATTTGTCACTAGGAGGGGTATTTTAAACAATTTGATTTAAAATTTATTTCATTCCAATTTCATTTCATATTTGCAACCAAAAAATAGAATGAGAATGACCATTTCATTCTATTCCCAGTTGCATTCCATTCCATTCCCGCGTACCAATGCAGCATAAGTTTTACAAATTATCAATTATAAGGCTCTATTTGGTTAGATGAAAGAAAAATAAAAATAAAATAATTTCAAACATCTTAGGAGTTTGGATAGCAAGAAAAGGAAAATTTTGATTTATGAATAGGATTTATATTAATTCTCTCTTATGGGCAGTGTTCTCTATAGTCTGAATAGTTTTTTTTCACTCTTCATTGTAACGAATTTCATGCTTGGGAACTGCAGAAGGGTGCAGAAGCAATCAAATAGTAATTGCAATTTATATCACCATTCCATAATTTCTTGGGAAATTAGATTTTGGTGATAAAATTAATTTTTTTTGCTTTATAGTGACCTTAAAATCAAAATTTTTATAATGACCTTAAACTCAAAATTAAAATACAAATAGTCAACAAACTTAAAAATTAGTTGCTAATTAGAGACCAATTAAGGGTAATTTTGCCGAAAATACTTATTTATTAAACATAGTAAAAGGTAATTTGTAAATGACGAAATTGTCATCCAATATAAATGACAATTCCTTGAATTCATCCTCCTTTCTCTTCTTACTCATCAATCATTCTTCTTTTTTCTTTTTAGTTTGTTGTCTACCAATTAAGAAAATGAGTTTTCACACAGAAAGTCTCCAAATTGACTACATATCTAGTTGATAAATTGATTGGCTAATCCCTTTGATAACCTAAACAATGGAGTTTTGGACCAAAAAGTAAAAAAGGAACAAAAATAAAATGCCTGAAACCAACATAGAAACTTATAAATTATATTTTTAAAAAATTATAAATTACATTGTTAGTTTAATGAAGGCCTCTTTCGAGAAGGGTGTTTTTTTTCCCAAAGAAGAGGTTAAGAAGCCTAATGTTAAGGCCATTGAAATTTTCATAAATATCAGTACATATGTGAGTGGAATTTTTTATTTTTTGGAAGTTTAAATATAAGTGAAGTTGGTTTGAGTGTGCTGATGAGTATAGAGTCAATTTGAGTTCTTTTATTTTGTTTTATTGGTGATTTACGAATATTTCTAATGGTCATGTTATGTACATGATTACAACTCACATGTTGTTTTCTTTTTTCTCCTTTTTTACCTTCTAATTTGTGAGTTTATGTACTTGGTTTGCTTTCTTCATCTTATCCTTTCTTTTCAATGTCTTGACTTTGTATATGATCACAAAGATAGATTTATCCAATTACAGAATAATTTATTATAAGGACATTTGCATAATAAATCATCAAATGGTCACTTATTAGCATGAAGTTTTAAATTTGATAACAATTCATCTTTTGTGAATTTTGAGATCACCTTAAAGCAATTTTAATTAAGTTTAATCACTAAAATCTAATTTTCTCTAATTTCTTTCTAATGATTGACAAAAGCTATATGTATACATTTGCAACTCTAATCAAAATAAATTGGGAATGCTCTGGAGTGATAAAATAAATAGGATAATACTTACCTATTCACTAGTGTGTAGGTGAGCCCTCCTGACCACTGATGTGTTACAATAAAAAATGGACACATCAGCTTTAATTACAAAATTGAATTTAAAATGCAATAAATAAGTATAATAAATGAGATTTAAAATGCAATAAATAAGTATAATAAATGAGATTGACCACATTTATTATACTTATTTATTACACATTAAAATTGATGTATTCATTTTTTATTGGAATATATCAGCAGTCAAGAGGGTTCACCTAGACACTGATGAGTAAACAAGTATTGTCCAAATAAATATAATCAGCTAACCATTGAAAGAAAAGTAAGTAGACAAAGCTTAATCATGTCAAAATGAATAAAGTCACATATAAGGTACTGAAAATTGAACAAATCACTAGCCTGCCTATGGGCTAATTGTGTAACCAGAACTTTGACCAGCTTGCTAGTGGGTGGTTAGCTAGATTTATGCTTATTAATTTAATATATATTATATGTATGTCACAAACTCAGACGTTAGGTGCTTTGCTGTCTTGTTTCTTATCTTAATATTAGTTAGGGTATGCTAGTTTGGTTGTGGGGAACCGGGGAAGGGAATTACTGGTTAAAGTCGTCTTGGGCTGCATTTAAATTAAGAAAAAAAAAATTTTAAATCACATAGATGTCAACAAATAAAAATTAAAAAATATATATTTAAAAGAGGTTTGTTATATGTAAAGTAGTCCACTATGATAACAAATAAAGTCATTTTTATTGTCTTGTATGCATGAAGTCGCCATCTCTGCATAAAATAGTCCATGTTTTGGGAGAGAAAGTATGGTAGCAGACAAAACCACGCATAGATAGTCCATGTTTGACAAAGTCAAGAAAGAGAACCATCCATGCATGTGGAGGCCAACTACCCATCAGTCTTTTTTTGACAAAAATGGTGGTGCAGGATCTCTTAAAACATAGAAGTTGGGTTCGGTTTCCATCACAAAATTTTGAGAGAATTTAAATCTATCTTTTAAATGTGAGACCTCTTATACATAAATTTTACATGCTATAATTTTTTTTATTAAAATAAGATGATAAATACATAAATATATTTATGTTGAAATTCATTCATTCTTTTTTTCTTTCTTTCTTTTTTCATGCCTAGATTTATATTTTTACATAACTCAAATTTTTTTTTCACAACTAGGACAAGTCTGTTAGGAAAGTAAATATGCACCTCTATAAATTTTTATAAGGAAATTTCAGTATAATAACAAATTAAAAATATTAAGGGCCAAAAAAAAGAAAATCAACATAGGCTACATGAGAAACAACAAATAACTAAAAACATATTTTTAAATAGTTATGTTTTCAACTACTAATTTATGAAGGCACAAGCCGACTGACCGAGGCAGTCAACAACTAGAAAGAGAGAATTCTAATTAAGCATCACATCTCACTAGCAATATATAAATAACAAATAGCCTAATAAGAGAAGCAAGATAAAAAAAAAAGAATAAATGTCAACACGAGAAGTTCAGGAATATAATATTTAATACTCATATACTATTGTAGAAAAATTACAATATTTTATTAATTTGTTCCTTTTTAAAAATGAATTTGAATGCAAGATTATTATTAATTTTAATTTTGCTATTTGAAATTATGAATATTTGCCAAAATATGGTTCTGAATGAAGAGTTTGCACAAAAGATGATATATACAATTATATGAAAAATCAAACATACTGATTTTATTTCTAATTTTTCAATCACTTATGCCTGAACAATATAATTTCATCTTTTCTCTTTTTAAAAAATTGCAATTACCAATGAAGTAAAAGAGATGATCTTTGCCCATAAAAACAATTTTTACCCACGGGCAAGATACAACAAGAGGCTTCCAATTTTGGAGTGAAAGTGAAACAGATGATGCATCGAAAACTAGAAGTATAGAACTAGAAATGAGAGAGAATCTTACCTAGGAGATGAATTGGACTTTGGTGGACCACAACCTCCACAGAAAATAGTCGTTGCTTACTTTTATTTGGCCATGAAAAAAGAAGAAGAAAATGAGAGAGAATGAGCCGTGAAGAAAGAAGAAGAAAAAAAGAGAAAACGCAAAACAAATCCAAAGAAATGAATTGGACAATAGTTATAATTTTTTTTTTTTTTAAAATGAGACTCGATAGTATTGGATTTGATTAATTGGATATAGATAATAAATCTTTATTTTTTAAAATGAGACTCAGTAGTATTGGGTTTGGTTAAATGGACCATAGTTAATAATTTTATTTGTAAATGAAGCCTAGTATTGGGTTTGGTAAAATGAACCATAGTTAATAAATAAAAAATTAAAATGAGGGCCAGTAGTAGTATTGAGTTTGATTAAAATTTGGGGGTCCTTTAAAATTGGGGGCCCTAGGCGACCGCCTGAGCTGCCTAGGCCCAGGACCGGCCCTACTGGGAGCGACCTCAATGAGATTCTTTCCTTGAACTCTATTTCCCCTTTAAAAGAAGAAGAAATACCACTAATGCTACGATTGGTACGCAACAATGGAATGTAATGAACATTCCATTAAAGTGAGAATGAAATGAGAATGGAATAGTCATTCACATTCTATTATTTGGTTTCAAACATGAAATAATGCATGAATGGAATGATTATTACATTATTTTTGGTAATTAGATTTTATTTTTTAATATTTATTGAGAATGGATTAACCATTCTATAAGTTGAGTAGTGAAATGAATTTTTATTCTTTTTTATTTTAAATAAATGACGAGGAATGATCATTCTCACTTTAATTTGTCTAATCAAACAAAGAAATAAATTCAAAAAGATAATAGTGATATTTCATTCCATTCCATGAAAATATAATTAGTTCTGTGAGTTTCTCACACTATTAAAAGACTCAAACTCTCTCCATTTTATCAATTTAAAAGTAGATGACATACACACACCATTAGCCTTTGGTGTGTATATATATATATATGAATTATATATTTGGACGGACTATATATATATATATAAGTCGTCCGTCCAAATATATAATTCATATATATATATATATATATATATATATAAGTCGTCCGTTCAAATATATAATTCATTAAATGACCACATTTTATTGTATTACCTAACATGTACTTTCTCACCTGTCTCAAATGTAATACTTGCAGCTTTTACTATGTGGATAAATGGATAATACAGTAAAATGCATGGTTATGGACCCGTGCCAATTTAGTACCATCCAGCTGTTTGGTAGATGCGAATTCTGGCAACACTTCAAGAACTATGTAGTGTGACCTGTCTGTCTTGAGCATTTATATACAATAATAAATAACACAATCATATATAAAATTTTGAATTTTATCACCAATAAACACTCACCACAGCCTTGTCAATAAGAAATAATGACTCAATTAAACGGAAGTGTAATATTATCCTCTCTCTATATATATATCTCTATACTACTATTAGAAATACAAAGGGGATTTTTTTAGTTTCAATATACTATTTTTTATTTTTAAATTAAAAACATAGAGTTATAATTTATACAAAATCCTTTTGCAGTGTTACTATATTATTTATTTATTTTTAAATAGAAAATAGAATTATAACCAAAATAAAATCTTAAAACTCCTAAAATCATAAACACAAACACGGCTCTTATCAATATGTGATTTTTTCTCTCTGCTCTCATCAACAGGTATTTCAATTCGATTTCTTCTCAACTCACATCAACTCTCATGTAAGTTTCTTTTCATTTTCTCTTTTTTTTTATTATTTATTTTCTTTAATTTTTTTTCCCAATTAGGATTTTTTTCTTCTATGTTTGTTCATGTGATTAGATACTCTATGCTATTTATTAGTCATGAATTTCTGTCTTTTCTTGTTATTTAATTATTGCAAATCTTTTCTTTTTCTTTTTTTTATTATTTGTTTTCTTTAATTTTTCTCCTAAGTAGGCTTTTTATTGTATATTTGTTCATGTGATTAGATGTATAAACAAAGAGAAAAAAATAATTTGAAAGAAAAAAAATGAGAGAGATGCAATCCCAATAATTCCTCATAGTAGGTCGATTACTTGATTTCACTTTGATAGGAGTCCAAAGAAGATATGCGAGATGCTAGATGAACTTGCATAAACCATGTAGGTAGAAAGCAACCAAAATTTAATATTTTAGTATTATTAGAATTATTATAAAACTAAATGATTAAAATTTAATATTTTTTTTTTTCAAAAATTCAAGTTGATTGTATAAATATATAAGTAACTATGTAATCATTTTTTCTTACTCAATCAGTAATTGGGTTGAAGATTTGCTTTCAATTTGAAATTAGGATTTTTCAATTAGGGTTGTTTGTATAAATATATATATGATCTGAATTTAAAACATAATTTTCATACATGTAATTTAAAGGTTTTTAGGGTTTTCAATAAGTTTCAAATTAAATGTTTATTGGTCTTGACTTTTAGGATATGAAAATCTAACCCATTTAAGGCCTTTAATATCTGAAGTTCAGCAAATAAAGATTTTTGTTTATTTGGATTGCAAATTATGATTTCATTAATCAAATAAAACATACTGCTACTTTCACTAAAACTTAAATAAACAAACTTAAGCCATATGCAAATTAAACTAATTAAAATATAATTTTCATGCATGTATTTTAGGGATTTTTAGGATTTTCAATTTGGAATTAGGGTTGTTTGGTTTATATATATATGATTTGAAATTTGGGTATTGAAATTGATGAATAAATGGATATATATATATGTGTGTGTGTGTGTGTGTGTGATCTTTTTTAGCTAATTTTTCTTTTAGTTGTCAAGATAAGTAGGGAAAAATAATAGAAAACTAAATAAGCTTCAAATCTCAAGTTTTTTTGTTGTTGGCTTTTAGGATATGAAAATCTAACTCATCTAAAGCCTCTAATATCTGAAGCTCGATAAGTAAAGATTTTTGTTTATTTGGGTTGCAAATTATGGTCTCATTAATCAAACAAAGTATATTGCTACTTTCACTAAAACTTAAATAACTAAACTTAATTCATAAGCAAATTAAACTAATTAGAACATAATAAGATCAAACACAACTTAAGCTTGAGTTCCAATTAAGTGGACCTTCATTTGAAACACAATCAATTTTCAAAAGTTTCACTATTTAAATTTGTCTAACTGAATCAATTTTCTTTCTAATCCAAACAATATATTTTTTAAAAAAATTCTCTTTTCTAATTTTTATTTCTTTGACTTTGTTAATGTACTACATTGCAACAATATAAACTTGATGTTGTAGTCATAGTTATCTTCAAATGCACAAAATTGACCTTAATTAATTTAAGTGACTGCCCTAAGCTTTCCACACTCTACTTAATTAATAATTAGATACTTGATCATACTAAAATATATTTTTACAAGTTTATAGCATCCTTAGTTATTGAATAATTAGAGATAATAGGAAATTGATACTCCTGTGGTCTCTCTAGATTAGATAATATAATACTAAAAGAGATTAATGTTATAGTAAGGAATTCAAGAAAATTTAATGTAAGATTTGTTTCTATCTTGACATAGGCTAATTATGAGCCAATTTAGAGAAGAATATGCATAGTTCAAGTCCTCTTAAGATAATATTGTCATATTGGGTATGTGTGATTGAATTGAGTGTACATATTATCTGAATTTCGAGTATTGAAATTGATGAATAAATGGATATGTATATAATTTTTTTAGCTAATTTTTTTTTAGTTGTCAAGAAAAGTGAGAAAAATAAAAGAAAATTAAATAAGTTTCAAATCTTATGTTTTATGTTGTTGGCTTTTATTATAAAAATCTAACTCATCTAAGACCTCTAATATATAAAGCTCGACAAGTAAAGGTTTTGTTTATTTAGATTAGAAATTATGGTTTCATTAATCAAACAAAACATACTACTCATTTTATTTACTTTCTATGTAACTGATGACATGTGAGATATGTACGATGAGTAAGTTTCAACTTTATACAGACATATAGTAAATTTGTTTAATTTTATAAATTTGAAGCTTTGCATAATGGCTCATATTTTAAAATTTCATAATATATTTTGTTCAAAATATTATGTTTTTAATTTGGAATTAGGTTTTTTGTGCATTTGCTCCTTTTGTTTGTTAATGATTTCTTTATTATAATTTGTTATTGTTTTTCATTATTTAACATGAAGTGCCTTCTGTATAGTTGATTAACTTGGATTAGTTATGATTAATTATTTTTCATAATATATATCCATCTTCTATTTATGTGGATTATGCAGTTTTATTGTCTATTGTACATTAATTTTTTTAATTTTGTGCTACCTACTTTTAGTTGACTTGTTTATCTGAAGCATTGTCTGAATTGAAAATCTTTATATCACTTTTTTGAATGTTTTAGAATCCATAAAGGGAGATTGATGCTTTTATTTTGTTGAATATCTTCTTAGATTTTTTATATTTGTAACTCTATAATTAAATCGAATTACCAACATAGGGGACATTATTGAATTTGAAAGGGAAAATATGAAAGCTCTCTTTTTTCTCTCTAAAATTGGGTGAAAGGATGACAGGAAGTTTTATCAGGTTATTTAACTAATTAGGATAGTTTTTAAATATATGCAAATTTCTTTATCTTAATAATTGTAATTTCAATTCAAGAAGATTGACACTTTCTAATTTCTTTTCCTTATTATTTTGAACTTAGCTTGATTGTTAGTATTTTGAATGGTTTAATCATGAGCATGAACTCGACAAAATAAAGATTATAAATTCTTCTTTATGTTTCTTCAAATAAAGCAACCGTGGCTCACTTTGTGTGTGAGAAATATAATCATGAGTATAACTATGTTTATATTATGTCAATAATTAAATATATGTCTAAAACAAATTAATAAAAATAAAAGAGGATATATATATATATATATATATATATATATATATATATCCTCGAGATACTCAATAATTTTTCCCAAATGAAACAATAATGAGAATGTTTTTGTGAATGATAGACCAAAGAAAGAAAGAAAAATATAAGTTTTTAAATATTCTAAAACTTTTAGCAATTAAATTGACTGAATTTGATCCAAATTAATAATAAAATATAGTGAACTTTTTGACAAACTACTCAGAACTCTGTATGAAAATGTCAGTCGCTAGCTTCCGGAATTCTAAAACCCCAATATATATATAATTTTCACCCCTTTATTTTACTTTCCTCCTCATCATCAGAAATATATGACTGTTACTGTATCGTGAGACACGTGATCCCAATGTCTCATCACGCTTAAATTCTCTGAGACTATATATATACATATATATATATATATATATATATATAAAGCATTAATACGAATACAAAATATGAATAAGTATTCATATGAATGAGAATATGAATACGACATGATATAAATCACGTGATAACAGAATTTCCAGATACACATACAGTGAAGAGCACATCAATATATATACATTGTATTGATGTGATATGTAAGAACAAAAAAATTAAGCATTTATATAAATCTATGTATAAATTGAAAATAAAAGAAAAATTATGATAAACAAACTGAGAGATGAGAGTTATATTTCATGGATAAATTTTAGACTAAGTTGATTAGTACTTATTTTGAATAAATTCTAAGATTTTTTTTTAAAGAAACTTATAATATACTACCATACTTAAAAATGTTGTATTTTAATGTTCAAAACTTTAAAAATGTGTCTCGAAATATTTGAGAAGTATTAGATATGTGGTTTAAATATTTGATGAATATCATATGCGTGTTATAAATAAAATAAATAAAAATAATTCTCAATTGTTGAACACGTGTAAAAAGTATAGACACATACTTAAGAGTATCTAATAAATTAATACTTATCGATATTTAATGGTGTGCTTTACCATATTTCAGGATCTCTTAATTTAATGAGGTAAGCAACCTTCATCTGTTACTGAAAAATATCACAGAATGGGCTCTTACTTTGGATTATCACTAATTTCCTAAAACATTATTTATGCAATGAATCAGAACTTATTAATTTTCTGTAGGATCCAATATATATATATATATATATTTCATTGCTTATACATAATCGTTTTTAGGTCTCAGGTCATGTCGAGGGATGTCTAACAGGCTCAAAATGATAAAATTATTAAGAAATTTCCATTCCAATATATATATATATATATATATATATATATATATATATATATATATATTTCATTGCTTATACATAATAGTTTTTAGGTCTCAGGTCATGTGGAGGGATATCTAACAGGCTCAAAATGATAAAATTATTAAGAAATTTCCATTCTTCAATTGGTGGAACAGAAGTAATTAACTGAAGTAATTGTTAAATCTTACGTGGCACTAATTTGGGTAGGGCTCCCAATGAGTGGAGTTATTAATAAAAAGCTTGAGCTCAGCTCGTATTTATAAATTTAATTAAATGAGTCGAATTTAAACTTATTTTTCAAAATTCCTTAATAAATAATTTGAGTTTAAATATATAATGATGAGCTTGGATCATCAAACTTAGCTTGTATAGGGCCCATTTGACATGTTTTTTGTTTTTGTTGTTTTGTTTCTGTCTAAAACAAAACAAGTTATTTGTTACGAGTGTGTTTAAAATAGAATAAAAACACATGACAACGAAAATCTCTTTTAAGTGTTTTTTTATTTTATTTTTGCGCTATAGTCGCTAAAACACAATAAAAACACCAAAATAGTATTTCCAATTTCGGCCCAAAATTTTGAAATATTTTGACACTATTCAAACACAACGAATGGTACCAAACAAGCTTTGTTTTTACAATGCCGAAACAAAACAGGAAAAACAAAAACAAAACGCATGCCAAACAGGCCCAGGCCCAGGCCCATAGCTAAAGGGTCATAATATTTCTATAATTAAACTTAGCCCAAATGAATACTACAAGTTTAGCCCAATTCACATATGTCTCCTGAAGACATTGAAAATTTCGTTGATCGTAATGAATAGTTCAAGGTAAAATTTGGGCCTGTTATTAATCTAGCCCATCATAAGTATGGGCTAATGGGTTAGACCAAATTGCCAACAAGTCTAGACCCATTTAAAAGTGAATAAACTTTATCACTACTATATGATAATTGTCATATACATATATATGTATGTATATATGATAATTATTGTAAGTGATAAATATCATCCAAGATAATTATCATTAATAAAATATAATTAATATATATAATTATCATCAAATAATAATTATCACACATACATATCTATATCTATACTACCATTAAAAGTATAAAGGGATTTTTTAGTTTCAGTAAACTATTTTTTTATTTTTAAATTAAAAAATAGAATTACCCAAGCAAAACCCTTTCTTTTTATTTCTAATTTCTAAATTTAAAAAAGCAAAATCCTTTCCTTTTTTATTTTTAAATTAAAAAAAATCATAAACATCTATAAAATCACTCTTCCTCTCAGCTACCCAAGCAAAATCATTTCCCAAGTAAAATCCTTTTTTTCTATTTCTAATTTCTAAATTTAAAAAAGCGAAACCTTTACTTTTTTATTTTGAAATTAAAAAAATCCTAAACATCTATAAAATCAATCTTCATCTTGGCTACGACTCTTCATTCTTCCTCTCCGCTCTTATCTTCCTCTCAGCTCTCATCAACACGGCTTTCAGTGCAGCTCTTAGCTTCCTCTCAGATCTTATCAATAATCATTCGATTCGATTTCGTCTCGACTTACAAGTGAGTTCTTTTTTTTGGTTTTTTTTTTTTACTACTCATTGTTTGTTATTAGCTTTTGAAGATGTCAGCAGCAAAAGAATAACAATGATGCTAGACCTCAACCCAAACATAAGTATAGATAATGATGAATTTAAAAGAAAATCTCACATTATAAATTTTAGGTACTCTAGCTGCTGTTAATATTGAAAGTATTTCAAGTAACCAATAAAAGCTTCATCTTCAAAATACCGACTCTGACCCAAATCTGAAGCAGAAATTTAAGTGCATGGTACAATACTAAATTACAGTATCATAAAACACAAGAGACAATAGATAATGCATAAAAATTAATACATGATATGACAAAAAAATTGACAAATTATCAACATCATTATGTACAGCAAAGACAAGTTCCAACATCTATATATTTTTGGCCAAACCGTATTTGTTTGTTTCCATTTGTCAATTCCATCTCCCACATCTATATATTTTTGGCAAGTGTTGTCCATAGGCAAAAAAACAACTCTAATTTGCTGGAGGGTTTTAATTTATTTCTTTTAATTGTAAACATAAGTTTATAATGATTTTTTTTTTTTGTTTTTTCTTTTCAAGAGTAGTTAAATTTGTGTTACTGTTCTTTGCCCTCTGTTTTTGAAAATTTGAATTTGTGGTAAGATAATGAAGTTATATATAATATGCATCTCTTTGCCCTCTGTTTTTTGACTTTTGATGCAACTACTAGAAGTTTTTGTTTTATAATAATTTTCGTTTATATATAATATACATCTCTTTGTCATTTATTTTTTGACTTTTGATGCAACTGCTAGAAGTTTTTGTTTTATAATAATTTTCGTTTTAGACCTTATGCTTTTTAGAATTAGCGGATTATATTTTGTTTTAGAAGTTGATACCTATATATCTACCATGTTATTGCACCAAATTTCACACCCTATAATATAATCATATTTGGTGTAGATTTTTTGTGCCTTGCTCGGAATATTAATTATAACAGAACATGATTCGATTTTATATGCATAATGCACTTAGAGATATATAATTGATAATGGTTGTGTAATAAATAATATTATATTTTAGGAGTTTGTGTTAGGAATGAAGTTAGAGAGTGAAGAAATAGAATTAGAAAAAAAAATACTTATTTAAATAATATTATATTTTAGGAGTATATGTTAGGAATGAAGTTAGTGACAGAATAAATAGAATTAAAAAAATATCAATATATAAGAATTATAATATATATTTTTTTATTTTTTTGAATTTTATAAATAAAAAGATGGTGTGTTAGGGATGAAGTGTAAGAGAAAGAATAAATAGAATTAGAAATGTTATAAAAATAAAAATAAGAATTATAATTTTATTTTTATTTTTATTTTTTCTGAAATAGGAAGAATTGTGTTAGGGATGAAGTGTGAACTAAATTGAAATTCTAACCTAATTAAGCCACTCTAAATGGATTTGAAATTCTTTACATTTAAGGAAAAAAAAAATTCTAATTTAATTAAATGATTTGAAACTCCGTAAATTATTTTTTCTAATTAAATTATTTAGATTTTAAAAATAGGAAGATTTTGTGTTAGGAATGAAGTGTAAGAGAAAGAATAAATAGAATTAGAAAATTTATAAAAGTATGAATTATAATATTATTTTTATTTTTTCTGAAATAGGAAAAGTTTTTGTTAGGGATGATGTGTGAGGCCAATAATAAATAGAATTAGAAAAGAATACTTGGTGTTTAAGATTTATGGAAAGATTATGTTTCTATGTATTTATTAGAATAAATATATTATAATAAAAAATAAGAATGTATTATAAAAATAAAAAAATTACTGAAACTTTTGAACCTCTTTGTACTTTTAGTAATAGTGTGTGTGTGTGTATATATATATATATATCTTTCACCTTTTTATTATTTTGATGGTGAAATAATATACTAATATAAAACTAAATCTATATGGTAAAACTTATAGAATTATTGTCTAAGATAAAATTCATATGAAAATAATCCTTCGACGCAAATTTTTTTTTTTTCAAAAAATAAAATTGCACACAAAAACAATAAAGATGGGTAAAATCCTTTTAGAAATTAAAATATTTACTATATTAATAGTTTTAAAATTCATCTTACATAGATAATATATACTTGAGACCATTAAATAATACAAGCAAACAATTTTATTTAGAATTAAGAATATATCTTTTAAGTTTAGTTAACAATTGGGTAAAATTTAATTTTTTAAAAAATATTTATAAATTAACATTTGAATCTCAAAGTTCAATTTTTTAATAAAAATAATTTACTTAAATATATATTTTAATTTAGTACATAAATAATAACTAAAGTATAAAATTAGTGAGTTCATTAAATATTATTTAGTTAAATTTTTTCAATTCCCTTCTCTAGAAGGTTTTTTTTATTACTAGTGTTTTTTTATTAATTAATATTATATTTTAGGAGTTTATGTTAGGATTGACGTTAGAGAGAGAAGAAATAAAATTAGAAAAAGAATACTTATTTAAATAATATTATAGTTTTGGAGTTTGTGTTAGGAATGAAGTTAGATAGTGAAGAAATAGAATTAAAAATATACTTATTCAAGAGTTAAGGAAATATTATGTTTCTACTTATTTATTAGAATAAATAATATTATAAAATTTTAAACATGCATTACAAAAAAAAAAAATGGGCCTTTTTTCATTAGTACATCTCCATTGTGGTTGACTGTGGGTAAATTTTGCCAAATTATACATTCGTGTAATTAGAACAAACCAAACCACAAAGAGTGTGAGTGTAAATTTTGCCAAATTGAATTAGAAAATTTATAAAAGTATGAATTATAATTTTATTTTTATTTTTATTTTTTCTAAAATAGGAAGAGTTTTTGTTAAGGATAATGTGTGAGGCAAATAATTAATAGAATTAGAAAAGAATACTTGGTGTTTAAGATTTATGGAAAGATTATGTTTCTATGTATTTATTAGAATAAATATATTATAATAAAAAATAAAAAACTTACTGAAACTTTTGAACTTTTTGTACTTTTAGTAATAGTGTGTGTGTGTATATATAGATACACACACACACATATATATCTTTGACCTTTCATTATTTTGATGGTGAAATAATACACTAATATAAAATTAAAGTTATACGGTAAAACTTATAGAATTATCATCTAAGATAAAATTCATATAAAAATAATCCTTCGACACATTTTTTTTTTATAAATAAAATTGCACACAAAAATAATAAAGATGGGTAAAATCATTTTAGAAATTAAAATATG
The DNA here is from genome assembly GCA_026545225.1 of Cornus controversa. Lineage (NCBI taxonomy): Eukaryota > Viridiplantae > Streptophyta > Magnoliopsida > Cornales > Cornaceae > Cornus > Cornus controversa. Next base: position 62,733,880 of record CM048846.1, on the reverse strand, counting down.
TATTATATTAATAGTTTTAAAGTTCGTCTTACATAGATAATTTATACTTAAAACCATTAAATAATACAAGCAAATAGTTTTATTTAGAATTAAGAATATATCTTTTAAGTTTAGTTAACAATTGGGTAAAATTTAATTTTAAATATATATATATAAATTAACATTTGAATCTCAAAGTTCAATTTTTAATAAAAATAATTTACTTAAATATATATTTTAATTTAGTACATAAATAATAACTAAATTATAAAATTAGTGAGTTCATTAAATATTATTTAGTTCAATTTTTTCAATTCCCTTCTCTAGAAGTTTTTCTATTAGTAGTGTTTTTTTATTAATTAATATTATATTTTAGGAGTTTATGTTAGGAATGAAGTTAGAGAGAGAAGAAATAAAATTAGAAAAAGAATAATTATTTAAATAATATTACAGTTTTGGAGTTTGTGTTAGGAATGAAGTTAGAGAGTGAAGAAATAGAATTAGAAAAGAATACTTATTTAAGAATTAAGGAAATATTATGTTTCTAATTATTTATTGGAATAAATAATATTATAAAAATTTAAACATGCATTATAAAAAATAAAAAATGGGCATTTTCTCATTAGTACATCTCCATTGTGGTTAACTGAAGGTAAAGTTTGCCAAATTATACATTCATGTGTAATTAGAATAAACCAAACCACAATGTGTGAGTGTAAATTTTGTCAAATTATACGTTGAGTGTGTAATTTACCCTGTACACAAATATTGTAAAGGGAACATCCATATTTTTTTACTAACAATGACACTCAGACCATAAAGTTTGTATTATTTTTCTCAATATTTGACTGATATAGTAAAACAAATGCTACTATAATAACTCACATGTATATAGACTTGTGATTGAAAGTTTTTCCATACATGATGATGTAAGAGCTTTAGTTCCAGCGACTTGATGTCTTTCCTATTTTCTTATGCTCGACTATATAGAACTTACAGACATTTTTATCACATAATCAAGCACAAACTTGTGTATACATAATGAATTTTTTTAAATATAGTAGTATAAGAGCATCTCTTTGACCTACAAAATCATTTTTAGAGCATGCAGTAAATACAAACACCATTGAGCTTCAATCTGCAACAAGGGCTAGCTGCATCATAATCAACTTCCATATATAGAACCTCCATTACATTGATATTCAATCTCTGTCAATACTCACAAGTCATATTGGACCGTCATCTGATCCGGCAAGGACTCCATAGAACCTCTAGTGATAGTAGCAATGGTAGAACCAAAATCAGTAGTTGTTGAATCAGAAGATGAACGAAATGACACACAGATTGAACTAGGCCTAGACAATGGCAAATTCACCAGTGGCTCATCATGGTTCAAGAAAATCTGAACCACCTTTCTGATTCTAGGCCGGAATGTATAATCTGGATGCAAACAAGCAAGTCCAACAACCAAAGTCCTCTTCACTTGTTCCTCATCATAAGTGCCTCCAAGCTTTTGATCCACACAATCAAGCAGAGCACCTTTTTCATATAAACTCCACACAATATCCACCAAGCTATTCTCTTCCATGAAAGTAGTTTTCGATCTTCTCCCACATACCACTTCTAGTGCAACCATTCCAAAGCTGTAGGCATCAGATTCCGGAGTAGCCCTTCCAGTGAAGCTGACTTCCGGGGCCAAATATCCCGGGGTCCCTGCAATCATTGTTGTGACAGACTCCTCATTTTGGAGTAACCTTGCAAGTCCAAAGTCACCCAAATGAGCATTGTATTCTGAATCCAACATTACATTGTTAGGTTTCACGTCGCGATGCACAACAAGGTTGCCACATTCTTCATGGAGGTAAAGCAGGGCGGATGCCAACCCCGTTAGCACATTGTACCTGGTTTTCCAATCAAGAAAGCCATCCTTGCCGATGAAGCGATCAAGGCTACCATTGGGCATATAATCATAGACAAGGAGTAGTTGCTCGCGCTCGTGGCACCAACCTTGGAGTTGCACCAAGTTCTTGTGCCTAAGGCGCCCAATAGTGCATATTTCTGCCAAGTACTCCTTCTCACCTGAACTCAGATAAGAAAGAAAAATGTTTTTACCCAAAAGAAACAAAATGGTAACAAATTTTGGAATAGATAGGTCTTGTTTCAATTTTATCAGAATTTTTATATCAATGACTAATTTGGATGAAAGAATTCAAAGATCTTAGATAAGTACTGAAAAAGGGTACTGAAATAATTGAGAAAACAATTCTCTAGAGAAAAAAGTTTTCATAGGCCTAATTTAACTGCATCAGAAATTGGGAATAAATTTGCCTGGTTTATTTTGATATTAAATAGATCGCAGATGGTAACAAATTTGGGAATAAAAAGGTCTAGTTTTTTGTGAAATTATGGTGTTCATATATACTAATGAGAGTAGTAGAGACCTTGGTTTGATGTTGCTGAAATTCTTTTGACAGCTATAGTTGTAGGAGGATCTGATGTAACCCCTTTGTAAACACTTCCAAACCCACCAGTTCCCAATAGGTTCTCTTTGCTGAAGTTGTTAGTGGCCTTTGAAAGCTGCCTGTGAGTGAACATTTTGGGGCCATTGGCTGCATTTCTAGTTAGCATTTCGATATCCTCATTTTGCCCAAGTCTCTTCTTCTTCTTCCTGAGGACAAATGGCAAAGCAAATGCAGCTAGAAGCAACAAAGCCGCGATGAATGGAACAATGATGATCAACAAAGTCCTAATATTCTTATTTTCTTTCCCTTTCCCAATCTCTAGAGACTGCTTTGGCAATTCATAGGAAGTGAAATTCCATTGAAGAACTTGATGAGTCTCGAAGAAAGCACCAGTAGAGGCTGTAAAGCCCACGTAAACCGAGCTAGGAACTGTTTTCTGTAAGATTATGGAAGTGTTGAGGAAACTTTTAAGGGGGTCTCCAGCATAGGCCACATGTATTTCGAGTACTTTGCTCCATCCATCATATTCAATCTTAAACATGATTTCTCTTCCGCTCTTGAGATCAATGCCGGTGTCACTGAGACTCTTTGCTGCAACAGGGACTGAGACACTTACTGTGTCAATGGCTATATGGTTCCCATCTGGATCATATTCATTCTTGTAAGTGTCTAGCTCAACTGCAAGTTGACGAAGAGCGCCACCTATATATATATATATATATATATATAGTTGCAGGTTACATGAATGAGTTTGTAAGATCAGATTTATATTTGGGATCAAATAGATCAATATGATCCACTACCTACTTTTTTTAAGTCCTAGCCAAAATTGAGTTATTAATTTTTCATACACACCTAATTTCTTGACATTTAATTAGCATGGCTAAAGGTGTACAAAAATGATGAGATTCAACATTGTATATGCACCTTAGAAATCCCAAAAATAAAAAATGAAAAATGAGAAAACAAAAATAAAAATTCAAGCTTCTGGCCGCAAAATATTCATTTGTGTATATATTATATACATGTACATATACTCATCAAATCATACATACATACATATATATGAGGTATGGATATTAGCAGTGTACTGCATGTGACATGTTTGCTCATGGATATCATCAGAAAAGAAGAGTAATATAACTTAGAGAATTGAAGTGAGCAGTTTTCCATAATAAAGAACAGTACTTTACCAAGGTTTAGTTTTTCTTAAAATTGAATTATATGAACTACTTATTGGTTTAAATATCAAATATTTACACACACATATATATATATACATATACATATAATATATTCACCTTGAGTTGATTGATCAAATATTCCAAGGTATGAGCCAAAGCTAGCTGGTGATGAGGGCTGATCATCCTGTGCAAAAATCAATGTCATCCCATCACCATATCCTGATGAATTTATGCCCTTCACAATCCTAACAGTGAAGGTGGTGGATATATAGGCCGGCCACGCCAGCACCGGGTGGCGGTGCAACACCCGTCCCACCTTGCTGCCTGGCAAAACAGGATCGTTTTGCAGCTGCTGTTGGTGGTCCGGCGTGATGCTCAGGCAGCCGTTGACGGCAGTAACAGCCCCCATGCATATCAAACTACTTCCATTGCCACAACTTTCAGCATCAAATGCAGAGTAGCTGAATCTGTAAGGCTCATTCAAGGTATATGGAGCTTGGTTAAGGAAGGTAGTGAGGAATAAAAGCATAAACATGGTTGTGAATTAATTAAACATAGAGATATACATTATTTCAATGGGTGCACATATAAAGGGGTAGGAGTTAGAAGGATTAGTACTACTGAATATTGATGTTTATGTTGTTTCTAGTACTTTCTTAGCAATGAATTAGTTGGAGTTTCAAGGTAAGGGTACTTAAATTCTTCAATTTGTATATATATATGCTATATATATTCAAGTTCTTGTCTTCTTATATATGTTTGCTCTCAAACAAAATTAGATAATTACAAAAGGCTATTCAATTAGAATAATAAAAGATTTTAACTTTTCTTACCAAAAGAGAAAAAAAAAATGCAGTTTTCTGTAAATAAAAGAAGATTGTAGTCAAAAGAATTTGTGGATTAAATTAAACTCTTTTGTTAATAAAACCACATTAATTAATTTTTTGGTGAAAGACAACATATTTGTTAATTTTTTGGTCCACTCTCTGGTAAATTTCATGCTTCCTCTGAAATTTGCTGTAATGAACAGCAACTTTAGAGAAGTCCTGAATATTCCAACTATTAACCTTAGTATGACTGGTTGACAATGTTAATATGGTGCAAAATTGCATGGATTAGGTGACAGAATCCACACCCATATATTATATATATATATATATATATATATGAGCGCTCGCATGTTTTTCGTATGTGTACACAGTCTCCTACTTGTTATACATTGGTGCTGAAGTCCTTTCTTACTTGAGTGGGTAACCATTGGCGTCGACAAGCCAGTGTGAATATAAAAATCAAAATTAATAGTATGAAAATAAAACTTAAAAACAAATATATAAATTGTAATTATCCTTTTGTAATAAAATTATTAATATATATTCTTAATATAAAAGATAATTTAAGAGGTTATTTATAAATTAAATTTACTCCATCCTTAATATAGTGAGAAGAATGGTAACAAGTTTTTTTTTTTCCCTACGATAAAAAGGAGCCTAAAACTGAAAAAAAGAAGATATAAGCAAAAATATATTTAAAAAAATTTAAAAATTTATTGCAGATATGCCAAGGATGTGGTTGAATACGCAAAGACAAAAAATTTAAAAATTTAGTGCAAATATGCCTAGGATAGGGTTCAAAAAACAAAGACGTGGTCAACACAAAGGAATCATTTTGTAAATATATTTTTAAAAACTATGAGAATTTTAAAATCTAATGGGATAGAAAAATTAAAGTAAAAGTAAGGCTTAAAAAGCCAAACAACACAAACAATTTAGATCTAAAACTTTGTTCTCACTTCTCGTATCGAGAAGGAAAAAAAAGAAATATAGAAGAAAAAGTGAGAACATCTCCTAAAATTGAGAAATTAAAAAAAAGTTAATTATATATATATATATATATATATATATATATCCCAAAACCATTATTAAGCAAGCAAGATGGAATTTGGAGAATACTTTTGTAATTATACTCTTTTTAGTCTTTACATTCTTATGTGACAAAATTCATGATAATTTACATAGTTTGGAGAATGTTCACCGCAAATAACATTTGAACAAGTAATGAGTTATAACTTATAATTTTGTACGTGTATAATTTATATGAAAATAATATTATAAATATATAATATAACAGACAAGAGTGCCTATCCCCGTTTCCACCCCGTGTGAATTTTCACCTCACCCCATAACCATCCCCAAACTCACCCCCATAACCGTTCCAAAATAAACTCCCCCCAAAACCATGTTTCGTGGGAAATTTTGCCATCCCGAATATTATAGACCTGGAGGAAGTATGAGATGAGATAAGAAAGCTTTCTCGTGACAAACTTTAAACTCTTCATAACCACAACTGACAGTCTTAGAAATCTATGAAGAATTAAATGAATCTTTTCAAAAACCTCTTCCGGTACTGCTTTCAAATAATAAAAGCAAACAGGCCCTAAAGTTGCAAGCAGTTGAACTGAAAATCTACAAGTTTTAATTGTAACACGCACTAAAGAGCAAACCCAACAATCTCAGATTGTATAACACATCCACTCAAATTAAACCAAAAGAATGCTTCAAGTAGAGCATCAGTTCCACCAGATTCTTCTAACCATTTGCATGACTCAACAAAACCAAGAGCAATGGATGCCACAACTGCAAAACACATGGCCACTCTACTCGGACAAGACATACAGTGTTGCAATGTATAAATATTCCCATTCAGATATCATGCATAAAACATCCACATTTATCAGATGCAGGTACATATATCTATATGACAGAATGATACTAATGTGGGACATGTACATAACTCATGATGCTGTTATCTTTTAAAATTGAGCTCAATAATAATCAAAATTGAATGAAATATGGCAAAAAAAGAGATTCTCCTTCCCAAAAGTAGGTAACCCTTGGAATTTTTTACTTTTTCAACCATCAAGGTTAGAGGATCAGACGTCCAATGTCGTGTAATACATCAGAAGTAAGGGAATTGGAGATGAGTAATATTGCTAAGTACAACAATGGAGCCAGACCATGCCCAGAAATACGGACATTGCTTCTAACCAATGTCGTATAATGACTGGCAAGTATTTATATTAACTGAAATCACAATTGATATGATCTAGAACTCAGGTGCATTAACTACCGAAAGAAAATATACTGCAAATAGTTTCCCAATGTTGTCTACCTCTCCTACTCAAACTGCATCAACACCCCCCCTCCCAAACAAAAACAAAAATAGGAAAGAAAAAAAAGTGAAGATTAAAAGTACAATAATCAAAACCAGTGTGAAGCATAAAATAATAGACCATTAATCTCTCCCTTTAACGATTCAGCACTAGAGCAACCAACAAAAAAATTGATGGCTGCAGGTTCCTGCTTCATAGATCATGCATTTTGATGCTTGCATGTCACCAACTGACCCTCACTATGATGGCACTACAAAAAAAACAAATATATTTCAGAGTGTAAGTTGCAACAAATCAAGAAACTGTAGGACAAATTATGCCAAAATAGTTTGTTTGCCAGTCACAATGGAATATAGGCATGAAATAAATTTGTGGAGATATTTATTAATCCCATACATGAAAAAAAAATATACCCAACTAGATTTCACCCAGTGGCATCAATGTCACCACTGTTACACTGGCTTAAGCAACGGTCACCTATGGATAGGTGGTGCATTTTAAGCCTATAAATATGTCAAATGCTCTAGTAGAACCCTATGGATGCCAAAAATATCTTGTATTGTGGTGGACCCAAACATCTTTGGTGTGGGACTAAGAATCATGGACATTGACACGGACACAGACACGTTATGACACGGATACGTCGACACGTCAAAATCTAAAAAGGACATAGACACGGCATGGACAAGGCTAATATAAATATAAGTTCTCATTTATATATCTCTATTGAATAAGACAATTATAGAACATTTATTAATTTAAAAATTCTATACTAAAGTTGTATAAGTTAGAAATTGAAGCTTTCGAATATCAAAAAGAATATATTATCAACTTCCGAGCACCCGCCCCGGCGCAGAAGACTTCTCACGGTCACGTGCCTCACTTCCTTCGTCCATTGACTTGACTTAATAACGGACGGAATTACTTCAATTCAATAGAGTAGTGCCCTTATTATTGCTTGACAACACCCTTCCTGGCGTCGATCATGGGACAGTGTACAAATACGAATCTAGCCCTGCCAGGTCATGAGTCACTACGTTGGGGCGTCTTGGGCCATAACAACCTGACGTGGCGGAGAAGTGCGCTATGGCTATAGTTTCCTCAGAGAAAGATAGGACTGATAGCCGCATCAGATTCACTTCAATGAAAGAGACAAGTGGTCAAAGGTCTTACGGAAAGAGTCCATTCAGGCTGCGCAAGCAGAAGAGGAGGTTAGCGAGACGAGACCTCGTTTACTACGGGAAATGGCTTCTATCCCGAAACGGGGGTTAGATAACATAGTCGCTTTCGATACAACTCTCCCTGATGCATTAGACCCAGCGAACTATGCTCCCAATCTAATCGAAAAAGCAGGACTGTGCTCTTGGTTAGATCATCAGTGAGATCTGAAAAACTATCTTCAAATACTTGATCGAGGAAATGGTGACCTTCCGTTCGATCCATCCCTTCCCTACCCGATCCGATTCCTTCTTTCAATTCCTATCTAACCAAGACCTCGTTTGAGACGACATTTTGATACCTCATTTCATTAAGGAGGAGACGCTTTGGGCAGCTAGAAGTCCCATCTTGGTATAGCCCTGGTCAAATACCCTTATTCTATCAAAAATGAAATAAAGGATCAAGTCGTCCGCGCACGATCCACGATTTCATGATCCTCGATTCTCACTTCTCCTATCTTATATATGATATTGCTATCCTATCTTGTCATTATAGTTATGTTTTTTTTTCATTACGTACTTTGACATGTGTTTAATGTGAAAAGGAGGTTGGACAATTTGATGTATGTGCATAATGTTGTTTCTAACTGTCGTGTTTGTTTTATAAAGACAGGGTTTGGGATGCATTGGTCAAGTGTCCGGAATGTGTTAACCAAATATCCGAGATGTGCCTAGGGATGGCAATTTTGTCCACCCGCCAGGTTTCCACACAGTCCTGCCCCGTATAAGGCGGGTATGGGAGCCAATATATATATATATATATATATACTCTTTACAAAGTATAATTGTTAACCTAACCTACCTAAACATCTAGGTACTAGCCACTAAACTTGTATCTTTTGAAAAAAATCAATTTTTGTTGATGTTTGATGTGGTTACAATTTTGCGGGGCGGGGACGGGGTGGGGTTTTTACCAACAGGGCGAAGATGGATTTTGAAATCTCATCCCGTTCCAAACCCTTGGGAATAGTGTTGAAGGCAGTGGGGCGGGGACGGGTTTAGGCAAACCTGTGCCGTACCCGCCCTGTTGCCATCCCTAGATGTGTCCACCAAGTATCCAAGATGTGTCAGTCAAGCATCTGAAATAATAGAAATTATTTTTAACTATGGACAAGGCCATGAAGTGTCGGAGACGTGTCCAGGAGTGTCTATGAAATGTCGGTGTCCGACACGACATGGCACTTCATAGAAGTGTGTTTGTGCTTCTTAGGTGTGGGACAGATGATGAGAAGTGTCTAGACAGATGGTAATATAACAAATATCGAACATAAATTTCCAGGATAAGTGGGACCATACTATATGTAGAGGTATCAATCTGCTCAGGGAGCTCCTTTATATCCACCTCAAACCTCTCCTGAACCTGCAATCAATCAACAAACAGGTATATAGTCCAAATAACAAAGAAGATCAACATGATGATACGAAATAATGAATGATAATACAAACCTGATTGAGAACATCAGAGTCAGAGGCAGAAGATACAAATGTGATTGCAAGCCCTTTGGTGCCAAATCTACCAGCTCTACCCACCTGGCAGGATTCCAATAGGAATACAATGCAAGAAAGACAGCTCAGGAATGATGCACAAAGGAGATGCTGGACTTACTTAAGACATAATAAGCACCAACGTACTGGACTTACCCTATGCAAGTAAGTATCTGCAGAATCTGGCATGTCATAGTTGATGACGATGTTGACGCGTTCAATGTCAATTCCCCTGCCAACCAAATCTGTTGCAACAAGTATCCTCTTATGCCCTTCCTTGAAACCCTTGTAGCGTGTCAACCTACAAAACCAAGAGACTTTGCTTGATATTGGTATACATATACATCAAAATTATTATATATACAGGAAACACAGTTAAAGTAAAAGGCCCTCGTACTTCAATTACACAATCCACAACAAATCAGAGTCATTACAGAAAGTGAATTTAGTGACCCAAAAGATTTTGCATCTAATTCTTCCTTAGTTTTCTATTTACAAGATGCAACATCGCAAAATGAACACAATTCCATAACATATTAGATAATTTTCAAAAAAGAAAAGAACTTCCACAGCACATCGAGAGCTCAATTTAAGTAGGGACACGGTTGGTTCGAATCTCTTGCATGATTAAATTGATACAACTACAAGTTTACAAAACTAAAAGAAGAATGTGCGTATTTTAATGATGTTGATATTCACTTTTCATTTGTAGATAAGAATAAATCCCACAAATAGAACTTCCAATTTGTTTCACCATTAAGCCCATTCACAATTTGTCACACTGCTATAACATTAGAAATATATCACATTATTTTCTTTCCTCCCACAAGGAAAAAGAAATGTGAAACACAATATTAAAGAATAGATCAGCCATCCTATTAAAAAATATAGGTAAAGCTGGAAATGACGTGATAGTATGTCTCATAGTAAAACTAACCATGTTAGTTTCAAAACATAGAAAGGGCAGAACTTCGGCAGCAGGTTTAGTGTATAATCACAAGAATGCAGAAATTTACATTCTCATCATGTTAGTTATCTCTTCCATAAGGATACTTACGTAAGAAAAGAGAAGGTTGAATAGGTTAGCTAATACACTACCTCACCTCTTCATTCCCAGCCTCTCTTTCAAATTTTATTAAGTTAAAACAAAACAGAGAACAGAACCAAGTACAAAATACAAAAATAACCAACCAGGATAGCTAAAATCTACATGCTCATCATGTTAGTTATCTCTTCCATAAGGATAATTACAAAAGAAAGGAGAAGGTTGAAGAAGTTAGCTAACATACTCTCACCTCTTCATTCCCAGCGTCTCTTTCAAATTTTATTAAGTTAAAACAAAACAGAGAACAGAACCAAGTACAAAATACAAATATAATGAAGCAGGATACCCAGAATAGATGCATGTTGCATAAACCATCACTGGCTAAACCTTTCATGTCGGAAAATTGCAGTATGGAGAGCAGTGAAATCATGCATATAGAGACATTAATGTGAGTTCTGGTTGTGAATTGGTTTTATACCAATTGTTTCAAGACAACATCATACTAAATCATCAGAATATCTAATACCTTTCACAATTTAATTAAGGTAAGGTAATTAGAACCAAAGCTCAATTCATTGGCACGTATAATAAATCTTGTTTAACTCCATTGCATGCAGTGCCCCAATAGATAATTCATATGTCTGCATGTCATGGAATATCTAATATAGCTGCATCCTATAAAATCATGGTGAGTGCACGAGGGTCATGATGACAGATGACTCAACAAACATGACAGGGTATAACATAAATTCCAAACATATAAACAACCTAAGAATTACTGAGCATTAACTCAACAGTCATAATAGATAATGCAGTTACCACAGCCCAAAAACAAAGGAAGAAAGAAAGAAAGAGAAGATGGTGCACTTTTCTGCAAAATGCTTGACAACCCCATAAAAGATACGAACCTTTCTTCCTGGGACATGCCCGAATGGATGCATATAGATGGAAAATTACACTCAACGAGTAATTTGTTCAGCTCAGCTGCTCTGTTCACACTTTTGACAAATATAACAACTTGATTGAAGTCCAGTGCATCGAGAAGGTCATTCAACTTGCGATTTTTCTCCAGCTCACTCAATTTGATGTAGTGCTGCCACGAAAAAATTTAAAACTTTAAAGATTAGATAAATGTTAACAACTAAATAAAGTCGAGATCCAACTTCCAAAGATATACCTGCACAAGCCCATGAAGGGTCAACTTTGCCTCATCATCCACATAAATTTCCATCGGCTGAAAGGAACAAATGTCACAGTAAATCATATTAGGAGCCTTCCTGAAGCAATGGAATCCAGAAATGAATGATGGATGAACATCCCTTGAAGCGAGGTTCTGGTCCATTTGATCTGTTTCCTTGCAGATACTTTCTTAAACCACACCAAGCAAGTCCACTGTCGCTCAACACAACTACTACTATGCCACAGACAGTACAACCCAGGTAAGACTCCCAGCACCAAACCTAAACTAGACACCAGCACCCCAAAACTTAAGAGAAACAAAAAAATAGACTAGAGGACATGAACAAAAGGGAAACAAGATAGTGCAAAAACATAAAAAATGACCCTCAACTTCCGGACCTAAATTATCCTACCCTCCTCTTCCCACTACCATTCCATTACCAAGCTACATTATGCAATAGAAGATTGAATAAAGGTAAGACAAACGCAACAAATGATAAGAATACAGTGCCACGACCACTGCATTCTTAACTATCTACATAACCCCTGCAGAAAGCCGGCATTTATTAAAAAAACGGTTGACTTCTAAATTCAAGTAGAACTGGCCATGGAACATTACATCTTGCATGAATTTCTTGCAAACAGGGCGGATCTCCTTGCTGAGTGTTGCTGAAAACATCATAACTTGCTTATCATGAGGAGTCATCTTGAAAATTTCCTGCACATCTCTCCTCATGTCTGCAGAACATAAAAACCCAAGAAAAAAAATGAATAAAAAATAAAAATCGACAAGAATGTATAAAAGATTTTTTTATTTCTGAAAGCACTCGAACAGAACATATTAAGAAGAGAGAACTAGTGAGGAGACATACCAAGCGACTCAAGCATCTTGTCGCATTCATCAAGTATAAAATGCCTCACATTTCTCAAAGCAAGGTCCTTATCCCTTGCAAGTGCAAGGATCCTTCCAGGTGTTCCAACAACTATATGAGGACATTCGTTCTTCAGTAGGTCCTTGTGAATTTTGATATTGACACCACCGTAGTAAACAGCGACCTTGATATCAGGCAAATAAGTGCTGAACCTCTCAAACTCGTGACAGATCTGCAAAAATGGTGGATAAGCCGCCAAAAAAATAACCAAGTCAAATAATTCCTCTGAAAGAAAAAATGAGAAAAAAAAATAGGGAAGTGCAGAATGGATAAGTAGCACCAGATAAGCATTTTAAAACTAAGAAGCTAGTTTTACAATACATACCTGATAAGCCAATTCCCTTGTATGACACAGAACGAGTGCAGCAACTTGACCTGCAACAGGCTCAATTTGCTGCAACGTGGACAGGACAAAAACAGCTGTTTTACCCATCCCAGATTTTGCTTGGCAAATGACATCCATGCCCAAGATAGCTTGAGGGATACATTCATGTTGAACTGGTGAAGAGCCAAAGAAAAATCGGAAAAGAGAACCCCCAGTTTTAATTGAAAGGTTTACTACCAAACCAGTATACTTCTCCAAAAATCAAGAGTACGATAGATGATTACCTGAGAGAAATAAGTTCAAAATATTTCAAACAACACAATTCCAAGAAACTAAACACCAAACAAAATATATGTAATTATTCACTTATATGCCTTTACAATTTTATTCTTTTAAAGGCAAATATTCAAACAGCAGACATGGCGCCCAAGAGAGAGACTGTTTCTGATAACCATATAAATCAGTACCGTATGTAGGCAGGCTATTACTATCAAATTAAATAACTATGCATAAAAAATAACCCTTAAAACTTAACTAAATAAAGACAGAAGGGGAAAAAAAAGTGAAAAAATTATGCTAGTGACAAGAAAGACCGAAAAAGAGACGACAAAACACCAGCAGCACAATTCAAAGTATCAGTTCAAATGGGACATACAAGTCTCTATCAGGGCAAGATAATATATAGATGCAATAATACAAAAAAACATAAAAGGGAACTCTCCTAGATGAATCTCTCACTTGAGCCACAATAATTCCATGAAAACAGACCAAGCCAACTCAATGAGAGAACCCAAAACAAACCGAACCTTTGTCAAGAGACACAAACCAAAGATTCTGCTGTTGCTAATATTCCAACAGAGTTCTAAAAGATCTCCTAAAAGCACCAAAGTTGTACAGTACAACCAACCCAGCATAAAAATCACTATATTGCTTCACAGACTAGATGAGGACCAAGCTTCTACAGATAATGTGGATCACATAAGCAATCACTCTCTCCTTGCTTGTATTTCATATCATGATGGAAGTAAAACAAAACAAAACCAAACAAAAAAAAAAAAAATCCCTTTTGATCCCTCTTTTAGGTGTACAATTATCATCTATAGGATTCTTCTTAAACAATCATAACGACAGGTTGCCTATAGACAACATCAGTTGCAGCATTAATTAACTTTCAAGGTCTCCCTGTTGAATAAAGGTTCTATGTTAACTGTCCAGTACTTGGATTCAAATCTACATATGACACCATATCATGCTAACCTCAACCAAATTGAAATTACTAATTTCAAAGAGCGTTCTTGATTTCACAAAAGACTATAAATAGATACATACATGTATATCTGGATGTCTGCATAAAGATCTCCATCTGAAGGCAATAGAACCTCTTTTCTGAGATAGACAACAGATGGTCCGACCAACATATTTGTCGATCACTAACAGTGTAAAATTGGTAATATGATTTAGCCTCATAGTTCATTCGTGCATTAAAGAAAACTAACAGGCAAGAATGACTAGATTGACTCCTGGCATATGGTTTCCAAGAAGTGTACCAATCATTCATGTGATCGCAAGTCCAATGAAGGAGAATCACTGTGCCACGAGTGTTGCTGGAAACACTCTTAGAAACATAAATGTTGTACACAAGTAACACAACCGTACATATATTCCTAGCACACACGTTACATCCTAACACTCTTTCCAGGTAAATCTGTTTAGGAACACTAAGAACAACCAAAACAGAACATCAAATTAAAACCTCTAAATCCCATAACAACAAAACCATCAACTTTGATCCTGTGAAGTTCCGAAATACTGATAAATTACTTATAGATAAGACTGATGAAAAATTAAAGGTGACTATGTGGAAGAAAATCATTAACTGGCTTTTATACTTGGAAGCTCCTTTCAAGAACAAAATTCTGAAGTTGCATACAGAACATTAATTTTTGATACATCAGCAATAAAATTATTACATTTTAAACTCGAATGCAATTGAAACAATAATTGAATGAAAATGTTCTTAAAATACTAAATCTAATTATCAAACTGTTAATTCAATATATATTTGTGTGTTCAGTTGGATTAACTAAAAAATATTATGGCTGATTACTTGAAAAGTGCACATCCTTCTTTTTTTGCATGGTTCTATCTGTGCCTTTAAGAGGAACATCTAGATTTGAAGTAAATAGATGAACTGCAACCACGACATTATTATAAACACTGAAAGAACAAAAAGATCTCTCTTCACTTAAAAAACTTGATTTCCATTGAACTCGTGAAATCAAATGACTAGATGACCAAGTATATTGCCTTCGGAAGGATGCTCAAATCCCGAGTCCACAATAGCACGCAGAAGCTCTGGCTTTAAAAGGAAATCTCTGAATCCAGAACTGTGAATTCCAACATAGCCCCTACAAGAAAAAGAAAAAAAAGACAATCAATGAGGAACATAAGAACGATAGAACCATTTATAATCTCTGCCAAGGAAAATAAGAACTGAATATGAACTTTGACAGATCGTTCAGCAAAAGAATAAAAGAACAAAAAAAAATGAACTTTGTAATATCATCAAAATGTGTTGAAATAACACAAGGCAAATGTTATTTTTAGGAGAACAACTTCCTCATGCAAATTTAGTGTAGACCAACTGCAGAGCGGTACAATAAAAACTATATAGCACCAGTTGCATTAATACTCCATACTCAATCTCAGCTGCCCAATAAAACCAATTCACAATATGCTTAAACTCACGCCACATCAAACAATTCCATAGTTTATGCCAGAGTATAATTGTTACTGATAGACAAACACTTGAAGAAGACAAGCGACAAATCAACTTCATTCCAAGAACAAACGCATTCAATTGCGTCTCCAAATTTTTCCATAATAAGATCAGTGGAAACCTAAAAAAAATAAAAGAAAAGAGCAGGCTTTGATTTGAGGAAACAAATCCTTTAAAGATCATTACCAAACATCTTACTCCAACCAACCCACCAGTAAACCTTCACAAAAACAGCTGAGAACTGATATACAAATTTCAGGATAATGTTTTCGTGAATTTTGACACAACAAACAGAGCCTAAACTTGGTGAAAGCAGCTATTGACTGCAATATGCATGACAAAAATAAAAAAGAAAATCAAAAAATATCAACAAGAAAACATTTAAGATAGATTAATCAACTAGCAACAGATTAACAAACAATATACAACCAAATAATATACAAACACAAATATACTTAAACGTATAATCTCACTCACTTCTTCGCGGATTCGCCGTTGACTTTAGCGGTAACGGAGTCCGGGGCTTTTTCATCTTCCTCCTCGTAGTCGACAAGCTCTTCTTCCTCGTAAGCTTCGTTGTCCTTTGTTTCGCCCATTCTATCATATCACATACATCAAAAAGTCTGAGTTAGGGTTTCAAGATTCGATCCGAAAACAGAGATAATCTGGGGTTTTGAGGAAGGTTGTTCACCTTCGGATCTGTGAGAAGGTGTGATTAAGGTTAAGGTTTGAAGCGTCTGCAGAGAAAAATGTTAGGAAAAAAATCGAAACAAAGTGTAGTACAGAAGAGAGGAGACCTCAGCTCGAGAGAGAGAGAGAGAGAGAGATAGGGTTTTGCGATTGGGAGAAGCAGATTAAAACAACCGAAAATGTTTCTATCTGACCTATATATCCTCGGTGTTTGTGGATAATTACAATTAAAACAAGCGAAAATGGTCCTATCTGACCTATATGTCCTCGGTGTTTGTGGATAATTACAACACTTCAGAAAGTCGGCAAAGTTCTTGGGTCTGCGGATTGGGCCTTCCAAACACGAAGTCTACCCCTTTGGCCCAACTTATTGAGCCGAGCAGTTATTTAGTTATGGATGGGCTACAGTTCGTCAACTTTTAAAGGCTATGTGATTTTGGCCCAAGTTAAGGATGAGGTCAGCCTAGGTATTGTGTCGTACACTTCACGGATAACATTTTTCTTTTCTGGACACTTCTCGGACACTCCCTGAACACTCCTCGAAAACGTGTCGAACACTTCGTAATAGTAATGTATATTCAAATATTTTGAAAGGAATTTATATGCGACTCAGTTATGATTAACAATCTGAGCTAAATATATGTATAGGACTATGTTTGTTTATAAGTTTGTTTGGTTCTTAATTGCTTGGTGATAAATTGAAATATTTCTATATTGTAGTCTTTTTTTTGTTGAATAATGAATATATATTAATATATTATATTATTATTTTATAGTTGTATCCTCGTCGTGTATGTGTCTTTTTTTTCTAGAATTTCTTATATCACCGTGTTCGTGTCGTGTTGTGTCGTACCCATGCCCCGTGTCAGTATTCGTGCTTCCTAGATGGTCAACTCAAAGCCCAAAATAATTAGGTGTTCCTTAGTAAATCATCTTTAATATTCTTTTATTATTTTTATTGTAGGTTCATTTAATTTAATCACATGACATTGCAATCACAATATCTTAATCTTTTCTTCGAAGTTCCATCGACAAATTATTTGTAGTTCCCAGATAAGTTCTCATCAAATGCAAACTGAATATGAAATGATAGGATTGTCTGAACTCCAATAGAAGATTTATTTCAAATTTTTGTTTAGATGACCCATCCTTCGCAATTGTCTCAAGACACCAACCATGGCTATAAAATGATAATCACACTAATCAAAATGTCATAATGTGAACTCCAATGTGTATCACTAGATCATTTAAGAGAAGTGTTCTAATTTAGGCCTTGCCCACTTGAAAGCTCATTATTATTAAGTGTCTCGGTAACTATGGAAGTTATCTTCGCTCGAAGAATATCACAATTGTTAGAGGTATAAATATTCAAGTTACAACCCTCTCTAATAGCTTAATTTTTTAGAGTAAATGATGTTTAAACATGGTATCAGAGCCTACTCAGCAGCATGTGTAAAGCCTTGAAGTTAATTTTTATTTGAAATTGCAATTAGTTATGTTTTAAATGTGATAAAGTATGAGAAATTGGTTTAAATATATGTTTTGTGGGTTATGAGACTTTTTCAAAAATTTTGGGATCGGGTGTGGGACCTGGGAGGAGTTGGATGACCCAAAAGACTTTTACGAGTCTTGGGAACTTATATAAGGACGAATATGAATAATTGAGGGATTCAAAAGATAAGTTGTGAAAATAATATATTAGTATGTGATTAATAGAGAGTTAATAGTAACAAGAAGCAAATTAAAAGAAAGAGATAGACTTAGTTGCAAAGATAGTAACTATAAATAGATTTATATAATTTATTTCATCACAAAAGTCAGATTTTCTCTCATCTCTCTCTCACTACAACTTCACCCCAACTTCTCTCTAGAATTTAGATGGCTTAAGGTGAGATTTGAATATTGTTCCAAGTATTCTCCTCATCATTCTCTTCGATTTGATTGGTTCAAAGTTCGATTTGGTGAAGTCTAAAGAGATGGGTGAAACTAGGGTTTGGAATTGGGGATAGCTGAAGAAGAGAAAGTTCTTCTCCTTGCTACGATCTATGTTTCTACGATTCAAAATTCAAATTCGGACGAGTTTGAAGATTTGGTGATTTAGGGCTTGTGAAATTAAAGCTTGGAATTAAGGTAAGGGTATTCTTTCCATCTTATCATCGATTCCTTAGGAATTGATATTGATTTTGAATTGTTTAGCATGTTTAGAAGTGCTCAGAAGTTGTAATTGTGAGTTTTGCATCTTTTCTTATGCTTATACTTATCAATTGAATTCTTACATGATAATTATGATGATATTAATGTTCATTAATGTTGAATAAAAATTTCTTGTTGAAATTGTTGATGAAAAGTATGTTAGAACATATATAAATGTGAACTATATATATGAATTGTATGTACATGCCATATATGTTAACAAGTGAGGATACATGTTGTTCATTAAAATGATTATAGTTGTGGAGACTATGTTGTACATGATGCATGCCACATGTTTGATAAAATGCATGAGTATGTTATTTTTCTATAAAATTGCATTTTGTGAGTATCTTGTGAGATAATTAATGTTGCATTATTATATGCATAAAAAAAGGACATATTTTAGCATGGAATCAAGTGGCTTATGATGCGCTTGGAAATGTGTGATACATTTGAAATTGTATGTGCTGACATATTTAAAATCTGTGTGATTGGTTGTTGATTTTAGGAGGAGGTCAAAAAGCCAAGAAGGGCCCGGAGCCATAGGGTGCAAAACTTGAAACTTGGCCAAGGTGGTTTTGTCTAGACCCTCGGGTTAGTAGCTTGTAAAGTTGGATATCGTGGATAATTGGCTCAATTAGCGATTATTCGGTGGTTCTACGAAAACTCTCACTTTGTGTGATTTCGAGATTTACATAACTTGGTGTTTAAGTCTTGTTATTGAATTGTGATATTCATGATGATGCTTATATGACCTTCCATTAATTAAGTATTGCTGAACATATGATTTGTCCATACATTGGATTAAACTCCCATGAATATGAGCATTGAAGTATGTCATGCAATATATTAGAATGTCATGATTACATTTTTCGAGCATTGGAAGTATGTCATGTAGTATATAGGAATCTCATAATTGCATTTCATGTAGGTCTTGTTGAGTCGATGCATAAGTTGGTTTGAATATCTATATTGGGCTTGTTGGCGTTCACCCCCTACCCCCCAAACATTTTTACAGATAAGTCACCGGTGGTCGACGAAGCTTGAGATGCTAGGATTGAAGGACTCGGCATTTTATTGCAATTCAATGTTATGCCTATGTATGTTATGTTTAGGTATTTATCAAAACTTTGTAATTTGAATATAGATATTGGATAGTATATGTATGAACCATGTTTGGCACTTGAAAACAATTGAAAACGAGACTCAAAACTTATGTATAAATTTGAATTGTTTCCTTTTATATGACGGAGTTATGATTCTCTTGTCGTTTATGCATGCTATGATTTAAATTTGACATACGTAAAGTTATTTAAAATGTTGCATGTCAAGGATGAGAGTAAACTACAAAATTTGACATTTTAAGAACTCTACAGGATTTTCAGTCAAGGGTCTATGATTAATCGTAAACCCCTTTTTAATTAATCAAAATTCTTCGATTAATCATAGACACCATTTTGATTGATCGTAATTTTAAGTGAAAATAGAGGGCAATTCTTGTGTGTTTCAATGGATCCTTCGATACATCTAAGATTGATCGTAGTTATGATTGATCGTAACCTTAATTACGATTAATCATAGTGAGAGTTATAATTAATCGAAGGGTAAGGTTTGATTAATTACACTAAGTAACTATTATGAAATTGATGTTGTAGTTTAAGTACACATATGCCCTAATGAGGGACCCACTTGTAATAGTTGACTTATGTATATACACATATACACGTTATATACATATATGGTTGATAAGCGTTGAATGTTATACATTCTCGCGCCTTTACTTATGTATCTTGATCCCATAGTTGCACATATTGTATAGTTTTTACGTGTTTTTATGCTTTTGGTGATTTCAGGTTCAAACTTAGAATATGGCGTAATTCAATTCCTTTATCAGTTAAATAATGCATTCCTATTTCCTACCATACTTCATGAAAAGTCCACATCAAGTAATAGTGAATGGCGTGTCAACGTCAAAGTCGAAAAGTTAGAAAGTTGAAGATCTGCAGAAGAAGGAAGATCGATGCATCGAAGTCCCTACTTCGATGCATTAAAGTGCCTACTTCGATGCATCGCTCGAACCTGCTGAAGATATTTTTCTGTAGATATTTTCTCCACTTGTCACTTGTCCATTGTCCAATTTTGTTTGGATAAAGCCTTGCACGAAATTTCTATGATATTTTGAGCCTCACATCAGTTATATAGCTAGAGAATATGTAATAAAGAGATATATCACAATTCTTATAATAGAAAACATATATGAGATCATCTCTGTCTATGGAGTGCTTCCAGCCCACCATGATCAACTAATCATTCTCTAGGGTTTTGACAAACTCTAACTTTGTAACTATGTTCTAACTTCAATGAATTGGGGATTTTTATGTATTTTGTGTATATGTCTTTTGCCTTGAGCCTTATATAAATATGAGAACACAAATTCTTCATGTTCATGTGTTGTGATTTATCTTCTTGTCTTAGAATGTTTAAATTCCTCACATGATCTTCAAACACTTATAAGTTTCACAAGAACTACAAGTGATGACTTGAGACTAGTTTTCACTATAACATGCATAGCTAGATTTGCATAGTCCATGCCTAGAGGAAGTGATTTCGCTACAATTAGGGAAGTAGGTAGGTAGGAAAATCAAGTGACGTTGATTTCACTACAAGTAGGTAATTAGGGAAATTATGCTTTTCGAAGATGGATTATAGTATACTAAGGTGTGTGTATTCTTTTGGCGACCTCGTTGTAAGTGGGACTTGTCAACGCATCATTTAGTACACATTTGCATGAATTCTCCCAATTTATTATAAGTACAACATACTACAAGGCTAGCGGGAAACTCTAACCCTAATCCTTTATTTATCTCTCAAACTTTGTATTTAAATTATCTTTTATGCTTTCAAAGTAGAGTAAGAAAACAACCAACACATGGTAGTGATTTAAACAAGAACCAACCCTAAATCTTTAGTGAGTTATACCTATGTAGTCTCTGTGGGATCGACACCCACAACTTAGAGCCCTATCCTTCAATGATTCGTTCTATTACGAGTGGTAAATTTATAAATTGCGAGTAGCGCAACCGCACACAACAGTGGTCATAATCATGCTTTCATGGTTATGAGGTTTTAAATTGATTACGGATCGTAGTATATTCCATAATCACTAACTCCATTTCCCTCGCTCTTAATTGGGTGTCAAAAATCGGGGCATGATAGCTTGATATAAGAGAAACCGAGTTTGAATACCTTGGACGATGGGTTAGGGTTGGACCATATGTGTACTTGAAGTTGTACTTGAACTTGAAGTTATGATGTTTACGTGGAATATACTTACGTGCTTATATGTTGGTGTTGCATACTAAATTATGGAATGACTTAACATAATATTGGTAAGCTTGTTGAGGTTGATTGATTGATTGATTATGTATGTTTTGTAATTAAGTATCTTCTTATTGCCTATGTAGCAAGATGCCACCGAGACGTGCACAAGGACAAGGTGTGAATGTCTCACAAGCATAAACTGATGGGGCACAGTTCATCAGCAAAATGGTCGAAACCATGTGACAGATCGCACCAAAAACTCATGAGGAAGAAGTACAAGTGCAACCTAGAGTGGGCCTTAGTCGAATGATGATTATGATGAGGGAGCATAACAAGTATAGTCTACCCACATATACGGGTGGGTCTGATCCTTTCGAGGTAGATGATTAAATATATAAAAAGCTTTTGATTGCACTTGAGATTGATGGAGACCTAAGGGTAAACATTGCTGAACTTCACTTCTCGGGAAAGGTGGATCGTTGGTGAAAATTTGTTGAGAACATTCGCAATACAGAGACAATGGAGTGGGAAATGTTCAAATGGTTATTTTTCAAGAAGTACTTTCCAACACTGGTGAAAGATTGATTGAAGTATGAATTTATTAATCTCACACAAGGAGATATGAGTGTGATAGAGTACGATACTAAGTTTACTTCTTTGTCTCGTTTTGCCCCTGAGATGGTGGGCGATGAGGAGATGGAGGCAAAGAGGTTTGTGAAAGTACTTAAGAATTCCATAAGAAGGTGGGTATCGATCTTAGACTTAAAGATTTATGCTGCAGTTGTTGAGAGGGCTTTGATAGCTGAAGAGGATGATAAGGATGTCCAAAGAATCCAAGATTCCAAGGGACAGACTCGAAGTGTAGGACCTTATTATATAGTCAGGCAAGGAAGAGGCACATGCGTAACACTTCATTTTCTCAAGGACAACAGATTCGCTTTGCGCCATCAGTGCCCTTACCCACTGGATCCTCACGACCTACGATTGTGGGTCATCAGTGCCAGCAGCCAAGTCACTATAGGACTGAGTGTCCTCACAGGCAAACAGTGGTTTCAGGAGGATAGTGTATTTGTTACTATTGTAGCCAACCCGGTCATCCCAGGGTTAATTATCCCTAGAGACAAGGTTAAAAGAGCAGGACCAAATCACAGTAGTGTTATGCTCAGTCTGTTAGGAATGTATGCCATTTATAGCACCAATTGAGATGTAATGACATTGGCTTATCAAATAAGAATCCGTTTTCTTATCAACAACACTATTTATATTATTATGAATGTTATGTATTGATTTGATTCAAGACTTGAATCGTAGTGTCCATTGACTATATAATGACTTAGTGCGTGTATGGTATGGTTACCAAAGTCGGCACTTATATTGCGTTATCATAAAGTGTTTTGTTCATTAGCAATGGTGGGTGGACTCCCTATTGATAAATGTCACGCCCCAAAATTTGGCCCATCGAAAATCCATCAATCCAAGCTTGAACTCCAGTCGTGAGGTGCCACGCTCGTCTGGTCACTAACCCCATGACCCAGAATGAGCGCGACAAACACAATCTTCTCACCCTCGTCTCCTATCCGGATCACCAAAACCATCTCTCGCGGAAGCTTTACTAACCCACCTTTGGTTCCTATATGGAACACTTGGTTCCTAATCTCACTTTTCATTCTCATAACTCAGTAGAAGCTTAATCTCATGCACACTATAAAGGCATAAGTTCCCTATTCACACTACATGTTCATCCTTATCCCGTACATACTCGGTCACTCCTTAACTAGACCTCAGAACACTGTTTCCCACTTCCTACCAGTTTTGGTCGGCTGATGGACTCCCATCTGTCGGCTGAAAATTGTATAGCAATAGTGTTGACTATATCCATTCTTACCACAAAAAGTACAATGAAGCACATTGGACACAACATTAGCATGCAAAGACTCAACTTGAAGCTTAGGTTGGGTGTTGACAAACTCAAGCTCTTGGGTTTAACAAAAACAATTTGAGAGATGACCTAACAAAACCTAGGTTAGTTTTACCTCCTATAGACTTACCAACACTAATTATGCTATCAAGCTTAATCTGCCCAGAAGTAAATATAATTAATTTTTCTTATTACTTTTTCAATTCAGGCTCAAGAAAATCAATTCTGGCAACAAGAGTATCCCTAATAGAAATAGCTTGACTTACCTCACTTTTGAGAAACTTGAATTTACTTTAAAGGTTTTGAATGACATCTTTTTCATCATCAATCAATTGTTGTTCTGCTCATTCTCTTTCTTCAAAGTTTCTTTTTCTTTTTCAACCTACTCGAACTGCTTAGCTTGCTTTTTGTAAGCTCTTTTGACTTTAACAGTCTCAGTAAACAACTCCTCGAAAACTTTGGACAATTCTTCCTTGGTTGGTTCTTTTCTTTCTTCATCTTCAGAATCATCAAACCCAACTTGACTTAAAGTTATATACTTCTCTGTCTCACCCACATCAGAAGAAGAATCATTAGCAGTATTGTCATTCAATAAAGCAACAAAAGCAAGAGTATCATTCTCAATAGAAGAATCACTATCAGAATTAGAAAAATCAGACTAAAAAATAATAGCTTTCATTGCTTTCTTTTTATCTTTCAAAATTTTCTTTGCACTAAAGTTATTCTTCTTAAGACTTAGACATTGAATAGATGTGTGACCTTTACTACCACATGTCCAACAAATGATTTCAGAATCCTTAAAGTCATCAACTTCTTTTTCCTTCCTATCCTAACCTTTAGATGATGAGCCTTGACTACGAAAATCAGAATGATTTCCTTTCTTACGATTTCTATCTTTTTCATACTTAAGGATCTTCCTAAATTTCCTAGCTAGGAGTGCAAATCATTATCTGAATCATATTCAAAACTTTCAATTTTAAACTTCAGTTGTTGAAGAATTTGAAACATTTGACAAATTTGAAGACTTAAAAGTCTTTAAAGATTTTAAAGCCAATTTTTTTTTATTTATGAAGTTTGAATTGATCCAACTAATTCTGCCACATCTATCGAATTAACATCATTATTCTCATCCAAGGCTTCCAACATAGCTTGAAACCTATCAGGAAGTGACCTCATGATTTTTTTGACAACCTGAAAAGATGAAATTCTTTCACCAAGGTTAGCACAATTTTGAACAATATCATTAAGTTTAGAATAAAAATCAGAAAACATCTCATCTCCATCCATCATAATTGTTTCAAACCTAGTTGTTAGCATTTATAGTTTTGACTTCCTTACTTTGGTAGTATCTTCATGAGTTTCTTGTAAATATCTCATGCTTCTTTCAAAGTGGAACAAGCGGAGATTCTAGCAAATTCAAATGGAACAACAGAATTAAATATAGCATATAAACTCTTGTTATTATTACTAGCATCTTCATGCTCAACATTAGACTATGCTGCCTTATCCTTTACTATAGTTACAATGGTATCACCAGTACTAATGGTAGAGGTAGGAATTGTATATCTATTCTCAACAGACATTCTTACTCTCTCACCTTGAGATACAAGAAATGCTTTCATGCTAGTGTAGACATTAAAAAATTACATGATGGACCCAAAATATAATTTGGGCTTATCTTCAGTTTAGCCCACTTTGGAATGTGGCCCAATGTGTCAGATAATTTGAAGCCCAAACCCACCACAAATAAATGGGTCATAGGCTGATCCAAATTGTCTAAAAATGTCCAAGCCCAATTGAAAATGGGTTAAATGGATAATTATATATATATATATATATATTTATATACATCAAAGATAATTATTATGTATATATTGGATAATTATCACAATTATCATAAAGGATAATTATAGGATAATTATCAGAAGAAAAGAAAGTTACAAATATAGCCTTCCAAAAAGTTTATAAATAGTGGTAGAGGGTGAGGAGAAAGGGTGAGGAGACTCTGATAGAATACTGAAGCTCTGCCAGACTCTATCTTCAATCAACACTTGAAGCTCTGAAAACATACGTTCATCCAACCTTCAAAGCTTTGCAGAAGAACAATAAGAAGCACATTCAAAGTCGTGCCGTTCTTCCTCCACGATTCAACAAATTCAAAGAATCATTAATAAGACTGTTCGAGA
This sequence comes from Cornus controversa, assembly GCA_026545225.1. Lineage (NCBI taxonomy): Eukaryota > Viridiplantae > Streptophyta > Magnoliopsida > Cornales > Cornaceae > Cornus > Cornus controversa. The sequence goes on along the minus strand of CM048846.1, from coordinate 62,707,816 downwards.
TCAAGCTTCTTCAGCCCTCAATCAGAAATTCTCACCGATTTTCTTCAACAACAAACACTTGAAGAGAACTCTCAATAACCCGATTTAAGATCAAGCTCTAGTAGCCTTTGAATCCAGATCACGAAGAAAAAGACTCTTAGAGAAAACTGAATCTTTGCAGAATTCTTCACTCAAGATCCCAAGCTCCAAAGCATTTAAACCTTGAAGGAGAAGAACAACAAGCATATTATTCATGTGTCGTTCTTCACTAAAGTTTCAATCCAATTTAAGATTAAGCTCTAGTAGCCCTTGAATTTGGATCACCAAGGAGATCAGACAACAAACAAGAAAAAGTCGAAAGAAATTGTTGCTGCAATGGCTAACACCAATGTTGCTGCAAGCAGTGACAAGAACACTAGGAACCTGTCAAGTGCCAGCAGCACCTCAGCAGGTCATATGACGCGTAATAAGACCAAAGTAATTGTTTTGCTCAAGAATCAATAAGATTTGGTGAAAACCAATCCTGCTAAAATAATGGATGTGAAAACAAACATGTTAACACCATTGATCCTCAGGGGGCAAAGAATTCTAACGTTGTTTTAGAAACGTCGGTGCCACCACATTCACCCCACTCTGTCTCTGACGCCAACTCTAGCGTTGGTTCACTCCCAAAGTCATTACTTGGGATTTTAGAATAATCGGTCACTTCAAAGAATGTTGGCCCTCAAGGTCTTTCCTATTCAAATATTGTCGCAGCTATGATGACTAGAACAATCTCGGTGGAAGACTAACTGGCAGTGATGGCGCTCATAATCAAAAACCTCATAAAGACTTTTGAAGAGAAGGACTTGCAGATCGCCGCGCTAATGAGTAATCTTGAAATCCAAAATCCTGACGAGTCAACACATCTGCCTACGAATACTTCAAATTCATCTCTTCAAGGTGCCCAATTAAAAGATCATCATCACACATCTGCGTCAGGACATAAGGCTGACGAAACTAACCCTACTTCGCTAGTCGTTTTGTTATCTGTCCAACAATTATAGGATATAATAATAAACACAATCCGAGCACAGTATGGCGGCGCCCCTCAAAGCACTCTCATGTACTTAAGACCCTACACCTAAAGAATTGATAGCTTAAAAACACCAGTAGGATATCAACCGCCAAAGTTTCAACAATCTAATGGAAGAGACAATCCCAAACAACATGTTGCACACTTTGTGGAGACCTGCAATAATGCTGGCACCGAAGGGGACCTCTTAGTCAAGCAATTTGTTCATTCCCTCAAAGGAAATGCATTTGATTGGTACATAGACCTCAAAGTTGGGAGCAGATGGAACAAGAGTTTCTCAACCGCTTCTACAGTACTCACAGAATAGTAATCATGCCAGAACTCACTAACATTAAACAAATGAAGGACTAGCTTATGGTCGACTATATCAACCGCTGGCGAGCTCTAAGTCTTGATTGCAAAGATCGCCTCTCTGAATTCTCAGTAGTTGAAATATGTATGCAAGGCATGCACTGGGAACTTCTCTACATTCTACAAGGAATCAGGCCTCATACATTTGAAGAGCTAGTTACTTGTGCCCATGATATGGAGCTCAACATAACAAGTCCTAGTGCAAAGGCTCTTGCCTTTTCCAATATGTCTGATAACTATCTTAAAGACGAGGGGATTGAGTCCGAAGAAAAAGACGAAATACTTCCTAACTCGGACAATAAAATAGATATATCTTGTGTTACAAGCGTCGTCTCTAAAGACTTATATCAAGAAATACATTATGTTACTTCAGTGACTTCATCTGAAAGTTCTCAGTTACATAAGGCATTGAGTCAAGAAAAACTTGGTAGAAGACTAGACAGACATAGGGTAAACCCTCTATACAAGGCTCATTCAAGCTCTCCTCAAACAACTTCAAATAGAAATGATCAAAAAATTATGTCACATGGAAGCCAAAAGAGAAAGTTCAAAATGAGAATAGTCTTGTAAGGATCTCGCAAGAATCATTGCCTAGAAACACAAGAGTGATGTCCCAAGAGTCACTTTCTCAAACTATCTCTAACAACTAGCAAAACAAAGGTCTCAAACAAGAAAGCAAGGAACATGAACAAAATCATCTACAATCCCAGATGGAACGAGAGGCTCAAAAAATCAAAAGACTAAAGGAAGAAAAAGTGTGGGGACCAAAGCCCGAAGATGCTCTTCTGATCAAATCTCGCAGCAGAATGAAAGCATATTGGGTGAGGTTTAATCCTCCTACATGGATCATGACGAATGAAATATCTCTTCCTTTTGGGTGGGGAGATGAGTTTAAAGAAGATGTTTCTTCTCAAGTACAAGAATAGTATAATGAAGAAACAAAGCAAGAAAAAAATTGCCAAATCGACGCTGAGCTGGTTCACACCTTTCAACACAAGCTTGGACTGTCTCCTGAGTTTTGCAAAGTTAAAGACTAATTAAAGCTAAAATGCTCCCTGATACAAGCCTAAACTATCGATGATACTCTATGACACGAGTATAAACTGTCTAAAAAAAAACTCCTTGACATGAGTATAAACTGTCTACCAAAAAAAAAATAGCACTTTTTGACACAAGTATAAACTGTCTACCAAAAAAAAACTCCTTGACACGAGTATAAACTGTCTTCCAAAAAAAAAAAACACTCCTTGATACGAGTATAAAATGTTTATATGAAAAAAAAATCATAATCACTCCTTGATACGAGTATAAACTGTCTTTACAAAAAAATAAATATATATTTTGAACTACGTAAATGACTTGATTCCTCTTTGAGGGTACATAGGCAGCTTAGAGCTTCATTCTAATTTCAGTCAACCCAAAATAAATAAATAAATGTTTTGGCCTGCCACCAAGATATTGACGATGTCTGTCGCATTGTGGTGACTAGGTCTGCTATTAAGATGTTGACGACGTTTGCCGCACCATAGTGACTTGGTCTACCGCCAAGATGTTGACGATCTCTGTCGCACTGTGGTGGCTTGGTTTGTCGCCAAGATGTTGACGATGTTTGCTGCACTATGGTGACGTGGCCTGCCGCTGAGATATTGACTATGTCTGCCGTATTGTGGTAACTTGGTCTGCCGCTGAGATATTGACGATGTTTGCCGCACCGTGGTGACTTGGCTTACCACCGATATATTGTCGATGTCTGCCGCACTGTGGTGACGACTTGACTCACCGTTAAAATATGTTACCAGATGTTTGTTGCACTGTGGTGACTTGACTTGCCGCGAAGATGTTGAAAGCACCCGTCACGTCGTGTTAATGTGGCCTGTGGAGCAAAATGACCAACCAGTGAGGTTCCTGCATCAAGTGTAGTTCCTTTCTCCGTGGCATTATTCTCTCATTCTAAAATGGTTACGGTGTTTGCCTTAAAGCTTTTAAAAAAAATCATGATTAGTAGAAGTCAAAGGTTGTTTACCTGATAAGAAAAAAAAGTGTGAGAATAATTTAACCAAAAAAAAAAAGTGTTCGAAATGGACTAACAAAAGTGTTCCAAAGGAACAAAAGTGACCCCGAAAGGCACTAAGAAACCTCCAAAGGGATGATGAAGTGATCCCGAAGGACACTAAGGGACCCCGAAGGGACGATGAAGTGACCTCGAATGGATAATAAAGTGACCCCAAAGGGACGATAAAATGACATTAAAGGACCCCGAAGGGACGGTAAAGTGACCCCAAACAGATAATAAAGTGACCCCGAAGGACACTAAGGGACCCCAAAGGGACGATAAAGTGACCCCAAAGGGACGATAAAGTGACCCCAAAGGGCACTAAGAGACCCCAAAGGGACGGTAAAGTGACCCCGAAGGGCATTAAGGGACCTCGAAGGGACTAATGAATGGCTTCTAAAACTCTAAATTTTGATAGAAGCAATTTGACCTGCAAGAATTAACCAAAAAAAAAAAACTTTGAAGTTTGCAAGAGAAGAGTTGAGTGACTCGCGTAAAGTTGTCTTGCTCAACGAGTTCAATGGATCTGTATATTTTCGGAGGCAACACAAAGCTCAAAAAGAGCCTACAAGTAGAAGCTGATCTAGAAAAAAAATAATTCTTTTTGAAATTCAGCCGCATGTATACTTGGTAATACATGAAGCAGTCCAAGAGAGATGGTTTGGTGTTGTAATAACTTTTCATGAGGTCTCAGGATCAAAAATTGTAAGTAGTATAAAAATCTTTATATTATTTTTACACATCCAGTTGCCTGCCATGTCATTGTCCAATTAGCATTCAATGACTAGTCAGTTGCCACGTCACTTCTTGCCACATCAGCAAAAAGAAAAAAGAAGTCAGTACAGCGCGTGGAAAGAAAGAAAGAGGAGAAGAAAAAAAAAGTCAGTACAACATAGGAAAGAAAGAAAGAAGAGAAGAAAGAAAAAAAAAAGTCAATACAGTGCGGGAAAGAAAGAAAGAAGAGAAGAAGTAAAAAAGAAAAAGAAGTCAACGCGTGAAAAAAAGAAGAAAGAAGATAAGAAAGAAAAAATAAAAATAAAAAGAGAGAGGCAGCGAAAGAAGAAAAGAAAAAGAAGGTGGAAAAAAGAAAAAAGAAGAGAAGAAAGAAAAAAAGAAAAAGAAAAAGAAAAAGAAAAAGAAAGAAGGCAGTGGAAGAAGAAAAGAAAAAGAATAAGACAGTAAATATAGAAAGAAGGGAAGAAAAAAGAAAAGAAGAAAAAAAAAGAAAGAAGGCAGTAGAAAAAAGAAGAAAAAAAAAAGAATAACTTATCGTTGCTGGAGTTTAGGGGATTTCTCTCAATTATCTCTGATGTGAAGAGTCTGAAGCGTATGTTACATATATATATAGATGCGGATTAATCCTATTTGCCATTGAATTGTCAAGACTACAATTCAGTTTGAACATGAAAAACCACCAAATCCTATTTCAGATTGGACAAGAAAAAAAATCATATTTGCAATAGAATCCTCAAGTCTTCAATTTAAAAATCTTATTTGTAATAGGATTCTAAAGTCTTCAATCCCGCTTGGACAAGGGAAAAAAATCTTATTTGCATTAGGATCCTCAAGTCTTCAATTCCGCTTGGATAAGGAAAAAGTCCTATTTGTAATAAGGTTTTCAAGACTCCAATTCAACTTGACAAAGAAGACATCCTCTTTGCAATTGGATTTTTGCAAGAAAATTTTTTTTTGTGAAAATTAAATATTTCAAGTCCCGCTTAAGATACATAACAAACTTAATATAGCGCGAGACTTAAAATAAGAGCAATTTGTAGACATTAAAAAATTACATGATGGACCCAAAAAATAATTTGGGCTTATCTTCAGTGTAGCCCACTATGGAATGTGGCCCAATGAGTCAGATAATTTGAAACCCAAACCCACCACAAATAAATGGGTCATGGGCTGATCCAAATTATCTAAAAACGTCCAAGCCCACTTGAAAATGGGTCAAATGGATAATTTTTTTTATATCTATATATATATATATATATCATCAAAGATAATTATTATGTATATATTGTATAATTGTCACAATTATCATAAAGGATAATTATCAAAAAAAAAGAAAGTTACAAATATAGCCCTCCAAGAAGTCTATAAATAGAGTTAGAGGGTGAGGAGAAAGGGGGAGGAGACTCTGATAGAATATTGAAGCTTTGCCAGACTCTGCCTTCAATCAACATTTAAAGCTCTAAAAACATACGTTCATCTAACCTTCAAAGCTTTAAAGAAGAAGAACAACGAGCACATTCAAAGTCGTGCTGTTCTTTCTCTACGATTCAACAAATTCAAAGAATCATCAACAAGACATTTCAAGATCAAACTTCTTCAGCCCTCGATCAGAAATTATCACCGATTTTCTTCAATAACAAACACTTGAAGAGAACTCTCAATAACCTGATTTAAAATCAAGCTCTAGTAGCCCTTGAATCCGGATCACGAAGAAGAAGACTCTTAGAGAAAGCTGAAACTCTGCAGAATTCTTCACTCAAGATCCAAAGCTCCAAAGCCTTTAAACCCTGAAGGAGAAGAACAACAAGTATATTATCCACGTCCCATTCTTCACCAAAGTTTTAATCTAATTCAAGATCAAGCTCCAGCAGCCCTTGAATCCGGATCACTAAGGAGATCAAATCAGAGGAGTTTATCTTTCTTTTGTAAAGATTTACAGAGGATGTAAACCAATATTTCTTGAAATTAATAAATTTGATTTATTTGTCCGCGTGTTTTGATCTTATTTCCAGACTTGAAATTTGTGTGTATAACGAAACTTCCTAAAAGTATAATTTAAACCATCAAACAAAGGAGCTCCCTGAATCGATCCACCATCTTTTATACTAGATTCCATGATGATTTTTGAAAACAAACATACTCTTTGATTTAAAAATTACTTTGCAAGGAACTACTCACAAATTAGAGAACACTACTCTAATACCAATTGTGAGTTGCGTGGTGTGGAAGCAGCTACGAAAGCTTGATTTAAAACCTAGAGGGGGATGATTAGGTTTACTCGCTTCTTGCTTAATTTTTTATATTATCCAATTTTAAGTTCAATTAAAATCTAAGAAATCCAAGAAAACAAGTAAATAAAACAAAGTGCAATAAAGTAAAAAATGCACCAGATACTTGAAAACCCAAATCGGGAAAAACTATGGGTGAGGCTTTGTAGCTCTGGAGAACCAAATCCACTCTCGTCAAAGCAAAGTACAATAGACTATGTCCCAGACTCACACCCACTCCACTCTAACAAGAACTTGATGCGGAATAACTCAGACTTACTATTGCGGCTCCTTTGTCCAATTGCTGCAGAATTCCAGCTAACGTCAAAATCCTTATAGAATGGTAACTGGAAGAACATAAACACTCAGCAAGTATTATGTCCCCATTGTAGTGCAATCTTCTTCTCCTTCCTCACCAACGAACAGTTGTAGAAGAAACCAATCCAATAACCTAATCAATAAGAAATATTTGAAGTAGTCTTCAAGCGATTGATCAAGTAAAGAGGATCATCCTAAATCACTCAGTGAATATGTGTGTGCTCTCAAAAATATAAACAGAAAATCAAAGTTCTCTATTAAAAAATATCTCTATGCTTTCTCTTTCTAAAATATCTTTTTGATGCGTATTGAAAGCTTCGTGAAAGCACACCAAGAAAAAAATCATATGAGGTTTTTATAGATGTTAAAAACCCTAACTTTCCTTTAAAAAAAAGTTAAAAATCAATAGGAAACTAGTCCCAGAGTTTAAGAAAATTTCACAGTCAAATTTGGGTCAAAACAGGACACTACAAATTAGAAATCCAACACCTGAAGCCTTGGAGCGGTCCAACCTTCACTTGGACCAGTCCAAGGCTTCTACCCTTTAGGTTCTGAAGTCCTGAGACTTCATGGACTAGTCTAGCTAAACCTTGGACCAGTCCAACCTTAAATATTTTGAAAAATAGCCCAAAAACCCTAGTTTTCAAGGTCAGAACCTCCAGATTTGAAATATATGTGTTCTCACCACTTTACCTAAACTACGTGACTTCTATACTTGATCAACGATGCCCTCATGCAATTGAAACCATCTGGAAATTCAATCGATCAAATCCTTGTACAGATCATTGATGTCTTCTTTCGAAGATTCAAGCTTCATCCTTTTGACGAATTTTTGAAGTCCTGAGACTTCATGGACCAGTCTAGCTAAACCCTGGACCGGTCCAACCTTGAATATTTTAAAAATTAGCCCAAAACCCCTACTTTTCAACTTTCAGCCGCCTGAAAGTGTCGATCTATATATAGCTGCTTCACTCTCTTCTCATTTTACGAAAACCCAACCCTAGCCTCTACAACTCCTCTTTCGCCCCAGAATTCGCCTCTGTCTTCTCTCTCTCTAATTGGTCTCATCTCCTCCATTTAACCTCATTCTTCCATCCCCCATTCCTCTTCACTCCTATATCTCACCATGCCTTCACGCTCATTCACAAGGAAACGCTCAACTGTGCGACTGACAGAAGAGAGACGCACCAAAGGGAGACATGAACCCGGCAAGAGTTCGACTCCTCTTGTGGCACCCAATCTCAGGCTATTTATATCCCCTGAAATCAAAGCAATATATGAAAAGGATTTCATCAACAAGCATGTGGCCAGAGGTAAGATTATTAATCCTACCACTTGTGCTAAACATCATTTGAATACCTATGCTTTGTTCAATACCATCGGGTGTGGAAAATTTGTTTCACTTCAAAAACCTGCTTACCCGAAGCTTGTTAGAATATTTTATGCTCACTTGGAGGAAGACAGAGACTTTATAGAGTTAGTCTCATTTGCCAAAGGAAAGAAAATCCCCTTTTCAAAATCAGAACTAAGAACTTACCTAGGAATTGCCAAAGGAGACTTTCAATTTTTTCAAACACACAACTGGGCATATGTTCATGGTTTTGATCCACTCACTGCTGTCCGACAAATTTACAATGATCAATCTATCACAAATATTGGGCGATTGTATGCGAATAAATTAACATTTGAGGCTAGACTTTTGCACAATATAATTACATACGCTATTTTGCCTAAGTCTGGTGGTCGTTCAGATGTCACTTGCATGGAAGTTTTCATTATCTGGTGCTTGCTCAATGGAAAAAAAATTGGATCTTGCCCATATCATTTATCACCACATGATAGAGAGCAAAACCAAGCCAACTCAGTGCTACTATGCCTTGCCCCTTACACGAATCTTCGAGGCACACCAAGTGGATCTTGCTGAGGAGGAATCTTGGACTGTTGGACAGAAAGATTTTTTAAATCATATAACCCTCCATCTTATGAAAATGGAATAAGATGCCAATAAATACTGGCATTGTCCTAGAGGTGAAGTTCCTGTCCTTGGTGAAGATGAAGAAGAAACTGATGATAATGAGGAAGAACAGGAAGAAGCTGAGCACTTTGTGCCTATGCCTACGGATGCTCCACTTCTCATGGATGCTCACTCCTCAACATTTCTCGTAGGACCAAAGAAAAAGTGGACACCTTGAGCAATGATCTTGTGCAATTCAGGACTGAGTACCAAGAGGATTCAGAGGCCATTAGGAAATAACTTTATGACATCACTGCCAGGCTAGCTGATATTCAGCATTTCTTCTCCATTCCTCCTCGCTCTTCGACACCATGACATCAGTTCTACCCCTTCTTTTTGATGTTGCCAAAGGGGGAGAAAAACATATGATGATGTGTTAATTTATGGATGGAATTAGTTTAAGGTTTAGCCTTTATGATCATTTGAATGTCATTATCCTCTTGATTGAACTTAGACATTTTATGTTGACTATTATGACTTTTGAATGAACCTATGGCATTTATTATGAATTTTTACATCCATTTTTTTTAATGCCTGATGTCTCTTTATGAAATATCTTTCAATATTATATCATGATTATGCTTATGCTTATTCTTGCGAATTCAATGATGATTGTGTGATGATTAATGCATACATGAGTTGCATTATGAATGCTATGAGAATTCAATGATATAACTTATGATGATTGATGCTTAAAGGAGGATGTGATATGATTGATGGTTTATTGGTTAAGTTATGGTTATTCTTTTTAAATGAAAGCATATCGATAGGGGGAGATTGATTATCTCTATACATAGATATCATGATCAATGTGCCTATCTTGAATTTACATTTGAAACATGACTTATGAGCTTACAAATGCATATACCATGTAAAGACATGCTAAAATTGTCATTTCTTCAACATTGTGTTCAAATTGTGCATATTGATAGGGGGAACATTTTTAAATGCAACTCCACATTTGCTTAGAACACATCAATGATTTGTCACCATCAAAAAGGGGGAGATTGTTGACCCAAAGGTTTTAACCTAAGGGCAATTCAGTAATTTTGATGATAACAAATCATTAATGGTGTTAAACACTAACATCTAAATTGAGTGATTGCTTAGGATAATTGTCACAAACAAAGAAAGCATTCACATTGTGGAATGATCATGAAAGGAGACAATGACATGAGAGAAGCATTCTTTGAAGAAGAAGGAAGCACCTTAAAGCTTCAAGACATATTCAAGCATGATGAAATGGGGTAGTTATAGTTTGGTGAGAGATAGGACTTAATTTGTCAAAGTTATTTTTGAATAACTTGTTTGAAGCTCACTTGCATTGCATGACTATGATGCATCCTCACATATATCATCTTTGGTCATTTGATCATTAAGAAATTGTCTTAAAGCCTTAGGGATATTTTTTAAAGATCAAAAGTCTTTCCTACACCTTATTGAAAATCTCTTTAAGACTTGTTAAATTTCAACTTACTGAAAGTCAACTTTCAGCTTGCTGAAAGTACAGTTTTAGCTTGCTGAAAGTGCACTTTCAGATGACTGAAAGTGGTTTTTCAAGCGACTGAAAATGTACTTTCAGGCGACTGAAAGTGACAGAACACTTTGATATTTGTAGAGCACCCTTTCAGCTGACTGAAACCTTATTTTCAGTCGTCTGAAAGTAGCTGAATTTGAATATAACGGCTAGTTCAGTGCATTTAATGCTCACAACTACCTTCCAACAGCTATATTTCTCAAATGCTCTATATATATTGATATGCTCTGCATTTATGTAGATACACCAACACTCTTGAGCTTTTATTGAGCAACATTCATTGTAATCTACCATCATTCAATACACTTGATCTTCAAACTTGTGATTCAACTTTAACTATAGTATTGAGAGCTTGAAATTGTGTTTTCTTCTTTGAGAGACATTCTTTGTATCACAAATTCTGTTCTACATCAGTTGTAAAGGGTTGTTGAACCCTAGAAGACTAAGTGAAGAAGTTCACTTAGCAAGAAGGAGCTTGTGTTTTCCATTGTAAGGGTTTGCTCTCCACCGACAAGGAAAAGCCATAGTGGATTGGGGAAAATCTCAAGAGGGATCTTGAGTCGTGGAGTAGGAGTTTCCGAACCACGCTACATCCTTGTGTTGATTGTGTTTGAATCTCTCTATCCCTAACTTTTTGTTTATTGTGTTTGTTTAATTCTTTCATTATCTCATTTTTCATTGCATATCTTTTTAATTCTGGGATTTAATTTTATTGTTTGCCAAAGACCCTATTCACCCCCCTCCTTCTAGGGTCATTACTTGAGTAACAACAGAGACCTCCCCTCTATCTTTTATAATCTCACTTACCTCCCTTGACAATGACAACCATCCAATGGAGTTACATTAATAAGTGATTTTATAATTTTGACCATGAATTATATATTAATATTTACAAACATTTATAGTTGAAACCAAAAGACTAAAATGTCCTAGCTCTTTTATCTAATTTAAAGAGACCGAGTGAGAGAGAGACCTAGAAACTCTAACATCAAACTAGCCATTTTCGTGGTGCACTCCTTCCTCCAATACATCCTCCTCTTCGCCCCCGTTCTTCCTTACACATACCCAATTAACAATGAAGCCGAAACCACCACTCTGATCATCAAACCAATCACAATATTGGCAATAACACATGAACTCAATCTAGAAGGTCCCAAGATTAAGCTATCTAAAACCATGAATACGAAGTGAAAGGAGTCCATCGTAGAGGTACCAGATCGATGTTGTTAGAGACCCATTGAGCAAATTGTTGCCCAAATTGATATCTCTCTTAAGACCCAAATCTTTCGCTTTCGTATATAACAGGAGCTTCTTGAACAACTAACCAAAGTCGGGTAAGCCAATATTAACTGAAAAATTTCTCTTATGACTACTAATCGATTCAAAGGCTCATCTTTTGCTAAATTGTTGCTTAGAAAGGTGAAAGTTGAGTAAACCTAGATGGCTTCTAGAGGTGGATTAACCGTAGATTGCATTAATTTGTAGAAATTAGAGGTAAAAACAGAGAAATAAAAAATTGGGGTAGGAAGTGAGTCTAAAAGGTGTTGTATCGACTGGTTTAATGCGAGTTCATACTCTTTGTGAATTGCTATTTATCTTTGAGATCTATCAGATTTGGTAGCAACGGTGAAAGAAATTTCAATGGAGGCCAAGAAGAAATCGTAGACGGTATCGGATGTGGGTGCGTGGGCAATGTTGCGAGTTATGTTGGACTCATCATGGCCAACAAGCAATAAATGAATATAAACCTGAAACAAAGAACAAAGCTTTGTCAATGGCAGGAGTAAGCAACAATTTTTGGCATACATACATACATACATACATATCGACACATACATACATACATACATACATATATATATATATATATATATATATATGCCAATAAAAGAATGTTAGACATGTAATTTTAATTTGGTCAATGAGGGTATATATGTCTTTTCAAGTATCAGAAGGGCAAAACTGGACATATAATTTTTTTCCATAACTGACGTCACACATTCTGCTTGTCTCCATTAGGCATTGTTAGAGCAGGGGAGGAATCCGTTACATACATAACAACTTCAAGGGAAGATATTGGGATATTGAAATATAGAGGGAAAGTAAATATTATATAGGTAAACCTCATGGGAGGTAGTGATATTTACCCTTTTTTTTTTCAAAAAATGAAAGGAAATGTTTGATTGGTTCAAATTTTCAGATGAACAATTTTTTTTATAAGAATCGGAAAGGAAAACATAGTTTGGTAGTGTAGCAAGAAAAAATACCCAATAAATCAAGGTGACACGTGTAAATGACAGCTCAAAACACACTAGGCTGCCAGATCACCAAAAGTGGCCACCATCCGAGTCAGCAATCATTTGGCGACAAAAACGCAATGGAAGATCTACACTCTCCGTTAAGATGCACATTTAGACATTAATTCACTGCAGAAATCATGGCATAAGTTAAGATAGCTAATCAGTTAGAAGTAAGGGAAGAATCAAATCCTCCAGGAACTGTGGAACAATCACAGGCATAATAAGTGTAACCATGGAGACTATATAAGAAGAGAAAATGTGAAGGTAAAGGTAGGCTTCAAGGGCAAAAGAAAAGAGAGAAAAATCTTTTTAAGTGTAGTGTCAGTTTTTTTGTATTTACACTTTGGCGCCATCTGTGGGAAACGACATACTCAGAAATTCCTTAGGAATTTATGTCATTATAGCTACATTTCGGAACTATAGTAGGAGATCAATCACCTATCCACAACCAAACGATGCAGCAAAATCTCACACATGAACATATCTTGCAAGAAATGCGAGAATAATTGGAGGAATCTAACCGACATAATGATTTACTCCAGGAGAAGATAGCCTGACTCATAGGAAAGCAGCTCGAGAGTTCCTCGCCTGGCTGACAGAGCTCTAAGGAGCACGACTCCGCTCGGGAGAGAGAACAAAATCCCGATCGACTGGAGTCTCTTGCCCTAAGATTGAATGTCTAGTTCGATGCAATCATCGAACAACTAGAAAAGGTCAATGCCGATATCAAAGACCTAAAAAACCAGACTCCAATGGATCTGGCAACTCAGGTGACTAGCAACGTAGTACAGTCTCCCTTCACAGAACAGATACAAAAATCCCCGAACTCAAGGAAGTTCGTATTTCCAAGCTTCACCACCTTTGATGGGATGACCAACCCCGTCGATCACCTCTTCCACGTACAACAAAAAATGACGCTACACGTTGAGGACGAGAGCCTCATATGGAAAGTCTTTCCGACCAGCTTGACGGGAGCTGCTTTGACTTGGTTCAAACAACATCCGTCAGATACGATACCCAGTTTCACAAAGCTGTGCAAACTCTTCATCGCTCAGTATATCGGTAACCAAAGACAGAAGAAAACCATATCGTCTCTCTTTACTATGAGATAGTCGAAAGGGGAAACTCTGAAATCTTTTATGACTAGATTCAATCTGAAAATGTCCCTGATCGATGGTTGTGACCAAGCCTTAGCTGTAGTGGCCTTCAAGGTGGCTATGATCCCTGGCTCCAAATTCCATTCCTCCTTGGTCAGAAAACCCCCAAAACCATGGGAGATCTGAACGCGAAGGATCAGGGATACCTCAGTCTTGAGGAAGACGAGGCGCTGCACCAGCAGAGATCGGCCCTAATAAACATCAACACCCAATCCAAAGAAAAGGGGAATATACTGAAGGGCCATCCCTCCTGTCTCGATGAAACTTGAGAAACAACCTCGATTTGAAGAAAAACCCCCTCTAAAATGTACTCTGGCCAGGCTTTACCAAGAAAACAAGGGCAGAGGCATATTCCGAACGCCGCCTCCCATCCCGATTCTAGTCAAGCATAGAGACAGAAGCAAACACTGCGCCTTCCACTAGGATCACAGATACACCACCAACGGGTGCCAAAATTTGAGGGGACAAACAGAGGCAATCATAGCCAAAGGAGGGATAACTGGATATGTGGCAAATGAACATTTCGATCAGAATGAACACGAGAACCTCGAGCGCAGAGGAAACCCGAATTTGAATCTAGTCAGAATGATCAATACCATACATGGTTATTCAACTCGAGAGGATCAAGGCACGAGCAGAGGACAATAACTTTATCTGTAACAGCCGCGCAGAGGACACTGAGAGAGAAATTTGTAATAGTAGAAGTCCACTTGTCATAGAATCTCATTATGGGGAGAGGATAGATCCACAGAATGCACGGAGTGTTGTCAACCCTACAACAGGTGATGAGGTGTTTAACTCCAAATGGGAAAGGGACAGTGAATCTCCTCGGTGACCAAGTAATAGCAAAGGAGTGTTATTCGTTGACGATCAAGCGCGCACTGAAGGAGGAATGAGTCAGCACAGGAACAGACATCCAATAACAATCACAGAAATTTGGCATATTCGAGGAAGACGAGAGCTCAGCTCATCCCGTAGAACCACTCCAAGTGGTTCAACTCGGGAATCCAGAAAAGAATAGAGTACACAAATTAGGACACTTCTGCAGGAAGAAGAAAGAGATGAAATAATCAACACGCTTAAAAAAAATGGATGTGTTTGCCTAGAGCCATTTCAACATGCCCCGCATTAACCCCGCTCTGGCAGAACATTCTTTGAACGTCGACCCCACGAGTATCCCTATGAAACAGAAGCAGAGGGGGTTCGCCCTAGAGAGAAACAAGATAATCGCTGAAGAAGTTGGTCGATTATTACAGGCATGCGTTATTAGGGAGGTGAGATTTCTAGAATGGCTCTCGAATGTGGTGGTAGTGAGAAAGAAGAATGGAAAGTGGAGAGTGTGCATCAACTTCACCAACCTAAACAGGGCATGCCCAAAAGATTGTTACCCACTTCCAAAAATATACCAGATGGTAGATGCTACAGCTGGGTATGAGCGATTAACTTTTTTGGATGCCTACTCGGGCTACAATCAGATCCCGATGAACCAAAGGGATGAAGAGAAGACGTCATTTATCACCGAATGAGGCATTTACTGCTACAAGGTAATTCCCTTCGGATTAAAAAATGCCAGGGCAACATACCAACTAATGATCAACTGAGTTTTTAAAGATCAGATCGGAGATACGATGGAGGCTTATATTGACGACATGGTGGTCAAAAGTAAAAGGAGACAGGATCACCTAGAGCCTTTGTAGGATGTCTTCGGAGTTCTCAGAGAACATCACGTGAAGTTAAATCTAATGAAGTGCTCGTTAGAAAAAGTTAAATCTAATGAAGTGCTCATTTGAAATTTCATTAGGACAATTCCTCGGACACATGGTTAGCCAAATTGGAATAGAGATGAACCCATTGCAAGCATCGACACTGATCCAAAGTTTAGTACCAAAGACCCACAGGGAGGTACAAGTCCTAACCGGCTGAATTGCTGCTCTAAGTCGATTCATATCTCGCCCATCGGACAAATACAAACCATTCTTCGATGCCATCAAAAAGAAAGGAAAAGGTGTATGGGGAAAAGAACAGTCAAAAGCATTGAAAAAGCTGAAGGAATACATGACTGCAACACCGATCCTTTCGATCTCGAAGCCCAAAGAAGCATTGTACTTATACGTGGCAGTTTTAAGAATATCCATGAGTGCTGCACTAGTCCGAGAAGAAGATAGGAGGCAACAACCGGTGTATTACTCTAGCAAGATAATGACTGACATAGAACACAGATACTCAAAAGTAGAGAAATTGATCCTAGCCCTCGTTCATGCAAAAAAGAAATTGAGACACTACTTCGAATTCCATCAAATAATCATCCCAAAAACTTTACCACTCAGAACAATCCTCAGCAAACCAGATATGACTAGGAGATTGATGAAGTGGGCCATGGACCTTAGCGCCTACGACATCTGTTTTGAACCCAGAACGGCTAGAAAGGGTCAGGTGTTGGCGGAGTTCCTATTGGAATATGATGAACCAGAAGAAGAAGAGGAAGAGGAAGATCATCCAACATGGGAAACCTACGTGGATGGATCGTCTAACCAAACAGGGTCAGGAGTAGGAATCAAAGTCAGAACTCCAAACGGTACTATCCTGCACCATGCATTAAGGTTTAATTTCAAAGCATCCAACAACGTGGCAGTGTACGAGGCTATTCTCGTGGGGTTTCGATTGGCGAAGTCATTGCAGATAAAGAGATTATCCATCTTTAGTGATTCTCAATTAATTGTGAATCAAGTTAACGATGAATACTAGGCGAAGGAAGATAAAATGAACGCCTACCGAGAGGTAGTGACCGAGGGATTAAAAGAATTTGATAAAGTAAAATTTAGTCACATTCGCGGGAAAAGAATGAGGTGGCTGATCGATTAGTTCATTTAGCCTCACGTGCAGACGAATCTTTGACTAGGGTGTCTTCCATAGAGGAATTGAATGAGCCGAGCATTACAAAGCCACATGAGCTAAATGGATCTGATTGAAGCGTATTTGAAGAATAGGATCCTTCCCGAATGAAAAGAAGAGGCTAAGAAACTGAGAATGAAGTCAGCCAAGTATTCCATCGTTAACGGTCGCCTTTACAAGAGGTCTTACTCAGGACCATTGCTACGATATTTGACATCATCAGAAGCTAGAAAAGTCTTGAAGGAAATCCATGAGCGAGTTTGTGGGAACCATTCGGGAGGAAAGTCATTAGCTCACAAAGCTCTGATGTTAGAATATTTCTCACACATGTCACATGACACATCAGAGTACTCCAGGAATTGCGACAAATACCAAAAGAATGCGTAGTTGCTGTAGCAGCCTTCGGGAAATCTGAATCAGATAACCAGCCCATAGCCTTTTGCCCAATGGGGGATGGACATAGTGGGCCCTCTACTGATCGCAGCACAAAAAAAAGAAGTATGTCCTTATGGCCACGGACTATTTCACCAAGTGGGTAGAAGTAGAGGCTTACGCCTCGATAACACATTCATAAGTGGAGAGGTTCATCTGGAACAATATTATATATCGCTTCGGTATCCTAACGTTAGTAATCATGGACAATGAGAAAAATTTAGAGAACCAGTTTACTCAAAGGTTCTTCGTAAAGTACGGGATAAATCAAAAGCTTTCCTCAAGATCGTACCCTCAATGAAATGGGCAAGCTGAAATTATGAACAAGACCATCTTTACTAACATCAGAAATAAGTTGGAAGAAAGAAAAGGTCATTGGCTAGAAGAACTACCAAATGTATTGTGGGCCTACCGAACCACACCTGGCCGACCGACAGGGAACACTCATTTCAGTATAACATATGGAATGGAGGTAGTGGTGCCAGTCGAGCTCGGAGTCCCCACCCTAAGAAATGAAACATTCGAAGAGTAAGAAAATAATTAGCAGATCGAGCATAACCTGGACTTGCTTGAAGAAAAAAGGGAAGCCGCATATATCAAATTGGTCGTATACCAACAGAATCTTTGCAAAGCATATAATAAAAAGGTCAAGCCTCGAACGTTTAAACAGGGAAATTAGGTGTTGTGAAAAGTGATCGACAACACTAAGGAGTTGAATGCAGGCAAGCTGGCAGCAAAATGGGAAGGTCCATTTGAAGTAATTGAAGTCATCGAGAAGGGAGCTTATAGGCTACAAAGGGTGTACAGCGACAGGCATTGTCCAAAAACCTTGGAACACAATGCACTTGAAAGGTACTATGTATGAACCCCTGTATGCGTCTTTCTTTCCAAATTCAATAAAACTTGTGAGATCTCACATCAAATTATTGGAAACCTTCTCTCGAATTAATATACTGAATTTCACACACAAACCATAAAGGCAGTTGGATTGTGCAGCGAAATAGAATTCGCTATGCAATCCTACTATCTTGCCCGTTTTTAGTTTTTTGAAGAGCCTCGACATGACCAGCCGAGCAATACAAAAGGTTAAAATTGGCTAAGGCATGATTAGCTGAATGCCAGATATGAATAAAAAGACCTCAGCATTGCTAGTCGAGAGTCTCCAATATTTAAAATTGGCTAAGGTATGATTAGCCGAATGCCAGATATGAATAAAAAGACCTCGACATGGCTAGTCGAGAGTTTCCAATAATTGAAATTGGCTAAGGCATGATTAGCCGAACGCCAAATATGAATAAAAAGACCTCAACATGGCTAGCCAATAGTCTTAAACCATTTAAATTGGCTAAGGCATGATTAACTGAATGCCAGATATGAATAAAAAGACCTCAACATGGTTGGTTGAGAGTCTCAAACGACTCAAACTGACTAGGGCATGATTAAGCCGAACGATAGAGATGAATAAAGATACCCTGGTCTGACTAAACAAACGTTTACTTAAAGTTTGACCAACAGAATGTCAGACTTCTCAACACGTTAAGCCTAACAGACGCTAAGGGTGGCTAACTGAATACTGAGGTGATAGTTAAGAGCACAACTGCCAAACGAATAAAGTCAATTCTGGCTAAACTTGAGAAGGTAGCAAAAACATACAAATATGAAAGGAAGACTATCTTTTCATTAATAATTCATTTCAAAATACAAATACTCTTATGAGGGGAGTAAGAAATGAAGATACAAAAAAGAGGTTGAAAAAGGAAAAACTTATAAAT
Source organism: Cornus controversa (assembly GCA_026545225.1). Lineage (NCBI taxonomy): Eukaryota > Viridiplantae > Streptophyta > Magnoliopsida > Cornales > Cornaceae > Cornus > Cornus controversa. The sequence goes on along the minus strand of CM048846.1, from coordinate 62,688,934 downwards.
CATTTACGGGAGGAGCAGGATCGACAGAGGTAGCCGAGGTATCAACTGGTTTTTGAACCTCAGCCTTAGTGGTCTCAACAATACGCCAAATATACTGGAGATCTCTTTCTCTTCATCACCTTCATCAGGATCCTGATATGGAGGACCGTCCAGACTCATCTCGCGATCGTACTCGGCAGGACCATCCGGATCGGATTGCTCAGCCGTAGGTGCTGTCACATCATCAAAACCAGATCGATAAGCCTCTGAATTCCTGATCTGGATAGTTTGGGATAACCTGTGAAACATCGTTTTAGCTCCTTGCTCAAGCTTCAGTAGCCTATCCTGAAGGGATTTGACATCCAGCTCAGACTCTGAAGCCTTGGACTCAGCAAAAGCTCTTTGAAGCTCGGCCTCTTCTTTCTCTTTTCTAAGTTCCTCAAAATGAAGCTTAGGTTGCTCATTCTCCACCAGTAGAGTTTTGGATTTAGACTTCTCACTGTTCACTTCATGCATGGTAGCCCGAAAGTTAGCTTCAACCTTCCTTGACTGAGCATCAGCCCTCTTCACTTTCACGGTCGCCTGCTCAACCAACCAACACATAGTCATTACCCCAAACATGTTCTGTAAATTCACAAAAAAAGTGTTAAAAAATGTGTATATATTTTCTCTTACCTTCAGAGCCAGATCAGGGCAAGTATCTAACAGGGACCCCACATAGATCTCCCTTATCATTTTTTCATCCTTAGGAGGCCACATCTCCTTCAAAACGGCCCTCTTTGCCACCTTGTCCTCCAGTATGGAGTCCTCGACCGAAAGGGGCATGCCATTGGCCTTCACCATTTGATGAATCCAAGGCTCAACTCCAGACGAGCTGAGGGTATCCAAACCAAAAGCACTGGCTCCAATGCTTGGGGGCTCTATAAGCCTTGGAACTGAAGGCGAAGTCGAGATAGAAGTCTTTTAGGACTTGGGTGAAGGAGCGACCTCCTCAATCTCGATCACCTCTATTGGTTGTGATCTTTTTGCAACCTCCTCTTCAGCAAGCTTCTTCCTTAGAGAAGTAATAACTTCTCTTTCTTGATCTGTCGGTGGGCCACTAAGCTTGCTCGGCTTTTCATTCTATTTTTTGCCTTTAAGGGGAGTAGTCTTCGGTAGCTTCCTCTTTGCACCAAAAGCCTTCTCCGATATAGCTTTCAATATCTCAAAGTCAAGCAGAATGGAAGACTTGGAGGTATCGTTCCACACCTTATCCTTAAGGGTCTTCAAGCGAGCTTGGAGCTCCGAACGAGGAAGAAGGTCCCTAACTGCACCAAGGTAAGAACAGATTTGAGTAAAAAGTAGAACTTCGTATACAACACAATTGCAATAAAGATCAGAATGAAAATCAAATGAAGGGATACTTAGCTCACTAAATTTCTGAGGGATTGATAATTTAGCAGAAGAAGGGACTCTCCACTTCCCCCCAACGACCACGAGCTGTGCTTTCCAACCTTTGTCTGAAGTAGGATGGCCAGAGCATAGCGACCTGCTCGATCGGGGGTAAAAATAATAACGATTCCTTTTGTTCTTTGTGGCATAGACTTAGTAGCAGAGGGCAAGGTCATCAAACCCTAGTTCAAGCCCTTGAGTATGATTAAGGGTAAGGACACTAGAAATTACTCTAAAAAAATTAAGGTTCACTTGAAGAGGGGTGAGATTCATCTGGCTGAGGACCAAATGGTAAAAAGGGTGAAAGGGAAATCAAAAAGCAAGAAAATGCCTAGCCGAAAAGAGCATGTTGTTCGTACCCAAACCCTCTTTAGACCGAAAATCTAAATCCAAAGGACAATTTCTAAGGGATACATCAGCAGGGACTTCGCAATCTATTCTAAATTTCCCTAAGCTCACCGAAGTTCTAATCAAATCACGATCGATATCCTCGAAGTCAGATTCTAAAGAGTCCTCACCTTTCAGAATTGACGGTCCTGAAGGTTGAACAACGACGGGGTTCGTCGAAGCTAGAGGGTTTTGAGGAAGGTTTAAGTCGCCTTCACCCTCATTCAAAAAATCATTAATAGATTGGTAAGTCTCCATTGGTCCAAATTCGTCCAATGTGAACTCTTTTGTCCTACCCATACTTAAGAAATGAAAACAAGAAGGAAGGAAAACATTGACCTGAAGAACCAAGGAAGAATGAAAGCCACAAATGAATAAGAATCACCAGAAATGGACGATACCAGAGAGCAACCAAAAGTAATTAAAAAGGAGAAAGGATGGGCATTTAAGGAGAACTGACGCTTCAGCAGTCGCCAAGGGCACGAAATTCAAGTGTCATAAGGCGTGCCAGTCGAACTGCCTCCCATGATAAAACCCTTTCAAATTTTATAAATTGGAAATTGAAAGCAATTTTTAGGGGCAAAGTGTAGTGGGGAAAATACCCAATAAATCAAGGTGACACGGGTAAATGACAGCTCAAAAGACACTAGGCTGCTAGATCACCAAAAGTGGCCCACCATCCGAGTCAGCAATCATTTGGCGACAAAAACGCGACAGAAGATCTACACTCTCCATTAACACACATATTTAGACATTAATTCATTGTAGAAATCATGGCATAAGTTAAGATAGAAAATCAGCTGGAAGTAAAGGAAGAATCAAATCCTCCAAGAACTGTGGAACAATCACAGGCACAATAAGTGTAACTATGGAGACTATATAAGAAGATAAAATGTAAAGGTAAAGACAGGATGCTAAGGAAAAAGAAAAGAGAGAAAAATCTTTCTAAGTGAAGTGTTAGTTTTTTTGCACTTACAGGTAATGTCTTGAAAAATATTTAAAAATAAGTTTTCTTTTGTTAGAGATAGATATATATTATACTAGTGACAGTATGACACAACAAAATAGGCTTGATTACCAATAAATATTCATTTAAGATGATTTAGGGAAAATAAGAAGTAGAAGAAGGAATTGTGTTGTGACAAAGAAAAGATAAAAGGAAGTCTTGCAATGAAAAGAGGATGGATGAAATTGCTTTTCTTTATTTGATAGAGCATAATATGATAAAAAGAGAAAAAAGTACCTTAAATTTAGGGCCCGTTTTGTAACCGTTTATGTTTAGTGTTTATTATTTATAAAAATAAATTTTTACGATAAACATGTTTGATAATTTTTGTTTTGTTTATAAATTTTCAAAACGCTTTTAAAACAACACTGTTCATAAGCCTTCAAATCCTAAACACCAAAATGATGTTTATTGTTTATGTTTATTAAATTTTTTTTCTTTTTTTTATCTAAAATGGTGATTATATTATTTTAATTAAAAATTAAAACTAAAATTGAGAAAATGAAAAGAAAAAAAAATTATAAAAGACTATTGTTTGATACAACGATAACAATATTAGAATTATCAAGTGTGGACAGAATTAAAGAGATAGTTATTTAGGGACACCCATGCTAAAAAATAAAAAACCTTATTTGATGAAAAAAAACAAAGAAGTCTCAACCATCTCCTTATTAAAGAAACAAGAATGACATTTTGTACTCATATCATTCATTCATTTTCAGTGTTGAAAGAAAAATAGAAATAAAAAAAATGAAAAAAAAAGTACTAGCAGAATAAGTTTAAGAGAAAGAGTATGCCCTCTAAATCCCTCTTCTTAGTCCATACAAATTGGACCGAACCGAACCGATCATTACGGTTCCGGTTCTGGCTCTAAATTTTAGGAACTGTTCACTATGATTCCGGTTCTAAGCCTTTGAATAGGAACTGAAACCGTTGAATATATATATATGTATATAATAACATTTTGTTATGTAAAAAATTTTAAACAATGAAGTTATTATAACTATTATAAGGTTAAATACAACTTCTATAATAATCGAATTGAACCGAATTTATTTATTCCGGTTTCAAAATTAAAGAACCGTTGGGAACGGTTCTGGTTCCGGTTCCCCCAATAACTAAAAAGAACCGAATTGTGTGCATCCCCCTACTTGTTAGGGCCTTCTGGGTTGTGGGTCATTCTAGATTTACAATATCATTTGTAGTGTGTAGATATATATGTAACCCAATATTATTTATTTTTTACTCTATTATTGCTGTATAGATTTGTTGTAGCATAAACTTGACTTTTTATGCAGTTTATCATGTTGATTTTTTTTATAAAAAAAAACAGTTTAGGATTAATAAACATGTTTTTCTGTTTATGATTTTTAAAATAAGCCAAACATTTTTTCGTTATCAAACAACACTCATGTTTATGGATAAACAAAATCGTAACATAAACACTGTTTATATAAACACCAGTTGAGATTCACTATTTTGTTTTCATTCGAAATTAAACAGAAAAGGAGAGAGAGAATGAAACATCAGCGGAAAAGAGGATGGAAGCATTTATTTATTTTTCTTTATTTTGTAAAAATACACCCTATAGCACAATATCACGTTTCCTTCTTCATTTTTTTTTTAAAAAAATGCTTTTGAAAAATCAAACCAAACATATAACTTTCGGTCTAAAAAGTACAACAAAATAATTAAAAAAAATTAAAATAATCTGCCACCAATGACAGCAACCTAGTGTTAATTGTTTGGCTTGGAAAGTAGAAGAATGGTTAAGTCTCCGTAAGAGCAAAAAGTGAGTGTGTTAATGTATTTTTTTGCCAAGGGAAAAAAAAAAGAAAATTAAATTAAATTAGTACTTTGAAATCCAATTTCTTTTAATTAACTCTAAAATAAATTGTACCAGACATTACCAAAACTTTCCTTTAAAAAAAAAAAAAAAAAGAAAAAAGAAAAGCTTGTGGAATCATTTCCACATTCCTCAAAACTAAATTAGTACTTGAAATCCAATTTCTTTTAATTAATTCTAAAATAAATTGTACGAATCATTTCCACATTCCTCAAGTCCACCTCCGTACCCCGAAAAAGTTGCAAAAGCCTTCCCGCGTGAAGACCCACACGTTTACTCTCTCTCTCTCTAAACTTCCTCGCGAAGCAAACCGATACTTGTACCAACTTATATATATTATACACACAGTACAATGTGTTTAATAAAAATTGTGATTTTTACTTTTGATATGGACCTGAGCCAATACAAACATGACAACTGGCTAAAACATAAAAAACAATAAGTAAAATAAAATAAAAAAGCCATATTTTCTCTCTGCGCCATAGTCTCTTCCTTCAAATTCATGTGTTCTTGATAAACCAAAACCTTTACCTTTACCTTCACCTTCACCTTCACCCAAACCATCACTGCATGATCCACCACTAAATAACTCTCACAACCCAGCAAAGCACAAACCAAAACCTAGAGTCACAAACCCACTATTGTGAAACCCACTACCCAAACGGCAACCAGTCAAAACCCAAACAAAAACCCAATAGAAAATCAATCGAAACCTCACTGCGTCAACCCCAGTCGAAAATCGTTGTCGGATTTTTCACCACCACAGTTGAGATTGAACCCAAATCCAATCAAAATCACCAGTTGAATCGTCTCAGCAGAATCAGGAAGCCATCTCATTGTTGTCATTGTGATTCCTTGCTACAGTAGAGAAAACATAGCAAGTGAGAAATTCTCACTTTCCCTTTCCTTTGTTAAATATGAAAGTACTTCCTGAAAGGTCAAAAGCAAAATCATTTTATTAAACGTGATTTTACGTTTTGTTTTTGTTTTTGGAGGACTGAAAGCAGGAATTACTTTGTGTTAGTGAACGGGGCCTAAAGCCGAGCTTCACATTGCTTCTTTTCTTCGTCACCCTCTTTCTCTCAATCGCAATTGTTATTCCTCTTTTCTGTCTGGGATGGTTTCGACGTTTAGCTGATCGACTCTAAAGGTTAGTAGGGTTCCTAGAGTTGTGCATTTTGGTCTTATTGCGATCATTTTGTTTTTTTTTGTTTTTGACATCGATTTCAGTTTTGTTGTTATCGTAATAAAATGTTGATTTTCTGTACAAAAAATTGAGCTTCTGATCTTGATCAATTGCATTTTGGAAAGTTTTGTTCTTTCAATTAAATGAATAGATTGGTTTTCATGGTTCACACTGTAATAAGTAATAACTAAGGAATGGATCCAACATCTTTTCTTCCATATACTAAAATTGATGCTTTGATTATATGGATCTTGTACAAGGTTGAATTTGAGATGATATTTTGGAAAGAAATGGATAATAGTCTTGGTAATTTGATCTCGGAAGATGTTTGAAATGAATGTAACAAGACAAACACATTGCAATATTTGCTTCAATGACTCAAAACATTATGTGTGCTCAGTCCCCTTTACTTGCATTTCGTTTCATCTACCTGTTCCGTTGCCTTTTTTCACCTCTTCAGAGTTTAGAAGTAACATGAGATTTATTAATTAAGTTGGTTCTCTTATTGAAAAGTTTAATTCTATGTTATTAAATGGAGCAAACGACAGAAATACATAATTTTGAATCACTAACAATGCACAATGACTTTACTAGGCTTACTTGAACATAGGTTGGAGTTTCCTACTAATTAGCTGTGTGAAATAACTATGTTAAAGAGAATGGAAAGTGATCATAAATATGATTAGTTAAGATGATTATTCTTGTTGATGGATTGTGTTTATACTTCATTAGCAATCATCATCATCATCATCCTTACCTTATTCCCCGTATGAATTGGGTTGACTGCATGAATTTTCTATCTCCATTCCTTTCTATTACTCGCCATATCAGCTACTATGTTTAACTTTTTAAAGTCATTTCTAAGAATTTCATGATTTTCATCCCAAGTGATTTTTGGTCTCCCTCTTCGTTGCCTACCTTCTATGGAGATTAAACTTCCTCATCTCACCGGTGATAGGTCTCTTGTGTATGTGCTCAAATCATCTAAGTCTACTCTCTTTTATTTTCTCGTTGATGGGTGTCACACTTGATTTTTTTCTTACATTTTCATTTGTGACCGTATATCTTCTAGTCACTTCAACCATACATCTTAGCATTTTCATTTTTGCTACATGAAGGCGTTGTTCTTTTTTTTTTAAAAGCCCAACACTTCGCTCCATAAAGCACAGTAGGCCTGATAACAGTCCTATAGAATTTTTATTTTAACCTATGTGTTATTTTTTTATCATATAAGATGCCACTAGCTTATCTCCATTTTGTCCACCTTGATCTAATTCTCTAGGTATATCACTAACTATCTCTCCATCTTTTTGTATTCATCATCATCTTTGCCCTAATCCCATATGAATGGGGTCGGTCACATGAATTTTCTCTCTCCAAGCTTTTCTATTACATGCCATTTCATCTGATATATTTAACTTTTTAAAATCATTTTTAATAATCTCATCCCATGCTATTTTTGGTCGCCCTCTCCGTCTCTTACCTTCTATTATAGTTAGTCTTTCTCGTTTGACCGGCGTGTCTCTAGGTCTCCTATGTAAATGCCCAAACCATCTTAGTCTACTCTCTCGGATTTTCTCACCAATGGGTGCTACACCTAATTTTTCTCTCATTTTCACTAGTGACCGTATCTCTTCTAGTCACTCTACTCGTCCATCTCAACATTCTCATTTTCTCTACATGAAGGTGTTGTTCTTATTTCTTTTGTAGGACCTAACATTCCGCTCTATGCAACATAGTTGGTCTAATGACGGTCCTATAAAATTTTCCCTTTAACCTATGTGTTATTCTCTTATCGCATAAAATTCCATTAACTTGTCTCCATTTTGTCCAACCCGCTCCAATTCTACTAGTTACATCACTAACTATCTATCTATCCATCCTTCTGTATTATCAATCCTCGATACTGAAAGTGGTTGTTTTGAGTAATCTTTTTGTTTTGGAGTGCTATCATTATATTATAAATATCCGAATCTTTATTAAATTACACTCCATATACTTGGTTTTAGTTCGATTAATTCCAAAACCTTTCGATTTTAAAGCATTTCTCCATGTTTCTAATTTGATTGCTAAGTTTTCTTTGGATGTATCCAAGAGCACGATATCACTAGCAAATATCATGCGCCATGGAATCTCGTTTTGGAATTCATTTGTTATTTTATCAAAGATTATTGCAAATAGATATGAGCTTAGCACTGATCTATAGTGTAATCCTAGGTTTATGGAAAACTCACAAATGTCACCACATATGGTACGAACTTTAGTTTTTGTATTCATATACATATCTTGGATGTGTTTTATGATTTGTAAGAAAATTTGTTTTCTTTGTAGGGCCCACCATATTATATTTCTTGGGATCCTATTATACGCTATACGCTTTTTCTAAGTCTATAAAAACTATTCGCATGTCTTGTTGCTTATTTCTATATTCTTCAACTATTTGTCTAAGTAAGTATATAACCTCCATTGCTGATTTCTCCGGCATGAATCCAAATTGGTTATCAGATACCGTGGATTCCTTTATTAGTCTTTATTCTATTACCTTTTCTATATTTTCATTGTATGACTCATTAATTTAATTCCTCTATAGTTGCTACAATTTTGTATATTCCTTTATTTTTGTAGATTGATACTATTGTACTTTTTCTCCACTCGTTTGGCATCATGCCTTGTTTTAGGATGTTGTTAAACAACTGTGTTAGCCACTCAATTCCTATGTTAACTAACGTCGCCAATCTTCTATAGGTATACTATCTGAGCTTTCTACTTTATTACACCCCATCTTCTTAAGTGTGTCTTATACCTTCTTATTGGTGATTTTATTTATCATTCCGATGTTAAGTTCATTTCTTCCTATTTCTTCTCTAGGGTATTTATCATTTAATAGATTTTGAAAATAATTCTTCCATCTAGTTGATATATCACTTTCTTTGACTAATACTGTGTTATCTATATCCTTAATACATCTAATTTCATTTAGGTCTTTAGTTGATCTATCTCAATTATTTGCTAATTTATAAATATTCTTCTCGTCCTCTTTTGTATAAGACTTTTTTTGTGTAAGACATTTAGTGAGCTTTGTTTAGCTTTACTTGCTATCTTTTTTGTTTCACGTTTGAGTTTATTATATGTGTCTAAGTCTTCTTGTAGCTTACTTTTTTGCCATGTTTTAAATCTTTTTCTTTTTTGTTTAATTACTTGTTGCCTAGGAAACAAAGATACTTCTACAAGAGTAACGTACCCGTATCGGATACTAATACTCATTGGATACTCGCTGGTACGTGTCCAATACTTCCGAAACGTATACATAATTTTAAAATATATTTTTTATTTCTAACACGTATCCGATACTTCTCAGATACTTCGACATCTATCCTATACTTCTCAGATACTTCTGAACACATTTCTAACAAGTTTTGAACATTAAAATGTAGTTTTTCCAATAATAATATCACAGTATAATTGTTAAGAAAAGGTTAAATTTAATTTAAAGTGGAAGTGTTGAGATATATATCATAATTTAGTACAAAATTTATCCACGTAAATTATGCAATATGATTCTTAACTCTTACTTTGTTTGTTAATCATAAATTTTTATAACGAAATGTTAATAACTCTATTTTTTTTATATATAAAAATGTAATTTGTTATTTTTATATTGCCGTATCCTATTGTACCCCTATCGTATCGTACCCATGTCCCGTATCCGTATTCATGCTTCCTAGCTTGTTGCACTTCCTCACTCCACCACCATATATATCTCTTTCTTAATAAACTTCTCTCCTTTAATTTCTCGTAAAAATTCTTTTGCCTTATTATTAATAGAACTTGCCATTTTGAGCCACAAGGTATTTACATCATCATTCCAATCCCATTGCTTTTTCTTTAATATTTGTTCTTTAAACATAATTGCTTTACTTCCTTTTAATTCTTACCACTTAATGTTTTTATGTCCTTTTCTTGCTTTTTTATATTTAAACCCTTAAATTAATATGTCTAGATTAGTATATGATGTTGGTTTGTGAGACTCTCCCTGGGAATCACTTTACAATCTTTACATGAGACCTATTCCCTTCGTCTATACAAGCAATAATCGATTTGTGTTTTCCTTATTCCACTTTTAAATGTTTTTTTTTTTTTGACAAGTAAAATGTATTAAAGAGCACTCAAACGGAGAGTGCGGCCCAGAAACAACACAAGGACCAAATAGGGACCCTAATCTCTCAAAGAGTCAAAAAATCTATGATTTCTCCCATGGAGTTACAATTTCTACCACACCCAACAAAAAAGAAGGCTAAGAATAGAGAATTTTAGTGCCCCAATAGGAGTCTCCTCATCTTTAAAAGATCTTTATTCCGCTCCCTCCACAAACACCACCAAACACATTAGGGAACCACCCTCCACAAGTCGCGGGCTTGGGAACCCACTAAACATCCTCTCCAAATCTCCATCATGCCTCTAGACAAACTAGTCGTAATCTATGTTACATGGACTCTTCAAAGTAGTTGAAGTACTCGTGTTAGACACACTATTCTCAGACATGGGTATTGATATGTGTCCGACACTTTTGGTTAGACATGCACCTATATTATTGCTTCAAAACGAGTTAAATGCCTATATTAAATACTATGTAACATAAAGAAACTATTTTACTCTATAAAATTCAATGAAAATATTAGATAATATGAATATTTAGCAGTGTTCCTGAGTCCTTCATTTGGGGATTTGATATGTCTGACGGTTGGATACATACTTGCACCCGATACACGTACCCAAGTCCAGGTAACATATTTCGTAACCCATTGGACCCCAAACAACTCCAAAAGCATGCTCCAATAGTCCCATGCCACAGGGTAGTGGAGTAAAAGATGGTCAACGGACTCCTCAGCTCTCTTTCACATGCAACACCAATTAATAAGAACCCGTTGCCTTTTTCTCAAATTGTCCAATGTCAGGATCTTGCCAAGGACAGCCATCCACCCAAAAAAAGCCTCCTTAGGGGGTGCCCTAGTGCACCACACAACCTTCTATGGAAAAGCCATCCCCGTAGACCTGGAGAGGCTCCTATAAAAGGACCGAACATCAAACCTCCCTTAAGACGAAGGCACCCACACCAAGGAGTCATCCCTCCCACGATCAACAACCTGAAGGTAAATCATCTCTAAAAAACGGATGGCATCTTCCATCTCCCAATCTTGAAAGTTCCTCGAGAAGCTAACATCTAGTGTTTCTCCTATCTCATTATGCCCTCCAAGGCCATACCCTCCATGGATTCGGGTATATCCTATCCTATCAACACCTATACGTTCATTAAAATCACTGCCTACAAATATGCTTTCGTGACTAGGTATATATTGTATCACTTTATCTAACGAGTCCCACAAGAGCTTCTTTGTAGTGTCATTTAATACTCCTTGAGGAGCATGCATACTTACTATATTCAAGATATGTTCATCTAGGAAATTTTTAATAATTGTTAATCTATATCCTTGACTTCTCACCTCTACTTCTTTATCCCTCATGTAGTGCTCTACTATTATACCTACCCCGTTTCGTTGGTTATCTTTTCCTCCCGGGTAGAAAAGTTTATATCCTTCTCTAATCTCTCTAGTTTTTTTTTTTGATAAATAAAAATTCATTAAAAGGCGCTCAAGAGGGGAGCGCTCCTGAGAAGATACAAAAAGCGGAACATGGCCAACTACATGCAATGAAGTCCACAACTTCACCACCCGATGTACAATTTTTCTCCTTTACCCAATAAAATAAAGAACTCAATATATTGTAATTGAGAGACCAAATAGGAGATTCCACGTCCTCGAAGCGCCTCATATTCCTCTCATGCCACAAACCCCACCATAAACAAAGGAGAGTGGCTCCCCAAGCTTCTCTGACTCAGCTATCCATTGTACACCCTCTCCAAGCCTCGATCATATCCGCCGTGGAACTTGGAAACACCCAGACCATACCAAACGCAGCTAAGAACATATACCAAACATCCCTTGCCACTGAACAATGTAGAAGAAGATGATTCACCGTTTCCTCTGCCCTTTTGCACATCCAACTCCAATTCACCATAATTCGACCTCTTCTCCTTAGGTTATCTATATTAAGAATCTTGCCTAAGACGACTGACCAAGTAAAGAAGGCCACCTTCAAGGGGGCCTTATTTTCCAAATTGCCTTCCAAGGGAAGAAGGGACTTGTGAAATCTAAGAGATTTCTATAAAAGGAACGAACCCTAAAGGTTCCCCTCTTGGAACCCATCCATACCATCTCGTCCATCCCTTCCCCCTCAACTACCTAACTGTACAACAACAGGGCTAAAAACTCTGCTACCTCTGGAAGCTCCCAGTCATGGAATGCCTTACAAAAGCGCACATCCCAAGTCAATCTTCCGCTATCAAGCTGATAGCAGTCGGCAACCAAGGCTTGCTTGTTTATAGCAATCATGAATAGTCTAGGGAATTTACGGGCCAAAGATATTTCCCTACACCAAATGTCCACCCAGAAACTGATATGTCTCCCATTCCTCCCTAAAACGAATGTGTTTGGAGAACTCATCCCATCCTTTTTGAATGCATTTCCAGACCTCCACCCCCATAGGGGGGTTCATCTCCGTAGACCACCAACCACCAACTTCTTCCCCACTTCGACTAACAACAACCCTCCTCCATAATCTAGATCTCTCACCTCTGAAACGCCAAAGCCATTTGCCTAATAATGCCTTATTGAACAAATCTAACCTCCTTATTCCCAATCCCCCTTTCTGAATCGGGAACACATCTTCCTCCAGCTCACCAGGTGAAATTTGAACTCATCCCCTAAACCACCACATAGAAACTTACTTTGAATCCTCTCTAGCTTCCTGACTACTGACATTGGCACGAAAATAAGGACATGTAATATGTTGGAAGATTCGAAAAGGTGCTCTTCATGAGGGTGATGCGCCCCCCTTTCGATAGATATTACTTCTTCCAACCGGCAAGCCTCCTCTCAAACTGCTCTATAATTGTATCCCAAATTGCAACCATCCTTGACGAAGCTCCCAACGGCAATCTCTCTAGCTTTTTCACCTTTCCATTTAGTTTCTTGTAAGCAAATTATGTTTACTTTTCTTCGTTTAAGGTATCCACTAGTTCATTAACCTACCGGTTAATGTCCCTATGTTCCATATTGCTATATTAATTTTTTTGTGGCTTAGTCTTGTGGTATTTTATTAATCAAAATGATTTGATATAGGTGTCGATTGTCTCCCTGACACTAACCCACCTCCTTTTTGCATCTGGCCTTGGGTACCAGCAATGGAAGAGTCAAAAGATTTAGGCTTATATTGTCGGATTAATGTTTTGTCAAGATGTCAAAATCTAAAGCAACACAACACTATATCAATGAATGTCCAAGTATGTCCAGTAGATTAAACTTTAACATCTAAAGCAAAATGCAGTCCTACAATAAACATAGATATGTCGTAGTATGAGTATGTATGCAATAGAATCAGAATGATACTGTTAATATATTGTATATATTAACTTAGTGAGAGAAAAAAAAAATCAAAAAAAGATCAAAACAAAACGCAGTAATGTTGTATGTAATAACTCAGTGAGAGACAAAGCAAAAAAGAATAAAAAAATATAGAACTATCAGCTGGGGAGGAGGAAAGGGGAGGGGTATGTATGTGTATATATACATACATACATACATACAGATATATATATAGTATCTATCTACAGATATATAAATATCAATGTGTATAGATATAGATATCAATATGTATATATACAGTGTATATCTACAACATATGTCCATTATATATGTATATCAATCAATATATATATGTATAGATCAGTGAATACTCACTATCTGTATTTGTGTATATATATGAATCTGTATGGAGAGAGAGGGAGAAAACTTATTGGTTTCCTTTCCCCGATTCTTGTGGAATCAAGTTCTTGGTCGCAAATATTTTTTGGAGGTTTCTTGGCTGTAGATGGTAATCTCTGACAAGGTGAAGATGAGTGAGTGGTCACCTTGTTCTTGTCTGAAATGGGTTCAAATGAAAGAACCCAGAAGATCGATCAACAACCCGCTGATTTCCCTTCTCAAAATCGATGCAACAGAACAAGCCTAGGGCTTTGTGGTGGTAATGATGACGACTGAGAGAGGACTCCAATGATGACGAAAAAGGCGTGGTGGAGAATCCTTTTGTATTATTGATCCTAAATAGAGAAAGTAGTTATTTTAGTAATCTCCGGTTATCAAGTATTATCATTATATTATCAAGAATCGAGTCTTTATTAAATTTACATTCCATATATTCCGTTCTAGTTCGACTAATTCTCAATCCGTTTGATTCTAAAGCATTTCTCCATATTTCTAATTTTATTGCTAAGTTTGCTTTAGAAGTATCTAATAATACTATATCATCGACAAACATCATGCACCATGGATGGGAAATGTAATAATTTATTCTCTGTGAGGAAAGAAGATTTAATTGAATTTTTTTGCGTTATATTTGATGTTTCTATGGTTTTCTGTGAATTAGAAAATATTGTTTCAGCTGAGTCGAATATGTGTATAAGGCACTATCTTCTTTGTCCCAAATGATGAGAAACCTTATTCAAAATTTTATTGATTTATTTATCTTTCATTTTTACATTTTCTCAGCAACCAAATGTAATATAGTTGTTATAAACCATATTTTTATGTTTCAAGGCACAATGTTGGTGTTTCTCTTACACATTTTGGATTTTGTGTTAGGTGGAATTGGAAATTATACAGATTAAGTGATTTGGACACTGGAAATTTTATGAGGAGAAAGATGGGGTGGGAGGGAGGTGAAAATGATATGGTGGTAACTCAAGTTAGCGTTGGTGGGTTTGATAAATATGTCACTGCAAAACTGATTTTGGATTACTTTCAGGATAATATTGGACTTGTTTGGAGGTGTAGATTGAAGACTTCTTCAACCCCTCCAGATTCGCACCCAAATTTTGAGATCAATATTGTAGATGTTCAAAGAACAAATGACTATGAAAAGGTGGAACCCCATGCATTTGTGCATTTTGCAACTTCCGATTATGCAAAGTCAGCTCTAGATGCTGCAGGGCGCAGTGAGCTTATGTTATTCAAGAGGCCTCTTAAAGTTAGTTTGGGGCCTCAAAATCCACGTCAAATGAGTAGGCGGAGAATAGATACTGTTCCTTTTAGATTATCTGATGTGCGTGTTGAGATCGGACACTGGGTGAGCCGAGATGAGTTCTTTGTTGGCTGGAGAGGACCTGATAATGGGGTTGATTTTTTGGTGGATCCCTTTGATGGGACTTGCAAATTCCTGTTCACAAGGGATACTGCTTTCTCCCTCAAAGACACAAACAGGCATGTGGTAATGAAGTGTGATTTTAAGGTTGAGTTCTTGGTAAGAGACATCAATGAGAGCAAACAAATTGCGGATATGTCATCTTTAATAATTTTATTGCAGCTGGCTTCATCTCCGTCAGTTTACTATAGAACAGCAGATGATGATATTGAGAATTCTGTTCCATTTGATTTATTAGATGATGATGATCCGTGGATCCGAACCACAGATTTTACACCTAGCGGGGTCATTGGTAGGTGTAATACTTATAGAATTTCAATGTCACCTCGCTACCGTTTGAAGCTGAAGAAGGCCATGGATTATCTCAAGGCACGGAGGGTACCAGTTGATAGCTCTAGGCAGCAGCTTAAGATACGAGATGAACCTGATTATGGGATGCCCATGGCTGATCCTTTCTTTTGTATTCAGTACAAGGAAGGTATAACATTTAAAATCATGTTTTTGGTGAATGCTGTGATGCACAAAGGTATCATTAACCAGCACCAGTTGTCAGACAGGTTTTTCAATCTGCTGAGAGACCAACTGGAGGAGGTCAATGTAGCTGCATTAAAGCACATATGTTCTTACCGGCACCCCCTATTTGATGCCTATAGGAGGCTGAAACTTGTCCAGGAATGGTTGCTGAAAAACCCTAAGCTTCTTCAGAGACCTAAAGAATTGGATGACATTGTTGAAGTAAGGAGGCTGGTTATTACGCCAACCAAAGCCTACTGTCTTCTACCAGAAGTTGAACTTTCCAATAGGGTTCTCAGGAATTATAGAGATGTCGCTGATCGGTTTTTAAGGGTTACCTTCATGGATGAAGGCATGCAGATACTTAATAAGAATGTTCTTTCCTACTATACTGCTCCTATTGTTAGGGACATCACAGCAAACTCTTCTCCGCAGAAAACCACAATTTTCAAAAGGGTGAGGAGTATTCTAAGCGAGGGGTTTCATTTATGTGGTCGGCGATACTCCTTTTTGGCCTTCTCAGCTAATCAATTGAGGGACCGTTCTGCCTGGTTTTTTGCTGAAGACCAGAGAATTAGTGTCGCTGACATAAAAAACTGGATGGGAAAATTTACAAACAGGAACATTGCGAAGTGTGCTGCTAGGATGGGACAGTGTTTCTCATCCACTTATGCCACAATTGAAGTTTCATCAAGTGATGTTGACACAAAGCTTCCAGACATAGAGAGAAACGGGTATGTTTTCTCTGATGGGATTGGTATGATAACACCTGATCTTGCAATGGAAGTTGCAGAGAAATTGCAGTTGACATTGAACCCTCCGTGTGCTTATCAGATTAGATATGCTGGTTGCAAAGGGGTTGTTGCCTGTTGGTCATCTTTAAATGATGGTATCCGGCTTGCCTTGAGGACAAGTATGAACAAGTTTGAATCCAATCACAAAATTCTTGAAATCTGTTCTTGGACTCGGTTCCAGCCTGGATTCTTAAATAGGCAGATAGTGACGTTGCTTTCTACTTTGAATGTTCAAGATGAAATATTCTGGGGAATGCAGGAGTCTATGATTTCTAAACTGAATCAGATGCTTGTAGACACGGATGTGGCTTTCGATGTTCTTACTGCTTCATGTACCGAGCAAGGAAATACTGCAGCAATAATGTTAAGTGCAGGTTTCAAGCCTCAAACTGAACCTCATCTGTGGGGCATGTTAACTAGTATAAGAGCTGCCCAGCTTGGGGACCTCAGGGAAAAGTCTAGGATCTTTGTTCCTTCAGGAAGGTGGTTGATGGGCTGTTTAGATGAGTTAGGGATACTTGAACAAGGCCAGTGTTTTATTCAAGTGTCAAATCCTTCGCTGGAAAATTGTTTTGCGAAGCATGGATCTAGGTTTTCTGAGACAAAGAAAAATCTACAAGTGATTAAAGGTACTGTGGCAATAGCAAAGAACCCATGTCTTCACCCTGGAGATGTGCGGATCCTGGAGGCAGTTGATGTTCCTGGGTTGCACCATCTTTTTGATTGTCTGGTTTTCCCTCAAAAGGGAGATAGACCACATTCAAATGAAGCATCAGGAAGCGACCTTGATGGTGATCTCTACTTCGTCACGTGGGATGAAAATCTTATTCCTCCAAGTAAGAGGAGCTGGCAGCCAATGGAATATACACCTGCAGAAGTTAAATTATTGCCACGTGCCGTACATCACAAGGTAATTATATATCTCAGAAATTACATTCTTAATCATTGTTCATTTAGTATTGAAATCATTATTATATTTGAATTACTTGATACCTTTGATGTATCTGCTTTAAAATTATTATTATATTAGTATCAAAATCACCATCATTATCATATTTCAATAATTGTTAATCGTTACTACTATGTTGTATGTTTTTTCTTCATATTAGTTACTCGGTACCGTCCCTTTAATTTAGCGAACTTATGTCATTTGCTAAGTCTGGTGCCATTTGATAAAACTGAGTCAGTACTGAAAATTTTAAGAATTGAATTTTAAATACTATTTATAAATTGAGATTTTCTTATAATTGTTTGGATTTTAAGTGTTCAATGTTCATTGATAAGTGAAGTCTCCTTCAGTTAAAAATTTAACTGGAACTTATTTTTTTAAGTATCTAAATTGTGTTATTAAACACACTTAATTGAATATGTACTTAATTATTCAAAATTAACTGCAGAATTGAATTATCAAACTGCACCTTACTCTGTTTACTTGCTGATCAAGGTTGTCAGTCACCTTCTTAGAGAGCACTTATTTTTTCCCCCTTAATTTCCAAATGAATCTTATGGCTTTCTCAACTTGATTGTTTCAAATAACTGTGTGAATGGCTTGAGTTATTTGAAATAACTGAGAAACAAGTCCCCTGATATTTTGATAACATGATAATTATTATCTTTTTTAAGGTAAAAAGTTTTTAAGCAATCAACATTATTGGAACACATAAGATAGCAATAAAATGTTATAATATACTTGACATCACACAGTTCCAGAGGCAGTTGGTTTGATTGAGGCGCTGATCGATGAATTTCGTTGCCAAAGCATGATAGAGAAATGGGGTGATTTTTGATGAGATATTATGAGTATTAAATGTTGCATTATATAAAATAGTTTAGTCACAAAATTGTCAATTCATATAATTTACTGAAGTTCAGAGACCAAGTTATAAATTCTTTCATCCATGTATGTTCTGTGACTTTTGTCTGGAATCACATATTGGCCACAGAGATGGACTTCTGACATATATTATGTGTTTATTTACAGGACATAATAGATTTTTTCAGTAAGAACATAGTGAATGAGAACCTGGGTGCAATCTGCAACGCCCATGTGGTTCATGCTGACCTCAGTGAATATGGAGCATTGGATGAAAAGTGCATAAAATTGGCAGAGCTTGCTGCCACTGCCGTTGATTTTCCAAAAACTGGAAAGATTGTGACCATGCCTTCTGAACTTAAACCAAAATTGTACCCTGACTTTATGGGGAAAGAGGAGTTTCAGTCATACAAGTCAAAGAAAATTCTGGGGAAACTCTATCGCCAAATCAAAGATGCTTGTGACAAAGATGAGGTAGCATCTTCTGAGCTGACATTTTTTCCTGAAGGCATTCCTTATGACACAGACCTTGAGGTTCCTGGATCCACTGATTTCATCAATGATGCATGGACCCACAAGTGCTCTTATGATGGGCAGTTGAATGGTCTTCTGGGACAGTATAAAGTGAACAGGGAAGAAGAGGTTGTCACTGGGCACATTTGGTCCATGCCAAAGTACAGTAGCAAGAAGCAAGGGGAACTGAAAGAGAGGCTAAAGCATGCTTACAGTGCCCTGAGGAAAGAGTTCAGGAAATTTTTTGAGCGAATGGATTCAGATATTGGTAAACTTTCTGATGAAGAGAAGAATGCCATGTATGAAAGAAAGGCATCTGCATGGTATCAGGTCACTTATCATCCTAGTTGGGTGAAGAGGTCACTGGAGTTGCAAGAGCCAGATGGTGCTGGGGAGACAGCGAGGTTGAGTTTCGCTTGGATCACAGCTGATTACCTTGCTCGTATCAAAATTAGGTGCAGGGAAATAGGCAGTGTTGAGAGCATTAAGCCAATTGACTCCCTTGTGAGGTACCTTGCTGATCGGATATGACCTATAATTGCAGTATTTTCATTTATAGTTGTTTTTAACTTTTGGCTGCAAGACTCTGGTTGTTTCGAACATCTTGGCTGCAAGACCACTCTGCCATCGTTGATAGGTCAGC
Organism: Cornus controversa; assembly: GCA_026545225.1. Classification (NCBI taxonomy): domain Eukaryota; kingdom Viridiplantae; phylum Streptophyta; class Magnoliopsida; order Cornales; family Cornaceae; genus Cornus; species Cornus controversa. Next base: position 62,669,508 of record CM048846.1, on the reverse strand, counting down.
TGTCACAATTTGTTATGCATACTACTTGCCACTGTTGTCTGTTAATGCTATAAGTTACATTTTCTGCTAGTTGTAGGTTGACTGTTGAAAGTGTTGCCCTTAATTTGCAGATCTGTCTTTCTTGTTAAATGAACTGAGGTTTTATCTAGTGTAAATCTTTTACTGGCTTGTTTTCTTTATCAGCTTTTGTGCATGACAATCTGATCTGAATGTTGTGAATTTGGGATATCTGAACAAGTTTCAGGCTAATAGAACATTGTTCTATAGTTAAATAACAGCTTGAATGGGGAATCCTTCTGGTTCCTCTGTTCTATGTGCATTTTTAACGCAAGCACAATTGTGTTTTGTTCAACAGGGCCTTAATAGCCTATTGTTTTCACAACTTTATATTTTTTTTCTTATGTAGCATATGAGCATGCGGTTCTAGATATTGAATCTCTAATAAGGTAACTTAGGCCCTGTTTGGATTGGCTTTTGAAAAACGGCTTTTGGCTTTTTAAGCTCAAAAGCCGTTTTGGAGAGCGGTTGGATCAGTAAGGCGGAAGAGCTTCGAAGTCCAAAAAGAGCGTTTAAAGGAAGCTGGGGGGTACCAGCTTATTGATTTAGCTTCTGATTCTCTTTTTCTTCTGCGTAAAAGCTGAAGCAAAAGCTCTGCCAAACAGGGCTTTAATGTTACTTGAGATGAGAGAACCTAGCTGAGCTATGGAATTTTTGGGCTCAGCTCGATAGGACAGATTACTTCGGGCAAGCTTAACCTAGCCTAGACAAGCTCGGGCCAAGCTGATGATGGACTTTGGTTTGGTTTAGACAGGAACTCTTCCTGATTTACCGTGAATTATACATGCCTTTCCTCTTTCTGTCTCCTTCCCCCCACCCAAGCTCCGGCCAAGCTGGTGATGGACTTTGGTTTGGTTTAGACAGGAACTCTTCCTGATTAACCGTGAATTATATATGCCTTTCCTCTTTCTGTCTCCCCAACCCCACCCCAATCAACACAAGGAAAAACTGAAAAAACCGGTAGAAAACAAAGATTTAAACAGACAAAGTATGGGATAGTTTACTACAATACTACTTTTTCAGAGAATTATAACCTTGACAGCATTGTTGAAAAGGAAGTAAAAATGTATTGATTGGCATAGAACTTTGGGATTTTAAAACATTAATCCGTATATATTCATTATAGAATTCAGTCTTTTCCTTCTAGCATTCTAGATAGAGAGAAATATACTGCAGCTGATTTTGGCGCTTCATCAATATCCTTAAGCGCTTCAACCTCTTCTTTTCTTATAATAAAATTACAATACAGTCCACGTATAAAAGGATACTTGCTTTATATTTTTTCAATCTCGTATTTGCCCTTATATATTAAAATTAGGACTCTTAGAATTCTAATTCATTATTCTCTCATATTTCACTCTCTCAACCATAACAACAGAAGAAGTCATTACCAATATTAATTTGCACCATTACCACCACAACACAAATTTAGTGTCCTTCTACTCCGTTGAAGCCATTAGCATTTTCTGATTGTGTAAATGTCATTTTGGTATATCTCAATTGGCTGGATATCGTCAAAAAATAAAAATTGGCTGGTTATTCCCTTTTCATCACCGAAGTCTTTTTGATATATTTTATATAGAACATTTGTTTGAAGTTAAATTTATAGTTTTGTGTTGTCCGAGACTTTCTTTAAAAAAAATTGGCTGGTTATTCCCTTTTTATCACCCAATTTGACTAGTTACCGTATTCATTGTAACCCTGTTTTTTCTTCATATGAGTTGTGTGCTTGATTTGGATTTATGTTGATTATATGGATCTTTAACGCTTGATATATGTTATCCCAGTGGTATAGAAACTTAATTAAATTTTTTGGTGGATATTACCGTTTTTACCCCGATAAAGTTGTTTATGAGAGACAGTGTACTACTTTTCAGTGCTACTAACCATCAAGAACCATTTTTGTCATGGAAAACGTTTTATGGACAACTTTTTAATTAATCCATATTTTTAGAATAATTTTCAAATGTTTGGATATATTTAACTTTATAATTATTCATTTTTGGATGTACTAAACCATGATCCTAGCAGCCAAAACTTTTTGCTGCATCATGACACTATTTGGTAAAAAGTTCCTTTCGTTTTTAGGTAGATGAATTTTTATTTATTTATTTATTTACACAGTAGTCAGAATTGTTTAAAAGTCCAATAGGAGTCTTAAATGACAAGGCTTCCCTGGAAAGACTTGCAAGTGAAATTTATGGACACCATTGATCACAGCAAGCAAGCACCTACTTTCTCTCCCTCTCCAGCTTACTCCACCCCACATATATCTGTTTAATTTTCTTAGGCTATTAAATCTTGATGGAATGACATGTAAATATCTTACATTGATCTCATTGTTGCAATAGATAATAAAATAGAATAAATTTATATGTATGTATTACTATGCATCTATAAATGTTTCTAAAAAAATCTTTTGGTAGTTTAGATTAATATTTAGTGTTGTTGAATTTTTTTTCACCAGGTTCAGGCGTATTGTCTTAAGTTGAAAAAGTACTGATTAAAAGAAAAAACTGGCTGTCATTTTCCATGCAAATGACAATTGATATTCATCAAAAGCTTGATTTAGAATATTAATTTGTAAAAGCAGTGACCATATATAACATGGAGACACAGAAAATGTCAATTATTCTTTGTTCATGTGATGTTTATAATTCCAAGAGAGATGCTTATAATCTTTTTTTTTCTGGAAAAATGAAATAATATTTATAATATTGAGCACAGGAGAGAAACTATACATGTGTGTTTGTGGGAAAATCAAAATTGCTGTCATCATCAGTTATTTGTATTAGTTACAGACAACAACTTGCCTATATCTTTTTTTTTTTTTTTTTTTATCAAGCTTTTTCACAAGCTAATTAATTTTTTTGTCTTACATAGAATTTTGTAGCTTTCTGCTAATGCATTCATGTTTTCATGTCATAGTCATATCTTAACATTCGGATTATACCTCAAATTTAATACCACTCCTTGTCAAATGCCTTTCTGTTTTGATTCTAGGAAAATTATATGGGAAAATGATATTTAGAAGCAAAAAACATAGAAAATGATATTCGTGATAGTGTGACAAAAAATATCAAGTTTTGTGATTTGGTAACATTTCCTCTCTCTTTTTAAAGTGGAAGGTTGAGATTCAAGTTTTTCAAAAAGACAAAAATATTGTAGGAGTTCTTTGCAAGGGAAATCCTTTTGATATCAGGAAGCTCCTCCAATCGGAGCTATATCTTTTATAATGGAAAATAATTAAAGAATTTTACATTTTAGAAGTATAACCAACAATAATTATATCTTGATAATTATTGAAAGTTACACTATTATTACAACATTGGCATCCAGGAATTGGACTAATGGGTCATTAGCCCACTTGTATAACCTTTCCTCTTTCAAAGAGAAGGTGAGGGGTTCGAGTCTCCCTTTGTGTGTGTGAGTACATATAGTTGAAGCCTCTTATAGGTGCAATCGAAATATCAAATGTTAGCGCTACCTTCGGAATTCAACTAACCATCAGAAGCCAAACAGATGAAGCATGAGAACACAACACAAACATGTGATCAGCAGAATCCGAATTCCTATAACAGCAATGACAAATTGCAGGAGAGAAAACCCTTTCCTTTGAAGATTAACAAAAACTGTAGGATGAGAGAAGAGGCGACAACAGCCCTTGGTCTACACCATCTCCATACAACTCTGTACCACTCAACTTTATCACCCTTGAACCTGCATTGTTTCCACAGAGACCTGAAATTACAGGCACCATGCTTCCATCTGGTGACATCAAAACCAGGATTAAGAGGAACAGATAGGATATAATTCTTCACACAATCTGGAAGATCACTTGGAAGAGACCATTGACCATGTTGAATTATTGATGATGCATAAGAGCTTCTATCAAATGCCCTGCATAACCTGCTTCCAAACTAACCGAGATTTAACAATCTCTATATCATATAGGGGCACCCTTTACGAAATCATGTGTTCATTTTTGTCTAATCATTCGTCCAAAATAAAATATAATTTAAGAAATCATATTTTAAATTCAAATACATATATATTTAGATTACCAAAACCTCATTGGAATTCACAATTCCATTGTCAAACCTTTACCGAAATCCCGAGTTTGATCGTAAAAAACTTCATCAGAATGTTGTCGGGTTTTGGATTTGGTTGCCAGAAACTTCATCAGAGTTTCACCCGAATTTTGCTAGATTTGGTCACCCCACTCACTAAATTTTGAACTTCAATATGTTATATGTGTACAGGGCTCACCCTAGGTGTCACACCCCCATTTCCCATACCTAGAACGGTACGAGAAATCAAGGGTGAGGAATGTTACATGTTAACACTTCCACCGTTGACCATTCTCTATCTTCTTACTTGTTCTGATAGCCCTCGAAACCTCATAATGAAGTTAATAACTCAATCTAATGGTCCCACACTAGGCTACATATGTCACTACCCTAGTTCCGCTCTCAAAACAACTCATCCCCTTTAGCCCAGTTCCAGTTGACTGACCATTTCTTTGGCAGGCTGTATTAGTCTATTTCGGTAGACTAAAACCCAGTTTCAGTAAGCCAAAATAATGTTTTCCCTAATCCCAATTTTCCTAACTCCCGGGTTTAATATTTCTAATTCAGCCAACAGATTGATATATTTACCGGTTGGCATGTGGCTATGTTTCAGTCGGCCGAAACGATGGTTTTCCAGATTCTAAGATTTTAAATTCTTGGATTTTAATTCCTAAATCAGCTAACCGGCTGATAGGCCTCTACCAGGCAACCGAGACCCCCCAGATCAGTCCAAACATGTATCAAAGTGTGTCCAAACATTCATAAGACCTAACATACATCTATACACATCTAAATACAATCTTAGCATATATAAACATTGACTAAAGCATGAGAACATTCATCAATAAAAAATATGCTCGATTTCTATGTAAGTTTTCTTGTCCAAAAACCAACATTTGTGGCACAAGTATCCATACACAATATCTCAAAATGTAAGTTTCCTTATACATTTCTAAATGCACCATGTCCATATCCCAGAAGTGCATAATGCACAAACAACCAAAAAGAGTTCCTCTAACTCTAAAATCCAACTCAAGGTTGATCACCATTGGCTGCTTCCTTGCCATAACCTGAAAGTGTTAATGTAGGAGGATGAGCAAAGTTCAATGTGCTCATGTCATGTGTTGTGCAATCCACCCCAGTCTTCATATTTCATATTAATACATAACTCAATCAATATGCATAGTATAGCTACGTATCATGCTTCCTAGCACTCTAGTCAAACACCACAATCCTTCATTTATATGGTATACATGTCTAAACACATGAAAATTCATGAATACTCAATTTATTTTATGTATCAATGCACAATTTCATCATATATATAACATAAACAAGAATTTAACTCAAAGTTCAACACAAAAGTCACATATCTTTCACATTTCTCTCGAAATAGTCCTCACACTCACACACCCAAATTGAATACGTGCCGAAACCCCATACCCCATGTCCATAGTTGTTTTTGGGTTACTAACTCACAGGTAAGAAACCCTCTTGTGTAAGTTTGAGGACTTTCAACCCTAGAGGACTTTCTCCCCCTCTACTTTCCACATGCGTCATTTTTTCAGATATCATCACAGACACACACCAAACATGTCACGTTCAACATAAACATACACAAGTCATCAATGCCATGCACCCATTTCATGTTTTAAGTCCACATCTAGCATATCATGTAATGAACTAAATTGACACATGCATATACAATCATTTCAACATGCTTCATAATGAAATTAGGTTTCCTACACATATAACAAAACCTTGTACTTGCCCTATATATCACATAAATCATATATTTGTAATTTAAGCATTCTAAATCACAATTCTATCAATTCTAATCATAGAAAACATAAAGAACATCATTTAAATCATAAGTTTTATCATAAAACCCCCAATATTCATTTATAACATGAAAACATCCATTTTATGCATATAACTTGAAATAAAACTTGTATTGAAAGACACAACAGACATCCCCTACCTCAAGAGATAAAATCTCAAGTAAAACTTTAATTTCACCAACTCAAAATCCACCAAAAATTAGCTTTGTTCGGATCAAATTAATGTCCTCGCCACATGGAGCAAACCTTCCTTCACCGACACCTTTTGAATCAAGCCCAAAGACCTCCTAATCTTAGAGAGAAGCTAAAGAAAATAAGATGGAAGAGAGAGAAAGAGAGAGAGAGAGAGAGAGAGAGAGAGAGCCAGCTGTTAAGAGAGAGAAAAATGACTAAAAGATATCTAGGTTTTGATATTTATAAGCCCTAGGATGTGAAATGACTAAAACTCCCCTAAGTCACTTAACATACCTTTCCAACCTCTGTTTTCGAATTCGAAAGCAGCTGTGGCCGTGAAATCAACTCCTTATCTCTTATGACATTTCAAATAGTCTAAAACTAAACATAAGATTTTTTAAAAAAATATCCAGTTTTTCAAGCCCACCCGATGACCCAAAATCTCAAAATGTGCTAAATGGCTCAGAAAACTCTTCGGACCTCTAAACAAGTCCCCACATATGTAAATTATATCTAAAACATATGCATATCTATTTATAATATTATTTAAAAAAAATGGATCTCTACAACCTCCCCATCGGTCATACCTTGTAAATCAAACAGACTTGGGTACTTGGAGCTAACTTTTTATTCCCGTTCCTAAGTAGCCTCTTCTACACCGTGGTGCCTCTACAAAACTTTGACCAATGAAATGGTCTTAATTCTTAACACTTGATCCCTAGTGTCAAGAACTGCCACCGGTCGTTCTTCATATGACATATTTTTCTCAACCTCAATATCTATCCAACTCAACACATGTGACGGATCCGATTCATATTTTCTTAACTTGGAAACATAAAATATATCGTAAACACCTCCAATTGTGGTGGCAACACTAATTGATAAGCAACCTCACCAATGCATTCTAAAATCTCAAAGGATCGAATAAACCGTATCGACAACTTGCCACTCTTTCCAAACCTTATTAACCTTTTGCGTGGAGAAACCTTGAGAAACACACGGTCTCCCACCTTAAATGACAATGGTCTTCTCCTCTGATCGGCCTAACTCTTCTGTTTACTCTAAGTCGTGACCAACCGTTGTCGAATTAAATTGATCTTCTTCGTGGTCTCGTGGACTATATTAGGTCCTAAGGCAACTGTCTCTCCTACCTCGGTCCAACAAACTGGTGACCTACACGACCTACCATACAATGCCTCGAAAGGATCCATCTCAATACTAGTTTGGTAGTTGTTATTGTAGGCAAATTCCACTAATGGAAAACGATCTTCCCAATTTCCTCCGAAATCTAGGATGCAAGCTCTCAGTATATCCTCCAAGATTTGAATGGTACACTTTGATTGACCAATAGTCTGAGGATGAAATGTTGTACTAAAGTATAACCCTGTATCAAGAGTTGACTGAAAATCCTGCAAAAACTGTGAAATATAAACCGAGGATCCCTATCTGAAGCAATAGATATCGGGACGCCATAAAGCTTCACAATATGCTCCACATATAACTTATTGAAAGTCTCTACACCATCTATGAACCAAATACGCAGACAATGAGCTGTCTTAATCAACCTATCGACCATGACCCAAACGACATCATATCCTTTCGGTGACCTTGGAAGCCCCGTCACGAAATCCATAATGATATTATCTCATTTCCACTTTGCCACTGGCAATGGTTGTAACAAACCAGCCAGTCTCTGACGTTCGACCTTAACTTGTTAACAGGTTAAGCATTTGGCCACAAATTGAGCCACATCTATTTTTATCCCTTTCCACTAATATTGTCGTCTCAATTTATGATACATTTTTGTCCCATCGGGATGTACCGCAAGTAAAGAACAATGAAATTCCCAGAGAACATATCTCTACGAGGAATAAGTACATATATCTTCCCCTTGAATCGTAGACCTCCATCCTAATGTAAGGTCTAATCTCCCATAATTTCACCACTCGAGATCTGAGCATGAATAACCTTTATTTCCTCATTTTGCCCTTGTGCCTCAATTACCCCCACCAACTAGGGTTAATTGTGCCATAAGGCTAAATAAAGTAGCCGGTTCTCCACCATCACTAAAGCATAAGCCCAATTCCGTTATATCCTCTATCATCTTCCATTCCCGAATGACAATACTAGCTAAAGTACTATGTAATTTTCTACTCAATGTATCGGATACTACATTAGCCTTCCCCGGGTGATACTGTAGGTGAAAATCATAATCCTCCATATACTCTGGTATGATGTGTTTTTCCAAAAATCTTTTTGTGTTTTGGTAATCAAATTTTATTTTACCACTCGCAATAGAATGAATCCTTGGTAAGATAGGGCTCTATGTAGAGGGTGTCGATCCCACAGAAACTACGTTGGTTTAATAGTTATAATCGAAGATTGGTTCCGGTTCAAATAGTAAATAGTGATTGTTGGTTTGCTTAAGCTACTTGAATTATATAAAATGCGATAATTGAAAAGAGTTTGAGAAAAGGTTAAAGAACTAGGGCTTAAACGTCACCGCTAGCCTCATAACCATGCCATTGTACTAAATTGGGGAATGTATGAAAATGTGTACAAAAGATATGTTTGGCAAGTGCTACCTATAACGACGTCATCAAGAGGATACATGAACTCTAACTAATAATAATCCAGCTTCGATAGGTGTAATTTACTTACTTAACTACATTAACCTAATTATCTAATTAGTGTAGTGAAATTACCTTCTCTAAGCATGGATTATGAGAGTTACGAATTGACATGTTCAAGTGAAAAAGGTACAAAGCCATCACTTATAGTTCTGGTGGAAATATAAGTGTTTGAAAATCATGTGAAGTAACTAATAATTCTAAGACAAGAATGATGAATTAACACACATGAACATATGGAATTTGTAAACTTAGTATTGAAGACAAAGCACAAGGCTAAGTACATATACACATAATTACGCAAAAAACCCCAACTCATTACAACATAAACATAGTTACATGGCTAGGGTAGGGTTTTGTCCAAATCCTAGAGAAAGAGTTAGTTGATCATGATGGTGATGAAACACTCTATAGACAGAGATGGTTCCAGCTCCATATGGTCTTCAAGTCTTTGTCAAAACCTCCTTTGAAGCTTTCCCTCTCTAGAATTCACTTCTCTTTCCAGAATCTGTAATATTACTCTCTGTTACAAACTATATCTATATCTAACTATGAGACTAAAAATTGTATATACATCTGATTTCTATCTCAAAATATTCTAAAAATTACGTGCAAAGGCTTCTTGGAGTTGATTTGTGACAAGTGGCTGAAATATCTTTTACTAACTGTCTATTTTCTACAGATTGGCGATGCATCGTAATTGGTATTACGATGCATCGTAATTACAATGCATCTAAATCACCATTACGATGCATCGTAACTACTTGACTTTGAAACTTGATTTCATTTTGCATTGTACCTTCGACTTCGCACGTATTCTGCTAATCCTCATTGCAAGCATTCTATCACGTAGTCTTGAACTTGGAATGCATTCTTGAGATGATAGCAGAGTCGGATTAGGCCGATTTTTGGAATAGAACCTGAAATCAACAAAAATACTTAAAAACTATACAATATGTGCAATTATGGGATCCAAATACGTAAGTAAAGGCGCGAGAATGTATAACATTTAACACTTATCACACCTCCAAACTTAGATATTGCTAGTCCCATAGCAATACAAAAGGATTTAATTTAAAACAACTATACTATTTCCGCTTTTGTGGGAAACGTTACATTTAGCAAATGCAACAAGCTTTTTAAACCCCTAGACACGTCTAGTGGATGAGTGAAGTCTCATTGGGTTTAACATGCTTGTTAAAATCACAAAAATATGCAAAAAAGGTTGATTAACTCAGTCATAAACTAGAAAAGGATGATCGCTCAAGTTCTTGTCAAGACGATCAATACAACAAGTATTAAGGAACTAAATGGACATCAAAATCAAAATGCTTTTGAAATCATGAATTAGAAAACAGTCCCCACATAATGTTTAACTCGACACAAATACAAGTGCTAACCATAAAATCCTCTTTGAAAAGTGACCATACATCATAATGCGCGGTTTATTGTCGCAATTGGAGAATAAATACAACGCCCATCTTTAAAAGAACTTTTCAAAAAAATATCACAAAGGCATGCCATTAAAACATAAATACTTTATAAAAGCTTGTTTAAAGGTGGCTGATTCGTGTGTGAGTGTGACTCAAAAAGTATATCAATTAAAAATTTTCACACTTCGCAATAGAACGAATTCCTTGCAGAATAGGGCTATCAAAAGGGGTATCGTACCTCAGGGACTGTGGTCTGATGAGTTGGAATACGGAATTAACTTTAATTAAATTTATAAGAAAAGAAGTCTGATTTTTAAACTAATTAAAAAGATAAAATAAAATAAATCAATGTAAACAAGATAATGAAGATAATATGAGAGAAACCTAGGGTGTTTGACTTCACCACTAACTCCAAAATCAATGGTCAATTGAATCAATTATAGGGGAATTACATCATGCATAAGTGGTGTCGGTGGCTACAAGCTCACCTTCATCCGTCAAGAAGATAACATATGATTAAGGCTAAGCCATGGACTATCTTCGATTGGCATGGGCCATCTGCCTAACTACTCTAATCTAGGGTGCAGTATGGTTCATCTTCTCTAGGCATAATCCATCAAAGCTCTTAACAATATATTCAGTGATTACCATCGTGTAATAATCGCTCTCATGATCACAGAAAACAAGAGAGATTGAGTTCAATAACAACAACTAAATATCTAAGACAAGATAAGAAATCATTGAAACTGAATTTACAAGACTTTTATTGCTCAATTCTATAATAAGAATCCTCTGAATTACACAATCTATGCATGTATATAAAGGTCCCCAATAATTAAAACAATCAAACCATTGATGCTTTGTTAGGGCTACATCAAAACCCTAGTGGATGAACTAGTCGCTCATGGTAGAAGAAGAAGCTTCAACTATTGAGGAAGAAGACATCATCTTTCTGAATTATGCGTATGACTTCGTTCTCCAATGACTCTGCAAATATGTTTCTGTTCTCTTCTCAGCCCTCTTAGACTCTCTCCGTGTTCTCTCCAATCCCCCTCAATTCAGCCTCCAAGTCTTCACTTTATTCCCCAAGAGAATACACCAAAGTCCTAATCCAATTAGGAATAAATTAGGGTTTCCCGCAGCACTAATCAGGTGGGTTTTTTCTGCTGACTTCGGCCCAACTTTTGACCCACTAGAAGTCCGATTTACGGAATTTTCGTGAAATACAAAAGTGTGCAGAATCAAATTTCGTTCAACCCATCGTGAAAATAATGTCGATTTGAGGCTTGTAAATAAGACTTCTGGTCCGTTTTCCAAAACGGGATTAAGACTGTATTATGCGCAGATTTGGGCTTCAGGCCCAAAACCTTCTTAAGCAGCTGTAATTCTCTTGGACCTCTTCCTTGGGTTGATTTGAGTTGAAATAAATGGTTGAGTGAATTTCCTTGATGTAGGCTTCATCTCACCATCTTGGATGTCTTCTATAAAAGCCCAAAAAGCTTGGTTTTAACTGAAATAATCATTAAGGCCCTGAAAATACAGAAAACACTAAAACGAAGTAAAATCACAAAATAATCTATCACTAAGAGAATAAAATACATAAGTTAAGAGGCTAGAATGCATAACATTCAACGCCTATCACACCCCCAAACTTACATATTGCTAGTCCCTTAGCAATAGAATAAAAGAAAACTAAAACAAAAGAAACTACTAAATACTAACTAAACTACCCAACTCCACTTTCGTGGGAGAAACGATTGCATTTAGCATATGCAACAAGCCTTTAAACCCCTAGGTTTCCCCTAGTGGACGAGTATAGTCTCGTGAGGGTTTCCAGAAATGTTACCCACAAACATTCAAAATTCTGTTTCAACATTAATTCAAAAAGAAGATTACAATATATAGTTACAAACTTGCATTCAAGAATAATTTCAAACTTTCACCATCTTGGATGTCTTATATAAAAGCCCAAAAAGCTTGGTTTTAACTGAAATAATCATTAAGGCCCTGAAAATACAGAAAACACTAAAACGAAGTAAAATCACAAAATAATCTATCACTAAGAGAATAAAATACATAAGTTAAGAGGCTAGAATGCGTAACATTCAACGCTTATCAGTGGCCATGCAATGTCTAAGTCCCTTAAGCTTTCTAGCAAACTCATGTAGCGAGCTTTAGGTCAATGGCTCCCAAATCGAACGATTTTAGGGCATTAAGCAAAGAAACACTCCAAAGAACTTAATAACCCAAGTTTGCTAGGTTACGAACTTAAACTAGCCATTTATTTCTTTACTGCTCAACCTTGCACACTTTTAGAAGCGAACTCTCAATGCTTACTGAGACAAGAGGCCCAATTTAATAGGTGAGAAGGCTTATTGCATATATATATATATATATATATATATTTACATTGGCATTGCCAAAGGAAATCATTCTCAAAGCCGTTCAAAGAGAAATAAATATTTTCACAATTCTCTGTACAACGCATACACCACAATTAAAATGTACGTGTGCATTTATGCAGTTGAGGGCAAATTTAGGACAAGAACTGTAAAGTGTTCAAAAATTTAGGAAAAATTTGGACCGTTCAATTTTAATACAAAATTGCTTTAAATTTTAGAATTTTTAAGATGTCAAAGTTCTAAATTACAGGATGTATTCATCTTTGAAAATTGGACGCATAAACCTTTAATGGCAAGACATCATAGCTATCATGGAAATGAAATTGAAATATGTACAAAAATGAAAATTAAACGGGTTTTTCCATACCCCCAAACTTAAATGAAACATTGTCCTCAATATTTGAAAATAATAAAATTTAGAACAATGTTACTGATGTGGTTGATGGGTTTTAAAAAGTCAAAACATCGACTGTGTCGGCATAATGGGTACACGGGGTACGTATCTGACAAGTGGAGCGATAGAACTTGCACAAAGGGTGAACTACATACCAAACATATTATAGAAGAACTAGAAAATAATATAATTGAAATAACTAAAAAGACATAAGGTAATTACACATATACACCGAGATAAAAACAAAACTAAATATTCCATTAATTCGGTAATTTGTAGTATAAGCGACATAATTTATGGAATACAACAGAGATGATACAAAATATCAAAATGGTGCCAGCATGGCACAAGACAAGTACTGAAACAAAAAGAAATTGAAATACATAAAACGAAAATACATAAAACAAAAATCCTAAACTAATGTTGAGATGGTGGCGGCAGTGGTGGTGTAGAGGTAGAGGTGACGTGAGAACTATGGGATGCCATAAGGAGGTGCTCAATGCGCTCCTGTCCATCTAGAATAGCTCTAATGCTAGAACTCATAGTGTCCAGCCTCTTAGTGGTCTCTCTGCAGTGATTCGCAAAGTCCAGTTGGAGCTGTGAAGGTTGGAAGTCAGGCACTCATATCTAACTGCGAGATACTCATAATCAGCTTGGCCTATCCCAAGCATATTATCCTCATCCTCAGCCTCATCCGGTATATCCTCAATGGAAAATCATCGGCAATCGGGACGTCCATGTCCATGGCATCATCCTCAGAAACCTCATGGTTACTCTCACTCTGGAGCTACACGGGGAATTTACTCATATGAGAGACCATCTTGCTCTATCTCTGGAGCGTAAAGTGGGGAGGAGAGCCACTGGAAATTTCAAAAGTCTCAAATTGGAAGCTCGCCTTCCTAAGCATGATAGTCACCAGATAAGGAAATAGCAACCTTAAGGTTACAATTTTTGGGTAGTTCTTGGCAACCAGCTGCTCCCATACCTTGTGTATCTGGCTCCAAATAACTGTCGGGATGGAGAACCAACTATCAAAATTGAGGGCATACAGTGCCATCAAGAACTCTCCCCGATGCTCAGTACTATGCCCTAAAGGGTGGGCATTCTTTTGGAACACTATGCAAAGAACCACAACATTGGGGGCAAAGGGATTTACTTGTGCAATTATTCTTCGAGCTCATGAAAATGGTAGTGGTCCTCTACATCATGAAGACCTTCGGGTTCCCTATGTGGACACCCAGTAAGTGTGGCTATATCCTCCATTGTTAAGGTAAGAGGGGTGCCATCGACAATGGTTTGCAAGGTGCCCGACTCATTGCAATCATAGGTCATATTCATATAGAACATGCAAATGAGCCAGGGGTAGGCAATGTCAGAAGCGGGTGTAAGGAGCCTGAGTAAACGGTGCTTTTCCAATGCTCGAAAAGACCACGCATCATATGGATCCACAATGAAAGTGTCCTTATCCATGACATGTTTGGGGTGGAAATCCTATTTCCCCCACTTGCCCCTTAGGACATCTCGAATAGGAGTAGATGGAACCTTAGCTCGGACCATTTTAGTTCAAACTTTCAGTTTGGAAATTTTGTCAAACGGGTGGTGGGCACTAGTTTTTGGAACCTCAAAACCAACTGAACACTTGCTTATCCTCTGTCAATTACTCCAACAACTTCACCCAATCTCCAACCACAATCACAAAGCAACTTGCCTATAAATCAAAAATGAAACAACACTCCAACATCCCAAAATACCAATGAATTCCAAGAAATCCTACACAAAATCACACTCTCTGTCACTACACATAGTATCACAAGCCATTCTCAAGTCATAGCTTCACATCCACAAACAAACTCCAACCACCCACAATAATAATCTAAAAAGAAATAGTATTGATAATCAAGACCAACCTCACCTAAGAAAACCCCAACTAAAGCTTCAAAGTTATGTTCCTCTTATCTTTGATCTTTAGCAATCCAAAAGTAATGGCAAATCAAGATGATGAAGAAGATGTTGATGGAGATGGAATATAAAGTGCTCGGTTGAGAGAGGTGGAGAGTTTGGTCACGAGAGAGAGAAAGAAATGAGAGGGAACTACGTGGATTCGAATATATAAGTGATTTCACATGCAATCACGTGGTCAGGACGATACATCGTAATGGATGTTACAATGTATCGTAATTACGATGCATCGTCCATCCTACGAAACAAGGTGTGAGTTGTGCTGGATTTGAACTCAAATTAGGGGCTTAAATTATGAGGCATCTTTCCTTTACTTGAGATTATGATGCATCGTAAATACCTTAGGCACTTTGATACTAAATTTGGCTAAGTATGGAAACAGTCAGTCTAAGTGTAAACTTTATACCTAAAATAAATTAGATACATTCCTATTGGATTTGACAAGTCACACAGATCATGATAGATCTATGGACATGCCAAGTTTACCGTCTACGATGAGATGTGAGAACGGATTATACGTCCAAATATACGGGATTCGCCAAGTCGACGACATCCACGTATTTCATTTGCATTTGACTATCTACACAAGGTTCTACCCTTTGCCCGTTAACTTTGAAAAATATTCCATCCTTGGAATCCTTCAACTCCATCGCTCTGTGGGGAGTGACGAAATTTATGATAAATGGACCGTCCTAGCAGGAATGAAGTTTATTGGAAAATAGGCGAAGCCTAGAGTTGTAAAGCAAATATTTTGGCCCGAAGAGAGTGATTTGGCTCGGATATGATAGTCATAAAAGGGCTTGGCTTTTGCCTTATAGATATTTGCACTTTTTTACACATCATTCTGTAATTCCTCCAATTCACTCAATTGAAGTTTTCGATTAGAGCCAGCCAATTTTATCTCAAAATTGAATTTCTTAATAGCCCAAAAGGCTTTGTGCTCAAGCTCTACTGGTAAGTAACATGTTTTGCCATATACTAGATGATATGGAGACATGCCTATCAGGATTTTATAAGCGGTCCAGTACACTCACAATGCGTCACTTAGATGTTATGACCAATCATTTTGATCGGGGCGAACCGTCTTCTCTAAGATGTGCTTAATTTTCTTATTAGATACTTCTACTTGGCCACTCGTTTGAGGGTGGTAAGGTGTAGCAACCTTATGGGTGACAGAGTACTTGAGTAGCAAGGTTCATAGGAACCCATTGTAAAAATGTTTTCCGTCGTCACTAATTAAGACTCGTGGCGTCCCAAAATGACTAAAGATGTTAGTTTGAATGAACTTTACCACGACTGTATGGTCATTGGTCCAGGTAGCCAAAGTCTCAACCCATTTAGATATATAATCCACCACCACGAGTATGAACTCGAAACTAGAGGATTATGGAAACGGGCCCATGAAGTTGATGCCCCAAACATCGAAGATCTCGACAACAAGGATTGGGTTCAAAGGCATCATATCCTTCTGGGACATAGCGCCAAGGCGTTAACATCTCTCACACGAGCGGCAGAATGAGTATGCATCTTGATGCATAGATGACCAAAAGAAACCACATTGAAGAATTTTAGAGGCGGTCTTCTGAGCACTGAAATGACCTCTACATTCGAGTGTATGGCAAAAAGTAAGAATACTAGGAATCTCACTCTCGGGCACACACAAGCAGATGATTTGATAGAGGCAATAGTTAAATAGCTGAGGATCATCCCAAAAGTACATATGTACTTGGGAGAAGAAACAATCATTTTCCTGTTTAGACCAAGATAGGAAAATTTTTGTGGTATATAGGAAGTTGACTATGTCAGTATACCAAGGAAGTTGCTTGTGAATGACCCCAAAAATTTCCTCATCCGAAAAAGATTCACAAACTAGAATTGGATCGTGATGGCACTCGACGAGAATTCGAGACAAGTGGTCAGCTACCACATTCTCGGTACACTTTTATCCTGGATCTCGAAATTAAACTCTTGCAATAAGAGTATTCATCGGATCAACCAGGGCTTTGTGTCTTTCTTGGCCAATAAGTGCCTAAGAGTGGCATAGTCAGAGTAGACAATGACCTTAGATCCTAAGAGATAAGATCTAAATTTGTCCAAGGCATAAACAACTGCAAACAACTCATTTTTCATAGTTGTATAATTCATTTGATCTTCGAAAAGGGATTTACTCACATAGTAAATAACATGTGGAAACTTGTCTACGCATTGCCCTAAGACAACACCCATAACAAAGTCAGATGCGTCACATATGACCTCAAATGGGAGAGCCCAATTTGGAGGGGTTAGAATTGGAGCAGTTGATAGAAGAGTGCAGAGAGTTTCAAAAGATTCAAGGCACACTTTATCAAAGTGGAATGAGATATATTTTTCAATAAGCTAAAACAAGGGTCGGGATATCTTGCTAAAGTCTTTGATGAAACGGCGGTAGAATCCCACATGGCCTAGGAATAAATGAATTCCCCTCACCGATGAAGGTGGATAAAGCTTAGCAATGAGTTCAACCTTGGCTCTATTAACTTCTATGCCTCTTTTAGATACGATGTGTCGAAGGACTATACCCTCTTGAACCATGAAATGACTCTTTTTCCAACTAAGAATTAAGTTCGTGTCCTTACAACGCTTGAGTACAAGTGTAAGATTATGAAGGCACGAATCAAAAGAAGGTCCAAAGATAGAGAAATCTTTCATGAATACCTCTAAAAACTTCTCTACCATATTTGAAAAAATAGACATCATACATCATTAAAAAGTCATTGGTGCATTGCATAACCCAAAGGGCATGCGTCTATATGCAAATGTTCTGTATGGACATGTGAAGGTTAAATTTTCTTGGTCTTACGTGTCTATTGTGACTTGATTGTATCCAAAATATCTGTCTAAGAAGCAATAAAAACTTTGTTCTACAAGCCTCTCTAGGATTTGATCTATGAATGGAAGTGGGAAATGATCTTTCCTAGTGGAAGAATTTAGTTTCCTATAATCAATACAGACCTTTCATCCGATGGTTGTGCATTGAAGAACTAACTCTCCTTGTTCATTTAAGAGCACGGTGATGCCGGATATCTTTGGCACCACTTGTGTGGGACTAACCTACTTGCTATTTGAGATGGGGTATATGAAACCGGTATCAAGCACTTTAATCACCTCTTTTATGATAACTTCTTTTATGTTAGGGCTTAGCCTGCGTTGTGCCTCTCTCGAGGTATTTGAATCATTTTCCAAATGTATGCGGTGCATACAAATGGAAGGATCTATGCCTTTCAAGTCAGCAACGCTGCATCCTATAAAGCCTTTATGTTCCTTTAGTATCATTATGAGTGAACACTCTTGGTCATTTGTTAGATTTGAAGTTATGATGACCAGAAGAGTGTACTTGGGCCGAGGAACACATACTTGAGAGTAGCCAGTAAAGGCTTAAGCTCAAGTTATGGAGGAGACACGGTTAGAACTAGAGGAGTACTTAAAAGAGGAGGAAGAGGCTCGATTAGTGCCTTCTATTTTGAAAAGTCATTTACAACGATGACATCAAGCATTGCATTTACGTCTTGAATTGATTACTCGATGTCAAAATCATCAAAGTAGAAGTGACTTAGGCACGTCTCTAAAGGATTTTTAGTTAAGACATAAGAGAGCACTTCTTCAAAAAGCTCATCCACAACATCCATACAAAAGCACTCACCTTCATCATTGGAAGTGTGGTGGGATGCATTGAAGATGTTCAACCTTACCTTCATATTCCTGAATGAGATGTCCACTACCCCAGTAAGGCAATTAACACAAGTGTTAGCCATAGCCAAGAAAAGATGGGTTCGGTCCGGTCACGGTTCCAAAAACTTGAAACCGTAAATTTATGATTTGGTTCCAATTTCAGGTCCTTCAAGACTTGACCTGACTGAACTGAACCATTTTATATTATATATATATATATATATATATATATATATATATAACTTCCTAACTGGCTACTTAAAAAAAATGTTTTTAATCGGCTAACCCTAAAATCATTTCTCATCACTAAAAAAACTTCTCATTGTTTCCAAGTAGCAGCGCCGCGAGCTCTGTGACCTCCTCCTCTCTCTCTCCAGTATCCGTCGATCCCTCACCACCGTTGATCATCCTTTGTCATTCTGCCTTGTCGATAGTCCTTTTCCCTTAGTTCTTACCAGTTACGATTCATTCTATAGATGTGTAAAGAACCATATAAACCCTCATTTGAATCGAACATCCACAACTACATCATATGGTTCTACACCGCCACTTCACCACTCGATCCGACGGTGTATCAGAGGGCCACCTCCCTGTCTACGTCGGCAAAGAGATGGATGTTGTTGTGTACTTTGTCTTCTTGACTACTGGTTCGTTCTTAATTTTTCTCCTTCTCTCACTCACTGATTCACCATCTCTCTTCTCTCTCTGTATATGTGTCTGTGCATTATATTATATAACAAACAAATTTATGTGGTTTTTTTTTTAAAAAAAAATTCTTAGTTCCCCTACAAGTATTTGTGTGTTTGTGGATTTATGTGGGATGTATCATCCTTTGTTTCTATGGCTTGAACATTTTAATTTCTTTTTAGTTAATAAATTTTATTGAAATTTAATTTGAAAATTGTACTGTTCTTCATCATCTATTCTTCTTTCTATTTTTCCTTAAAAATTACTGTCATTTCTTTTATGTGGTAGTTTTGGAACATAATAGTTTTGTAGTTTGAGTCATAATTGTGGAACGGACTGAACCAAATCGGTTCTTCATGGTTCTGTTCGGTTCAGTTCCATTAGTCTTCATGGTTCGGTTCGGTTCCATTTTTAGTGAAATCAAACCATGCAGTTTGGTTTCAAAATCCTTCAAAATCGGACTGAACAGGACCGTGTGCACCCCTATTTATTGGTGTTTTTTGGTTGGACGGTCTCTCGATGATATGGACATTGTGAGCATTTGTAAAATCAATAAAGCAGAACCTAACTCACGTAATTGAAAAAGATCACTACTGATGGCATGCTTCATTCTACCGTGGGGTCCCTCTTTTTCTCTCTCTCTACTTTTTTTTAGGGTAAATTACATTGACCTCTTATGAGGTTTGACCTAATTACACCCGGTATCAAACTAATGGATTTTGTTACAATGACCTCTCTTGAGGTTTGCTCCATTACTACAAAGACCCCCTCCGTTCAAAATTCCGTTAGTTTTGTCAAAAAATTTAGGGTAAATTACATTGACCTCCCCTAAGGTTTGACCTAATTACACCCAACATCAAACTAATTGATTTTGTTACAATGACCTCTCCTGTAATAGAAATGAACTAACCGACGTTAACTTTTGAGTGAAATGTCTATTATACCCTTAATATTATATTGATATAAAAATTAAAATATTTATATATATAGAATGACACTTTTGCCCATCTAATATAATAATATTTACTATATTATATATATAGTAAATATTATTATATATATGTGTGTGTGTGTGTGTGTGCGCGCGCGCACGCACAACCCCAGCTGCCATCATTACCTCCATCGACACAACACTAAGACCACCGCCATGCCACAGACCAGACTCACCACTCATGCCTACCATGCCATGAACCACCACTAGTTGAGCCACCACAACCATTGTGGTGGCCATGATAGATGTGGTTGTGCACGATAGTTGTAGTGGCTCGGTTAGTGGTGGTTCACGGCATGACAGTCATGAGTGGTGGGTCTGGTGTGTGGCATGGCGGTGGTCTTGGTGTGGTGTAGATAGGGGTAATGATGGCAGCTGGGGTTGTGCACCCGCATGCTCACACACACACACACACAGATATATATATATATATATATCTACATATAATAATATTTACTATATATATATAATATAGTAATATTATTATATTAGATAGGCAAAAGTATCATTTTATATATATAAATATTTTAATTTTTATATCAATATAATATTAAGGGTATAATAGACATTTCACCCAAAATTTAACGTCGGTTAGTTCATTTCTGTTACAGGGGAGGACATTGTAACAAAATCAATTAATTTGATACTGGGTGTAATTAGGCCAAACTTCAAGGGAGGCCAGTGTAATTTACCTTAATTGTTTTGACAAAACTAACAGGATTTTGGACGGAGGGGATCTTTGTCATAACGGAGCAAACCTCAGGGGAGGTCATTGTAACAAAATCCATTAGTTTGATGCTGGGTATAATTAAGCCAAACTTTAGGGGAGGTCAGTGTAATTTACCCTTTTTTTATTGTCAAAGTATTTAGGATTTATTGTCAAGGAACATTTGAAGATCCTTTGTTCACATTTTGTCTACATATTATGTAATTGATTTTTGGGGACTGAATTGAAAACTTTACTCCACTTAAGTGTGGGGTCCATGACATGACTTTCCCTTGGTCAAGCTTTTCATCATTGATGATTTTTTTTCCAGTCCCCTATGCTATGTGTATTCCTCCTATTTCGATAAAGATTTACCATTTATAATAATAATAATAGACCTAATTTATTTTTTGTTATTAACTGTACTCTATTATTAATTAATTTTTTCCAAGTCTATCTTGCCGTGTCAAGAGAATTTTTTTGTTCTTTCACATTTGCAATGTTTAACTGATGACCAAAGTAACTTTACTTTGTTACACATGTGTAAAGAGGTAAAAATCTCATTATGAATGAGCATAATACTTGGCAATGATAAAAGTTATAGTTAATCATTACTTTAAATTTTATAATAATAATTATAGAAATAGTAATATCAAACAAGAATTTGGGTCAGACTCTAATTTACGTACCTGATTTTTTTACGATAAATTGATGAAACAATAGTTGATTCGTGCTAGCAATTTTTGTTGTTGTGAAAAGTTGATGTAATGAACTAATTCAATTTTGTGTTTACTCTACATTATTATATTTTATCTAATGTTAATAATAAAATATTTGATGGATCTTTTCTAAATTATTTTATGTTACCTAAGGGTACATTTTGTAAATTATTGTCCATAATTCTTTTACAAAGGTGTAGGTGCAGAAAAGTTGCTACTACACTTAACAAGTAATTTCTCTCCGAAAAAGATCCTCCTTCTCATTCTCTATTCAGTCTTTAAATAATCTCATGAATACAATGATTGTGCTTGTAATTTCTCCGCCTATCTTGGTTTTACCTATAAAATTTAGCCTTGATTCATTGCAGGAATTCAGTGCTTAAATGTTAGTGTTAAGGAGGAGATTTGGGTCTTTTCGTATATTCACGTCACCTTGTCATGGGTGATATGGGAGGTGACGTAGTTGCCATGTGTCATGCTTGTTACACATGTCATCTGGCGATTTTTTCTTCTGCTACACTTTGTCCTAAAAACCCCTTTCAATTTAGGTAAAATTTGGAAGGGTTTTTCCATCATGGACGACACTTCGTTTATACCACCAGACCTCGTTTGGACTTCATGCCTTTGGTGGCTGCCGTAATGTCACTTCCTCATAAATGCCTGGAGTTGTTCTTACATTTCCAGGCTATTATAGATTTTGGGCGATTCAGTGGTTATCTTCTCATCTATTGAGGTTAGTGATCATTCCCTTCTCCATTATTACTGTTTCTCTTTTTCTCTCTATTCCTGAGGTATGGGTAAAACGAAAGGTGTAGAGATTGTCGATGAGTTTGGACCATTGGAAAACTATCAGTTAATTGATGAGTTTCTGGGCGAGGGTGATGGTGATCGGATTCTCCTAGAGGTTCCTTTTGTTCCTTTGACATCAGCCGATCTTCCTTCCTTAGGAGATCAAAGTTCTTCAGATTCTGATCTAGATGATGTTGACCAAGACCTAGGTAGGACTCCTATAAATTTGGGAAAACTAAGAATTGATTGTGAGGTCCTGACCAATGTTTCTCTTAGGAATTACCCTCTTGATTTCGATTTTCGATCTGGAGAGGGTTTTAACAAGGACGACATGCTCTTCTCGGTTAGGCATTTCCCCGCTTTTAGGTTTTCTCTTCACCCTTTCTATCATCTTGTTCTTAACCAGCTGCATTTGGCTCATTTGCAAATAAACTCTAATTTCTTTAGGGTTATCTCTAGCGTTCTTGCCCTTAATTATACTCGTGACCTTGAGCTGGGACTTGACGATCTTCTTCTTTGCTACCAAATCTGCGCTACAAAGAATGAGAGAAATCGCTTCCATTTCTTCCCTCGCCTGGGCAGATCTCTCTGTACCGGCCATCCCTTTTCGGACAAGGGTTGGAAGGCTCAACTCGTGGTTGTTGGGGGGAAGTGGAAGGTCCCTTCCTCTAAAAAATTTCCCATTTCCCAAAAGTTCGGTGGATTAGGTATCCCGTCCTCTAATTTTCTTTCTGACCCTCACTGCAACTGTGTTATATGTGATGTCATGCTCTTTAACAAAATTCGGTCCTTTGTTGGTGCAGTTAGAGATCTTTTACCACATTCTGAATTGGCTGCACGCCTGAAGACTTTGGGTGAAAAAGTGTGGATGAGTATACCTAAGTTATCTTCTCAGTTGTGCTCTGAGGTATTTAAAGCTATCTCAGAAAGTGCAGCCGGTGTCAAGATGAAGCATTTAAAAATTACTCGCACAAAAGCAAAAAGACAGACTGAAGGGAACAATCTTAGCGCTCCACCGATCGATCGAGAAGTGGGGATAGCGTCAACTCTTCGTAAGAAGCACGCTGAAGAGGTTGCTGCGGCGGGGCCCATTCAACCGAAGTAATAGAAATAGAGGAGACTGCCCCTCCTTCTAAATCTCAAAAGGTAACGGTCTCAGCTTCTCCTTCTGCCCAAGGATCTGGGGATCCTTCAACTGCTGGGACTTCCGTTGTGGGGTCTAATGTCCCAAGTTCTTTAGTGGTGGAGCCGTGGACTCACCGGATGGTGAAAGCCAATGGTATGCCCCTATCGGTTGAGGACTTCTTGCTTGAAAACAGGGAGGCTATGAGGTGTTCTTGAAGGAGATATGGCCTCCTAAGGATGCGAAGATGATGTTGGACCTATCTGTTGGCAATCTTCTAAAGTCTTGTCCTGATGCGGCACTCAAGGTGAGAAAGAATACATTTTCAATTCCATTATGCCATCTCCTACTGCTTCTTTTAATGATCATGTGTGTCTTCGCAGAACATGTTCGGCATGATGAATATGTGTAAATTGGTCAAGCAAGCGACCATCAAAGTAAAAAAAGCAGACGTTCAGATAAAAAGGGCTGAGGTCGACTTCCGTGCTGCCATATGTGAAGTTAATAGCGGAAAGGCAAAGTCCCAGGCTCTTTTGATGGAGAATGAGCAGCTCAAATTTCAAGTGGAAGAACTTGCCAAACAGAAAGAAGAGGCTGAATTCTAGAGGGCTCTGGCTAAATCCAGAGTGTCCGAGTCTGAACTGAACATCAGTAATTTACAAGACCGATCGATTACACTGGAGAAGGGCACCAAGGCTTTGTTCGACAGGCTGTCGCGCACAGTTTAGATTAGAATGCTGAAGCCTATCGCTAAGGCTTTGAAGATGTGACGGTACCCGAAGATGATCGATACTATCCGGGTGGCCCAGTTGATTACGATCGGGAGATAGGCTTAAAATGGCCCCCTTATCAGGATCCAAAAGAGGGGGATGAGGAGAAGGAGATTGCCAGCATCTTTGAAGACTGTGATGCGCCCATAGAGGTCGGGACTCATGAGCACGTAGAGTCTATTAATGCCACAGTCGATCCTTCAGTGGGCTGACCTTTTATAATTTTCCTTTTTTGTAATGCCCTTTGGCAATTCCGTTTGTAGAAACTCCTTCATATAATTGAAGACAATCTTTTTCATACCTTTGATTTTTTTATGAAGCCACATACTTGTCTGGTGTTGCACTTTATAAAAATGAATGATGTATGTAATATCCAGCACTTTCATAGATACTTGGTCAACCACCTGAGGTCCTCGTTTACTAAAGAAATTCGGGTGCTGAGTTATCTTTCATTCATGCATTCGGCTAGCCATGCCTATTCATATGAGACGTGCGGCTGGTCATGCCTTGGTCTCTTTTATTCAGTTCTGGCATTCAGCTAGTCATGCCTTAGCCATTTTCATCTATTTGAGACGTTTGGCTGGTCATCTTGAGGTCTCTTTCATTCAATTATGGCATTCGGTTGGTCATGCCTTAGCCATTTTCATCCATCTGAGACGTTTGGCTGGTCATGCCGAGGTCTCTTTCATTCAACTCTGGCGTTCAGCTGGTCATGCCTTAGCCATTTTCATTCATCTGAGACGTTCGACTGGTCATGCTGAGGTCTCTTTCATTCAACTCTGGCGTTCGGCTGGTCATGCCTTAGCCATTTTCATTCATCTGAGACGTTGGGCTGGTCATGCTGAGGCCTCTTTCCTTTAACTCTGGCGTTCGGTTGGTCATGCCTTAGCCATTTTCATTCATCCGAGACGTTCGGTTGGTCATGCCGAGGTCTTTTTCCTTTAACTCTGGCGTTCAGCTGGTTATGCCTTAGCCATTTTCATTAATCTGAGATGTTCAGCTGGTCATGCCGAGGTCTCTTTCCTTTAAATTCAGCGTTCGGCTGGTCATGCCTTAGCCATTTTCATTCATCTGAGACATTTGGCTGGTCATGCCAAAGTCTCTTTCATTTATAAAAAATTTGCAGAGTAGTTAAGACAGTGGCATTACGCGGTGATTTTCTGCTTTGCGGCACAATTCCACTGCCTTTGTGTAGGATGGGTGGAACTCATTATATTAAGCAGATAGGGATTCACTATTCACTTGTTGTGGGATAAAATTTATTGAGAGATTTCCAGTTCTTTGTTAAGAATGCACAAAGGCTTACACGTAGTACCTTTTTAGATGCATTGCGTTCCAAGGTTTTTTGACCATGGCCCCATCGTTGTGCACCCTTCGTAGTCTGTATGCTCCCTTTCCAATAACTTTGATTATTTCAAATGGACCTTCTCATTTTGCTCTAAACTTTCCTGTATTTAGCTCTTTGGTGTTGCTGGTAACCTTGCATAAGACCCAGTCTCCTTGCTCGAACGATTGGGGTTTAACCTTTTTGTTATAAGCTCTGCGAAGTCTCTGCTGGTAGGCTACCATCCTAATCTGCGCAGCTTCTCTTTTTTCCTCAATCAGGTCGATGTCGTGTCCGATCCGGCAATTATTCTCCTGTTCCTCGAACGATTCGATCCTCAAGGTTGGGATGCTGAGTTCAACTGGAATCACTGCTTCCATCCCATATATCATGCTGAAGGGACTACTCCCTGTAGGTCTTTGAGGGATGGTCCAATAGGCCCAAAGCATGTTCGATAATTCTTCTAGCCATTGGCCTTTTCTCTTTTCTAGCTTTTTCTTAATATTTTCAAAAATAATTTTATTTGTAATCTCAGCTTGCCCGTTCCCTTGCGGGTATGACCTTGAGGAGAGTCACTGGTTGATTCCATACTTTACAAAGAACCCCTGGATAAATTGGTTGTCTAGGTTCTTCCCGTTGTCCATAATTATTGCCGAAGGGATACCAAAGCGGCATATTATGTTGTTCCAGATGAATTTTTTAACTTGCACATGAGTTACTGAAGCGTATGCTTCTGCCTCAACCCACTTGGTGAAGTAGTTCGTAACTAAGAGGATGTATTTTTTCTTCTGCGCTGCGATCGGCAAAGGTCCCACCATGTCCATTCCCCATTGGGCGAAGGGCCAAGGACTGGTTATTGGATTCAAGTTCCCTGGTGGCTGGTGTAGCAACTGGGCGTGTTTTTGGCACTTGTCACAATTTTTGGAATATTCCGTCACGTCGCGTAACATGTAGGACTAGAAATACCCGATCGTCAGAGCTTTGTGGGCTAATGATCGACCTCCAGAATGGTTACCTCAAACTCCCTCATGGATCTCCTTCAGGACTCTATTGGCTTCGGATGGTGTTAAACATTTTAATAATGGCCCCGAGAATGATCTTCTGTAGAGGTGGTTATTGATGATAGAGTACCTTGAGGCCTTCATTCTCAGTTTCTTGGCTTCTCTTTTCTGTTTGGGTAGGGTCCCATTCTTTAGGTATGCTTCTATTGGATCAATCCAACTAAGCTCTCTTGGGATTATGAAGACCTCCAGTGATTTCCCGATGCTTGGATCCCTTAATTTTTCCACAGAGGATACTCTGGTTAAGGATTCATCCGCGCTGGAAGCCGAGCAGGCTAACCTGTCGGCTGCCTTATTTTTCTCACGTGGAATGTGGTTCAGTATTACTTCATTGAACTCCTTCATGTTCCCGAGCACTGCTTCTCGATAAGCGTTCATCTTATCTTCTCTGGCCTGGAATTCCCCATTAACTTGATTCACAACTAGTTGCGAATCACTGAATATCGTCAACCTCCTAATTTGTAACAACTTTCATAGCCAGAGTCATGCGAGCAGAGCTTCATATTCTGCCACATTGTTAGAAGCATCAAAATCAAATCGGATGGCATGGTGCAAAGTAATCCCATCAGGGGTTCTTATTTTGACTTTAGCCCCTGCCTCGGTTTGACTAGATGATCCATCTACAAATATCTCCCATTAAGAGGAATTTTTTCTTTCTTCAACCGTTTCATCGTATTTCAACAGGAATTCGGGCAACACCTAATCTTTGCGAGCCATTCGAGGTACAAAGAGGATGTCGTAAACGCTAAGATCCATGGCCCACTTCATCATTCTCCCTGTCATATCTGGTTTGCTGAGGATTGCCTTGAGCGGCAGATTAGTCGAAACAACTATCGGATGTGATTCGAAATAATGTCTTAGTTTTTTCTTTGCGTGTACCAAGGCCAGGATCAACTTTTATGCTTTTGAATATCTATTTTTGGCATCCGTCATTGTCTTGCTGGAATAGTATATCGGGTGTTGCTTCCCATTCTCTTCTCAGTCAAGGCTACACTTGTTGATATTTTTGACACTGCCAAGTACAGATATAACTTTTCCCCGAGCTTCGATATCGAGAGTATTGGTGTTGAGACCATATATTGTTTTAGCCTTTTCAGGGCCTCCGATTGATCTGTTCCCCAAATCTCGCCCTTTTTCTTTCGGATAGCATCAAAGAATGGTTTGCATTTGTCCGAGAAACGTGATATGAATCTGCTGAGGGCGGCAATTCGTCCGGTTAGGATTTGAACGTCTCGCTGAGTTTTTGGATCCAAAGTTTGGATTAGTGCTGACGCCTTGGATGGGCTCATTTCTATTTCCGTTCGGCTAACCATGTGGCCGAGGAACTGACCCGATGATACTCTGAACGTACATTTTGTTGGATTTAGCCTCATTCGATGTAGTAACCCTTGTGGACGGGTGTGAGTAGGCGGGTGCGAAGATAGACACTGGGTTGAGCTACCACACTGACAGGGTACATGGTGCTCAATCCCACATCGCCTGGGTGTGAAAAATGAGATGTGCTTATATGTAGTATGTTCTCTTCAAATGGTATGAGGCCTTTTGGGGTAAAACCTAAGAGCAAAACCGTGCGGGCTCAGGCCCAAAGCGGACAATATCATACCATATGTTGAAGCGGGTATTACAGTTGGTATCAGAGCTTGAACCCAGCCAAAAGTGTGCCAACGAGGACGTCGGGCCTCGTAGGGGGGTGGATTGTAGTAACCCTTGTGGACGGGTGTGAGTGGGCGGGTGCGAAGATAGACACTGGACTGAGCTACCACACTGATAGGGTACAGGGTGCTCAATCCCACATCGCCTGGGTGTGGAAAAGGGGATGTGCTTATATGTAGTATATTCTCTTCAAATGGTATGAGGCCTTTTGGGGTAAAACCCTAGAGCAAAACCGTGCGGGCTTAGGCCCAAAGCGGACAATATCATACCATGTGTTGGAGTGAGGTATTACAGTCGATGTTTCCTAAGGGTTTCGAATATTTCTTACAAATATCGCAAATAATCTTGTCTCCTTTTACTTTTGACCACCATATCATCAATATAGGCTTCTATAGTCTCGCCGATCTATTTTCTGAAGACACGATTGATCATTCGCTGGTACGTTGCCCCCGCGTTCTTCAAACCGAAGGGCATTACCTTGTAACAATAGGTTCCTCGTTCGCTAATGAATGAGATTTTCTCCTCATCCCTCGGGTCCATCAGGATCTGGTTGTAACCTGAATAGGCATCCAAGAAAGTTAGCAGCTCGTATCCGGTAATGACATCTACCATCTGGTCTATTTTGGGTAGTGGGAAGCTGTCCTTCGGGCAAACCTTGTTCAAGTTTGTGAAGTCGATACAAGCTCTCCACTTTTTATTTTTCTTTTATACCACTACCACGTTGGAGAGCCATTCCGGGTATTTTACTTCTCTGATAAGATTTGCCTGGAGCATGCGATGGACCTCTTTGGCTATTATCTGGTTTCTTTCTGGGGTGAACCTCCTCTGCTTTTGTCTAACGGGAATGTTGTTGGGGTCCACGTTCAATATATATTTTGCTAACTCGGGATCCATCCCCGGCATGTCAAAGTGGGTCCAGGCGAATACATCTCTGTTTCTCTTCAATACTTCAATCAGTTATTCCTTCTCTTTCTTCTGCAATAGTGTCCCGATTTGCGTACTTCTGTCTTCTTTTGGGTCTCCTAGTTTGATTGCTTGGAGCGGCTCTAGGGGTTGAGCTATGCTTTCGACCTCCTGTTCCTCAGGTACGTCTGGCTTCTGTGATTGTTATTGGTTGTTGGTCTCTGAAGTTTCTCCATTTTTTGGCGTGATTCTGATGGTGAGAGAGTAGCACTCTTTTGCTGCCACCTGATCACCGCGGAGGTCCACTGTTCCTTTCCCGTTAGGGGTTAGGCACCTCATTACTTGGTGCAGGTTTGATGGTACTCCCTGCATCTTGTGGATCCAACCTCTTCCCATTATAAGGTTGTAGGATGAATGTACATCAGTTATTACAAATTGCTCCCTGGGTGTCCTCTATGCTGTTGTCATAGATAGTGCTATTGTTTCGATCGGGAGCACTCTGTTCCCGTTAAATCCTACAAGCGGACCTTCGGCTCACTTGATTTGGTCACCTCCGATTCCTATATGCTTAAAAACCTCCAATGTCATTATGTTTGCGCTTGATCCTGCATTGATGAGTAATCTCTTTACCTAGCAATTTGCCACCATCAAACTGACTACCAATGGATCCTCGTGAGGGAGTTGTACTCTCATTAGGTCTGGATCTCCAAATGTGATCTGAGAGCCAGTCTTCGTGTCTTAAATAGAATTGACTTCTCCTATCTTCTGTAGCCTTTTAGCCTGACGAAGGGCTGATCTAGTCGATCCTTGGTCTCCCTGGGTTGCGTAGCCATGTATCGTATTGATTGTCCTGACTGGATTCAGGTTCGGGTTCTCTCTTCGGTCGGGGACTGTGCTTTCGTTCTGATTTGGTTGTTCCTTCGCCACATATTCTATTAGACCTCCTTTGGAAATGATCACCTCCGTCTGTCCTCTAAAATTCTGGCATTCATTAGTGGTGTGACCGTAATCCTGGTGTAGTGCACAATGCTTACTCTTATCTCTAAGTTCAGCTGGAATCCGGATTGGAGGCGGCGTTCGGAATATGCCTCGATTCTTGTTTTCTTGGTGTAGCCTTGCCAGTGTGCATTTCAAGGGGGTAATCTTTTCCTCGAACCTGGGACGTTTCCCCGATGTCGAAGGTACGGGAGGGATCCTGCCTTGCCCCTTCAATTTATCGCCTTTTTCCTTGGGTAGCGGGCCGACACTTATCAAAGTTGTCCTCTGTTGGCGTAGAGCTTCATCTTCTTCGAGGTTGAGGTATCCTTGCGCTTTTGTGTTTAGATCTCCCATGGTCTTGGGGGTTTTTCTGACCAGAGACGAATGAAACTTTGAGCCGGGGATCATGGCTATCTTGAAGGCTTCTACCACTGCTGCTTGGTCGCAGCCGTCAATCAGGGACATTTCCAGATTAAATCTGGTCATGAAGGATTTCAAGGTCTCTCCCTTCGTTTATCTCATAGTGAAAAGAGAAGAAATCGTTT
This sequence comes from Cornus controversa, assembly GCA_026545225.1. Lineage (NCBI taxonomy): Eukaryota > Viridiplantae > Streptophyta > Magnoliopsida > Cornales > Cornaceae > Cornus > Cornus controversa. Next base: position 62,638,591 of record CM048846.1, on the reverse strand, counting down.
TCTTTTGTCTTCGGTTGCCAATGTACTGAGGGATGAAAAGCTCGCACAGTTTCGTGAAACTGGATATTGTACCCTAAGGCTGTTGCTTATACCAGGTTAAGGCAGCTCCGGATAGGCTGGTTGGAAAAACCTTGCACATGAGGTTTTCGTCCTCAATGTACAAAGTCATCCTCTGTTGCACATGGAAGAGATGGTCAATAGGGTTTGTCGTTCCGTCAAAGGTGATGAAACTCGGGAGTATGAATTTCTTTGGGTTCGGCGACTTTCTTATTTCTTCCGAAAAAGGGGACTGTATCACTTTGCTAGTAACCTGGGTTGCCAGATCTACTGGGGTCAGATTCTTCAGGTCCTTAATATCGGCGTTGACCTCCTCTAGACGTCTGGTTATTGCATCAAAATTGACGTTTAGTCTGGTGGTTTTGGACTCTGGTCTCTCCGCAGTCCGTCTTCCATCCCGAGCGGAATTGTATTCCATACAGGCCTCCCTCTCAGGTGAAGCATTCCCCAGTCATTTTCCAGTGAGCAGGGCAATCTTCTCCTGAAGTAGGTCATTTTTTCGGTTGGATTCCTCTAACTATTTTCGCATTTCCTGCAAGAGTTATTCTTGTGTTTGATTCTGTTCCATCGAGCGGTTAGGTACGAGCAACTGTTGCCCCGTTATGGTTCCGGAACGTAGCTGTACAGGCATAAACTCCTAAGGAATCTATTGAGTGCTTCGTTCCCACAGACGGCGCCAAAGTGTAGGTGCAGAAAAGTTGTTACCACTTAACAAGTAATGTCTCTCAGAAAAAGATCCTCCTTCTCATTCTCTATTCAGTCTTTAAATAATCTCATGAATACAATGATTGTGCTTGTAATTTCTCCGCCTATCATGGTTTTACCTATGAAATTCAACCTTAATTCATTGCAGAAATTCAGTGCTTAAATGTTGGTGTTAAGGAGGAGATTTGGGTCTTTCCGTATATTCACGTCACCTTGTCATGGGTGATATGGGAGGTGACGTGGTTGCCATGTGTCATGTTAGTTACACGTGTCATCTGGCGGTTTTTTCTTCCGCTACAAAAGGCGAAGTATATTTATGTTGATGCAAGAATATTCTTCTCAGTAGTGAAGAAAATTTATGCTTATCTTTGAAGAAGTAGAAAGATAAGGACAAGAAAAAGTAATGATACATGACCATTAATTTATTTTTTTTTGTATATAGTAGCTAATGCAAATGGTGTTTTTTTTGTAAACATTTGTTTATTGACACGTTGATTATATGAAATCAACTTTTATTTGAGTCCAATAATTTTTTGTTTTATAGTATTGTAGACACGTACAATATGCTAGTGTGTGTGTGTGTATATATATATATATATATTTCTGTATTTCCTTCACTTAAACTTCAACAACTTTTATTACAAATTGAATTTTTTGATGAAACCATTTATGTTAAAAAGAGAATTCCGAGAGCTTCAATTTGAATACTACATAGACTATGTTTCGACTTAATTTTTTAAAGATAAATTTATTTAAAATCAACACATTACTCCATAAATAAACAACATATTTTCCTATTTCAGCAACTCCAATTCTATTCTATTTTCAACGAAGTTAATTCATTTTTCTAAAATTCAATTTAAAATTTTAAATATATTTTAGAAATAATATATGTATATATATATTTAGAGAGATAAAAAAAGTTTAAATATATATTTATAAATTTTAAAACATTAAGTTGCAAGTCACAGTTTTCGAAGTACCCATATATTTTGGAACGGAGGTAGTCAAATTTATATAGATTCAATGCACTTAGGATTGGAGTAAAAATTTATAAAAGTGAAAATAAAAAAAAATTATTATTTATAATATTATTTTATTAATTTTCTTTTCTAAAGAGATATAATATTATTATCTTGAGAAGGGTTACGATCTAAGAAGCACAGACACGGACATGGGATACGAGTACGATATGATACGGATACGGCGATACGAGAAATCTCAAAAAAGTAGGATACGAACATGGCAAGAATACGTCAAATAAATAAATAAATAAAAATATAATATTATACATAAAAATATTAAGTGCTATTCTTCAACCATAAAATAAATATACTTAAAACTATTTTTGTTTTATTATAAAATGATCCTTATTTTTTAACCTATAAAGTTTTTAATATTACATCTCAATCCCATTTTATATAACAAAAAATTACAAATTTGCCCCGAAAAGTATCCTAAACGTATCATTTCTGTATCCCAGCCGTATCCTAAACGTATCCTAGCCGTATCCCTCCCGTATCTTAGCCGTATCTGATATTAAAAAATAATTTTAAAAAATTAGATACTTCTTAGCCGTATCAGACACGTATCCGGATCGTATCCGTATCGAATACGTGTCCGATACGACCACGACTCTTCTTTAGCCGTATCTGTGCTTCTTAGGTAACCATACTTTAGTGTTGAGAAGACAAATAAATAAAAACACAGTTGTTTGAGGAATACAGCAGAAGCACAGTCAAGATTCAGGATCCAAAACTTATTCAAAAACAAAACCAAGAAAATGACTTGAAACATTTTCATATATGTATTCATGTAGTTGTGGATCCCACTTTTTCTTTCGACATTCCTTAAATCCTCCGTACCTCGAAAAAGTCGCAAAAGCCTTCCCGCGTGAAGGCCCACACGTTTACTCTCTCTGTCTGTCTGCTTCCTCGCGAAGCAAGCCGATAATTGTACTAACGTATATATTATACACTAACTACACAGCTCTACTCTAGTCAGTATATATTATACACAAACTACACAGCTCTACTCTAGTCAGCGAGAAGGTATTGGTTGTGCCGGTGCACCGGGTGCATCCTGTGCGCTACACGCGGTACTTCTTCATCACTCTCTCTCTCTCTATCTCTCTCAATTGCATTAGTTGTTCCTCTTTTTTGTTTAAGATGGTTTCGACGTTTAGTTGATCGACTCGAAAGGTTAGTAGGGTTCTCAGAGTTGTGCAATTTGGTTTCATTGCGATCATCAGTTTTTATTTTTATTTTTTTGACATCGATTTCAGTTTTGTAGTTATCTTAATATAATGTTGATTTTCTGAACAAAAATTTGAGCTTCTGTTCTTGATCAATTGCTATTCTTTGACAACCGTTTGCTTTCTGGGAAAACGACGGAAAATGTTAGGAAAGAATAGGGAATTATATTTCTGAGTTATTCTTCATCTGAGCCAAACAATTTTGTTAGCCTTAGTAGAGTGAAGTTTCGGGTTCTTTATGGTGCGAAATGAATAAAAGGCGAAGATGCATTTGAGTTTCTTCTCTTTCCATACATCCGAAACTCTACTTTTCCCATCAAACCAAACGTACCCTAAAACAAAATTGAGTTTATACCCATTATTGATTTAAACTAGTTATAAATTCAAAATAGTTTTTCTCTTTTTTCTTTTCCCCCCTTCTATTTTAGCTTTAGGGTCATCACATTGTAAGAGTTGAACTTGTTTTTTTTTTTTTTCCCTGAATGGAGTTGAACTTGTTAATTTTGGAAAGTTTTGTTTTTTCTGTTTGTTATTTATTTCGGGGAATGTTCTTTTGCCAAATAATCTATCAAATTTCCAAATATCTTACATTGATTTTCAAGAAGTTGGCAAAAAAAGCAAATAAATGAATAGTTTGCTTGAATGGCGGAAGATGTTTGAAATGAATGTAACAAGATAAAGACATTGCAATATTTGCTTGAATGACTCAGAACATTATGTGTGATTGGTCTCCTTTACTTGCGTTTCGTTTCATCTACCTGTTCCATCGCTTTTTTACCTCTCTTGCCAGTTTAGAAGTAACATGAGATTTATTAATTAAGTTGGTTCTCTAATTGAAAAGTTTAATTCCACGTTATTAATCGGAGCAAAAGACAGGATTACATAATTTTGAATCACTAACAATGCACGATGACTCTTCTAGGCTTAGTTGAACATAAGTTTGAGTTTCCTACTAATTAGCTGTGTGAATCAACTATGTTAAAGAGAATGGAAGGTGATCATATATATGATTAATTAAGGTGATTATTCTTGTTGATGGACTGGGTTTGTACTTCATTAGCAATATAATCATTTATTCTGTGGGAGGAAAGAAGATTTAATTGAATTTGTGTTATATTTGATGTTTCTATGGCTTTCCGTGAAGTGGAAAAAATTGCTTCAGCTGCTGAGTCAAACCTGTGTATAAGATACTATCCTCTTTGTCCTAAATTATGAGAAACCTTATTCAAAAGTTTATACATTTATTTATCTTTAATTTTTTACATTTTCTCAGCAACCAAATGCAATATAGTTGTTATAAACCATATTTGTATGGTTCAAGGCACAATGTTGGTGTTTCTCTTACACATGTTCGATTTTGTGTTGGGTGGAATTGGAAATTATACAGATTTAAGTGTTTGAGACACTGGAAATTTTGTGAGGAGAAAGATGGGGTGTGAGGAAGGTGAAAATGACATGGTGGTAACTCAAGTTAGCGTTGGTGGGTTTGATAAATATGTCACTGCAAAAATGATTTTGGATTACTTTGAAGATAATATTGGACTTGTTTGGAGATGTAGATTGAAGACTTCGTCCACCCCTCTAGATTCGGATCCAAATTTTGAGATCAAAATTGCTGATGTTCAAAGAACAAATGACTATGAAAAGGTGGAACCCCACACATTTGTGCATTTTGCAACTCCCGATTCAGCAAAGTTGGCTGTAGATGCTGCAGGGCGTGGTGAACTTATGTTGTTCAAGAGGCCTCTTCAAGTTAGATTGGGGCCTCAAAATCCACGTCGCCTGAATAAATGGAGAATAGATACTGTTCCTTTTAGATTTTCTGATGTCCATGTTGAGATCGGACTCTTGGTGAGCCTAGATGAGTTCTTTGTTGGCTGGAGAGGACCTGATAATGGGGTTGATTTTCTTGTGGATCCCTTTGATGGGACTTGCAAATTCCTGTTCACAAAGGATACTACTTTCTCCCTCAAAGGCAGAAACAGGCATGTGGTTATCAAGTGTGATTTTAAGGTTGAGTTCTCGGTAAGAGACATCAACGAGAGCAAAAAAATTGCGGATATGTCATCTTTAATAATTTTATTACAGCTGGCTTCATCTCCGTCAGTTTCCTATAGAACAGCAGATGATGAAATTGAGAATTCTGTTCCATTTGATTTGTTAGATGATGACGATCCGTGGATCCGAACCACAGATTTTACACCTAGCGGGGTCATTGGTAGGTGTAATACTTATAGAATTTCAATGTCACCTCGTTACCGTTTGAAGCTGAAGAAGGCCATGGATTATCTCAAGGCACGGAGGGTACCAGCTGATAGCTCTAGGCAGCAGCTTAAGATACGAGATGAACCTGATTATGGGATGCCCATGGCTGATCCTTTCTTTTGTATTCAATACAAGGAAGGTATAACATTTAAAATCATGTTTTTGGTGAATGTTGTCATGCACAAAGGTATCATTAACCAGCACCAATTGTCGGACAGGTTTTTCAATCTTCTCAGAAACCAACTGGAGGAGGTCAATGTAGCTGCATTAAAGCACTTGTGTTCTTACAGGCGCCCCCTGTTTGATGCCTACAGGAGTCTGAAACTTGTCCAGGAATGGTTGCTGAAAAATCCTATGTTTCTTCAGAGACCTAAAGAGTTGGATGACATCGTTGAAGTTAGGAGGCTGGCTATTACGCCAACCAAAGCCTACTGTCTTCCACCAGAAATTGAACTTTCCAATAGGGTTCTCAGGAATTATAGAGAAGTCGCTGATCGGTTTTTAAGGGTTACCTTCATGGATGAAGGCATGGAGACACTTAATAGGAATGTTCTTTCCTATTATACTGCTCCTATTGTTAGAAACATCACAGCAAACTCTTCTCCGCAGAAAACCACAATGTTCAAAAGGGTGAAAAGTATTCTAAGTGAGGGTTTTCGTTTATGTGATCGGCGATACTCGTTTTTGGCCTTCTCAGCTAATCAATTGAGGGACCGTTCTGCCTGGTTTTTTGCTGAAGATCAGAGAACTAGTGTGGCTGACATAAAAAGATGGATGGGAAGGTTTAGAGACAGGAACATTGCGAAGTGTGCTGCTAGGATGGGACAGTGTTTCTCATCCACTTATGCCACAATTGAAGTTCCATCAAGTGATGTTAACTTCAAGCTTCGAGAGATAAAGCGAAATGGGTATTTTTTCTCTGATGGGATTGGTATGATAACACCTGATCTTGCAATGGAAGTTGCAGAGAGATTGCAGTTGACATTGAACCCCCCATGTGCTTATCAGATTAGATATGCTGGTTGCAAAGGGGTTGTTGCCTGTTGGCCATCAAAAAATGGTGGTATCCGGCTTGCCTTGAGGCCACGTATGAACAAGTTTGAATCCAATCACAAAATTCTTGAAATCTGTTCTTGGACTCGGTTCCAGCCTGGATTCTTAAATAGGCAGATAGTGACGTTGCTTTCTACTTTGAATGTTCAAGATGAAATATTCTGGGGAATGCAGGAGTCTATGATTTCTAAACTGAATCAGATGCTTGTAAACGCGGATGTGGCTTTCGATGTTCTTACTGCTTCATGTGCCGAGCAAGGAAATACTGCAGCAATAATGTTAAGTGCAGGTTTCAAGCCTCAAACTGAACCTCATCTGTGGGGCATGTTAACTAGTATAAGAGCTGCCCAGCTTGGGGACCTCAGGGAAAAGTCTAGGATCTTTGTTCCTTCAGGAAGGTGGTTGATGGGCTGTTTAGATGAGTTAGGGATACTTGAACAAGGCCAGTGTTTTATTCAAGTGTCAAATCCTTCGCTGGAAAATTGTTTTGCGAAGCATGGATCTAGGTTTTCTGAGACAAAGAAAAATCTACAAGTGATTAAAGGTACTGTGGCAATAGCAAAGAACCCATGTCTTCACCCTGGAGATGTGCGGATCCTGGAGGCAGTTGATGTTCCTGGGTTGCACCATCTTTTTGATTGTCTGGTTTTCCCTCAAAAGGGAGATAGACCACATTCAAATGAAGCATCAGGAAGTGACCTTGACGGTGATCTCTACTTCGTCACGTGGGATGAAAATCTTATTCCTCCAAGTAAGAGGAGCTGGCAGCCAATGGAATATACACCTGCAGAAGTTAAATTATTGCCACGTGCCGTACATCACAAGGTAATTATATATCTCAAAAATTACATTCTTAATCGTTGTTCATTTAGTATTGAAATCATTATTATATTTGAATTAATTGATAATTTTGTTGTATCTGTGTTAGAGAGTTTGGGTTATTGGGCTTCTTGTATTAAGGGTGTTTTTGTCTTCTTACTGTATCTCTATTATTAAAGAGAGTATAAGGTGTTTTGCATTAGATCTGAGAAACACACGTGAATGGAAATAGACTTCTCTTCTCTTCTTCTTCTTCTTCTTCTCCTCCTCTCATAAACCCTAACACACAATTAATCAATCTCAACTTGGTATCAGAGCAAGATCAAGACCTAGAACTCATTCGTATTCACTTGGCAAACATCAGAGAAGAGTCACGTCCGCGTACAGGTGCTGATGTCATGCTGACATCATGCTGACGTCAGCATCTATAGGTCAAGAACCATACCAACTGGTTCGCCTGATTTTTCTCAAAATTATGGTGGTGTTTGTTTTGTGATTTGAAGCAGATTGATAGGTGTTTTCAATTTTCGGAACTTTTTCTAACTTTGGGTCTCAGATTTTTCGATCTGCTATTTGGAGCCTTTTCAGCTATTTTTGTTGGTTCAAATTCATCCTAAGGGTGTCGTTTGGACCTGGTAAGAGATCTCATGGTGGTTGTTGGTTGATTAAAGTGTTTTGAATTGTTTTTTGGCCCAAAATGAGGTTTGGCTATAACGTGTAGCTGCTGTTCCTTGCGTTTGCTACTGTGGTCTGCTCTTAATGTCTGCTGGAGCTATTGTGGAGACTTGGGCATGTCCAGATTAGATGATTACTTGCCTCTTAGATCGAATCTGATTCCATTTTGCTCCTGCAACTAAATTTTGGTTTAACTTCAGATTTTTGAACTAGATTTTATTTATTTATTTTTTTAATTTTTACTTCTTGAGTTGTTTATTGAATCTGAAACATAATCATGGCTGATAATCAATCACAACCCGTCAAGACTGATGATATGCCTCGGTCAATTACCTCAGAAAAATTGAATGGTCTTAATTACCTTGCTTGGGCTCATGCTGTTCAAGTTTTTCTTCGTGAGCCAAAGAAAATTAAGTATTTAACGGACGAACTTCTAGCGGACACAAAGAAACATGAGGATTGGATTTGTGAGGATTCCATTGTTATGGGATGGTTGTGGCATAGTATGGAATCCAATATTGCCTCTACAGTTACCTTTTGTGATTCCTCTAAGAAAATTTGGGAGTCTCTTGCAGAATCTTTTTCACAACAGAGTAATGTCTCTCTGGTTTATGAGTTATATGAGAAGATTTTTGCTTCTAGGCAGTCCGGAAAATCATTGTCCGAGTATTACATCATTCTTAAGAATTTGTGGGATCAATTATTGCAGTATCGTTCGTTTACCACTAATTTAGAACAACAGAAGCGTCATTGGGAAGAGTTTATGATTGCTTCATTGTTGTCTGGTTTGGACTCTGATCTTCGTGGTTTTAAAGATCAGATTCTTGCTAGCGAGAAATTGCCCATTGCTGCCAATGCATATTCTCGCTTATTGAAGTCTTCTTTAGGGCAACACTCCATTGTGACTCCTTTTGAGTCGTCTGCCTTAGTCTCTAGTAGCGATGGTCGTGGTAATTCTCGTGGTGGCTTTCGTAGTGGTTTCTGTGGTGGTGGTCGTTCTAGTGGACATGGTGATAGGAAGTGCGATCATTGTGGTGGTACCAATCATACTGAACCTTATTGTTGGGTGAAATATGGGAAGCCATATTATGTGCATCTGGCCACTGATAGTATTTCATAGCCACTGCAGCTTAGTAGAACTCGTGGATATGTAGCTTCTGATTCTGGTCCTCGGGATGCACTCACTACTCAACTTAGCGAGTTGATTTAGAAACTACAAACTGCTCTTCCATCCACTTCCACTGCCCTTCCATTTACTGCTACCTTAGCCAATTCAGGTAATATTACATGTGTGGCTCAATCCTCTCCTTCTTTTCTCTACTTTAAAACCTATTAACCATCACATTGTTCTAGCTGATGGTTCTTCTAGGCCCGTTCTCGGAAAAGGTTTACTTCACCCTACTAATTCATTGTCCTTATCGTCCAGTCTATATGTTCCTAATTTTCCTTTTAATTTGCTTTCTGTGAGTCAATTGACTAAAGCCTTACATTGTTCTATAACATTTTCTCCTACTGTGTGTGTATTTCAGGACCTCCGAACGAAGAAGATGATTAGTTCGGGGCATGAGAAAAACGGATTATATTATTTGGATTTTGATGAACCTTCTTTGGTCGTGTCATCGGCTTTGAGTGCTACAGTGTAAAACCTCGGATTTTTTATTTATTTAAATACGTGGTTAATTAATTGTTAAGCATGATTATATAGTAATTGCATGCTTATATGTGTGGGTTTCGGGACCACTTTAAAAGTTCTAAAAAGGGCTTTAAAGTACCTTAGGACCATAGTGGGATGGAACCAAGGTTTGGGAAATTTTTACGAAAAGTTACTATTCATGGTTCGAGTTTTTCAAAAAAATAACTACGGATCACTTAAGTGACGTAGGGGCATAAATGAACTTAGAGAGGCTTTAGTGAAGTTTGTTGAAATGAGGGAGTGCCATTTTGCAAAAAAATGGAAGTAGAAAAGGGTAGAGGAGCAAAACTAAAGAGATGAGGGCTAATGTGCAATTTTGGATAACTTTTTCTATAAATATCCCAAAATGGTTGACTTTGTCATAACTCAAATCAGATTTCTCTCTCTAGAGATCAGTTTTGCAGCTCTTTCCTCTCCCCTCTTTCATCTTTTTGGTTGATCTTAGTTTTGGAGGCTTAGAAGTGTGATTCGGACCTCGGGACTTTACACGATAGTTGTTCCCCTCGGGATTGCCTATGTTCTACACCGATTGGAATTCTTTTCGGCAGATTTTCAAGTGTTTTTGGGCTAGGGCAGATTCTAGGGCTTGGAGCTCTCTTGGTTTTTGAGCTTGAATTCGAGGTAGGGGTGTTCTCTATTTCTTATCATCGATTTCTTAGAGTTTCAGGTGGATTTTAGTGGGTTAACATGCTAGAAAAGACTTAGAGAATTCTGTTTTGATTTCTTTCTTTCTTTTTTTGGAATAAGCATGTGTTAAAAGTGGTTTTTATATGTTCTAAGTGAAGTCCTTGAATTATATATGCATTGTATGTGTATATGGTTGATCTTGGTAATTAAAGTGTGTTAAAAGTATGTGATTCTTGCACTAGAATTATATTTTGAGCATGTATGTCTTATGTGCTAGTTTGGAAATGCATGATATCCATTTAGAATCATGTATGAGTTATTGGGATTGCAGGTGTACTTGTTGCACGCTATGTATTGATTAAAAACATATAAAGGACAATATTGTCATTTTTACATTTGTATGATCTCTTGTGAAAGAAAGGTTATTGCATTGTATATGCATGCTTTAATATGAGTAGCTTATGATGTACTTATATTAAATGTGATTTAAGTGACTTATGATGCACTTATTTGAAATTATGTGTTGTTTGATGGTTTTGAGGAAATGTCGGAATAAAGTAAGATGAGCTCAATGCTCAGGGGTGTAAGATCTCAACCTTGGCCAAGTGGTTTCTTCTAGACCATCAGGTTAGCAACCCGTAAAGATAGGAAGATAGATATTTAACCCAATGGTACTTATCTGGTTACTATGAATACTCCCTACTCATGGATTGATTTTGAGCTTATTTGACTTTATGTTTCAAGTTTTGTTATGAATTGTGATATTCATGATTATTGTTTAACTTGTATAGTTGCGAAATGCTTTGTGTTTACTTATGGTAAATTAAGCATGTTGGATTTGTTATATATATATATATATATATATATATTTATATTGGAGCATGATTTGTGCACTATACTGTCGATGTTATGAGCATTAAAAATATGCCATGTAGTGTATAGGAATGCTATGACTGCATTTTATGTAGGTTGCATCGAGTCAATGCATAGAAGGTTTGGACGTCTCTACTAAGCTAGTCGGTTGCTCACCCCATCCCTACAAACTTTTTTTACAGATAAAGTGCCAGTTGTGGATAACGCTTGATTACAGTGGTAAAGGCCTTGAGCCTTCTTTTGGGCTTTGGATGTTTTTATGGTATATATATATATGCCATGTGTGGGTATTTTGAGAAGAACTATATATTTTGTATGTGGAACGGATGTATTAGCATTCTAGACATGGGTACTTTAATATTGTTAAGCAGTGGTTCCATTAGTCTTCTCTATGTTAGACAATTGTTATATATTTGGATATGGTTGGACAAGTTACATTTTGATGTATGAATGTAACTCGGTTATATTTTTAGTTTTAATGATGTAGATGTGTATTAAAAGTTGCTTCCGCAGTATTGAGACTCTGTTTGGATGATAGTGGTCTCGAGAGAGGTGTTCTGGTAATTTCATCCTATATTCATACCTAATTTCCTATATCTGTTTCGGTGTCGGAAGTCGGGGGTCAAGCTTAGTATCAAGGCCTGTTTGTAGTTGTAAGGTGTTGAGATTTTATTTAATCACCTCCATTTTCCATGCCCTTCCGGGTGTTGGAATTTGGGGCGTGACATACAATCTTTCCTCTTCAGTGGCATTTTCGTTTGGGACATCCATCATTGGCAAAGCTGAGATTAACTATTCTCGGGTTGAGTCATGTGTCTTTTTTTGAATGTGAGGCTTCTTAGTTGGGCAAGCATCACCGCAGTTCCTTTCCGAGTCGTAGTCATAGTCATCAGACTAAATCTTTTGATGTAGTCTATACGGACATCTGGGGTCCTTCTAGAACTGTTAGTTTGAATGGATTTCTTTATTTTGTTATCTTTGTTGATGATTACTCTCGAATGACAAGGTTATTTTTGATGAAAAAACGGTCTGAGTTACCTCGTATTGTTATAAAATTTTATAATGAAATTTTTACTTAGTTTGGTAAGCGCATTAAATTTTTTCACTCTAATAATGCCTTGAAATATACGCAGTCTGTTATGGATTCTTTTTGTGTTGATCGTGGTATTATTCATCAGACTAGTTGTGCCCATACTTCTCAACATAATGGTGTTGTTGAATGAAAGTATCGCCATCTGTTGGATGTTGCTCGTACCTTGTTATTTAATATGAAAGTACCCAAATAGTTTTGGGCTAATGCGGTTCTTACTGCTTGTTATCTCATCAACCGTATGCTGTCCGCTGTTGTGGGTAATCAAACTCCTTTTTCTCTTCTATATCCTAGTACCTCTCCATTTCAGCTCACTCCTCTTGTTTTTGGTTGTATAGCTTTTGTTCATGTTTTGGATTTTGGTCATGACAAATTGTCTCCTCGTGCTCGTATATGTGTTTTCCTTGGATACTCCTACACTTAAAAGGGATATCGATATTACAGTCCTGAGTCTCGTCGATACTATGTGAGTGCCGATGTTACTTTTTTTTAATCTACTATGTTTTTTTCATCCTCTGGTCAACGTTTGTCTCTAGATCTCATCTCTGCCTGTCAGGGGGAGCCTTCCTCATCCTCCACAATTTTGCCGCTACCCTTAACCTCCTCGTCTGATCCCTCATTGTCTTCTATCCTCCACTGCAGGTTTATCAGCGATCTAGATCTCGGCCCGTTGTTTCTTTTGGTCCTGACACCACATCTTCTTCACCAGAGGTTCCTGGTCCTCCCTTACCCACTTCTTCTACTGATGATTTGCCCATTGCTCTACGTCAAGGTAAGCGTACTTGTACTCATCATCCTATAGCTAACTTTGTGTCCTATGATTGTATTTCTTCCTCTTTGCAAACTTTTGCTTTTACCCTGTCCTCTATCTCTGTTCTCTCATCTTATCAGCAGGCTATCTCCATGCCTGGATGGAAACAAGCTATGGATGAGGAAATGAGTGTCCTTCACAAGAATCAGACTTGGGAACTTACTGGTCTTCCTTCGGAAAAACAAACTATCGAGTGTCGATGGGTCTATACTGTTAAATATCTTCCTGATGCATCTGTTGAGCGTCTTAAGGCGCGCTTGGTTGCCAAAGGGTATACACCGACGTATGGAGTGGATTACTTAGAGACTTTCTCTCCTGTTGCTCGTCTTATTCCGTCTGAGTCCTTTCTGTCGTAGTTTGTTGTTCTTGGCCTTTATAACAACTTGATATAAATAATGTATTTCTTTATGGAGATCTATAGGAGGAAGTTTTCATGGACCAACCTCCTGGTTATGTTGTTGCTGGTTCTGAGCACCTTGTTTGTAGACTGCGCAAGGCTCTTTATGGTCTGAAGCTGTCCCCACGTGCTTGGTTTGATAGATTCAGTGTTGTGGTCATTGCCTTTGGTTTTCAGCGTTCCACTTCTGACCATTCTGTCTTTATTCGTCGCTCTTCTACTACCATTATTGTGTTAATTGTTTATGTTGATGATATTATCATTTCTGGTAGTGCTCTATCGGTATTGCAAACTTGAAATGACATTTAGGTCAACAGTTCCATACCAAAGACTTGGATGTCTTACGCTATTTTCTTGATATTGAAGTTGCCCATTCTGCCCAAGGTATCTCTCTCTCTCAACGTAAATATGTACTTGACTTTTTATCTGAGATTGGTATGTTAGGTGCTCGACCTATTGATACTCTTATGGACTCTACCATTAAACTGGATGGTGAACAGGATTAATTATTTATTGATGTTGGACGCTATCGATGTTTGGTTGGAAAGTTGATTTATCTCACTGTTACTCGTCCTGATATCACCTATGCTATTAGTGTGGTTAGTCAGTTTATGCATGCTCCTCGTTATCCCCACTTCGAGGCTCTTTGTCGTATTTTGCGTTATCTGAAAGGTACTCCTGGGAATGGGTTGTTGTATAAACCCTCTTCCTCCATTTCCGTGACAGGCTTTAGTGATGCTAATTGGGCAGGTAGTCGTTTTGATAGGCGTTCTACACCTAGTTATTGCACGTTTGTGGGTGGTAATCTTGTTACTTGGCACAGTAAAAAGCAAACTGTTGTTGCTCGTTCTAGTGCTGAGCCTGAGTATCGTGCTATGGCTCACACTGCTTCTGAGATGTTGTGGGTTCGCTCTCTTCTTCAGGAGATGGGTGTTGAGGTTCCTGCTCCTATGCCTATGCATTGTGATAATCAAGCTGCCATTTTTATTGCCAGCAATCCTGTTTTTCACGAGCGCACCAAGCATATCGAGGTTGATTGTTATTTTATTCGTGATTTGTTGATGCAAAACAGATTGATACCCTCTATATTTGTTCCGACAATCAGCTGGGGGATATTTTTACGAAGCCATTAGCTCGTGGTGCCTTCAGCGATTGTGTTTCAAGCTGGGCATGTTCAATCTGTATGCTCCAGCTTGAGGGGGAGTGTTAGAGAGTTTGGGTTATTGAGCTTCTTGTATTAAGGGTGTTTTTGTCTTCTTACTGTTTCTCTATTATTGAAGAGAGTATAAGGTGCTTTGTATTAGGACTGAGAAACACACGTGAATATAAATAGACTTCTCTTCTCTTCTTCTTCTTCTTCTCCTCTCATAAACCCTACCACACAATTAATCAAATCTCAACTATCTGCTTTAAAATTATTATTATATTAGTATCAAAATCACCATCATTATCATATTTCAATAATTGTTAATCGTTACTACTATGTTGTATCTTTTTTCTTCATATCAGTTACTCGGTACCTTCCCTTTAATTAGCGAACTTATGTCATTTGGTGAGTCTGGTGTTGTTTGATAAAACTGAAAGTTAGTACTGAGATTTTCTTATAATTGTTTGGATTTTAAGTATTCAATGTTCATTGATAAGTGAAGTCTCCTTCAGTTAAAAATTTAACTGGAACTTATTTTTTTAAGTAGTATCTAAATTGTGTTATTAAACACACTTAATTGAATATATACTTAATTATTCAAAATTAACTGCGGAATTGAATTATCAAACTGCACCTTACTCTGTTTACTTGCTGATCAAGGTTGTCAGTCACCTTCTTAGAGAGCCCTTATTATTGAATATGGCTATCTCAACTTGATTGTTTCAAATAACTGTGAATGGCTTGAGTTATTTGAAATAACTGAGAAACAAGTCCCCTGATATTTTGATAAACATGATAATTATTATCTTTTTTAAGGTAAAAAGTTTTTAAGCAATCAACATTATTGGAACACATAAGATAACAATAAAATGTTATAATATACTTGACATCACACAGTTCCAGAGGCAGTTGGTTTGATTGAGGAGCTGATCAATGAATTTCGTTGCCAAAGCATGATAGAGAAATGGGGTGATTTTAGATGAGATATTAAGAGTATTAAATGTTGCATTATATAAAATAGTTTAGTCACAAAATTGTCAATTCATATAATTTACTGAAGTTCAGAGACCAAGATATAAATTCTTTCATCCGTGTATGTTCTGTGACTTCTGTCTGGAATCACATGTTGGCCACAGAGATGGACTTCTGACATATATTATGTGTTTATTTACAGGACATAATAGATTTTTTCAGTAAGAACATAGTGAATGAGAACCTGGGTGCAATCTGCAACGCCCATGTGGTTCATGCTGACCTCAGTGAATATGGAGCATTGGATGAAAAGTGCATAAAATTGGCAGAGCTTGCTGCCACTGCCGTTGATTTTCCAAAAACTGGAAAGATTGTGACCATGCCTTCTGAACTTAAACCAAAATTGTACCCTGACTTTATGGGGAAAGAGGAGTTCCAGTCATACAAGTCAAAGAAAATTCTGGGGAAACTCTATCGCCAAATCAAAGATGCTTGTGACAAAGATGAGGTAGCATCTTCTGAGCTGACATTTTTTCCTGAATGCATTCCTTATGACACAGATCTTGAGGTTCCTGGATCCACTGATTTCATCAATGATGCATGGACACACAAGTGCTCTTATGATGGGCAGTTGAATGGTCTTCTGGGACAGTATAAAGTGAACAGGGAAGAAGAGGTTGTCACTGGGCACATTTGGTCCATGCCAAAATACAGTAGCAAGAAGCAAGCGGAACTGAAAGAGAGGCTAAAGCATGCTTACAGTGCCCTGAGGAAAGAGTTCAGGAAATTTTTTGAGGGAATGGATTCAGATATTGGTGAACTTTCTGATGAAGAGAAGAATGCCGTGTATGAAAGAAAGGCATCTGCATGGTATCAGGTCACATATCATCCTAGTTGGGTGAAGAGGTCACTGGAGTTGCACGAGCCAGATGGTGCTGGGGAGACAGCGAGGTTGAGTTTCGCTTGGATCACAGCTGATTACCTTGCTCGTATCAAAATTAGGTGCAGGGAAATAGGCAGTGTTGAGAGCATTAAGCCAATTGACTCCCTTGTGAGGTACCTTGCTGATCGAATATGACCTATAATTGCAGCATTTTTATTTCTAGTTGTTTTTAACTTTTGGCTGCAAGACTCTGGTTGTTTCGAACATCTTGGCTGCAAGACCACTCTGCCATCGTTGATAGGTCGGCTGTCACGATTTGTTATGCATACTACTTGCCACTGTTGTCTGTTTATGCTACAAGTTACATTTTCTGCTAGTTGTAGGTAGACTGTTGAAATTGTTGCCCTTAATTTGCAGATCTGTCTTTCTTGTTAAATGAACTGAGGTTTTATCTAGTGTAGATCTTTTACTAGCTTGTTTTCTTTATCAGCTTTTGTGCATGACAGTCTGA
Organism: Cornus controversa; assembly: GCA_026545225.1. Classification (NCBI taxonomy): domain Eukaryota; kingdom Viridiplantae; phylum Streptophyta; class Magnoliopsida; order Cornales; family Cornaceae; genus Cornus; species Cornus controversa. Next base: position 62,621,759 of record CM048846.1, on the reverse strand, counting down.
ATGTTGTGAATTTGGGATATCTGAATAAGTTTCAGGCTAATAGAACATTGCTCTATGGTTAAATAACAGCTTGAATGGGGAATCCTTCTGGTTCCTCTGTTCTATGTGCATTTTTAAGGCAAGCACAATTGTGCTTTGTTAAAAAGGGCCTAAATTGCCAATTGTTTTCACAACATCTTGTTGATTTTATTATGTAGTATACGAGCATGCGGTTCTAGATATTGAATCTCTAATTAGGTAATTTAATGTTACTTGAGATGAGAGAACCAAGCTTAACTATGGAATTTTTGGGCTTAGCTCGACGAGGACAGATTGATTCGGGCAAGCTTAACCTAGCCTAGACAAGCTCATCAGGCCCAGCTTGTTTTTTGCTCTTTAAAGCGAAACCAAACCTTACCAAGCTGATGGACTTTGGTTTTTCCGTGTATTATATATATATATACATTTCCTCTCTCTTCCCACGAACTACTTCAAAATTTTTGAATTTAAAATTAATATCCAATTGGAGTAGGCCTACATTGTGAGACATTAAGAGTGGGTGTGGAAGCAAAGCTTGTTTAGAGAAAAGAGAAGGAAAAGTTTCGTTGCCATATGATGTGAGGCTAACCACACCCCAAGTAACACACTGTTAGCATTCTTAAAAAGCGAAGGTGAAGGGAAAGTTTTCTTTCCCAAACAATTTGGGAGTTGTTAGCATAGTTCCACATCTTCTGGGTACTTTTGGGATGTGCAGTGTATATGCACATGAACACCTTCTTCTTCTAAGCCGATTTTCAAAGATGAGTTCTGCCCATGAGTTTATCATGGTATCAGAGCAAATGTATCGCAGGGATGGGTCGGGTTTGTATCTCCTGTCCTGCGTGGAGGGGGAGAGTTCAGTGTCTCCAGCCCTAACCTTAAGGGGGAGTGTTAGCATAGTCTCACATCGCTTGGATACTTTTGGGATGTGCAGTGTATATACACATGGGCACCCTCTTCTTGTAAGCTGATTTTCAAGGATGAGTTCTACCCATGAATTTATCAGGAGTAACTATAAACAAGTAATCACTTGTTCACTTATTCTCATGTGTGGGTGGAGATAACAATGTGGGTGTATCTTAATCACTCAGAGTAGTTTTGTTGGACTAAGGCCTAATGAGTCAAGCTTGTCTGCTTATTTAATGAGTTTAAAAATGAGCATGAGTTCATTCATTAATTTGATAAACGAACACGAGTTGAGTTCTTGACACGTTGGGTTTGAACTCTTTATGAACATTTTGTTTAATTTGCAACACTAGGGTACATATTGCGACCGTCCTTGGAGATTGCTATGCGCAGCCATGCGTTGCCCCTACATGGTGATTTGGAGTTGGGGGCCTGTTAATAGTCAATTTTCTTTTTCTTTTATTGCCTCTACATGGTGATTTGAAGATGGGGCATTGGTATTTCATTTTCGCCTCCTTTCTCAACTTCTTCTTGTTCTCTTATGAATCAACGACATAAAATTGTTCTCTAAGCAATCTAAGATAGTTGTTATAAAAGCGGTGTAAAATTGTAACATCAGCGATGTGAAATTGTTACGTTGTCACACAACATCTTAAGACACAGGAGAAAGTCCGGATTCTAGAACGCTTTTATCATAGATAGCTTTGTCCTTTTGGTTTTAGGTCATTCTATTCTAGCCAGACGGGAATAGGCTGACTTGGTAAGAGATGAATTTTTATTTATTTATTTATTTACCCAGAACTCTGAATTGTTTAAAAGTCCAAAAAGAAGTCTTAAATGATAGGGCTTCCCTGGAAAGACTTGCAAGTGAAATTTATGAACACCATTGATCACAGCATGCAAGCACCTACTTTCACTTAAACCACCAGAATGAGACCAATGAAGTGTTTTACTCCAAGTTTGAAAATGATAGTACTTAATTTGATAACCCAATGATGTATACATGCATTAATGAGCAACCAACTTCTTAATGTTGTGTCTACTTTATGTCGACTTTGCCTTTATGATTTTGTTAAATACTTCTTACCTTGATTCCATTGAATCTCCACCACGTGGACCTTCGTTTTTCCAGTACTAAATTTCTCATCTGGATGTCACAAACGTTGAATTTAATTTTGTGGTCGAACCTTCTTGAAATTATCATCTCTCGATTAATAAGGGTCTGGGATATGGGAACAGATAGATATCTGTACCACTCATGCCATGAAAGAGTACTTCCTCACATATAATTACTCAGCAAAATCTTTCTACTGTTATTGCAAAAAATCATGCTACTTACTCTCTCTCTCTCTCTCTCTCTCTCTCTCTCTCTCTCTATATATATATATATATATATATATATATATCCCCACCCAACCCCCACCCCCACCCACGCCCCCACATTTTTCTGTTTAATTTTATTAGGCTATTAAATCTTGAAGATGATATGACATGTAAATATAGTACATTGATCTCATTGTTGGAATAGATAATAAAATAGGATAAATTTAGATCTACAGATTTTACATCCTTAAATGTTTCTATGAAATTGTTTTGATAATTTAGATTAGAATAATGATTTGGAGGCCGATCAGATTGGTTCGATTTTATTTTTATGTGAGTGAAATGGTGGCTCTATCACATAATGTCATGTGGTGGGATCCACCACTCCACTTACATAAAATTATTTTTGGCCTAATTCAAACTCTCTATCATTACTCTTTAAATTAATATTGAATATTGTTGAAAAAATTTCACTGGAAAAAAAAAACTGACTGTCATTTTCCATGCAAGAGACAGTACTTGATGTTCAACAAAAGCTTGATTTAGATTATTGATTTGTAAAAGCAGTGACCATAACATAGGGGCACAGAAAAGGTCATTATTTTTCTTCCAATGATTATAATTTTTTTTCTTCTGGAAATATGAAATAACACACACACACACACACACACACACACACACATATATATATATAGCACATGAGAGAAAATCAAAATTGCTTTCATTATCAGTTACTTGGATTAGGTACAGACAACAGCTAGCCTGTATTATTTGTCAAGATTTTTCATAAGCTAATTAATTGTCTTGTGATTGTAGCTTTCTACTAATGCATTTATGTTTTCATGTCACAGTCATAATTAATATTCGTATTATATATCAAATGACATATTTAATACCACTCCTTATCAAAGTGCCTTGCGTTTTGATTCTAGGAAAATTATGTGGGAAAATGATATATAAAAGCGAAAAAGATAGGAAAATGATATTCTTAGTTGATAGGAATATGATTTCAATTAGAGCTACAAAACGAAAGGTTAGTCTAACCATTTAAATACTATTTTGGCTATCCTTTTTTTTTTTTTTAACATTTTTTTTTTGCTTTTTTTGTTTTTGTTTTTGTTTTTTGCTTTTAACAAATATATTCTTATTTTGCTCATAAAATTATATAATTTCTTTTCTTTTCTCTTTACTATTTTCGTCAAATATGATTGACGTTTCGGAATATTCATCACTTTCTCTCCTTTCATTTCCGCGCAGTGTTAACCTCAAGAACTGTGTGTGAAAGAGAGTTCCATATATATATGTATTCCACGAGTTTATATGATTTTAGAGGATATTTTTGATGACTAAGGCTCTGTTTAGCAAAATTTTTGATTCAGCTTTTACGCAGAAGTTAAATGAGGAAGCTAGCTACATAATATTAAATTCACAGATAAACTTGTATACAGTGATAGAAGTATTACTAAATAAATTACATGTATTTCTTCTTGTAACAGCTTACAACTTACATTTTTACAGTCCTCAACTACAGTAGTACTATATCACTTTATTGCTAGTAAGACACAAGTCCAATTATAGAGACCAGAGAACCAATGCACCTGGTAGCATTTATCTGTCTCATTTAGGACTCTAACCAACCATAGGGACATTGTCCTCAACAACAAGTCATACCAATTAGAAACAGCCACATCACTCTACTTGTTATTACTGATTTGCCCTTGCATTTCAAGACAATGTACATGCACCCCTCTAGTAGTACATGACATGATGTGTTGCCATCAGGAGTTGCAATGTGAAAAGGGGAGTTTGGACTCTAACCCTAAACCTACGTCATTGCTTAGAGAAAGGTGAAGGAGGATGTAAGATCCAAGTTCAATGTTCTGATAATGTTTTTTTTTTTTTTTTTCGGGTTTTTATCGGACGACATACAAATTTTAATTAGCGATGTGACACTCGAATTTGAATAGCTTCTTGTGCACCACACAGTTGAGTTCAATGCACAGAAAAGGAAAGGCGGAGATCATCCTAGAGTGGACCCGTACTTCCTGTAGAAGTAATCTCCACCCTTTCCAATGCACCCAAAAGGATCCGGATTATGTGACAGTGTGACACCTACTGTGAAAACTAGATTCTATTTACTGATTAAAAGGTTGATTCTTACACTCCTTTTGGGGGTGAAGGCAATGGACAATTCCAGTTGAGTAGTTCTTCAATCATTTGCATTGCAATCTTGTTTTCTTCGTCTATCTGAGCACCAACTTCAATCCCTGAAGTTGTTGATCCTAATGAGGATGATGAGACATCATGCACACCCTCTGTCTTCTTTCCAAGTTGAACTTTTAGGACCCAATTCGAGCCGGAATGTGGTCCAGCTCGCTTTTGCCACACTCCGATATGAGAATTATCGGAATCAAGCCTCAGGCAAGTGAGTGAAGGTGATGGGTCCTTGCAGCATTTTCGGAGCTTCGCGCTGAGGATACCGGCAGACAGTGTTGATGGAGAGAAGGAAGAGTCTTTGCCGGAGTACTCTGGGTCGCCGGCTTGATTCTTCCCCACCGGAAAGTTTGTCTTTGCACTTTGGCCGTTCATCAAGATGGCTGCTTGATCATATGCTCTTGCTGCTGCCTCAGCTGTCTCGAATGTGCCTAGCCAAATCCTTCTCTTCCTATAACCAACAAAAAAACAGAGTTAAGGAAAAAAATAGAAAATTTTCTCTTGATCTCACCGATAAAAATAAATAGAAAAATATTAGAAGTTTCGTTCTTGCTTCGATTCCAAAAGATAGACTCCGGGGTTTTAGATTCATATGAATGAAAAGGAAATAGAAAAAAAAAAAAGCAAGAAAATGAAATTGAGTGTTGGAGTAATATTGTAGTATGTGTTTATGATGGATCTTTCGAAAAAAAAAAAGAAAGAAAGAAAAGGAAATTGCCATTTCCACAGCCCAAACAGAGGATGAAGCCCTTGGCATTAATTATGAAAATAGCCTCTCCACTTGTCAGAAAAAGAAAGTAGCCTCACCCACTTGTATGCATGAGTGGGATATTAAGGTGGAATATAGAGAGAGATCAGAATGCCATAAATTTGGTGGAATGTGCAGCTACTTGTGTGTAGTTAATTGCTTGTATCTCTCTCTCTCTCTCTATATATATATATATTTGCTGATTAGTGAAGGAATATAATGCATATGATAGTTTGTAAGGTATGGTTGAGTGAGCTTACAGTAATGGGTGGCGAATTTCAGAAACCCAAGAGCCCCACTGGCGTTGCCTGACACCTCTGAACTTGTTCTTCGATGGTACCATGTTGAGAGAGAGAGAGAGAGAGAGAGAGAGAGAGAGGGATGAAAGGTGAAGATGAGAGGAGATACAGGGAAGAGAAGATGCTTTATGTACTTGTCGGTGGTGGACGAAAGTCAAGTACTTTGTGGGGTGGTTGCAATAAAAGTTTCAGCTGTGCATTTGACAAATCCATGTGTTCATAACAACTTTAGTAAATGAGCCAGTAAGTAAGGCTTGCTTGGCTCCCTTGGTTCTGGCCTATCAAACACAAATACTCTAAAAGGAGTCCCTAGGTCGTATTGGACACGTATCTGATACGAATACGGTCAGAATATAGCAGAATATATATTCGATACGGCTAAGAAATATCCAAATTTTTTAAATTATTTTTTGAATATCGGATACGACTAAGATACGCGGGAGATATGGTTGGGATACGTGGGAATACGTCAGGATACGTTTAGGATACTTTTCAGGACAAATTTGTAATTTTTTGTTCTATAAAATGGGATTGAGATTGTAATATAAAAAACTTTATAGATTAGAAAATAATGATCATTTTATAATAAAACAATAATATTTTTAAAACCCTCAAGTAAGTGAGTTATTGTAAAGAATATTAGAAAAGATAGTGAATTTATAGATTTTAACTTCTTATACTTTGTATAAATACTTCAACTATATCTATTGTATGGTTGAAGAATAAAAATTAATATTTTATGTATAATATTATATTTTTATTTATTTATTTATTTGACATATCCTTGCAGTGTTTGTATCCTAATTTTTTTAGATTTTCGTATCGCCGTATTAGTATCGTGTCATACGCGTATCCCATGTCTGTGTGTCTGTGCTTCCTTGGTTCTGGCCTTCCCCCTACCTATACATAACAAGCATGCAATATATATGTACATACATAATTTGTTCTGAAATAAGAGTCCAAATTGTCTGCCCCGCCCTGGTGGACACAACATCGTCTCAGAGACTTCGCCAAAAAAAAAATTCAAATCAAGGTCAATAGGCTATCGATGGCCTTCGGACAAAACTCTCTCTCCATCATCATCCTTCTTCTTTCTCTCTTCTCTTCACCATCATCTTTTTTTCTTTTCTCTCTTCTTCCTCTCTCTTCACCATCATCTTCTCTCTCTTCTTTTTATACATACACACATGCATATCTTCTTTGATCCAAGATTTTGTTTTTTCAATTAGTCACCGGCGAAGTTGATTTCCTATCTTTTTACGTTAAATTCCTTTGATCTTTGAGAATAATGGAATTGTGAATGGGTTGTATGATGGGCTATATATATATATATATAGAATGGGTTGTATGATGGGTTATATATATATATATATATATATCAATGTGTGTGTGTATAGATTTAAAAAAGGGTAAATTACACTGATCTCCTTTGAGGTTTAGTTAATATACACTGACCTCCCCTTTTGTTTGTCATATTACACTAACCTCCCTTGATGTTTGAATATGAGATAACACAAACTTAGTGGTCAACATAGTTAATGACAGAAAAATATGATGTCAGCAATTTGTATATTTTAAATTCCAGTTCTACCCTTAAAAAATATGTAAAATGTAATTATTCATATGAAATCACATTAAATACTTAGATACCATTTTTAATTGAATAAAGTTGATAAAATTATCCCACTCTTCTTCTTATCATTTCAAAAAGTCAAAAATTGGAGAGAGAAGTGATAAGATATTTTTTCTCTCTCTTTTTTTTTTCTTTTCAATATCACCCTTTTCCTACTTTCTCTCTCTTCACTTAATTCAATCAAGAGTTAGGATCTTGAAAATAGAAAGTTTAATTGTGTGGCTTGGCTTCAATGAAAAATATATGTAGTTTCGGAATTGGGTTTAGAAGAATTAGGGTTAAATTATTTGAATTAGAGATTCTAGGTTTAGTTTATGTAATAATTTTTTCTTACGTTTTTAAAAGTCATAGTACAAAAGTTATTTGTTTTGATAATATACATAAATACACACACACACACACACACACACATTAGTATACAAAATTACAGAGCCAAGTAGTTAACCCATTTATGCTTTTCAATTCACGACCACATCTCTAAAAGATTACCGTTGTTTCTTGGTTACATATATAAATACAAACGCATTTTAATTCATGGATTTGTTTGTCAAATTTGTGAATAGCAGACTCTTCAGTTATTTATTTAAACTACAATTGGATTTAAGTTGTCGAAAACATTTTATTTTTCATCAATTTTAGATTTTGTTTTCTAAATGAACTGTTGAACTCACCGGTTTCGTCAATGGCAGTGGAGCAAAAGGAGAATGGTGAGCAAACGTTGGAATACAATTGGATAATTTTGTCTTTTCACTTTGCTTTGTTTATAAACTAAAATAATATTAAAAAATGAGGATAAAAAGGTAATTATGTTAATTTTGTTAACGACATCTACCTAATAACTTTGACAAGGGAGGTTAGTGTAATTTGACAAATAAAAGGGAATGTCAGTGTATATTGACTAAACCTCAGGAGAGGTTAGTGTAATTTACCCTTTAAAAAATTAAAGATATTTTTTCAAATACTAGTTTAAATGCACGTGGCAAATGATTCTTATACTACTTCTTTACAAATTTACATTTCACTACTTTTATAACTAAAAAAAATTAATTATTATAAGTTAATTTTTATCACTACAATTCATTTATACCTCAAAACCTTTAAATATATATTTCACCATTCTTAAATTTATATTTCACCACCCTTATAACTAAAAAAACTTGCATTATTATAAGTTAATGTTGTGAGTTGCGCGATGCGGAAGTGGTTGCGAAAGTAATTTAAAACCTAGAGGGGGTGAATAGGTTTACTTGCTTGTTTGCTTAATTTTTTAAATTAATTCAATTTTAAGTCCAATTAAAAATTAACCAAACAACTATAGCAAATAAATATCTTAAAGTGCAAGTACAGTAAAAAATGCACAAGATATACATGAAAAACCCAGATCGGAAAAAACTACGGGGGAAGCGGAAAGCCTCAGGAAACCAATTCACTATAATGAAGCAAAGTACAACAGGCTCAGTCTCAGACTCACACCCCTCTTCACTCTGTCAAAAATTTGATGCGGAACACCTTAGACTTACAATTGTGACTTCAGGTCCAACTGCTGCAAAATTTTGGCTAACGTCACGATCCTTATAGAAAGGTTGATAGAAGAACAAAAATAGTACTCATCAAATATTCTGTTCCCTTCGTAGTGCGATATGATCACCTTTCTTCTTCAGCAAGTAAGAGAAGAACCACAAAGCCAATGCTCTGATCAGCAAATGATTTGAGGCAGTCTCTGAGCAGTCGATCAATAGTAGAACACCATTCTGAATATCACTCGTGAAATATAGATGTGTGCTCTCAAAAATATCTTGCCCTAATTATGTTGTATATACTTTCTTTCTCTAAAAATAATAATCTTTTCAAGCATAATTGTAGAATAATCATAGATACATATATATAGGCAAGGGAGTCCTAATCCTACTTAGAAAATACTTTTAAGACCAAAATAGAACTCTCCTAGAAGTTGCAAATCCAATAGGAATTAGAATTTTCGTCAAAATTTATTTTCTCAAAATAGGACCGGTGGGACTTTTTGAAAACCTACAGAAACCAAAAGTATTGAACAAAGTTGGACCGGTCCTATTTTGAAAGAGCCTAAATTTTTTTCAAAAACCTTAGTTTTTCAAAATAGGCTCTGAAATATATAGTGCAAAGTGTCCTCACCATACTTACCTGTACTATATTGTGCTCTTACTAATCTAACTGCTTCCATGTACTTGAGTATCAGCTCGAAATTGTTGATGATCGATTACATAAAATAGTATTAAAATTACAACTCGATCAATCAAGTTTTGATCACCAAAATATGCTAATTACAAATATATATATATATATATTATATATATATATATGTCACAATCTCCCCCTTTGGCTATTTCGTGACAAAACCATTTAGACAATTATAACCTAACCCATTGGAAAAATTAGATTACAATGTTGCCCAAAGATACACAGAAATAAAGAGCCTATCAATCGAAGCTTCACTTATGTGTTCAAGACGGTTACAAGAAAAAAACCTGTATCTACACATCTTTTAAACAACACAACCTGTGAAGAGTTTAATAAAGAAACATAAATAAAAATATAAAAAAAACATGTAATGCTCCCCTTAATCTCCCCCTTAACCAGAAATATCTAATAAATACATCTCCCACTTTTTGTAACAAAATGACAAAGAAATGCCATAAGAGAGTTATATATACAGATAATCACGTAAGCACATTGAGAGAATAAAACAATAATGGAGCAAAAATAATCATCATCACTGATCAGATAAATATCCAAAACATAAACGCATCAATTAATGGAATAAACAAAATATAACACAAAAATCTAGTCATCAGGGATAGAGAATTCAAATCTAGTCTAAAATAAAAAAATATCAAGACCTAAAGTCTAAGTCTAGTCAGTCTCTGCATCATCAGAAGACGCATCAGAGATAGCAGGGTTAAGTTTGTCTATCCTAGCATGCAATCTGTCAAACCCTTGCTGCATGAACCTAAGGACTTGGTTCATCTGATTTGCCATCACTGGCGTGTCAGTCGCAAGAAGTTGGAAAACTCCTCGATCTCCAGACCTAGTTTGTCTAGTTTCTTGACTTAGCTCATAGGCCTTCCAATCCTTTTCCTTCTTGTTTATCGAATGAGTAATTGATGTGGCATTAATCATTCCTTTCGATTTTGCAATGTATGTCCTTTCAGGAATACGGACCCGTGTACCTCTCAGAATAGCCATCACTATCTGGGGAAAAGGTAAAGCGGATGATGACCAAAAGTGTCGAGTAGCTAAAATCATGGTATGCATGATTGTTGCAGGAAGATTGATGTGATCCTCTCAAACAATATGGTATAGTAGCTCAGCTCGATTATTAATCAAATTACCCTTGTGGTCATGGGGATCTAGGTTATATGAGACCACCAAATTCAATGCTGAAACCTCATGTGTAAGGTAGAGTGAAGGCAACCTATCAATGAGCCTTGGGGCTTTGAATATGCACAAGTCTCTAATCATGTCATCCATGCTCGGTCGGTTTGGATCCTTCACCTGATAAGGTAAAATGATGCCATCCTCAATCTCTACAACACCCAAAATATTGGCAATTGTGTCCCTAATGACCTCAACACGAACGCCATAACATTTAGTCACAAAAGTTAGGTCATCTAAGTTTGATGTAATGATATTGCCATAAAAAAATCAAATCATGTCAAGCCTCACAATCTCTCAAAGATCACAAAGAGACTCCTAACCATTTTCCTAGAAATATTTCACAAAATCCATCTCCCATTTGTGTTTGATCCCTCAAGATTGACTCTCCGTTCAATTCTCATTACCCGGCACCCAATGACGTTAACAAAGTTATTGAAATTGAAATCATCCTCAAACATCTCTCGGGTGAATACTATATGATTTTCATCACTGGTTGACGCCTAAGTACGTCCCCGCTTTCGTGCTATCGAAACCATAACAAATGGGACCAAGAAAAGTGTTAAAAATTTCAGTGAGATATTTTATCAAACACCTAGTGTGCAATGTTATAAACTTCAAGTTTCAAAAAGCTTTGTTTGCATAATATCACCGCAATCAACAAGTAATCAATCAATAATCTCCGAATAATATAATCCCAACCTCCAATGATCACAAATCAAAAGAAATATAAAAGAAGAAGAGAATGTATATGAGTTGGGTGTTTTTGAGTGTAAGAGACTTGAGAGTGATATGAGAGAGAGTGTGTGTGTATGAGAGTGTGAGTGAGGGGTTTAATCAAAATCACGCGCACGCAGAATTGCAAAATTATGGGCATTCGCTAAGTGCGACCGGTCCTAATATTTGGGGACCGGTTCAACTTATTTCGGTATCTCAGACCTTACATAAGTGTGACCAGTGCTCAATATTGGGGACCGGTCCAATTGTGTGAACTATGCAAATTTGCACTTTGGACCTTTAATTTTCCAACTACACCTTATCTCAACCTATTTTGACAATTAAGCACATAAAGTGTTAAAAATGAACACAGAACAACAATAAAAATATATTTTTTAATTTTTTTTTGAAAACACAAAAACTTTTTTTGGATTTTTGAAAATAAGACCAAATAAAAATAACCAAAGACAATCTCATGAGAATAATCAAAACATATTTTTTAGAGAATAACATGAGTCCTTAAATTTCTGAAAATTTTCAAACATAAATGCATAATTTTAAAACCTATAATTTGTCTATAAAATTCATCACAACTTTCAACACACAAATATTTATAAAAAAAAATAAATTCATTTAATAAATCCATGTGTGTATGTGCAATCCAACTTCATCAAAAATTAATCAAATTCCTTTTATTCGTTTTCTAAAACATATTGAATGATAAGAAAATATAACTACACATTATCAATCATTTTTCATCAATTTTTTTTTTTATTTCTTAAGAAGGTGGCTTTCACGCTTATGGGCAGTCAGCTATTTCCTCAAAACAACTTCTTTTTTAAAGATATCTCATTGGAGATTTATGTCGTAGTGGTAGCTTCGAACAAATCTTGAAGGTAGTCTTTTCCTTTTGTCTCAGATTTTCAATAATTCATTTTATCCTTTTTCATTTCTTTTCATGTTGAATCACAATAAAATCTTTTCTTTTCATTCATTTCATTTTTTTTATTGATCATTTAAGCTTTCAATGCTACTCATACAATATACTCTAGTCAACTTCACATTAGTTTTCAATCAATTCTCTCAGAGTTGGACTAGTGCACAAATTGTATGGACTTAAAATATTCACCTCTAAAAAGAGATAAATACAGCATATTAGTCATCAATGCTTAGATCATAAAATCAAAAACTTCATTCATTGACAAGCTAAGTGTCCCAATCATGCATTTACAAATTAAAGTGAAATTAAAAATAAATACAAAGAATTCATATTATTTCTTAGAAGAATACGATTCTCATAATCTCATATGATTATCACTAAAAAAAATAAACTAAACCTAACCTACACTAAAAGAAAAGGTCCAATGGAAAACAAATAATGAACATTAGCTTAGTCCATGACAATGAAAGTCCTAATGACTTAGTTAGGGGGTTTTGCACCCAAAGACCTATTAGGAATAAATCTCATAGTATCAACAGACACAAATTTCTCCAAATCTTTCTTTTTTATGAAGATTGTATTAATATTCAATTTATCAGGAAAGAATTGTGGAGAAACAAAAACATCAATTTTCTTGTTTGAAATATTTTTAGATTGAGAATTTTTGGGTTTGTTCCAATAATGTGATTTTTTAGGATAAACCCTATCCTTAGCAAAAGAATTATGCACATGAAAATTAGAATTAGAATGTCTTCTCTTTTTATAGCAATAGTGTTGACTATGTCTATTTTTATCACAAAAAGTACAATGAAGCACATTGGACACAACATTAGCATGCATAGACTCAACTTGAAGCTTAGGTTTGGGTGCAAACAAATTCAAGTTCTTGGGTCTAACAAAAATAATTTTTTCATTAGATGATGACCCATCAAAACCTAATCCAGTCTTGTCTCCTACAGGCTTTTCAACACTAATCATGCTATCAAGCTTAATCTGCCTAGAAGGAAAGTAATTAATTTTTCTTGTGATTTTTTCAATTCAGGCTCAAGAAAATTAATTCTAGCAAGAAGAACATCTTTAGCAAAAATAGCTTGACTTACCTTGCTTTCGAGAAACTTGACTTTACCTTGAAGACTCAGAATTTCTGTGATACTTTCTTCAATATTTTTACCATCTCTAACTACTTGGTTTGCTTTTTATAGGCTCTTTTGATTTTGACAGTTTATGTAAACAACTCCTCAAAAGCTTTGGACAGTTCTTCCTTGGTTGGTTCTTCTTTTTCTTCATCTTCTGAATCATCAGACCTAACTTGGCTTAGGGTTGTAAACTTCTTTGTTTCACCTACATCAGAAGAATGATTATCAGCAATATCATTATTCACTAAAGCAACAAAAGCAAGAGAATCATTTTCAACAGAAGAATCACTATCAGAGTTAGAAGACTCAGACTCAGACTCAGACTCAGAAATAATAGCTTTCATGGCTTTCTTTTTAGTGTTTGAACTTTTCTTTGCACTAAAGTTATTTTTCTTAGGACTTGGACATTGATTCAATATATGACCTTTACCACCACATGTCCAACAAGTGAGCTTAGTCTCCTTAGAGTCATCTTTTTTCTCTTTCCTTTCCTTACCTTTGGATGACGAGCTTTGATTCCGGAATTTAGAAGAATTTTCTTTTCTAAGATTTCTATCTTTTTCATATTTAAGGATCTTCTGAAATTTCCTAGGAAGGAGTGCAACATCATTATCTGAATCATATTCAAAACTTTCAACTTTTTCAACTTCAGATTTTGAGGAATTTAAAACATTTGACAAACTTGAAGACTAACAAGTCTTTGAGGTTTTTAAAACCAAATTTTTTGATTTCTAAAGCTTTGGATATTTCATCTCAAAAGTTTGAATTGATCCAACTAACTTACCCACCTCCATTGAATCTACATCTCTGCTTTCATCTAAGGCTTCCAACTTAACTTAGAACCTATCAGGCAATGATCTCATGATTTTTCTGATAATCTGAAAAGTTAAAATTTTCTCACCAAGATTAGCGCTGCTTTGAACAGTATCATTAAGCCTAGAATAAAAATCAGAAAACATCTCATCTTCATCCATTCTAATTGTTTCAAATTTAGTGGCAACCATTTGTAACTTGGATTTCCTTACCTTAGTGGTACCCTCATAAGTTACCTATAAAATATCTCATGCTTCTTTCGAAGTGGAACATGCAGAAATTCTAGTAAATTGATAAAGAACAACAGAATTAAATATAACATATAAAACCTTGTTATTATCGTTAGCATCTTCATGCTCAGCATTAAATCATGTTGCTTTATCCTTCTCTACATTCACAGCTGCATCACCAGTACCAAGCGTAGTGGTAGGAATTTTATAACCATTCTCAACAGCCATCCAAACTCTCTCTCCTTGAGATTTCAAAAAGTCTTTCATGCGAGACTTTCAAAAAGTATAATTTGAATCATCAAACAAAGGAGTTCGCTGAATCGATCCATCCTATTTTATACTATATTCTATAATAATTTTTGAAAACAAAAATAAATTTTGATTTTAAAAATACTTCGGAAGGAACTACTCACAAATTAGAGAACATTACTCTGATACCAAATGTGAGTTGCGCGGTGCGGAAGTGATTGCGAAAGTAATTTAAAACCTAGAGGGGGGTGAATAGGTTCACTTGCTTGTTTGCTTAATTTTTCAAATTAATTTAATTTTAAGTTCAATTAAAATTAACAAAACAACTATAGCAAGTAAATAACTTAAAGTGCAAGTAAAGTAAAGAATGCACCAGATATATGTGAAAAACCCATATCGGGAAAAAACCACGAGGGAGGTGAAAAGCCTCAAGAAACCAATCCAGTATCATGAAGCAAAGTACAACAAGCTTTATCTCAGACTCACACGCCTCTTCACTCTGTCAAGAATCTGACACAGAATACCTCAGGCTTACAACTGTGACTTCAGGTCCAACTGCTACAGACTTTCAGTTAACATCACGATCGTTACAGAAAGGTTGCTGGTAGAACAAAAATACTCGGCAAGTATTTCGTTCCCTTCGTAGTGCGGTATGGTAACCTTTCTTCTTCAGCAAGTAAGAGAAGAACCACAAAGCCAATGCTCTGATCAAAAGATGATTTGATGCAGTTTCTGAGCAGCCGATCAGTAGTAGAACACTATCCTAAATATCACTCGTGAAATATAGATGTGTGCACTCAAAAATATCTTGCCCTCATTATATTGTATATACTTTCTCTCTCTAAAAATAATAATTTTTTCAGGCATAATTATAGAGAAATCGTAGATACATATATATAGGCAAGGGAGTCCTAATCCTAGTTAGAAAATACTTTTAAGACCAAAATAGAACTCTCCTAGAAGTTTTAAACCCAATAGGAATAAGAATTTTTGTCAAAATTTATTTCCTATTTGGAATAGGCTTAAGTGGGACCGATGCCTAATTATTAGGACCGGTGGGACTTTTTGAAAACTTGCAGAAACCAAAAGTATTGAAAAAAGTTGGACCAGTCCTAAAAATTGGGGACCGATCCTATTTTGAAAAAGCCTAAAAACTTCCCAGAAACCTTAGTTTTCCAAAATAGTCTCAGAAATATATAGTGCAAAGTGTGCTCACCATACTTACCTATACTATATGGTGTTCTTACTAATTTAATTGCTTCCATGCACTTGAGTATTAGCTCGAAGTTGTTGATGATCGATTACATAAAATAACACAAAAAATATAGCTCGATCAATCCAAGTTTCGA
Organism: Cornus controversa; assembly: GCA_026545225.1. Lineage (NCBI taxonomy): Eukaryota > Viridiplantae > Streptophyta > Magnoliopsida > Cornales > Cornaceae > Cornus > Cornus controversa. Next base: position 62,605,773 of record CM048846.1, on the reverse strand, counting down.
TCACCGAAATATGCCAATTACAAATATATATATATGTCATAAATGTTCTGTCACCACAATTTATTTATATATCACCACCTTTAAATATATATTTTACTACCTTCAAATCTGTACCCTTAGAACATCCACAATGGGTTTTGGCCAGACCATTGTTTGGCCAAACAAAACCTCCTATTCATCTACAATAGCTTGGCTAAATAAATGAGACCCACTCTTGCTTGGCTGAATTTAGCCAAGCAACTAGCTAAGCATTTGTACTTTTTTAATATTTTTTTGTCCTCACATGGAATATATATATATATATGTGTGTGTGTGTGTGTGTGTTTTCACTTAAATATCTATAACTTTTACTACACATTAAATTCTTTGGTGAAACTATTTTTGTTAGAAAGATAATTCCAAGAGCTTAAATTTGAGTACCACTTATTCTATGTTCAGACATAATTTAAAAAATATTAAATTTTATTAAAATATTATTATCATTGGCTAGCGAATATTTGTAAAAGCTGTTGTGAAGCCAAATTCTAGAGATCCTAACATGTTGATGTGGCTGGCTAAATTGCTGATATGACTAAAATGCTAAAATGCTAACATGGTTGGCCTGAATTTGAATCTGAAGAAGTGAAAATAGAGAATCCATTGTGGATGCCCTTCTACCTACAAAAAATTGAATTATTACAAGTTAATTTTTTGTCACTATAATTCATCTATACCTCATCACCTTTAAATCTATATTTTAGCACTCTTAAATCTACATTTCACTGCCTTTATAACTAAAAAAACTTGCATTATTATAAGTTAGTGTTTTGTCACCACAATTCATCTATACCTCATTACATTTAAATCTATATTTCACTACCTTCAAATCTACATTTCACCACCCTTATAACTAAAAAAACTTACATTATTATAAGTTAATATTCTATCACCACAATTCATCTATACCTCACCACCTTTAAATCTACATTTCACTACCTTCAAATCTACATTTCACTACCCCTCATACCTTAAATCTACATCTCACCACCCTTGTAAAAGATAAATGGTTCATTTTAAGTGTGCTCAATTGAATACTTCATTATACAACTTGAAATGTTTATTGTATGTTCGAGGGTGCTAAAATGTTTAATTGTATGTTCATTGAATGTTCAAGGGTGTTGGGAAAAAAATAAGCTTAATTGTTTCATGACATCAATTGAAGATTTTTATGCATTTAAGATTTGGTATAAGGGTATTGAAACACATATTAAGTGTGTTGAAAAAAAAATTAACTTGGATGAATTCAAGATTTTCTAGGTATAAGCTGGTGAAATATGGATTTAAGGGTAGTGAAGGTAGGATTAAGCGTGGTGAAATTTAGATCAAGTGTGTTGAAAAAAATAACTTAAATTATTTCAAAGTTTTGTAGGTATATATAAGGGTTGGGAAACACAATTAATAGATTTCACCACTCTTAAACCTATCTTCAATATCCTTAAATCTACATGTCACCACCCTTATACCTAAAAAAAACTTATTATAACTTAAAATTTTGTCACCATATATAGTTTATCCATATCTCACCACCCTTAAATCTATATTTCAAAACTTATTATAACTTAAAATTTTGTCACCATAGTTCATCCATATCTCACCACCCTTAAATCTATATTTCACCCCCCCTAAATCTACATTTCACCACCATTACATCTATATTTCGCCACACTTAAATTTATATTTCACCACCCTTGTACCTAAAAATACTTGAAATATTATAATTTAAAATTTTGTCACCACAAGTTATCTATATCTCACCACCCCTAAATCTATATTTCACCACCCTTATATGTTAAAAAAACTTAATATATTATAAGTTACTTTTTGTCACCACAATTCATCTATATCTCACCACCATTGAATCTATATTTCACCACACTTTAAATTTACATTTCACCACCCTTGTCCCTAAAAATACTTGAAATATTATAATTTAAATTTTTGTCACCACGGTTTATCTATATCTCACCACCCTTAAATATATATTTCACCACCCCTAAATCTATATTTCACCACCTTTATATGTAAAAAAAAACTTGAAATATTATAAGTTAATTTTTGTCACCACAATTCACCTATACCTCACCACCCTTGAATGTACATTTCACCACCCTTGTAACTAAAAATAATTGAAATATTATAATTTAGATTTTTGTCACCACCCTTAAATCTATATTTCACCACCCCTAAATCTACATTCCACCACCCTTATATGTAAAAAAGAACTTGAAATATTATAAGTTAATTTTTGTCACCACAATTCATCTATACCTCACCACCCTTGAATCTATATTTCTCCACTCTTAAATCTACATTTCACCACCCTTGTACCTAAAAAAACTTGAAATGTTATAAGTTAAATTTTTGTCACCACATTTCATCTATACCTCACCACTTTTAAATCTATATTTTGCCACTCTTAAATCTACATTTCACCACCCTTATACCTAAAAAACTTGAATTATTATAAGTTAAATTTTTGTCTCCACAGTTCATCTATACCTCACCATCCTTAAATTTGTATTTCATCACCCTTAAGTCCACATTTCACCCGTAAAAAAGTAATAATTACATTAAGATTAAATTATTCAACAAAATTAATAGAAATTTTCACAAATTTAATAAATATACTAAAACTTTACATTTTGTACAAGGTTAACTATGTTGAAAATAAGATTTAAGGACATTGCAAAAAATGACTAGAGATGTTATTTTAGGCCTTTTATTCTCTCTCTTAAACCTATATTTCATCACCTTTGAATCTACATTTTAATTTGAAATATTATAAGATAATTTTTTTCACCACATATTATCTATACCTCACCACCCTTGAATCTATATTTCAGTACCCTTAAATCTACATTTCACCACCCTTGTACCTAAAAAAGCTTGAAATGTTATAAATTAAATTTTTGTCCCCACATTTCATCTATACCTCACCACACTTAAATTTATATTTCATCACTCTTAAATCTACATTTCACCACCCTTGTACCTAAAACAAACTTGAAATATTATAAGTTAATTTTTTGTCACCACAATTAATCTATACCTCGCTACCTTTAAATAAATATTTTATCACCCTTAAATCTACATTTTCCACCTTTATACCTAAAAAAACTTGAAATATTGTAAATTAAAATTTTGTCACCACATGTCATCTATATCGTACCACCTTTAAATCTATCTCCACCACCCTTAAGTCCACATTTCACCACCCCTATATATATATAAGGTATATATATATATATATATATATATATATATATATATATATATCAAACTTTGAATTAACCAAAATATGAACTAATTTTAACACATTTATTACAAAAATTATTAACGCTTTTTTCCAAGATTTTAATCAATTTGATTTTTACTCATATATATATATATATATATATATAATCAAACTTTGAATTAACCAAAATATGAACTAATTTTAACACATTTATTACAAAAATTATTAACGCTTTTTTTCAAGATTTTAATCAATTTGATTTTAACTCGAGTAAATATGTTGAAAATGTGTATAAAATGTATATTTTTATTATATGTGATTTTAACACATTTATTACAATATTTGTTATCACATTTATTTTAAAATTTTATTGCGTTAAAATGAATAGTTGTGTTTTATTATTCCACATTCATTCAAGTTAAAACAAAAATAATAATAATAAACAAATCAACCAGAGAAAAAAATATCTAAAAAGGACATCCAAACTAATAATATTAATGTTATATTAATATTATAATATAATATTATATTATAAGGGAGTTCAGAATCATCTGTTAAGAAAGGTTAAAAGTTATATAATATTAATATATCACACCATGTTAAGATTAGAGGAAAAGGAAAGCATGTCAATATATTGTTGGTACAAGGTTGGTGAGATGTGATTTTAAGTGTGGTGAATGTAGGTTTAAAGGTAGTGAAAGCTAGATTAAATGTGTTGAAAAAAATATTAAGTTACATGAATTCAAGATTTTGTTGGTACAAGGATGGTGAAATATGGATTCAAGAGTGCTATTAGTGCAAAAAATTGCTTGATAGATTTTACTAAGCAAGCCTATTGCCCTACACCCTTAATTCTTTTTAGAAAAACAATTCAATAGTCTCCTTTTTTACAAGTCACCATTAGAATCCTTTTATGGGCTCGCTTATTTTACTTTTTATTGGATGGGGGATTTTTCCCCTACACTTTGCCCTCAATTTCTTTCAGTACGTAATTGCTTCAACTGGAGGGAATTCTTAGAGGTGTTGGTTCAAATCCCTCGCTACTTTCAAGAATTTTCATTAACTTGGAGCAGTAGAGGCGACGCTAAGGTATGTAACTACACCTTTTCCTTTACACTTGCTCTTATCGACTTGATATCTTGTTAGTTCTTAGCCACAGACTTCTACAACTTTTAGTATTTTCTCTCTGATTTTACATTCATCTCCTCTGGGCTTTCTGGTGCCGATTCAACTTTGCAAGTCCGTTTATCGTTCCTTTTATCCATATTTTCTCTTTTTTTAATGTCTTTAAGTGATAGCGATCGTACCTTGATTGATAATCAAGAGACCACAATGTCTAACTCATCAATAACAATAATCGAGGTCGCCTAGCCTATTTTTGCTATCGAAGAAGCGGTTGCATCTGATGAGGATGTTAAAGCCGCTCCCTTAATCAGACAGTTGGTTGATGGTGAAAATATTATGAGAGAATGTCTAATTTCCAGTGACATTGTAATCAAGGGTTATCCTTTGGACCTTGATTACAGCATCGGTGAAGGGGTTGGAAAGGACGAAGTTCTATTTTTAGCTTTTTACTTAAAAACTTTCAAATTTCCCCTTCACCCATTTTATAACTATGTTCTTTTTACCTTAGGGCTTGCGCCGCTTCAGCTAAACCCTAATTTATTTTGCATTATATCTTGCTTGTTCTCCTTGAACTATGTAAATAAATTGAAGTTGAGTCTAAACGACCTTCTGTCCTATTATTCCTTTCACAGGGTTAGGTCTGAAGACAACTATTACCACCTATTTCCTAACAAGAACAGAAAATTTTGTGTTGATTCCCCCACTTTAGATAAGTTGTATAAGGAAAGATTAGTGCTTATAAAAGGAGCCTGGAGTGTTAAGGCCTCTCAGCTCTTTTCGATTCTCAAAGTACTTGGTGATGTAGTGATCCCTTTTGTCATTATATCTGACAAGTCATCCTCAGTTGATTCATTAAAGTTTTAGAACTCAACTCTTTATGTTATTCTTCTTATATGTGTTTGTTTTACTTGTTTAGCCGATCAGATTAGATATCTGATAAGAACGTCTGGGACGTTCATCCTTTAGTAAAGAGGTTCCTGACCCCTATCAAACTCCAAGTTCTTACAGTTGAGGCTACAATTCAATCTTTTCCACTGTACATTGATTTTGACCATTCATCTGATTCTAGTATGGAGATGACCAAGCCAAAAACTAGGAGAGGGTCATCCACCTCTGGTTAGCACAAGGCCAAAAATAGCGAGGGAAGATCGAAGGCCAAAAATGACAAACAAAAATCTATTTTCGCTTCTCACCCTTAAAAAAGGCCTTTAGCAAGGACCGTTCCTTGCTCCATGCACTTAAAGCTGATGGCGGATGCAATAAAGGGACATAGCTCTTTCACCTTTGCTCTGATGTTGGCTGATCTTGCCAGCAATGCTGCTTATGAGCCGTTCATAGGCTTAACTGAATGGTGGATTCTCGATCTGAGAAAATCAAATGGATCATTTTTATTGGTCAAGGATTGCGCTGCCCTTGATCGTGACGTAATGGGCACACTGGCCTGAGGAATTTGGCCTACTTGTGATGAACTTCGTTGGGAGTGGGTTGACAGATATAAACTTTTGGCGAATGCTCCCTTTTATATTATGGAGGTTCGCTTAGTTTTGACTTGTCCTCATTTCTTCTTCTTTTTTCTTTTTATTTACACTTGAGCTTTGGTGACACAGAGTGCATGGTGACACAAATCTCTTACTTAGAAACAGAATGTAGTAGAGCATTTTGAAAGGAGAGTTGTGAATACCGAACTGAAGGTCGCCAAACTCCAAGCTCTTTTACAAGTCTGAAGCTTGTTGACGACTTCAGATATGGTTTTGAGCAGAACAAGAAGCCTGAAGCCGAACGGGATTACCCTGGTGACTTTGATGTTGACGAAGAAACTTAACCGCTTTGTGCTTACAACATTCCTGAACCCAGTGATGCAGAGAAGAGATTTGTTGACTTCATTAATAGCTCTTGCTCAACTTTTACCATTCCTGCTATTGCTCATTCTATTCCTTTTCTGTCTGATCAAATTGCCTCTGAGGCACTGGTTCAAACTTGAAAGGGCACCAAAATAGTCGATGCATTTGATCAAGATTTCAACAAAAAAGATTGGGCAACTACAAAAGAATAACTTTTTTTTATACCTTAAACTATATTTGTACTTTTTCTGAACAACATTCAATGAATATAATAATTTTCTATTTGTGTTAACTCTTTCAACATCTTGCGCCAATTCTATTAAGTTAAACAACTTATGTTCAAACTCATTACTAAGTGAGTAAACTATCGGTTGTTTAGACCTTAGCCTAGTTCATCAAGTGTTCAACGTTCAAGAAGTTAACTTGACTTGCTAGAATTTTGATGCTGATGATCTCAACTTCCTTTTGTTAATCAATCGACCCTTAGGGCCTTAGTATCACTTCACAAGCAATCGACACTTATGGCCTTAGCTTAGGTTGATTTTGTAAGTGATCGGCATTTGAGGCCTTAACTTGATTTTGTAAGTGATTGGCACTTGAGGTCTTAACTTGATTTTGTAAGTGATCGGCACTTATAGCCTTAGCTTGATTTTGTATGATTGGCACTTGAGGCCATAGCTTGATTTTTGTAAGCGATTAACACTTAAGGCCTTAGCTTAATTTTTGTAAGCGATTGGCACTTGAGGCCTTAGCTTAATTTTGTAAGCAATCGGCACTTGATGCATTAGCTTGATTTTTGTAAGTAATCGACACTTGAGGCCTTAGCTTGATTTTGTAAGCGATCAACACTTGAGGCCTTAGCTTGATTTTGTAAGCGATCGGCACTTGAGACCTTAGCTTGATTTTGTAAGGGATTGACACTTGAGACCTTAGCTTGATTTTGTAAGGGATCGACACTTGAGGCCTTAGCTTAATTTTGTAACAGATTGACACTTGAGGCCTTAGCTTGATTTTGTAAGGGATCGACACTTGAGGCCTTAGCTTGATTTTTGTAAGTAATCGATACTTGAGGCCTTAACTTGATTTTGTAAGTGATCAACACTTAAGGCCTTAACTTAATTTTTGTAAATAATCGACACTTGAGGTCTTAGCTTGATTTTGTAAGTGATCGGCACTAAGGCCTTAGCTTGATTTTGTAAGCGATTAACACTTGAGGCCTTAACTTGATTTTTGTAAGTGATCGACACTTGAGGTCTTAACTTGATTTTGTAAGTGATCGGCACTTGAGGCATTAACTTGATTTTGTAAGATATTGGCACTTGAGGCCTCAGTTTAATTTTGTAAGCGATCGAAATTTGAGGCCTTGAATTGATTTTGTAAGTAAGAATCGGCAAGAGAGTGGCACTGCGCATATCTTCTTGCCCAGTGCCCTGCTTTACTGTAATTTTTAAGTTTGTTTTTACTTCTTATTTATTACAAAGTACGAAACTTTTTCCTTGATGTGGGATAATGTTTATTCCTCTTTTTGACAATGAGATATTTAGAAAAGATTCTTATTATTTTTTAAGCCAATTTTAGCTTAAATTTTATTAAGACATTCCTTATCATTAAACAAAGCAAGGATTATATTGCCATAAAGAATAATCTAATTATAATAAATTGAACTTAAACATAATACCTTTTCAAATGAGTTGCCTTCCAAAGCTTGTGAATTGACTCGGCGCCATTAACTCTGCGAAGCCTGTATGGCGCCTTTCCAATCACTTCTGTTATTTCATAAGGTGCTTCCCAACTTGCTTCGAATTTTCTAGCATTAATCTCTTTTGTGTTGTCAGTGACTTTCCTTAGTACCCAGTCTCCGACTCCGAATACTTAGTGTTTTACCTTTTTGTCATAACTATTTTTGACCACCCTTTGATCTGAGCCACCTCCCTTATTTCTTCTAGCAAGTCTAAGTTTTGTTCTAGCTGCGATCGTTATGCCCTTTCTCCAATACTTCTAATCTAATCATTAGGATAGATAGCTCAGTTGGTATCGCTGCTTCGGACCCATAAGTCAGGTAGAACAGGCTTTCTCCAATTGGTCGCCTAGGAGTCATTCGATAAGCCCAAAGTACTTTGGGCAATTTATCTAGCCATTTTCCTTTCCGAGCTTCCAGTTTCTTTTGGATGCAATTGAAGATAGTTCTGTTTATTATTTCTGCATAACCGTTCCCTTGTGGATATTACCTTAAGGAGAACTTCTAGTCAATTCCATACTCCCTAAAGAATCTTTGTATCAACTGATTGTCAAAGTTTAATGCCATCGATGATAATGGATTCTGGTAGACCAAACCAATAGATAATGTTACTCCATATAAATATTTTCACTTGTATATAAGTAATTATGGAATAAGCTTCTGCCTCAACCCACTTTGTGAAATATTTTATAGCTAACAGAATGAACTTTTTGCTATTGGCAGCTTTAGGGAGCGGTCCCACTAAGTCAATTCCCAATTTTGCAAACAACCAGGGGCTGGCTATAGTGGTAAGATCTTTGGGGGGCTGATGGGGTATTCTTGAATGTCACTATTCTTCAGCGTCTCGAGCCATGTGTGGCCAAAAATATCCTTGAGTAATGGCTTTGTGAGCCAACCACCTTCCTCTTGAATGATTTTCGCATACAACTCCACGGATTCTAATGAGTATTTCTTTTGCTTCTGATAGTGCAACACATCTTAAGTATGATCCTGAGAATGGCCTTCTGTAAAGAAGTCCACCAATTATGGCATATCTTGGTGCATCCATCCTAATCTTCCTTGCTTTCTCTTTTGACATCGGTAGAGTTCCATTGGTGAGATAAGTCTTTATGGGATCTATCCAACTGGGTTATTCCTGTAGAACCAATATTTCTTTTCAAGCAAGAATACTTAGTGCATCTAATGTGTCGATCGGGACCAGCCTAATTAGATCGGATCACGCTGCTGAAGCCGAACATACTAGCTTGCCAGTTCTAGATTATTCTCCCTAAGGATCTGAGAAACATTGACTTGGTCTAATTCTCTGAGCTCATTTTTGTCAGGTCTTTGTAAGCTTTCATGAGATCATCTTTTGGGAAATACCCTCCACTGACCTACCTTATAATCAACTGACAGTTGCTAAAAATTTACATATTTTTTACCTGAAGTATATTTGCTAGCGTTAGTCCTACCAAAAGAGCTTCATATTCAGCTTTATTGTTTAATGTAAGGAACTCTAAGTGGATTGCTTGTTGTAGAGTAGTTCCGTTAGGAGTTTAAATTTTTATACTGATGCCCTATCCTTTTTGTGTTGATGATCCATTGACGTAAAGCTTCCATTCAGATGGAGTTGAGACTTCTGGTTCCACGTCATCCTCTAACTCATACTCAAGTAGGAAATTCGCCACTGCTTGCTCCTTTATTGTAGTTCAAGGCTGGTAATTTATGTCATAGGCTCCCAATTCAATTGCCCATTTGATAATTTATTCTGACTGATCAGGTTTGTGGAGAATCATTTTGATCGAGAATTTAGTTGGGACAACAATGGGATGAGCTTCAAAATAATGCCTCAGTTTCTTTGTTGCTTGGATTAGGGCTAATACTATTTTCTCAACCTTCGAGTACTTTTGTTCGGCTTCGGTCATAGTTTTACTTGAGTAGAACACTGGGTGTTGTTTTCTATCAAGCTTTCTGATCAAAATTGTACTGGTGGCTATTCGAGATACTGCAAAGTATAAATACCATGGCTCTCCTACATTATGTAATACCCCGCTCCAACACATGGTATGATATTGTCCGCTTTGGGCCTGAGCCCGCACGGTTTTGCTCTTGGGTTTTTACCCCAAAAGGCCTCATACCATTTGAAGAGAACATACTACATATAAGCACATCCCCTTTTCCACACCCAGGCGATGTGGGATTGAGTACCCTGTACCCTGTCAGTGTGGTAGCTCAGCCCAGTGTCTGTCTATGCACCCGCCCACTCACACCCGTCCACAAGGGTTACTACAATCCACCCCCCTACGAGGCCCGACGTCCTCGTCGGCACACTTCCGGCTGGGTTCAGGCTCTGATACCAATTGTAATACCCCGCTCCAACACATGGTATGATATTGTCCGCTTTGGGCCTGAGCCCGCACGGTTTTGCTCTTGGGTTTTTACCCCAAAAGGCCTCATACCATTTGAAGAGAACATACTACATATAAGCACATCCCCTTTTCCACACCCAGGCGATGTGGGATTGAGTACCCTGTACCCTGTCAGTGTGGTAGCTCAGCCCAGTGTCTGTCTATGCACCCGCCCACTCACACCCGTCCACAAGGGTTACTACAATACAACATGTCTATACAATTAATATATATATTATATATATATTCCAGCAACATGTATATACAAAAATATATATGTATACAGATTCAAAGGGGAAGAGAAGAGTTCGAACTTGCCTTGTGATGTTAAGCAAAAATCACTTCTTTTCTCTTTTTCGGGCATCTACCGTTTTCTCCCTATCTGTTCGTAGGAATCCTCTCTACGTAGAAACTACTGAACCCTAATTCCTTTTCTCTTATTTAACATTCTTAAATAATGAAACTAATAAATATAAAATATTTAGCCCAACTATATATATATATATATATATATATATATATATATATATAGCCCAGCCCAGCAGCCTAGCCCAACCTAATAATAATAATACTAATAATAAAACCAGAATAAAGAAAATGCAGCCCAAACCAACATATTTTTATTTAACAGAAAAAAACTATATTTAAAACAAATATTTAACACACAATTAAACACAATCAACACTTAGCAACCATTCAAACATCCACATTAAACATATAAAAACAGGCATTGACAAAATTAATTAAAGCATTTAAATAATTAAAAACTCCATCAAATAAAATAAAAAAAAAAAACTCAATTTAGATATCTTCAAATTACGGGGTATTACACATTAGGCCCTGAAAGTGTTGGCAGATGAACCAAATATTGCTTGAGTTTTGACAAAGCCTCGTTCTGGTCTAATCCCCACACTTTTTTACCTTTCGTTATAATAATGTCAAAGAATGGTTTACATTTATCAGACAGTCGAGAGATAAACATACTCAAAGTAGCGATGCGCCTTGTTAAGATCTAGATATTCCTGTGTGTCTTTGGTTCCTCGTTCTGAATGAGAGTTTTCACCTGAATTGGGCTTACTTCTATTCCAATTCGGTTAACTATATACCCCAAAAATTGCCCTGAAGATACCGAAAAAGAACATTTTGATGGGTTCAGCTTCATGTTATAATTTCGTAGAGTGTTAAAAACTTCCTGGAGATGCTTCAAGTGATCTTCCTTTTTGAGACTCTTCACCACCATATCATCTATATATGCTTTCACCATTCAACCTATCAGTCTTTTAAAAACCTTATTGATTAGGCATTGGTGAGTTGCTCCAACATTCTTCAATCTGAATGGCATCACCTTATAACAATAAATTCTATTCTTGGTGATAAAAGAAATCTTTTCTCCATCCTTATGGTTCATTGGAATTTGATTGTATCCAGCGTACACGTCAAGGAACGTCAATTGTTCATAACTGGTTGTGGCATAAACCATTTGATCAATCTTAGGAAGCGAAAAATTGTCTTCAGGGCAAGTTTTATTCAAATTGGTGAAATCAATGCAAATCTGCCACTTGCCATTCTTTTTCTGCACTACCACCACATTAAAGAGCCAATCCAAAAATTGGACTTCCCTGATAAACCCAGCCTAGAGAAGTTGATCTACTTCTGCTGCTATGACTCGATTCCTCTCTGGAGTGAATTGTCTTTGTCTTTACTTAACAGGTGGATTGTTTGGGTTAACATTGAATGTATGACATGTCACTAATGGATTAATTCCTAGCATATCCGCATGGTCCCATATGAAGACATTTGCATTTTCTTTTAGTAATTCCATTAGTTGTATCATTTTTTCTTTGCTCAGAAAAGTCCCAAGATTTATAGGGTCTTTCCTAGGAATGATTTCAACTAATTCAAGCGATTCTTCAGTTAACTTGTCCTTCTCTTGTTCTGCCGATATGCCATTCGGTAAGAATTTTTGTGATTGCTATTTAACCTATCCGTCTTCCACCATATTCCCTTTTAGTGCAAGGACGTAACATTTCTTTACAGCCATTTGGTCCCCAGGATATCGATTGTACCTCTTCCATTTGGAGCAAAACATCTCATCAACTAGTGAAGTGTTGACAGGATCTCTTGCATACGGTGTATCCAACCTCTTTCCATTATCAGATTGTATAAAAAGTTGAAATCAATAGCAACAAAAGATTTTGTCAGGGTTCTGGCTATAACCATTTTCAAGAGTTCTACTACCCCGATTGGGATGACTTGCCCTTCATCGAACCCGATTAGTGGCTTAGTGGTTGGTTTGAGACGTTCTTCCTCTAGGGCTATTTACTTAAAATCCCATAGGGTTAGACCATTTGCACTACTTCCTGTATCAACCATGAACCTCTTTATTTTGCAATTGAATATGATGAGACTAATCACCAATGGATCCTCGTGTGGTACTTGAATCTTGTTCATATCTTCACTTGTGAAGACGATTGATACTTTGGCGAACCGATTATACACTGAATGTAGAGTTTCAAATTTTTTTTTATTATTTATTTTTTGAAATAGGAATTTAAATGATTTGCATATGTTTTAAGTATGATTTACATATGTGGGGACTAGTTTAGAGGTCCGGGGAGTTTTGTGAGTCATTTGGCTTGTTTTGAAATTTTGGGTCATTAGGACCCGGGATAGGGGTCGGGTGGGCCTGAGAATTCGGATATTATTTTAGAAAATTTTATTTTTGGTTGTGGACCAATTAGAATATTTGGAGAAACATAGAAGTGATTTCGAGTCCATAGCTTCTTTCAAATTCAAAAACAGAGGTCGGGAAGGTATGTTAAATGAGTAAAGGCATTTTGGTCTTTCTACAGTGTGGGGCTTATAAATATCAACTACAAATATTTTACCCACTTGTTTCTCTCTCTAAACAGCTGCCCAAGCTCCTCTTTCTCTCCTCTTTGTGTTCTTCAACTTCTCTCTAGATTTAGAAGGTGTTAGGGTTTGATTCGGAGGACGTCGAAGAAGGAAAGTGTGTTTTACGCGGCAATGGCTTCGCTTAAAATTGAACAAAGTTACAGTTAGAAAACTTTAGTATTGGTGAAAGTGTGGGATAGCTTGAGACTATACCTATTGAGGTAGGGGGTGGGTGTTGTGTCTTCTAATTTCAAGTTTAATTTCATTTATTGGCATAAAATGAATATTTTTCATGTAATATATGATGTATAAATTTTCTAGGTTAGGATTCTTGTTTTATATGGATATACATATGTTTCTTATGACTAGAAATGGTTTGTATATATTTTATATTACATAGATTGCTTATATGTGCAAAATGGAGTATAAATTGCATATATGGAGTTTTTGGAAAAAAAATGATGAAAACCTAATTTGGAGGTTTTATCTTATATATGTGTCTTATGGTTCTTGTGTGACATACTAGAATTGAATTAGGACATACAATGGGTGCAATGCATCGAACTTGTGAATGTGTATGGAAAATATAAAATATTTTATGTGAGCGTGGGGTGTGTTTCGAAAATGGCTCACGGAAAAGTAGTAGGGGAACATATTCTCTAGGGTTGAAAAACTTTAAACATGTGTAAGATGGGTGGTAACCACATGAGTTAGTAGCCCGTAATAACCATGAACTTGAGATATGGGACTTCGGTACGTAGCTTGTGTGTGTATGAGTCTGAACCAATTCTAAGAGCATGTTGAGTCTTATGTGTAATTTAGGTGATTTACCTGACTTGTGTGGATTTTAATCCAATTTTGGTTATGTTATATGTCATATGTCATAACTATGATGGAATGCGCCTTATTACATGATTTTGTAGTTATGTGATTGTCAAGTTACATTTGATGTCTATGCCACGAGTTGAATGCTATGAAGCATGACATGTAGTCGTTGAAGAAACTTTTGGTATTTATGCATTGAATATGAAATGTGACCTTGAATGGATTGCACAATACATTAAACTTGAGCTCGCTGAAATTACCCACCCCCTACGTTAACACTTTCAGGACATGGTAAGGAAGTGGTTGAGGATGCACAACCATGAGTTAGACCTAGAGTAGAAAAACTCCATTTTTGGGCATTTTGTGTGTTTTGAGACATGTGTAGAGACATCCATGCTGACTTGTGGCATGTGGACTAGCTTAGAAATGTTGTATCTATTTTGGATAAGAAATATGTATGAGACTTTCAATGTTCTCTCTATGTATGATAAGTTTGACAACTCTTGAAGATTATGTAAAATTGATGAATTTTGAAGTAAGTGTATGATAATTCATGGATTATCATTTTTGTGTTTCAAGTGTATGAGGTGGAATCTAAATGTGATAAATTATCTGTGTAGAATTGATAATTATGGTCTATGATTATATGTTTAGAATGATGAATTGGAAGGAGACTGATTGTTGTACTCACTTGGTGGGTTTGTTAGTGTAACAGGGTGAGTGATTACGATGCATCGCAATACCCATTACGATGCATCGTGATTTGGCAATGCATCGTAATCCCATTGGTGATGCATTGTAAAATAGGTGAGAATTTGGGTAATTTTTTAAAAGATTTTGCAGGACGTTACGCACCTTGTACAATGCATCATAAATCGTAACCAACATTACGATGCATCGTAATGTGTGGCTGGGTGGATTGTTGAGATAAAAGTGGGAAATTATTTGGGGATGCAATGTGTGGTCAGGTGTGGGGCCATAACAGATTATTGAAGTTGAGTCATATGTAAGTAAACGTATGTGATTAATTATGATTCCACATTGATTTAGTGAGTGATGAAGTGAATTAGAATTTAATAGACGAAATTGCCCTTGTAATTATGAGCAAGTCTCTGAATTGGTCCAAACTTCAATCGGGCATAACTTATTTGTTTTAGCTTGGATTTAAGCGTGATTTTTTTAAAATGAGTATTTTTGGATCCTCTTTGAAATACCAAACACACAGGAAGTTAGATTCTAAAATTGAGTGATTCATGAGTGCGAACCGGGTGGGATTTTCACTGTTCACCCCTATTTCTCTCACTCTTAACTGGGTGTCAGAAATCGGGGTATGACACTGAATGAACTTCACTAATCCTCTACACCTTTTGGGCATTTCTTAGGTGCGATCGCTTCTTCGATTCACTTTCTTGATCTGATGTCAGTCGACTATGAATGACGTTAATGATTCGAACGGAAACAGGATCTTGTTTTCTATTCAGTTTCTGTTGAGGTTGATCGGGCAGTTTGGTTTGGTCCCCATGAAGGACATACTTTGACAAGCTTCATTTGGAGATCAAAACCTCTCGTTGTGGCCTCAAACTTCTGCATTCTTTGGTTGTGTTGCCAAAGTCATTATGGAATGCACAATGTTTATTCTAATCACTCTGCTCTAACAGTTGTCTAATAATTAGGGGTTGGTAAAAAATCCCATTGTTCTTGTTCTTCTGATAAAGCTTTGTTAGAGATGCTTTTATTAATGAAGTGACCTTTCCTTCGACCCTTTGCTTCTTCACTAGTTCTTGCACAAATGACGGAGTAGCTCGAGATGTTTTAGTCTTATAATTTGGTTATTCGTCTGCTGCCCCACAATAATCAAAGATGATCGTTATTTCCTGGCGGCTTCATCTTTTTCTATTCTTAGGTACTTTTGAGTCCAAAAATTTAGCTCTCCCATATTATTTGGAGCACTTTTCACCAGAGATCTATGAAAGCCTTCCTCAAGCAGTATTTCTATTTTGAAAGCTTCTAGCACCGCAGTTTGATTGCATCAGTCTATCATAAACATTTCCAAATTAAAGCGAGTCAGAAAAGTTTTGAAGGTTTCTTCCTTAACTTGTCTCATAGTGAAGAAGGAAGAGATAGTCCTCCTCTATTCTTGATTTCTAGCATACTGAGTGACGAAAAGCTCGCAAAGTCTTGCAAAGTTTGGGATCGAATGAGGCAGTCGTTGTTTAAACCATAATAGCGCTGGTCCTAACAGGCTGGATGGAAAGATTTTGCACATGGGCATATCATTCTCTACGTCCAAAGTCATTTTCTGTTATTACTGATAAATGTGTTCTACAGGATTTGTTCTTCCATCGAAGGCATGAAAGTAGCCATAGTAAACTTTCTCAGCCTTTAGGCTCCAATTATATTTTCTATGAAGGGGACTCGACCAATTTGCTGGTTGCAAATGCTCGGTCGGCTGGATGGTGGGCTCTGTCACCTCTTAATTCGTCAATCTCCTGTTGCATCTGGGCTCTCCACTCCGGGTAGACCTGTGCAGGATTAGTTTGTTCATTGTTGGCCCGATCAGGTTGTAGATCACCGTCCACAGCCTGGTTGTGATGAGATACGCTTAGTAAGTGGTTTCTCAAACTGGTCCTTTCGTTCCTTTGTCAATCAAGACCTCTCGCACTCTCTGCGTGTTCCACCCTTGCTTGGAGATCACCAATCTACAGGCCCACAGCTTCGTTCTGCCAGATCAATTGCTAGATGTTCGGCTGTATTGGTGGTGCCTCCCTTTGATTTCTAGGATGTTGACCCAAGTCAGCCACATCGCAAGTGTTTCTTCATGTATCCACTATGGCTATGGTTTCTTCTTGTTTTTAAGAGGAAAATGTTTAAACGCTTCTCATAGACAGCGCCAAAGTGTTAGTGCAAAAAGTTGTTTGGCAAATTTTGCCAAGCCAACCTATTACCCTACACACCCTTAATTATTTTTAGAAAAGCAATTCAAGTTAATCGATTCTTAGGATTTAGATTTCCTTTTAGACTGGACAAGTCATCCTTTACTATGGGCCACTTGGGCTGGACCTGGGCTGCTCAACCTGCTTTTGTTACATTGGGCCGATTTGAAAACTTGGCTCATCTCTCATTTGCGAGTGGACCTAAACCCTTTCTTGAAGCTGGCCCACCTTCTATTTTATGGGCGTGTTTTACTTTTTATTGGCCGGGGGATTTTTCCCTTGCAAGTTGTGAACTTAAATTTTTTTTTTTAACACATTTAATCTAGATTTCACCACAATTAAACCTACATTCACCTCTCTTAAATCCACATTTCCCCACCCTTGTTCATACAAAATATCAAACTTTTTCCGAGTTAATTTTTTTCCAACACAATTAATCTAGATTTTACCCTTAAATCAACCTTTACCACCATTATATCAACATTTCACCGCTCTTCTACTTAAAAAATCTTGAACTTTTTTTAAAGTTATTTTTTTTCAACATAGTTAATCTAGGTTTCACTAATTTAGACTTATCTTCACTACTTTTAAACTCACATTTCACCACATTAACTTATAAAATTTTAATTTTTTTCAATCTACTTTTTTGTCAACATAGTTAAACTTTGCTTAACATCCCTTAAACCACCTCCACCACCCTTAAATATATCCACATTCCACCACTCTTATACCTACAAAATCTTGACTTATTCAAAGTCTAATTTTTTTTTAATCCACATTTCACCATCCTTATATCTACAAAATCTTAAATTATTTTGAGTTAAATTTTTTCCCCAACAAAGTTAATCTAGGTTTCACCACTTTAAACCTAATTTCACCACCCTTAAATCCATGTTTCACCACACTTATCCCTATAAAATCTTTTTAGGTTAATTTTTATTTTTTGGCCAATACAATTAATTTAGATTTCATCACTCTTAAACTTATCTCTACTATCCTTAAATTCACATTCTACATTTTAATTTTAACACAGGAGTTAATGTGTATAAAATGTATTAATAGTATGTTAATATTATATAATACTAACATTATAATATATATATATATATATATATATATATATATATATAATATTTGGAATGAGTTCAAGAAGAGTAATATTATAATATAATATTTGAAAGTAGTTCAGTGTAGAAAAGTTAAAAGTATATTTATATCTATATCTATACTACTATTAAAAGTAATGAGAGTTTTCAATCATTTTTTAATTAAAAAAAATAAAAACATAAATTACATAGAGTTTTAAATTAACTATACACCTAATTTATTCTATAATTATTATTATTCCTTTATATAGAGTCCTATATTTTTTATAATTAATACTCCTTTATAGAGTCCTAAATTAACTATACATCTAAATTCTTCTATAACTATTATTCCATTTAGTAATAATAAATTTCACTCCTAAGATCTGTAATTATTATTCTAATATTCTATTTTGTTAATACAAACTTCTCAATCGACTGTTGGGTGGTTAGGTTATTCCATTTATTAGTAATAAATTTCACTCCTAAAATCTATAATTATTATTCTAAATTCTATTTCGGTTGCGAAAAAAAAAACTCTAATCTTAGCCCCCATCCCGTTTTCTCTCTCTCTCTCTCTCTCTGCGCGAATACTTTTATGCAAAATCCTAATTTTCGTCTAAGAGACTTTTCTGGTCAGACTTGGGAGTTTCTTCTACAATCGTCTGCAACTTAAAACCCTAATTTTCTTCTATAAAGTACTGACGCCGGACAGAATAGTGATTATTCTGTAGGCTAGTGTCAACAGGCAATTCACAAAGAAAAACACAAGAGAATCGCCCAAAAACTCAAAGAAAAAATCTCTGGTAGTCAAATTATTATTCAAAATCAAAGTTGACCTCAAATCAGTCCACAAGCCGGGCCATATAGCTGAAAAATCGTAAATATCTGAATTTTACCAAAAATAGTAAAATCCCATGACGCCGAAATGAAATTTGAAATAAAAGAAGTAGGCTGCCAAAAATCTGGCCCAAATCGAGTTCAGAATCATTACTTAAACGACAAAAGAAAATATTACTATAAAAGTAAAGAAAAACTAAAAATGGAGATTCAGAAGGGAAAATAGTAGATTTTGGGCTCGAAAAAATATGCACACAGCTTTGCTTGGTGCCACAACGTGCGCGCCGAAGAAAGCTTTTCGAATTGGGGTCATAAGAGTGATTCTGATACCCGTAACCAAAGTTATGGCCAAAATATCGAAACGCGTCCAAAATTATCCCAATTAGGGACAAGATCACGGCTTCCTTTCATCTTTGCGCTGATCTGCGAACTCAAGGTATCTCAGCATCATCAATGTGTCATCTGACAACTCAGCACCATCTGACTCGGATCCTCCTACATCAAGTACTTTCTCTTTCAATATTTATGTAGTGATGCGCCGATTTGTGCTACAAATTTTTTACTATTTTCTTCACTATAAACCTGTAGATGTGTTGATTGACAAATTGGAGAAAAGTAAAACAAAATATGATTCTAAAATTTCCTTTTTGTTGATATGTTCCTCTTTTTCTGTTGTCTAATGTTGTTTTGTGGTAATTATAATATGATTTTTAAATAATTGTTAGATAATTTCTTTTATTAATTTCTATCTTTTAGTTTATATTTGAAATCTCGGATTATGTTTCTTCAAAGTGTTTCAAATAATTAAATTCTATCATAATTTTTTTTATGTTCGTCACTCTACAAACCACTAACAGAATCTAAATAATTATATATGAACTAAATAACTTCTGATGGGGTTTAGAGATTATTTGAATGGCTAAAGTGAATTGATTGCTCTAACTCCCATGAAGTTTTTCTATCTAACAGTATTTGGATGAATATCTATGCTTATACCCGTACCTACTAAGTCAGATTAGAAGTATTCGTCTCCATTTAAAGTTAAAGTTTCTCTCTTCAACGTGTGTAGAGCTCCGAGTTTGGTAGGTAGTAAAAAAATTAATTAAAAAAAACAATTTATTTAGTCAGATTTAGTTTTTGGTTTGACTATCCAACTTAATTATTTGTTTTAAAAATTATTTTACTTTATATATATATATATATATATATATATATATATATATATATATATACCGACACATTTAGTTGGCATGATGGAGATGTATATTTAATTCCATATGTTGAGATGCCCCTAACATTTTGGAAACATTTTGGAAAAATTATTTTACTTTAAATAAAATATTAAAAAGGTTCAATATGTGGCATAAATAATTTCAACTTAGATTCTTTTAGGCCTTAGTTCCTTACTTTTTTAAAAAAGAAAAATTAAAAAGCCGGAATATAACTCATATTCTTCTTAGCTCGAATTTTTTGTCCATTTATATATATGCCAAAAATTATATATATTTGTACGTATAGGTTATGAGATATTTTTGTCTGATATTTGTATGTATCTATATCTTACACTGCTGTTAAATTTACTTAGAATTCAAAACATTTTTTATTTTAGATTATTTTCAAATTAGAAACAAAGTTACCTCTTTACATTAAACAATAATTATGAATGTTGATGGTTATTTGGTAAAGCATTACAATAATGTAATCTTAAAGTTAACTTTTTAAATTAATATAAAATAAGTAGTTATGAATTCTAATCAGTAATTTATGATAAGTTTATGTGCCAGACTCCTAAATTAACTATAATAATCAATTACTTTTGAAACTCCTTCATTAATTCTAGGGTTTTTTTATTATTTTTCACTTTTACTATATGTTGTTGTTTTTAATTTTTATTTTTAGCACATAAATTGTGATTAAAAAATTTAATAGCTAGAAGGTAGAGTAGCCATTGATTTAGGTTTATGTGGAGCTTTTTTTTTATTAATTCTTTCTTTATTAAATTATTTGACATGATTAAATAATTTTCTTCTCAAGTTCCTTCATTTTTTCACTTGGTTTTGTTTCAATAATTTACTATAAAAAAAAAATGTATGAAGTGCTTCTTCAAACTACTATCAAATTATTATGTATTTTTCACTTTTACTTTATGTTGTAGTAAAACTCAGTTCGTGTTTAAAACAGACATCTCAAAATGTAAATTGCTTGCGTATCTACGTTTTTTTCTTGAATTTGGCATTAATAGATATGTTTATAATTATTTATGGTTGGTTTTGGGTAAATCCAGTGTGAGCATGCATTATTAATATTCTCCATTAACTTGTTATTGATGGACACAGGAATTGTTATGAATTGAAAAGAAAAAGTGTTGTATACATGAAAAGCATGTTGTTAGCAAGAAACTAAAATAATAAACCGGGGGGTTTACATTACCTTTACAATGGTTTATGGGCTAATAAATCTGGAGTAAGGCCTATATTT
The DNA here is from genome assembly GCA_026545225.1 of Cornus controversa. Classification (NCBI taxonomy): domain Eukaryota; kingdom Viridiplantae; phylum Streptophyta; class Magnoliopsida; order Cornales; family Cornaceae; genus Cornus; species Cornus controversa. The sequence continues at coordinate 62,584,352 of CM048846.1, read as the reverse complement.
TTATTTAGTCGGGACCCACTAACATGCGCCTATGTGTATTATTTTAACAACTTTCTATAAAAATGGTGATCAGCAGACTATAACACTATAAAAATACCATAATGTCTAAATAATGATTATGTGTGTATTTGAAAATATCAACAACATATTGTTACAATATTTTATTATACTTTGACGAAAATGTAAATGACAAACAAATATATATTCTTATTTCAAGTTCAAAATATCAGTTATTTGAAAAGGCTAAAAAACTCTCCCTTGAAGACATAATTAAAAAATTGGCAATGACATTCAAGGTATTAAATTACTATCATTTTCTTATATATTCATTTAATTTTTGTTAATATATTACATTATTATAATTAATTTATCTGTTAAAAAATTATATTTTGTCACTCAAGCTGTAGAAAACACATTACTTTTTTTAAGCAAAAATTATATAAATTAAAAATGTATCTGAACCATGGTACAATGGATGTAACCAATGCAAGAAGAAAGTCGAAGTACGAAATGATGAACTCAGATGTAAGAATTGTAAAACAACAGACCCAAAATGTTTTCAAAGATATTATTATTATTATCTTTAAACACTTTAATTTTTTGAAATTGTTCTACAATAAACTAGGAAAAAATAAATTATTCTACAATATGCCAAATTTATACTCATTTATGCAGATTTCTGATGTAATTTTGAGTCAAAGGTATAACAAATTATTCATATCTAACAATATTCGATAATTCTCAATCATTAATAAATTATTCATTGAATGGGCTAATAACGTTAAAAAGTTAGGTAATACTTTTTCTTCACTCATATAATTTATCGATAAAACAATTCTTTTGAAATGTGTCAATATTATTAAAATAAATTTGTCTTTTTTGTAGGACGAGGAGATGAATGAATTTTATGACAAAGTGACAAACTGCAAAGAGAAATCGTTTCTTTTTATGGTGAAGATAAACAAAAATAAAAATGTCGTAGTCAAAAATAGTTTTGTGGTGGTTGTAGCTATCAAAAAAGTTTAACTTGAGAATTATTTATTTGAAGAATAACTGAAACTTGAGAATGATTTATTTGAAGAAGAACTTAGAAATACAAAAAAGATATACGTATTGAGAATTTCCAAAAGAATAGCAATAAATAGTTTAAGAATTGTAAGAGTTATACTTTTTGATTTCTTGTTATTCTTTCCATATGTATAATAGTTATCTTATAATTTTATTTTTTTTCAACAAGTTTCAAAGTTTATATTACCATGGTTTCAAGGCGATTAGCCACTATTTATAAATTATTTACTCAACTTGTTGTATATACCCAGCTAATCCTTTTGCTTCCGTAGACAATGACAAATCAAAAAGAAATATGTGATCTCACTAACTTTTTTCATTTATTTTTCAGTCCTTGATAAACAATTACGACATTCCATAATGATTATTTATATAAAACCATTTCATTATTTAAATAATTCAATTCAATTTCAGTTAATTATTTATATTACAATGGTTTCATAATGAAAGTAGTTTTGGGTATTTTAATCAATGTGTTTGGATGAATTTGTAGAAATAATGAGATGGTTATACTTTCATGAATAAAGATTTGATCAACTTGCTTTATGACCCCTTTAATTTCCTATTATAGATTATATATATTTTCCTAATAGGTTTCTTAAACCTTTTCCTAAACCATTAGGACTAGGATTTCTTGTCTCCTAAGTTTACTTAGCATCCAAGATTATGTGCCTATAAATAGGCTTTTATGTATTGTTCATTAAGATCAAATCAATTCAATATGCAATCTTTCTATATTTCTAACATGGTATCAGAACATGATAACAATGATAGTCATGAAGATGTGTAGTAAAGGTTTTTACCCGAGTGGATCGACGAGGATCCAAAACAGTGGTAGCATCAGGAGCCTTAGGCGGGACAAATGATTGAAACTCAACTGCAGGAGGGTCAACCACATGTGATGAGCTAGAAAGGTCAGCTGTATTTGATGAGCTAGTAGGAGGAGAATCTGGAAAAAGATCTCCAGATGTCTCTAAATGATGAATAGAAAATTGGTAATCAGAAATACTAGTGAATTTGGATAAGGTATAAAACATTTTATGTTCTAAAAAAATAACATAATGAGAGACTCTAAGGCCTCTCGCAATTGGATTATAACACCTATATCCCTTTTGTTTAAGTCATACCCAAGAGAACAATAGAGCTGAGCACGAGGTTGTAATTTTGTTCGCTCATGAGGATGAAGAAGAATTAAACAAGCACACCCAAAAACTCTAAGATTACTATAGTCAAGAATTTGCTCGTAGAGACGCTCATATGGTATTTGATTTTGTAAAATTGGTGTGGGTACATGATTCATGGTATAGACAGCAGTGAGAGATACTTCACCCTATAAAGATGATAACACAGAAGAAGAAATGACAAGTGATCGAGCCAAATCCAAAATATGTCAAAGTATTCGTTCAACTTGACCATTTTGTTGTGATGTACCAGGGCAAAAAGAGTAAAAAATAGTGTCATAGTGTTTGAGGATATTTTGAAATTCATTTCGCTTGTATTCCGTAACATTATTAGAACGAAATTTTTTGATATTTGTGAAAAATTGAGTTGAAACCATTTTGGTGAATCATGAAAGATGTTGATTAATTCAAAACGATTTTTCATTAAAAACATCCAAGTGAATCGTGAAAAATCGTCTAGAAATATAACAAAATATCATGCCCCACCCATGGTGGCTATAGGAAAAGGTCCCCAAACATCAGAATCAATAAGATCGAAAGGTGAAAAAGTAAATGACTCACTGTTATTAAATGGTAAAATAGACTATTTGCCTAATTGACAAGAAATGCAATCAAGAAACTCAGTTTTAACTGATCCTAACAAACCCTTAGATGCTAGACATTTGACTCGAGATAGCGATTCATGATCCAAACGAGAATGACACAACTAAAGAGTAGGTATACTACATTGTGTAGATGCAGCTGTTATAGATGAAGTAGGTAGATGTAAGGAAGAAAGTTCAAATAGTCGCCCTATCTTACAGTTTGTCCCAATGATCTGACCTATAATGTTTATGTCCATTATGCCTTTTTCTTTATAAATATAGTGTTTTGTAAGATGAGGGACTAATTTGCTTTAAAAATAGTTTAGGTGGTGAATTTGCACATTTGGGAAAGTTCAGGGGAATTTTTTGCACTTTTGCCTATCTATATATATATAACCTTGGCTTCATTGCCTTAATTGCAAGCCTAACACAAATTTAATTTTGAGACGAGCACGTAGATGGGTGAGGTGACCAGTTTTGCTGGGATGCCAACTTGGAAAAGGGCTAGGTTAGGGAGAGTGTTGTTGACGTCGAGAAAGAGATACGATATGGTGTGTAGAAAAATCTTCGAACTTTGAATTTTAAAAAAATGATTCTTTGTTTAAAACTAATAATTGTCTTATTGTGTAGCTGACTACTTATTAAAAGACTGAACAAGAAATGATAATTAGAACTTGATTCGAAAAATTCACATACATAAAATAAGGGATGCCTCTTTCATTAGGAAATAAAAGATTGACAAGATCAAAAGTCATCAACTAATTTTGTCATTTAGTTCACCGGTGAAATTGTTGTGTTTGTGGTTGGGTGGGTGGTGTTGCAGTTGCCATCATTGGAGAAACTACTTCCATCGTAGTTCTGGTTATGACAAGGGGTAGGGTATTAGAGGTGACCTCATCTATGCCTCCATGAGAGTTGTCGCCGATGATATTGGCATGGTTGAGGTTGATGTTTTATGGAGCCATTGGAAGGAGGGCTGATAGGAATTAATCCCCCTCTCACTGTTTTTCTGGGTCGAAAACAATAAACCTCCCTTCTTCATACCATCATCTCACCCCATCTTGAAAACGAGTATCCTCCGATTTGTCCCAACACTTGTTCCTTATGGACTACACACTATCATCATTTTCATGTCTTCATAAGCTCTAATTATATCTCTATAACTCTTCACGATCAACCTTTTTCTTTGATACACCACCAATCTTTGGCTCTGATCTTTAAGACCAACCATAGGCTCTAACCCACCATTGGCTATGATAACACTTGTTAGGAATTAATCCCCTTTCACTTGGCACATTGGAATTATATCATCATTACATCAATAATCACACAAGCATATATGAAGATAACAATCAACAAATCTATGCACAACCTAATTTTTTAGATGGTTCACCCAACTCTGGGGCTACATTTATGGAGAGAGATTTACTATAATTGAGAGGATAATATATAACATGCGAAAAGCATGCATATCACAAACACTCTTTCTCTTGGTATCTTCATCCCGTAATTACATAAACTATCTTGTCATAACACTCACCAGCCCCTTATATCTTTCCTCTCTCTCTTTTTCCTTTAACCCTACCTCTATTTACTTGAAGCCCAAGGTGTGCCTAATAAGAAATTACCAAATAAATTACAACTCTAAAATAGAAACCATTTATAATAAGAGTATAAGCCATAATTCCCAATAGGGAGGGAGGAAGGGGGAGGGGGAGAGAGAGAGAGAGAGAGAGAGAGAGAGAGAGAGGTGATTTTAGACATTTTAGATGCTGATCATTTGGATTAATTGTTCAATTAAAATCCACGTTCCGCAACAGGACGAATCCTTATAGGATAAGGCTTATTGGAACAAGTTATCATCCTCAAGGGTTGGGAAAAATAATCGATTTAAGTGCTAATTCCAAATTAATCCTCAAATGATTTAAGAAAGACTTTGATATTGTTTAAAACTAAAATGAATTAAAAATAGAAAGACAAGTAAACTAGTAGTGAATTCAAATGAGAAACAGTTATAGGGATATTGCTTCACCACAATCTCCTCACTATTGACCAATTGACATTAAAATTAGAAAATTTCAATTCAATAATACATTATTGGATGGCTACAAGCTCAAATAATGAAATTAGAAGCATACATTCCAACTAAGCTAAATGTAATTCATCTTTAGAGGGCATGATTTGTTTACCTGAACTAATTAACACTAATCTAAACTAATTTTAGCACAAAAAATCTCTCATCGGCATGAATTATCAAAGCCCCAATCAGAATGTTCAACTCAAACCTTAATTGCATGATTCTTTCCAATTGAACTACAAGAACAACTATAAAATAAAAAACAACCACAATTCATTGAATATATGACAATATTGAAATTCAATTGAGATTGTATTTATAGAATTGAGCACAATAATTCAAGTACAACTATGAATTACTATATCTAATCATATAATCCTTCTTGAGTACAAAACCCCCAATTTCAATACAAATAGATCAATAGAAGAGAGAGAAAGAGTGTTACAACATCTCTAAAAGAGGTGTCTAGCTTTCCATAGATGATTGAATCTCTATCTTCAAGGTGAATTCTTTAATTTTCATGGCCATCCAAGCTCTCAAGAGTGCACAAAATTGCTTTAAGAAGACCCAAATTAAGAGGTATGAAGCTTAGATCCTAAATGAAGAGGAAGAGAGAGTTTTTAAGATGTTTCTCCGATGGAAAGACGACCAGTCACCCTCTTTGATGCAAGGGTCTATTTTGACCCCCTTTTGAATCTTTTGACCCATTTGGACCTTTTCTGAACCATTTGAACCTTTTTTGGACCATTTCTGAACCTTTCTGGACCTTTTCTACTTTGGACCTTCAAATTGATTTGCTTAATGGATGGAACCCAACTCTCTTTTATAAACTTCTTCAATTAAAGTCCAATTTGTACTAATTTGGAAGAAATTAGTGACAAGACCCTGAAAATCAAATAAAATATAATTCAATATTAAAAGCATAAAAGAAGCATTACTAAGAGATTAAAATATGCAATTATGAGGGCTTGAATGTAAAACATTTGGCGCTCATCACCCCCAAACTTACATATTGCTAGTTCCTTAGCAATACATACAACTAAAAATAAAAATGTTACTCTAAGTCCTCTTTCAGGGGAGAATCCGATTGCATTTAGCGCATGCAATAAGCCTTTTAAACCCCTAGACTTCCCTAGTTGATGAGTGAAGTCTCGTGAGGGTTTATCGATATCCTACCCACAAACATTCAAATTTTGTTTCAAACATCAATCAAGACTATGATAAGTAATTAAAAGAATTGTATCAAAGAGTATTTTCAAATTCCCAAATTTCATACTTCAAATCAATGACCCCCACACAAAATTAACAAAGACACTCCTCATAGCAATCCATCCTATCCTCCTCATGTAAAGTGAACTAGCAATCCTCTATGTGGCTCACCATAGTTTGAAGTATACCAGGTCGCATACCCTTTGATCTTGTTGGACCCCCTTATTGAACATATCACCTAAGACATGAATATATGACTTAATTTTCTTTCTTATGTTTTATATTTTTCCTTTTTCAATGGTTGTGTAATATCTCGGTCTATTAAGCTCTCTAGAAGACCCATGTAATAAGCTTTCAATCAATGACTCCCAAACCAAATGGCTTTAGGGCACTAGGCATTAAGACACCCCTAAGGACTTAATATCTCGAATCAACTATGCTACGAACCAAGATAACCAGTGATTTTGATCTTTTCTCACCCACACTTTTTATACGAACACTCAATGCTTAGTGGGGCAAGAGGCCCGATTACTTCATGAAAATGATCGAATTGATCTTTATTTTTCTTTTCTTTTTTTCTGTCATTGTTTTCTTCTTTTAGAAGACCAATATAACAAACCATGGTGTTTATTGTCAAGGGATACCAATTTATATTAAGCACATGTGACCTAATAATCTAAACCAAGATATATACCCTATAAGATTATACTAGTGTACTCGTAATAAGTGAGGAAGCTAGGACCAATTACCACAAGACATGTTAATGCAAACAATGATGTGAACCATTGAATTCAAACATGATTTTTAATAATTCAAACATACTCAAAAACAACAATTACAAGACCAACATAAATTATTAATCATTCAATCAATGTTTAAAACATCTTAAAGATCTTATATTAAAAAAAAATGAACACAAAGTAAACACTACGCAAACTAGAGACATTAATGCATGCTAACTATTTCACTTCAACAAGTAGGCATATAAAAAGGTATCACCTTACCCCCAAACTTGAATTGTACATTGTCTTTAATGTACATGGAAATGAATCATATAAAGAGGGTTAACAATATTATCATGGCATGAAGTTAGTGTGAAAGAAAGCAAACCATGAGGTTGAGGGAAGCATAGAATGCCCCCAAACTTGGAGTCAAAAACCTGTGAAGCATAGCACTAAACCAACTAAGTGAAATGAAATCGGCAACAACTGAATAAGGAATCAAAAACACCACATTCACATTTTGAAATACCCCCAGAAAATTTCGCGCATGAGGTGGCCAGTCTCATACACAAAACCTGGAGATACATACAACTGGTAGCAACAAGCATAGAATACAAAAGACAGACTAAAATAAATTCTAAAAGCTGAACAGAAAATTCCACTAAATTGAAATAACCGATAAATAAATCGTTATATGCCTGGTAATACAATTTGGAAGTCCCGTAACGCAAGGACCCCTTAACCAGAATAAACACAAGTTTAAGACTCTAATTTAAAACCAACAACCAAAACCCTCAAAAGAGTTCATAGTCTGACCCTTGAATAAGAGTATAGGTTTCTACCATGTGACCGATGAGAAGAGATGTCTGCCACAACTAACCCTAAAACTCTATCTTTGCAGTGGAACTTGTTTGAAACCTGAAATATTAACAAAGTGGGTTAAACCCACGAGCAAGTTCTATCTACTACGTCCCAATCAGAGAACCAATATACATACCCTCAGCATAAGGGACACAAAAGAAAATAATAGATTTAACATACAAGCTATTCTTATTCCAGTTTCATGTTTTCAAAACAACAGTCATTAATTATAATATTCCACCCAAATCCTTATTATGCAAAAGTGATCACATTTCTGAAGTTCAGCAGAAATAAACATAACATGAAATAATATCAAGTTTAAGCAATCCTAACATGCCATCATTTAATCTTTTGATACCTTAATAGGTATAGATATATACATACTAGTCATTTCCTATTTAGTTCATATTTTCATAAGTAAAATCATCTTATACATTGTTCCAACAAACCCTTATCATGCAACAATGAACACATTATTTAAGTTCAAAATAAAGAAAACATATGCATACATGTATAGATACCTTATTAGATATGGGCGATTCTGACACGCCAAATAAAATGAATAGATACCTTATTAGGTATGGACGATCCTGACACGCCAAATAAAATGTATAGATACCTTATTAGGTATGGGCAATCCTGACATGCCAAATAAAATGCATAGATACCTTATTAGGTATGAGCGATCCTGACACGCTGGGCAATCCTTACATGCCAAATAAAATACATAGATACCTTATTAGGTATGGGCGATCCTGACACGCCGGGCAATCCTTACATGCCAAAATAAAATGCATAGATACATTCCAATATGCAATATAAAATAACAAGGTGCATTATGATTTAAATTTGCACAACCGTTATTTCAAATCATCCAACATGAAATTATCATCATAAGACAAATCATTCACAAGTAGACTATAATCAAGTATTTGATGGGCATTTATATCCTTAAAGAAAATTACATTCAAGTAAATCAAATAATTCAAACATCCATTAAAGAAGCAATTTCCCAACTCAACCTTCAATGCACTCAAATATATGAGGGAGTCTAAACCTAACTTTTATCTAGGTTTCTGGGCATATTCTATTACTAAGAACCCTATTAAATCATGCTGGAATTTCCTAGAATTTTTGAGAATTTTAAAAAATATTTTTCTAGCAAAAAGAAAATAAACATAATTCGAGGCATACTTTCACAATCAACACAATCACAAGGGAGACTCATTTTCACATGAAATTTAAAACCCAAGTGAATTTTAATCCTATAAAGTTACCTAAATTTTTCTAGAATTTTCTGGAATTTTAAAATATTTTCTAAAAATAAAAGAATGTGAAAATCCAACTTTTAGACACTTTAAAAATAAATTGAACAATAAGGAAAGATTATTTTGAGTTGAAAATTTAAACCCAAGTGTATTTATCCTCCATAGAATTACAGTAAAAAATTTGGAATTTTTAAAAATTTATAACTATTTTCTAAAATTAAAGAGGCTGAAAAATCCAGTTTTTAGACACTTTAAAAATTAATTTAAAGAAAATGGTAAATAATTTTGATATGAAATTTAAACCCAAGCCCCTTAAGCTCCCAGGAAGTTGACATAACATTTTGGGAATTTTTAGAATTATAAAAGTATTTTTAAAAAATGATTTTTCCAGATTTTCAAGTTTTCCCAAAAATTTCAAAAATACAAAATAAATATCAAAACAATTCGGAATGGGCCCATATTGGACCCAGAGGTGGGCCCCCGCGAGTGGGGCCCGAAAACAATTTTCCGACCACCGGCACCAGTGGCACGCGCCCCCACGCGCCGGCGGAGGCGTGGCCCCTTTTTTTTTTTTCTTTCTTCTTCCTTCTTCTCCAACTGAAGCTTCAGCGGCCAACAATGGAGGCCAAGCTTCCCGATCACTTCCGAGCACCGAATCGCGCATATGAATATACCATTGAACTCGTATCGATCTAAGCTACGTATTGGTACCAAAATTATCCCCTCTCACTGACTAAATCAAAAACGCCCAATTTCAATTTCGAAAATATAAAATTTTAAACTCAATTTCCCATCAATCTACCCAACGGTTCATAACGAAACTTTCAAGGATTGTTCTAGGAAGTAAGATCTACCTTTTAATCGGAACAAAATCCCTCAAAAATGATAAACACAGTAGACCCAAATTTCATGTTCGTATATATATACACCCGCCTATACAATCCTATATACATGTATATACATATGCAAAAATACCCTAAAATAGTACCAAAACTCCAAAATCCTAATGTTTAATTCACAGAATTATCTTAGCATGAAAAATCATTTAATTTCATAATTAAATGCATACAAATTTCTAACAACATGTCTATACAATTAGCATAATTAATTCTCACAAAATTTATCAACAGAGAAAAAAAATATACAATTATATACAAATTTCCAAAATAAACACAATCCTCAAACCTAGACTATGCATACGGATTTAAAGGGGAAGAGAAGAATCAAACTTGCCTCTTTGACGATTCAAACACTCGTTCACCCGAACTCCTTCTCTCTTTCGTTTACTCTCCTGATTTTTGTGCGTAATGCAAACAGCAGAAACCCTAGTTTCTATTATCTTTTGTCCGAATCATTTTTATTCTATTATTATTATTATTATTTTTCTAAAAACTAAATAACTAAAAATAATAATAATAATAACCATAATAATATAACTATAACCATGGCCCAACAACTTAAGCATTTCCTTAGCCCAACCATTGCAGCCCAGATTCCTCCCTAGCCCAATCCAAAGCATTTAAAATATTTAAATCAAATAATACACAATCAATAAACAATTCATATAAATTGATAAAAATAAAAATAGAGCAATTCACATGAAATGAAAGAATTTATAAAGACAACCAATTCACATAAAATAATAATTGTATAAAGACCTAACAATTCACATGAAATGATAAAATGCATATAAAGGCATTTCACATGAATTAAAAAATAATAATATAAAGAAATTTAAATTCTTTAAAATAATAGACGTCCAAATTTTTCGGGGTATTACACATTTCACATACACAAGTATAAAGTAGAGAACATATTATTATTTATTAATTGAAATGAGAACTACAAAGGCTAGAAACAGAACGTGCGAAAGAAATAAAAAATAATGGAAAAGAAATATGGTGGTGATGAGAGGTATAGAGTAGTGGAGAGGGGGGGGGGTAGGAGAAGAAGAGATAATGAAAATGAAATGGAAAAAAGAAAAAAAATTATTTATTTATTTAAATATTTTTTTTAAAGGAGGGCGACCTATCAACTTTTGGCCAAGAATGGGCCATTTCTAGACCCAAGGGAAACCCATCACCCTTCTGGGGGACTCGTCACCTTTGGGGCTGAGAACATGGATTCTGAGGTGGTTTTGGGTCAAAATGGGTGACCCATCGCCTTTAGGGCCAAGAATGCTCCATTTTCTGCTCTTTAAGCCTCTATTTGCACTAAAAATGACAAGTATGAAACTACTTACTACTACAAGCTAGATGATCAACTTTATGGCTCTAAACATGAAATTAATATCTAATAAATCCAGATCCTAAACTAACCAACTAAAATATGAAAGTGCACACTCTACTCTAATCAATGCAAATTGGTAAACACAAAACAAGAGCAAAATCAAAAACAAAATGAAAAACACTCCTAACTATGAATCTCAATTCAAGGTTCACCCTATTCTGCATCTTTCGAGGAGATCTAACATTGTCCCTCTTATATTGTTCCCATTGTCCTGTGCCTCACTCCAAAAAATTTTTAGGAATGACATATCAACATTTTTATGAGGCCTCAAGTAAAACAAATCAATTGAATGCAATTCAAAAGATTCAAAAAAATATGACCCTTTACATTGCTCTTGATTAAATGTCTCACTCATATGGACTTGATTGTTATTTAATTCAAAAGTAATTGTAAGAGGTGGACTCTTGTTAGGACTGAAGTAATCACACTTAATTTCTTCATGTAAAGTTTTTCAGTCCGGGTTAAGTAATGGTTCCACAATGGGGGCAAGGTCCAACTCAATTGGTTGAAGGGGTTCGATATTAACCTTCCACTTTTGTGTGTCCATAAGAGGGATTGAATCCAGTAAAACATTCACTTCTTTACACGCAATATCAATATCAAAATCTTCAAAACCAAAATGAATCAAGCATTTTTCAAGAGGGTCCTTGATAAAATAAGTGGTCGCGACTCTTCCATGGACTGCTCTATGACATCAATGTAATAACACTCGGATTCATCGAAGGAATGTAGGGTAGCATTGAAAACATTCAAGCACACCTTCATGTTTTTAAAGGTAATGTCCATAACTCCGGTAAGATAGTTAATGCAAGCATTCGTTATTGCTAAGAACAGGTGACCTAGGATTACTGGAATGGACTTCCTAGGGTTGGGGACAAGTTTGGTATCAAGAATGATAAAATCTATGAGAAAATAAAATTTGTCCACCTTAATGATCACATCCTCAATGATCCCACGTGGTTGCTTAATTGATCTATCTGTAAGTTGGAGCACAGCACAACCGACGTGGAATTTGGTTCACCTAACCCTAGTTGCAAGTACACCGAGTAAGGTAACAAATTAACACTAGCTCCTAAATCAATGAACGCCCTTTCAACCTCAAAATCACCTATGAAATAAGAAATAGTAAGGGTTCTAGGATTTTTAAACTTTGGAGGAGTGTTATGTTGAATAATTGAGCTCACTTGCTTGGTGAGAAGGACTTTCTTAGGCACATGACCTTTAGATTTTTGCTTTTGAGTACATAAGTCCTTGAGAAATTTAGCACAAGAAGGGATTTTTCTAATGACATCTAGAAGGGGTATATTGATTTTAACTTCTTTAAATACCTCCATTATATTTTATATATTTTTCCCTTGCTTACCAAATCGTGCTAACTCATTGAGACGTTGGGGAAATGGACCTCTAGGTTCATAAGTTGTCTCAAGGGTAGGACTAAGAATTGAAGCGCTCTTTTCATCTGCTCCCTCACTCTTATTAGCACTAGGTCCCCGAGTACTCGTAACTCTATCATCTTTTGGCATTTTAACCTTGTTATCTACCATTTTCTCACAACGAAGAGTAGTGATGGCTTGGACATGATAATAATGGTGGCCACAAGATGTACCATCATTAATAACATATTGACCTCTAGGGTTAGCAACCGGTTGGCTTGGAAGTTTGCCCTCCTCTCTACAGCTTATAGAATTGGCTAGTTACCATAGTTATGCTTCTAGCATTGAAATGGATTGATAGTCGGTATTTAATAATTGAGTGTTCGCCTTTAGGTTACCTAAGGCCACTAACACCTTCTCCTCAACGGCCGAACTCATAGGAGGTAGAGATTGATTTGGATTGGAACTCGGATGGTAATGGGATGGTTAAGAGAAATAAGAAGTGGGTTGATAGTTAGGAGGATGAGAAAAGGTCGATGATTGTTGAAAATTAAAAGAAGGGTTATATGATTAATGAATAGAGGGGTGGCTAGATTAAAAATGGGAAGATGGTTGCCCTTGGAAGTTTTGAGAATGTGGACTGTAGAATTGTTGAAGATTTTGTCCTTAAAAACTTTGGGAGGATTGTTCTTGAGGTGTGGAAGAAGATGAACCTAATGATGGACCTTTCCAAGAGAAATTGGGATAATTCTGCCACCTTGGATTATAAGTATTGGAATAAGGGTTGTTCGTAGGGCGGGAGAATGTTCTTGGAAGAATTTTAGGAATTGGACTACCATGGGACAATTTTGGAATGAATGGGTAACACTTGAGCAAATAGAACACACTTCATGGGGTATGGGATGAGGAGGAAAATAGGACACGTGACCTTGGGCCATGAGTTGGTCAAGATTCCATGAAAGCTCATCAACTTTGGCTGATATTTCGAAAGTATGACTTATTTTAAAGACACCCTTGGTCTTAGGAGTTTTGCAACGAGTTATCACTCAAATTCTTAAAAACTTGTCATGCCTCATCCTCACTTTTTTGCATGAAAACACCTCCACACACTACAAGAAAATTGAGTTTTAACAACTTTTAATTGACGACATGCATAAAAAGTAAGTCATGTTAAGTAAATTTTAAATGGGTGCTTTTTTAAATGTTAAAAATAAGGTTATATTGACGACTTGCAATAAAATTCTCATTCAATTACCATTTATCGACCTACATATTTTAATATAACGACGTGTTTGTTATATTGTCAATAGTGGGCCAAAGATTCACTAATTCCCTCCAAAAAAATTCCCTCGCACGCTTCCAATAAAACAAGATTTTTCCCTCTTTTAACATGTCTTCCCAGTTTGATATTTTCCTCTCCCCTAATCTGAAGCCTGTGTTTCAACTATTCTCGATACGGTACTTGGAGTCGTTTATGTGACTTCATCCCTAATCTCTACACCATCAAGAAACCCTAATAGCTAGGCGAAATAGTTTTCAAACTATAACAATCCACCGTGTGTGTGGAATTTGTGCTTTCTTATTAAACTGATAATGACCCCTTCTCAATCATTTTCCACCGGACTGATAAAGACCAGCATAATAAGTATCGTGAAAAGGGACAAAGAGAAGCAAAGTTGGAGGGTTTCGTGACTGGTATGATACGTTCTTCTTCTCCTTCTTCTATTTTGATTTTTACTAAACTAGGGAATTAAGCCAATTTTCTGTATTGTGTTAGGGTTTTAGAAGAATAATGATGAAAAAGGACGAAGAGTAACAAATTTGGAGGGTTTTCGTGACTGGTATGATAAATTCTTCTTCTCGTTTTTCAATTTTGATTTTTATTAAAAAATTTACAGAATAATTGGTTGTCAAAGTTTATTTCATATGCTATGTCTAATTTTTTTGTTTTTATCTATGTCTTGTAGAGCTAATAAAACACAATCCGTAATCTCTATCATGGTTTGTGTACATTAATTGTATGTCGATCACTTTCCAGAAGTTTTTTTCCTAATTCTGAGTTGAATATGATTTAATTTTGTTTCTTTAATTTTTTCCTTTACTCAACAATAATTTAGTTTCATGGTTGATGAAGGAATTGTATAGGGATCACTTCCCAAAGGATTTTTTTATGCACATGTTAAAATATAGTAAAATAAAATCATAGTAAGCCTACCAATTAGGAAACAAGTTGCCCTATGACTCTTTACGAAATTACAGTATCTATAATCACCATTTTCATTCATTGTTTAATCTAAGACAATATAATTACAGATAATAGGATATCTGGGATTTATAGCAGAGATCATGGCAACATGGCTTTGAACATTAGATTATGTTAACTCTTCGAGTTTTCTTCTTGTTAGGACTCCTACAGCCTTGTCACCAATGATGTTTTCTTGTTGGACCTATTTTTGAAGAGTATGATGTAGGGCTTCTCTTTTTTCTTATATAGGTTTTAGCACTGTAGGTTCATGGATTGAGTTCTCTTGAGATGTTGTTGCTACACAATTTTGTAGTTCTGCTTCATCCTCTTCTTCTTTCAAAGCTTCATCTAACTTGACATGAACTGATTTAACTATCTTTTTAGTCCTAAGGTTGTAGCACCTATACGCCTTGCTTCTAGTGGAGTAGCCCAAGAAGATTCCTTCATTTGCCTTTGAGTCAAACTTTCCAAGACTATCCAAATGATTTAAAATATAGCATTTACTCCCAAAGATCTTAAAATAATGAACTATTGCAGGCCTGCCATACCAAAGTTCAAAAGGGGGTTTTGATGAATGAGGTCTCAACAGTACTCTATTTGTTATGTAGATTGTTGTGTTAATAGCCTTAGCCAAAAAGCCCTTTGATAGTCCCTTGTCAAGAAGCAGAGTCCTCCCCATTTCTTGAATGGTCCTGTTCTTCCTTTCCACCACTCCATTTTGCTGTGGGGTGGCAACTGCTGAAAATCCCTTCTTGATGCCTCTTGAATCACAGAAATCCTCAAAAGGATTCATGGTAAACTCAGTGCCAAAATCAGATCTAAGCCTTTTAATCCTGCAGCTTTTCTCATTTTCCACAAGATTAGCAAACTTTGTAAACCATAATATTGCATCATATTTTTCTTTAAGAAAGTATACCCAAGTCATCCTACTAAATCATCAATTAAAAGCATAAAATATTTGCTGCCACCTATGCTTGTTGTTCTAGTAGGTCCACACAGATCCGTGGGTATAATTTCAAGTGGTTTTGAAGTGTTTACTTCTTTAGATTTGAATGAAATCCTAGTTTGTTTTCCCTGTTGACAAGCTTTGCAAACATGATCAATATTGAGCTTAAGGTTAGGCAGACCCTTCACAACTTTATTTTTTTATCAAGTTCTGCAAATTTTTATTGTTAACATGTCCAAGCCTCTTATGCCATAACTCTCCCTCCTCAGTTTTAGAGAAATTACACAGGACATGTGATGAGTTCTCACCAATGGTGTACACATTTTCAGGAGATCTAGTTGCTACAAACATAGTTTTTTCAGATTTTTGATCAACAATTTTGCAAATATTTTTGTCAAAGCATACCATGTTACCTGTGTCACAAAGTTGACTTACACTAAGGATGTTTTAATCCTTCAACATAAAACACATCTTCAATTTTTAGAATTTCAGCTATTTTTGAAATTGTGCCTTTTGCAACAATCTTACCCTTATTATTGTCACCAAAAATCACATAGCCACCATCAAAATTTTTGAGTTTTTTAAAATTTGACCTATCTCCTATCATGTGCCTAGAACACCCATTATCCACATACCACTTGTATTTAAACTGCAGGCCTTAAATGCTGTGTACACTAGAAGGCCAACTGAGGTTTGTTTCTTAGGTATCCACATCATTTTTGTCTTTACAAACTCATTTTTGGGAATTTTTTTTTTTTTTTTTACATATATTGACTTTATTTTTGAGTTTCTGAGTGAGGATGATGCAATATCTAAATAGTTAGCCTTTCTCTCATAAAATGCAGAATGCAACAATTCATATTTTGGTCTTGATGATTTAGTAACTATGGGATAAGAAGCATATATTGCACCATCATGGGATCTAACAAAAACTGAATGGGTTCTGGAACCTTTTACCTGTTCTTTGGAGTTTAGTTTGCAGCCTATACCTATCCTTCCAAGCTGTTTGGTGGATTTTTTCCAAATCTCATTCATCTTCCTTGACTTTTCATCTAGATTTTGTCTAAGCTCCTCATTACACCTTTGGTACTCCATTTGTCTTCTTTGAACCTGTTCTTAACCATGCAGCACACAGTTAATGAAATTGAACATAGAAGCAAAAGTTTTACCTTAACATGCTTCACCAAAAGATCATTTGATTTCTGTAATTTCAAGTTCATCTTCTTCATTTGTCTTTTCTATGAGTTACACTTCTGAGCAAGTCTTTCACATTCTGCAAATACTTCCTTAAGTTCATATTCATGGTTATCTTCATCCATAGTATTCATTTCTTCAGTTTGGTTTGAATGAAGCTCTTAGACAGCCATAAACAGACAGGCTTCATCACTTTCAGCATTTTCAGTTTCTTCTTCATCAGAACTGGAATCCCATCCTGAATACATTGCCTTCTTTTTATCCTTCCCTTTGAATTTTCTAGGATCATTCTTCTTGTACTTCTGGGTTTTTGAATTCATGGGACAATTTGCCACATAGTGACCATTCTTACCACAGCCAAAACACCTTTGCTCTTGTTGCTGTTGCCCCTTTTTTCTGAACCTGAATCTTCTAAATTTCTTAGTATGATAAGCCACCTCATCATCGGATAGATCAGTGTCAAACATATCTTGCACTTTTGTTGCAGGTTCCTTGACTTTGAGAGCAGTTTCTTTTTTTTTGTTGACTTGAGGCTCCAATTCTAAGCTCATAAGCAGTCAATGAGGAATGCAATTCATCAATAGTCATTTTTTATAGAACCTTATCTTCCAACATTGTGACTTTGGGGTTGAATTTGTCTGTTAGTGATCTAAGTATCTTTTTGCAGACCTCAAAGTCTTTCATTTCTTCTCCCAGAGCTCTTATATCATTTGCATATTCATTTACTTTGAATATGTAGTCTGCAATAGTCTCTCTTTCACTCATTCGACAACTGTCATACTGAAACCTGAGCAGTTGTATTTTGTTATCTTTGATGATCTTGTTCCCCTCATGAGCAGCTTGCAAGGAATCCCAAATGTTCTTTGTAGTCTTGCAATTCTTAATCCTTGTGAATTCCTACTTTTTAAGAGCATTGTAAAGTGCATTCCTTGCTCTTCCATTAATAGCCATAGCACTCTTATCTTCTTGAGAAGGATTTCTTGGGTTCAAAATGACAACACCTCCAAGGTTGCATGCCATACATCATAGGAGATGGATAGCAGGAATGCTTCCATCTTAATTCTTCATGAATCATAGTTTGAGCCATCAAATGGGGGGGCCTTGTGAGTTGACCCTCCTTCTTCAGCCATAGGACCTTTTCTGCGGGTTAGTTAAACCAGATAGAGCAGACCTATGCTCTGATACCAATTGAAGTACCCAAGAGGGAGGGGTGAATTAGGTTCTTAAATTTAACACAACAACTTCCTGACTTCAAATAGGTATTTGCTGAAATGCTTCAATCAACAGAACTGAGTGTATAACATATGGAATGAAGTTTTTGAAAATATTTTCATGGTTGATTTAAACTAGGGTTAAATATAATAGTCAAGGCAAACACACAGAACACTAGGGATTATAGAGGTAAAACCCCAAAGTGGGGAAACATCCTCTTGGCCTTTTGGCATGTGCAGTAATCCACTATGTATCAAGCCTATGATTACAACTGAGTACCACAATCACTTACCAAACTCACATACAAAGCACTCTGCACTCACCCAGTTCATAACCCCCCAGGCTTGAACCTGTCACACACCATTCTCACCACAAGTTCACTCCAAACTCCCCCTGTCTAATAGCACTCCAGTGTTAGGACTCTCACTTAACTTTAAAGATAATCACTATGTAGTGCTTCTTGATACATACAATAAGTGTTACAAAGCTACACAAGAAGGATTAGATAGCTGCACAAACGTTTTTTCAAAGGCAACAACAGCATCATAAGGTCTTTGATGATCAGAAAAACAGGCAGCCTCACGTTCATCTCAAACAATGGATTGATAGAATTGGAAAGATCATTCTAGGTATGCATAGATCATGTATAAACTTAGAATGATAGGAAATATAGCTTCACAGTTTTAAAGAATGCTAAACCAGCAGCATATGAAGACATGAATTAGAGGTATCGATCATGATATTTTGTAACAGCCTTAGCAAAGATGATTTGAGCACATAGACGAAGTAATTTATGCTAAATAGATTTGCTCAGATAGTAAATAGGCTTACAGATTGTCAAACCAGATCATAGAAGCCTTCCCAAGCTTTATCAGCAATGAACAGTGTCTGGTTTCTTCAGAATATAACTTCAGGTGCTGAACATCAAGATCTCCATGTCAAAGATAAGATTCTAGACTTAAAAGGTATTCATTTAGCTTCCCAAGGCTCTGAAACTTGGATTTTGAAAAACTCTGATGGAGGAGAATACTATCTGTATTTCTTTTCTCTCCTTTGAATTTCTCCACACCCTTTACAGCTACTATACACCTAAATATATATATTCTTTCTAGCAGCACCTACCAACGAATATATTCAAACAAACCAGCTCATCCTTATGATCTTATCCAAAAAGATTTTTGTCCTCTAGCTATTTTAAATCACCCAATCAATTACGGCCTTCTAGAATTGGCAACCTTGTCCTTTAGTATTCAAATAGAACACCTCATCATTGGATTATTCCAAGGACACTTTTGTCATTCTCAAGATATAGGATCATTCTGGAACCTTGAGATGTCATTGCTCACGTGCCCTTAGCATGCAACTGCAAAATTACCAAACTGCCCTTACAGAGCTATTAGTGCATACCTGATTATAGGAGCTTTAGCAGACACATTTCTTTGACATTAAAAGAGCAAACATATAAGTATAAACCAATAATTATGTATAGAGGTCTAAACATATGGATATGCAAAGATAAGGCTATATTAGTACATGCTCTGTGCATATATATAACTTTTTAAACATACATGCATAATTTCATAGTTTAAGTTAAACATACATGCATAATTTCATAGTTAAAAATACATGCATAATTTCATAGTTTAAGTTTGTCTACAATCATTACTTTTCTATAGTAAGTTTAGGTTCAAACCAGGTCTACACTGTCAGATTGCTGCTCCATCATTTTGCTTAGTTGAATCTGTTTAAAACATGTGTTGATTATATTTACTGCTGCATCATCTTTTGAATTGTATTTATTCTCTAATTGTTGATGTCTTGGAGTCCTATGAATTGAAATAAGATGCATCAAATAATTAACAAGTTTTGCAGTTTGAAAAAACTTTGGCTCCTTTTATTATAGGAGTTATTTTTTCTTTTTCTTCAATGTAACATCAACTTTATTTAATTTCTAACACTAGTGAATTTTTTTTTTTGGCCAAGTTTTCGATTGTTTGTGATGAATTTGGTGGTTTGATTTTCTTTGAATGTAACTTCAACTTTATTTTCTAAAGCTTGTAAGGAATTTTGTGGTTTGAACTTGACAGTGGTTTTCTTCCAAGGAATTGGACCTCAACTTGCAAGTCCTCATTGGCTGGGAAAACCTTCACGACTTCAAGGTATTTCTCTTTTATATTTAGGAATTCAAGTTGAATTTCCTGTTCTCATTTTTTCTTGCTTTTGATATGTGAACTTTCAACAATTGGTTCCATTTATTGTCTTACATGAGTTGATTTTTATTATGTAATTATGATCCACCTAATTCCAAGCATGAACAAAGAGTAACAATAGTAATGCCTTAGCCACCATAACAATGGAAAAATTTTAAAAAAAGAGTGACTGATTATAGTTTTCCTAAATATTGGGTTATGTTAACATTTGATTCAATGAACTAAGTTTTGCTTACATGTATTCGAATTATGGGGCTTTGGATATATGAACTTTGAACAATTAGTTTGATAGATCACTTGGCCCATTTATCACCATTACATGAATTGATTTTGATTTGAAATTATCAGGCTCTCATTGTTCATTTTCTCTATCTATCAAGTCTCATTCATGTTCTCTATCTGTCAAGTTGATAGTTATGCCCTCCCATATGGCTACTTTGTATTTGTTTGATATGGGGTTTCACATAGTTGTATTTTTTATCCTTGTGGTATGCCCCAAGTAAGGATATATGGCATTTTGCTAAACTTTTGGGAGAAATATAACATCACTGCTTACCTATAAAAAAAATTAAAAATCTCCTCAATATTAAGTGGTAGAGGATCTATAATGAGAGTTTACTTTATATTAACTTTTACCTTCTCCACATGGTGAAATTTTTTTGTCATGCCACATGCCTTGGTCTTTAAATTAGAGTAACTTCTTCTAATGTTAGCACCTTGAAATTGACGATTCTAACATACTAGGTTATGAAAAAGTTTGAACATATCTAGCAATCAAGCAAAGATTGAACAGTGAATAAAGAATGGATCCACTTTAACAGGTCAACTTTAAGTAAAGAATTATATATATAATTTTTAGACATTGTGCATTCATTGTTGGAATATATAAAATTTTGAGTTTTTATTTGTAAAGTTTTCGAGAATTATTTGAATGGAGCACGAAAATTTATCGATATGGCAAAAGCAAACTCAGGGAATCCAGATAAGATAATATGTCATTGCAAACGTTGTGCAAATGGATGTCACCAATACTATGATACAGTTTATGAGCACTTGGTGATAAATGGAATGGATCCTTCATACACTGTGTGGGTTCTTCACGGGGAAGATCCAATTTCATTTGTGCAACAAGAGGGTGATACTGATGATGATGCTTATGATGATGTGGAAATGTCATCTATGTATAGGATGTATAGGGATGTGTATTTTGAGGGTGAAAATGATGATGGCATGGAGCCTACTTATGAGACAAGAGAAACGGAGTTCACAAAGTCATTAGAACTTGCTAAAACTCCTTTATATCCTGAGTGCAGAAGTTGTTCAGTGATATCTGCAATTGTTTCACTATATAAGCACAAAGCTGCACATAATCTATCTAATAGTGGTTTTAATGAACTTCTTGGAATTCTGCATGGCATGCTTCCAAAAGATAACAAACTTCCTGAGGATATTTACAAAGTAAAGAAATTATTTAAGGTATTTGATTTCGGGTATGAGAAAATACATGCATGTATTAATGACTGTTGTTTGTTTAGAAATGAGAAAGAGAATATGGAGACATGCCCCAAATGTGGGAAGTCACGCTGGAAAGTCAATGAATGCACTAAAAAGATTCAAAAAAATGTTCCAGTTAAGGTCTTGCGGTACTTTCCGATAATTCCAAGATTTAGGAGAATGTTTAGGTCAATTGAAATGGCAGAGCAATTATGATGGCATTCACATAACAAAAGTCGAGATAGAAAAATGAGGCATCCGGTTGATTCTCTTGCATGGGATACAATAGATAGAAAGTAGCCCAATTTTGCATCAGATCCACGAAATCTAAGACTTGGACTATCTACGGATGGTTTTAATCCATTTGGTGATCTTAGCTCTAGATATAGTTGTTGGCCGGTGATATAGTTGTATAAAATCTCCCCCCATTGTTATACATGTCTAAAAAGGCAATGATGGTAACATTACTAATTCCGGGGCTGAGGCAACCAGGAAATGACATAGATGTGTACTTAGAACCTCTTATAGACAATTTGAAGAAGTTGTGGTGTAATGGTGCAGACATGTATGATGCATTTAGTAAGTCATTGTTTAATTTGAGGGCATTGATGATGTGGACAATAAATGATTATCCAGCTTTAGGAAACGTATCTGGTCAGGCAACAAAAGGTGATTTGGCTTGTACGGTGTGTCGTCGTGACACATATTCACGGTGGTTGACAGGTAGTCAAAAGTTTTGCTTCACAGGCCATCGAAGATTTCTTCCACACAATCATCCATTTAGAAAGAAAAAAGCTTGGTTCGATGGAAACGAGGAACATAGGGGGAGGCCAAAACGATTGTCTAGTTCAGAAGTTTTCCAAATTATCAAGGACTTTAAGAATGATTGAGGAAAGAGTAAAGGTACAACGAACTTATCAAAAAGAAAAAACAAGAATAAAGATAAGAGAGACAAACCTTCGACTTGGCCTTGGAAGAAAAAATCTATTTTTTTTAGCTGCCATATTGGGAGGTCAGTGATTTCTTATAAAAAAATGAAACTGGAAATTTTGAAAAAAAAAATCTTTTATTTAATTAATAAAATTTCCACCTATATATACTAATAAAATTATAATTTTTTTTTCTTATATTAGGTATTACTTGTGCGACATAATTTAGATGTAATGCACATTGAGAAGAATGTGTGTGAGAGTACAAGTCTCATATGAATTTGAAAGAAATGTACATTTAGAATGAATTGCATCCACGTCCATCAGGGAAGAAAACTTACTTGCCACCATAACCACATACTTTATCGAAGGTGGAGAAGAAAACTTTTTGCAAGAGGTTACAACAAATAAAACTTCCTGATGGTTATGGTTCCAACATTGGAAAGTGCGTACAGATAAGTGAATCCAAAATTATAGGCCTAAAGTCACATGATTGTCACATCTTAATGCAACAATTGCTACCTGTTGCTTTACGTGGCATTCTTCCCAAGGGTCCAAGGAATGCCATTTTTTTACTATCTGCACATTTTAATGAAATATGTCAAAGAGTGGTTGATAGAAACTCATTGAAAAGACTTGAAAATGATATTGCTTCACTTTGTGCATGTTTGAAAGGTTCTTTCCTCTATCTTTCTTTGACATTTTGGTTCACTTAACCATTCATATCGCACGAGAAACTCTTCTATGTGGACCTATACAATTTCGTTGGATGTACCCCTTCGAGAGGTATTTATCTATATAACTTCAAGTTTGACTTTTGTCCTCATTTAGGTTTTATGGTTTAAATCTCAATATTTGTTCTTCTTTAGGAATATGAAGGTTTTGAAAGGTTATGTAAGGAATCGAGCAAAACCTGAAGGATGTATAGCGGAAAGGTATGGCTGAAGAGTGCATTAGCTTTTGTAATGAATACATAAAACAAGCAGCCAACATAGGTGTTCGACCCACTCGGAATGAAGAATTTGAAAATGAAACCATAATGGAAGGGCATCCAATTTTGAAAGGAATTGTAAAGACAATGCCCACTGAAATGTTAGACATTGCTCATCGTTATGTTCTGTACAATCATGCAGAAGTTGTACCTTACATAGAGTAAGTGCAATATAAATAATTATATATTATTATTTAAATAAAAAAATTAATCCTAATATAATTTTTGCACCAGAATGCATTTGAAGGAGCTTAAGCTTCAAGAGAACCATCTCTCAAGGAATCATGGTGCATTACAGAAGAGTCATATGGAGACTTTTAGTGCATGGTTTGTTAATAAAGTCACAACAAATGTAAGGGATGTGTCAAATACACTGAAGTGGCTTGGATATGGTCCTAGAGTGAATGTAATTTCACATCCAGGAAACATTATCAATGGACTTCGATTTCACATAAAGGAAGTTGATAAAACCACACAAAATAGTGGTGTTGCTATTGAAGCAGAAACCATATGTCGATCTAGTGCAAGAGATACAAGTCAAGTAGTTAGGAAAATAACTTACTATGGGGTTATAAGAGATATAATTTTGTTAGACTACCATGAATTTAAATTTCCAATATTTCATTGTGATTGGGCAAACATCAGGAATGGCATCAAAATTGAAGATAGACTTACATTAGTCAACCTTCATGAAGGTCAAAGCCAATTTGAAAGGGATCCCTTCGTTCTTGCATCACAAGTGCAGCAAGTATTCTATTCTAGGGATAATGAAACATCAAATTGGTATGTTGTACTGAAAGCACCACCAAGAGGTGTACAAGAGCTTGAGACTTTTGAAGACAATACTTTTTCACTCTCAACACCATTAGATACATCGAGACTTGACTACAATGTTGGCAATGAGGATTGTGAGGGCTTGACAATGTAGGTTTACAAGAACTTGAAGTTGTTACTAATATATTTTGTTTATTCTACTCATTTTTAGATTTTTGCTACAAGTCAATTAGAAAAACTAATTAATAGTTGTATCAATAGTCAGTGTTCTATTTGTATATATGTGTTGGTGACATCGTCTATTGATAGATATATATAACCTTATGATTTGCCTCCTCTAGAAAGAAAAATCAACATATATATTAGCTAAATTTATTCTTTATATTTATTTTATTTATTTATTCATTTTGAACAAGAAATCCAGCAATTAGCAGAATAAGATCTCAAGTTCTTTCGTATAGGAATCAAAGGATCCCGGAAGCTACAGTAGTTAATATACCAAGCATCACTATGACTTTTCACGCTGAAGTCAGTAGTAAATTCATTTTGATTTATTTATTGCATCATGTTTAAATTATTTTGTTATTTTATCAATTTATTAACTACAATGCTTTGGTCTTTTTGCTTTTCATATATTATACACGAAGTCATCTAAAAAAGCTAGTAAAAGACAACGAAAAGAGCGTATAGCTGCTATTGCTATAGCAGCACGTCAAGGAAATGAACCACTACACATCCGAGGGGGGTTCTAATTCTTCGCAGATACCATTGGGTGAACAACAAAGAGGAGTTGTTGTTTCACCTAACAATGCTATAGGTGGTAGCCCTCCTCCCAATGAGACCACATTTGAGTCACGTAAAAGAGAGGGTAGAGGCAAGGTAAAATTAGAAAACATTGGAAAAGAAAGAATGACACCAATGGAGATCACATTTGATGAATTTGGGGCACCAATAGGGGAAGAAGCTCCATAATTTCAATCTGGTTTAGGGGTAATCTCAAGGGAGGTTGTGCCAGTCACTTTACATCATTGGTTTGATGTGACTGACGATATGAAAGATCGTATGTGGAGTTTTCTAAAGGTATTGAACCATTACTAGTGTTATATTATATCCCAACCTTTATTAATTTCTTGTTTCTTCTAAAGGTTTCCTCTCTCTTCGCTATCGGTCACCCAGAAGTATTTAGCCTTGCAAGGTGGTCCTTGCTAATTCACATGGGATTTGCACATGAAATGATTGTATTTTTTATTTTTTCATATAAGCAAACTGAATCATCTTGTTTCTTTGTCTAATGCAGCAAAATTTTGTGGTTCTAGATTGTTATAAGAAAGAAATACTCCAGTCCATGGATAAAAAATGGCGCGAACATAAATCAAAAGAGACAACAAAAATACGAAAGTTGAGAAAAAAAATGCTTTATTTTCGTGTGCAATTGCCCTTCTGAAGCCTGCTAATGTTAAATCAATGGACGAGTGGCAAAAATTCATGCAATATATATGTTCTGAAGAGTTTGATGTACGTGTATAATTGAGTAAGAACTTATTTCCACTTAATTTTGATCTATATAGATATCAACTTGATTGTGTTATAGGCGATAAGTGAAATTTTTTTAAAAATCCGAGCAAAGCAAACAATGCCTCACATGACAAACCGCAAGGGTTATGCTCGTGTAAGAGAAGAAATGGTAATACTAATTTATTCAATTGCTTTGAGTTATTTTTGGAAGTAGTTAGTTGTATACGTAATGCAATATATATATACAATGCTTGCAATATTTATTTTGCAGAGAAGAGAGAGTGATACACCCGATGAGATATTGAGGGTAGATGTTTGGATAAAAGCACATGAGAGGAAGGATGGAAGACCCATAAATGAGAAAGTCAATGATAAAATTGTAACAAACTCTTCCTACATTCTTAAGTTTTCATTTATATTTACTAGCTTAATAATTATGTTTTTCTTATATATATAATTTCAGGTGCAAATGAGAGAGTATGAACTTATAACTCAAAAAATAGGGTCAATTCAAGATGATGCACTAAATCATGCACTTGGTCCCGATCGTCGAGGACGGATTAGAGGAATGGGGTTTGGAGCTACCCAGTTAAAGCTTAAGCAACAAGAACAACTGAAAGAACAAACAAAAAGACACGAGGCTCACATAAAAGAAATTAATCAATTGAAAGAACAAACAAAAATAAACGAGACTCAAATGGAAACTCTTAAGGCAGAAATGAATCAATTGCGTTCAGCAATGGTAAGTTGATTGGGTTAGATTATCATCATTATTCTTCTTTGCATATTTTTATAAATAATTGGATTAGGTTGTGATTGTTTCCCTTTTTTTTTTTTATGTTCATGAGAATTTGGATTAGAATAATATATTGTGATATGCACAAGTGGTACTATATATTACTCTGTTTTACTCCTGTTGACTAGATATATATACACCTGATATTACTAAGGAAGGAAGGAAATTAAGAATATTAATCAGTGAAAAGGATGACTTTAAGGACTTATCTGGTTGGCTATGAATCATTCTTTTAGTTAGTTACTAGGATTTTCCTAGACTAATGCATGAGTATCCAGGTTGATAAGATTCGGCAATACTTGATCCACAGTTGAGAATTTGAATCCCATTCAGGCCACCCTCAACCAATTTTTTGGTAATTGTCGGGTGCGACAAAAAAATGAATAAATAAAATCTATACTGTTTGAAAATACTTAGTCAGATTTTACGAGATTTAGAAATTATTGCAGTTTAATCAACTACCATATTCTATTTATAAAATCTAATTTAAGGTGTTTGTTAGATTGAAGTTGTTTTTTATGGGGTGGAATACAAAATTCTAAACTCAGCTCCGGATGCTCTGATTGAAGCAGGGATTTTCCCCCTAGGCTCCTAGATTTCTCAATCTTGCTCTTGTCCTCTGAATTGCAATATTAAACTAGGCAAAGAGGATTCCTGGCTGATAATTGGGGATTAGATTTCACTCGTATCTTTTCTTTTGCCTCCTGCTTGCATTTGAGTTCTGCCTTGCACAACTAATGCTCTTGTCCTCCAACAGTAAAAACTTGTGTTGTAGGAATGCTTTGTTTGAGTTGATTATTTGAGAAGAATAACTTTCAAAATAACCATAAATTTGGTTCTAACTGTTGGAATGTGCAGATATTGGATGTAACTGCTCAATTTCTTTCCTTGAAAACCAATGTCTCCAAACTAGCAAATTGAGTTCCATTGGCTCTATAGACTAGAAAGTTTGTTGTCATCTCTTGAAATATGTATTTGTAAAGAATTGCAATGCTCGAAGCGGAACTTGTGGCGTAAAATACCGAAGATGTAGAATACACATCATTCATTTACTGGTGGTTGTTCTCTATAATTCTTGCACTATCACAGTCCTTTCATAACAGGATCAAAATAATTAAATAATGGATATGTTCGGAATATATCTTTAAGATGACAGACAGTAAGAGAGATCATCACGCTTCCTTGGTTTTGTCATTGTCACACAATAACTTGTGAGAATATTCCATTGCATTATGTGTGAAGAATCATATATAGTTAACTGCTTCTAGAACTAAAAGACTAACCCTTGTATATAAACTGTGTGTATATATATAATTATATATATATATATAATATGGGTTGCAAGTTGAAGCAGTTTATTATTCTCTTGTAGTGGGCTCTTCTTAATCTACATATATGTTATGAAATTGTGAGCTTGAGTTCAGTTGGTTCCAAATCATTTGTGCACTAGAGATGCAAGTTGGGTGGAAAAAAATATTGTTTGTTTCTTGTCACTTGCCATAACCCATTTTCTGATAGCAGAACTCTTCCCATGACCCCCACCAGTTCCCTTTGAAACTTTAACCATATAACTTAATTCGGTTCCTGTCAACTTGCTTAACTCCTCTAACCATATCACATAGAAAGCATTTTTGCAATTCTGTATCATCTTTGCCAGAGGAATATAGTGCAACAACATATTTACAATCATCCATACACAAACTTGCACATTCTTCTTTACTAACATTTACCTTATTAGGAGTACTATTCAATACATAGCTAACACCTCGTAACCCAACCAAGTCCATTTGATTTTTTACTAAAACTAGATTCCCCATACATAATAAATGTAGCCTCTGTAGTAATGAAAGATCACATCTTAGAATATTTGAGGCCTAATGTTGACAAATTATAAAACAGGATTCAAGTACTAGTTACACTTCAAATTATCCCCACACCTTGTCCAGATGTACCTGTTCGCCATCCAAGCCATTCTTTCTGACCACCCTTCAATTGTAAATCTCCATCCTTTGTTAGCTCTAGCACACAATTCTTTGATGTGTAGAATGGTGATAAATGGTTAGAACTCCACACTTTTACATCTCTAAGAAAAACATCCAGGAATATGAGTATTTCTAGTTCAAAGCTTCGACACTCAAAGCGGCTTTAAAGATGGGTACCATTTGGTTAGTCTCCATTAGAAAAGCCCTCCCTATGAAACTCATGCTATATTCCACCTGAACTAGAAGAGTGACTCGGTAAGGGATATGAATGTCGGAGTCACAATGGCCATGAATGAATAAATGAATGAGAAAAACAAAGAAATAGAGTTTCATCATTAAATTAGAATCTGTATTTTCACATTTGGTACTTATTTCTGGTTAGTTTCTTAGCATGTGGGTATGACCTCTGTAAGGTTTTTAGATTGAATCAGTGGAAGGGAGTGAAGGAAAAGGTGTATGTTAGCTAATGCATTAAGATTGATTTTGTTTGTGGTATCTCCATTATAAATGTATTTTGCTTTGGGCTTGGACATTTTAAATTGACTCAGAATTTCTTATGAATCACTCTAAAACAATAAAAATATCTACCTCTTAATTGTTTTGTCATAATTTATTTACTAGGGTGGTTTTGAAACTTATAGTTTTCTTATTTGTTTTCATTATTCATAGTTTGGTAATGCAAGGGCTTCACCTCATGTCACTCCTACTACTGAGCCTCCTCAAAATTTAGAAGGATTGGATTGTGAATTGTTACATTGGAGTGAGTCAAATTCAGTTGTTGCTATTGGAGAAATTGATTCAACGGAGCCAACTGCATTTGTGGATGGTATTCCTATTGGAAGCGAATGTTGGAAAATCTGGGTCAAGGATGTATATGATCTGATGTAACATTGTATAGGGCAAGCAAAAATTACTTTTACCTTTGAGAAGCTCAGGGAGGATTAGTTGCATGGCCTGCCAAGTTCATTAGAAGAACTTACTCTCAAGAGTAATTTTTTATATTATATTATATATATATATATATATATTATGTGTGTGGATTTACAAATTTATAAATGGATGAAAATATATATAATTTTATGTGTAAGAGTTTGAAATCTGTTCATCTTCTTCTTTGTTTTCAATTATAGATTCTTTCCTTCATTTTTTTTCCCTTTAATTCTTTAAGATTGGTTAATTTTTTTGGTTAATGTGATACAATTAAAGGTAGTAACTTGCTTTCTTTTCTTTCTTTTTATTGGCAGAATATGATTGAAGAAGCAATTTTTGCCATCAAGACTTTGTATAGACCAGTGACGAAGAAGCGATTTTTTTCGTCAAAACTTTATATGGACGAGTGACGACTAATATATGTTCAAAATTGATGGTTATGTTGTTATTTTGCAGGAGATGATTGTTTTTCTTTCAATTTAATGGCTTAGTTTTCTCAATCATCTCGTTGACTTTGGTGACTTTAATATTTTGAAGTAGATATAGTCCTAAACTAATATTTTTTTTGTTTTAATGAAAAGTAAAGGATTTTGGTTATTCTCCTTGTATATGTTTAAATGTGATAGTCCTATATAGCTAATTAATGTAACATGATGTGGATTATTTTTTTACATTGAAAACAAGGATAACTTGTGACAGGAGCAGGACTGAGATTGATGCTTCCATTAGAAACACAAGGAATCCCCTCCCAACCCCCACCAAAAAAAAAAAAAACTATTGACGACTCTCAAAGCATTTTGTCAAAAATAAGAAAAGACAACTTCCATTGCATGCCGTTAATGAAATCTAAATAACGACATGCCAATTGTGTCGTTGAAAGGTTCACATAAGTACGACATGCATGCGATGACGACAAAATGAGGTATTCACAGCGTTCTGAGGACGTTGATAACATGTCCACACAAGTACGACATGCACGCGATGACGACAAAATGAGGTTTTCACAACGTTCCGAGGACGTTGATAACAAGGTCCACACAAGTATGACATGCACGGGATGCTGACAAAATGAGGTTTTCACAACGTTCCAAGGACATTGATAACAAGGTCCACACAAGTACGACATGCACGGGATATCGACAAAATTAGGTTTTCACAACGTGTCGAGGACATTGATAAAATTATAATGTATTGACGACATGCAAAACGTGTCGTAAAAGTTTGAAACCAACGGTTAATTGGCTGCACCACGACGTCATATTTATATATTAACGACACATTACACGCCGTGAATAAAAAAGACTTTTCACGGCATGGTCAGTAACGGCATATGCATGTCGTGAAAACCCTTTAACGACATGCACTGCACGTTATTGAAACACTTTTTTCTTGTAGTGACATAAAACATTTACTTTTGCCTATCGGAATCTAACACCTCCTCATAAAAACATTTTACCAATTACCATTTAAGAATGCCATGATGTGGACACTTCCTAAGAAGATCATTAAATTTGTCCTACGTCTCATGAAATTACTCCCCCTCAATTTGAGAAAAACTTGTAATAGATCTACGCAATTGATTGGTCTTTCCTATCAGGAAGTATTTTTTAAAAAACTCTTAATGCAACTTGGACCACGAATCACTGGTGTTAGGAGGAAGACACGTTAACCAATATTTAGCCTTGTCATTTAATGAAAATGGGAATAATATCATCCTTAAAGCATCCATCGAAAAATTTGTGATTTTGTGGTAGAGCAAATTTCTAAAAATTCATCTAGATGCTTGTAGGGATCTTCATTCACATTTCTATAAAAAGACAGGAGCATTTGGATAATGCTTGCCTTAATTTCATAATGATTGGCAGTGACATTGGGCAATTGAATACATAAAGGCGAAGTGTACGTTCCTATAGTGAAAGGATCCCGAAGAAAAATCGATGGTAGTGGTGGTTAAGGTTAAGGTTGAGGTTGTTGGGGTTGTTGTGGGACTTGGGAAGCCATATGTTCCATCCTAATTTTGTGTAGCAACTATTTTTCTTTTAATTCGTGAAAGGGTGCGTTCAATTTATAAGTTAATGGGAATTAAAGGGCACGATAAAGAATGTCTACCATGCATACACCACAACACCGCAACAAGCAATCCACAAACACAACTCCTCAATAAACCACAATTATAAGCTTGTCCTACTCAATTACCACAAGAAAGCAATAAAAGCAATTATAAGCCCGATAAGGGTCAATTCTCAAAGCAATCAAGAACTAATACCACTACAAGTGGCCACTACTCATTCAACCATTCATAACTACTAGAACTACGCTAAGCAAAAGAAATTATCAACTATACTATCAAAAAAATGATCTCAAAGAACAAGAAAGTAAAAATCTCACAAAAGTCCTAGTAGATGTCGATCACCAATTACACGCATGTCCTGCACTCAAAAGAATAATGAAATGAATCAAGAAATGAAGAACCAAAAAGTCCTAAACTAAGAATCAAAATAGAACTAATTTTTTGAATTTAGCACCGCAATCGTTCGATCCAATCCCTAGCAACGGCGCCAAAAATTGATTGTTCGGATTAATTGTTTAATTAAAATCCACGTTCCGTAATAGGACAGATTCTTGTAGGATAAGGGTTATTCGAATGGGTTATCGTCCTCAAGGATTGAAAAAAATGATCGATTTAAGTGCTAATTCCAAATTAATCATCAAATGATTCAAAAAAGGCTTTGATATTGTTTAAAACTAAATTGAATTAAAAATAGAAAGACAAGTAAACTAGTAATGAATTCGAATAAGAAATGGTTCTAGGGATATTGCTTCACCACAATCTCCTTCACTATTGAACCATTGACATTAAAATTGGGAAATTTCAATTCAAGAACACATTATTGGATGGCTACAAGCTCAAACAATGAAATTAGAAGCATACATTCCAATTAAGCTAAGTGTAATTCATCTTTATAGGGCATGACTTATCTACCTACACTAATTAACACTAATCTAAACTAGATTGTAGCACAAACCATCTTTCCTTGGCATGAATTATTAAAGCCCCAATTAGAATGTTCAATTCAAACCCTAATTGCATGATTCTTTCCAATTGAACTACAAGAACAACTAGAAGATGAAGAACAACCACAATTCATTGAATATATGACAAGATTGAAATTCAATTGAGATTGTATTTATAAAATTGAGCACAATAAATCAAGTACAACTATGAATTACTATATTTCATATAATCCTTCTTGAGTATGAAACCCCTGATTTTAATACAAATAGATCAATAGGAGAGAAAGAAAGAGTCTTATAACATACCTAGAAGAGGTGTCTAGCTTTTCATAGATTATTGGATCTCCATCTTTAAGGTGAAATCTTCAATTTTCATGGTCATCCAAGCTCTCAGGAGTGCCCAAAATCGCCCAAAATTGCTCCAAAAAGACCCAAATTGAGAGGTATGAAGCTTAGATCCTAATGAAGAGCGAGGGAGAGTTTTTAAGGTGTTTATCAAGTGGAAGGGTGACTAGTCGGCCCCCCTGATGCAAGGGTCCATTCTGGACCCTTTTTTGAACCTTTTGACCCATTTGGACCTTTTTGGAACCATTTGGACCTTTTTTGGACCCTTTCAGAACCTCTCTGGACTTTTTCTAGGTCTTTTTTGCTTTTGACCTTCAAATTGATTTTCTTAATAGATGAATCACAACTCTCTTCAATAAACTTCTTCAATTGAAGCCCAATTTGTACTAATTTGGAAAACATTAGTGACAAGAACCTGAAATTCAAATAAAACATAATTCAATATTAAAAGCATAAAAGAACCATTACAAAGGACTTGTTTGGTTTATGTTTTGTGTTATGTGTTTCTGTTACAGGCCCACTACAGTAACTAAAATTAGGCCCAATACATGTTTGGTGAGATTTATTTTGTTGTGCACAGTTCTGTAACATTTCAAATAAAGGGGCCAAATACAAAACAGTCTTGGTCTATTTTATGGTGTTTTAGCACTGTAGTGTGTGAAGTGGTCCAACATAGATACTGTAGCGGAGGGCATAAAAAGCCCAAAATTTGCAACAGGTGTATAGGGCAAAATTAGGGCATTTTTGGCCGATCCTTGTCTCTTCTCTGTGATGGTAGTTGTGGCAATTCGGTACTGAAACCCTAGTTTGGTCATGTTGAAGGAGAACAACTCACACCAAGTAACAATTCTAAAACCCTAGTCGCTGATCCATTCTCTCTCCTCTATGGTGGCGATTGCGGTGATTCGCTACTCTTAAACCCTAGTTCATGTTGAAGGAGCATAACTCGATCCAAGTAAACCAAGTAATGATTCTGAGTCACCGATCCATTCTCTCTCCTCTGTGGTGGCGATTAGTTGGAGTTGTTGAGAACTCGTAGTCAACATTGAATAGTCCAACTGCTAGCCACAACTTTTTTCAAACTTCTCTCCTCTGTGGCGGCAATTAGTTAGAGTTGTTGAGAACCCGTAGTCAACATGGAATAGTCTAATTACTAGCCATAGCTTTTTTCAAACTTGAGGATTCGCTACTATAAAACCCTAGTTTGTTCGTGTTGAAGGAGCACAACTCGATCCAAGTACACCAAGTAACAATTCTGAGTTGTCGATCCATTCTCTCTCCTCTGTGGTGGTGATTGTGGCAATTTGCTACTTTGAAACCCTAGTTTGTTCGTGTTGAAGAAGCACAACTCGATTGGGTTCCTATGGATTTCTGTTGGAAATTCAATCCGCTTGTTGGATATGCAAACAGGTTTGATTTCTTTCACTTTATGGGTAATTATAGAACCGTTAGAATACTCTTTTAATGCTTTGTTCGGTTGCTCAGAAATTTGATGACAATAAATAGACAATCTTTACTTATTGTTGATCTATAGATGTTCATTATTTGGGGTTTGCTTTTTTCTGTGGTGTTGATGTATTCTTATGTTCATTACAAATTCTTGAGCTTTGAAAGCTATAGATTCGCCTCATTCACATATTTTGCTTTGATGACTCTGTTTGGTTGCTGAAGAATTGAATGAAAGAAAATTATTAGATATATGAATTCTTACTTGTATCTGAATTTTGAGTTACATTTCTATAATTTGTATTTGAATTGATGGGTCTTGGAACTGTAAATCGCTATTTGATTTACGTAATTAGAGGATCTGATGTACCTAAATTCTAAGATTCTATTAGTGCCCTTTCTCTCTCTCTCTGCTTCATCTCTATAACTCAATTGCTTTTAATTTTTGTATATCTTGTTATTTGATATTATGGGTTTTGAATTTGGGAGTCTTGCTCTTTGATTTACATCATTGGAATTTATGATGTAATCATGCATCATGAGCTACTCGAATATTTTACTATTGGTCTCAAATATCTCCACTAGATTTTATGGAATCATATCTTATATATATATATATATATATATATATATATATAGAGAGAGAGAGAGAGAGAGAGAGAGAGAGAGAGGTCTTAAACAGGAAACTACAATAAAAAAAAAAACATAATGGAATCAATGACTATAGACTGAAAATTTGAACAACTTTTGAGTGCGATAAGGTACAACAGTAAAAATATATCTAAGCAAGTCTCTGTCTCTCTCCTCTCTCTCTCTCTCTTCTTCTGTCTCTAATTTAAATACTATCTATTTTTTTTTACAAAAGTGATATTTCTTGTTACTTACTTTCCTTTAGTCTTCACTAATCTCACATTATTATATGGTGCATGTAAGCTAATCATGTCCCTTGTACATATTTCAGTGAAGATTTGGTTTTCCAATAACTTTTATTTGAATTTGAAATCAAAATCATTTGAATAATCCATTGTTTCTAAAATTAGTTTCTTATTTACAATTAAATACGTAAAGCTCATGTATTACTCTATATTTTTATTTGAGATTTGAGTATTCATTTGGTACTTTGATCTTAATACTACATGGCTTTGGCATTTTGGTAAAAAAATAGTGTCAATAGTCTATTTTTTTCTTGCAATGTTTCTTATTTTTTATTTTTCAATAGAAAATTATTCTCGAAAAATTTAACCATGTGGTTCATGGTGTCACTTAATAATTTAAAAGATAATACTATTTTATTAACTTGATCTTATCATTTTCGAGAGAATTTTAAAATGTCCCATTGACTTTATCTTGTAGTACCAAAGGTTGTCTTTTTTCTTTTTTACTATTGTTATTATTATCAAGTAGGTCCCACCTCAACCTGTTTAAATTGGTGTCTTCTAATTCGGCCCTTCAAAAACTAGTTCCAAGTGACCAAGTATAATTAAATAATAATAATAACAATGAAATAGTTATCAATGATATGTGAACCTGTGGCTCTTAAACTATAATTGGTTCATCTAATTTTTTGGTGTCTTATAATTTAGTAATTTTGTTTGGGTAATTAAATCGACATCAATGATGAGAATGTGGTTGAGTTTGGTAATGATATGCCATTACAAGGGGAGGACTTGACAGAATAAGGTGATGATGGAAAATTAGTATGGGATGAGTTCCATATTGAAATTTTCATTTTGCGTATGGAGAAAGAAGTTAGGGTTGGAAACCGAACAAATTCTACCTTTAACACTATTAGTTGGAGGAATTTAGTTGAAGGAATAAGGCTAGAAACGGGGAAGGTCTACACAAAGATCCAACTTAGAAATAAGTTCAACCAACTAAGGGCAATTTACAAAGACTTTAAAAAATTATTATCAAAGACTGGTGTGGGATTCAATTTTGAGACGGGCATGGTTATAGTAGAGGATGAACGATGGGAAAGGTTGAGTAATGTTAGTAGTTTAAAAGTTAATGTATTATCCATTTCCATAAAATATACATTAACTTCTATATTAATTTTTGAATTTAGGATATATTAATATGAAATATAATAATTTGTAGGTGGTTAAGAGTGCAAGAAAGTTTCGCAGGAAGGAATGTCCCCATTACAGCAAGATGACCACAATTTTTGGAGACACACAAAATGTCCACCCTTCCACTAGAGCACCCACCACATCCCATGTGCCCACACACAATATAGGCATACATGACCTTGATGAGAGTGATGACTTCGTGAGATCAGTTCCTCGCAGGCACTTTCAAATAAGAAAGCCAAAAAAATTAATAGTTTTCATTCGACATCAAGACACTTTCAAGACAATTTCTAGACACCTTCATGGTGTGTTGCATAAAGTTTGTGAATTGGGCAAAATAATTATTGTTTCCCCAGATTTGAATATGATTCCTAATCATATAAAAGGGTCTACAAGGTCTACCATTTCTTTAAAGATTGAGTGGGAGGTATAGATGGAACCCATGTCAATGCGAACGTGCCAACAGATATCCAAATCCCATTTCATAGGAGGAGTGGTGATACCACCCAAAATGTCATGGTCATTTGCTCATTTGATATGATGTTCATATATGTTCTAGCTGGGTGGGAAGAATCTGCGAATGATTCAAAGATTTTAAACAAATGCATTAATGATGAGGAATTGTAATTTTCTTGTCCACCACCAGGTAATATTATAAAGTGAATGCTTGTATGACTATTTATACATAGTCTACCTTTATTTATAATTCGTAAACATGACAAGAAAATATTATTTGGTGAACTCCGGGTATGCCAAACAGACTGGGTTCTTGGCCCCTTTTCGAGGTCATTGTTACTACTTCCAAAAATATCGTAGGACTAGGGCACCTCATGGTCAAGAGAAAGTGTTCAACCATAGACACTTGTCTTTGAGAAATGTGATTAAGCAATGTTTTGGGATGCTGAAGATGAGATTCCCTATTTTAAAACAAATGCCTCCCTTTAAGTTTGAAACTCAAGTATTTATTGTAATGGCATGATGTACACTTTACAATTTCATAAGAATCCAAAGTCAGCTCGATATTATGTTTAATGGTTAAGCCACTGAGTCATCTTCTTCGCAAAATGAACCTACTGATGATGTTGATGTTAATGCAAATGTTTCTACACCTCTGCTTTAACAAATGAATCAAATGCGTGATTTTATTGCTAATAGAATCTGGCAGAGTGTGCAACACTCTTAATTAATATATCAAGAGGTAGTAGAGGGATAACTGTACAATTGTAGTTTTTTAAGATATAGATAACTGTAGTATCTAATTGCTAAACAAATGGATAACTGTAATAACTTAATGAGTTGAAACTATATTTAATGTGTTTAGTACTATATAATGCAGTAATGTATCAAGTAAAAGGTGAAGGACCTTTATGTACATGTGAGAGAGGTCTCATGAACCTATATCAGGCTCAAACTAACAAGAATAAGGAACGATACTTTTATAGGTGTCCAAGTAAGGAGGGAAATATGCCAACTGAAAATAATTGGTGTGCTATTTATATTATTTTATGTACCTAATAATATTTTTTAAAATAATTATATTTATTATTGTAGTCGCACATTAATGCTTTTATATAATTGGATGAATCACCAAGATGCAGATGTTCATGAAAATGTTCATGGTGATTTAGAGAATATCGTTACAAATATGCAAGTTAAATAATATAAACAAAAAATCCTCTTATGTAGTGGTTGTGGATGCACTGCTATTTGCATAATCTTTATTTTTATTGTCATATTCATGATGCTTATTGTATTGGTTGAGAAGAAATGGTGGGTTTGTAATATATTTGTAAATTAATTATTCTACTTATTTTGTTATGATTTATATTTTGACAAGTAATATTAATGCTACTTATTTTGTTATGATATATATTTCGGCATGTAATATTTAATTTTAGATAGTAATAGATATGTAGAATATCATATTGTATATCAATTGTAGTTAAGGAATAACGATTGGGGAGTAAGCAATATTGAATGTTGGGAATGAATGACATTGCAATAAATTGAAAAGTCTGAAAAAAGGTATATGTTCTGTGTTTCTTCTCATTTCAAAAATTTTAGAATTAAACTGAATATTTGAATATTTTATTTGAATTCTAATTCACTTGCTTTGTATGTTAGAGAATGTACACAAATTGATATGGATAACAATGAAGTATGAAAAAATGTATATATTCTTTATTTCTTCTCATTTTAAAAGTTTTAGAGTTAAACTGAATATTTGAATATTTTTATTAGTATTCTAATGCACTTGCTTTGTATATCAAAGAATGTATACAAATTGATATGGATAATAATGAAGTCTGAAAAATGTATATGTTTCTTCTCATTTCAAAAGTTTTAGAGTTAAACTGAATATTTGAATATCTTTATTAGTATTCTAATGCACTTGCTTTGTATGTCGGAGAATGTACACAAATTGAACTCGAAGTGTCAAAAATCTCGATAATATATCAAATTGCAAGTTTTGAGCTAATCTATGGTATAATTAATCTCTCTCTCCTTAATAATTTTTCCTTGAGAAAATTTCATTTTTTGCATTTCTTCAATCAGAATAACCTTTCTTTTTCCTAGTGTTGGGGTACCAATTGAAACTACTTTGACATTGTACCCCATGAACCGAAAGTAACGTAAAATTAGGATTCCATATTGGTCATGAATGCTTGATGAAAACTAGAGTAAAAGCCAATACTAAGCATGTTCACCAAATTGTACAAATATGTATATTTTAGATGAGAAGGAACTTAATTCTCAGATACAACTCCATAAGAAAATCATATTTTGGTTCAAATATTACTTGTGATGAGAGTCTTGAGACAGAGAGCTTTGTTAGGTTTGCTCAACTTTGTCAACCAATTGTGCTAGCCATACCTTTCAAAACTATAAATTGTATTGCCTAAGTTACAGATTGATTCTGATATGAATTCTTTCCCTTTTCTGTTCTCTGTGTATTGCAGCAAAATATGAGAAGATGACCATTCCTAATGAGGTAGCACTGATCAGTATAAAAACATAAGCTTTGTGATAATGCTCTATGACCTTGATTGTGATTTTAGATCCTTTGTCAATTTATTTTTGTAACTCATAAATGGGCATTCTTTTTATTTCCCCTTCATGTTTTACACACCTTACTCTCTTACATTAGCACTTCATTTGACAAGTGACAACTCCTCCTCAAATTGTCTAGCAATGGCATGCAAATCAAGGAGACACTTCAATTGCAACTAGATGTCTAGAGGCATATTCACGAGCAATTAGAGGTATCACTTTACTCTCCAATGAGATACTGTTAACTAGATGTAATACAACTATAACACAATGAAAGGATCAAAGATCTGCCACTTGATCCGTGTCTATAGAAATGTGATCATCTATGTGATCTTTCATACTGTACCCAATCCTGAACTTAGTTCAATGCATATGAGTAGCAATGAGAAAAACAAATGCAATAGCAAATGATGATGCTAAATAATATCGATCAGCCTTCCTGGTTTATGACTGCTAGTTTCTTTTAAGAGACAAAATGGCTTAAACACTATTATCAAATACCCTTTTTATCAATCTTCCTCTTCTACTAGTTCAAAACTGCTATCCACACATTTTCCCTCCATTAAAATGGCTTGAGCTCTTAGAATTAGAAATGCTCAGAGTTTATGAAATTATTTTTAGTTTTCTTCTGCAATTTATTGCCAGAACATAGAAGTACTCTTGTGTATTCTTTTGGTTCAGACTCACCGAAACATGCAATTGAGGATTGAAGAACAAGGGAGGCAACTCAAGATAATGTTTGACCAGAAGCTACAAACAAATAAAAGCAACTCTGATATGTAGAATTCTAATATTACATGGCCAGATGATCCACCAACCAGTCTTGAAAATGTACAAGTATTGAATACAGAAGATTCAGGAAATACCCAATTCCCATTCAAGATAAGTTATCAGCCATAGCATCACCAATGCTCTATTTTCATAAGCATAAGTAAACATTGGGTTCAGACAAGAGCTCACTTCCAACAACATCACCAAGAACCACACTTGCTGCTTAATGAAAAAAGAAGAGCAATGTATTTACTCAATCCTGAGCAAACCAGAGAATGTACCTAAATATCAAACGAGAACAATTGAGTGCACTCATACATAATACCAACTAGAACTCAGTTCATCTTATACTTTCCTTGGGGAAACAATGTATTACAAAGGTTTTGTGTGTTCAATTAAAGGTTATGTGACAATATAAGAATTATGACTTTATTTCTTTTAAAGAAAATGTTTTCTTGTGGTTGTGCTTTCAAGTTTCCACCCTTTATGTTGGGTTGGATTTTATTTCTCACAGAGAGTTTTGTTTTGAGAACCCACAACCTGAATCTCCATCCTCTTCTGTTTAGGATGTTTAGGAGATACTGTGCACTAATTCTGTATTTTTCCTCAAGATGCAAAAAAATTGTGCAAAGTATGTTTAAAAGTCATGACGTGATGAGCTTTTAATATCTTTAAAATTTATTAAAAAAAATAGCCATAAATTATAACACATTACAGATTTAAAAAAAAAAAATCAACTACTAAAAATTATGTCTATTATATAATTATTTAATTATATAAACAAATTTTAAAAATGAAATAACAAATTAAAAACAATCAGCACCAAATATATTTTTTGTTTTTACTTCTTATATTTTTGGCAACAGTTGAAGTTTCCAAACATATTTTCAGTGTTTTGTTTTCAAAAATTTTGACATTACCAAACGTGTTTTGTATGTTTATACTTCAGTAATTTCCGCAACGAAATTTCGTCACCAAACATATTTTCGTTTTTAATTCAAAATGTCATACAACAAAAACATTGCTTCTGTTTTATCTAAAAACAAAACATCTAAAACAAAACGTATACCAAACGGGGCCTAAGAGATTAAAATACGCAATTATGAGAGCTTGAATGTAAAACATTCGATGTTCATCAACTGCAAGGTGTTTGTGATTAAAAAGGTAAAACTAACATTTCACACAAAATTTTAACGTTGTTATGACCACTCTAATTGGGGTCTGAGTGTAAGTTTTTACAAACAACGCCTTCGTGTGTAATTAGAGTAAACTTTAGGGGGTGTTAGTGTAATTTGAAAAAAAAAGGAAGAAATTGTTTTTTTTTTTGTGAATAATAAGGTTAAAATAAGAATTCAATTGTTTTAAAAGAATATGAAAATATAAATATTTACAAACTCAATTATCCTTTCCTTCAAACTTTAGAAAGAATGGTCAAAGGCACACTCAAAGAGTTATCCTATCTCTCCCTTTTCTCTTCTTTCTTTTCTTTTCCATTCCTTCAATTCAAAAGTTGCTGAAGTTAGATTAAGTCAAATTAGTTTAGTTATGCAATTTGGGCGGACCAACCTGATTCTAATACGAGTCAAGTTGGGTCATTATAATCGACTTGAACTTAGCACCACCAACTTGAGTTGAATCCAATATTACAAAAATATGCTCTAGTTGAATTAGGGGTTGAGCTTGTCGGGTTGGAACCTCCAGAACCTAAATTGAGTTGAAGACAATAAATAGATATAAATATTTTGAATCCTTGGCTTATCACAGCCTCCTTCTACCGGTGGTGGAATCCTACTCCTTATAGTAAATGAAGGAAGAAAAAGAAAAATTTTAAAACTATTCCTTCTTATCCATGTCAATATGTAACATATAGTTTCTCTTCTATTATTTATATATGATGTATAATTGAACAATCTATTGAAATTAAATACAACATTGTCTGAGTAAAAATGGACCCAGCTGTAAATTCAGATTCTCAGAAGCTATGATGATCATTGTAATACCCCGCTCCAACACATGGTATGATATTGTCCGCTTTGGGCCTGAGCCCGCACGGTTTTACTCTTGGGTTTTATCCCAAAAGGCCTCATACCATTTGAAGAGAACATACTACATATAAGCACATCCCTTTTTCCACACCCAGGTGATGTGGGATTGAGCACCCTGTCAGTGTGGTAGCTCAGCCCAGTGTCTGTCTATGCACCCGCCCACTCACACCCGTCCACAAGGGTTACTACAATCCACCCCCCTACGAGGCCCGACGCCCTCGTCGGCACACTTACTTCCGGCTGGGTTCAGGCTCTGATACCAACTGTAATACCCCGCTCCAACACATGGTATGATATTGTCCGCTTTGGGCCTGAGCCCGCACGGTTTTACTCTTGGGTTTTATCCCAAAAGGCCTCATACCATTTGAAGAGAACATACTACATATAAGCACATCCCTTTTTCCACACCCAGGTGATGTGGGATTGAGCACCCTGTACCCTGTCAGTGTGGTAGCTCAGCCTAGTGTCTGTCTATGCACCCGCCCACTCACACCCGCCCACAAGGGTTACTACAATCATGATCTTTTAGTCTTGCCTTATGATAATGATGCTCTGAGCCCAATATTAAAACATTCCTGGTACAACATAGGCCGAGAAAATTAAGTTATCTCCTAAGCCCATATCATGATAGGTCAAAGCCCAATCAATAATGTAATTGGTTCACAAGCTCAAGCCCAACTTTATCATCACTACAACGCCGTTTATGCACAGAAGGCCGAATCGCATAAACCCATTCCAAAAAGCTCCCATTTCTTCACGAGCAATGCTACACGTCATGAAATTATTTCATGAATTTGTATCATGAATGATGTGGCAGGTAACGTGGAGAGTTAGTATTGGTGGGATTCCCCCCATACACATAGTTCCATAATATTATCACCGAATTCCACCAATACTAACTCTTCACGTTACCTGCCACATCATTCATAATAAAATTCATGAAATAATTTCATGACGTTTAGCATTTCTCTTTCTTCACCTCTCACTCGTTCAGATTTCTAGCAAATTTCCCAAGCAAAAGCTGGAAAACATTCTCTCTCTACAATGCACGTAAACGCAATATATATATATTGACTTGAATATACTTAGATATTAGCATAAAGTCTCTTCATGAAATAGGATTTCTCTTAACCAGAGTCGTCTCTTTCTTGAAAGCAAAGATGTTCTTTTCTGCTGTGCATATATACACACTGTTATCTCTATGATCTTTTCCTAAAGCCTCCCAAAAGATTACATACCTCTGCAAAGACAGATCTATTTGTCTACAACTCCAACTCATCTCATTGGCATCACATTATTTAT
Organism: Cornus controversa; assembly: GCA_026545225.1. NCBI lineage: Eukaryota > Viridiplantae > Streptophyta > Magnoliopsida > Cornales > Cornaceae > Cornus > Cornus controversa. The sequence goes on along the minus strand of CM048846.1, from coordinate 62,540,458 downwards.
AATTAAGGTATGTTTTATAGATTTATGTATATGCTTCAATTCCAACCTTTTCTTATATATATATATATATATATCTATATATATATCTATATATATATATGATATAAAATGTTTTTCTGTCAATGCATTTATGGGTGGTGTTAATTTTGTGGTTTGGATTATTTCCATATTTTGATTTCATTTTTGGAGGTTTTGTTAGTGTTCAAGTAAACCATGGCTCCACGTTTGCTCCACGGGACGCTTTATGCAACCATCTATGAAGTTGATAGGATAAATACTGGATGTGGGTTTAATATTTGGAAAAAGGTACATCTTTTCTACTTTTTATTTATATACATACATACATTTACATACATGTTTGCAACCACTTTTTTTTTTTTTCATTGATGCTCCATTTAGTTGTGGTCACAACCCCCAAACACTTGTATGATTTGAAGTTTTTTAATTTAAATAGATTCATTGTAGTAAGGTATGCATTGGCCTTGGCTCTGCCACAATGATCTTTTAAAATATGAAATATTGAGTTCTTACTACTGCTGTTATGTGCCCAACAGTTATGATTGTTTCGATGAATTTTTTCAATAAATGGACACTTTAGTTGGTTCTTCAATTGAAATCATACTTTGTAATTTTATTCTAGGACAACATTATTGTTTCTCTTTCCATAACGTGTCTGAAAGAGAAAAAAAATTTAAAATCCTGAAATATATTTCAGTGTTACTGTGCATATGTAATGATGATCAGCTTTTAGGACTAGCATTCTTATCATATTTTTGTTGTTGATAAATTTATCAAATTTGTTTTACATTACTACCTGTTAGCTGTTTTCAGTTCTCTAATACTGTGTGGGACAAAATTTATGTTTTTTTTCATGTTTTTCCCAATTTGGAACACATTCATATGCTTTTCTAAATACTCCTAATTTGCATTTTTAAAATCTTTCTTGCCTTTCTTTTTCTCTAACACTGAAAATCTGCAGATTGTTGGTGCACGAAAAATGCCGAATAGATTCTTATCCCAAGTTGAGAGATTTGTGTTACGCGGATCTGAGGTATTCCTTGGTTATACTACAATAATTACAATCTCTTCTGTTTTTTTTTTTTTTTGTCATTTCATTTGGTTTATATATGTTTTTAAGTATGAAATTACATATTTGTAAAATTTTAATACCATGGAGCAGATTGTTGGTTCCAAACTCTATGCAACTATTGATTTAGAAAAGGCCAGGGTTGGACGGACTAGAATGACAGAAAATGAATCCTCCAAGCCTCAGTGGTTTGAGTCCTTTCACATTTACTGTGCCCATGAGGTTTCTAACATTATATTCACTGTCAAAAATAATAATCCTGTTAGCGCAACACTGATTGGAAGAGCTTATCTGCCTGTCGAGGAAGTTATGAATGGCTATGTAGTGGACAGATGGATCACTATGTTGGATGAAGACCATAAACCTGTAGTTGGAAATTCTAAAATCCATGTCAAGGTGCAGTTTTTCAATGCTACCAAACACAATAATTGGTCCCGGGGAATCCAGAGTTCCACATTAATGGAAGGAGTCCCTTATACATTCTTCAAGCAGAAAGAATGTTGCAAAGTGACACTATACCAAGATGCTCATATCCCAGATCGCACTATCCCCGATTTCTTTCTATCCCAAGGTAAAACTTTCAAGCATCAAACATGCTGGGAGGACATCTTTGATGCAATCATTAATGCGAAACACTTAATTTATATTACCGGGTGGTCTGTATATACTCAAATCACCTTGATAAGAGATCCGAGGAGGCCAAAGCCTGGAGGAGGCGTTACACTCGGGGAACTGCTCAAGAATAAGGCCAACGAAGGTGTGAGAGTTCTTCTACTTGTTTGGGGTGACAGAACATCAGTTGAGGCATTGAAGAGAGAGGGGTTGATGGCAACCGATGATCAAAACACTGGAAATTACTTCCGAAACACAAATGTTCATTGCGTTCTTTGTCCCCGTAATCCAGATGATGCAAATAGCATAGTTCAGGGATTTGAGGTCTCTACCATGTTTACGCACCATCAGAAGACTGTAGTGGTGGACAGTGGAGTTCCTGGAGGAGAGTCACCAAAGAGGAGGATCATGTGTTTTGTTGGTGGTATTGATCTATGTGAAGGGCGATATGATACTCCAGAACATTCTCTATTTAGGACTTTGGACACAACTCATCGCGATGATTTCCATCAACCCAACTTTAAAGGCTCTTCTATCAGAAAGGGAGGTCCTAGGGAGCCCTGGCATGACATTCATTGCCGGCTAGAAGGGCCTGTTGCTTGGGACGTCCTGTACAATTTTGAGCAAAGGTGGCTAAAGCAAGTAGGGGCCGGGAATCAGTTCCTTTTTCCTATCAACAAGCTTAATGAAGTCATTATGCGCCCATCGCCAATTACATCAAAGCAAGACCCTGAAACATGGAATGTGCAAATATTCCGATCAATTGATGGTGGTGCTGTTGATGGATTTCCTGAAAATCCCAAGGAAGCAGCCGAAGTAGGCCTTGTTACTGGGAAGGATAATGTTATTGAAAGAAGCATTCAGGATGCTTATATCAATGCCATTCGAAGAGCAAAGAATTTTATCTACATTGAAAATCCATTTTTTCTTGGCAGCTCATATGGATGGAAATCTAACATTAACATTAAAGTTGAGGACATTGGTGCTTTACATCTTATACCAAAAGAGCTATCACTAAAGATCGTTAGTAAGATTGAAGCAGGGCAGAGGTTTACTGTCTACATTGTTATTCCAATGTGGCCAGAAGGCATACCTGAGATTGATTCTGTCCAGGCAATATTAGATTGGCAAAGGAGAACAATGGAGATGATGTATACAGATATCGCTGCTGCCCTACGAGTTAAGGGACTTACAGCAGACCTTAGGGAGTATCTGACATTTTTCTGCCTCGGGAATCGGGAGGTCCATACAACGGGAGAGTATACACATCCAGAGAAACCAATGCCTGATACTGATTATAGTAGAGCTCAGCAGTCCCGACGCTTCATGATCTATGTTCACGCAAAAATTATGATTGGTGAGTGAGTAGCTTTACACTTGCATAGACATATATATGATATGACTCAAGCAAAACTCTAATTTAGCTAGCTGTACATGTGTTTTCTCAGTTGATGATGAATACATAATCATTGGGTCTGCCAACATCAATCAAAGGTCAATGGACGGTGCAAGAGACTCTGAGATTGCAATGGGAGGCTACCAGCCACATCATTTAGCAGCAGCCAAGCAGCCAGCTAAGGGTCATATATACAGTTTCCGAATGGCCTTATGGTATGAGCATCTTGGAGATGCGGATGAAGTACTTGTTCATCCAGAGAGTCTGGAATGTGTCCAGACGTTGAATGCAACTGCTGATAAAAACTGGAAACTCTATTCCAGCGATACATTTGATCGTGACCTTCCAGGCCATCTTCTTAGCTACCCTGTAGCAATCTCCAAAAATGGAGCAATTTCTACATTGCCAGGAATTGACTTCTTCCCTGACACTAAAGCTCGTGTCCTCGGCACCAAATCTGACTACCTTCCTCCAATCCTCACTACTTAATTGTATTATTTTCCATATACTCATATATAGTACTAATAAATAATCACCTTTCCCATCTCTTCTATGGCAGTATTGTTGATGGAATTAATGCTACCTGTAAATTGTTAAACTGTAGACCCAATGACACTTATTTTTTATATGTATTTATGTGTTTATTTATTGAATGGTTGCTCTATAATGCATAATTTGTTCACATAGATAATAGATATATAACATTAAGTTAGAGGCAACCAAATTGATCAATCTTTTAACTCACAAAAGTTTTAGTTTATCAAACTTCACAAACTTAAAAATTCTCATGGTTTGGTTCAAAGTATTGTGCATTTATAATCTCTTAGTAATTAACTCAAGTAATTACGTGCACAAAAGAAATAAACTTAACACAAATATAGAGAAGTTCAGATTTGTGTTATAAACAAAATCAACTTACACATTGAAAGATTTGAAGTTTTTCAAACAAAAGCATTTGCTTTTTCTTTTCTTTTTCAATTTTTGAAACTTCTTCATCTTTCAACAATGACTTTCACTCTATAAGGCAGCCAGCTATATCCTTTCCACTTATCTTTTGATAATTCATTGTATCTTCCTGTCTGAGGTAGCTTTCAGAACAAATCCATATAGGTGGTCTTTTTCATGAAAGTTTCTTTTCTTTTGAAGCAGCAATCATAAATGATTTTTCTTTTTCTTTTTCATACTGCCCTCCTACTTTTCTTTTCTTTTTCCCACACATTTTTTTTTTCAAAGCTAATGCACTTGTCTTCAAACTTCATTTCTAAAAATGTTAATCATCATTTAAGTTGAAGTCCACATTTTTGACACATGTGCATATAGGTGTGAGTTAGTGAGTGTGTGAGTAATTTTAAAAGTTTCTCACTAAAAATAAATAAATAAATACACTCATACTTCAAATTACTTGAATTACTTGAATCTTTGTGTTAATCAATTCAAAATCATGTTTTCAAATTTTGATCTTTTTGATTGAAACTTAACTTAATATGTTATATCAAGTATAGGCAAGAAGTTTCCTAAAAATAGAAAACATAAAAAAATATATGATAAATACATATACATAAATTATCATAGAACTTAGGTGATCTTCAAATCAATATCTTTTAACTTTAACCTAAGTCTATGGAATAATTCTGTGTGATTATTTATCATAGAATGTCTTAGGGTTTTTTAGGCTCAAGACATCAAGTGGAAATTCTATGTAATTTTCTAAGCCTTTCTTACTTAAATAGATTGTTTTCACAATCAATTTATCTTGACATTCAGAGAAGACTGATTTTCAATGACTTTATATTTATCTTTGTCATTGGTGATCAAGTTGTTTTTTTTTGGTTCAATCTACACTTAGGATTGTTCTTTGGAACATTCTTCCTATTTCTTTTGGAGTTCTTTTTATTAAAATTTATGTTTTTTCCAATAGCACCTATTTTTTTTCATTATCTCTATTTCTTTGAAAGCAATAGAATCTAGAATGACCTATTTTATCACAATAAGTGCAATAGTGTTTTCTAGGTTGAAAATTATCAAAGGATTTATCTACTCTATTTCCTATTCCTAATCATATGGTCATGAAAAGCTTTAGGAGTAGATTTACCTTTTCTTTTCACAATAGGTGACAGAGTAGATTTTTGAGCAACTTTATCAAACATAGAGTGAGAGTTGACCTTTTTGTTCTTAGGAGGAGGAACATAGGTTGAATCACCTAAATTCTTAGGAGTGATTTCTTTTCCTATCTTTGAAGAAAAAGCATGTACTACTTTCTTAGTAGACTTGACATTACTATATCATAAGCCACTCTTGTCATTAGAAGATTTACTTAGGGTAAGCAGCTTATCTAGTTTATGTTTACTAAACTCAAATTTAGAGGTTACTTGTTTATAACTTTTCAATTGTGATTCTAAACCTTCAATTTTTGTGTCACACCCCAATTTCCGACACCCAGTTAAGAGCGAGGGAAATGGGGGTGAACGGTGAAATCAATTATCAATTCTATTCATCACTAATTGCACCTTGATACAATTCACATTTCTAATCTCAATGCAGAAGCATAATTACCTACACACGTTTACCTACATATGCCTCAACCTCAAAAACCTATTATGGGCCCCACACATGGGACCGGAGATGACGTTTTCCATTAAACCCTAATGGAATGTCCATCCATGTATATCACCACGAGAGCCTAAATTGCATGCACATACATATATACGTACATTGCAGACCCAACTAACCCCAATGGGTCCATTACCTAATGTCCCATAATTATCCAATTTTATCTTAATTGTTCCACCTAGCCACACATTACGATGTATTGTAATGTTGGTTACAATGCATCGCACAAGTTGCGTAACAACTTGTGAATTTCTCTAAATTTTGTATAGAACACTCCATCACTTATGACGCATCATAATTGGGATTACAATGCATCATAATCACTCACCTGCTACAACAACAAATCCACTAAGTGATTACAGTTGTCGTTCTTATCCCATTTCTCAATCCACAACATGTGTGCATTCTCTATACTATGCAAAACATTGAAATATTTCACTCATACCTCACATGATCCCCAAACATGCAAATTGAATCTAATAATTAATCAAATCCATAACACATAAACATTAAGATTCAACTATGCACCATACATTGTATTCCTCAAAAGTTATACATAATCCACATGTGGTAATTACATTTGAAATCTAAATATACCAACATAATTCAAATGTAAATACAACACTTTTATCATAGTCCACAGGCCACAAACGGCATGGACATCTATCTACATATCCAAAAGGTAGGAATCCAAAAGATTTCAAAAAGTTCATATGCCAACTTAAGCTTCATCCTCCATGGGAGCTTTATCTGTAAAAGAGTTTGGAAGAAGGGGGTGAACATACAACTAGCCCAGTAGGAATGATCCACCCGACTCTACCTTAACTCAGGCAGTCATGCATGAAATGCAAATGAAATCTCTACATAGCTACATGACAAATATTCATGCTTTTCACCGTTAAAACACTCAAGTTTTGGAAATCATGAATGATGCTTCACATTTCAATATATAACAACTTGAATGAATTTATAACTCGCAAGTAAACTCACATCACGTATAATCCAAAAATTAATTCAATTGATGACTTCGCTTATCACAATTTCATAGTAAGGGTTTCTTTGAAATCACAAACTCTGCTTACGCTTTTCGAGCTACTAATCCGACGAAAGCGACACCCGCTTGGCCAAGTTTTAGGTCTTGCACCCTAAGGCTCCGAGCCCTTCTTAATTCTCACACATTCCCCAGAAATATGACTTTCTCACATAATATACACTTATCACATAAATACATAATTTTACAATCTCAACCAATGCAATGCATTTTCCTCCTTAACTCAAGCTTGTCACAATATCATTGCACTCATCTCATGGAAATCATTACACTTATGCATTTTAAAGAAAATTTCATCTTTCATGCACAATTCAACATATGGAATCAAAACTCTCACCATTTCACAAATGAACACAATTTCATACTATGCATTCATGAATATCATTAAGCTATACATAAAAACACATTTCCATATACATAAATATATGCACAAAACTCTAATCTCACAAAATGTACAACATAGCTTTCATGTCACAATTAAGGGACCTATAAAATCAAAATAAAGAAGAACTTCACACCCCTACCTCAAGTCCTAATCTTAGGAGCCAAGTTCCAAAAATTTCAGCCCTTTCTATCTTGCCAAACATAGGCTTTGTTCGGTCCAAAGTGTAGCCCTCGCTGAGTAAAGCAAAGCACTTGCCTTCGGCATTTCACAATTCCTAGCATAACACCTCTAAAATCTAAAGATAAGGGAGAGAGATGAAGTGGGACAGTTAGAGAGAGAGTGTGAGATTTATAAAAATGAAATATTCAGTCCCTCAAGATATTTATCCCACCACTTGGGATGTGAAATGACCAATTTACCCCTAAGTCACTTAACCTACCCTTCCGACCTCTGTTTTCAATTTTGAAATTTGTTATGGCTCCAAAATTACTTTATTAACTCTCTAAACATTCTGTTTGATCCATAACCAAAAATAAGATTTTTTCAAAAAATTTCTGGATTCCCGAGGCTCCGTTGACCCAAAAAGTCAAACTTTCCCAAATGATCTCAAAACTTTTCAAAAACCTAAAACAACTTCCCAAACATGTTTCCCATATTCAAAACATGCTAAATATCATTAAAAATGCAATTAGGGCAAAAATGATACTTAAAATGGAAATCAGTCAAAATTGGACCTGGTCTCTACATTTTGACTAATAAGTCTTAATTCAACTTTGTGCTTCATTGCTCAAAGTAACTAAGAAATCAACTTTCTTAAGTAAATCAGAGTTTGAATTTTCAAATTGTTCGATTAAAATATTTTTCTTAGTTATAACCTTATTGGTTATGTTCAGAGATTGTTCAAGCATTTTAATTTTGCTTTTTAAAGCACTATTCAATTTCATTGCTTGTACAGTCTCATCAAATAGCTCATTAAAGGATATTTAAAATTTAGAAGGTTCAATGGAATCCTTCTCAAATTCACTTCCATTATTACTTTCCATAACATCTTCTGTATTTGTATCTAAGTAAGAAGTTTCATTATTGGAAGTATTAAAAGGTTGTATTTTTGCAGCCAAAGCAATTTGAGAAACCTCACTAGAAGAAGAATCCTTATTAGATTTAGAAGAATTAGAGAGTGACACTTTCAAAGATTTTTCTTTAAAGTTCTTCTTTTTATCTTTTGACTTTTCTTCAGGCTTCTTAAGACATTCACATAGAAAGTGACCTTTTTCACCACAATTCCAACAAGTGAAGTCTTTAGGAATTAAGGAAAAAAAAAAGTCTTTAGGAACTTTCTTTCTATTCCTAAATCTTTTAGAGTCAAAATTATTCAAAGCCTTTGAAGATTGACCTCTGTTGCTATACTTAGATTTTAAAAACTTTTTAAACTTTCTAGCAAGCAAAGTAATTTCTTCATTTAAGTCACGGCTTGGATCACTGTCTCTATCCTCCTTTACAACCTTAAGTGTAATATTTTTTCCTTTCTTAAGTCTCTAGTGATTCTACTAAATCAACAATTTTGATTTGATTTATATCTTTGCTTTCCTCAATCTCAATGACTTTAGCTTTAAATCTTTCTAATAAGGATCTTATAATTTTTCTAACTACCTTAGATTCAAAAATTGGTTCGCCAAACATGAAACAATTATTCACTATTTCTTCAATCTTAAAATAGTATTCACTAAAGATTTCAGTATCATCCATTGTAAGATTTTTAAATTTATGTGTTAATTTTGTAGCTTAGAAATCTTAACAGGTGTAGTACCTTCATGTGCTTTTTCTAAGATTGTCCATTCTTCTCTAGCAGTTTCACAGTTCATAATCCTACCATATTCTGCAAGTGAAATAGTAGAGGCGATACTATGTAAAACCTTTGAATTATCGTTAGCATTAGTTATTTCTTCCTTAGTATAGTCAGACATAGGTTTCCTAGTTACATCTGCATTCATAGGAAAAACATACCCTAATTCTATTGTTTGCCATACTTTTTCATTTATTTATTTAAAAAACATACATGTTATTGATTTTCAAAAGGTATAGTTTGTTCCCTCCAACTGTATGGGTCTGGTAATAGAATGGCCTTCCTTCGAAAAATCCATTCTCTTATATTGAGGAGGAAATAATATTACATTTCAATATAGAGGATCCTGCTAAGATATTACTTTTTAAAGTAAATATCCAACAAATAAAAACAACCTTCAAAATGTATGTATCAATATCAATATGCAATTGAATATTCAAAACTTTGATACTACTTGATGAAAATGGGTATTAGAAAGATATGATCAAGTAAATAACCTAATTTTAATATTAGAATAACCCGACTCTAATTCTAATATCAATTGATAAAAATAAGAATCAGACAAGTATATGAAAATTTAGTTTACCTAATTATGATATCAATTGATGATTGAGTATTAGAGTAACTATGTTTGATAATTGAAGAGCAGTCTGGCTCTAATACCAATTGATAGACAATTATGTATCAGATAAATAAAGAGCATGTTAGCTAACCTAGCTCTAATACCAATTGATGGAAGGTTTTATCAATTATCTCGGCGAGAGTCTAATTAAAAAGGGCTTAATTAATGACCTAGCAGTATCTAATCAAGCACGCAGCGCAAGATCTTTAAACAGGAAAGACCTAGAGAGGGGTGAATAGGTCTATGAATGAAATATTGACCAATTAAAAATTCATACAATAAATTTAAAATTTATGCATGAAAATGAATAAAATATATAAATATCTCAATTGATAGGTTCTCTAATACTAATTGTTTGAATTTTTGTACTTTGGTTCAATATCATTCTATGCACGACTATTACCACCTGATATATAACTATATTAATTTATGTTGAAACAAAGAAATAAATAAACAAATCAAACATATATATTTTATAAATATAAAAAGATATGTGGTTTGATCAATTTGACAAATCTATTTAAATTGCTATGCTCATATACTCATATGCTTGTTGATGACATCTTATTAAGCATATAGAGTGCATTCATTCAAGCAAGCATTCATGAAAATCATAAGCAGTTTAAAGTACACTAAATAAATATGTAAAGTAAAGAGACTTTCATACCAAATTTATACGTTAAAAAACCTACCCCAATGATAGAGCCAAAAATCACATAGACTTGGTCCAGCAAAGCAATCCACTATGAAGAAATTGATGTACAACCTAAGTTCTCACAGTCCTTTGGCAATGATTCAATAGTACACTCATAAATCCTTAGTTGATCTATAGATGCAGAAGATACCAAATCCAATAGTACACTCATGGATCTTCCAGGAGCTCTTTCGAGTTGTCTATGCAAGCTTTAGTACACTCAAAACTCTGTTTCTTCCTCCCGGATCTCAACATTACAACCACCAATTGTCCAACTGATTGTGTGTGTTAGGGCTACATGCAAACCACTAATGTTGATGTAGTCTTTGTAGCACAGTGATTCCAATAATTGTGTAAGAACTATGACCATTTTAGGCCAGTTTTATTTTATTTTCATTTATTGCCATATAAATAGTTTAAATATTATATATGTGTTTTGAATGTAAAATACATGTTCGGGAGCGTTTGAAAAAAGTTGAGATTTTTGGGTCGAGTGGGCCCGGGGCGCGGGTCTCGTGGGCCTGGAAAATTTGAAAGTGTCAAAATGACACAAAAATTTGAGGATAGCTTAAATAAAATATTTTACGCGCTATGGAATCAATTTTAGGTTCGTAAGAGTTACCGAAAGTGAAAATGAACCCCAGGAAGGTTTAGTAAATGAATAGTGACATTTTTGTAAATATGAGAGCTAGGTATATAAATAGCAAAGTGGAGAATACAACAATTCATTTCTCATTCTCCATAAGCCGAATTGAGAGAAAGCAATATATCTATATATATATCTATATCATCTTCTTCCCTTCTCTATTGAATTTGAGAAGTTTGGGGCGACAATTAGAAGACACCGAAGAAGAGAGAATCCGCCTACGCATCGACGACTCAAGTTTGATCCATTCAAAATTGAATTCGGAGAAAGTTGATTTCAGTGAAAAATTTGGGAGAATTATTTGGAAGCTCTTCCAAATTAAGGTAGGGATGCCTAACCTATAGAATTTGGGGATTTTGTGAGTATATTGGTTGTCTATGGCAACCAATTGGGTATGTGGGTATAATTAGATGTATTTCAAGTTAAAGTATGCTAAATTATGCCACTTAGTGAATTCTCTATATCAAATGATATGTATGCATGTTTATAATTGCATTAGATGATCATATAAGCATGTATGAATTGAAATGTGAAAGAATTATGTGTGTTCATGTGTATATGTGAAGGTGACACTTATATGTTTGATAAAAGGTCTTGGAAACATGTTTAAATGTGAAGCATGTTTAATTATTTATATTAATGATATGTAATGTGAAAAATGCGAGACATGTTCAATGTGAATGCATATGACATTATTTGGAAAGTGTGCAAGAATGACAATTAATACTACATTGATTTGAATTGTAAATGCACATTAGTATGAACATGTGGGAATTCATCATCATTCGTTGGCATAGTGAGGGTGGTGAGCTCAATTGGGCCGTAATGTCCTCTTGACAAGTGGCAAGGTAATTCGATACATGGGAACCCTCCCGGGGTGGACCGGTAAAGGAGTTCCAGTAGATGGAAGAGGATACTCCCTAAAATGGAGTCCTACGATGAGGTAGATTGGTATAAGAGACTCGGTAGGTGGGATTGAATTTTCCAAGGAAATTGGAGACCAACGGATATGTGGAGAGGATGAGGGAGTTATGCATATCATGTTGCATTTTGTGATGAGTGTCCATGCATATGTGATATAAATCACGGATATTGCATTATCATAAAGTTGTCCATATTCAGTGATAGAGGATAGACTCTCTATCTAAGAAGAATAAAACTGAATCATGATAAGTTAAAAAAATTGTGATACCTGTCATAACAATTTATTTACTCCTTATCAAGTGTTACGACGAATGACTCTCAAGTATAAGAAATGAATGGATTCTTATCTTTAGTTACGGTTTCTTTGATTTATTTTGGTGGGCCCACGGGACTATATTATTCGATATTTTGTGTAGTCATTAATTATGAAAATTGAAACAAAAACTTTCAAGATTGCATCTATGCTAGGACATTTTATTTTGACTTGATTATTTTGATCACTGTAATTTGGGGTCTCGGTGTTTTTTTGATAAAATGGTTTATATATATATATATATATATATATATATATATATATATATATATTATCAACTATATATTTATCAAAATTAATGTTTTAAGTGACAAGCGGGATTAATCAAGGAGACAAAATAAAAGGATCAATTAAGTAATTGGATTGATGATATTTATTTATTTAATGGCTAATTGTGCATATAGGGGTCATCTCGTAATTAAATTAACTTCATGGCTTCACCATTCTCTAATTGGAATGCAATAATTCTTATATAATGAAGTTAAGTTTGGTTAATGGGTTTCATGAGTAAAGATATATTCTCCACATATATATAAACTCTGCAGGAATTTTACTTTCTCTCTAAGGTTCCCACCAACCTAAACTTAGAGAATTCAAAACGGGGTCATAGGAGTGATATTCTTTGGGCTTGAAGTTAGGAGGAAGAAGAAGCTTGGCAGGAAGAGCTTAAGGATTCAAGAAGAGGTTTATCTCGGTTTGGGACTATACTATAATCCCAAGAGCTATATGAATCTTAATCTCCATATGTATAATTTATAAAGAATTCACATATAATACTAGTTCTTAAAATGTTTTGGTTTCTACATGAACACAATGCTGACTTACTTCTACTAAAAAATTCATTTTCCAACACACATGTCACCATATATATGTTCATGCATTTTTTGAAAGAAAAAAAAACAAGTGTTTAAAAAATTTATTTTGAAGTTTGAATACACACAAGTTGTTAATAAAGGTTTAAAAAAGGTAAACTAGTGAACCTAGAGAGGGAGGGGGTGAATAGGTTCTTCAATTTTTCTTCCTAATATTTGCAAGTTTGGCTGGCACATGCAATCACATAATTATGGACCCACAAATTTATAGAGGAAACCCCAGGGTGGGAAAAAAAATCTCTTCGAGCTGAGCTCCACTATGTCTGAAAAGGTAGTACAGTAATTCTCTCAATCACTCTCTCACTCACCCAACTCACAACATTGTCGCTCCAGCACTGAACCCAGTTCACAGCCTCCCTAGGCCTGAACCACTCTCACCAAATCTCACAACAGCTTTTCTGCTTTCAACCCAGCCCAAGCTATCTCTCACCAAATCTCACCACAATCACTTAAACTCCCCCTATCCAAAGTATCCCAATACTTGGACTATACATAGTGATAGTGGAGTTAGTTCGATATGATGAGCAGCAACTCTTCAGGCTTTGATAGTAAGTCTTCAAAGTCAATCTTCAAGCTCTGATTGTTAGTTTTCAAGGTCCAGCTTGATAATGAATAAGGCACTTGATCTTTTTTGGCAAATAATGGCACTACAATTTCTTCAAAGATAGGCTTCAATAATTGCACCCTTGAGTTTAGCTGCAACAGACTTATAGTAGAACACTCTTTTAAGAAGTCCCATCCTCAGCTTCTTGAACAACCATTTAGCTTGGAGTTCACTTCAGACAATGGTCTGCCTACTTCTAAGTCTTCATACATGTTCTTAAAAGGGACACAACTACAACTGGAGTAGAATTTAGTAACTCAAGCAATTCAAAATATAAAGAATATAAACACAATTAAGCAATCTATAATTCAGCACTTTAGAAATTCACAAAACACGTTCAATAATTTAGCATATAAAGTTTAGCAATATCAGCAAAGTAAATTCAGCAAATCAAAGTGTCTAAATTCAGTAAATCAGCAACATTAAATTCCAAAACAACACTATTAATTATTCAAATCAGCAATATGGAATTTCCAAAAATAGCACTATTAATTATTCAAATCAGCAACATGGAATTTCCAAAATAGCACTATTAATAATTCAAACCAGCAACATAGAATTTCCAAAACAGCACTATTAATAGCTCAAATCAGCAACATTGAATTTTCAGGACAACAAAAGAAATTTCACCAATTCAATTTAGGACTTCAGAAATCAACAAGTCATATTAGATTTCAGACCCAAAAGTTTTAGCTCATAGAAATCACAAAATTGATTGAGTAAGAGTTAATATAGAAATCTCATAGAAACTTTTCTAGCAAGAGTTAATATAGAGTAACTCACAAATATTTGATCCAGCAAGAGTTAATATGGAGAACTTATAAAAAAATTTCCAACAAGAGTTAATATAGGTAACTCATAGATATAGATCTAGGAAGAGTTAATACAGAGAACTCAAAAATATAGATACAGCAAGAGTTAACACAAGGATCTCATAAATATAGATCCAGCAAAACTTAACACAAATAACTCATAAATATAGATCTAGCAAATGTTAACACAAATAACTCATAAATATAGATCCAGTAAAAGTTAACACAAATAACTCATAGATGATGGAACCATGATTTGAAAACTCAAAAATTAGAACCAAAGTTGAAGCTGGGGTTCTCTTTAGAGAACCATTGAAGCAGAGATTCTAAGATCCGAATCTATGAAGTTGAGATTACCATCTTTTGATTCAACAAACATATCAAAAAGGGGCCTCAAAGATTTTGGTTTAAAGAACAGAGCATACGAGCCTCAATTTGTTGTGACACAAAGAGAAGAACAGAACCATGCAATGTGAAGAAGAGAGCCACGCGATTGTGAGGAGCTGAAACTCTAATTTCTTCTCTCTCTCTTAGAAAAACTAATTTAGCCACACATTCATTCTCTCTATTTTTTTGCTCTCACAACTGTTTTTCTCTTGCCATTCTTCTCTCAGTTATTCTCACTAATCATATAACCTTATATATATCAGCACCGCCCCCTTTTTCTTTTCTTTTTTTATTTCACCTAACCATCTTTATGTAAATATATCCAAATCTCTCTTTGTCAGCCACATGATTTGCCTTTTAAAAAAAATATCAATCTCTATATGTATCCATTTGATGACTAGCCACAAGCTTATATAAGGTCCTTTAAAGTGCCGCATCAGCAACATCTTTCATATTATATTTAAGTCTCACTTTTTAGAATTGATAGGAAACCCTAACAACTTTTCTTTCCCAAAACACCCATACACTAGATTCCAATTTTACCTTCTTTAAAAAAATGGAAAAATATGACCACACAAGATAATTAATTAAATTATTAAAATTAAATTTAGCAAATATGTTTAAAGACAAATGACAAAAATGCCCCTGCAGATCCTTTTGACATTAATACTTGGGCAAACATGTTCATGGGCTTTCTGAACCATCAATCTCCCCTTTTGCCTTTTAATGTCAAAAACCTACCTAACCTCTTATGCTAACTACTTTCTCCCCCTTTTTGACAATGAAAGTCAAAAGAGTAGTAAAATAGAGAGCTAATGCGGAGGAAAGGTGAGACCTAAGGTAGTGCGGAGAGTCTCGAACTGGGTCAGAGGCAAAATTTTGGTCATAATATCTGCTAATTGTGCCTCAGTAGTGATATACTCAATGTGTATATTTCCTTTTTGCACATTATCCCTCAAGAAATGATACTTGATGTCTATATGTTTACTTTGATTATGTAAAGTGTGATTCTTGCTAATGGCAATTGCACTTTGATTATCATAGAAAATGGTAGTGAGAGTAGAGAATTCAATGCCTAGATCTGTGAGTGTGGTTCTCATCCACAATACTAGAGAGCAAGCTTGTGCAGCTGAAATGTATTCAGCTTTTGAGTTGGAGAGAGACACAGAAGCTTGCTTCTTGTTAAGCCATGAAACCACATTATTTGCAAACATATAACAACATCCTCAAGTGCTTTTTCTATCAATTTGTGAACCACCCCAATTGGCATCGGAGAAGGCAACAAGAGAAAAGATTGAGGAGGGGGTATAATGAAACTGAGTCTAGTGGTGCCTTTAATATATCTAAGGATCCTTTTGACAGCTTTGAAATGTGAGACTCTAGGATCATTCTAAAATCTAGCAACTAAATCAACTGCAAACATGATGTCAGGCCTTAATGCTGTAAGGTATAAAAGACTTCCTATCATGGACCAATAAAGTGTATTATCTGTAGGGTTAGTGGTACATTCTTTGGACAATTTTATGGTGACACACATAGGAGTAGACAAGGGTTTTGAATCATCCATGTTCAATTTTTTTAGAACTTCTTTTGCATACTTCTCTTGAGATATGACTATACCTTTAGCATGTTAAATGATTTGAAGTCCTAAGAAGTATTTCAAGGTGCCTAACATGGACATCTCAAACTTAGAATGCATGAGTGTAGCAAATTGTGTGGTTTGACTCGAGTGTGAACCAAAAAACATGATATCATCCGCATAGATTTGCAAAATTAAAAATTTTGAGTTAGAATGCCTCACATAGAGTGTTTCGTCAACCTTTCCTCTTTGGAAGCCTTGTTCAATAAGAAAGGAGTGGATTTTGTCATACCATGCTCTTGGAGCTTACTTGAGTCCAAAGAGCGCTTTTTTGAGCTCGTTAACATGTTGAGGATGTTTTGTATCGATAAATCCTTCAGGTTGCTCAATGTATACTTTTTCTGATAGATCACCATTTAGAAAAGCAGACTTAACATCCATCTAATAGACCATTGTCTATTGTAGCATGCAAAGGAGAGGAGCATTCGAATGGACTCCAATCGAGCAATTGGAGCAAAAGTCTCATCATAATCTAATCCAACGATTTGAGCAAATCCTTTATAGACTAATCGAGCTTTATTTCTGATGACTGTCCTTTTATCATTCATTTGTTCCAATAGATCCACTTGGAGCCAATAACATTCTTATTGGTTGGCTTGGGTATAAGAATGAAAGTATCATTCTTCTCAATTTGACGTAGTTCTTCTTGCATCGCAATTATCCAATCAGGGTCATCTTTTGCTTCAAAGTAGTTCTTTGGTTCAATGGAGAATAACATAGCAAAGTGACTATGCTCATCCTCAGCTACAAGTGATAATGCCTTCTTCTTAGCTTTTGTGAAAGTCATTCCTTCATTGTTATCCAAAATGTTTTCTTGCTGGACTTCTTTTTGTAGATTTGGATATCGAGGTTCTCTTCTTTCTTTTTCACCGGGAGTGGATAAGCTAGGTTGCTCATTTTCCTTTTCGACTTCTGGAGGAAGATCTTCTTCCAAGTCATCCTTTGGAGTCTTGCCG
Source organism: Cornus controversa (assembly GCA_026545225.1). Classification (NCBI taxonomy): domain Eukaryota; kingdom Viridiplantae; phylum Streptophyta; class Magnoliopsida; order Cornales; family Cornaceae; genus Cornus; species Cornus controversa. Next base: position 62,523,005 of record CM048846.1, on the reverse strand, counting down.
TCTTCATCAATCTTTACATGAATGAATTCCACCATCTTCTTGGTTCTTAAGTTATAACATCTGTAGGCTTTACTCTTTGTAGAATATCCAAAAAAGATGTCTTCATCAGCTCTTGAGTCCAACTTTCTCAGATTATTATGGTTGTTATAGATGAAGCATTTACTTCCAAAGATTTTGAAGTAATGCACAGTTGCAAACCTCCCAAATCACAAGTCAAAAGGTGTCTTTGTCGAATTTGATCTCAGAAGAGCTCTGTTGATAATATAGACTGATGTGTTTACCGCTTCTGCCCAAAAATCCTTGGATAGATTCTTCTCAAACAGAAGTGTTCTGCCCATTTCTTGAACTGTTCGGTTTCTTGTTTTAACTACACCATTTTGTTGAGGTGTTCTAACTGCTAAGAATTATTTCTTGATTCCCTTTGAATCATAGTAATCACTGAATTCTTTCATGATGAACTCAGTTCCAAAATCAGATCTAAGTCTCTTAACCTTGCAATTTTTCTCATTTTCAAAAAGGTTAACAAACTTTTTGAAATGAATTATAGCTTTAGATTTTTTTTCAGAAGAAAAATTCAAGTCATTCTACTATCATCATCAATGACAAGCATAAAGTACTTGCTACCACCAATACTTGTGGTCCTCATGGGTCAACACAAATTCATATACACAATATCAAGTGGTTTAGTGGTATTCACTTCCTTTATTTTAAAAGAGATTTTTGTCTGCTTACCTTGTTTGCAAGCATTGCATACTTGATTTTTATTTAGAGACAAATTTGGAAGACCTCTAACAAACTTATGCTTGATAAGATTTTTGATGTTCTTGGAATGCACATGCCCTAACCTTTTATGCCAAAGTGTTGAATTTTTCATGTTAATGAAATTACAAACAGTGTGTGAGGAGTCCTCATGAATAGTTTAGACATTTCCTAGAGCTCTACATGCAGCAAAAAGAGTTTTACCAGATTGTTTATCAATAACATTATAGTTTTCTTTGTCAAAATTTACTAAACTACCAGTGTCACATAATTGACTCACACTCAACAAGTTATGCTTTAAACCCACTACATAAAGTACATCACTTAGCAAAGGCATTTATTTGGTTTCAAGTATTGTGCCTTTTCCTACAATTTTGATTTTCTTATTATCTCTAAAAATAATAGAACCACCATCAAAACTTTCAATGTTAGCAAATTTAGTCTTATCTCCTGTCATGTGTCTGGAACAACCACTATCAACATACCACTTGGTATTGACATTACAAGCTTTCAAGGCAGTGTAGACAAGCATACTTATAGAGTTCAATTTCTTAGGAATCCATATCATTTTAGTTTTAATCAACCCTTTTGAAGTTACAAATGCTCTGTGCAAGTGTAGATCTGTCTTTCTAACATACATGGGTTTTAGCTTCACATAATTGGGACATGCAATTCTAGAAGATGTATTCTTAATCCTTGATTAATGATAAGCATTATATAAAATTTCATATTTTGATCTACTAGCTGTATCAACAAAAGGATATGATGCATATATATTACCATTCACAGCTCTAACAAAAGTTAAGTGGGATTTGTTTGATATCACCTGAGTGGCTTTGTCGTCAAAACCAATACCTATTTTGCCCAATTGCTTCGTAGAATTTCTCCAAATCTCATGCATTTTTTGAGATCTCTTCTCAAAAATTAACTCAGTTCTAGTTTGCACCTTTTGGTGCTCCAATTTTGTTCTTGAGTCATGTATTTCGTTAGATAGCACAAAGTAAGTGAAATGGCATATAAGGTAAACAATTTTACCCTTAAGTGCTTCATAAGCAACTATTTTGTCTTTTGCAGCTCAGAGTTGACCCTCTTCAATTATTTCTTTTGTTCACTACACTTCTGTGCCAACCTTTCACATTCTGCCAGGACTTCATCAACATCAGGTTCTTCTTCACTTTCAGAATTTGAACTTATCACATCTAATTCTTGTAAGGTCATAAACAAGTATGTCTCTTCATCATTCTCATCAGATGATTCTTGTTGTTCTTCTTCTGAGCTTGAATCCCAACTTGTGTAAAAGGCATTTTTCTTGCCCTTTCCTTTGTATTGCGGAGCACCGAACTTCTTGTATTTTTGTTTCTTGGGAGCAGTTGGACAATTAGCTATGTACTGACCTTGCTTTCCACACCCAAAATAGCCTTGTCCTTGTTGTTGCTTTGTTTTTCTCCTTATCCTGAATTTTTTGAACTTTCTTGCTATGTAAGCCATTTCATCTTCAGAGTCGTCGAATTTGATTCCTTTTCAGTTAGAACCTCCACTTATTTTTCTTTTAGAGCTGACTCCCTCCGTGTTTGAGTAGGAGGTCCAATTCTCATCTCATAAGTTGTGAGACATGACTATAGCTCATCAATGCTGAGTCTAGAGATGTCTTTGTCTTTTTGCACACCACTTTGTCTTCAATTTGTTCACCCAAAGCCCTCATGTCATTTACAATCTCTTTGACTCTGAAGAAGTCATCCGCCACATTTTCTCTTTCGTACATCTTAAGCCCATCGAACTTGACTTGATGAAGTTGAATCTTATTTTCCTTGATGGTGTTGCTTCCTTCATGTGCAGTTACTTGAGAATCCCAAATTTCCTTTGCAGTTTTACAATTTTTGACTCTTGTAAATTCTTGTTTTTGCAATGCTTTATATAAAACATTTCTAGCCTTCCCATCAACTGATTTGTCAATCTTATCAGCTGCTAAGGGGTTTACAGGATCAAGGATGACAACCCCTTCTAATGTAGCGTGCCAAACTTCATAGGAGATGGATAGTAAGAAGGCCTCCATTTTAATCCTCCAAGTGTCAAAGCTAATGCCGTTAAAAATAAGAGCCTTATAAATAGAACTGTCTTCAGCCATACTTAGGATATTTGCTGCAGGTGGTTAAACCAAGAAATGCAAACATGTGCTCTGATACCAATTGATGAACCTAGAGGGGGACGGCGTGAATAGGTTCTTCGATTTTTCTTCCTAATATTTGCAAGTTTGGTTGTCACATGTAATCACATAATTATGGACCCACAGATTTATAGAGGAAACTCCAAGGTGGGGAAAAAACCACTTCGAACTGAGCTCTACTATGCCTGAAAGGGTAGTACAGTAATTCTCTCAATCACTCTCTCACTCACCCAACTCACAACATAGTCGCTCCAGCACTCAACCCAGTTCATGGCCTCCCTAGGCCTGAACCACTCTCACCAAATCTTACAACAGCTTTTTCGCTCTCAACCCAGCCAAGGCTTCCCAAAGCCAAATCTATCTCTCACCAAATCTCACCACAATCACTCAAACTCCCCCTATCCAAAGTATCCCAATATTTGGACTATACATAGTGATAGTGGAGTCAGTTTGATGTGATGAGCAACAACTCTTCAAGTTTTGATAATAGGTCTTCAAATTCAATCTTCAAATCTTCAAGCTCTGATTGTTAGTCTTCAAGGTCCAGCTTGACAATAAATAAGGCACTTGATCTTCTTGGGAGATAATGACATTACAATTTCTTCAAAGATAGGCTTCAATAATTGCACCCTTGAGTTTAGCTGCAACAGACTTGTAGTAGAACACTCTTTCAAGAAGTCCTGTCCTCAGTTTCTCGAGCAACCATTTAGTTTGGAGTTCACTTCAGACAATTGTCCGCGTAGTTCTAAGTCTTCATACCTATTCTTAAAAGGGACACAGTTGTAACTAGAGTAGAATTTAGTAGCTCAAGCAATTCAAAATATAAATAACATGAACACAATTAAGCAATTTATAATTTAACACTTTAGAAATTCACAAAACACATTCAACAATTTAGCATATAAAGTTTAGCAATATCAGCAAAGTAAATTCAGCAAATCAACATGTCTAAATTCAGTAAATCAGCAACATTAAATTCAAAAATAGCACTATTAATTATTCAAATCAGCAATATGGAATTTCTAAAAATAGCACTATTAATTATTCAAATCAGCAACATGGAATTTCTAAAAACAACACTATTAATTATTCAAATCAGCAACATGAAATTTCCAAAACAACACTATTAATAATTCAAATCAACAACATGGAATTTTCAAAACAACACTATAAATAGCTCAAATCAGCAACATTGAATTTCCAGGGTAGCAAAAGAAATTTAACAATTCAATTTAGGACATCAGAAATTAGCAAGTCTTATTAGATTTCAGACCTAAAAAATTTTAGCTCATAGAAATCACAAAATTGATTGAGCAAGAGTTAATATAGAGAACTTATAAAAAAATTTCCAACAAGAGTTAATATAGAGTAACTCACAAATATTTGATCCAGGAAGAGTTAATATGGAGAACTCATAAAAAAATTTCCAGCAAGAGTAACTTATAGATATAGATCCAACAAGAGTTAATACAAAGAACTCATAGATATAGATCCAGCAAGAGTTAACTCAAGGAACTCATAAATATAGATCCAGCAAAACTTAACACAAATAGCTCATAAATATAGATTCAGCAAAATTTAACACAAATAACTCATAAATATAGATCTACCAAAAGTTAACACAAATAACTCACAGATGATGGAACTATGATTTGAAAACCCAGAAATTAGAACCAAAGTTGAAGTTGTGGTTCTCTTTAAAGAACCGTTGAAGCTGAGATTCTAAGATCTAAATCTATAAAGCTGAGATTACCATCTTCTGATTCAACAAACTGATCAAAAAGGGGCCTCAAAGATTTTGGTTTAAAGAACAGAGCATTTTTCATGGTATTCAGATCCACAAAGATGGAACTCCGGTATTAAGGACATACTCCGATGCCAATTGGGATGGAAATGTGGATGACCGCACGTCAACCTCTTCATATATCAGTTTTTTGGGATCTAACCCCATTTTTTGGAGCTCAGTTTTTTTGGGATCTAACCCCTAATGCTACTTCCGAGACAATGTGGTTGTCCACTCTTTTCAAAGAACTCGCATTTCCAGTCAAAGAATCTCACCAGTTGTTATGTGACAATCTTGAAGCCACGCATCTCATTTTTAACCCAGTCAATCATTCGCGCATGAACACATTTAAATCAACCTTCACTTTGTGCGTGACTTAGTGCAAAAAGGAAGCCTCCAAGTAAGACATTTACATACTCAAGACCAACTAGTTGATCTGTTAACGAAGTCATTGTCAAAATAGCGCACAGAATTGCTATATACCAAGATTAGTCTTGCCGATGGAAGCTCAATCTTGCGGGGGCGTATAAGGGAAGCATGCGTGGAATCTACTCAAATCAAAACAGAGCATGTCTAGCCTTAAATCATGTCAAATATTATGTTATTAATTCTATATTTGGAGCTAATTCTAAATTTGAATTCTATAGCTGTATATTGTAACAGTAGCGCAGTTTTAGCTTTAACGTTTACATGTTTCCTAAATTAGCTTCTCAACTACTCTGTATATAACATAGAATTTCTATCAATAAAGTGTGTGGGAAATTGTTCATTGAAATCACGACAATATCTACTTCTTTACATAAACACTAAAACACCATTTTGGTGTTTTGGATTTGAAGGCTTAGCTACAGTGTGCCAAGTTGTAATGAGTCGGACGCTTACCAATGATCCAAAAGCCTAAGCTACTGTTCTTCCTATCGGATCTGATGTGAGACAAGAAAGACTCCTCTAACATTCTCCCCCACCCGAACTCGCAACGCTCTCGTTGGACGCTTACCAATGACCCAAAAGCATAAGTTATTGTCTTTCCTATTCGGATCTAACGTGGGACAAAGAAGACTTCTCTAACATTCAGCCCCACCTGAACTCACAACGCTCTCATTGTGGTTGAACCACCCTGCCTAGCCATCCCATCTAACACCAAGTAATAACCTGGACCCAAATTTCACCCGGGTGGGCACTAGGCATGGCACTGGATCAAGAACTGGATTTGGCTTTAATACCAACTATAATGGGTTAGATGCTTACCAATGACCCAAAAGTCTAAGTTCCTACCTACTCATTTATACCCATTCTCTTTCTCACTCGAATCTGATGTGGGAGAAAGAAGACTCTAACCTCTAACACAAGCCAACGGGCAAGCCAATAATTTAAATGTTTGAAATGATTCATTGATTATTAATGAGATGGTTTTAGGAGAAAAGGGAGTATATAAAAATGCAAGAAAAATTGTTATATCCATAGATCCAAGCGCAGTTAGTGAAGCTTGAGAAATAAGCAAAGAAGTGTCATGTGGGGTATGTTAGGCACTATGTGTATGAGGTTTTGAACGTATGAACACTACAAGTATTTGGCATAAAGGATGTACACATGCAGGGAATAAGAAATTATAAGAATCCCATCAATCATGGAGTAGCTTGCATAGTCAAAAGAAGGGTCAATCTTGAAGAATATGTTGATTCCCACTTCCATAAGGAAACATTCATGAAAGGGTCAATCTTAAAGAATATGTTGATTCCTATATGCATATATCATTTGACATATGTCATTTTGGGAGTTGAGAAACCTAATTAGAGTAGTACATTCGCTTCCATCTTTTGTTAGAAAACCTTTAGAAAGACCGTAAAAGAAAAAAGCTACCTGATTAAGGTAAATCTGCTAGGCCCGTTTAGAAACAAAAGGGTTTCATATAAGGTGTGGCAAATTCCATGAACTAGGCCACAACCATGGTTTGCGGGCGCGGGCGCGATGTCATGGACTCGAGTCCGTATCGGTGTAACATGCGAAATCGATTGTCACGATCGTGATTTTTTTTGGCCTTGCACGTAAGCCAAAAACATAAATGATAGATACTTTTTACAACACAATGAAAAATAATAATTTTTATTAAATTCTATTGAATTTTTTATGATCATTTAACACTATTAGTGACCTGTTTATAAATTCTAAGTCATCATTCTTGTTAAAAGAACATGATAATAATATATTTTACTAAATAAATGAATAGTAAAATATTTAAGCATTAAATAAATTAAAATTCATATCATATATATAACATTTGAAAGAAAGGGTAAATAAATATGTTAGAGTATACCAATAACAAAAATATATTACATTTTTAAAAAATGTTTTATGATTTTTGCGTTTTTAAAGCAATTACTGTTCCTAAAGATATAATATATTTTTTTTTTTGTTGTGGCAAATTATGGTCTAGTGGATAGAGTATACCATGCATTAGGTGGAAGGCCAAGTTTCAATTTCCTTAGCCACTTTTTTTTATTATCTGCAGTTTTCTTCCTAGTGCTTGGTTCTCCATTCATGTTCTCCAATTTAATATATCTATGTTCAATAAGATCTATTCATAAAGATGGACTTCGTATTTCACAGTTATAGTATGATACTTTTGAAGAGTTTGCACAAAACTTCATTCCTAAATTTTAAAATTTTGCAACATCATCACTATGTAAGATTATGAGAATATAATGTGCAACCCAAACAATCTTAGGATTATAGAGAGAGAAGTCATAGAGAACGAGTCGAGAGATGCTCTAGAGAGAGTTGAAAGATGATGTAGAGAGAGTTTAGTGCAATCAAATAGTTACTTGACTAAAAATGTGCATGCATGTACACAAACATACAATATATATATCTATACTACTATTAAAAGTACAAAGAGATTTTTAAATTTCAGTACACTTCATTTTTTATTAAAAAAAATAGACAAATTATATAAGCACACGTTTTTTCTCTTTTTCTTTCACCTCTTTAATATATATAAAGAAAGTTACCAATTGTATTAGAATTCTTTTTTTTATTGGATTTCTCACTCTTAACAACACATTTTATTGGAAGTATGAGAATTATATTAAAATAAAATCAGATTGGTAAAAGAAAAAAAAAAGATTTTAATACATATATAAAAAAACGTAATAAAAAAATTGCCAAACAAATATACATATATATATATATATATATATATATATATATAGAGAGAGAGAGAGAGAGAGAGAGAGAGAGAAAATTACTAATTGTATTAGAATTCTTTTTTATTGTATTTCTCATACTTAACAACACATTTTATTGGCAGTATGAGAATAATATATATAAAGAAAGTTACCAATTGTATTAGAAATTTTTTTTATTGGATATCTCATTCTTAACAACACATTTTATTGGAAGTATGAGAATTATATTAAAATAAAAACATATTGGTAACAGAAAAATAAAATAAAAAGAGATTAATATATATATATATATATATATATATAAATTACCAAACAAAAATAACTTCTAATTCGATTTTCTTCTATTAAATAAACTACTAATAAATCATTTAGTTATATTAAAATTATTTTGCTAATAGGCTCCTAAAAATTATCAACTCTTAATATACTCTTAAACTCTATCAATTATCCAAAATAATGATCAAATATATAAATCATTTATAAACAACATGAATTTATACCGAGAGGAGTACAAAGGAATTGAAGAGGTCTACCATAAGGTAAATTCTATTATGCTTTATTTTTAAGTTGAATGATATTAGTTGCTCTTGATATTAGATAGTCTTTTTCGTAAATTCTTTGAAGAATATGTACTGAAGATGGTATTTTTCATTATAACAAAAAAGAAAAAGAGAGTTAGTGTTTAATGAAAGAACTTTGTTTATTATATTGCAAAAAAAAATATATATAGTGAAATCTGATGCTCAAGTCAACAATTATTTTTGTTGCTCTTTTAATTGGTATAAGATCTTAATTTTATTTTGTGATTTTTTTTTTGGTAGATTAATCGATGAGAATGGCATAGACTCAGGTTAGAGCTCTTTGGTGATTAATTATTTTTGAAGCTCTTTGTTTAATTCTCAAAGAGTTCATGTTTACCGTGGACATTTTTTGGTCATATATCCCAACATGAGAATAGACTATTGAGGACTATCCCAAATCACTTGAAAACCTTAAACACTTGAGTTTTATGTTAGTATAATATTATTTCAATTACTACAATATATGTATATATATGTGTATAGTCAAAATAGTGAAAGTTTAGAACTTTGAATAATGGATACTACTACTACCAGGAAAATAGAAAGTGGTAGTGATTTTTTTCTTGGAATTTTGGAAAAGTGGTAGTTGTTGTCTTATATACAATTTACATATTTATTTATTATGATCGCCGAAGATTACATAGTAACAAACTTAGAAAACTATCTTGCACAATACTAGTTAGGGTCATTCAACTTATTTCTGTGAGTTATTAATACTATTATTTTAGTTACTAATGGCTTGTAATATAAGTACTGAAAATATTGTCAATCATTAGTCCTTTTTTCTAATTTTTTGACTTCTTGTAATATGGTGATAATGATATATTCAATATTTATATATTTTTGATTCCAATAGATTGAAAGCCATAAAATCATAAAAGAATAAGGGATGACATCATAATATAAAAAATTATAATGCAAGATGCAGATATCCAAAATTTTTCTTTTTATTTTATTTATTTTCTGAAATAGGAATTTAAATGTTTTGCATATGTTGTAAGTACGATTTACATATGTGGGGACTAGTTTAGAGGTCCAAAGATTTTTACGAGACATTCAGCTCATTTTAAAATTTTGGGTCGTCGGGACCCGAGATAGCAGTCGAGTAAGCCTGGGAATTTGGATATATTTTTTTTTGAGAAATTTTATTTTTGGTTATAAACCAATTATAATATTTGGAGAGATGTAGAAGTGATTTCGAGTCCATAACTTCTTTCGGATTCGAAAACGGAGGACGGGAAGGTACGTTAAGTGAGTAAGGGCATTTTAGTCTTTTTATGGCATGGGGCTTATAAATATCTTTCTATGGCATGGGGTTTATAAATATCAAGGGATAGATATTTCAACCATTATTTCTCTCTCTAAACAGCCGCCCAAGCTCCTCCTTCTCTCCTCTTTGAGTTCTTCAACTTCTCTTTAGATTTAGAATGTGCTAGGGTTTGATTTGGAAGACACTGAAGAAGGAAAGTACGTTCTACGCGACAAAGACTTCGTTTACAATCAAACAAAGTCATGGTTAGACAACTTTGAGGATAGTGAAAGTGTGGGATAACTTGAAACTAAAGCTATTAAGGTAGGGTGTGTGTGTTATGTCTTCTAAATTCAAGTTTAATTTCATTTCTAGAGCATAAAATGAATATTTTTCCTATAATATATGATGTATAGAGAATTCTAGGTTGAAATCTTTGTTCTATATGGTTCTACATATGTTTTTCTTGCTACAAATGGCTAGTATATGCTTAGAGTGATATCAATTGCTTATATGTGCAATGTGGGGCATGAATTTCATATATGGGATTTTTGGAAAAAAATGATAAAAACCTAATTTGGGGGTTAAGCTTATGTATATGTGTCCTATGATTTTTGTGTGACATGCTAAAATTGAATTATGGTATGAAATGGGTGCAATGCATCAAAATTATGATTGTGAATACAAAATGTGAAATATTTTGCGTGAGTGTGAGGTGTGTCTCGAAGGTGGCTAATAGGAAAGTAGTCGAGGAACATATCCTCGGGTGTTGAAAAACTTCAAACTTGCACAAAATGGGTGGTAACCGCATGTGTTAGTATTCCGTAATAACCATGAACTTGAGATATGGAGCTTTCGTACGTATCTTTTGTGTGTGTGTGAGTGTGAACCAAATCCGAGAGAATATGTTGAGTCTTATGTGTAGCTTATATGAATTTACATAACTTGTGTGAATTTTAATCTGGTTTTGATTATGTCATATGCCACATATATGATGGAAATGAGCATTATGCATGAATTGTTTTTATATGGTTGTCAAGTTATAATTAACGTATATGTCATAACTTGAGTGAATTGAGCGTATGAGCTTGTAATTTGAATGCTAGGGAGCATGACACGTAGTTTGTCGGGCATGATTTGTGTTTTATGCATTGAACATGAAATGTGGACTTGAATGGATTGCACGACATGTTAATCTTGAGCCGTTGAAATTTCTCATGCCCCTACACTAACACTTTTAGGATATAGCAAGAAGATGGTTGATGATGCACAACCATGAGTTGGACTTCAAGTTAAAGAACTCTTCCTTTTTGGGGTGTTTTGGTTAAGACTTGTATATAGGTGTCCATGCCAGTTTGTGGCATGTGGACTAGCTTAAAAATATTGTTCTCACATTTGGATTATGGATATATAATAGAACTTTAATGTTCATTTCATGTATGGTAAGTTTTCAACTTTTGAGACTTGTATAAGAATATGTATTTTTGAAGCATGTGCAAGGAATATATGGATTTATCCTTATGAGATTCAAATGTATATTTTGGAGTATGTATATGATGGTGTATTATTTGTGGATGATTTTCATGTTGAGTAAACGATCCTAGGTTGTTAGGTTGAGATTCGGGCTCAAATGGACTATGTGTAAGGTTGCTGGAGGTTCTGTAAAGGGCATTTCGCATGTGCAAAATGACCGTTTCGCACGATCAAAATCCATTTTTCGATTGTGTGAAGTGGTTACAAAATATTATAGTTTTCGGCGTCTCTATAGGGGCAATTTCGTATATGCAAAACTCCGTTTTCGCATATGCAAAAATTGCAGAGTTTCAAAGTTTCGAAGGTCAGAAATTTTTGCATGAACTTCGATTGTGCGAAAATTTCACATGTGCGAAATTTTAATTTTGTCCGAACTTTGTTCAGGTGTATTTTCTTCGTTTTAGATCAGAATTGGGTCTGAATTTTTTTAAAATTGAGTATTTTTGAATTCTCTATCCAATGGTGTAAATTTTAGTTTCAAATTTCAATTTTATAAGAAGTTGAGTTCTGAAATTGTGTAATTTATATGGGTGGCAAGTTTGCAACTCTTGAGAAATGTATACAATATATGATTTTTGATTATGTTTGTGAAATGCATGTGCTTAGTATAGTGAATTGCAAATATATAGGTTTTGAACAAGCTCAGTGATGACTTATGGGAATTCGGGGCATGACAGTTTTGGTATTAGAGCATGTGGGTGATGATACGTGGTAAGGAATGAATTGTTCACCTCCATTTTCTATATCGATCTTGGTATTAGAAAGTAGGGGCGTGATACAAGAGGAAGCATATGCGAATTAAAAATTCTTTACTCGTAATTATATCTATCATTAATTCTACCATCTTCCAAACATCGTATCTCAAGGACAAGTAACAAAAAAAATGAATGAAGGGTCATTGAAGTCCACACTACAAATTGCTATAGCATAAACATGGGCTAGTAGTATGGATTCTTCCGAACTGCATAAAAACTTATGTCTTCATATAGGAAAAATACCCCAATAGCTCTTTTAGCCATATTGCGTGAGGGTAGTGCAATAACCCTTCCTACAACACAAGGAAGAGTAAGTTATCTAGATACATCAATATCTTTTATATTTTATATTTTTTTGATAATTGATAGTACAAAGTATATACCTATATTAAATATTTTATCTATTCATAAAATATTTTTAATTATTTGTACTACTATTAAAAGTACATAGAGTTTCTATTTTTTTTAATTTTCATAATGCTCTTTTAATTTTTATAATATTATTGATTAAATGTACATAGAGTTCCCATACATTTTTATATTTTTCATGATATTATTTAAATAGAAATGATATTAAACCCAAACTTCAACCCTTTCTACCTAATCAATTTTGGCAACATTACAGAAAACAAATGAATGGGAATGCAATTCAAAAAAATCATAAATCAAGTCAATGCATTATTTTGGTTGCATTACGAAAAACAAATAAATTTGTGCTATAAGAGGAGCAACTTAAAAAACCTAACATTGGTTCCATGAATTAAATAAAAGAAAAATATTTATCTTCAACGACATTTTTGAATGGATTTGGTAGTTTGATTTTTTCTTTAGAATTTTTTTTTTATTTTTCTAATTTGCTTGTATAAATTTTTTTGGGTGTGCATAAGGAATGCAATATGTTTGTTGGCAAGTAAGACCCATGAGTAATGAAAATTGTAATTTATTTTCATTGCTTACAAAGAAATGATTCAATAAATTGTAATTTATTTTCATTGCTTATAAAGAAATGATTTAATATCAGGAGTATATTTGTCTTCCCATTTTTTTTTAATTTGCGCTATTACTTCAAAGTTAAAATCTGTAACTACACGTAGCAATGATTGTCAAGTCTACATCATATCCCAAGATGTAATAAAGGATTTATGTCACCACAAACAGAGACTAAAGTAAGTGTTAGTTGATGTTTAATTGATATATTTATGTACTAAATTTATCAATTTAAGCTATTTTTTATTTATTGGTGCAAATATAAATTTAAACTATATATTTAAAATTTATTTATTTTTTTGATTTGATAGCCCTTAACATTGTAATGTTATATGTATTTCTTTTTTAGTGTTTTATTCAAAACTTGATCATTTTAATCAATTACGTCTCATGTTTGCCTTTTGTTTCAATTTAATATTTTTCTTTTGATTTTAGATTTTCACTATTGAAAACAATGTGTAGAAATTTTGGCCTTTAATTAATAAAAATAAATTAACAATGGAGAAACTTTCCCGAACTTTAGTTTAAGAAAAATCACTTTATAATTGTTTTTATTTTTCAATTCAAATGGGTAAATATTCTTTTAACCATGTTGAGGATGTTTGACTCATAATAATTTTATTCATCAAAATTTTGTTTTAGTCCTTGATGTGATACTCTAAAATTGTTATAAATATGCAAAAAAAAATTAATTAAAGTTTCAAGTTGACATTTAACCACGTGCATGGCACATGTCTTTTTTACTAATATATATATATATATATATATATATATATATATATATATGTATTAGTGGCATTTTGGTCACAACAAATTGGTATTTTGGAGTTTTCAATAGTTCTTAATGTGAGAAATGAACTTTTCTAACTGTTATACACAAATTTTGTGTCCGAAAATCTATGAACAAAAATGAGTAACAAATAATTAATTTTATTAATTTCAGAAAAAAAAAGAGTACAATCTTCTGTGGTCAATTATTTTACAACAAAGAATCCTCCTCTGATTCAATCTCACTGATGTTTGGTGCAATAGCTTTACAAGTTTGTTTTTGAACTGATTGTGACAAATTTTCTTCAAATCTTCAAGATTGAGGAAGCCTTGACTAGATTTCTGATCGAGGGCTAATGAAGATTTATTTCGAACGGTGGATTGAAGGTCTTCGATGAAGAACGACACTTGTGTGGCATGCTTGTTGTTCTTCGTCTTCAGATTTTTCAAGGTTTTAAGGTATTTGAAGTAGAACAACACTTGCGTGGCATGCTCGATGTTCTTCGTTGAGGCTCGACAGAGCTTAAGCGTTATCTTGATCTCTCTACTGCATATCCCCCATGAATCTCCCTGTTTGCATATCCCCATGAATGTGTAGGGTGCCTTGTATTTATAGGCCAAATAGTGAGGTGTTTAATTTAGTAACTCCTCAATAATTGTGGCAACTTTCATGAATAAAGGGATTTTGCTCCTTTTATATAAAAATAAATTTAAATTTGAATTTGAATTGTTACACTTTTTTTTAAAGGATTGAACCTTCAAGATTTTGATGCATGTCCATCGATGGGACCCACAATCATGAAATTTAATTGACCAGAAGTATTTGACTTTTTGACTGATTGACCGGTGATTAGACCATCACAAAATTTACGTGTCACATACAGACATATACATATTATGTTTTAGTGGTATTTTGCTTGCAACAAATTGGTATTTTTGAATTTTTAATATTTTTTGATGTGAAAAATGATCAAGACTATTTTTTAACAGTCAATAAATAAAGAAAGTCACTTTAGGTATTACATAAAATTTTAGGCAGTTATATATGCGAAATATTTTATTTTGAGCTTTTAGTATTTCTTGACTTGAGAAGTGATCACGACTCTTTTTTATTTCGAAGAAAGTCACTTTAGAATATTACATACAGTTTATATAAATATAAATATAAAAATATATATATATTTTATCCATTTTTTTTTATTTTGCAGTACTTAAAGTTGTAATGTAACACGTATGGCGTGCACCTTTTGTGTTGGGTAACCAATACTAAATAGGGACTGAAATCGTCTCCAGTTTGACGGTAGCCATTTTGTCTCCATTGTGCCAAAAATGTTGACGTTTTGAAAAAATTGTGGATGTGAATGAGCCACGTCTCTCTATCATCCATAATTTGACAAGTGTCCATGCATAGTAACTAAATATTTACTGAGATGTATTTTTAGTCTAAATACCATATAGGACACTTATTTATACAAAATATCATATACAGTTGACATGCAAAATACAAAATTGTCGTACGAAAATTTTCAAAATTACAAACTCTACATCTACATGTACAACAATACCATCATACGTACAAACGAATCGATCAAAACCCAATATACCGTCACAACCATCTGTGAACCCTCTTCTCTCTCGCGCGCTCTCTTTTTTACTCTGAAGCCTAGATCACTGTAAACCCTCATCTCTCTCTAAGCCTTAGCTCACTAGACAAGTTTGGAAAGGACGTCAATGCCTGCTTTAAGACATTCCATTGTGGATCGGCTATTGCTTCTTCCTCTGTAGGTAAGTCATTAGAAATTTCATGAAAAACACACATTTATATATGTATATGTATAAAGTAGTATATACATTTATTTGTAGTTTGTGGAACAATTATTCTAGTCGATTCGTTGTTGTGACAAATTTTATTATGAAACTTTGGAAAAAAATTCATTAATTATACAATACTGAAACTCTCGAAAAAAAAATTGCCAAAAATATTTTCATTGGAAACAAATGAATATCTTCTGATTATGGAATAAGTTACACCAATTGATTGAATTTGATCATGATTGGTCTTTGGTATATCTCAATTAAGATGTTATTTTTGATTGGGTAAGAATGAATTTTTGTGGTTGTCAATGTTTTTATTGATAGTTTTTTGGGTGTATGTTTAAAATTTGTTCAATTACTTATAGATGGTTGGTCCTTTTTGGATATTAAAAATGATAATTTGTTGGCATGAGCAAGGTCCATTAGCGTTGTTATACCAATAATAATCTTTAGCATGTAATAGAGTGAATCTCATTTCACCATTTGCATGGAAGAATGGTTAAAAGCTCTCTGTTCCACCTCCTTGGTGTTGAGTTGGTTATGTGAATCTCATTTCACTATTTGTGATGTTGTAGACTTTTTTTTAGCTTCATGTTCATAGAGATTGTGTGATTATTAGTTTTGGCACTTTGCAACAACTGACCCCATTCTGAAGACCCTCTATGTAAATTATGCCAAATGATTTTCTTCTCTTTTTTATTTTTATATATAATAAGTTAGATATCATTAGGTTTTACAGAGAAATTTAATGTGATGCCTAAAGATTATGATAGTCTTATTCTCGTTAGAGATGAATCAATCAGTATAGTTAGGATTCATGATTAGGTAGGTTAGTTTATTTTATTTGGAATTTTTGACAAAATCTTTTCTTGAGCATTGTGAACTGGACTTCTAATTTGCATTAAAGTTCTATTGTGAAAGATTTGAACAAATATGCAATTATGAACCTGCTGAAACTAATT
This sequence comes from Cornus controversa, assembly GCA_026545225.1. NCBI lineage: Eukaryota > Viridiplantae > Streptophyta > Magnoliopsida > Cornales > Cornaceae > Cornus > Cornus controversa. The sequence continues at coordinate 62,506,464 of CM048846.1, read as the reverse complement.
CACACTTGCAAAAGACTTCGTGATCAGTAAAAAATTAGCAAGAATGTTGGGACGATTGTTTTTTGAAATGGAACTGCCTGCAAACTTCAAAGGCTTTCTGTTCCTGGATGAAACTGTTGAACCATTTTAACTAGCAGCATGACTTGTGATGAATGGAATATAAAAAAGATCAAATGTTGGATTATATATGTTGCTTAAAAATTTCAAAAATTGACCTAACACATGATAATAAAATAAATCTGTCAAACACCCTACTTTTATAACCACCATTATTTATTTTTCTGTAGTTGCATGGGGACAAGGTTGCAGTTGACACTATCCCTAGTTGTTCTATTCATGTGGTATCTCTTGCTCCTCCCTTAGGGAAAGTGCAAGGTAGGGAGAGGACTACCCATTGTTGTGTAGCACACATTTTTCTTCGGTAAATGTTATGTAGTCCACACTGTTGGACCAAGAAAAAAAGAAGAAGAAATAAATAAATAGCATTTGATACATATAGTGGTTTAAAATTTTGATCCAGTCTGAAATTGTGAACACATTGGAATTTGAATTATTATTAGGAATGTCTTATAATTATTTTTTTATTTTGATCTTTCAAATCTATTGTATAAATAATGAAAGTGAAAAGTTCCTAAAATAGATTTTTCTCCAATATAAGCAGGGTATGAGATTTTGTTTCCCATGATGTGTTTATTTATATTTTCTGTGGCACAGATTACGGAGTCAACTGATTTCAGTGAGCTAGCAGAAAAGAAACCAGGGCTCTCATTAGGGAAACTAGTTGTGAAACCTGATATGTTGTTTGGGAAGCGTGGGAAGAGCGGTCTGGTTGTCTTAAATCTAGATTTGGTTCAAGTTGCTGGTTTTGTGAAAGAGAGACTTGGCAAAGAGTTGATTGGAAATGTAATACCCCGCTCCAACACATGGTATGATATTGTCCGCTTTGGGCCTGAGCCCGCACGGTTTTGCTTTTGGGTTTACCCCAAAAGGCCTCATACCATTTGAAGAGAACATACTACATATAAGCACATCCCCTTTTCCACACCCAGGCGATGTGGGATTGAGCACCTTGTACCCTGTCAGTGTGGTAGCTCAGCCCAGTGTCTGTCTATGCACCCGCCCACTCACACCCGTCCACAAGGGTTACTACAATCCACCCCCCTACGAGGCCCGACGCCCTCGTCGGCACACTTACTTCCGGCTGGGTTTAGGCTCTGATACCAACTGTAATACCCCGCTCCAACACATGGTATGATATTGTCCGCTTTGGGCCTGAGCCCGCACGGTTTTGCTTTTGGGTTTACCCCAAAAGGCCTCATACCATTTGAAGAGAACATACTACATATAAGCACATCCCCTTTTCCACACCCAGGCGATGTGGGATTGAGCACCTTGTACCCTGTCAGTGTGGTAGCTCAGCCCAGTGTCTGTCTATGCACCCGCCCACTCACACCCGTCCACAAGGGTTACTACAGGAAATTTCTATCATATCACTCATCTTAGTGTTTCAGCAAATTTGGATATAAATTTTTTTCATATGTTCTGCATGTTGAATCTCCTTTGAGAGAATTGGAATATTTTGCTTATGTTCTTGTCTTTGGGTTGACAAGTAGAGATGGGGGGATGCAAAGGACCTATAACAACATTCATTGTAGAACCCTTTATCCCACACAATGAAGAGTTTTATCTTAATATTGTTTCAGATCGGCTTACAAAATCACATATTGTTCTTTGAATATCTTCATCTATGAGGATCTTATTGGATTTTTGAAGTAATTATTATTTTGCAGACAAGTGCGGCTTTGAAATTCACAATTTTGAACTCGAAGGGACGAATTTGGACCATGGTAGCTATAACGACCCGGATTAATTTTGACCAATTCTGGACGATTTTGGACCGGATTGAATTTTTTCAAATTAATTAAATTTCGAAAGGGTGTGGATATATATGTTTCCATATAAGTGGAAGGTGTATGTGTGTGTGTGTATATATATATATATATAGTACATATATTTATATTTAATTATAAATATATGGTGGTGCATGTGTATGATAAATACATGTATGTGGGGGTATATGGTATTATATGTGTATATGTACTTACCTTTATACACATGTGGGTGAAGTTTATGTGTATATATGTATAATATACATATAAATGTGTTGGTGTGGATGAGAAATGTTGGCAAAAAGGAGTGGACCTCATTTTATGAGCATTAAATTCAAAATAAAGGAGACCATGAGTGGTCAGCCGAAAGAGGAGAAAAAGAGAAAAGAAAAAGAAAAGAGAAGAAAAAGAGAAAGAGAAAAGAAAGAAGAGAGAAGGGAAAGTTAGAGAGAGAGAGAGACACCCGTGATTTCTAGAGAGAGAAAGAAATCGAAGGATAAAAAGGGGGGACTGGTTCCGATGGCTCTAGTAGCGGCGGTGGAGGTCCTTTCCGGCAGGGGATCCCAATGGTTGGAGCTGAAGTTGTGACATCGGGTGGTTTCTGGCAAGGGGTCTTGGCTCACGGTGTTAGGCTAGTGGTGAGGAGTTGGGTTCTCACAGTTGGGTCTTCACTTGGTGTGCTCAGCTGTGTTGGACAGCCATGTCTTTTGGCCGTGGCTGATGGTGGCTCGCCGCTAGGGAGAGGGAGGACGGCACGGCAGTAGCTCAGGGAGGTCCAGCTAGTGCTCGGACCATGTTGGGTCTGTTTCGGTGAGCTCCGACAGTAAACCACGGTGGTGATGGTGGGCCTGTTCGCGACTGTTTGGACAGCTTGTTTTGGTGGTTACGGATGGCTCCGGCTAGTTTCAGTTGGTTGTTTGGGTGAGAGGGGTTCTCAACTTGGTTAGTGGACCTTACACGATGGCTGATCGTGGTGGTGTGGTCCGCGGCTTGGGTTGGCTGAAGTTGGTGGTGTGGTTGAGGGTGCTTGGCTGGGCCTTCTTGGTCTTGGCTGTTGTAGTCGATACACATGGCTTTGAGGCAGCTAGTGGTGGCAATCGACTGAGTAGTGTGGTGGCGGTGTGGTGGCTGAGAGTGGCCTGTTTGGGTTGTGATACGGCCGGGCAGTGGCCATCTTGGGCTGTTTGGCAAGCAAAGTGATATATATATATATATATGATGATGATGATGGCTAATGTGTTTGGGCCTAGATTTTTAAATTAAAAATGGGCTTTTAAATTAAAAATGGGCTTAACATTTGGGTTTGATTTCTAATGGATTTAGAATGGGGCTGAATTTGACTACTTGAATTTGATCTATAAGCATGGAAATAAAAAGGGGAAGGAAATGGTTCAAAGGATTGTTGTGTGGGCTTTGACACGGGACTGGACCGGACATGGAGATGGACCGCTTTGCGGGCGCAAGCACAATAAAAGCGAGACCTAAGGCAAGTTGATTCTTATCTCTATCTCCTACGTATATATTTTAATTATGTCATTAATTTTATGTATGTTCCTTAATTGTTCATATGTGGTATTTATATATATATAGGTGCTTATATATATAAATGTGGTTATGGTATGCATATGTATACGTAGGATGTGAGTAAATATATATATACATATATATATATATATATATATATATATATATATATATATATATATATTTGGGATATGAAAGCATGTTAGATTTAAGTGCTTATGTACATTGCGATATGTATATGTGTAGATTGAGCCCATGTGAAGCATGATAATTAATGCATGTTTAGCGATATGTTGTTTCGTATGCATAGGTGAATTTTTTGCATTGGTTATATATATATATATATGTGATTATATATTGAGGTGGTAGTGAAAATACATACTAAATATGATTATAGTATTGGTGAGCATTTAAAAAGCATGATTATGATATGCTAAGTGTTATATATACCCATATATGCCGGAATAAATATTTATGTGGTTATATATTTTGACTTGAATACATGTTAAATACTTGTAGTAAATGTTTACTGTGAATAAGTGCATGATTATATTTATGTTGGTATAGGTGCATATTGACTTATATGCTAGATTTGACACATATGTGATTAGATGTGGGATTATTGTATTGTTATACACATGGAGTTACATGTTTTAGCATGTGGGTTAAATGACTTATGATGCACTTGAAATTGTATGTGTTGCCATACTTGAAACTGATGTGATTGGTTGTTGATTTTGGGAATAGGTCGAAAATGAAAAAGGGCTTCGAGCCCGAAACTTGGCCAATGGGGTTTTGTCTAGACCGGGTTAGTAGCCCGAGAAGTAGAATATTTGGATTTTGTCTAGACCCTCGGGTTTTAGTCCGTGAAGTAAAATATTTGAGTTTTGTCTAGACTTTCGAGTCTTAGCCCGTAAAGTAGCATATTTGGAAAAATTGCTCAAAAAGCTTTTGACCCGCGACCTACGACTACTCCCACCCTCGTGTGATTTCGAAACTTACGTGGTTTGGTGTTTAAGTGTTATAGTTGAATTGCGATATTCTTGTTGAGATTGTGTGGCCTTCTTCTTAAAATTGAGAAAATGTTGTAGCATGCTGAATGTGAGTTTTTAAAAGTCATGTTAATCGAATTTGTTATATGTGCTAGAATTGCCATAGGTATCGTTGATTCGTGTATGCTAGGTTGAGCATGATTTAAATATTGTGATATATTTAAATGTGTATGTTTTTAAGAATATGTGAGGATCGACTTGCTGTAGCAGTGATAGTATGGTTCGGCATACCTTGTTGGGCTTTTAAGCTCACCCCCTTCCAGGTTTTATAGGTATTGTTGATGACACAGAGTCAGTTGGGGACTGATAGTATTGGTTGCAGAGGTAGTGATTAGATTCCTTATAGTCTGATTCATATCCATGATATTAGATAAATGTTGTACATTTGGATTAAATATATTGGACTTTTATGTTAGACATTTTATTTGATGTATGTATATGAGACGGACATTCAAGGACTGAGATATATTTTTTCGATTGTATTATGCATGTTATAGGAATGTTGGGGGGACACGTGCCCAGAAGTGTCTATTTTGAATTTAAGATATAAATGTTGGGGGGACACGTGCCCAAAAGTGTCCATTATGAAATTATAGAAGTGAATGATGGGGGGACACGTGCCCATAAGTGTCCATTTTGAATTTAAGGTATGAATGACATATCAGGTTCTGATTTATTCAAATGGGTGATGCCCAATTTTCTTGAAAATAATAAGAAATTGAGATTGTATGATCAGGTGATAGTTATATCGTGAGGGTGATCTCACGGAGTCACAGCTCGATTTTCGGGCCTCGGGAATCAGGGCGTGACAGTAGCAGGAGGAGGTGTTAGGGTAATCTATATAGATACAATGTGGTTCTTGCCTTTTAAACACGAGGTTTCTGTGGACTTAGAACCCTATTGCTTTTCTTCTCTCTCTTCTCCATCATGGCTTTGGCTTCCTAGATGCTAATAAATTCTGCTTGTTCAGGTTGGAGATCTTGGCTATGCTTCTGAACTTGAAAACTATGCTGAATATAGTGGAGCACCCAATGAAGAGGAGGTCTTGTAGTATGCCAGTGTTGTAATTGATGTAAGTACTACTCTTAACACCCAACTTGTCATCACATTAAAATGACACTTTTTTTTTTGGCATGTATAAAGAAGATGACACCATTATGTTTACTACTTAATTATAAAATTATGCCAAATTAATTTTAAGTTTCCTTCATTATACTCATCCTTAACAATTATTAAATGATCACTCATACCCCTCAGCTTTTGGTATATTTTTCCTCGTTACTTTACAAATACTCTCTGAATTCTTTATAGTGTGCAACTTTAGATCCAGATGGTCGTAAAAGAGCCCTTGTAATAAGAGGCGGGATTGCCAACTTTACTGATCTTACCGCTACATTTAGTGGCATAATTAGAGCATTGAAGTAGAAGGTGAGCTCATATCTATTTGGCTATATTCTTATTCTCAACTCCATCATTTTGCTATAAGTAAGCAATTTTGCTTAATTTTGTTGTTCTACAAACAAGAATCGAAGCTTAAAGCTGCAAGAATGCACATATATGTAAGGAGGAGGCCTAAATTACCAAAGAGGTCTCGCGAAAATGTGGACACTTGGGGAGGAGATTGGCATTCCTATTGAGGTACTAATAAATACCTAAAAAGCTAGGTTTTAAACAACCCTTTACATCTTGAAATACCCCCCAGAAAATTTCGTGCATGAGGTGGCCAGTCTCATACACAAAACCTGAGGAATATTAACCACTGATAGCAACAAGCATAGATGCAAAAGAAAGAAATAGAATAATTGCTAAAAGCTGAACAGAAATCCCATTGAACTGAAATAATTGATAAATAAATAAATATATTCTGGTAATACAATTTGGAAGTCCCGTAACCCAAGGACCCCTTAACCAGAAAGAACAAAAGTTTTTAAATTCTAAAATTAATACCAACAATCAAAGTCTCAAAAGTTCATAGTATGACTCTTGAAGAAGACAAGTTCCTATCCTGTAACAGATGAGATGAGACGTCTGCTACAACCAAACCCTAAAACTCTATCCTCGCGGTGGAACCTGTCTGAAACCTGAAATATCAACACAGTGGGTTAAACCCACGAGCAAGTTCTATCTACTACATCCCAATCAGAGAACCAATATACATACCCTCAGTATAAGGGACACAAAATAAGTCTATAGATTTAACATATAAGTTATTCTTTTACCCAGTTTCGTGTTTCCAAAACAACAGGTCAATATTTATAATATTCCACCCAAACCCTTATTATGCAAACGTGAACACATTCCTTACGTTCAGCAGAAATAAACATAATATAAAATAATATCAAGTTTAAGCAATCCTAACATGCCATCATTTAATCTTTTGATACCTTACTAGGTATAGATATATACATACTAGTCATTTCCTATTTAGCTCATGTTTTCAGAAGTAAAATCATCTTATACATTGTTCCAACACACCCTTATCATCCAACAATGAACATATTCTTTAAGTTCAAAATAAAGAAAACATGTGCATACACATATAGATACCTTATTAGATATGGGCGATCCTGACACGCCAAATAAAATGTATAGATACCTTATTAGGTATGGGCGATCCTAACACGCCGGGCAATCCTGACATGCCAAATAAAATGCATAGATACCTTATTAGGTATGGGCGATCCTGACACGCCGGGCAATCCTTACATGCCAAATAAAATACATAGATACCTTATTAGGTATGGGCGATCCTGACACGCCGGGCAATCCTTACATGCCAAAATAAAATGCATAGATACATTCCAATATGCAATATAAAATAACAAGGTGCATTATGATTTAAATTTGCACAACCGTTATTTCAAATCATCCAACATGAAATTATCATCATAAGACAAATCGTTCACAAGTAGACTATAATCAAGTATTTGATGGGCATTTATATCCTTAAAGGAAAATATATTCAAATAAACCAAATAACCCAAGCATCCATTATAGAAGCAATTTCTCAACTCAACCTCCAATGCACTCAATTCTACGAGGGAGTCTAAACATAACTTTTATCTAGGTTTCTGGGCCTATTCCACTTCTCAGAACCCTACTAAATCATTCTGGAATTTTTAAAAAAAAATTCAAATATTTTCAACAAATAAAAGAAGGTGGAAACCCAACTTTTAGACACTTTAAAAATTAATTGAATACCAAGAGAAGCTCATTTTGAGATGAAAATTTAAACCCAAGTTTATCTAACCTCCAGAAAGTTACAGCAAAAATTTGGGAATTTTGGAATTATAAAAGTATTTTCCAAAATTACAGAAAGTGAAAAATCCAACTTTTAGACACTTTAAAAATCAATTGAACAGCAAGGAAAGATTATTTTGAGTCGAAAATTTAAACCCAAGTGTATTTATCCTCAAGAGAATTACAGTAAAAATTTGGGAATTTTCGGAATTATAAAAGTATTTTCTAAAATTACAGAAAGTGAAAAATCCAACTTTTAGACACTTTAAAAATCAATTGAACATCAAGGAAAGATCATTTTGAGTTGAAACTTTAAACCCAAGTGTATTTATCCTCAAGAGAATTACAGTAAAAATTTGGGAATTTTTGGAATTATAAAAGTATTTTCTAAAATTACAGAAAGTGAAAAATCCAACTTTTAGACACTTTAAAAATCAATTGAACATCAAGGAAAGATCATTTTGAGTTGAAACTTTAAACCCAAGTGTATTTAGCCTCCAGAGAGCTACGATAAAATTTTCGGAATTTTTGGAAATTTATAACTATTTTCTAAAATTAAAGAGGCTGAAAAATCCAGTTTTTAGACACTTTAAAAATTAATTTAAAGACAATGGTAAAACATTTTGCTATGAAATTTAAACTCCAAGCCCCTTAAGCTCCCAGGAAGTTGACATAAAATTTTTGGAATTTTTAGAATTATAAAAGTATTTTTAAAAAATGAGTTTATGAAACTTTCAAGATTTTCCAAAGATTAAAAATAAATAAATCAAACAACCCTATGTAGTCCAAGACCCAGTACATGGATCAGCCGCTTACATGTGATGCGTTTGCCAAAAATATAAATAAAACATATGAATTGCAAAGATTGATCAGCCGCATAGGTATATATAATGTACATGTGATGTATTTGCCATAAAAATATATATAAATCAAACATATGTATTCCAAGATTCAATAGCTTGATCAGCTGCATATATATATAATGCACATGTGATGTGTTTGCCAACAAAAAATATAAATCAAACTCCAAGACCCGTAGATGGATCAGCCGCATATACAAAATGTGTTTGGCAAGAATACAAACCAACTATATTTACTGCAAGACCCATTGATCAGCCGCATATGTGTAATGTGTTTGCCATAAAAATAAATATATAAATCAAACATATACATGTAATTAAATTATATAAATTTTCAACAAGAACAATCATGGACTCAAAACATAGACTATGCATACAGATTCAAAGGGGAAGAGAAGAATCAAACTTGCCTTTTCCTGACGAATCAACTTGTTTACCCGATCGTCACTCCCTTCTCTCTTTCGTTTACTCTCTCTTAGTTCTGTGTGTAAAACAACGGCAAACCCTAATTTCTTCTTTTTCCTTTTTGTCTTAATTATTATTCTATTATTGATTTTCTTAAAACTAAATAAAATCAAAATAATAATAATAATAATAGAAATGATAATATAAATATAACCCTAGGCCCATCATTTTTAAACATAACCTTAGCCCACTCATTCTAGCCCAAATTCCTCCCTAACCCAAACCAAAACATTTAAATAAAATAACACACAATTAATGACAATTCACATAAAATAATAAAAATATAAACAGAGACATTTAAATGAAATGAATTGAATCTATAAAACCTAAGCAATCCACATAAAATGATAAGATGCATATATAAAAGACAAGCAACTCACCTACCATGATAATTTATATAAAAGAAAACATTTCACATGAATTAATAATAATAAAAATAAAATAATAATAATAATAATATAAAGCAATTCAAATTTCCTTAAAATAATTGACATCCAAATTTCCGGGGTATTACACATCTGTTGTAGAAAATCTCCTCATTATTTTAGCACTGAAAGAACTCTGAAATTCATTGTTTATATGTTCTCTTGGAGGTTTATGGAACTGAGGAGACAAAGACCAGCATATGCAAGCAGGCGATTGAGTGTATTACCGCAGCTGCATAAATTATCGACTCTCTATATCAATCTACTTTCTTTATTGTAGCCCAAAAATGCATTGTATTTTTCACTTTATTATAAATGGGACATTCATAATTTCCCTGGACATCCATTTTCACTTTATATTTGTTAGTAGGTCACTCATGGATCTAATGGAATATTGGTTTTTTCACAATCAATTGGTGAAGGGACTACAAAGTGCTTGTGTTGTACTACTTTGCTTTTTGTTTTAAATGCAATAAATTATTAGCAAGAACCCAAAATTATACCCACAAGAACCCAAATTATATACCTTATCTTTAATGCTTAGGATAATCCAACCAGAGAAACAGACTTCTATGGATGTTTAAAAAATAATAATCTTCCACTGCCAGAAGTTTTTTGATTTTCATAACTTCTATGCCCAAATTAAATAAATATTATCACAATAGAAAAAGAAACTTTTTTATAGAAAATTAAAGTGTAATGATATTAACTTCCAAATATATATACACGTGTGTGTGTGTGTGATGATATTTTGGTAAGATGACCAAGGAAACAAAAATCAAATTTTATTGTTCTTTTTTAGTACCTTTAGTTCTTAGGTTGTATGCCTTTGGATTGTTGGAACTTGCTCTTCTTATTATGTTCTTTGGGATTTATTTTTCAGATTTCCTTGTACATATCTTTTCTAGGGAGTATTGGATTTTGGACATTTAGTGTAGGCTTGTAAATGCCATTGTCATCTAGTACCTACTTATCCACACACACACACACACACACACACATATATATATATATGTATTACATATATTTCATGCCTTCGCTTCTTATAACACAATGATGTATGTTGAAGCCTAATTATATGTGCAATCAATTTAATTATACTTCACAGGATAGCAATTCAATAAAGTCGTTGGCATTGATGGCATAACAAAGGGTTAAGGGAAGAAAAAAAAAAGAATGAATTACTAGTAGTTGACAAGGAAATACTCCATAAAATGAATTAATTCAGTCATTGATACTTGATGTGAGAAATTAGAATTTGTAATCCAATGAAATTGAATGTTAGACTTTAATTAGTCTTTGACACTTAATATAAAAAATTATAATTTTTCGTCAAATAAAATGGGATGTTAGCTCTTTGACACTTGATATGAGAAATTAGGATTTGAAGTCAAATAAAATAGGATGTTAGTGTTAACTTAGTCTTACACTTGATATGAGAATTTGGAATTTGTAGTAAAATAAAATGGGACGTTAGCTTTAACTCAGTCATTAACACTTGATATGAGAAATTTGAATTTGTAATGAAATAAAATGGGATATTAGCCTTAACTTAGTCTCACACTTGATATGAGAAATTGAGATTTGTAGTCAAATAAAATGAAATGTTAGTCTTAACTCAGTCATTGATACTTGATATGATAAATTGAGATTTGTACTGAAATAATATGGGATGTTATGATAAATTAAAATTTGTAGTGAAATAAAATGAGATATTAACCTTAACTCAATCATTGACACTTGATATGAGAAATTGAGATTTGTAGTGAACTAAAATAGGATGTTAGCCTTAACTCAGTCCTTGACACTTGATATGAGAAATTTAGATTTGTAGTGAAATAAAATGTAATGTTCGCCTTAACTTGGTCTTTGACACTTGATATGATAAATTGGGATTTATAGTGAAATAAAATGGGATGTTAGCCTTAACTCAGTCCTTGACACTTGATATGAAAAATTAGGATTTGTAGTGAAATAAAATGGGATGTTAGCCTTAACTCAGTCCTTGACACTTGATATGATAAATTGGGATTTATAGTGAAATAAAAGGGAATGTTAGCCTTAACTCAGTCATTGACACTTGATATGAGAAATTGAGATTTGTAATGAAATAAAATGGGATGTTAGCCTTAACTTAGTCCTTGACACTTGATATGAGAAATTTGGATTTGTAATGAAATAAAATAGAATGTTCGTTTTAACTTGGTCCTTGACACTTGATATGATAAATTGAGATTTATAGTATGTTAGCCTTAACTCAATTCTTGACACTTAAAATGGGATGTTAGCCTTAACTCAGTCTTTGACACTTGATATGAAAAATCGGAATTTATAGTGAAATAAAATAGGATGTTAGCCTTAACTCAGTCCTTGACATTTAAAATGACATGTTATCTTTAACTCAGTCTTTGACACTTGATATAAAAAAATGGGATTTGTAGTGAAATAAAATGGGATGTTAGCCTTAACTCAGTCTCACATTTGATATGACAAATTGGGATTTGTAGTGAAATAAAATGAGATGTTAGCCTTAACTCAGTCCTTGACATTTGATATGAGAAATTAGGATTTATAATGAAATAAAATATGTTTTTATCAAACTTTTGCAACCACTTCTGCGCCGCGTAAGTCACAATTAGAACTATATAGGAAAAATAATATGCAATGTTCATTTAACTTAATTTAGTAACTACAAATTTCAATTTGAGAATGTTGGCACCATATTAGAAGCATTGATAATGACGTGCTTTCCTAATTCATCTAACTCCAAAAACAACTTGCCTTTGATTCATGAGAACTAATCCAAGGTTGAAACTTGAGGGGGAGACGGTAACAGGATTTCTCGTTATCCCATTACTTAATAAGGCAAAAGTGGTCTAGTAATTGTTACCTTACCCTGACATCTTTTCTTTGACTTCAGATGGGGAGCATTGATCTTGAATGATGGGACGGAACTTCGCTTTGCTCTTGCTCACTCATAGCAATGTCGTTGTGACTTTGTCTTTATACTAGAATGATTTAAGAACGAGGAGAGCCAAGGCAGGGCTAGCTTCCAGAGATAATCCGTTAGATAGTGAATATGAAAACCAGATTGATTGTCCATGTAGAGAAGTTTTTTTGCCTGTAAGAGCGCTTCTGATAGAGAAAAATCCTAGATCCAATGTTCAAGGAAATATGATTACTAACCTAATGGCTTATTAAAGTAAGAAATCAACCCATCTGCAACATCTTATTAAAGCAGGAGATCTGCCCATCTACAAAATGGCAGATATAACTAAGCAATTTGGAATAGCACATTGAACTAAATTAGTTGACTCAAAAGTCAAAAGAGAAAAAATTGTGTTTTTTTATTAAGCATTAAATTGTCTCAACTGAACATCCCATTTTATTACATTGAAAATCATATTCTATCAAATTACATGTCAATGCATAAGTAAAATAACATCCCATGTGTCAAAATACATATCCACCATTGACACATATAGAAGCATTGCTAGTTACATATAGATTACTTCTCAATACAATTTCTTTCAAATTCATTAAAATTTCAGGTAGTTCACATCCTGATCAACACAATCACCAATTACCAGATTCTCCACTCTTTCCTCAAATGACCTCACCAATTGCTAGATTCTCCACTCTTTCCTCAAATGACCTCACATGATTCCATTTAGTTGCAGACCTCTTCTACCCTTCAATGATGGGACAACTCATGTGCAAGCTCAATGGGTTGGTGGTTGCATCAATATGAAGGCTAAAGAACAGCAAAACATCACCCTTATTAGGGTTCACTACAATTAGAAAATTACACAATAAAAATTTGGATGAAATATACAGTGAATCCTAATCTCAATGCCTATAATTACTTCATCATTCAAAGATGAAACACAGGACATAAAGTGAGTTGTCACATTTTGATAATTAATAGCTTCTCAAAATTGTTTCATAACTAAGGTGATCCATTTCAATTGAAAACTATCCCATGGAATATATTAAACATTCAAAATATAGATAGTTGCCAACTTTTGGTTAATTCTATGCACATCACTAAAGGCCAGACAAGAACACCCCATTATACCTCTCTGAACTTCATACAAGAAAAGAGCTACAAAAGGATTAGAGTAGTCGTTTAAAGTTACAATGTAGCTCACAGAATTAGTATAAAAAACAAAAAAGAAAAAGAACATGAAGCAAGTATCAGCCTTAGTCATGGCAACTGATAGGTCTCTTCATGGCATCAAGGTCTAGCATAATAGCGTGTGGTAGAATACATTCTATCCAAAAGTTGCTTAAACACGTAACTATTGCAAGTGCAACATTTAATGTACAAACTCACAACTAAAGTTGCAGTACTTAGTCGTTGTTGGGCTATTGTATGCCGTTTTTGGATTGTTGTAACAAAACTCACAATCAAACAAAATCAAAAAAACAAAAAAGAAGAGGAACGTCAGAATAAAACTCATAATTAGTATAAAAAAACTAGCAGCAAATAGAATTATCTGAGCATAAGCACATTCAAAAAAGAGATGATTTAAAAAGTTCATGTCATCTTTGAGAAATACCTGGTTCAAAAGTTCATGTCATCTTTCAAAAATACTTGGTTCATTCATAAATCATGAAACTAAATTCTGGATGAGGATAGGAAAAAATTAAAGAAATCAAATTAAAGATTATTCAACTCATAATCGGGAAAAAAATCCTTTGGGAAGTGATAACCATACAATTAATGTACACACATACCGTGACACAGATCAGTAGAATCGTAGAACTTGGTTCAGGTTGAAGTGATAGCCATACAATTAATGGACTGTGTTTGGTGATTTAAAATCATAAATAATTGGACCAGAGTATACATTTTCTTTAAATTCATTGAATGTGAGTTTATTAATAAATTATTTAGCCCCTATTTGGACCTCTTTTGAATTCAAATAGCATGTTCAAAATGTACATAACGGTTCAGAATATGAATTATATATAAAAAAATCTCCTCCATCGTTTTTATATGGGTATAATTATTTCAAATGAATTCATTCAAAATGATGAACTTTACCCTGAAATACCACTATGTAAAAGTAAATTAGGATCATTCAGTCTAAGAAATAACTGAACAAGCCCTTAACATTCATCATTCAATGCATAATATACTTTAGTGGTTCTATATATCTAATCTCATGACTGAAACTTTCAAGTCCGTCCCCATAAAACAGACCAATAATAGCTTATTTTGGATCACTTAACAGATGAGAGTTCCTTTCTCAATAGGTTTATGCTACTTAGGCAGAATTCGTAGGCAGAATTCATAGGCAGAAAGTTTTACATCCATTAGATGCATGTGATAGACCCCACCATATACACTCACCACATGCATCCAATGGATAGAAAACTTTTTGCCTACGAATTCTGCCTGAGTAGCATTACCCTTCTCAATATACCATCAATGGGTTTAATTTGGGGTATAGTTATTCCAAAACACTACTATATCCTACAATTTGGACTAGGGTCTTCAATATATCCTACAATATATATATATATATATATATATATATTATTTCCTACCTAAGTGTGAACAACTACTAAGAAACCATCCCCTATAAGACATGAACTAGTAAAATAAATAGAAAAACCAAGTACACCCAAAGTTGGTAGTATCATGCCACACCTCAGACTGTTTCTCCAAAGCATATTCAACACCCCACTCATCAACCAAAGAATTCATAGTGGCAACAGTAATGATCAACAAACAAAATTGATCTTCTTTGCATACAACATTCATACCTGAACCTTTTTTAGCCTTAGATAATATGCAATAGTAGCACAGTTCCAAACGCCCAAACAAGTAAAATATCTTTACTATACCTGTACTAATACAGAACAGAAGATAGCTACCCACATAAATCAGAATAGCTTAGAGGAATTAAAAAACATAGATTTGTGGTTATAATTTAACTATATCCTTTTACTTGATATTGGAGTTGTGTGACAAGTAACTTTTTATTAATAAAAAAAGATAATATAGCTTATTATCTTTCATCACCAAAACTAATTTTACATAAATTAAACTATGTTGTAGCTATTATAGGGACTTGACCACAAGTAAGCATTTTATGAGTTCTAACTGAATCAAATAACAACAATATCTGAGTATATAACATACCTACAAGTGTCCAAACTAATTTCTACACAAACATGACTTTTACTAATGAGTAACAAGCCCTCAATTAACTCAATGTACAATAACCATAATTACCAAGAATGTTAAGGCATCTCATATACTTATAGTCAACATATATAATGAAAAAAAAGAAGAAGAAAATATTATTACACCATATTCAATGTACTCAAACTTTTTTTCAACATAATCAACCCCAAAACATATTGATATAAAAAATGAAATTGCTTCTAGACCCAAACATGAAATAAACTGATTTGATTTCTTAAGCCGTCAAACTGATCAATATAAATTTAAATTGATTACAGTGAAATGTGCATATCACTCCATATTATAGGTTCTGATTGATAGTACTTGATAAGACAAACTGAAAATAAAATAAAGCCACTGAAACACAATATATACACTTGAGATAAGAATCCTAATGAAACTCTGTCATGAAATTCTATTTGATAAATAGGAGTTTTATAGAAACCTATAACTGCAATTGTTAGTTCATTGGTTACAACTTTTTATCCTAGATCTTCTATACTAACTCTCATAACCCATCACATGAAAAGAATCCTAAAGAAATAAGTATGCTTTACTCTCTTCTTCCTTTTTTTTTTCTTGTAAATACACAAATTTCCACTGCTTTATGCAATAAAGCAATAAAATTGTCGATTCCAAAACCTACCTAAAATCCAAACAAAAAACACACATAAAAAAAAATTAATCCTCCCTAATTGAACTCCAAAAGTAGCTAAACTGATAAAAAAAGTACTTGCAATTTTAAACTAACAACCAAAAATAAATAAAAGAAGAAGAACTAACTACAAGATAAACAAAGTGGAAGAAACTAGAGAGAGAGAAAAAGAGTGAGGAACAACCCAGTGAAGAAGAAGATGTACATCTGAAACAATCTACAACTTACCTGGATGAAAATGAGAGAAAAATAGAGAACAATCTTGGTGGGTATCGCTCTGGATGAGAGAGAAAGTGGCGAAGTAGCACTTCGCTCTGGTAGAGGAGCGCGCGATGGACGGTGGAGAAAATTGGCATGTAACCTTTTAATCTTTCCTATATTTTCTCACCAATCAACCGTAGACTAACAAATAAACACCAATGAATCAAAAATTGACCAGGAAAAACCAAAATATAGTAGAAAACAAAAATCAAAGGATGCAAATAGTTTCAATTAGTTACCGGTTGTAACCAAACGCGAAGGTATCGCAAGTCATACGTGTAATAGCGATGAGTCTCAAAAGTGCGAGGTTATTGCTGAAGGAACTGAGAGAGCTTTTCTATGATTATCTGAGGCAGACACTCTCTCATCTTAATTCCAAATCCCTCAGTATCAACATTCAATTATCAATGCATACACCCACATATATATAAACACACACACACATATATATATATGAGGAAATGTAAAATTGACAAGGAAGCGAAAAGAAAGATTGGAAGAGCTCTCGTTTGTACTAAACAATGGAGCTGTTGCTTTTGGTTTAGAGAAAAGAATGTTTAGGGTTTCGCAATTTTGAAAATTGCGAGTGACTAAAAATTTTAAATGAGAATAGCTGTCACCAACCATTTAGAAAAGCTTAAACTAAAAGAATCCAATACGATAGCTAAAAGAATCCAAATATGATATATACGATAGCTAAAAGAATTCAAATAGGATATATATCAAATACAAATACAGAAAGTAAATAACCAACTTACCGTATTTACCTATTAACCAAATGCGGTCATTTTAGCCACAATGGAGAAGAAACATACACCGCCAAATTGGAGACAATTTTCTTCCTATTAAACAGTGATATGGAGCCGAACTTGGAGTACATAAGTATTGTACTTGGTATTTGAAAAGGCACTTTCAGCTCAGATCGCGAGACTCCACTCAACACGATCTGATGGTTACTGGCAAAATCCGGAGTTCATGCGCATCATAGCGCACGCTAGTCTAATACACATGACCTTCCTTCTCTCTTATAATACGCTGAGAAAGACGTTAATTACTTTTCATGTTTCAAAATCAAAACATACCATCTATGGTTTCAGAAACCCTCCAACCCAAACCTGCCCAAAAATTCTCACACTGTACTCTCTCTCTCTCTCTATATATATATATAACCTATTTCTCTGGTGTATTCCGTCTCTCTCTGAAGTTGAAACCTATTTCTTTGGCGAGTTCTCTCTTTCTGGTGAGTACTGTGTACCAACTAGTATCTAACTGTGAGAGCCGAGTGAGTCGGTCATGAACGAGAGAACGCTATTCAGGGGGTTGAAGGTGAAAAAGTTCAAGATGGTAAAATCGCCCAGACTGTCTATGGGGACGAGAAACGATGTCATAACGGTATAGGCTATGACGAAGAAAAAATTCAGGAAAATAAGAAAAAATTGATGATGGCCATGGGAAAGAAGAAGTAGCAGTTCCTCAAAAGCGAGGAAGGAAAACGAAGGTGGAGAATCCAGATTCCTCGGCTGTTGAAGAAGGGAAAGGAAATGGTCTTCTCTCAGCGAAGGAGGAAAAGGGAGAGGAAAGTACAAAATTGCCAGAAAATCAAGAAAAAACTGGAATTACATTAAAGTATGTAATGGATAATGGTGAGTAGTCGAGGAGTAGTCTGGGACTATTCTTATGATGACTTTGTTAGGTATGGTTAGGGACCTGCCTATTGAGAGTATACTACCCTTTTGTTATGGCCATTGGGCTCAGCATGCCCTTATTATGTGGACGTGGTCCGGGACCATCTGGGTGAGTAGATGTATAACCCAGCCACATGTGTGTTTTCGGTAGTCCGGGACTATGCGATGCACACCATTGATTGGAGGGGAGCCTGGGGCTCATGTGAGATAAGTGGAATTTAATATAAATTAATCAAGATGTTTAACAAGTTATGGTGTGAAATTGTGGAAATTGTGTTCTGTTGTATGTTTCGGTAATTATGATATATGAGAATTTATGACCTGAGATGAATACATGTAATTAATGTATTTTGATGAGTTACTTTTATATATGGAAATATAAGGTGAATCGATTTGCTGAGCAGGGAATGTGTTTAGCAAACCCTTGTTGAGCTTGTGAGCTCACTCCTTAACAATTTTTAGGTACACGTTGATTGGAACGTGGTGGAGTCATGTGAGCCAGATGGAGATGATTTTGCTGTTTTCCTACTTCTTTGTAGTTTAATAAAGTTGATATGAACTTATGTAATAATGTCAAGGATTTTTATTGATTGTATTAGATTATGCTACATTTGTTTTGTAGTTATTTATGTTTTCAATGAAATTCTTCTTGGGAGAGTTATAATATGTTGTGTGAGGTAGTTGTTGTTACAAATCATGCACTTTATTTAAGTATAGAACCAGTGTTTCTATTATTTAAATTTATGGGCGTGACAGTTTGGTATCAGAGCCTAGGTTTAAGATTACCCGGCTAAAGGATAGATTATGTGTTTTCTTACCGTACTCCAGTTTTAATTATGACTTATTGTGGGATTAATGATAATGTTATTCATTACTGAAAATAGGATGTCTGGAGCTGGTAGAGGCAGGGGACGTGTTGGACGCGGTAGCACCAGTCGTGGTGGTGTCGGTCGTGGTGGAGCAAGACGTGGAGTTGCTCAGATGGAGGAGGCATTGCAGATGCCAAATCCTGAGGCAGGGCAGGGTCCCACATATACTCTTGTCAAAGTGATAAAGAGTTTAGGTGCTGTGGAATTTACAAGTGATGTCGATCCATTAGATGCTGAAAGGTGGATTGAGAATATGGAGAAATGTTTTGAGATTATGGGGTGCACTGAGGTACAGAAGAGGAAGATTGTAGCTTTTCTCTTATCTGGTGAGGCGTACCAATGGTGGCGGTCCGTGACCCGAGATATTGACATCACAGAGATGAATTGGGATGAGTTCAAGAATCAATTCAACAACAAATATTTTCCACGTGCATTAAAGGAGAGAAAAATTGTTGAGTTCATGCAGTTGGAGCAGAACACTATGACTGTTCTTCAATATGAGGCTAAGTTCACTAAACTCTCACGATTTGCTCCCTATATGATAGCAAATGAGGAAGATAAGATTTCAAAGTTTGTGCGGGGTTTAGCTTCTAACATCAAGAGGATGGTTATCGGTCAGAGATTGTGTAATACCCCGCTCCAACACATGGTATGATATTGTCTGCTTTGGGCTTGAGCCCGCACGGTTTTGCTCTTGGGTTTACCCCAAAAGGCCTCATACCATTTGAAGAGAACATACTACATATAAGCACATCCCCTTTTCCACACCCAGGCGATGTGGGATTGAGCACCCTGTACCCTGTTAGTGTGGTAGCTCAGCCCAGTGTCTGTCTTTGCACCCGCCCACTCACACCCGTCCACAAGGGTTACTACAATCCACCCCCCTACGAGGCCCGACGTCCTCGTCGGCACACTTCTTCCGGCTGGGTTTAGGCTCTGATACCAACTGTAATACCCCGCTCCAACACATGGTATGATATTGTCCGCTTTGGGCCTGAGCCCGCACGGTTTTGCTCTTGGGTTTTACCCCAAAAAGCCTCATACCATTTGAAGAGAACATACTACATATAAGCACATCCCCTTTTCCACACCTAGGCGATGTGGGATTGAGCACCCTGTACCCTGTCAGTGTGGTAGCTCAGCCCAGTGTCTGTCTTTGCACCCGCCCACTCACACCCGTCCACAAGGGTTACTACAGATTGACAAGATACTCGGATGTTGTACAATGTGCTATGAGGCATGAGGAGCATAACATGGAGTATCAGAGACAGAGGGAGCTAAAGGCAGAACAGAAAGGCAACGGGAAGATTATTGCAAATTCTCAGTCGAATCAGAGGGGGCAGCAGCAGCAGCAACCTCAGAGAGATAGGCAAAGTCAGACATGGCAGAGAGGTAGGCAGGATTGGCGAGCAGGGAAACGACAGAGAGTTAGTGGAGGTGAATAGTTCACGGCTTTAGTGCCAGTTACACCTCATAATACATAGCCACGTCAGTTTATTGGGCATTGCTACAATTACCAAGAGAAGGGACACATGGCTCGTTATTGTACAAAACCACGTAAAGAGGGCCAGCAGAGGGTTCAGGCACCACAACAATATGGTGGCATGAGAGTTTATGCTATGGTTCCAGAGGCTAGGCAAGATGCTACACTACCCGCTGTGGAAGGTACACTTACTATTTATGGCAGTATAGCTAGAGTGTTATTCGATTTAGGTTCTTCATATTCTTTCATTACCTTATCATTTGTAAACACACTTGGACTAGAACCTGAATATATGACTGATGTCTTACCTATTATGACTCCACTTGGAAGCGCGATGACACTTGATAGGGTGTGTCGAGCTCGCCCTTTTAGGATTGGGGAGTTAGAACTTCCTGTTGACTTGATTGTACTACAAATGAGAGAGTTTGATGTTATATTGGGTATGGATTGGTTGGCGAGATATCATACACAGTTGAACTGTCATGAAAAGATAATTATCTTCTCACTTCCGGGACAGTTACCCTATCAGTTTAGATGTGAAGAGTTTGAGGGTACTATGACCATGGGGTTTCTTGGCCTTATTGAGGTGGGTGCGCAACATATGACTGTGGAGAGAATTTCTATTGTTTCAGAGTATGTTGATGTGTTCCAGGATATTTCGAGTTTGCCTCCTAGGTGGGTAGTAGATTTTTGTATTGATCTTATTCCTGGCACATCACCTATCTCCAGGGGACCCTATAGGATGGCACCAGTTGAGCTGAGGGAATTGAAAAGTCAAATCCAAGATTTACTAGATCGTGGGTTTATTCGAGCTAGTACATCACCTTGGGGAGCACCTGTTCTATTTGTTAAGAAAAAGGATGGGTCACTCCGTCTGTGCGTTGATTATCGTGCACTAAATAAGGTGACGATCAAGAATAAGTATCCGTTGCCATTATTGATGATTTATTTGACCAGCTCAAAGGGGCACAAGTGTTCTCTAAGATTGACTTGAGAACTGGTTATCATCAGTTGAGGATTTAGGAGGAGGATATTTCTAAAACTGCCTTTAGGACTCGCTATGGTCTCTACGAGTTCTTAGTTATGCCTTTTGGGTTGACTAATGCACCGGCAGCTTTTATGGAACTAATGAATCGGCTGTTTAGACCCTATTTGGATCAGTTTGTTATAGTATTTGTGGATGACATTCTGATATATTCCAAGACTAAGGAGGAGCATGAGCGGCATTTGAGCATTACACTTCAGACCTTGTGTGAGCATCAGCTCTATGCTAAGTTTGAGAAGTGTGAGTTTTGGCAAGAGCATATAAAGTTTTTGGGACATGTGATCTCTAGGGATGGAGTCTCAGTAGATTCTGCCAAGGTGGAGGCTGTGTTGAGTTGGAAACGACCTACTACTATCACCGAGATTCGTAGCTTCTTGGGTCTGACAGGATACTATAGGCGTTTCATTGAGGGTTTCTCCAAGATTGCTGCACATTTGACTCGTTTAATTTGGAAAGATGTGAAGTTTGTTTGGGATTGCTGTTGTGAATAGGCATTTGAGGAGTTGAAGACTAGATTGACTTCAGCACCAGTTCTTACCATTCCTGTCAGTAGTAAGGAATTTGTTATTTACACAGATGCATCACATTAGGGTCTTGGGTGTGTTTTGATGCAAGAGGGTAAGGTGGTGGCATATGCCTCTAGACAGCTTAAGCCACATGAGCATAATTACCCTACACATGACTTAGAATTGGCGACAGTGGTTTTGGCACTGAAGGTGTGGAGGCATTACTTAAATGGTGAGAAATTTGAGTTATTCTCCGATCGCAAGAGCCTTAAGTATCTTTACTCTCAAAAGGAGCTGAATATGAGACAACGAATGTGGATGGAGAAGATGAAGGATTTTGATATGACCCTTCAATATCACCCTAGGAAGGCAAATGTGGTAGCTGATGCATTGAGCCGGAAGCCGAGAGGACTGGTTGCCTTTATGATGATACATGAGTGGATGATGTTGGAGGCATTAGTAGAGTTCTCCATTACGCAGACTTCTCAGAGTTCTCCATTAAAATAGATTTTAAAAATATTTTGAGGGTTAGATGAGTAATTTTGAGTATAGTTAATTATAATATAAATTATAGAGTTAGGGTTTAATATCGTATAACCTAAAAATTTTAGAAGTTGAGAAGAGAGACAACAACAACGAAGTTGATCTTGCTTTATAATCATATATATGATTGAAACTTGCTTAATTAGAATTTTGATTTAAATTATATATATATATATATTTTTTTTTTTTTAAGGTAACGTGTACGAACAGTAGTTTATACTATGCATATATCAATATGTTGTGTGTGTGTATATATATAGGTAAATTTATGGAAACTACAAGTTCATTGGCATAGGACTTAATATAGTTCATGTGGAAAAATCTGACGTAATGAGCGTTGGTTTGGATTTGGATTTACAGAAGTAAATTTGTAGCATAAGAATAACCCTATATTTAATTTACACGCTAATTGAAGGGGTGTGCCTGAGTGAATGTCAGTGATCAAATAAATCACTAATGGACTTGAATGTTGATTTGAATTTACCGTTAGGAATTGGTTGAAGCGGTGAACTTTGAATTCTTGTTATATGTAAATTTGTAGGTGTATATAATTGACACTGTTAGTAAGGATTCGATCTATGTGTAATCAATTATGTGTAGGTATATATTTGTGTATATATGAATTTGGAATACAATGGGCTGATATGTTGCTGCGGTATATAATTATATTTAGGTTACAAGAGTTATATTTAGGTTATAATGTGACTGATGTGTATATAGAGAATTATATTTAATTAGGATATGATGTTGTGATACATAGTGGCTGTATATATACTGAATTATTTTTATGATACAATGGGGTGATGTGTAGTTGTAGTATATGTACAGAATATAACATATTGGCCCTACAATGTGTAGTTGCCCCATATGTACAGAATTATATTTAGGTTTATACATATAAAATTATATTTAGGATATAACGTGGTGATAGTGACCCTATATATAGCTTATATTCAGGATACAATGTGTATTTGCGTTATATGTACAGAATATAATATAGTGACCCTACAATCTTTATATTTAGGATATAATGTGTATTTGGGTTATATGTACAGAATATAACATAGTGACCCTACAATATATAGCTGCAGAGTATAGTTACAGAATTCTATTTAGGTTACAAGGTGACTAACTAAATATGCATACAGAATTATATTTAAGATACAAGATACAAGGTGGTGGATGCGCAGTCGAAACAAACAATCACACTCTACCATGACCTGAAATTTAGATGACTTCAGTAAATACATGTCCTAAATTGATATATTAAGTAATTCTTTTATATCAATATTTGACTTGAGTTTTGAGACCCAAACTAAGAGAATGATGTGAATTTTGAAGGCCTAATGTAACAGAAGTGGTCACTTATAAAGAATTTGTAAACCACTCCGATATTCTGTTATATATGTAGATAGTTCTTGTAACAATTCTAGATACTTTCTAGATATTGGGTAGTGTAGATATTTTGTAACAAAAATTTTGTAAAAATACAACCTGAATTATTTTGATGGTTTGTGATGGTATATTTGGAGAAGAAAATGATCTTCAAATAAAATAATTTTTTTTATTAGTTTAAATTAGAGAAATTTAGGAGAAAATATTGTAAATATTCTAGAAATGATGAAAAGTTTAGGAATGATGTTTTTGAGCATAACTAACCTATTTATGTGAAATATTTGAATTGAGAGTGAGTCAGGTGGTGAAATCGATTTAAAACTCGATAAAGGCTTGTTTACGAAAATAAAATGATAAGAAATTAGATTCTAAAATTTTACCGAGATCTATATTTGAGATTAAAGAACCCTCACAAATTTTTGTACTCTCACTAGTTACGTCTTGTCTGATTTAAGTAATAATTAAAGTGTATAGAAACACGTTGATCGATTATTGATTAAATTTTCTTACTGTTGTTGACTGCTTTGAGTAATGATTAAAGTGTATAGAAATACGTTGATTATTGATTAAATTTGTTTAATATTGTATATGTTTGATAAATCAGCATAATTGGTAATTAATGGATGTTATCTGATTAGTCGGAGGGTAGTCCAGGACTAACCCTATGAGGACTTTGATAGGCATGGTCCGGGACCAGCCTATTTGGAAGTGCATTATCCTTTTTGTATGGCCATAGGGTTCAGCATACCCTTATTATGTGAACGTGGTCCGGGACCATCTGGGTGAGTAGACGTACAAGCCCAGCCACATGTGTGACCTTCGATAGTCCGGGACTATGCGATGCACACCATTTTTGTTAGTTGAGCTAGCCATTTATTGGAGGGGAGCCCGAGGCTCATGTGAGATATGTGAGAAGTTAATAAGAATTAATCAGGATGTTGAATTGATTTATGGTTCATAATTGAGATAATTGTGACATAAATTAAATGGCGAGAACTTGGAGTTTTGATATGGTAATTAGTGCGTTATTAATTGTTATATGATATTGACGATGGTAACGTATGAAAATTATAAAATGACTTGAGATGAGTTATACGTGATCCATGCATTATATATGAGATGGTGCATTTTTTTTAATTAATGTTTGATTAAATTATCTGTCATTGAGGTAATATAATTGGTTGTTGCGAGTTACTTTTATATATGAGAATATAAGGTCGGATCAATTTGCTGAGCAAGGAATGTGTTTAGCAATCCCTTGTTAAGCTTGTGAGCTCACTCCTTAACAATTTTCAGGTACTCGTTGGGTATGCATGTGAAAGAGACCAATGGTGGAGATGGAGATCATCTAATTAGTTTAGTACTTCTGTTATTGAGAACTCATGTAATGAGGATGAAGTTAATTGGTGAAATTTGATTAGTGTTGATGTATGGATTTATTTAGTATTTAATGGAATTATTGAATGAAGATGATTTCATTTAAGGTTTTGTGATTAGTTGTGGATGTTATATTTAAATCATGCACTAAATTTAAGCATGGGACTAGAGTTTTCTATGTTTAAATTTGGGGGCGTGACACCTTGGCTGTTGAAGAAGGGAAAGGAAATGGTCTTCTCTCAGCGAAGGAGGAAAAGGGAGAGGATTGTACAAAATTGCCGGAAAATCAAGAAAAAACTGGTGATACAGTAGTATCAGTTCCTCGGAAGCGAGGTCGGAAGGAGGAGGAAAAGGAAAAATTGCAGGAAAATAAAAAAAAAACTGATGAAAAGGCAGAGAATCAAGAATCCTCCCCTGCCAAAGAGGGGAAAGGAAATGGTCTTGTCTCAGTGAAGGGAAAAAAGGAAGAGGAAAAGGAAACTTGGATGATGGGATGGTGGACTTTTTTTATTCATCGGAGGAAGACGATGAAGTTGTTCCTGCAAAGAGAAGACGCGGTCGCGGTCCAAAGAAGAAGGTTCAGAAGAAGAAGGAAAATGGTCATTCTGTGATGGCAGAGAATGCCCAAGAAGGTGGTAAGAAGACGAGGAGGAACCCGCAGTCGAATGAGGCTAGGGTTTCTCGAGAAGGTGAAGAAGAAGATTTGCTAGGAGGTTTATGAAATACCCCCCAGAAAATTTCGCGCATGAGGTGGCCAGTCTCATACACAAAACCTGAGGAATATTAACCACTGATAGCAACAAGCATAGATGCAAATGACAGAAATAGAAAAATTGCTAAAAGCTGAACAGAAATCCCATTGAATTAAAATAAATTGATAAATAAATCATTAAATTCTGGTAATACAATTTGGAAGTCCCGTAACCCAAGGACCCCTTAACCAGAAAGAAATAAAAGTTCAACACTTAAATTAAAATCCAAAACCAAAACCTCTAAATGAGTTCATAGTTTTATTCCTGAAGAAAATGTAGATTCCTACCCTGAGACTGGTGAGAGTAGATGTTTGTCACAGCCCAACCCTAGTACTCTATCCTCGCGGGGAAACTGCTTGGGACCTGAAATATCAACAAAGTGGGTTAAACCCACGAGCAAGTTCTATCTACTACATCCCAATCAGAGAATTAATATACATACCCTCAAGATGAGGGACACAACAGATAATTATACGTTCAACCCCTCAGTTTATTTCTTATTTAGTTCATACTTTTAAAGATACAAATCATCTCAAATATTTCCTCAACAACCCTTACAATGTAAAAATGATCCCCTTCTTTATGTTTACAAATCAAGATACACATGTATGTATTTAATGAAATCTATGCAATCATGATATGTCGATTATGATGCATGTATGCATTAATAGGGATGGGCGATCCTGACACGCCGGGCAATCCTTACATGCCAAATAAAATATAGATACCTTATTAGGTATGGGCGATCCTGACACGCCGGGCAATCCTTACATGCCAAATAAAAATATAGATACCTTATTAGGTATGGGCGATCCTGACACGCCGGGCAATCCTTACATGCCAAATAAAATTACAAATGCATTCCCAATATGAAATAATAAATAAACAAGATGTATTATGACTTTTAATTTTGCACAGACTATCCATTTGAACTATCAGCTATGCAATTATCCCCATATATCAAATCATTCACAAGTGAACCTAAATCAAGTATCCCATGAGCATTTATATATATAATAAGCACAATTGATATGCTCAAAACAACTTAACTCCCATTAGAGGAAACCATTACTCAAACCAACCTCCAATGCACTCAAATCTCCGAGGGGATCTAAACATACTTTTACCTAGGTTTCTGGGCCTATTTCACTTCTAAGAACACTAAGAAAATATTCTGGAATTTTCTGTAATTTAAAAACATTTTTAATAAACCAAAGAAGGTGGAAAACCAACTTTTAGGCACTTTAAAAATTAATTGAACATCAAGGGAAGCTCAAATCGAGGTGAAAATTTAAACCCAGGGTCATTTAATCTCTAAACAGTTACATAAAAATTTAGGGAATTTTTGGAATTTCAGAAGTATTTTCTAAAATTACAAAAAGGGAAAAACCCAGCTTTTTGACACTTTAAAATTCAATTGAGCAACAAGGAAAGATCATTTTGAGTTGAAACTTTAAATCCAAGTGTATTTAACCTCCAGAGAGTTACAGTAAAAATTTGGGAATTTTTGGAGTTGTAAAAGTATTTTCTAAAATTACAAAACAGGAAAAAGACAGCTTTTGGGTACTTTTAAAAATTAATTGGTCAACAAGGGAAAAGTGTTTTGAGTTGAAAATTTAAAATTAAGTGTATTTAATCTCCAATATCATACAGTAAAATTTTCAGAATTTTTGGAACCATGAAAGTATTTTTAAAAAATGATTTTTCAAATTTTCAAGTTTTTCCAAAAATTTCAAAAATTCAAAAAAAATATCAAAATACATTGGAATGGGCCCAAAGTGGACCCAGGGGTGGGCCCCCGCGAGTGGGGCCCAAATCTATTTTTCCCGGCGCCGGCCCCACGCGCCGGCACGCGCCGGCCAGGCGCGTGGGGAAGCCCCTGCGCTGGGGCTTCTTCCCCAGCGCGCCCAGCAGCGCGCACAGCGCGCTGCCGGCGACTTCCCGGCGACGGTCCGGCCTCCTCCGGCCACCGTTCGCCTCCATTTTTGCGCCATTCTTCTCCTCTCGACGCCGTCTACGTATTGGTGCAAAAAGCCCCATCCGAAACAACCCGAATCAAAAACCCCCAATTCACAAGTTCTAGGGTTCTTCGCAAAATTCAAAAATTTAAAACCCAATAAATTTACGATCTGTTTTCCTATGGATTTAGAGTTGTTTACAAATTTAATTCCAACACAGGAGGTTCACAACTAAACAATTATTTCATACAAATTGCATAAATAAATGATTTCTTCCTTAACACAATATACATATACATGAACACCTATGTATATAACCTTACATAAACAAAATCAATTAAATATACATACAATCATCATAGTTAATCTCACGAAATTTATCAATAACAGAAAAATATGAACATGCAATTAATTACAAATTTTTAATATAAATATCTACTCAAACCTAGACTATGCATATGAATTCAAGGGGGAAGAGAAGAATTAAACTTGCCTTTTTCCTGACGAATATCACCCGATCGTCACCCTCTTCTCTCTTTCGTTTTCTCTCTTTTAGTTCTGTGCGTAACACAACGGCAAACCCTAATTCTTCTTCTTTTCTTTTCTTTTTGTTTTAATTATTCATTTATTGTTTTTCCTAAAACTAATAAAAATTAAATTAATAAAAAAAAAAAATAAATATAGCAAAGGCAATATTATTATAACCCTAGGCCCATCCTTTTAAACATAACCTTAGCCCACTCATCCTAGCCCAAATTCCTCCCTAGCCCAACCCAAAACATTTAAATAAAAATAATACACAATTTATACCAATTCACATAAAATGACAATATGCATGTATAAAAGACAAGCAATTCTCCCACAATGATAATCTATATAAAACAAACATTTCACATGAATTAATAAAATAAAGTAATAACGTAAAGAGGTTAAATTAACACCTAAATTTTCCGGGGTATTACATTCTTCCCCCCTAACAGAGGAATTCCGTCCTCGGAATTCAGCTCATACCTGAAAGAAAAAGCTCTGGATATTTTGTTTTTATCTCATCCTCCCTTTCCCAAGTGGACTCCGCCTCATTATGGTGGCTCCACTGAACTCGTACTAACGGAATGGTCTTAGAACGAAGGACATGATCCCTACGATCAAGAATACAGTAAGGCTGCTCCACATATGTTGCATCTGGCTGCAACTCAATCTCTCCTACCTCAATGTGCTGGTAAGTATCCTCATCTCTAAGGAACTTCCGTAGCATGGAAACATGAAAAACATTGTGCACCCTGTGCATCGTGTCTGGTAACGCCAGTCTATAGGCTACCGCTCCAACTCTGTCGGTAATCATAAAGGGACCTACAAAACGAGGTGCCAGCTTCCCTTTCCTTCCAAACCTCATAACCCCCTTCATGGGAGAAACCTTGAGTAGGACCTGATCCCCCACTTTGAACTCTAGTGCACGAGTTCTTCGGTCAGCATAACTCTTCTGTCTGCTCTGTGCAGTCCGCATACGGTCTCTAATAAGGGCAACCTTTTCTGAGGTGTCCCTAATGAACTCTGGGCCCAAAAACCTGTTCTCTCCAACTTCCAACCAGCAAACTGGCGATCTACATGGTCGACCGTATAGAGCCTCAAATGGTGCCATACCAATAGTCTTTTGGTAACTATTGTTATAAGCAAACTCAACCAATGGCAAATAACTCTCCCAATTGCCCTTGAAGTCGAGTATACATGCTCGCAACATATCCTCCAAAATCTGATTAACCCTCTCAGTCTGACCATCGGTCTGAGGGTGATAAGCTGTACTGAGGTGCAGAGCCGTACCCATCGCTAGCTGAAAGCTCTCCCAAAACCCTGAAACAAAACTCGGATCTCTATCCGATATAATGGACAAAGGCACACCGTGAAGCTTCACTATCTCTGCGATGTAAAGCTTTGCGTATTGCTCTGAGGTGTAACTCGAACGAACTGGCAAGAAATGTGCTGATTTCGTTAATCTGTCCACTATCACCCAAATAGAATCATGATTTCGCTGTGAGGTGGGAAGTCCCACAATGAAATCCATGGAGATGCTTTCCCATTTCCATTCTGGTATAGGCAGTGGTTGCAAAGAACCCGGTGGTCTTTGATGATCAATCTTGATCATTTGACATGTGCTACACTTAGAGACAAATATAGCGATGTCCTTCTTCATGCCTGCCCACCAAAACTGCCGTTTCATGTCTTGGTACATTTTATCCCCTCCCGGGTGTACCGAAAACTGAGAACTGTGAGCCTCACCCATCACTGCCTTCCTCAAGTCCTCATTGTGAGGAACCACCAATCGCCCCTTGTACCTCAATCCTCCATCTCTACCCACTGTATAAAATGGTACCTCTCCAGATTTCAACTCGGTCACCTTTTCTACGCACTGTGGGTCAGTAAACTGCTCTGTGATTACCCTTCGTATGATCGTAGGTGTAACCACCACGCATGCTACAAAGGCATCAGCTAACGCATCAACACTGCTCAACTCATTCCACTCTGCTTCGAATAGAGCCGATAAACTAACATAGGGTCGGCGACTAAGTGCATCAGCTACTACATTCGCTTTCCCTGGGTGGTACTGGATGGAAAAATGATAGTCTTTCACAAATTCCAACCACCTACGCTGTCTCATATTCAGCTCCTTCTGTGAAAATAGATACTGCAGACTCTTATGGTCACTAAATAATCTGAAGGTCTCACCCAAAAGGTAATGTCTCCAAATCCTCAAAGCAAAAACCACAGCTGCCAATTCCAGATCATGCGTCGGGTAATTAAGCTCATGAGGTTTAAGCTTACGTGACGCATATGATATCGGTCTCTCCTCCTGCGTCAGTACACATCCCAAACCCTGTAGTGACGCGTCAGTATACACCAAGTACTCAACGCCGCTCTGAGGAGTGGCTAGAACTGGTGCAGTAGTCAACCTGGTCTTCAACTCGTCAAACGCCGCCTGACATAAGTCATCCCAAATGAAAGGCACACCCTTCTTGGTGAGATGGGTAAGTGGGCCAGCAATCTTAGAGAAGCCCTGAATAAACCGGCGATAATAACCAGCCAACCCAAGAAAGCTGCGAATCTCTGAAGGTGAGGTAGGTTGTCCCCACTCCAGAACCGCTGACACTTTACTTGGATCAACCGCTATCCCTTTCTCAGATACTACGTGGCCCAAGAACTTCACCTCTCTTTGCCAGAACTCACATTTCTCAAATTTTGCATACAACTGATGATCTCTCAGTGTCTGCAAGACGATACCAAGGTGTCTGGCATGATCCTCCTCTGACCTAGAGTAAACCAGAATGTCATCAATAAAAACAATAACAAACTGGTCCAAGTAAGCCCTGAACACTCTATTCATCAGGTCCATAAAAACAGCTGGGGCATTTGTTAACCCAAAAGGCATAACCCGAAACTCGTACGACCCATATCTGGTAAGGAAAGCTGTCTTCGGTACATCCTGCTCCCTAACTCGGAGTTGATGATACCCGGATCTCAAATCTATCTTCGAGAAATAGGTGGCTCCCCTTAACTGATCGAATAGATCATCAATCCTAGGCAACGGGTACTTGTTGCGGATTGTGACCTTATTCAATTCTCTGTAGTCAATGCAAAGACGAAGAGATCCATCCTTCTTCTTTACAAACAACACTGGTGCTCCCCACGGTGAAGTACTCCTGCGAATAAATTTCTGACTAAGCAGTTGCTGAATCTGATCCCTCAACTCCCTCATTTCCACAGGAGCCATCCTATATGGAGCTCTAGCAATAGGTCTGGTACCTGGAGCTAAGTCTATCACAAAATCTATCTCACGACTAGGTGGTAACCCTGGAATCTCCTGAAACACATCCTGATAGTCTCGCACCACAGGAATAGAATCTAAAGACACTGTGGTTCCTTCCGGAGACTCTTCACTGATAAAGAACAAGTGCGTACTAGACCCTCCCTTTGATTGCGGCATAGCAATCAAGTACATTTCCTGACCCGGTATAGCAAAAACAATTGCCTTATCGTGGCAATTAACCTGAGCATGGTAGTGTGATAACCAGTCCATCCCGAGTATAACATCATATGATTGCATATCTAAAACCAATAAATTTGCCAAGAATCTGAGTCTGCCAATGTCTATAGGGACCTGACTACCCTGTTCTCGTAGAACTGTACTAGCTCCCAATGGCGTAGATATAGTGAGTGAAGAAGTACATAACTGAATATCTAATCCGGATAAACTAGCAAATGCTCTAGATACAAAGGAATGTGATGCACCAGTATCAAATAAAATACGACCCACTCTACCATTGATAGGAAACATACCCTCTATAGCTTGAGGAGCCCGTACATCACAGGGCATCACATTGTAGACTCTCCCGTAATGCATCTGTGGTCCAGGTTGCCCTGCAGGTGGCGGTGGTGCAGGTAGAGCTGGACGATGCTGTGCCTGTACCTGTGGAATCTGTGGTACTGGTAAAGGTGGTTGCTGTCCCTGCCTCTGCTGACCAGGTGGTCTCTGATTGTTGTTAGGACAATACCTAGCTGAATGCCCCGGCTCACCACAACTATAACAGTTTCCATTAAACCCACCGGTAGACCTCCTGAACTGATTTCCATGTTGTTGACCACGACCTGCCTGTGGTACCCCACTGTGCCTCCTATGAGTAGAGGTTCCCCCTCTCTGAGCATCACTGTTGGGTCTGTGTCGCTTCCATGGTTGTTGCCCCGAATGACTGCCCCTCTCAAAGTGTCTACCCCCATTTCCATTCCTTCTTTCCACTGTCTGACCAGTGAATTCTCTGTCAGGTCGTTTATCTGTCTGTCCTTTCCTGAAATCTTTTCTCGACTGGCAGTGTTGCAATGCAGCATCCACTACCTGGGCATATGTGGTGTAAGCTGGACATCCCAGAAGGACCTGTCGAATAGGCCAGATTAACCCATTCACAAAACATCGCAGCTTCTTGTCTTCGGTGTCCACCTCCTCAGGTGCAAACAGTGATAAGTTAATAAATTCTTGTTCATATGCTGCCACAGTTCTGTCCCCCTGCTGTAACCCGAGAAATTCCCTCTTTTTAGCTGCCCTCACTGCATACGGGAAGTACTTAGCATCAAAGCGAACCTGAAACTCTGCATAAGTGAACATGGTCCGCTGTTCCGGTGTAGTCACCGACTCCCACCACTGCAATGCATTTCCCACTAGCTTAAATGTAGCTAGCATCTGTTTCTGTACCTCAGTGCATGTAACCATTCGAAGATGGCGCTCAATATCTTTCCTCCACTGATACGCCTCGGTGACCTCCGTAGACCCTGAAAACTCCGGCGGATTCCCTTTTGTGAAGGAATCACGTACCCTCTCCCAAGTGTTGGGCTGCTCCACAGGTAATGGAACCTGTGCCATCTGCTGTGGCTGCTGAGGTGGCTGCTGATTCTGAAGAGCAGTCGCCACTCCGGCAGCTACAGCCTGCGCTATAATGGTTACCAAGTCGGGAGGAATCTCTGCATCTCCACCCTGAGCATTACCCTGACCTAGAATATCATTCACATTCCTCCTTCTACGGGGTGGCATCTGTAGAGGAAATAGATAAACATCAATACCGTTGAGGATAGATTAAAATACTATGAACTCTATGTTTAGAATCCTATTTATCAGAATACACAAAGCGGAAGATACCCTACGATAGACCCTTAAAACCCGAGGACACTTGAACCTGGAATGCTCTGATACCAAATGAAATACCCCCCAGAAAATTTCGCGCATGAGGTGGCCAGTCTCATACACAAAACCTGAGGAATATTAACCACTGATAGCAACAAGCATAGATGCAAATGACAGAAATAGAAAAATTGCTAAAAGCTGAACAGAAATCCCATTGAATTAAAATAAATTGATAAATAAATCATTAAATTCTGGTAATACAATTTGGAAGTCCCGTAACCCAAGGACCCCTTAACCAGAAAGAAATAAAAGTTCAACACTTAAATTAAAATCCAAAACCAAAACCTCTAAATGAGTTCATAGTTTTATTCCTGAAGAAAATGTAGATTCCTACCCTGAGACTGGTGAGAGTAGATGTTTGTCACAGCCCAACCCTAGTACTCTATCCTCGCGGGGAAACTGCTTGGGACCTGAAATATCAACAAAGTGGGTTAAACCCACGAGCAAGTTCTATCTACTACATCCCAATCAGAGAATTAATATACATACCCTCAAGATGAGGGACACAACAGATAATTATACGTTCAACCCCTCAGTTTATTTCTTATTTAGTTCATACTTTTAAAGATACAAATCATCTCAAATATTTCCTCAACAACCCTTACAATGTAAAAATGATCCCCTTCTTTATGTTTACAAATCAAGATACACATGTATGTATTTAATGAAATCTATGCAATCATGATATGTCGATTATGATGCATGTATGCATTAATAGGGATGGGCGATCCTGACACGCCGGGCAATCCTTACATGCCAAATAAAATATAGATACCTTATTAGGTATGGGCGATCCTGACACGCCGGGCAATCCTTACATGCCAAATAAAAATATAGATACCTTATTAGGTATGGGCGATCCTGACACGCCGGGCAATCCTTACATGCCAAATAAAATTACAAATGCATTCCCAATATGAAATAATAAATAAACAAGATGTATTATGACTTTTAATTTTGCACAGACTATCCATTTGAACTATCAGCTATGCAATTATCCCCATATATCAAATCATTCACAAGTGAACCTAAATCAAGTATCCCATGAGCATTTATATATATAATAAGCACAATTGATATGCTCAAAACAACTTAACTCCCATTAGAGGAAACCATTACTCAAACCAACCTCCAATGCACTCAAATCTCCGAGGGGATCTAAACATACTTTTACCTAGGTTTCTGGGCCTATTTCACTTCTAAGAACACTAAGAAAATATTCTGGAATTTTCTGTAATTTAAAAACATTTTTAATAAACCAAAGAAGGTGGAAAACCAACTTTTAGGCACTTTAAAAATTAATTGAACATCAAGGGAAGCTCAAATCGAGGTGAAAATTTAAACCCAGGGTCATTTAATCTCTAAACAGTTACATAAAAATTTAGGGAATTTTTGGAATTTCAGAAGTATTTTCTAAAATTACAAAAAGGGAAAAACCCAGCTTTTTGACACTTTAAAATTCAATTGAGCAACAAGGAAAGATCATTTTGAGTTGAAACTTTAAATCCAAGTGTATTTAACCTCCAGAGAGTTACAGTAAAAATTTGGGAATTTTTGGAGTTGTAAAAGTATTTTCTAAAATTACAAAACAGGAAAAAGACAGCTTTTGGGTACTTTTAAAAATTAATTGGTCAACAAGGGAAAAGTGTTTTGAGTTGAAAATTTAAAATTAAGTGTATTTAATCTCCAATATCATACAGTAAAATTTTCAGAATTTTTGGAACCATGAAAGTATTTTTAAAAAATGATTTTTCAAATTTTCAAGTTTTTCCAAAAATTTCAAAAATTCAAAAAAAATATCAAAATACATTGGAATGGGCCCAAAGTGGACCCAGGGGTGGGCCCCCGCGAGTGGGGCCCAAATCTATTTTTCCCGGCGCCGGCCCCACGCGCCGGCACGCGCCGGCCAGGCGCGTGGGGAAGCCCCTGCGCTGGGGCTTCTTCCCCAGCGCGCCCAGCAGCGCGCACAGCGCGCTGCCGGCGACTTCCCGGCGACGGTCCGGCCTCCTCCGGCCACCGTTCGCCTCCATTTTTGCGCCATTCTTCTCCTCTCGACGCCGTCTACGTATTGGTGCAAAAAGCCCCATCCGAAACAACCCGAATCAAAAACCCCCAATTCACAAGTTCTAGGGTTCTTCGCAAAATTCAAAAATTTAAAACCCAATAAATTTACGATCTGTTTTCCTATGGATTTAGAGTTGTTTACAAATTTAATTCCAACACAGGAGGTTCACAACTAAACAATTATTTCATACAAATTGCATAAATAAATGATTTCTTCCTTAACACAATATACATATACATGAACACCTATGTATATAACCTTACATAAACAAAATCAATTAAATATACATACAATCATCATAGTTAATCTCACGAAATTTATCAATAACAGAAAAATATGAACATGCAATTAATTACAAATTTTTAATATAAATATCTACTCAAACCTAGACTATGCATATGAATTCAAGGGGGAAGAGAAGAATTAAACTTGCCTTTTTCCTGACGAATATCACCCGATCGTCACCCTCTTCTCTCTTTCGTTTTCTCTCTTTTAGTTCTGTGCGTAACACAACGGCAAACCCTAATTCTTCTTCTTTTCTTTTCTTTTTGTTTTAATTATTCATTTATTGTTTTTCCTAAAACTAATAAAAATTAAATTAATAAAAAAAAAAAATAAATATAGCAAAGGCAATATTATTATAACCCTAGGCCCATCCTTTTAAACATAACCTTAGCCCACTCATCCTAGCCCAAATTCCTCCCTAGCCCAACCCAAAACATTTAAATAAAAATAATACACAATTTATACCAATTCACATAAAATGACAATATGCATGTATAAAAGACAAGCAATTCTCCCACAATGATAATCTATATAAAACAAACATTTCACATGAATTAATAAAATAAAGTAATAACGTAAAGAGGTTAAATTAACACCTAAATTTTCCGGGGTATTACAGTTTAGATAATGTGAA
The DNA here is from genome assembly GCA_026545225.1 of Cornus controversa. Classification (NCBI taxonomy): domain Eukaryota; kingdom Viridiplantae; phylum Streptophyta; class Magnoliopsida; order Cornales; family Cornaceae; genus Cornus; species Cornus controversa. The sequence goes on along the minus strand of CM048846.1, from coordinate 62,469,575 downwards.
GGGTTATGCGCTTAGGCCTTCTAGTGTCAAACAGGAGCCTGCATTGAAGCCAAAGATTGGAAAGAAGATAAAGGATCAGAATGTAATACTACTGTTGCTACTATGACTTCTGTTTTTAACAGCGATATGAAGTTTCCAATATGTGTCACTAGTGCCAGAGGAACAATAAAGGCCAGAGTTGTTCGATGCACAAAATGCAATAGGAAGCGATATTGTGTCCCTTGCATGACTAGATGGTATGGATTATATTTTTTGCTCAAATTTTTGGTTGCTTTTTGGCCTTATTTCTTCATATCCTTCTTGGTTTGTTCTCAGTGCTAAGTTGGCTGCATATCAGCTCTTTCGTTTTTAGTTATTTGAGTTTGATCTGAAAATATTTTTGCAGCATTGAATTTGAGATGCGATTGTTTTCTAATGAAGCTTTGTTCAATTCTTGTTATTTCTTTTGTTTGTGAACTAGTGACGTGCATTCTTTCTTATAAAGGAGAACAGTTGTGCCTATGTTCCTTTTATTGTTTGAAATTTGGTTTGTTAAATCTACCAAAAAAAGTTTGGATCATGGATGTACAGTTGAAAACTTGGTGCCTTCATCTACCTCAATGTCAAGTTGATGAATTAGCCGTATGTTTCAAATTTTAGAAAGTAAAAAAAGAGGAAGTGCGTACTTGTGTTCGAGTAAGAAAAAAGGTTATATCCTACCCATCCTCTCAGTTTGTTCATCTATGCCCTGGATATTTATATGCATGCCTGAGAGTTGTGAAGCATGTATCTTGTCATTAACATTTTAGCTTCACAAGTGGATGATGGTTTAGTTGTCTTTCATGCAATTGAACGTGATTTTTTCCTTGTCTATATGTTGCAATTGATGTTGTTATCGTTATTATTTGTGTCAAGATATGTAGGTACCCTAAAATGCCAGAGGAGGCTTTCCCTGAGGCTTGCCCTATTTGTTGCCATAATTGCAATTGCAATTGCAAATCATGTTTGCGTTTAGATGTGCCAATTAAAGTCAGTTTCATTAGCTCCTCTCTTTATGGTTTGTTGTTGCCTTTTTTAAGTGTCTTTTACATAAAACATTGTATGCTCTTCACCATTTTCTGTAGGACCTAAAGAATTTAGAATTGAAGATAAGCGATAATGATAAAGTTGAGCACTCCAAATATATTTTACAATTGCTTCTCCCATTTTTTAAGCAATATAATCAGGAGCAGATGATAGAGAAGGAGTTGGAGGCTAGGATGCAAGGTAGTCTTTTTTTGTTTAATGTTAATGTTAGGTAGCCTTCACACTTAACTTGGGATTCATCTTTTTATTTTTATTATTTGCTTCCCAGATTTTTAGGATGCTCATGAAAGGTAAAAAGTTCATGGTGAAATCAAGATTTGGGACTTGTATAGAACAAGGCATTGAGATTGTATTGAGGTGAATAAAAAAAATGTCCTAAAGTATAGAAGCTTCTTACATGAATATAATAATTGCCTCTAAATTATATGAATGATATAGAGGGACTTGCTGTGCCATTATATTGGGAACCATGGCCGAAGCGGTTTCTTTCTTTCTTTCTTCATATCTTTTTTTTTTTCTTTCCCTTCTCTAGGGAAAATAAAATGGACACTTCAAAATAGGTGGAAGATAGGTAAATTCTGCAAGTTACATGACCAATCACTACAAAGCCAAGAGTTACCATATAAAGTAACTGAATGGGATGGTTCAAATTCAATGTCTATGTATGAAAAGAATAGGAAATGATAAGATTCAGCCACTGATATTGTTATGCTTTTTTACTAATGGATGTTTGTATGGCCAGGGTTATCATTATTGGAGATAATACTGCAACAGGCAAAGTGTCAATCTAATGAGCGCATCTATTGGTAGGTTTTCAGGAATTATATTTTCTTCGTATGTCATTTTTTTTAATGAACGACTTCATATTTTACATGTTTTATGCAGGAACAGATGCAAAACTTCCATTATTGACTTCCACAGAAGCTGTCCACACTGTTCTCATGACCTATGCCTTATTTGTTGCCGGGAGTTCCGTGGTGGCAATCTGCAGGGAGGTGAGCCGGAAGTTATTATGCATTATATTGACAATGGGCTAGATTACTTGCATGGTGGAGAGCCTACAGAAAAGGGAGAAACTTCAGGTATACCTGTTGAAACTAGTTCTGTGGATCATGTTAAGTCAACATCTGAGTGGAAAGCCGAGGAAAATGATTGAATTACGTGTCCTCCAGAAAGCATTGGTGGTTGTGGTCACGGGATTCTAGAATTGAAGTGTATTTTCCCAGAAGATTGGCTTTCAGAGTTGTTAGTTAAAGCAGAAGAAATAGCCAGTACGTACAAACTCAAGGACATGCCTGAGAGTCATGCACAATGGTGCTTCTGTTTCAATTTGATGGGCGAAATTGACATGGACAGCGGTAATTTTCGGAAAGCAGCTTCTCGAGAAGATTCCAGTGACAACTATCTGTACTGTCCTACAGCCAAAGACATTGAACATGGGGGTTTGAAACATTTTCAGTGGCATTGGTTCAAAGGGGAGCCTGTGATTGTCAGTAATGTGCTTGAAGCAACGTCTGGTTTGAGCTGGGAACCAATGGTTATGTGGCGTGCATTTCGTCAGATCACAAATACCAAGCATTCCCAACTACTAGATGTAATTGCCAATAATAGCTTGGACTGGTGTGAGGTCAGTTCACTTTTCAACCTCTGCCATTCAATAATGCTGAAAATTGATGACATGCACTTGATATAGCAATGGACGTGCCTGGTCTATCATATTTTCTTTTTAGGTTTCATGAGAATATCTATGAAAACTATTTTTAGAGGAAGCTAGATCTATCATCAGTTCAGGTGGATGTTATGTCAGTGCATTATTCGTTATGGCCAATTATATCATACCTTTTCCTGTTTTCTTAACTGTTTGGTTAATTTGAAGAATTTTTTGTAACTTCTAACTTCTATAGGAATGGATTTGTTTATATGATGCATTCTCAAACCATGTTGTTGTACTTCAGCTTCTTGAATAATTGTGCTGTGTTTCTCTTTTCTCCTATTTGATTATGTTGGACTGAGTTTGATTGAAATTTAATGTGCTTCTGTACATTCACAATTTGAATGGCTCAATAGTACATCTGTTTCAATAAAATTCAAGTGTTTTTTATTGAATGATAATAAGACAAAATCAGGCTGGGAAATTAGTATCAGGAGAGCTCTTTTGGTAAATTACCTTTAGGTTTAGGGTGAGAACCTTTCCGTATCATATTTAGAAAATGATTCATGCCATTTCCCATATATTGGGAGATGGGTTGGAATGATGAAGCCAATAAGAGGAACAATATGGGTAGTGGGTTAAAGTAATAAGGTTCATAAGGGCCTCTGCCTGGTTCGGCTGTTTAATGCTTAACATCAGTGCTATTGGAGTGAGTTCAATCCCAGAGCAGCTACTTTGTGAAATATCAAAGGTTAGGTTTGTCTTGAATCCTCCCTTCCCAGACCCTGCTGTAGCAGCACCATAACTGAGTAATGTCCCCGCTTTATTAATGTTCATGATTCGTTTTAAACTCTACCCCACATCGTTATGTAAAGGCCCTTGTGTGCTTCCTTATTTTTATTTCACATGTTTCTGTACTTTTCAGGTTTGATTTGAAGGTGTATTTGTCTGTTGGCTCAGTGCATTTGATTGTAGTTGGACGTAAACTGAACCCATGATTGATTGATTTTATACTCTGCTAATTGTATCCTTATCAATGTTCATGATTTATATATTTCTCCTTTTCTTATGCTTGTTATTTTTCAAGTGACATTGAGTAAACTCTGTTGTTGGATGATTGATGATTTTGACTATATACTAGTGATAAAATGCAGGTAGAAATTAATATCCACCATTTCTTTAAAGGGTATCTGGAGGCTCAATTTGACAGTGTTGGGTGGCCTCAGATTCTGAAGTTGAAAGACTGGCCCCCTTCTAGTTTTTTTGAGGAATGTCTACCACGTCATGGTGCTGAATTCATAAGTTGCTTGCCCTTCAAAGAATATACACATCCTCACACTGGCTTCCTAAATCTTGCAGTCAAATTGCCTAAAAAATCTTTGAAGCCAGACTTGGGGCCGAAGACATATATTGCATATGGAATTGCTCTGGAGCTGGGACGTGCAGATTCTGTAACCAAGCTTAACTGTGACATGTCTGATGGCCAAAGACATATATTGCATATGGCATTGCTCTGGAGCTGGGATGTGCAGATTCTGTAACCAAGCTTAACTGTGACATGTCTGATGCGGTATGCTTTGATTTGTGGACTTTTGATAGATTTCTGTGTCATTTACCACTGGGTAATTTCTTTTAGGATTGCAGGTTTGCTTGGAACTGTGTTCCTGCCATCAGTTCTGCAAACGTAATGTTGGGTTGTTTGTTTATGGTTGTGAGAAATGGTAATACGGTAACAACTTTAGGCAGGGGTCTAGGGCTGCCTTTTAACAATTCCATCCTCAAGCTAGGCCAATCACGGCCTTTAGAAGCATGTAATGCACTTACATCAAGACTAGGTCAACTATTGTGGAAGTACATACATAAAGACACATACACACATTTATTCAGTTAGAAATCTTTGGATAAATATATAATTTGTGCAAACTGATGAATTAATATATAAAAGGGAAAATTACAACTAAGTCCTACTTTTCCCTACAAAAGACAACTAAATCCTATAAAAAAATTTATAGGACCAATAAGTCCTACTTTTTAACCTCTTGTCCATTTAACTTCTAAACCACTTAACTTTCCACTTTTACCCTTATCAGATTAGATTTAACATTTTGCAATTATAATTTTTATTTCAAAATTGATATGTAAGTCAAAATTTTCTATTTGACTATTTAAACATGTCTAAATTTTTTCTATTAGCAATTAATTTTTTTTCATTTATATTTAGTGTTCCCTTTATGGATGGGTTTCAAATTCACATTAATTAATGGTCCTTTATGCTCAGTTATACATTTATACAAAACATTACATGTGCAATTACTATACAAATCTTTAAGTAGTAAAGTTTGCTAATATTTTTGTTTTGTTATTAAAATCTAAACTATTATTTTTTTTATTAGCTGCTTATTTATTTTAGTTTCTATCCTCTCTTTCTTCCTGGTAAGTTTCTGTCCTATTTTTCATTGTCTAACAATGATTAATTCTGTTATTGGTAGTGATTGATTAGTTTTAGATATACTACAGAATAAATTGTATGATATTTATATATATATTTTTATTTTTATTTTTTTCCTTTCCACGCAGTCCTGGTTCATCCACCAGAATATATTAATATATTAGACTATTAGTAATTACTTACTGAATATTAGTATATAAGTTACTAATTGAATAGTTAAATTAGTAATGACTAATTATTTAATCAAAAAAATAAAAAGGTCTAATGGAATTAAATTATGCTCCTACATATTTGAGCCTGCCTTTATCATCATCACCATCATGATGAGCACCTCCACCAATTTACTTGACTGATTTACTCATCCTAACAGTGAATGCTCAAATTAGAGGGTTGTTTTATGGTTCTTAAATTCACTGTTTTTCCAAGCAATTCTGGCCATTCCAAAACATTTTTCATATGCCCCTAAATGTCATGAAGAACTTTGGAGAAACATTCCAAAAGTCCTATAAACAGTTTTGGAGGATGGTATTGATTTTGTTGAATATTTTTGGAAGATGTAGTTTATAGATGTTTCCTGTTTGTTTTGGGATTCAAAATTTGAACTTTTGTATCTATCTCTACCTATTTAGAAAAAGAAAAATAAAATAAAGAAAACCTATTCTGCTTTTTTATTATTATTATTATTATTATTAAATCATATAAGAATCAGAAGGCTTTTGCCAAGAATAGAATAGTGTGAATTAGAAGCCCTATTATGCATTTTATGGCGGTTTAAACTTCAATACGTTGGGTTGTTCTCATATTCTGTGGTCCTAGCTACCCGATAAAGTGATGGAACTGTGTGTGTTTGAGTTAATTCTTGAAGCACTTGATCTTATTTGCTTTTTTGATTTTGGTTTCAATGTTTTCTTTTTCTTTTTTGAGCATGCAGTTTTTATTTTATTTCCTTTGATTAATCACACTATCCAAGTTTGTGTGAAAAATGCAATAGACACATGTACTTTTCATTCATGCTATCAATGAGGTGCTTTTTTTCTTTTCATTTGAGTGACATGCTTATATTTTAATTTCCAAGTTTGAGACAAAATGCAATTCTTAGCTGAGGCAGTTCATTTCTTTCTTCCAATAATTTATATGTGTTCCTTTAGTTGGTTTATTGATTTGCATTTAATTATGAAAATTTGGTTGCCCTCACAGGTGGGTCTGACAAGCCCCAGTTGGATTGTGGTTGATGTTTGGCATCTCAATCTCTATAAAACATTCTACATCCCACATGGCGGAGGTGGTCCTGGCATGGGTCCTATTGGTGTGAACTTGGCAACATTTCTACCATTGCAACTTGTGGTATAAATCCATTCACTGCCAATTGTTTCTGCATTGGCTAATGATTATGTTTATGGAGTTTTTAGATGTTTGATAAGGCTAATGATTTTTTTTTCAGGTTGCTTTCAAGACTAAGGCCTTCCATCCAAACATCAATAGAAACGGAACCATTAAAGAATAGTGGAGCCTGATTCTTACCATCTCTAACGTTTGAGTTTTGCTGCCACCAATTTACTGATTATATCTGAAACATATTTTTGAGTTGTTCATCCCGTATGACAAGTGGCATAATAATATTACTAACATTTCCCTATAGCCAGTGAGCATGCTTAATAATTGATTACTAGCATAATAGTCTAATGTTTTTCACTCGTGATTTTGGATTTAAAATTTGGATATTGTTTAAATTCATTTTTGAGATACTTCGAGAGAAATTCATTAATTTTATTGTTTAAAAGAGGTTGTTGCGTGTTAGTCGAGCAAGATGACTGTTGTAGGTGAGAGGAATAGCCAGGACTGGGAAATCTTATGTCATCTAAGACTGTTGGAAGAATACCCATCATTGTTGCACTCTTATCTCTTGGACTTGTCACTTTAGTAGTACGTCAATGGAGAGTAACATGTTATAGCTAAGTATTTTGCTAGTTTTGCATTACCAATTGACATGAAGAATGGGATTTTTACCTCTTTTGTGACTTCCTGTACCATTGTTCTTGTTCATTTTATAACTTGATTTCGTGAGTGAAGATTAATTGCTGAAATAATTTTCTATTGGATCATTTCAATTTCACTTTGGTAATATATTTTCAAATTTGTTTCTATGGAGTAGTTAAGTGCTTATCTCCTTGGAAAATATGTATAGCCATTGTCACACCCCCAAGTTGAGTTCGGGGTATATGAGACCCACCACTCAACCTGTGGTTGACTTAATTCCACAATCATCACCATTGAATTGACATCTTAGCACAGAATTAATAATATCCACACAACCTATTCTCATAATGTTCCCGTATAAAAGTGGTAATAAACAAAATATGTGTTCATGTCATATAACCAACTGATATCCAAAAAAATTAAATACAACCAAATCAAAGTTATTCGTTTATAACGACCCTTACTATATAAGTGGTCTCAATAACTGAAATAAAAGAAAACCATAATAAGGATTAACTGGATCAATCCTCACATGGAATCCTCCTCCAATACGCTATAGATGTTGGTTTCACACACTTGAAATGTGGGGAAAAAATAAGGGGTGAGCTTAAAAGCCCAGTAAGTAATGTTTTAACTAACCGACAATAACCACTATACTTCAGCAGTTAGTACAGTGAATTATTAATATAAATAATCGTAGGGTGCATTAATTTACGAGAAAGAGAGTATTTTCTTTTATATCTTCAAGTACTTAACAATAACTAACAGGATATTCAGGTCCCATCTCCTGCTCCAACTCAAACTTTTCGAATCTACTGGTCAATACGGTGTGCACCCTAAAGATATGTTCGTAATGTACTTGCACTGAAAGATACCTTAACAAGTTTAACTCATGGCCTCATCGAACCCCACTTTCATTCCATCAATCTATGACAATAATCTTCACAAGAGATCACTAGATACAATATATCCTAAAGTGTGGAGGAACAACAATACAACTCAAGTTCTATCAGAGAATTAACAAGTATGAACCATGTCCAGATCGTGAGACAAATGATGTGGAGGGGGACACACACTCCAAATCGGAGAAACATACACACTCCACACAACACGAATAGTATGGAGGGACACACACTCCACATCGAAGGGACCCGCACTCCATCGTAATAATAAGGAATGTGGAGGGACACTCACTCTGTGCTAGAGGGACCCCCAACTCCATGATGGAGGGACATATACACACTCCATAAAAATATGAATCATGTGGAGGGACACACTCTACGCCAGAGGGACCTGCAACTCCACTCTGGAGGGACATATACGCACTCCAGTAATATCAACCATCACCATTGGCCACACAAGCGTACGCACACACACCCACACACACAACCCATGCATGCGTACTCTAGACACATTCTAAATTTAATTCTAATCTACAGACCAAATCCAATGAGAGTAGTGTACCTAAGAATGTGTCATCCTATCTATCTTAGCTACTGGTAAAAATTCAGAACCTAACTGTTCATGGATAATTCGCACTCTTGGTTTTTGTGCTTAAAAGCCTACTTTTTATACTAAATAAATAACTAATGTGACTAAATCTAGTCCAAACCTATAACTCCAAATATATTCTGCCCTAAAAAAACTAATTTGTTTTTTCAAAAAAATTTCAGCATTATCTCTATTTTTAAAGAATTTTTCCTAATTTTCTACATTTTTAATTATCGCTATTCCAGGTGGGCCCAAAACTGGGCCCAGAGGGTGGGCTTGGCGAGTGGGACCAGACCAACCCTTTTTCGGTTCCAGCCGGTCATCGGAATAGGATCCATGCGCCGGCAGCGCGTGTGGGCTTTGCACAGCCCCTATTCATCATCTTCTACGTCCAATTCTCACGCGGCAGAACCTATTGTACACTCCTCGCCGATAGTGTATTCCGGCACCTTTTTCAGCCTATTCCGACCACCATTCCACTCATTTTATACACCAAACTACTCCTCTTCATCTAAGCTTTCAATTGGTACAATAATCTCCTCCATCCATGGCCTGAATCAAGAATCCCCAATTTCAAGTTTCTAGGGTTCATATAACCCATCCATTCCAACTTCAGTCAACACCATAATGCATTATATTAGTTCACGAAATCACCTTCCCAAACACAAAACTACACTATATTTATCAATAAAAATAAAAAAAATATCAGATCCCAACTCTTATCTTCTACCTCAAATTTCTTGTGCATTTGTATATGTAACATATATATATCTATACATATAAATACAACTTTGAGTAGAAGCTATATGGCTTAAGAATCTCAATGTTAACCACGTATTCCAACTCACCAAGCAACGATTAAATTATATTAAATTATGAACATGATTCATTCAAGTGATTTACAGTTCATATATGGGTCTATATCACCTGTATATGTATATATAAAAACCAAAGTATACCCATAGCCTTCCCCAATACAACACATTCATCCACCAAATCTAATAACCAAATATTTCCATTATCAACTGTTTCCAACCACCAATACATCAATACTTATCAACCCACAGATTAGCATATATTGTTCTTTCTCATTGCAGCAACACCTCGAGCATAGATCCATACTAAATCATATTGCTACACAGTTTAAGAAAAAAATAGTTGCTTTTAATCATATATATGACTAAGCATACCAGACATTGTAGGGAAGAGAGAATAGAACTTACACAAACTTGAAGATAATTCTCCTTAGGAATGGTGAGTCTTCTTCTCCAAGACTTCTCTCTCTCTACCTTATTTATTTGGTTGTCACCCCCAAATAAACCCTAGTCACCAGCACATTCTATTTATCTCTAATATCCATTTACCCCTTGTTTGGTGACATACTTGGCATGTCCGAGGGAGAATAGTTACTATCCTTTTAGGTAGATACTACTTAAATCCCCCATACCATTTATGTTTTTACCATATTGCCCATGAAGAAAATTTTAAATTCCTTTATAAAAAATTTGGGTTGTTACAGCCACCTTCTGGCTCGACGGCCTAGTTGTAGTCTGAAGGAAATTTTTAGCATCATACATCAGAAACTTCCTACTGTTTCGTAAGGGCACTTGAATCTTTGTTGCTCTTAACCTCTCTTGTTAATATTTGCTGTCCATTTTAAGTATCCTAATGGGCATACTTTATCTTCAGGACTTCAACAATTCTTATTCTTCTTTCAACATACGCTAAGATTTTGATGCACTCTCAACCCCCAGATGCCGAACTACAATATCAAATTTGGGCAATATTTAGCAAGTGCGAAAAACCTATACAAATTCCTAATTTTGTTATTTTGGAGTTGTGGTTTTGCTTTATCACAAATACCTCGAAATTTATTTATCAAACGTCCATCATTTCAGATATGAGAGTTGCATTGATATTGAGATTCAGCAACGAGCTCCTGAATATTTTGCACTGGGCAAGAAAGGTGCAGCTTTAATGGATATATTGGCTGAAATGCCTAAGTTCCCTGAGCGCAAGGTATGTGCATGGGCTCTGCCATATCTCCCATATGCTGTCAGTTTAGTTGATCAATAAATTTGATTAAATGGGATTTCACAAATTTCACAATATCTACCATTATCCCATATGTTGTCACTAACTGTAATATTTTCACAAAATTTAGTCCACATTGTTAAAAAAAGCTGAAGATACTGAAGCGGATACTGCGGAGCAAAGTGCTGTAAAGTTAAGGGCGCAGCAGCAAACTTATAATGCTTTGGTAGTGACTGACTAATCCCCTCCTAATGGAACTCCACCCATGAACCAGCTTAGTCTGGTAAAGGTGCCTAGCATGAGCAATAAGGTGAGATTTTCTGCTGGATGTTTCATGAACTACAGAGGTGACCTTTGAAGATTCATATAGTTTTTAGTTTCACTTAGATATTGATATGAGGTCGAGTGTCTGGACAGGATCATAACTCAGCAGACCAAGGGTTGACTCAGGAAAATGGGGCGTTAAGCTTAGTGGATCCTCATACTCCTGTCCCTCCAACTGATATTCTTGGTGATCTTTTAGGTCCACTTGCTATTGAAGGCCCTCCTGGTGCTGCTGTTCAGTCTGAGCATAGTTTGGATGCTGGATTAGAAGGTGTTTTAAATGCAGAAGAGACTAGCCATTGCACCTTTTGAAGAGCAAACGAATACTATCTAGGTACCGCTTTTGGTTGCTTTAATATGCATAATATTTGTTTAGGATAATCATTTATGTTTCTATGTTGTGTTGCAAAAATTAACATAGAATAAGATCAAACACAAAAGAAAAGACACACAGATTCCCAAAAACTGGGCTACATCCTTGGCGTTGTAGGGTTTTCACTATGATAAGAAAAAGGACATACAATTACAGAGAGTTCAGTCTGTATACATAGGCACCTCCTAGGACTACATAACAAGTGTGAAAATACCAAGATACCCCCCAAAAATTCAGGCTCCACACTTTCCTTCATGTTGATCAGCAGTGAATGTTTTTTTTTCCGAAAGTTAATCAACGGTTGATGTTGTTGTCTCCTTTCCTATGGAGTTCAGAAGATTGTTATGCCATATTAAAGTTTGGTGTTGCAATCTGTTATTTTTTCTGAATTCTTGAACATTGCGAGCTTAACGAATTCATTAAAATCATTTAGTGTTTGTGTCCAATTGAACTCTAATCTCTTGAAGCAAGTTAATATTTGTGGATCCTGTACTCAATTATTGCTGCTCAATTATTGAGAATTCAACTCAGTGAAGGAGCATAGAATGAACCCCAAGTTAGTTTTGGCCACTCAAATGAGAATTATTAAGATTTCAACACAATGCCTTATAAGTTAGGTATTAATTTTTCGTATGAATTTTTTCAACGATATAGTCAGTAGTGTACCTAATTTCTTTGTCATGCATGTAAAAGTTTTGGTATTATATCTATGGAAATGCAAATGAAAATAGTGATCTAATTGTCATTTTGCTAATTTATGCTTTTACTACTAGTTTTGTCATACATGTTTTCAGCCAATAGGAAATATTGCTGAAAGATTTCATGCTTTATGCTTGAAGGATAGTGGTGTGTTGTACGAGGATCCTAATATTCAGGTCTGCAATCCTTTACAGTTAATGTATTGGAACTTAATGTTCTGTGAAGGAGCCTGGTTTAATAGTGATATGTGTTGATAGTATGATATCCATTTGACAACCATTTCAGATTGGCGTTAAAGCAGAGTGGCAAGCCCATCATGGCCGCCTTGTCCTTTTCCTGGGAAACAAGAATACTTCTCCACTTGTTTCAGTTCAAGCTATGATATTACCTCCCTCCCATTTGAAGATTGAGCAGTTATTAGTACCTGAAAGTATTCCCCCGCGGGCACAGGTCAGGCTGCTGCTTTTGCTCTTCATTTATCACTTTTTGCTGAATTATTAAGCTGCTCTTTTGTTTTGCATACATATATATATATTGGTTTAGTTGTGACTAGTCTTTTTTTTTTTTTGCTTATTTAATTGCAATGCCCACTTGAAGTTGTCAACCTCCGGCCAAGTAGGGATGTAGCAGTTCTTAATTTTGCTATAAGTTTGGAACTTATGTAATATTACTTATAAATGAAATTCTCTATTTTTTGCCCCCACAATACAAAAACACAAGTAACTGTTATTAACTTTATGAAATTCAAGAAGTGGTACACGCATTCTGCCTCCTGTTTAGCTTAAAAATGTGGTCTAAATATTTACCGCCTCAGTTTGTTGGTATATCTTACTATGACATCACTTGTTGCTTCCGAACCTTCTGAAGACGATGACAATGAGTATTTATAATATATTCGTTAATTGAATTTCAATGTATTATCACATACCCTCTTGCAAGTGATGCATAATTTATGTAGATTTGATGCATGGTTTCTTATTCAGCAATAGTTCTTGAAAATTAATGGTCTGAGTTCTCCATAACCATCATATTTTTTTTGACGATAATGAGATGTTGGGCATGAAATTGCCTCCTAAAACATTCAACCACTTGCCTAATCGGAGAGGGTCTACTGTCTTGCCATCTCACTGTCATGCGTTTGTTACTTAAGAAAATTAATTCAATACTGTAGAAGTCTGAAAAAAAAGGAAGATAAATTAAAACAAAGTGAGAGGCCTAGGATGGTGTTCACGCTAGGGGGGAAAGGGAGGGAAGGAGGAAGGGGTAAGGGGGGCGTCTAGGATGGTGCTTGCCACCCCCTATGGGTGTTTATAAGGGGGTGCTTGGTAATGACGCTCTCAAGAGGGCGCCTGGGATGGTGCCCTTGAAGGGCACCCACCCACCTGGGGGGCGACCGCAAAGGGATGCCTAGGATAGCTCCCACAAGGGGGCCACACTCCCCAGGGGCGTTCGCAAGCGACATGCTTGGGGCATGGTTCCCTCAAGTGCCCAAAGAGTAGCGTGCCCATGTAGGGGGTAGACCTAGGTGCCACGCCTGGGTAATGCGTCCCTTTTATATGGTGCTTAAGGGTCTTATGTCCGAGGTAGCTCACTCGACATCTCGTGCAGATTTTGTGAAAGGCATTGGGTATCAAGTAGGACTTTAGAAAGATCACTTGATAAGATTTGATTAGGACTGCAACCCAAGAAGCATCGTGTAGTATTCTAGCCACTTTAGAGAGTAACGAACATTCACTGGTGCGAGGCTTGTTTGGGTCGTTCATTATTATGGTCCTATCAGAGTTATTATTGGAAGTTTTACTTGCCATTATGGTACTTATGTTTTAGTTCTTCCTATATTTGTTAAATTTTTTATTTCTTGGTTCAATCTCTCTCTACTACTTTTGTTACTTATATATCTTGAAGTATCTCATGCATCTAATATGCAAATTGAATCATAAAATATGTTATTAGAAATAAAAATTCATTAGTTGTATGTATTTAGATACCAAAATTGTTGATAACTCTTGTAAAATGTAACCTTTTTTCTCCTCTTTTGTGGACATCAATTGAAGAAAGAGGAAAAAAGATTTAGTAAAAATTACATGGTGCTACTTTTGAAGCACTGATACACAGAGATAAGAGAATTTTAGAAAATTAAGTGTGACGGTGACGGTTTGACAGAATTTTAACAATTTGCAATAGTTTTAAAAATTAAATGTTTATTATTTATACCACCGAGCCTTTAGCTCAAGTGGTATTTCTTTTTGCATGGGAAGTTAAGGGTTCAAGTCCTCACTGGGACAATAGTGGGCGTGTGAGTTAGCTATGTGAATGTATTTTTAGTAATCAAATATTTTCTATATTTATGTAGTGTTTAAATGATGAAGGATTTTTAATCTTAGCATTAATAAATTTACATTTGAGAGGAAAGAACAAATGATGTAGGATCTTTAATCTCAGCATTAATAAATTTACATTCAAGAGGATAGAACAAATGATGTAGGATCTTTAATCTTAGCATTAATAAATTTACATTCGAGAGGAAAGAACAAACTAATTTTTGAAAGACTCTTGAACAAACTACTTTTATGCTTCGTTTGGTAAGAGGGATGGAATAATGGATGGGATGGTGTCGATCCCTCCTTTTGTGTGGTTGGGTGAAAGGGAAGGAGATGAATTTTATTATTATTTTAATAATATACCTCTAAAAATATAAATTATCATATTTGAATGAGGATACTAGAGTATTTTCACTTTCATCTAACAAATATCCAAATTTCTCTCTTCTACTCCACCCACTCTTGGATGGAAGTAAAATGGTGAGCCCAGAGGAATGTCTCATCCCTTATCTCATCCTCCACCTTTTCCTCTCTCTTCTCCCAAACAATGGAAACTTGTTTCACCCCTCATTTCTTCCCTCTTACAAAGTGACAAATTAATGAAAGAAGAGAATAGATTTAGTACAAATGATATCAAACTACTATTAGAGCACTCTACAATTCTTAGAGTAAAATTTGGAGAACTTAGAATTATTGAAACAATTTGGGCTTGAAGGTTTAACAGTACTGGAACAATTAACAGTCCTACTAATTTTTTTAGAAGTATATGTCTTTAGAAGCCAAGAAATTCGATAATTCTTGTTATAAGTTTAAATGATGTAAGTTCTCTATTCTCAGCACTAATAGCACAATATTAAAGAGGAATGAACAACTAAGAGAAATGAGATTGAAATCTCTATTCTCAGCACTAATAGCATAATAGTAGAGAGGAAGGAACAACTAAGAGAAATGAGATTGAAACTAATATGACTATTTAATTTGTTTTTGTATTAGCTCTTAATTTTTTGACTTTGTTATCTCAGTGCAAGTTGATTGTACTTACCTTTGTGTTGATTGCATCTTTCAAATGTGGATTTAATAGTTTTTTTAAAAAATATCTATGTTCTTATCAACAAGTTTTACTGTGCTAGATTTACTACTCTTTTTAGACGATTATTGATTGCCCCTTTGTGATATATCCCTAAAGATTAGTGGACTAATAAACATTAAACACTCACTAATTCTTAACAAGGGAAATGCAAAATTGTTAAGATACTAATGCAAAGAATAACTTCTTGACCCTTAATAAAATCATTAGTTGTTGAAGTGTAAATCATGCTTAACATTTAATACCATCTGGAAGTTAATTTAACTTGCTAAGGTTGCGTGGTTAGGTAATGAGGGCGGGCTTAAACACTCACTCGAATTTCTAAAATGGAGTATTGATTTGTCTTCCGAAGTCCTGATATTCTCTTTGGGCTGGGGTGGCCGCACATTCTAATATCTTGGTTTCTTTCTCTTTCTATCTCTACTAGACACAAAAACTAAACAACTTAAAAATGTGTGAGGGTGTACTGCCTACCTCCCCCCCCCCCCCCCCCTCTCTCTCTCTCTGTGTATGTGACTTTCTTTTTACTTGCATTTTTTCTGCACTTTTCTTAAATTTATGACTAATTGATTTTGCTTTGAATTGCACTTTTCTTTTGGAAGTAAATAGTATAAATTGATTTGATTTTCCTTTTCATACTTGCCCATCATTTTTTGCTTACTGATTTGTGGTATTTTTCTTTCTTCTTATTTTCGAAGAAGATGTTTCCATTGCCACTCTTGGCTACATCAGTCAGATTTCTATTCCAATTCACAGGACAAAACAAGTGGGAATTTGTCCTCCCAAATCAAGTTTTGATAAGAGGGAGTCCCGTAACTTTCTCCTAAGCGTTTACTTTCTGCATAATTTTTAATATTATTGCTTCAAGTTCCATGTTTGCTTACTAAAATAACTTGGATAATATTTCTTCACGTGTTTTAAATATTCTTGCTACTTTTGCTTGATAAAATAATGTGGATAGTATGTCCATTTGAATAGCATTTTCATGCCCACAAATATATTTTTCAAGATGCCATAAAGGGAAAGTTGTGATCCTTAGGATGTCTCCCAACCCACCTCCCCAAGCATTAGAAAGATAGAATAATAACCTAGGTCAGCTCAACCCCCAACCTAGGTTGGGGTTGTTTCAAAACCCTTTTAGGTGTTCAAAATAACCATTTTCATGGTTATCTAATTTTTCACTAAAAAAAAAAATCATCATCTTAATCTCAAAATTCACCATTCTAATCTTTCTTTATGATTTCATGGGAATCACCATTTTAAACTCCTTTTCCATGACTTTCTAAAATTCATTTTTTCAAATTTTCTAAAAAATGTCACTTTCATTAATTTTCATAAAAATCACATTTTTTATGGTCAAAATAAAGTTTTCATACAAAAATCATCACTTGTATTTTTAACTAACCTTCTTAAATATCACTATGCCTCGTCTAAAATATATTTTTTCAAAAGCCCTTATTCCAAAATTCAAGATATTCCCATTTTGTCATATTGTAGGTGTAAATTTATGAGTATCGTTTTATTCCTAAGTGTTCAAATTAACAAGTGAAATACATTGTTTACATCCCAAGCACAATATGGACCTAGTGTAGCCAAAATTTTGAATTACATGTTGAATTCATCCGGTAGGATATCTCTATGTTAAATGAGCTTTTGAGATTAACAAGTCAAATATGAAAGGATGAGAGGCCATCATTTTCTCTATCCCATGTTAATACAAATATCACCATTGATAACCCTTTTGATCCAGTTTTATTCCTTTCATTAACCCCAAGCTAGGGATCACCATGACGAAGACAGTGAGATGATAATAGGCAAGAGCTTTAATACCTAAGTGATTATAGCTAAAAGGACAAGAGGCCCTCGTTTCTGCTATCCTACAGTGATATATATATTGCTAACCCCTAGTGCCATAATGAATATTCCTTTCATTATACCCACTGATGATCACACCCCACACACGGGTAGTTTTATTGAGATACTACATTAGACTAGTAAAAGTTTTGATGACTATGCAATCCAAATTAAAATGAAGAAAGGCCATCGTTTGTATTATCCATAATCTATTATTATTCCTATTGATGAACCCATAGAGCCTGGTTACATTTCTTCTTCTGAACCTACCAAGGATCATTACAAGTGTGTTGTTTATTTGTAACTCAAGATGAGGCAGCTTTGGATTGATTATTC
This sequence comes from Cornus controversa, assembly GCA_026545225.1. Classification (NCBI taxonomy): domain Eukaryota; kingdom Viridiplantae; phylum Streptophyta; class Magnoliopsida; order Cornales; family Cornaceae; genus Cornus; species Cornus controversa. The sequence continues at coordinate 62,451,914 of CM048846.1, read as the reverse complement.
TTTCACAATAAAACAGAAGATAAATTGCAAGAAAGGCAAAAGCAAAGAAGGCCCATTGTTTAAGAAATCTACCGGGGCAAGCCGTAAACCCGGACGTCTTGGATTCGATTCTAACAGGGCATCATAAAAGAATGACAAAAGTAAAGTTGTTCTAGTGATTAAAGAATCTACCGGAGTGAGCTGTAAACTCGGACATCTTGGGTTCGATTCTCGCTGGGCATCATAAAAGAAAAGTGAGTAAAAATGGCCTAGTGATTAAAGAATCTACCGGGGCGAGCCGTAAACTCGGACGTCTGGGGTTCGATTCTCACTGGGCATCATAAAAGTAATGTAAAGATACTTCAAACTCAGTCAATGACCCAGTCGTATGTTACCAAAGTATAAGAAGACTGAAGATGATCCTCGGTATTTTACCCCATTTCACATTAATTTTGAGCCTTTCATACCTTTTTCTTCATCACCTATATGTCCATAGACCACATTACAACCCATGTAAAGTCCTCTCAGATTAAGGATGATTGTATAGTTAAATTTTTTTTTTCTAGACTAACATAGAAAACTTGCCCTAAGCTAGGGTGGCAGTTTTCCTTTTATAGTAATCACAGTTCATGAACCCCGCATTAAAGTAATATCTTTGAGCCTTAATATCTTTTCATTGGTTACCTTACACCTAGCCCACATTACGGTCCAAATCAAAGACCTCTTCGATTGGCGAAGATTATTTAGGATTGAAAGCTCTCGCTTATTAAAGTCTCACAAGACGAGCAACATTTTCTGTCATGTCCCAAACTATGGCAGTTTTTGAGTGATCCTTAGTTTATCTCCTGATTATCCGTCATATTTTGAGCCTAATATATCATTTCTTTCTCAAATCACTTTACCTAAAGCCCCATTACAACCCCAAGTAAAGTCCTCTTTGATCAATGATGACTTGTTAACCAAGAAAACTCAACAACATGTGGTTTGATACAGAAGGAACAATACAAGTCAACAAAAAATATTTCTCATATGTTTTTTAAGATAAGGTTCATAGATGGTGCTTGGGAATATATACAATTAATCAAATGTTGGTTTGAACATAGTTGAATTAATGCTACTGGGAATATATACAATTAATCAAATGTTGGTTTGAACATAGTTGAATTAATGCTACTCATTAATTGACCACCTTTTTCAAGGATATCATTTTTCAAATAAAATCTTTTTCAAAGTAAATTTTTAAGAACTCTGAACAAATGTTTAAAAACTCTTAGGCAATTCCTTGCAAAATATCTTTTTAAAAAAATCTTTTCAAATTTTAAGTCCAGTTTTTCAAGAATCATTCACAATTTTCAAAACATCATTGGCAAAAAGCTCTTTTCAAATCACTCCTATGTTTTCTTCAAAGTCATCTTTGAACAACCCAAATTCTCATATTCAGCTCTTGGGACGAACTACGTTCGACTTAATTCCCACCACGCCGCTCATAGCTGGGAAAGATAGGCAACCCATATTTCATTTGGGTTCGGTCATACCATTATTTAAGTCACTATTTTCTCCACCTTTCATATGACCATTTACTTCACTATTTAACTATTTATTTTTTAAACCAATCATTCCTTTATTTTGGTTTTGTTTTTATAATATATGAATACTCTCTATGTTCGTGAAAATTAAACTACTTGTGTTCAATTGCATGGTTTCTTAGTTCTAGTTAATTGCTAATGTGCTCATTATAGAAAATAGTACTAATGATTCTTACAACTGATATCATCTCATTACTTCTGGTGGTTCCTTCTAGTTTCTTTATTAAGCCCATTTTGGATTATGAATTTCTTCCTTCAAATGTTTTGTTGAATCTAACGGATCCAATCAACTTCTGTGTGCTACCATCTTAGTGTAGTAGAATTTTTTTTTTGTTAGGTAAATACTGTTGTTCGCACACCCTGACAATACCCACTGTGAGCTTGGGGAGGAGAAGTAATACTAACTGGCCCAATGGCATGATGAGTAAAGTAGTAGCATTTCTTGTATTCTTCATGTTAACAATTCTTTGAGAAATAAAATTTGTACTTGAGCAATTGACTTCTATGATTCTTTTATCTTCTTGAACAGTCAGGTCATAGCTACTTTGATGGGACTTCTTGTATTTTTGGCCATTGTAATTTTTTTAATTGCCATTTTTGGAATTGTTTTCTGGTGGTTTTATGGAAGCTTTTGGACAATGGCAGGCATCATTTTCTTTGGAGGTAATCTTCTTGACCTTTCTTTTAATGTGGGAACTATCATCTCTATCCGTCTCTATGTTAATTTTTCTTCCAACCGCACTGAGATTAGAGTTCTTTGGATTGCAGGGTTGGCATTCGCATTGCGCCATAAACGTCATGCACTATTCATAACCAGTTTGTATTCTATATATTGTGCATGGGGTTATGTTGGATGGATTGGTTACTTTTGGGTTTGAATCTCTCTATTATATTTAGTGATGCTCTAATACTCTTCTTGAAAAATAATGTAAACAAGCATGGAAGGCCTAACGATACCCCCAAAACAGCTGGTGTGCAAGGCTATCCTATTTTTTGAATTTAGATAGAGGCTACATTAATGTCTGGTTATTTGGAAACCAACATATGACATTGTATTTATCTATTCTCTACTAATCACCTTGTTGCTAAAGTTTAAATTAGTTTTGGGTTAAGTACAAGATTTAACTTTTTTTAGCAGCCTTGCTTTAATCTTTGTTTTCACATAGCTATTGCTACAACACATTATTACTGTTAACTTGTCATATAAGTTGCTCTTTTAGTAGGTGAGATACTATCTAAACTAATGGCAGGTATCAAAGCTAATATGTTGGAAATTCATTAATAGAAGTAGACCTGAAGTATCATTATACATATGTTCTAAGTTTGCTCCACCTTATTTTCCATATTGAAGATTACAATATTGTTGATTTGCAAGGTTATAGATCTGCTAGATTGAAGTGGTTTTTTTTTTATCTCAAGTAGAGCTCTGTATTGAAGATTGAATTAGGTTGAGAGACTTTTATTGTATTTCTTATTCTTGTTCACTACTTGTAATCCAAGCATAAGGGTTGCTTTGGACAGGGGGAGTTAGAGTGATTTGTGGTGAAATTGGTGAGAGATAACTTAGGCTTTGGGAAGCCTAAGTTGGGTTAGTGTGAGAGCCTTTGTTAGTGAGTCCATAGAGTGGTTCAGGGCATGAGGGCTGTGAAATAGGGTGAGAGCTGGAGTGACTTGTGTGTGTGCTTGGTGAGTGTAGAGAGTGTGATTCTGTATTTGAACTAGAAGAGCTCATTTTTGGAGCTAAACTGATTGTTTTGAAGTCAAGTTTTGAACCTCAAAACTCAGAAGGAACAGTAGTTGTCAAGCCAATTCTATTGATGTCAAGTCCTTAAACAGCTCTGTGAGTATGATTTTGTTAATTTAAACTTTATATATGGTATGAGCTTTCTTGAGACATTTTTTTTTAATTCATGTTGTGTGATTAATTTTTGAGCATTTTAAGTAGTTTATGCAAATTTATTTATGAAAAACCAGAGTTTATGCTACTGTCATTTGCTGACTTGTCTATCATTATTGCTAGTTGAAACTTGGTTGATTCAGTTATTATTTTTGAGGTTTGAGCAAACTTAAAATCCCATTTCAAACATGTTCCATCTTCTGTGTCCTAAAATGTGATAGTTTCAATTTCTAGCACATTTGATCAATGCTGCAGATCTGTGGATGGTCAATGAGACTTATACCTGTTGTCATAAATTTTAGATTCTTGCTCACACTAGGGTTGATCTGTTATGCTTATTAAGAGCTTGAGCATACTTATTCACGTGAATTTAATTCAAATTTGAGCTGCTTTATCAAAATTTTGTTTGTTCCTAAAATCTGATGTGTTGAAACCCTTAATTAACTATCCTCTATGTTCCTGTCACAATATACTGCTTGTGTGCTTATTTATTTTGGTGTGTTATGCTTATTGAATGACCTAAACAAGTATATTTTAGCTTTAGGAATCTGTCTTTATTGCTGGTGTAGCCCTTTGAAAATTGTCACAAGGAATCATTTGTTGAACCTCCTCAAATGCCTATGTTTTTGTTGTTAAAATTAATGTTCTGATTTAATCAGGTTTGAAGGTTTCCTATAAAATTTCTTAGGCTATAGACGAAGGTTTTTTTTTAACATGTAAATGCTTAATTTGTTGAATTGGAGTTGAAACATTGACTGCTCCAAGTGTTCATACACTGAAACCCAATATCAATCTTGAACAGTGTCTGTCAAAATGAATCTGTTGTTGTCATGTTTTAATATGCCTTTGCGAGTATGGTAGTTGTTCTCCTTGCCTAAAAATTACAAGGGCATATTGGTTTAAACCATTTGAAGCCAAGAGAGGATCTGTTTGAAGTGTATAAATACGAGCCTACACTTTTGCATACCAAACCTCAAATCTGAGGTCTATTTCTCCTAAAATTACCTTAAAACACTTTTTGAGATTGCTCTGGTCTGATTTATATAACTTTTTCATGTTGAGAACATGTGTTTAGGGCATATACATGTAGCATATTGAGTGAAAATTTCACTAAGTAGCACACCAAAAATGCTGATTTGAGCTTGCTTGTGCTTCTAATATAAAGTTCTGCTTCTTGTTTATAATCCTAATGATATTTGAACATTGGTTTGGTGCAAGTATGAGCTTAAAGGTTTTTTAAGTCTGCATTTTGCTTAAGTTCTCCGAATTTGTTGCTGCTTGAACTTCTGCACACCAAAATCCCTATGTTAGGTCTTAACTAATTTAGTTGAGTTTTTACTGCTGAATTTGGCCCAAATAGGTAACTGATCTTTATAGTAAGGTTGGTTTAGTTGTGGCTGCTGTCTTGCAAGATTATGTACAGGTTTTAAGAAGAGGGAACTTTTCAAGCTTCATATATAAATGAGTATGTTGCATTTTATTTGTTAAACCTGCTTTAGATATTATCCTGCAAAAATTGAGTTCAGGTTTTAAATAGAAGTTTTAAAGCAGGTTGTTGCACCTATCATTCAGCTCATTTGAGAACTAACTTGATATCCTAGGTTTGTTTAACGGTTATAGGTCACTTCTGGACTTGTTCTTCAATTCATGTGAGTTGCAGAGTTGGTCTATCCCTTTCCTTTTGACTTTCAATGTCAAAAAGGGGGAAAAAAAGGCATGTGTTCTATTAAAAAGTTGTCGATATAGGTCTGATCCTATAGTATGTTGCTTTATCATTTGGTATGAAGGGTTCAATGAGATAAAAAGGGCAAAAGGAGGAGATTGTTGGTCTATGCCCCGTGTAGTGATATGTTTGCTCTTTTAATGTCAAAAGGTTATTATGTCCTCTCAAATGTCTCAATTCTACATATTACATCTCTATGAATATCTTAACTATACCAACAGCCCTTTCAAGGGTATTTTTGCCATTTTAAGTGTAGCTGCAGGAGGCTACCATGTGTCACTCAGTGAGGACCATGCCAATCATTGGCCAGATTCAAAATGCACTACAGGACAAAAAAAGAGAGGTGTCAACCTTATCTTGTATTTTGAACATTGAATCATTCCAAGCCACATATATATTACATGCTATACACCATGTCTCAGTTGAGTGGGCTATGAGAAAAAGCTTTAGAGTAAGAAACATAAGCTCCAACACCTCCGTCTATTAGGGAGCTCGATGTGGGTGTGGGTGGCTTGCTAGTGAGAGAAACAGAGAGAAAATCAATTCTCTTCTTCCATGAGTACGACAACACCACCATGGATATTACAGTGAGTTTTAGTGAGAGTAATTGAAGAGAGAGAGACCACCACAGAGCTAGGTTTTGGTTGGTTATTAGAGAGAGCACACAGAGCTACAGTGAGAGGGAATTTGAGTTCTTAGAGCTACACTCACATTAGATTTTGCATCACTAGAAGAATGTTTTAGATGGAAAAAAAAGACTATTGAGAGAGAGTGAAGTAGTTGTGACAGATACACACGATAAAGCGAGAGTGAGTGAGAGATTGAGATATAGTGATAAATCTGTGTGCGCTGTACGGTGGTGACTCAGAGATGTTTCAACGACACATTCTTCAGTTCAGTAGTTCTCAGTTGTGTACACTTTCACAGGTGCACATTAATTTGATTTTTAAATCTGTGTATGTATACTCTGCACAAGCGCACATGTGTATCATGGATTAGCTTTGTTATGGATTGAATTGATGATTGTGCTCATTTCTCCCAAAATTAAGTGTATTTGAAACCCTAGAATTGCTTTTCAATCTGCTATCAAGATTAATAGAGGTCCTTGATTCATATATTGATTAACCTTTAAGATGTTGAACTTGTTATACAAAAAAAATTATGCTTTCCGATAAAGGTGTTTTACCTCTGATTTGTGCTTATTTGGTTAAGTCATCACTGTTCTCAAAATCTGACACGTTGATGCCTTGTTTAAATACATACACAGCTGATTTCTTGAAACTTAGTGTGTGCTTTTATTAGAATTAATGCATTAATGTGCTTAAGGTGCATAAACATCTGTCAATACACTTGTTCAACACTCTTGAACTGAACTTTACTTGAATCAATGCATGCTTCACATTTGTTGTATACAAAACTCAATCAGCTGCACTATTCACCACTCAAATTGGGGCTCAAGCTCTGGTTGATTGCTTAAATTGCTTTTGATCTAGGAGTCAGTATTTCTGCTAGTCTAAATCATTATGTGTTATTTACATGCTAGCTAAAAGATAAGTTTGGAGACCTCTTTGCCATTGTAGATACCTCTAGTTGATTTCAAAACTACTAATACCTTGTCAAGTTTTTATCCAAGTGTTTTTCATTTGAAAATGCTAATTCGAGGTCTAAATAGAGGTTATATATATCTGGTGCATAATTACTGTTAACTTTTGTTGTCTAAAGCTCAATCTCTGTCAGATTATGATTATGGATTATTTCTAATGTTCCATTTCCTTTAAGCATATTATAATTCATATTTTCATTATACACTGTTTTTATTGCTGGTTGTGAAAAGGGGACTGACAGATGTGTGAAGATGATTAGTTTGTATGCAAGAACTATTCTAACAACTATCATTTAACATGCTAAAGATGTCAGTGCTATAGTAAATTATTTTAGTTTGCTGCACCTAGATTTGAATACCTAACAAGAATTATTGAATATTTTGCATGTGATTTGGTATATCTTTTTGTAGAAGCATCTAGGAATTGATTGAAAAGTTGGGAGGAAATGTTGTGTTATCCATTTTTTATGTTGTTGGTGTGGGTTAAGGTACAAGATTTGGGCTTCGCACGGGCTGAGGTGTTACTACTTGATATGCCTACCCACCCTCCCCTTCCCCTTGCACCCTCCCCTTGCATGTTCCCCTTGCATGTTGATTGAAATAGTTTTTTATGTGATTTCAATTAATCTTGTGAGATGGATCTTCCTTGGATTCATCAATTTTTATAATAATTAAAATGGAGGTTCGGAAGGAGTTTGTGCTGGCAATAATTAGACTCCTCACTTTATTTGTATTATATGAATTTTCTTTTCTTTTGCTACATTTATACCCTTAGTTCTTAATGGTGTCTCATATTTTTAAATATTTGCTACTTGTATTTTCCTTAGATTGTGATTCTTTCTCTAATAAATTAGAGCTGGCATTCTTCTTCTTTGGAAACCATGGCCTCCCTTTATGGAACGAAATTCAATTTTTCATTGTTAGACAATTGGTCAATTTATTTTAACTATTATTCTTTAATTGTGCATTTTTTTGGTTGCATATGGGTTTCAGGTTCAGGTTCTTCTTTTTCAATAAAATAGAGCTTGACTTGCATTTCTTTTTTTGCAAATTTTGATATCCCATTGTTGAACAAATGGTTTTTCTTTTTAATTATTATCTTTTATACTTTCTTTTTTCCATTTTGGATTGCATACGGGTTTTTAGTTCCTCTCTCTTTCTTTCAAATAAGCTTTATTTTTCCCTAAGATATTCAAGGGCAAAATTTAAGTTTACTAGTGAACTTTATTTTCATTCACTAAGTTATATTGTACAATTTAGTATATAAGATTGGTGTAGTCAAGATTTTGCGCATTTTACATCTCATCAAGGGTGAGCTTATTTCAACAGGTGTCTTCATTAAAAGGAGTGGATGCAAAGTTTGTAAAATTTTTAACAATGCCTATGAACATATTTGTTTATGTTTGTACAACCTATGTTTTCTGCATATCCTATGTTTGTAAAAAATAAAATTATAACTAATATTTTATTTTATTTTATCGGTGTCACAACATGTTAAAAAAAATTAGATTGTGATATTTTTCATTTATTGTATTTAATCATATTTAGTTATTTATTGTTAATCATATTTAATTAAATTTTAAATATTATTAGGACTTTTATATAAAGTTAAGTTTGCTAGATGTTTTTACCCTACTGCCTTGTGGTCTAGTGAGAGAGAGCCATTCTAGACTTCATGGTGGGAACCAGAGGACTGCTGTGCAAATTGCTACCGAGGCTGCTATGGATTTTGCAGTTGCTTTGCATGTTAGTTCGGAAGATTTGAATGGTTTATTTTGACGAGGTATTTCTTGGTTCCTTAATTTTTTTTCTTGCTTTGCCATTTATTGAAGACATTCAATATTCTTCTCTATTCTAAGGGTATGCCCTTTGCCTCCTTTTGTACTTCATGTTTTATCCTTCTAAAATCAACTCCATTCATGAAAAAAAAAAATCTTAGTGGTGAGCTTTTTGGCTTCTTTAAGGGTTCCAAGAGCCTTATTCAAGGAGATCCTTTTATCTCTTTTTCTCTTTGTTATTGTTATGGATATGTTTGATCTCATCTGTTATACAGAAATCCCTTCATGATGACCCTCAATTTCAGTTTCATTGGAAATGCAAAAAGAGTAGATTGCCCCATTTGATTTTTGTTGATGATTGATCTCACGATGTTTTCTCATAGTGATCATCATTCTTTAGATGTACTCATCAAAGCATTGAATATCTTCTCTTCATTGTCAGACTTGGTCCCCCATCCATTCTAAAAGTCTCATTTTCACTTGTTGTGTGCCCACTAATGTTCAAAGTTCCATGGTTGGAGCCTATGGTTTTGACTTGGGGAACCTCCCTATTAAATATTTGGGGTTGCCTTTAATTTGAATTAGATTAAAGGCCAGTGCCAGGTTTCTATCCTATGTAGGTAGGCTTCAGCTTATCAAAGTCATTCTACTCGGCATCATTATTGGCTATTGGAGTGATTTTTTTTTTATCTTGCCTAAGATAGTGTCCTTGGAAATTTTCTCTGGTCTGGGGTGGAGCTTAAGGCAACGGGTGCTAAGCTGGCATGGTGAGAGGTTTGTAATCCTAAGGAGTTAGCTAGGAGGCATTGGCTTACCCCCATTTGGCTACACTTAATAATAGAGTTTCCATGATGAAGCATATTTGGAACCTCTACGAAGACAAAGGGGAATCCATTTGGTTTGATTGGGTACTGTAGGACAATCTTATCAAAAATAAGAGCTTTTGGATGCTTAAACCTTCTCAGATGAATTCATGGAACTGGAGAATGATTCTACAATTGCGGAGCCTGGCTAAACCTAAGCCTTTCATCAAACACGTTGTTGGTGAAGGTAAAGACGATATATATATATGGCATGACTTTTGGCTTCCATTAGGGCCACTTGACACTTGAGTTTTAAGCTCTTATTTTTGATAAGATTGTCCTACAGTACCCAATCAAACCAAATGGATTCCCCTTTGTCTTGGTAGAGGTTCCAAATATGCTTCATCATGTAAACTCTATTATTAAGTGTAGCCAAATGGGGGTAAGCCAATGCCCCCATTTGGCTACTTGAGTTAAGGAATGATTTAGATCCCAATGGAGTGATGCTGCTAAAGTGGGAGTTGTTATTAATCACAACCAGTGGAGATTCGTTGATTTTGTCCCCACCATTGGAAATGTTGAGCAACTGCATGCCTTTAAATAGGCCTTCGGTTCAAAACTCTGCTATCTGGATGCTCGCTCGCTCCCTCTAGATCAGAGCATTCAACCTTGGTTTAACCTACGGAGCCCTTCTCTCACCTTCTCCTTATACCTCCTAGTCATATATGCTCCTTTTGTACTTCATGTTTTATAATTCTAAAATAAACTCCAATCACCAGAAAAAAAAGAAATTTTTTTTCTTAGTAGTGTTATAACTTTAATCATGATAGCATTTTTACGATATATGTATGATTATATTTATGATTGTGGATGAATGTATGTATGATTATATTTATGATTGTGGATGAATGGTTTTATATGGTTTGTAGTGTTTAAACATAGATGAGGCTCTAGGGTTTATGTTTTCAATGTAATTTTATGGCAGTTGTAAAGGGTAAAATAATTGTTGCCCTATGCCTAATTTATGTTTATTGCAAATTATTATGTGTATCTTCGCAGATAATTCATCTTCAATAGAGAAATATTAAGCCTCTAATCATGGAGAATGTGCCAAAGCATGAAGAAGTTGGAACTTTCTTGAAGTCTAAGCACATGGGGAGAATTGCTCGTGAGAACTACTTGGAGATTAAGTTTTTTTAGATGGTTAAAGATATAGGTTAGATGAGCCTCATTTATGATTTTATCTTTGTCATGTATGTATAGATGTGTGATTATTATTATATTCTTGAGTAATATTAATATTTATTATTAATATAAATAATATTATTTAGTCATATTAATATTCTTTATTAATTAATATAAAATATTTTATTAATTGTACATACTATACTATAATATTATATTATTTTAATTTGGTTATTTTATTTATTGACATGTAAAATTTGGGTTTAGATATTTTTTTCCTAGTTACAACAATTGTTTCCACCCAAGAGACTTGATCCTTAGAGCTAATGCTTGGTAGGCCTTTAGATATTTTATTTAATGATCATTTAATAATGTTATCATAAATAACATTAATTATATTACTTACTAATATAAACATTTATTATTATATAAAATAAATTATAAATTATACACACTACAGTATAATATTATTTAATATTAATAGATTAATTTATTTATTGGTTTCATATAACGAACAATTATTATTATAATATTATCGTATTTATTGATATATGTAATGAAAGCACAAAAATATAATATTATTATTTATATCTTATATATTTATCATAAACAACAATATGTATATTTTAATAATGTAAATTATATTACTTATTATACATACTGCATTATAATATTATTATCAATAATATAAATATTTATTATTAATATAATATATATTATTAATTATACATACTGCACTAATATTTTTTAATATTATAATTAGGTTATTTTATTTATTAATTATATAATATTAGGTTTCATATGTGAAATATCATAAATTATTGTTATTATATAACATTATCTATTATTGTATTGTACATTTTAACTTATATGAAGTTTTATAAATTATTATTTATTTTTAATATAGTATATGAATTTAAATAATATAACTTTAACTATTATCTATAAAATTATATTTTATTTATATTTTGAAACAAAGTAATTAAAACTTTATATTTATAATATATTAACTATATATTTATCATAAATTATTGTTGTTATAAATTGTATTAATTATATTATTTAGTAATACAGACATTTATTATTAACCACTACACTAATATTATTTAATATTAATTGGATTATTTTATTTATTGATATTTGTTTTCATATAAGGAGTTTAGGTTACATATAAAGAATAGTATAGTTTTTAATCATAAATTATTGTTATTTTATAACAACATTATATAATATGTATAAAATTATATGGTGCATTTTAACTTAAAATGGTAATTAAATACCAAATTAGTGGTGTTATAAATAATATTATTTAGTAATATAAATATTTATTATTATTTATTATTAATTAGGTTATTTTATTTATTGATGATATAATATTAGGTTTCATATAATGAATAATTTATTATGTAATATTTTTTTGATATAGTTTAATATGTGAAATATCATAAATTGTTGTTATTATATATAACATAACATTATGTATTATCTACAAAATTATGATGTACATTTTAACTTGAAATGGTAACTAAATATAAATTTTATTATATATTTTTGTTCATATGTTTTGTGTTGAAAATATAATTTATATAACATAAGCGTATAAAATATGTTGTAGAATGTCAAAAATAATTTTACTTATTATTGTACGAATAATCTTATGTGTTTATAGTATATTATACTATGTAAATTTTTAATAGTATGAATAAATAATTTAAATATCACCCATTTTTTAATAAATTAACTTAAAACATTAATTTTCTAATTTAATTAAAAATGTAATATATGAAATTTTATAAATTAGTATTTATTTTCAATAAGTTATATATTATAACATTATGAATTCTCCATAATATTATACTGTACATTTTAAGTTATAATGGCAGCTAAATATGAATTTTTTTATATAGTTTTTTAGAAGAATTTAATTAAATCATTATAGTTTTATAATATATTAACTATATATTTATCATAAATTAATGTTGTCATAAATTATATTATTTAATATTATAAACATTTATTAATAATATAAAATAAATTATTAATTATACACACTGCACTATAATTTTATTTTTTTAATATATTATTTTATTTATTTAACATGTAATATTGGGTTTCATATAATGAATAATTTATTATGTACAAAATATCATAAATTATTGTTATTATATAACAACATTATCAATAATATTATCTATAAAATTTTACTGTACATTTCAACTTATAATGGCATCTAAATATAAATTATTTTATATATTTTTTATTCATATTTGTAATAAAATTTAATTAAAACTTTATAGTTATATAATATATTGACTATATATTTATCATAAATTAATCTTGTCATAAATAAAACAAATTATATTATGAATATAAAATAAATTATTGATTATACACACTACACTATAATAATATTTAGTATTAATTAGATTGTTTTATTTATTGATCATATAATATTTGTTTTCCGAATAATTTATTATATAATATATTGTATTAATATACTTTAATATGTGAAATATAATATATTAGTTTTCATTTTTAACGTAATTGGATTTAATTTACGTAGTGAAATAACAAAAAAATAATAATATTATATATGTATTTATATGTAATGAATTTCACAAAAATATAATATTATTATTTATATCTTACATATATATTTGGCTTTAACAAATTGTGTCATAAATATATAAATTATATTATTTAACAATATGAATATTTTAATAATGTAAAATATATTATTTATTATATATTTTGCATTATAAAATTATTTAATTTTAATTTGGTTATTTTATTTATTGATTATATAATATTAGGTTTCATATAATGAATAATTTATTATGTAATATATTGTATAAGTATAGTAGATTATGTGAAATATTATAAATTATTTTATTATAAAATAAAACATTGTCTGTTATTTTTAACTTATAATGGCAACTAAATATAATTTGTATTATGTTTTTTGTTTCTTATATTCTTAAAAATATTTAATTAAACTTTCATACTTATCATTGTTAGTATATTTACTATTTATTTATCATAAATTATTAGAAACTAGTAAATTATTTTGATTTTTAATGTAATTGGTCTAATATTACGCAAGGAAATACAAAAAAATATAATGTTTTTATTGTTATCTTACACGATTTTGTTATTCCACATTATTTGCATCGGAAATATAATTTATATTACATAAGTATGCAAAATATATTGTATAATTTCATAAATAATTTATTTATTATTGTATAAATAATCTTATGCGTTGATGTTATATTATACTATGTAAATGTTCAATAGTATGTAATTAAACTTTTAAATATTATATATTTATTAATAAATTAATTTAAAACATTATTTTTCTTATCTAATTAAAAATATAATATATTTTTTGACGTAGTTAGTAATATATGGAATTTTATAAATTATTATTTATTTTTAATAAAATATATGAAATTATATAGTATAATTGTATCTCTAATCTATAAAATCATATAATGGCAACTAAATATAAATTATATAATATATTTTTATTTTTATTTTGAGAAAAATTAATTAAAAGCTCAGACTGATATAATATATTAATATATATTTTTCACAATTTAGTGGTGCCATAAATAATATATAAAATATTCTTTCGTAATATACAATATATTATTAATTATACATACTACACTATAATAATATTTAATATTAATTAGGTTATTTTATTTATTAATAATATAATATTAGGTTTCATTTAAGGAATAATTTATTATGTAATATTTTTTTAAATTAGTTTAATAGTTGAAATATCATAAATTGTTGTTATTATATAGCATAACATTATCTGTTATTTATAACATTATATTGTACATTTTATCTTAAAATGGTAACTAAATATAAATTTTATTATATATTTGATTTTTTATATTCTACAAATATTTAATTAAATATTCAGATTTATCATTGTTATACAATTTATTAACTTTATATTTATCACAAATTAATGGGAACTATCATAAATTATTTTAATTTTTAATGTAATTGGTCTAATATTATAAAGAAATAAAAATAAAAATAATATTATTATTTATACCTTACATGATTTGTTGTTTTTCCATATATTTTGTGTTGAAAATATAATTTATATGAATGTCAAAAATAATTTTACTTTTTATTGTAGAACTAATCTTATGTGTTTATGGTATATTATATTATGTAAACTTTTGATAGTATGTAATAAAAATTTTAAATATGACATATTTTTTAAATTGTTTACATAGTTTAGTAATATATGAAATTTTATAAATGATTATTTATTTCAATAAATTCTATATTATAACATTATGTATTCTCTATAATATTATACTGTACATTTTAACTTATAAAGGCAACTAAATATCAATTATTTAATAAATTTTTATTTATAGTAATTAAATCATTATAGTTTTATAATATATTAACTATATATTTATCATAAATTAATGTAGTCATAAATAATATAAATTATATTATTAAATAATATAAACATTTATCAATAATATAAAATAAATTATTAATTATACACACTACACTATAATATTATTTATATTATTTTATTTATTGATCATATAATATTGGGTTTCATATAATGAGTAATTTATTATGCAATATATTGTATTATTATAGTTTAATATGTGAAATACCATAAATTATTGTTAGTATATAACATAACATTATCAATAATATTATCTATAAAATTAAACTGTACATTTTAACTTATAATATCTAATTATAAATTATTTTATATATTCTTTATTCATAATTTTAAAAATTGTAATTAAAAATTTATAGTTATATAATATATTGACTATATTTATCATAAATTAATGTTGTCATAAATAATATGAAATATTAATTAGAATATTTTATTTATTGATCATATAATATTTGGTTTCATATAACGAATAATTTAATATGTAATATATTTTATTAATATACTTTAATATGTGAAATATAATAAATTAGTTTTCATTTTTAACGTAAATGTATAAAATTTAGGGAGTGAAATACACAAAAATATAATATTATTATTTATATCTTACATATATATTTATCTTTAAAAAATTGTGCCATAAATATATAAATTTTATTATTTAACAATATTATAATAGTTTTTAATATTAATTAAGTTATTTTACTTATTGATTATATAATATTAGGTTTCATATAAGGAATAATATGTTATGTAATGTTGTTTTAATATAGTTTAATATGCAAAATATCATAAATTATTGTTATTATTTAACATAACATTATCAATAATATCTATAAAATTATACTATACATTTTAACTTAAAATGGTTATTAAATACAAATTATATTATATATTTTGAACAATATTTAATTAGAATTCCATAGTTATCATTGTTATATAATATTATATAATATAAATTATATTATTTAGTAATTTGAATATTTTAATAATGTAGAATATATTATTTACTATACATATTGCATTATAATATTATTTAGTTTTAATTAGGTTATCACATTTACTGATGATATAATGTTAGGTTTTATATGACGAATAATTTCTTATGTAATATGTTGTATGAATATAGTTTAATATGTGAATATCATAAATTATTATTCATTTTCAATGTAATTGGTAAATAGTATGTATTATAATGTACTGGTTTTATAATTTATTTGTTCATAGTAGATAAATTATATTTTTGTAAATTTCTTAATAGATATAATCCAAATTTGAATATCAAGTTAATTTAATTTTTCATGTTCTGTATTATGTTTCGTTTTTATTATACACGTAAGCTCATAATAACAAGATACATATACATGTATAATATGTTATTATCATAATCTCATCTTTGTAGTTATTCCATGTGATCTGTGTTGAAAAAATAATTTATATTACATAACCATATAAAATATAGTGCATAATGTCATGAATAATATATTGTATTAATATAGTTTAATATGTAAAATATCATAAAATATAGTTATTATCTATAAAATTATACTGTAAATTTAAATTTATAATGACAACTAATTATAAATTATATTATTTAATCATATAAACATTTATTAATAATATAAAATAAATTATTAATTATACACACTACATTATAATATTTTTTAATATTAATTATATTATTTTATTTATTGATCATATAATATTTGGTTTCATATTATGAATAATTAATTATGTAATATATTGTATTAATATACTTTAACATGTGAAATTTAATAAATTAGATTTCATTTTTAAATACATAAAAATATAACATTATTATTTATATCTTACATGATTTTGTTATTCCACATTATTTGTGTTGTAAATATAATATATATTACATAAGTATATAAAATATACTGTATAATGTTATAAATTTTTTCTTATTATCGTAGAAATAATCTTATGTGAGTCGTTCTGATTCAAAATGATCAATTCCTAGAGAAATCATGCCACAATCAGAATTGTACATTACTTTTTTCCAGAATCGATCGTCTGGACCTTTAAATATTTGAAATATCATAAATTATTGTTATTATATAACATTATCTATTATCCATAAAATTATACTATATATTTTAATTTATAATGGCAAATAATTATAAATTATATTATATATTTTGAAAATATCTAATTAAAATTTCATTGTTATCATAAATTAAAGATGTCATAAATATCATAAATTAAAGGGTTGAATTGACTGACCTCTCTTGAGGTTTGGTCAAATTACACTCGGAGAGACCGTTTGGCCTTTATTTCTTTCGCCTTCCCTAAATTCATTTTTTCGATGGTCAAAGTAAATTTTAAGCGTGAAAATAAAATTTTGTCCTTGCATAATTATATCACATTATATTTCAAATAGGGTAAAATACAATGACCTCCCTTTAGGTTTGCTGTAATTGCACTGATCTCCCTTGGAAAAAAAAATCTGATTTTTAAAATGACATTTTTGCCCACATTATACTTTCTCTCTATGTTCAATCTTTTTTTGTAGACCTGCTACATCACCATTGTCACTACCCATGACCACCATTATTCTTCGATCTTGCTCCTAACATTTATGATCAATCGTTAAAAATTCTATCCACAAATTTTTTTCAAAGATCTTTGATCATGGTGATATATATATATAAACACATACATAAAATCGAATCTGTAGACTGAGTTGTTGAGTTTTGTTATGAGTCACGAGTACGAGTTGATCAAAATGACCGAGCTGGTAGTGTCATCTATTATGGCAAACCTTAGGAGATGTATGTATTTTACCCTATTTGAAATATAATGTGATTTTAATACCGAAAAAATTGATTTAGGGGAGATGAAAGAAATAAAGGTGAAACGATCTCTTCGAGTGTAATTTCGAGCTTAGCAAATGTAACCCTAAATTAAAGATGTTTATAATATTATTTAATATTAGTTAGGTTATTTTATTTATTGATGATATAATATTAGGTTTCATATAACGAATAATTTATTATGTAATATATTGTATTAATATAGTAAAATATGTGAAATATCATAAATTAGTGCTCATTTTTAATGTAAGTGGATAAATTTCATGTAATGAAATACACAAAAAATAATATTATTATTTATATATTACATATGTATTATATATTTTATTACTTATATTTTGAAAAAAAATTCATCAAAATTTTTTATTTTTCATTATTATCCAATACATTAACTATATAATTCTCATAAACAAATTGTGTCAAAAATAATAGAATATTAGGTTTCATATAATGAATAATTTTTTATGTAATATATTGTATTAGTATAGTTTAATATGTGAAATATCATCACTTATTGTTATTATATAATATAACATTATCTATTATTTTTATACTGTACATTTTAACTTCAAATGGAAACTAAATTTAAATTGTATTATATATTTTATTTTTTATATTCTGAAAAATATTTAATTAAACTTTCATAGTTATCATTGTTATATAATATATTAACTATATATATTTATCATAAATGAATGGAACCATCATAAATTATTTTCATTTCTAATGTAATTGGTCTAATATTATGTAAAGAAATATAAACAAAATATAATTTTATAACTTATATATTACATGATTTGTTGTTATTCCACATGATTTGTTGTTAATATATAAAATAAATTATTAATTGCACACTAGACTATAATATTATTTAATATTAATTAGATTATTTATTTATTGATCATATAATATTTGGTTTCATATAATGAATAATTTATTATGTAAAATATTGTATTAATAGAGTTTAATATGTGAAATATAATAAATTATTATTATTATATAATATAACATGATCTATTATCTATAAAATTATACTGTACATTTTAATTTATAGTGGCAACTAAATATAAATTATATTATTTATTTTGTTTTTTATATTTAAAAAATATTTAATTAAAATTTCATAGTTATCATTGTTATATAATATTTCAACTATATATTTATCATAAAATAATGGTTTCAGAAATAATATAAATATTTATTATTAATCTAAAATATATTATTAATTATACATACTAACTATAATATTATTTAATATTACTTACGTTATTTTATTTAATTATTATATAATATTAGGTTTCATATAACGAATAATTTATTATGTAATATAATGTGTCAATATAGTTTAATATGTGAAATATCATAAATTATTGTTCATTTTTAATGTAATTGGTTAAACATTATGTCATGAAATACACAAAAATATAATATTATTATTTATATCTTACAAATTTATTATATATTTTATTACTTATATTTTAAAAAATATTTCATTCAAATTTCATAGTTTTCATTGTTATCTAATACAATAACTATAAATTTATCATAAACAAATTGTGTCATAAATAATATAAATTATATTATTTAAAAATTAAATATTTAAAATATATTATTTATTATACATACTACGTTATAATATTATTTAATTTTAATTAGGTCATCTTATTTATTATTGATCATATAATATTAGGTTTTCAAAAAGACACTCATTCCTAGAGAAATCATGCAACAATCAGAATCGTACATTACTTTTTGCCAAATTCGATGGTCTAGACCTCCAAAAGAAACAAATAGCATGTCGATCCAAATTTCATCTCGTTTCATCCGAGTCGCTTTCATCCAATTTTGTTTGAGTCTTTCTGATTTGAAAAGAGAAATTCATAGCAGAAATCATGCACGATCACAAGCGTATGGTGTTTTTTTTGCCAAATTCGACCATTTGGACCTCAAAAAAAATTGAGTATGCCGACAACAATTTTGAACCAGTTTCATTTGAGTCATTTTGATGATCCATGAGGCCCATGCGCATGCTTGCCCAAATTTTAATGTCAAAAGGATCTCCAAGGGCATTTTAGTCATTTCATTTTATATCTTAAATTGCATGTGTTTGCATACTTATTTAAATATGTTTGCATTGCTGGATTAATACATTATGTTCATTGATTCTCAGTTATAATTGCTTTCGTATATTTAATAGTATTTGCAAGACATTTTTGTCATTTCAATGCTTTTGTAAGAGAGTGACACATGGCATCTCTCAGCCCTAAATTCTAGAATGTTGTAGCACCTAAGAATGCCTTTTATGGTCCACTGTTGTCACATGCTCTCAATTATCAGGATTTTGAATTTAAAGGGCAACATAGTCATTTTACTTGTGACCCAATCATTGGCAAGCTTTTTGAATCACTAAAGGACAAAACATTGTTGTCACTCTCATCCATTATTCTTTTTGGACCGTTAAATATTTTGAAGTCACATGATATATAGATATGTTGAGAATTATATATAGGGTAATATATATATATATATATATATATATAAAGAGATAGAGAGAGAGAAGAAAGCGATGTGATATACAAATACGTAGAGAGAGAGAGAGATTTTAGAAGATCGTTAAAGAGAGAGAGAGACAGAGATGGGGCATCAATTAGTTTGGGGTTTTGCCATTGAAGTGATCTGATCTCGAGTTGTGAGAGAGAAATCACCACTGTACATCACCATGTGAAGGTTTAAAGGAGAAGAAGGATCTGAAGCTACCAGGAGTCTGTCTTCTATCTCATTCAGAATATGTCCAAGTTTCTTCTAAATTGTGAGTATTACATGAGCTCTGTTTTATTTTCATGCTTGATTAAGGTAATAAACTCATTCTCTATTCCATTTCAGTAAAACTACCCGTTCAGTATGTATTTGGTATGAACAACTTTAAGTTTCGAATTAAACACATATGCAGTGTTGATGTTATTTTGAGCAACTTTATACTCATTTGTTTGATTCAGGTCAGTTTGGTTGAGTGTTAATTTTAGTTTTCCCAAAATTGATTATTAAAATCCTAATTTTCTACATTTTTACAGGTGCGTGTTTAGTTTGAATATTCTACTCTCATAGGCGAACGTTTAATTTGAATACTCTACACTCTCACAGGTGCACATACATATATATATATATATACATATATATATATATATATATATATCATAGGTATTTCATGTTCGTTTCCAAACTTGAAGTTAAAAATCTTTTTCTCTGATTTTGAAATGGTTGCATTCTATAGCTGTTCTTAGAGTTTAATATGTGACTGAAATTTCCTTCATTTGACAAGTTCTATTGTGTGCCCCTTTTTTTCTTTTTTTGTTTGTCATTTACTAATCTGGGTTGTCCTTTTAGTGCTTTGCAAGTATAAATCATGATTTATCTCACAATTCTTTCTTTGTAAGAGATGATATTAAAATCTCCTTCCATTTGCTTTTGTTAAATCATGCTTTAAGAGTTCAGTCTATCATCATATTGCTGAATCTGTTGATGTGTATCTCCTATAGAGTAAATAGTTCTATGCTCGTTGTATTGAAGTCATTTGGTTCAATATTGTCAATTCTTTGTCTTGTAATTAATGTTCCTGAAATTAATCTCAATTTAGCTTTGTCTTGTAATTAATGCTCCTGAAATAAATCTCTATGCCAAAATCATGAACAATCACAACAGTGTGGTGTTTTTTTGCCAAATTCAACCTTTTGTACCTCAAAAAGAAACAACGAGTATGCCAACAATGATTTTCAACCAGTTTCGTTTGAGTCATTTTGATTCAAAAAGATCTATTCCTAGAGAAATCATACCACGATTAGAATCACACGTCATTTTTTGCCAGATTCGACCATTTGGACCTCCAAAAGAAACAATGAGCTTGCCAACAACGATTTTTATCTAATTTTGTTTGACTCATTCTGATTCGAAAAGAGCAATTCCTAGCAGAAATCGTGCACGATCTCAACAATATGATACTTTGTACCAAATTAGACTGTTTGGGCCTCCAAATAAATGAGCGTGCCAACCCAAATTTCATCCAGTTTTGTTTAACTCTTTCTTATTCGAAAAGAGATATTCCTAGCAGAAATAGTGCACAATCACAAACGTTTGGTGCTTTTTGCCAAATTCGACCCTCTAGACCACAAAAAGAAATAACGAGCATGCTGATTTTGTACTAGTTTCATTTAAGTCGTTTCGATTCAAAAAGACCCATTCATAGAAAAATTATGCTACGATCAGAATCGTACGTTGTTTTTTGCCAAATTTGACCGTCTGGACCTTCAAAAGAAACAACAAGATGCCACCCAATTTTCATCCAATTTTGTTTAATTCGTTCCGATTATAAAAGAGCAATTTTTAATAGAAATCGTGAACGATCACAATCTTATGTTACTTTTTGCCAAATTCGACCATCTGCACCTCAAAAAGAAGCAACGAGCATGCCAACAATGAATTTCAACCAGTTTCATTTAGGTCATTTTGATTTGAAAAGACCGATTCCTAAAGAAATCATGCCACGATCAGAATCATGCATCGCTGTTTGCTAGATTCAACAGTCTAGACCTCCAAAAGAAACAATGAGCATGCCAACAACAATTTTAACCAACTTTGTTTGAGTCATTTATATTTGAAGAGAGCCATTCCTAAAAAATTGGGCGACAATCAGACTCGTATGTTACTTTTTGCCAAATTTGACAGTTTAGCCCTCCAAAAGAAACAAAGAGCATGTTGACCCGATTTTTATCCTATTTAATTTGATTCGTTCTGATTCAAAAAGAGTGATTCCTAGTAGAAATCATGAATGATCACAGCCATATGGTGATTTTTGCTAAATTCGACTCTCTGCACCTTCGAAAGAAACAACGAGCATGCTGATAACAATTTTCAACTAATTTCATTGAGTAATTTTGATTCAAAAAGACCCATTCATAGAGAAATCGTGCCACGATCAGAATCATACATCGCTTTTTGTCAAATTCGATCGTCTATAACTCCAAAAGAAACAACGAGCATGCTAACGAGAATTCTCAACCAATTTCGTTTCAGTCATTTTGATTTGAAAAGACCCATTCCTAGAGAAATCATGCCATGATCAGAATCATACGTTAATTTTTGCCAGATTCGACTGTCTGAAACTCCAAAAAAAACAATGAGTATGCCAACAACGATTTTCAACCAGTTTTGTTTGAATCGTTGTGATTCAAAAAGATCCATTGCTAGAGAAATCGTGTGACAATTAGAATTGTACCTTAATTTTTGTCAAATTCGACCATTTGGACCTCCAAAAGAAACAACTAGTATGCCAACCCAATTTTTATCCCGTTCCATCCGAGTAGTTTTCATCTAGTTTTGTTTGAGTCTTTCTGATTCAAAAGACAAATTTTTAGCACAAATCATGTACGATCACAAGTGTATAGTGCTTTTTTCCAAATTTGACCCTCTCGACCTAAAAAAAAAATAACAAGCATGTCGACAACGATTTTCAATTAGTTTCATTTGAGTCATTTTCATTCAAAATAATCAATTCTTAAAGAAATCATGCCGTAATTAGAATTGTACATTACTTTTTGCCAGATTCGATTGTCGGGACCTCCAAAAGAAACAGCGAGTATACCGACATGATTTTCATCCACTTTTGTTTGAGTCATTTTGATTCGAAAAGAGCAATTCCTAACAGAAATAGTGAATGATGACAACCATATGGTACTTTTTACCAAATTCGACCCTCTACACGTCAAAAAGAAATAATGAACATGCCAACAAAGATTTTCAACATCGTTTGAGTCATTTTGATTCGAAAAGACCCATTCTTAGAGAAATCGTGCCACGGTCAAAATTATACGTTGCTTTTTTCTAGATTCGACCATCTGGACTTCCAAAAGAAATAATAAGCATACCGACAACGATTTCTTCCAGTTTCATTTGAGTCATTTTGATTAAAAAATACACATTCCAAGTGAAATCGTAAGTTGTTTTTGCCAATTCAATCATCTGGGCTTCCAAAAGAAATGGGCATGTTGACCCAATTTTTATCTAGTTTTGTTTGATTCGTTCTGATTTGAAAAGAGCGATTCCTAGCAGAAATTGTGAACAATCACAACCGTATGGTATTTTTTGGCAAATTTGACCCTCTGTACCGAAAAAAAAAAACAATGAGCATGCCAACAACGATTTTCAACCAATTTTATTTAACTCATTTTGATTTGAAAAGACCAATTCATATAGAAATTGTGCCATGATCAGAATCATACATTGCTTTTTGCCAGATTCGACCGTTTGGACCTCTAAAAGAAATAATGACTATGCTGGCGTAATATTCATCTAGTTTCATTTGATTCATTCTGATTCAAAAAGAGCAATTCCTAGTAGAAATCATTCATGAAAAGACCGATTACTAGAGAAATCGTGCCACGGTCAAAATCATACGTCGTTTTTGCTAGATTCGACCGTCTGCACCTCCAAAAGGAACAATGAGCATGCCGACCCAATTTTTATCCAGTTTTGTTTGAGTCATTCTAATTTGAAAATAATAATTCCTATTAGAAATCGTACACGATCACAACCGTATGGTGTTTTATGCCAAATTTGACCATCTAGACCTCCAAAAGCAACAACGAGCATGCTGACCCAAATTTTATCCAGTTTAATCTGAGTCATTTTCATCCAATTTTGTTTGAGTCATTCTGATTCAGAAATAGCAATTCTTAGCAGAAATCATGCATGATCAAAATCGTATGTTGCTTTTTGCTAAATTTGACCCTCTGCATATGAAAAAGAAACAATGAGAATGCCGATAATGATTTTCAACCAGTTTTGTTAAAGTCATTTTGATTTAAAAAAACCCATTCCTAGAGAAATCATGCCACGATTAGAATCATACGTCGCTTTTGGCTAGATTTGACCATTTGGACTTCTGAAAGAAATAATGAGCATGCCAACAACGATTTTCATCCAGTTTTGTTTGATTCGTTCTTATTTAAAAAGAGCGATTCGTAGCAGAAATCATGAATGATCACAACCATATGGTATGTTTTTGCCAAATTCATCCCTCTAAACCTCAAAAAGAAACAACGAGCATTCTGACAATGATTTTTCACTAGTTTCATTTTAGTCATTTTGATTCGAAAAGACCCATTCTTAGAGAAATCATGCCACAATCAGAATCGTACATTGCTTCTTGCCAGATTCGACCGTCTAGACCTCTAAAGGAGACAATGAGCATGCTGACCTAATTTTCATTCAGGTTTGTTTCATTCGTTCTAATTCGAAAAGTTTAATTTGTAACAGAAATCATGAATGATCACAATCGTATGGTGCTTTTTGCCATACCCTTTTACACGTCAAAAAGAAAAATCGAGCATGCCAACAATGATTTTTAACCAGTTTTGTTTGAGTCATTTTGATCCCAAAAGACCCATTTATAGAGAAATCGTGTCACGATCAAAATCATACGTCACTTTTTACCATATTCAACCGTCTGGACCTCCAAAAGAAACAAAAAACACGTCGACCAAATTTTCATCAAGTTTTGTTTAAGTCATTTTGATTAAAAAATAACAATTCCTAGCAGAAATCGCACATGAACAAAATCGTATGGTGGTTTGTGCCAAATTCGATCATCTGGTCCTTCAAAAAAGAAACAACGAGCATGCTGACCTAAATTTTATCCAGTTTCATCTGACTCATTTTTATCCTTCGAATTATTCTGATTCAAAAAGAGCAATTCCAAGTAGAAATCGTGCATGATCACAACCGTATGGTGTTGTGTGCCAAATTCGACCGTTGGACCTCAAAAAGAAAGGAGCATGCCCCCAAATTTTATCTATTTTCATTCGTATCATTTTCATCCAATTTTGTTTAAGTCATTTTGATTTGAAAAAAGAGATTCCTAGCAGAAATCGTTCACGATCACAACCGTATGGTTCTTTATGCCAAATTCGACCGTCTGGATATCCAAAAGAAATAACGAGCATGCCAACCCAAATTTCATTCAGTTTCATATGAGTCATTTTCATCCAATTTTGTTTGAGTCTTTCTAATTCGAAGAGAGAAATTCGTAGCAGAAATCATGCACGATCACAAGCGTATGGTGTTTTTTTCCAAATTCGACCAATTTGGACTTCAAAAAGAAACAACTAGTATGCAGACAATAATTTTTAACTAGTTTTGTTTGAGTCATTTTGATTCAAAAAGACCTATTCCAATCGAAATCATATCACAATCAGAATCATTCATCGCTTTTTGCCAGATTCGACAGTCTAGACCTCTAAAAGAAACAACGAGGATGCCAACAACGATTTTTAACCGTTTCATTTGAGTCATTTTGATTTGAAAATACCCATTCCTAGAGAAATTGTGTGACAATCAAAACTGTACATTACTTTTTGCCAAATTCGACTGTCTGGACCTTTAAAAGAAACAACGAACATGCCGACCCAATTTTCATCCAGTAGTTCCTACGCACAGAGAGTTTCTACTAGGGCTGCAACTCAGGCAGGTTGGGCAGGTTAGAGGTACAACTCTGGCTCAACCCTACATGTGAAATGTTTAACCCTAACCCTACTTCTAACCCTAACTACTCAACCCTAGCCCAACCCATCCTTAGATTTTTAAACTTAAGTTTGCAAATCGGGTTGAGATTTCGGGTTAGAAAGTCGAGTTAAATTGAGTTATCTATACCACCAGTCTCCATGTTGAAATTTAAAGTGATCTTTAATAAGTTTCATATTAGATTACTCCTAATCACAAAAATTAAGAACTTAATGCAAATTTCTAAAAAATTACAAACAAATTTTTAGGAAATTAATTATCCAAAGTGTTAACATACAATAAATCAAGATTTAAATAAAGGAAGTTGAAAAGAAAAAGGTTATTATAATTTGAATATTATATATAATATATTTAAAATAAAAAATATACATAAAAATAATATTCAATTCGGGTTCGGGTTCGGGTTCAGGTTCGGGTTGGGCTTGGGTAGTTGGCACCTCAACCAAAGCCCAACCCTAATTAAGTTCGAGTTGAGATTTTTCAAACCAAACTCAACCCTAATTGTAAAAATAGTTATCCAAACCCGTAAAAAATTAGGCTGGGCTCGAGTTGGATTCGGGTTGCCTAACCTAAGTTGCACCCCTAGTTTCTACGCATAGACAAGGAGATAATGGTAGACGCCGAAAAAAGGAAGAGAATGTGATTTTGCTCAAAATCATAAGGCAAGTTCAATCTCTTCACTTCCCCTTTGAACTTATAAACATAGAGTTTTATTCCGTTAAATGATGTGTATGTATATTCATGTATATAACTATGGGTTAGTATGATTATGCATCTTAAGGGGATTTTCATTTAATTATACATGAATAATTTGCAAATTTGATAGTTCTATGGTTTACATTCTCATATGTATATACGTGTATATATTGGTATATAGGCAGATGCATATATATATATATATATATATATATATATATATATATATAAACATGAAATTCGTAAATGAATTTAAACTCTATTTTTGACGGATTCTAATATGATTAAATTGTTTAACTTGCTCTCCCAAATAGTCTTTGTTAGTTTGGTTATGAATCGTTGGGTGATTTGACAGAATTTTGAGTTTGAATTTGAAGAACCCTAGAAACTTGAATTGGGGGTTTTTGATTTAGGCCGCGAAAGGGGGTAATTTTTGTACCGATGCATAGCTTGGGCGAAGAGGAGTTGAATGGTATATTAAAATGTGAGATTTGGTGGCTAGAGGTGGCCAGCATAAGGCCGAAAAAAAAGCTGGTCGCGGCTAGGGGTTCATGCGCATAGGGAGTTGCTGGGGAAAATGAAGGAACAGACCCATGAGAATGCCCACACGCGCTGCCGGTGCGTGAGGCCGTTTTAGACCACCGGTGGGGACCGAAAAAGTGGTGCTCCGGTCACACTCGTTGAGCCCAACCACTGGGCCCAGTCCGGAATATTTAAATAATATTTTTTAATTTCTATATTATTTTTAAATTGAAAAAAAATAGGAAAATATTTTTAATTTACTTTTAAATTCCAAAATATTTTTGAAATTTCAAATTTATCTTTTTAAAACAGAATATTCATGGGACTTTAATTTCAAGATGAAATGAGTCTTCTTAGTTGTAGAATTAACACAAAAAAGTGTTCTTTAAAGTTAGAATTTTTGTGTTTTCTTTTGTTTTGGAAATCCTTAAGTTTATAGTTGATTATTCATTAAATCTAGGGATGATTATGTTATTTTTATTTTTGCTTTGGATAGTTACATTGTATACAAGAGGGATGTTGATGTGATGTTCTATTATGTTCTTTATTTATTTACCATTGTGAACGGAGAAGAATGGACAATTCTGTTTCAAATAGTTTTATTTATGTTTATTATGGATTTGTATAGTTTCAAATATGTTATCACTCATGCTTATAAGTATATGTTGTGTTTAAGTTTATAAGAAGGTATGTCAGGATTGCCTAATACCTAATAAGGTATTTATATATTATTTGAGGGCATGTTAAGATTGCCTAATACCTAATAAGGTACTTGTACATTATATTTGGGGTATGTCAGGATTGTCAAGCATGTTAGGATTGCCTAATACCTAATAAGATATTTGTAAATTATATTTAGGGCATGTCAGGATTGCCCAATACCTAATTAGGTATTCCTAAAATACAGATATAAGCATGTCAAGATTGCCTAATAATTAATAAGAAATTTAGTTATGTGTTCAAGCATGTTAGGATTGCCTCTCGTTTGAACTTAGAAACTTGTCCTATTATTTTTGTTGTTGTGATAATGGATGGTTCGGTTCAAAACATAGTTCAAATTATTCTGAGACAGGAGATTAAATGATAAAATGGTATATTCATATTTATATGTTTTTATTGTCCTCATATAGAGGGTATGTTTACCAGTTCTCTGATTGGGTGGTAGTAGAGGAAACTTGCTCGTGGGTTTAACTCACTCTGTTGATATTTCAGGTCCCAGGCCGGTTCCAATGTGAGAATAGAGTCTTGAGTTCGTAGATTGTGGCGGTCATTTTCTCTTATCACTTTTCAGAGTAGGGACCTATTCATTTCTTTATGTTCAGGATATGAACTTTATTGGAACGCTATTTTAGATTATCCAATCTTTATTTTTGGGGTTTAGGGGTCTTTGAGTTACGGGACTTCCAAGTTGTATTGTTCAGACTCTCAATTTTATTTTATATTATTCATCCTCTCAGTTAAAGTTTTCTTTTCACACTTATTTCTTTATTTTGTTATCCTTGTATTATGTGCTTGCATGCTATCAATTGTAGGTATTTCTTATATTTTATATATGAGACTCATCACCTCATACGTGAGATTGTAGGGAGTATTTCAAGAAACTTATCAGACCTAGACTTGAAATGGTGGGACCGAGGTTGATATGGAACCTAACCTAAACTTTAAGAGTTCTATAATTTTATGTGCGTTATTGATTTGAGTTGTTTCATGGAAAATTTAAAATTTTGATTTTTCCTAGGTTTTTAAGGAACCTAGACTTAAAGTTGCGAAATTATATTTTAAACATTCCTACTGAGCGTGTTATAGCTCATCCCATGAGTATTAACTCTTTTCAGGAAATGAAAAGGAGGTGATGGAGTCTCCCTAGTAGCGATTTGGCATAGAGCAGAATTGATTTCATTTAAAGAATTTCATGCTTTATTTGAATCCATGTCCGGATTGTGGACTATATGCATGTGGTGAACATGTAAAGGTCATTTATGTATCGATAACATGTGTTGTTTATGCCTTATGATTTCATACATTATAGGAATGGTTTTGAGCATGGTAGAATGCTATAAAATTTAAATGATGATTCTTCATTTATGTTCACTTTTATATGTATAAACTTGTGAGAATGTTTGTGTTAATGAATTGGTAAAATGAGGAGTGTATATGGTAAGAATGAGGACCAAAGTGTGAGAGTTGACACTTAAATTTTTTTGCAGAGTATCAGTATTCAAGGGCTTTCAATTAATCGAAACCCCTGTTTGGATTAATCGAAATACCTCAATTAATTGGCCAAGTATCGAAAATAGTTCGATGGAAGTGGTCCAATTCAAGTGGGATCTCGAAAGCACTTTGATACAAGCTCGATCAAGCGTAAATCTTGATCAATCAAAAGGTGCACTTCGATCTATCAAAATATGCATCCACTGTGTGTTTTAAAGGGACTTATGTACACATGTTTCAATGACCGATACACGTAATGGACTTGAATAACTTATGATGCATGTTTACATTGTAATAAGGGTATAAAAATTGCTTTCACTAATTTTGAGATGATGACTTAGATAGTTGATCATTGTGACATTTTGATAAGGAATTGATGAATTGAAAATGTAAAGTCTTCCGTAACAAGTCATGGCCCGGGATTCGAGGCGTGACAGCTTAGTATCAATGGGGATAATTGTTAGTGAAAATGGTAATTTGCCATGGTTGTTCGGGTCATAGGATGATGACCAGGTGATCATGACACCTCATTACTTAGTCGGGCTTGAACTTAGATAGTTTTGGTGGTCCAGATTTTGGGGCATGACAGCTTGGTATTAGAGGATAACTTGTTATTGAAGCTTGACCAGGTTTTAATATACCTAGGGATGAAGCGTAAAGGGTTATATCACATTTAGTTTTAGAATGGTTAGAACCTTTGAGTTTGGAAATCTAAAAACGCGTGTAGACATGACATGGTTGAATTGAGAACTTATGTGTATGTTAAATGTGCTTACATGATAATATGCTAAGTGCTCATGTGATAACATGTATTATATGTTATGTGTTGACTTGAGAACATGTTTATGTGATTAAATGTGTGTTGAAAAGCATATTTATGTGTTACATGTGTAAGTGATGACATGTTGTTATGTTAAGTAGTAGTTTGATCATGTTAAATACATAGCTTGTGGTAACTTATTTTTGTGAACCTATATCTTGACTATATAGAGATATGCCACCTAGGAGTCGAGGAGGGGCGATTGGAGGTGAGGTTCCTGAGGAAAATCGTCTGGTCGTTGATATGACCACGACCTTTAGAGACCTTGTGAGGGCTACAGTTAATGAAGTGTAGAAGAGAGTGAAAGTGAGAGACAATTCAAGTTCATCACTGATTTAAGAAGTTGATGATTCCTAGTTTTGAGGGGAGTTCTGATCCGTTGATAGCGGATAATTGGTTGGAACAAGTAAAGAAGCACTTAAAGATGATCTCTACTTTCGATGATAGGATGAAAGTAATTCTTGCTACATACTTGTTTTCGGTTGGTACTGAACTTTTGTGGAAGTTAGTGAGTGACTGGCACGATGTTGAGACTATGCCATAGTAAGAGTTTAAGACTCTATTCCTTGAGCATTATTTTCTTATGCCAAAGAGGATAGCGTTGAGGAAAGAATTTGAGGAACTTGTTCATGATGGCATGACCGTAACAGAATATGAAAATAAGGTCATTTCTTTTTAAGTGGTGCGAGGTGAGGAGGAAAAGATGTGGAGGTTCGTCAATGGCCTTCATCATTCAGTTTGGCCATTTGTATCCATTTTGGGCTTGGCATTGTATGCTGAGGCGGTAGAGAATGCCTTGATGGCTGAAACAAAAATGAAAGATAGGCAAGAGAAAAGAGAGGCATTAAGGCAAAGTAAGGCTTTGATAGTGGCTTCAGAGGGGCAGGCAAGGAAGAAGTTCAAAGATAGTTCTTCTCATTTGGTGGGTTTAGTGGGACAACTGATGACACACCTACTATTCCTTTATCTTTGGGATCTGCCAAGGCAGAGGTGGTGTGCTTTAAATGTAAGCAGCCGAGGCACTACAAGTTAGATTGTCCTTTGAGTCAGCCTATGGGTCAGCCTAGTACGATGGATTGCTTTGGTTGAAGGTAGCAGGGACACATGGTGAGGCATTATCCACAGTAGAGTGGAAATGCTAAGGGTGGTCAAGATTAGTCAAAGTAGAATTTGTAGCATTTTGTACCTTCTGTATGAATTCTTGTAATGACTATAAACTTGATAGCCACATGGACTTGGAATATATTTGGACCAAATTTATGTTTTGAGAATGTATGAATTTTAAGGCTATTACCTCTTATCATGTCATAGGTATGTGTATGGACATTTCCAAGTAAATGAAATGAAAATTTGTATGAAATAGATGTGTTGAGATATGAAATGATGAGAATGGAGGTTTTGAGGTATGAATTTGGGTGAATGCATGATTTAGGGTTTGTGAATCACATTGATGACTTTAGCATGTTGATTGAATGTTGTATGAGTGAATTAGGTTGGTGGAGGGGTCTTAGAACCTAAAAAATGACTAATTGTGCAGTTATAGGAATTCTGCAAATGCATCAGTCCGGGTATTATGATGCATCTTAATAACAGAAATGATGCATCGTAAAAACCTGCAGGATTTTGGGAAAGCAAAAGTCCCGAGAGTGATTTTTTGGTGATACATTGGCAATATATCATAATCATCATTAAGATATATCGTAATACATCAATGCTGACTTTTGAATAAAAGATGTAAGGAAGACTTTGAGGGGCCCATTGAGGTTGGCTAGGTCTGCAGTGCACGTAAACACGTGTACGCATGCGAAAGGTGCTTCTGCGATATTTGAGGATGTGAAACTGTCCATCAGGGTTAATGGACGAAAGTCAACTCCGGTTCTTCGGGAGTCAGAAAATGGGGCGTAACATGACTTGGAGTTAGCTGAGGTAATTTTTGCATTAAAGATGTGGAGACATTATTTATATGGGAAAGAAGTTTAAAATTTTCTCTGATCACAAGAGCTTGAAGTACTTTTTCACGTAAAAGGACTTTAACATAAGGCAAAGGGTGTAGTACATGGAAGACTACTACTTTGATCTTCGGTATCACTCAGGGAAAGCTAATGTGGTTGTTGATGACTTAAGCAAAAAATAACATGGTACGTTGGCAAACATTGCCATCCAAGAGTGGAAAATGATGGAATATATCTCAGAAATAGGATTGTATTTTAATGAGGGTGGTGAACCAGTGACTTTGTTCACACTTATTGCACATCCTATTCTTATGAGTGGAGTGGTTGAGGAGCAGAGATATGATAGTGAGATGGAGAGCATTCGCACTCAAATTTTGGGTGGCGAAGTGGTAGAAAATTGGGGTGTACATTCTGATGGAGGCATGAGGTTTAAAGGGAAATGGATTTACCATTGGTTTGTAAGGATAAGGGTCTTAGAGAGTTCCATAGCTCCAGACTAGCAGTACATCCCGGTGGTACCAAAATGTATCACAATTTATATAGACAGTATTGGTGGAAAGGGTATAAAAAGAACGTCACATAGTTTATGGTAAGGTGTCTCACTTGTTAACAAGTGAAGGTCGAGCAACAGAGACCAGCGGGCTTGTTACAACCATTACCAGTGGCTATGTGAAAGTAGGATCACGTCATTATGGACTTTGTGATGGGGTTACCAAGGTCGAGGAAGATTCACGACGCAGTTTGGGTCATTGTGGACATATTGACCAAGGTGGCCCATTTTTTTCCTATTCGAGTGATAGATTATGTGGATACTCTTAGTCGGTTGTATATTGATCATATTTTGAGGTTGTACGGAGTTCTAGTTTTTATTGTACCCGATAGAGATTCGAGGTTCACATTACGGTTTTAGCAGAGTTTTCAGGCTGCACTTGATACAAACCTCCATTTTAGTACGACTTTCCATCCTCAGATAGATGGTCAGTCAGAGCATACTATACAGATTTCAGAGGATATGCTTCAGGAATGTGCACTTGATTTTTGTGCTAGTTAAGAGGATCACCTTCCATTAATGGAGTTTGCATACAATAATAGTTATCAAGCTAGTATTGAGATGGCTCCATTCGAGTCCTTGTATGGTAGACTTTGTAGGTCACCCATTTGTTGGACAAAGGTGGGGAGACTATTGCTTTGGGCCAGATGTAGTCTGAGAGACCACAGAAAAAATAAAGATAATAAGGTAGCGGTTGTTTACGGCTCAGAGTCATCTGCAAAGCTATACCGATAGAAGGCGATGGCCTTTGGCATTTAAGGTGGGAGACCATGTCTTTCTAAAGGTCTTGCCACGGAGAGTTTTGATGAGGTTCAGGTAAAACGGTAAACTAGTACCACAGTTTATCAGTCCATTCAATATATTGGATCATGTGGGTGTGGTTGCATATCGTTTGGCATTATCACCACAAATGTCAAATGTGCACAATACTTTACACATTTCGATGTTGAGAAAGTATGAGTCAGATCCTTGACATATTTTAGATTGGACGGATCTTAAGGTGGAGGAGCACGTGTCGTACGAAGAGAGGCTCATTCAGGTTTTGGATACTAGGGACAAAATGTTTTGAGGCAAAATCATTCCTTTGGTTAAGGTGTTTTGGAGGTTTTACAGAGTCGATAAGGCTACGTGGGAACGGGAACAAGAAGTCCATTTAAATTATCCCGATTTGTTTACTACTTGAAAAGTATGTTTCTAATTTTGAGGACGAAATGATGGTGGGGAGGTTGTAAAGACCGGGACTAATTTTGGCCGATTTTCATTTTATTCATCATTTTTGTTATAAATGCATTTTAAATGATGTTTAGCATATTTTAAGTGTGGAAAATATGTTTGGAAACTTGTTTAGAGGTTCTGGGAAGTTTTGGGAGCGTTAAGTAGCCCGGGGGCATTTTGATCATTTCGTAACCTAGACACTTTAAATATCTAAGATTGTAGAGATTCCCTCGTATCTCTCTTAACCAACCACCTGCCCAACACTCTCTCATATCTCCTACTTCATCTTTCTTCCTTCTCTCTTCATTTTGGAGGCCATCGGCTTGGATTCGAAAGTTGCTAATGAAGGATAACTTGTAGCACGGGTCAAGGGTTTCGGTTTGAATCGAACAAACTTTAATTTTGGAAAGATAGGACTCGGTGGAATTCTTGGAAATAACCTGGAAAGCCTTCAAAATTTAAGGTAGGGGTGTTTCTTCTCTCTTAGTCATCAATTATAGGGTATTGTGCATTCTCCCTCTTCTTATGATTTCTGTAGAGACCATGACCAATTTTGGCCAGTTTGCATTTTTTGCGTCATAATTTCTATAAATGAATTTTGAGTATGTTAAACATGTTTTGAGTGTAGGGAACATGTTTGGGAAGTGGTATAAGGGTTTTGGTAAGTTTTCGGGACATTTAGAGAAATTTGACTTTTTAGTCAAATCGGAGCCTGTGATGCAGTCCGGGTAGGCCTGGGGATCCGAAAATTTTTGAAAAATATTTATTTAGGGGAATGGCTTAGATGAAATGTTTAGAGAGTCAAGGAAGTGATTTCAAGGCTGTGAGAGTTTTTGAAATCGAAAATGGAGGCCGAGAGAGTATGTTAAGTGGCCTGAGGGTGTTTTAGTCATTTCCTGTGCCCTAGATATTTTAAATATTTATGGTAGAGATATCCCAGTCATATCTCACGCATATTTCTCTCTCTAAAACCCTCCATCTTCATAGCTCTCCCTTCTCTCTACATTTCGGACCCATTCAACTTGGATTCAAGACTCATCAAAAAAGGGAGATACGTAGGGGACGGCTAGGGCTTCCATTTGAACTGAACATCTTCATGGTTTGGCAAGGTAGGACTCAACTAGAATTTTGGAGAGTTCTTGGGAAGCTTTCAAATTCGAGGTAGGGGTTTTCCTTCTTGCCTATTTGTCAATTCTAGGGTTTCGGGTGAAACGGTGAGAGGTGAGATGGTGTATTGCATGATTTAGAGTGGTAAGAGGGGTGGGATGTGGTTTTCTTCTTCTTCTCTTGAGCCACTTGTATGCAATTAATATGTATCTTATAGTATACATGATGTGAGGAATAAATGTATGAAAATGTGGAAGAATGAGTGTATGTTTAATTGTGTGCTTAATGTGATGTGCATATGTAATTATGTGCAAATGTGTAACATGTATGCAATATGTGTTGTTAGGTGAGTTGAATGCATGCTATCTTTCGTATTAAAAATGTCTGCATTGGATGAAGCATGACTAAAATGTGCTTAAGTGAGATTTATGAGCATATGTGAACTGTATGCTAGGTTTTACATGTATATGTGATTATATGTGTAGTTGTGTAGAGATGAATGCATTGCCATATAATCTTATAGCAAGCCTATGCATTGTGAAGCATGAAGATAGAGTGTCTGATCATTATATGTTTGAAATGCATATATGGGGCCATTGTGAGGAAACGGGAAAAAATGGTCCATACTCGGTGGCGGTTCAAAAATGGTCTAAACCACCTTGAGTCAATTCACGCTCGGTGGTGGTTTCAGAAATGGTCTAACCACCTTGAGCTAACTTATACTCGATGGCGGTTCGAAAATGGTTTAAGCACCTTGTCAAATTGTGCTCGGTGATGGTTCAAAAATGGTCTAATCACCTTGAGCCTATTCATACTCAGTGACGATTCTAAAATTATCTAATCACCTTGAGTAAACAAATATTTGGTAATGGTTATGAAATTTTCTAATCACCATTGGACAAACTAAAATATTATTTCGGAAGCATGACGTTGGCGGAGTAGGTCAAAGTCGTGGAATGGTTATGGGAGGCGTCTCACATCACATGATTGGTCTAAATCATGTTAGGGTGTCGAGTTAAGTCCGAGAGAGAGATAATGTTATGATTTTTCTTACACAGTTATTTGTAAAGCATGCTATGTGTTTAATGCATTATTTTAAATATGCATTGCTTATGAATGAACATGGTATATGTTGGATGATACGTGTAATGTAGTGACATGCATTCATGTAGGTCGGTGTCGAGTCGACACCTAGGTGGGTTGGGGTATCTCTATTGAGCCGTTGTGGTGCTCACCCTTTTTTCCTAAATTTTTTTATAGATAAGGCAGCGATGACGGATGGGACATGAGTGTCCAAGTAAAGATCTTTTGTAGTATTTTGAAAACTTTTGGATATTGTAAACTTGGCTATCCATGCCGGTTTGTGGCATGAGACTTTATTTTGAATTGTGGTTATATTTTGGATAAATGTAACTTGGTTGTATGCTTGGACTATAAACTTGTTATCTATGAAAAGACTATGGACTTGTGTATGTAATGTTTGTTAGGACATTTAGTTTCATTTGATGAACTAATGAAGTTGATGGATGTTTTCGATATGAATGAAACATGTTTATGAAGGAGAATGGCTCATATCGGTGTATGATTTGATTATAAGTATGATTTAGAGCTTGTGAATGATGTAGGTATCTTTCATATATAATTCAAATATTGTATGAATGGATTAGGATAGTAGAAAGGACCTAGAACATCAAAGATAACTAATTGCACAGTTGTAGGATTTTTTGTAGATGTATCAATACGGGTATTATGATGCATCATAATACCCATTTCAATGTATCACCCTAGCGATGCATCGTAATGCACAAGACGATG
The DNA here is from genome assembly GCA_026545225.1 of Cornus controversa. Taxonomy (NCBI): domain Eukaryota; kingdom Viridiplantae; phylum Streptophyta; class Magnoliopsida; order Cornales; family Cornaceae; genus Cornus; species Cornus controversa. The sequence continues at coordinate 62,414,611 of CM048846.1, read as the reverse complement.
CATCATAAATAGAAGATCACATGTCCGTGCAAAATCTAGCAAGTTACGCTTCTTATTACGATACATGTACGATGCATTTTAAATTTGATACATCGTAATCCTCACAGAATGGATGGTTGGTTTTTGATGAATGGGAGTTCATGTGGGCCCCATTGAGATTGGTATGGTCTGTAGTGCACGCACATATGTGTACGCATGTAAAGTATGTTTTGCGGTACTCGAGGGGTCGAAAAGGTCCGTTAGGGTTAATCGACGGATGTCACCTCCGGTTATCCAGGAGTCAGAAATCAGGGCGTGAAAATTTCTACATGCTAATATATATATATATATGGTGAATGTATGCATATAATGTGTACAAGATGAGAGTATATCTAGCTATGTGATGTATTGTGTGCATATGTGATTAATATGCATGAATTGAAGCATATATGTGTTTATATGCGATTTTTGTAGAGGAAATGCATGCTAAACTTATCATAGCAAGAATGTGCATTGGAAAATCATAAAAAGTTTATGCTATGTGTTATATATGTTTAAAAATGCATATATGTGCAATTGTCAGAAAATTATGCAAGTGGACCGTGCATGGGGTTTCGAAGTTGTCCAACCATGTCATGAGAGTGTATAATTATCCACTAGATATGACTGTCAGAGTTATCCCATCATACTAAGGTTAAGGCCTAGAATTCAGAGATTGTCCATAAACTTTGTGAAAATCAGAGTTGTCTATTCACATTCAATAAAACCAAATTATTACATGGGTTGTATGATCATTCGGAGTTGTCTAAATCATACGGGTGTCATCGGAGGTGTCCAAGGTCACATTATCGTTAGAGTTAACCAATCATGTCTATTGATCAGGTTATGACTAGAAGGATGTAATTATCATATTGCTTGTGTTTAAACTGTTAAGCATGTTATATGGTTCAAATGCATTCTTCATGAATTGCATTGTGTTGGTTGAACATAAATATGATTGAATGTGCCATGTAGTGTAGTGATATACATATTATGTAGGTCGATGTCGGGTCGATGCCTAGGTAGATTGGGGCATTCCTACTGAGCTCGTTGATTTTCTCACCCCTTTTTCCACAAACCTTTTACAGATAAGGCACCAATGGCGGATGGGACATGAACGTCCAAATGGAGCTCCTTGTGGTATTTTGTATTTATTTTTGGATATTGTGGATGTGGCTATCCATGCCGACTTGTGGCATGTCAATTTTGTTGTAGTTGTAATCATAGATGAATTGCTAGTACTTTTTAACAGTATCCATGTAATTCATATGCTGACTATGAACTTGGAAAACTATGATCTATGATATGTACATTTTGGAATTTTGTTTAATGGAATGTATGATTTAAATCCAATGTATGAAATGTATGGTCTAGAGTATTTCAACTTTGTAGAAATATTGTTTGGATGATTCTAAGGACTTAGGATGCATTTTGATGTAAATGGGGTGGATTGTGATCACTTGAGAGAAATTTTGAGATTATAGGTTAAGTGATTACGATGTATCGTAATCTCCATTAAAATGCATCAGAATCTGGCGATGCATTGAAGTATCCAAGACGATGTATCATAAATTTGGTGAGAATGGGGTTAAAAAATATAACTTTTTGCAAGATGTTTCACAACATCTTTGATGCATTGTAAATTACGATGTATCAAAACCAACATTACAATGCATCGTAATGTATGGCTGGGTTGGACATTCAAGATGTGTTTGGATGAGTAGGAGATGTCAAGTATCGGGCCCATTGGGATTGGTAGAGATTGTATTGTACATATATATGTACATACATATGATTTAAGCTTCTGCGGTAATTTAGAAGGATAGATAGTTCATTAGGGCTTAATGGACGGGTTCACCTTCAGTTTTTGAGAGTCAGAAATTGGGGTGTGATAGCTTGGTATTAGAGCGTGATATCAAAACGAGATTGTACATGAGAGTTGTGAGTGTTTGACTTTAATCACCCTCGTTTTCGGGAGTCAAAAATCGAGACGTGACAATTTGGTCCACGAATAGAATTCCCAAAATATTCAACAGATCTCCTATAAGATGAAAAATGCATTTTTGAGGCTCTAGACGATGGAATTTGATTGAAAAACACCATGGGCTAGTAGCATTTTCTATTGGGTTTCGTTTATTGGGTTGTTTCTGATCAAATATGGGTTTCTTCGAGTCAAAACTGGTTCATCAACAATTCTATCCTACATCACTTCTTTACTTGCTATCTTCCTCTCTTATCTCTACTAACAAGTCACTGCAACAATCCTCTACTAAAACTATAACTCTAGAATTATGACGTTGATGAGTTAAAATTAGGAGTTTGCAAAAAGATTGGAATAATAATCCATAGTACTCCATTTTCTTATAGCCTCTAGCTTTATAGAACACTCATTTCTATTTCTAATTTTTCATGACAGAAATAACATTGTAGGCTCTCCTTTACTTCTTTTATGTAAAAAAATGTTGTGCATTTATCGTACTCCTTACACCTTTGACTTTTAAGCCCAAGGGATCTCCTCATACAAACTTAATTGTACATTTATCATACTCCTTACACCTTTAACTTTTAAGCCCAAAAGATCTCCTCATACTAACTTAATGGATTCCTCCAATCCTTCTTTTGCATTCTATCCTATGTACCTGTGATGCCTCACTACTCGAAAAATTATTGTCTATTTTTGGCTCTTCTGAACCAGAGACTTCTCAGGAGGTCATCGATTCTGGTACTACTTTTGCATAAGTACACTTAACTACAGGGTTTTGATGGGTTCACGATCATCACAGTTTTAAAATGCTTTGTTATAGAAGGGTGTGAACATACATATAAATACTTCACCTTCACCTTCCCCAAACAATGTGGAATCATGACACCTGTAGCATGCCAATGTAGAAACTCGCCCAGTGCCGTGCACCCACCCACAAAAGTCATCACAACCCACAACCATTAGAGGCCCAACATTTCTATTGGCACACTTTCAGCTAGGCTCTAGCTCTGATACCATTTGTAACACCCCACACTACTTAACATAATATTGTCAATTTTTCACTCCCTCGAACCAGAGACTTCGAGGGAGTCACCCACCTTGGTATTATTTTCGCATAAACATACTTAACTTTGGAGTTATGATGGGTTCATGACCATCACAACTTTGAAACATGTGTCATAAAAGGGTGCGAACATACATATAAGTACTTCACCTTCACCTTCCTTAGGTGATATGGGATCATGACACTTATAACTTGCCAGTGTGGTACCTCGTCCAGTGCCTTGCACCTACCTATAACACACCCACCCACAGAGTTTGTCACATTACCTCTGCTTTCATTCCAAAATTTTTAACATCTCTTCTTTCTTCAATAATTGATTGAAATGATTCCTTTAGACCCCTGTCTGCCAAGCTTTCCTCAATCACAATAGATTCTACTTCACCCATCAAACATGTATACCTTTTAAGAATTGAAATGGTTTTGGCCTCTCTGAAACATCCATAGTTGAATGAACAGAACTATCATTCCAAAATGTATTATATCTGACAAAGAGGTAATTGACAACATCAACTTAGAGTTAGGAAAAGAATTGATCGAGCCAATCTAATTAATTGACAAGACCTAATTCTGTCCAGCCTAGCCCAAATCCCCCTCCATCTTAATTGTGAAGTGATTATTAATTAGTTCAAGTCCAAGTTCCATTTGCAACTAGTAAATCTTAAAGATCACAAACACCCATCAATAACATAATTGAACTCATCTAATAAACTTTGAGGCATTCTCAAACAAAACCCCTAGCTTTCTCTCTATTATATCTAATTTTATTCCAATTTCCAATAGCCAGCCATGGACCATTAAGCCTCTCATGTTCTAGGTTCCTATTATTGAGAACTTGACTCGGGATGGGATCCCATCCCACCACCTGTTGCCCTAGCTTTGGTTACTCTTTCACAAGGTATAACAACCCCTTTCTACTTCTCTTTGCACTTCACTCCCTCAAAATTTGATATTGGAAGAGCACTTAGCAGATGAGTTTGAATTTGGACTTGAATTTGTACCTTTTTGATCAGATAAGACATTTCCCCAATATGCTTCACCATATAGCTAGCCTCAGGACTATCCTTGGAAGCTACCTTCCAATGCTAACAATAATCTACGGGTTGATGTTTCATAAAAGCATTGGAAGGAGTGGGTGTTAGGAATTAATCCCCCTTCATTCGGCACAATGGAAGCATATCATCATTACATTAACAATCACATAAGTATATATGGAGATAACAATCCAATACATCCCCGCACAACACAATTTTTTACATAGTTCACCCAACTCTAGGGTTACGTCCATGGAGAGAGAGATTTCACTATAATTGAGAAGAGAATATACAGCACACAAAAAACATGCCTATGACACACTCTTTCACTCTTTCTCTTGTTATCTTCCCCCGGAATTACATATACTCTCATCTTCTCACAGCACTCACCAACCCCTTACATCTTTTCTCTCTCTCTCTTTCTCCTTTAACCCCACCTCTATTTATAAAGTCTCCAAATCCATTCCTTGTTGCACAAGTATTACAATTTAATTGAAGCCCAAGATGTGCCTAACAAGAAATTATCAAATAAATTACAACTTTAAAATAAAAACTAATTATAATAGGAATATGAGCCATAATTTTCAACAATCTCCACCTTGGTTCAAATTTCATCAATGCACTCCTTCATAGCTCCACCTTAACTAAAGATTCCAACTCGAACTAAACTCCATCACATCATCCCAATTGGTGTTAATTGCTAACGCATGACAACCGACCAATCAATCAATCAATCTCATTTGGTTGTTTATTTTTGGGCCACAAATAGCAAATCTCCATTCTTCATACTATCATCTCACCCCATCTTGAAAATAAGTATCCTCCAGCTTATCCCAATATTTGTTCCTCATGGGCTTCATGTTATCATCATCATCGTGTCTTCATCAACTTTAATTATATCTCTATAACTCCTCACGATCAACCTTCTGCTTTGATACATCACCAATCTTCGGCTCTGATCTTCAGGACCAACAATACATCAACATCAACAATCACACAAACATATGTGGAGATAATAATCAAATACATCTATGCACAACACAATTTTTTACGTAGTTCACCCAACTCTGGGGCTACGTCCATGGAGAGAGAGATTTTACTAGAATTGAGTGGGGAGTATACCACATGCAAAAAGAATGCCTATCACACACACTTTCTCTTCGCATCTTCCTCCCAGTATTAACTATACTCTCTCATCATAACACTCACCAATCCTTTACATCTTTCCTCTCTCTCTTTTCCCTTTAACCTTACCTCTATTTATAGAGTTTCCAAATTCATTCCTTGTTGCACAAGGTTTGCAATTTACTTGAAACCCAAGATGTGCTTAACAAGAGATTATCAAATAAATTACAATTATGAAATAGAAACCATTCATAATAAGAATATGAACCACAATTCCTAATTGGGCCGGGGGGGGGGGGGGGGGAGAGACAAAGACATAGAGAGGTGGAAGGAAAGGGAGGTTGTTTTAGTCATTTCAGTTGCAAGATATTTGTGATTAAAAAGGTAATATAAAATAAAGGGTAAAACTAACATTTCACACAAAATTTTAACGGTGTTATGAAAACTCTGATGGGGGTTTGAGTGTAAGTTTTTACAAATGTCTCTGTGTGTAATTAGGGTAAACCTCAGGGGGGTGTTAGTGTAATTTATCTAAAAAAAGGGAAGGAATTGTTTTATTTTGTGAATAGTAAGGGTAAAATAAGAATTCAATTGTTTTTACAAAAATATGGAAAAAATAAATATTTACAAACTCACCTATCCTTTTTTTTCAAATCTTCTCACTATTAGAAAGGATAGTCAAGACACTACTCAAAGAGTTATCCTATCTCTCCTATGCTCTCATTTCTTTTCTCTTCAATTCCTTCGATTAAAAGGTTGCTGAAGTCTTTTGAGAGGTAAGTGAAAACAATCTATTGGTTTAATTTGTGGAGCAAAAAGCCCATAGGGATGCAATTTGTGCGGACCAACCTAAATCTAAAACTTAGCATAATCAACTTTAGTTGAATCCAAGGTTTCCAAAATATGCTCAAGTTGAATTAGGGGTTGGGCTTGTTGGGTTGGAACCTCCGAAACCTAAATTGAGTTGAAGATTTGATATTTCATGTCGAGCTTACCTGCACAAGTTGTACCCCTAAAAGTCTAGTTGTTAAGAAGACAATAAATTGATATAAATATTTTGAATCCTTGACTTATCATGAAAGACGAACTTGTACAGGTGATGGAATCCTACTCCTTATAGTAAATGAAGAAAGTAAAAGAAATTTTTAAACCTATTCCTCCTTATCCGTGTCAATATGTAACATATAGTTTCTCTTCAATTATTTATATATGATGTATAATTGAACAACCTACTGAAATTAAATACAGCATTGTCTGAGTAAAAATGGACCGAGCTGTAAATTCAGATTCTCAGAAGCTATGATGATCATGATCTGTTAGACTTTGCCTTGTGATCATGATGCTCTGAGCCCAATATTAAAATATTCGTGGTACAACCCCTAAGCCCATATCATGATAGGTCAAAGCCCAATCAATAATGTAATTGGATCACAAGCTCAAGCCCAACTTTATCATCACTACAACGCCGTTTATAGTCGCAGAATGCCGAATCGCATAAACCCATTCAAAAGAACTCCCATTTCTTCACCTCTCACTCGTTCAGATTTCTTGCAAATTTCCCAGGCAAAAGGTGGAAAACATTCTCTCTCCACAATGCACGTAAATGCAATATATATATATATATATATATATATATATATATATATATATTGACATGAATATACTTAGATGTTAGCATAAAGTCTCTTCATGAAACAAGAATTCTCTTAACCAGAGTCACCTCTTTCTTGAAGGCAAAGATGTCCTTTAGATTCTTTTCTGATGTGTATATGTACACACACTGTAATCTCTATGACCTTTTCCTAAAGCCTCCCAAAAGAGTACATCCTCTGCAAAAACACAGCGATTTATCTACAACTTCAACTCATCTCATTGGCATCACACTATTTATAATTAAGGTTTGTTTTATAGATTTGTGTATATGCTTCAATTCCAACCTTTTCTTATATATATATATATATATATATATATATATATGATATAAAATGTTTTTCTGGCAATGCATTTATGGTTGGTGATAATTTTGTGGTTTGGGTTATTTCCATATTTTGATTTCATTTTTGGAGGTTTTGTTGGTGTTCAAGTGAACCATGGCTCCACATTTGCTCCACGGGACGCTTTGTGCAACCATCTATGAAGTTGATAGGATGCATACTGGATGTGGGTTTAATTTTTGGAAAAAGGTACATCTTTTCTACTTGTTATTTATATACATATACATTTACATATGTGCTTGATAAAACTCAAAATAGTGATAGCTGCCCCCCGACCTCCCAACAAAGCAGCTAATGCGTTTGATCAAACTGAAAATTAAGCGTGAAAATTTTGAAGAGTTGAAATTTTAAACTTGTTTGATACACTACTTTCTTGAATTTTAAGTGTTCGGTATTCGGTGATATCATTCACTTACTGTTTTGTGTTGAACAGTAGCTTAATATTTAGAATTAAGTACTAAATTGGATTATCAAACAGAGTAAATATATGTATGTACGTATGCTATTCTTTGTGTGTATGAATATATTATATTCATTACTTTGTCATTGAATTTGAATTTGATCATCTACAAAAATAGTGATAAAAAATGATGTTCATAAAATAAGACTGATATGGATCTAATTTTTTATTTTATTTTTATGCCAAAAAAAACTGTATGATGATTAATCAAACTATCCAATGGTTCCTTTTAATATTGAGCTAGCAACTGAAACTAGAATACTAATCTGGATGGACAGCAAGAAAATGAAAGACATGATTAAGAAAGAAAAAGACTATTTTTGGAGGGCATAAATAAGAATTTTGAAACCCTAGCCCCCCTGGATTTGCCTCTGCAGTAGGGTAGGATGTAAATACTAATGGTAAAAGCTTGAGGTGCCAAAGGTAAATGACAATATGAGTTTGTGTTTACTAGGATGTCAATGGTAATTTTCTTTGATATAACTCCTTAGAGTTGGTTTTGGATCAGAATTAAGTAATATTGAGACTATTGCAATGAAGTACTTAATTTGTCCAGGCTTGATTTTCATCAGTACTAGTTTCACCTTAACATTGAAACGCAACTGTTGCTCATTTATAAAACTGGTAACTTTTGATATATAGCTTATCCATATATTATTGCTTCTATTCTTTTAGTTCATATAAACATAGATTTAAAAATATATGTACAGAGATTAAACTTTGCTCTGGTAAATTTGTTTATGAGTTTAAAGAATGATCTGTACTTTTATAACTTCAGTGCATCTAACATGTCTTTATGATTTTAAATGCTCAATTGTAATATGTGATTTATAAATACTTCATGCCACAGTCGGTATACATTTCTCCTTCAGATTATATAAATTTGGTACTTTGAATTGTGTGTTAACCTCAGATTTATATAAGTTCTAATTTTGGTACTTTGAATTGCAAGACCAACGGTTAAGGATGTAAATTTATTTGTCAAAACTTCAGGTCTGTAATGTTCCATTCTGAATTACTTAATCAACATGTTTGTTTGCAACCACTTTTTTTTTTTGTTGATGCTCCATTTAGTTGTGGTCACAACCCCCAAACACTTGTATGATTTGAAGTCTTTTAATTTAAATAGATTCATTGTAGTAAGGTATGCATTGGCCTTGACTCTGCCACAATGATCTTTTAAAATATGAAATATTGAGTTCTTACCACTGCTGTTATGTGCCCAACAGTTATGATTGTTTCGATGAATTTTTTCAATAAATGGACACTTTAGTTGGTTCCTCAATTGAAATCATATTTTGTAATTTTATTTTAGGACAACATTATTGTTCAAATTATTGGTCACTCCCAAATGCGTTTCTCTTTCCATAATGTGTCTGACAGAGAAAAAAAATTAAAAATCCTGAAATTATATTTCAGTGTTAATGTGCATATGTAACGATGATTAGCTTTTAGGATTAGCATTCTTATCATATTTATGTTTTTTTTCATGTTTTTCCCAATTTGGAACACATTCATATGCTTTTCTAAATGCTCCTAATTTTCATTTTGAAAATCTTTCTTGTCCTTTTTCTCTAACACTGAAAATCTGGAGATTGTTGGTGCACGAAAAATGCAGAATAGATTCGTATCCCCAGTAGAGAGATTGGTGTTATGCCAACCTGAGGTATTCCTTGGTTATATTACAATAATTACAATCTCTTCTGTTAATTTTTTTGTCATTTCATTTGGTTATTATATGTTTTTACCTATGAAATTAAATGTTTGTAAAATTTTAATACCATGGAGCAGATTGTTGGTTCCAAACTCTATGCAACTATTGATTTAGAAAAGGCCAGGGTTGGACGGACTAGCATGACAGAAAATGAATCCTCCAAGCCTCAGTGGTTTGAGTCCTTCCACATTTACTGTGCCCATGAGGTTTCTTACATTATATTCACTGTCAAAAATAATAATCCTGTTAGCGCAACACTGATTGGAAGAGCTTATCTGCCTGTCGAGGAAGTTATGGATGGCTATGTAGTGGACAGATGGATCACTATATTGGATGAAGACCATAACGCTGTAGTTGGAAATTCTAAAATCCATGTCAGGGTGCAGTTTTTCAATGTTACCAAACACAATAATTGGTCCCGTGGAATCCAGAGTTCGACATTAATGGAAGGAGTCCCTTTCACTTTCTTCAAGCAGAGAGAATGTTGCAAAGTGACATTATACCAAGATGCTCATATCCCAGATCGTGCTATCCCTGATTTCTTTCTATCCCAAGGTAAAACTTTCAAGCATCAAACATGCTGGGAGGACATCTTTGATGCAATCACTAATGCGAAACACTTAATTTATATTACCGGGTGGTCTGTATTTACTCAAATCACCTTGATAAGAGATCCAAGGAGGCCAAAGCCTGGAGGAGGCGTTACACTCGGGGAACTGCTCAAGAATAAGGCCAACGAAGGTGTGAGTGTTCTTCTTCTTGTTTGGGATGACAGAACATCAGTTGAGGCATACAAGAGAGATGGGTTGATGGCAACCCATGATCAAAACACTGGAGACTACTTCCGAAACACAAATGTTCATTGCGTTCTTTGTCCCCGTAATCCAGATGATGGGAGGAGCATAGTTCAGGGATTTGAGGTCTCTACCATGTTTACGCACCATCAGAAGACTGTAGTGGTGGACAGTGAAGTTCCTGGTAGAGAGTCACCAAAGAGGAGGATTATTTGTTTTGTTGGTGGTATTGATCTATGTGATGGGCGATATGATACTCCAGAACATTCTCTATTTAAGACTTTAGACACAACTCATCGCGATGATTTCCATCAACCCAACTTTAAAGGCTCTTCTATCAGAAAGGGAGGTCCTAGGGAGCCCTGGCATGACATTCATTGCCGGCTAGAAGGGCCTGTTGCTTGGGACGTCCTGTACAATTTTGAGCAAAGGTGGCTAAAGCAAGTAGGGGCTGGGAATCAGTTCCTTTTTCCTATCAACAAGCTTAATGAAGTCATTATGCGCCCATCGCCAATTACATCAGAGCAAGACCCTGAAACATGGAATGTGCAAATATTTCGATCAATTGATGGTGGTGGTGTTGATGGATTTCCTGAAAATCCCAAGGAAGCAGCCGAAGTAGGACTTGTTACTGGGAAGGATAACGTTATTGAAAGAAGCATTCAGGATGCTTATATCAATGCCATTCGAAGAGCAAAGAATTTTATCTACATTGAAAATCAGTATTTTCTTGGCAGCTCATATGGATGGAAATCAAGCACTGACATTAAAGTTGAGGACATTGGTGCTTTACATCTTATACCAAAAGAGCTATCACTAAAGATTGTTAGTAAGATTGAAGCAGGGGAGAGGTTTACTGTCTACATCGTTATTCCAATGTGGCCAGAAGGCATACCTGAGAGTGGTTCTGTCCAGGCAATATTAGATTGGCAGAGGAGAACCATGGAGATGATGTATACAGATATCGCTGCTGCCCTACAAGTTAAGGGACTTGAAGCAGATCTTAGGGAGTATCTGACATTTTTCTGCCTTGGGAATCGGGAGGTCCATAAAACGGGAGAGTATACACATCCAGAGAAACCAGAGCCTGATACTGATTATAGTAGAGCTCAGCAGTCCCGGCGCTTCATGATCTATGTTCACTCAAAAATGATGATTGGTGAGTGATCTGAATAGCTTTACACTTGCATAGACTTGTATATGATATGACTCGAGCAAAATAGAGGATTCTTAGATGCATGTTTCATTCAGATCAATTTTGACGTCATACAACTCTAATTAATTTAGCTGGCTGTGCATTTGTTTTCTCAGTTGATGATGAATACATAATCATTGGGTCTGCCAACATCAATCAAAGGTCAATGGATGGTGCAAGAGACACCGAGATTGCAATGGGAGGCTACCAGCCACATCATTTAGCAGCAGCCAAGGAGCGAGCCAAGGGTCAGATATACGGTTTCCGAATGGCCTTATGGTATGAGCATCTTGGAGATGCAGAAGAATTTCTTCTTCATCCAGAGAGTCTGGAATGTGTCCGGGCGTTGAATGCAACTGCTGATGAAAACTGGAAACGCTATTCAAGCGATACATTTGATCGTGACCTTCCAGGCCATCTTCTTAGCTACCCTGTAGCAATCTCCAAAAATGGAGCAATTTCTACATTGCCAGGAATTGTCTTCTTCCCTGACACTAAAGCTCGTGTCCTCGGCACCAAATCTGATTACCTTCCTCCAATCCTCACTACTTAATTGTATTATTTTCCACATACTCATCTATAGTACTAATAAATAATCACCTTTCCCATCTCTTCTATGGCAGTATTGTTGATGGTAATGCTACACGTAATTGTTAAACTGCAGAATAATGATAGTTATTATTATTATTATTATTATTATGTATTTTTGTGTTTATTTATTGAATGGTTGATCCATAACGCATGATTTGTTCATATAGATAATAGATATATAACATTAAGTTAGAGGCAACCAAATTGATCAATCTTTGTACTCACAAATTTTTAGTTTATCGAACTTCACAAATGTAAAAATTCTCGTAGTTTGGTTCAAAGTGTTGTGCATTTATAAAGTCTTAGTAATTAACTTAAGTAATTATGTGCACAAGAGAAATAAAATCAACACAAATATAGACAAGTTCAAATTTGGGTTCTAAAACAAAAACTCTCACATTGAAGACTTGAATTTTACAAACAAAAGCACTTGCTTTTGTAATACCCTGTAATTTTTTAGGTCATTTAATTTAAATTTAAATGCTTTATATATACATATATATATATTATTTTATTTGAATTGCTTTGTTGATTATTTGTTGATTGAATTAAATTTTCTTTAAGTACTTTAAATTTTAGGAAGTTTATTTATTTATTTAATTCTGGTTGGACTAGGTCTTTGGATTTTCGTTTATTTTCATTTTGGATTGGGTGGTGAATTTGGGTTGAGTTGGGCTGGAATGGCTGGGCTGGGGTATACTTATTTTTAGGGGCTAGAGTTTATTTTTATTATATTTTTATTTTTATATTTTTGGAGTTTATTTAGTTTCCAGAAAAGAAAAAAAGAGGGTTAGGGTTTTCTGTCGTTTACACGCACACTGACTGAAGGAAAGGAACACAGAAACAAGAGAGAAGGGAGAGAAGGAGCGATTTGGAGGGACGAGTTTTGGTTGACAAAAAGGCAAGTTCAACTCTTCTCTTCCCCTCTGTATGCATAGTCTAGGTTTTGAGTCTATGATTGTATCTGAAAATTTTTATGAATTGATATTAAAATCTGTTGCTTTTTGTTGGAGAAATTTGTGTGACTGCTTATGCTAAATGAATATAGGTGTAAGGATTTATATATGTATAGATATATGCATATATATATATATATATACATATATATGTATATATATATATATATGGTGTATGTGTATAATGTATGAAAATCGTTCGAGCATGAATCTATGTTGGTTAGGGATGTTAATTCGTAACCTTTTATGTTGTTTTGCTTGGGTAACTGACCCTTGATCTTTAGAAAATTAGATTATTGAGAAATTTTGTTTTAATTTTGAGAATTTTACAAAGAATCCTAGAACTTGTGATTTGGGGGTTTTCGATTCAGGCCATTTTTGTAATATACCGAAATTTTGGACGGCAATTATTTTTAAATTTTGAATTGCTTTATATTATTTTATTGATTCATGTGAAATGCCTTGCCTCTATTTTTATCATTTTATGTGAGTTGTTTTTTCTTTATAAGCATTTTATCATTTCATGTGAATGGATAAGTTTGATTTTGTTTATCATTTTATGTGAATTGTTTTTGTCTTTATAGATTCCAATTATTTCATGTGAAATTCTCTGCTTTTATGTTTTATAATTTTATGTGAATTGTTTATTGATCATGTATTGTCTCATTTGAATTTTTAAATGCTTTGGATTGGGCTAGGGAGGAATCTAGGCTGGAATGGTTAGGCTAAGGGTATGCTTAAGTTGATTGGCCAAAGTTATGGTTATATTATCATAATTCTTTTATTTATTTATTTATTTTTAGTTTTTTTAGAAAAATAATAATAGAATAAAAATAATTAGGACAAAAGAAAATAAGAGACTAGTGTTTCTGCCGTTTGTTTTATGCACAGAAACCAAGAGAGTAAATGAAAGAGAGAAGGGAGTGAAGGAACGATCAGGTAAATGAGTTTTGAATCGTCAAAGAGGCAAGTTCGAACTCTTCTCTTCACCTTTGAATCTGTAGACATATATATTATTTGTATATACATGTTGCTGGAATATATATAATATATATATTAGTTAAATAGACATGTTGATAGAAATTTGTATGCATTTAATTATGAAATTAAATGATTTTGCATGCTAAGAATAATTCTGTGAATTAAACATGAAGATTTTGGAGTTTTGGTATTATTTTAGGGTATTTTTGCATATGTATATATGACTATATCGGAGGGTGTGTGTGTGTGTGTATATATATATATGTACGAACATGAAATTTAGGTCTACTATGTTTATTATTTTTGAGGGTTTTTGTTCCGATCAATAAGTAGATCTTACTTCCTAAAACAATCCTTGAAAATTTGGTTGCGAACGGTTGGGTAGATTGACGGGAATCTCACTTTGAAATTTTAGATTTTCAAAACTTGAAATTGGGCATTTTTGATTTAGGCCACTAGAGGGCGTGAATTTGGTACCAATGCGTAGCTTAGATTGAGATGAGTTCAGTAGTATATTCATAAGCGCGATTTGGTTCCCGGAAGTAACCAGAAAATGGTCGAAAAGTTCGGCCACCATTGTTGAACGTGGAAGCTTCAGGTGAGGGAAGAAGAAAAGAAAAAACAAAACAAAGAGGTAAAGGAAGGGGGGCTGCATCCCCCACGCGTGACGCCAGCACGTGCGGGTGCGTGCTGCCAAATTAGGAGTCGATCGGCACCAGGGACTTGCAAAACGGGCCCCACTCGCCGGGGCTCACCTCTGGGCCCACTTTAGGCCCAATCTAGGGTATTTTTAAATTTCTAAAATTGTTTTTTTATTTAGAAAAATAGAAAAAATATTTTTTTAATTATTTTTAAATTCCAGAAAATTCTAAAAAAATTTGGATCATCTTTTAGGGACAGAATACACTTAGGTTTTAAATTTCAAGTGAAAATGAGCTTCCCTCATGGTTAAATTAATTTTTAAAGTGTTCAAAAGTTGGTTTTTTATCTTCTTTTATTTTAGAAAATACTTTTATAATTCCAAAAATTTTCAAATTTTTACTGTAAATTTTTTGATATTAAATGAACTTGGGTTTAAATTTTTATCTCGAAATTAGCTTCTGTTGATGTTCAATTAATTTTTAAAGTGTCTAAAAGTTGGGTTTTCACCTTCTTTTATTTTTTAGAAAATATTTTAAAATTCAAAAAAAAAATTCAGGTAGCTTTATAGGATTAAAATGCACCTGGGTGTTAAATTTTGAGTGAAAAGGAGTTTCCCTTGAGGTTGTATCGATTGTATAAGTATGCCTCTAACTATGCTTTATTTGTCTATTATTAGAAAATATTTCTTTTAAAATTTTGAGAATATTAGAAATTTTCCAAAATGTTTAAACACGGTTTTAGGAACAGAATAGACCTGAGAATTTAAATTCGACTTAGGTTCTGACTCCCTTGAAGGTTTAGATAAATGAGAGGTTTGATTGAGTGTTTGCTTCTAAAGTGGATATTTCTCTTATTTGTTTTACTTGAATGTATTTTTCTTTGAAAATAAATGCCCATGGAATACTTGATTATCATTTACTTGTGAACTAGTTGTCTTAAGATGATGATTGCATACTGGATAATTTAAATCACTTTGTTTATGCAAATTAAAAATCAAGATGCACCTTGTTTTTATTTTATACATTATATTTGGCATGTTAGGATTTCTAGGCGTGTCAGGATCGCCCATACCTAATAAGGTATCTATACATTATATTTGGTATATCAGGATTGCCATATGTGTCAGGATCGTCCATACCTAATAAGGTATCTATACATCATATTTGGCATGTCAGGATTGCCTAGATTTAATAAAATGCATGCATATGTTTGTTTATTTTTGAACTTAAAGAATGTGTTCATTGCTGAATGATAAGGGTTTGTTGGGACAATTTATAAGATGATTTTTATTTTTGAAAACATGAACTAGATAGGGAATGACCAATATGTTTATACCTATACCTATTAAGGTATTAAATGATAAAAATAGTGGCATGTCAGGATTGCTTAAACTTGATATTGCATATGTTGATGTTTCCTTCTCCTGAACTTAAAGAATGTGTTTATTATTTTTATGATAAGGGTTTTGATGAAAAATTGTAAAGATGATTTATTTTGAAAACATGAACTGGTTATGGAAGGACTTGTATGTATATTTATATATTCCTCTTGTGTCTCTCATACTGAGGGTATGCATATTAGTTCTCTGATTGGAATGTAGTAGATAGGACTTGCTCGTGGGTTTAACCCATTTTGTTGATATTTCAGGTTTCAGACAGGTTCCACTACGAGGATAAAGTTTTAAGGTTGGTCGTGGCAAACATCTCTTCTCATCAGTCATAGAGTAGAAACCTATCCTCTTATTCAAGGGTCAGACTATGAACTCTTTTTGAGATTTTAGTTGTTGGTTTTAAATTAGAGTCTTAAACTTTTGTTTATTCTGGCTAAGGGATCCTTGGGTTACGGGACTTCCAAATTGTATTACCAGGCATATAATTGTTTATTTATCGGTAATTTCAATTCAGTGGGATTTTCTGTAATATTCTTGAAATATATATATATATATATATATATATATATCTGATTTTTAATTAGAAAATAAGATAATGTAGATAATTAAAATATCGTATAGTTGAAATTTTAAAGAGTTTCCTAAGGAACTCAAACTCCTTATTTTTCTCCTAAATAATTTGGCACGATATTCGATACACAAAAACAACACGATTTCTTTCTGAAAATAGAGGAAGAGAAAGTGAGAAATATACTGACGTACGTGAACACAACCTGCAGTAGCTAGAAGGAGAAACGGTGATCGAAGAATTGCGTAGAGAGAGACGGTGATTGGACTAGCTATAACAGGCAAGTCGATCCGTTTTATATTTTTGTATATGATTGAGACTTGTCTCTTAATAATTTTTAGATTGAAAAATAAATTAATCATGTGGATAGTTTTTGTGTAGAGGATTATATCGTTATTATTAATCTTAATGATGAAACATGATTATACTAGGAGCCTTGTATTTGACTAAATGATCTATTAATAGATTTTATATCATTGGGGGTTGAATATGGTTATATAGATGGACGATTATGGCTACTGGTTTATTGTTGTCAATTAGTTGTGCTGTGTTTATATATATATATATATATGTATATGTATATGTATATGTATATGTATATGTATATGTATATGTATATACATATATATATATACATATACATATATATACATATACATATATATATATATGTATATATATATATATGTATGCTATCTGGTGTTAATACAGAATTATGTATTTATGCGTATTGATGGAATACTTATGAGGTTAAGAAACCAATGTCATGGTTAGGAAATTGTTTATCTAGATAATGATATTAGGATTTATTCTAATGATTTAAATCAAAGACCATTTCTTTTTAGTAGTATTACAGTGGTTATAATTACAATTGGTTGTATGATGACATAGATTGCCAAATTATATACGTAATGAATTATATTTAGGATATAATGTGGTGATACCCTATATATATATACCTTAATTTAGGATACAATGCATAGTTGCGGTATATGTACAGAATATAACATAGTGGCATGGTGTTCTGTATATTTAGTTTAGGATAGTGACGTGGGTGTTATGTATATTTAGTTTAGGACAATGGCATGGTGGAACCGGTGTTTTGTATATTTACTTTAGGAAAGTGGCATGGTGGAACCAGTGTTCTGTATATTTAGTTTAAGACAGTGGCAAGGTGGAACCAGTGTTCTGTATATTTACTTTAGGAAAGTGGAGCGGTGGAACCGTATATTTACTTTAGGCAGTGGTTGTATATTGATTTGATTATATCTAGGACGGTGGGCATATGTGTATTGAAATGTGACAATTGGGTTGGATAAAGCTTAATGGTTTAGCTTCTGTAATGTTAGTTGTTATTTTTAGAGGCTAAGAGTAACACTCAAAGTGGGTTATGCATTTGTGAGTGAAATGAGTTACCAACAGAACTAATTATTTATAAAGAATGTGTTTACTACCCTGATATTTCTAGTAGTGTATAGATATATCTAGACATTTCTTGTATAGTATTCTGGATATTTTTTATATAGAAGAAAATACTTTTTTGGGTTCTTTTATGCAAGATTAATGAAAATTAGATAAAAATAGTAAAAATATTTCTAAAATTATGAAAAAAATTCTAGAATAATGTATCTAAGTTTAATTAACTCAAATTTGCTGAAAAATGTGAAATTACATTAAAGTTTGTAGTGGATAATGGTGAGTAGTCGAGGAGTAGTCTGGGACTATTCTTATGATGACTTTGTTAGGTATGGTCAGGGACCTACCTATTAGGAGTGCACTACCCTTTTGTTATGACCATTGGGCTCAGCATGCCCTTATTATGTGGACGTGGTCCGGGACCATCTGGGTGAGTAGACGTATAACCCAGCCACATGTGTGTTTTCGGTAGTCCGGGACTATGCGATGCACACCACTGATTGGAGGGGAGCCTGGGGCTCATGTGAGATAAGTGGAATTTAATATAAGTTAATCAAGATGGTTAACAAGTTATGGTGTGAAATTGTGAAAATTGTGTTATGTTGTATGTTTTGGTAATTATGATATATGAGAATTTATGACCTGAGATAAATACATGTAATTAATGTATTTTAACGAGTTACTTTTATATATGGAAATATAAGGTGAATCGATTTGTTGAGCAAGGAATGTGTTTAGCAACCCCTTGTTGAGCTTGTGAGCTCACTCCTTAACAATTTTCAGGTATACGTTGATTGGAACGTGATGGAGTCATGTGAGCCGGATGGAGATAATTTTGTTGTTTTCCTACTTCTTTGTAGTTCAATAAAGTTGATATGAACTTATGTAATAATGTCAAAGATTTTTATTGATTGTATTAAATGATGCTACATTTGTTTTGTAGTTATTTATGTTTTCAATAAAATTCTTCTTGGGAGAGTTATAATATGTTGTGTGAGGTAGTTGTTGTTGCAAATCACGCACTTTATTTAAGTATAGAACCAGTGTTTCTATTATTTAAATTTAGGGGCATGACATTTTCTGTTTTGCTTTTAGAATTTATTTCATTCTACTTGTTGTACTCTATGCTTGTTGCTATCAGTTGTTAATATTCCCCAGGTTTTGTATATGAGATTGGCCATCTGATTCGCAAAATTTTGTGGGGGGGTATTTCAATTTTTTAGGGGGCTTTTTGTATCAATGGGTAGAGTAGATCAAAAGGAGAAGTTTGATATAAAAATAGGGGTGAACGAAGGTCTGGAAGCTTCGGAAAGCGGTTGGAGAAGCGCCCAGCTCACTGCCGCGCACTACTATAGCACACTGGAGAAGAAGGGGGCCAGGTAGAACGTCCTCCCACGTGTGCCGTCGGCTCGTGGGGGCGCGTCCAGCCGGCACCGACGCCGGCCGGTGCCCAAATAAATGTTTTTTGGCCCCACTCACCGGGCCCTACCTCTAGGCCAAGTTTAAGCCTAGTCCGAATTAGTTTGATATATTTTTTATTTTTTTAAAACTTTGAAAAATCTTGAAATTTTTGAAAAACCATTTTTTAAAAATACTTAAAAAATTTAGAAAATTCTAAAAAAATGTGGGTAAACTTTTGGGCACAGAATTCTCTTGGGTGTTAAATTTCAAGTCAAAATGAGGTTCTCTTGTGATTACAGTAGCATAGAAAGTGTGCTTCAAAACTAGCTTTTTGTTTCTTTTTATTTTGGAAATATTTTAAAATTTCCAAAAAATTCTAAAAACATTTTGGTGACCTTTTAGGTATAGAATATACTTGGATTTTAAATTTTAAGTGAAAATTAGTTTTAAAAGTATACCTCAAAATTGAGTTTTATTTTCTTTTATTAAAAAAAATATTTTTTTAAATTCCTAAAAATTCTAGAATAATCAAATAGGGCTTTTAGGAACAGAATAGGCTCGGAAACCTAGATTAGAGTTTGGTTTAGACTCCCTCGAAGATTTAAGTACATTGGAGTTTTGGTAGTGTGCTTGCTCATAAAATTGGCGGTTGTATTATCTTTGCTCCTTAACTGTGTTTTCCTTGAAATCATAATTGTTCATGATATACTTGATTTTAGTTTAATTGTGAATGAGTTATTTTATTGTGATGATTGAATATTCTGTTAGATTAAATTCATATGTTTGTGTAATTTAAATCGTTATGCACCTTCTTTTATTTTTATGTAGTAGGTTGGTTTAGGAGGCATGTAAGGATTGCCAGGGGGCATGTTAGGATTGCCAATACCTATTAAGGTATCTAAAGTTAAAGGAGGCATGTAATGATTGATAGGGGCATGTCAGGATTGCCAATACCTATTAAGGTATCCAGGGATCATAATGGTGGCATGTCAAGATTGCTTAGATTTGAAAAAAATGCATGCTTATGTTTCTTTGTTCTCAACTTAAAGAATGTGTTCATTTTTGTATGATAAGGGTTTGTTGGGACATTGTAAAAGATGACATTTATTTTGAAAACATGAACTGGAGAAGGATTGACCTGTATGTTTACACCTATATTTTTCTCCTATGTCTCTAATAATGAGGGTATGTATACCGGTTCTCTGATTGGGATGTATTAGAGAGGGCTTACTCATGGGTTTAACCTACTTGTTGATATTTTAGGTCCTAGGCCAGTTCCACCACGAGGATAGAGCCTTGGGGTTTGGTTGTGGCAGACATCTCCTCTCATCAATTACACAGTAGGAACTTATTCACTTTTTCAAGTCCAAACTATGAACTCTTTTGAGACTTTGGTTGATGGTTTTTTAATTTAGAGTTAAAACTCTTGTTTTTCTGGTTCAGGGGTCCTTAGGTTACGGGACTTCCAAATTGTATTACCAGTCACGTACTTTATTTATTTAACATTTTATATTGATTCAGATGTACTTTCTATTCCATTTTTAAAATTTATTTCATTCTATCTTTTGTACTCTATGCTTGTTGCTATCAGTTGTAAATATTTCTGAGATTTTGTGTATGAGATTGGCCATCTCATGCACAAAATTTGTTATGGGGTATTTTAGCTTTTTCTTTTCTTTTTCACTTTTGAAACTTCTTCATCTTTCAATGATGGATTTCACTCTGCAAGGCAACCTACTATTTCCTTTCGACTTATATTTTGATAATTCATTGTATCTTGCAGTCTTAGGTAGCTTTCAAAACAAATTATTAGAGATAGCTTTTACCCTGAAAATTTTCTTTTCTTGTGAAGCAATAATCATAATTGATTTTTGTAGAGACTGGGTCAAATTTTGACCGGCTTTCATTTTATTCATCATTTTTACCATAAATGCATTTTAAATGATGTTTAACACATTTGAAAACTTGTTTAGAGGTTCTGGGACGTTTTGGGAGTATTTGGGTAAAGTTGAGAATTATGGGTCGGCGGGGCACAGGACGTTGGTCGAGTGGTCTCGGGAATCTGAATTTTTTTAAAAATATTTATTTTTGATTTTAGACCAAATAAAATTTTTAAAGAGTCAATGAAGTGATTTCGGAGTTGTAAGCCTTTTGGAAATCAAAAATGGAGGTCTGGAGGGTACATTAAGTGGCCCTGGGGTATTTTGGTCATTTCGCATCATAGATATTATAAATATTTATCAAAGAATCCTAGTCATTTAGCCAAATGCCCAACTATCTCTCTTCTCTCCCGTTTTCATCTCTCTTTCTTCTCTCTTCATTTCGAAAGCCGTAGGCTTGGATTCAGGAGTTGTGAGGGAATGATAACTTGTAGCACGGGTCAAGGGCTTCGGTTTGAACTGAACAAACTTGGATTTCGGTAAGGTGGGATTTGGAAGAATTCTTGAGATTTACTTGGAAAGCCTTCAAATTCGAGGTACGAATTTTTCTTCCATATTATTCATTGATTCTAGGGGTTTTGGTGAGTTTGGGAAGGTATTGGTTGAGTTTGGCATGTATGGGAGAGTATTAGGGTTGTGTGTTTTGTAATCCCCTCTTCTTATGTGTTTGTACATGTTATCTTGGTTCATATTATGATATATGATGAATTGAGTGATTAGACATTCAATATGTATGAAATGACAACATATTTAGCTATGTTTAGTATTCTATGTGTATGTAAGTGTTACATATGTTTTAGAACATATATGTGGTTGTATGGAAGATGTTTGAAAGTAATGCATGCTAGAAATTATGTAACAAGAATGTGCATTGAAGAACATGAGAATTATATGCTATGTGATGTATATATGCGTAATGAGCACGTATGTGTATATCAGAGTGTTGTCCAAAGTGTATCATACATGGAAGTGAGAGATGCCCAATCATGTTATGGAAGTTGTTAGTATACCCAATCATACCACCACATGATGTCAAAAAGTGACCAATCACGTGTTGTTATCACGTGATCATTAGAATGTGGCCATTCATGTGAGGGTGCCCAATCAAAGTGGCAAAACCAACATATTGCCAAGAATCTGTGATCATCAGATTTGCCTAATCATATGAGTGTCGTTGGAGTTGACCAACACTTTGGTGTCATCGAGAAAAGCTAATGTGGTTGTCGATGCTATGAGCCAAAAATCACATGGTACTTTGGCAAGCATTGCTATCTGAGAGTGGAAAATAATGGAAGACATCTCAGAAATGAGATTGTATTTTAGTGAGGGTGGTGAACCAACGACTTTTTACATACTCATTGCACAACCAACTCTAGTGAGTAGAGTAGTTGAGGAGCAGAGGCATGATAATGAGATGGAGAGCATTCACACTCGGATTTCGAGTGGCAAAGTAGTGGAGAATTGGATTTTTCATTCCAATGGAGGTATGAGGTTTAAAAGAAAAATGGTTATACCATTGGTTTGTAAAGATGAGGTTCTTAGAGAGTTCCATAACTTTAGACTTGCAGTTCATCTTGGTGGTACTAAAATGTATCACAAATTATGTAGACAGTATTGGTGGAAGGGTATGAAAAATGATGTCGTACAGTTTGTGGTAAGGTGTCTCACTTGTCAGCAAGTGAAGGTCGAACATCAAAGATCAGCAGGTTTGTTGCAACCATTACCGGTAGTTATATGGAAGTGAGAACACGTTACTATGAACTTTGTGACGAGGTTACCAAGGTCAAGGAAAAGTCACGATGCAGTTTGGGTCATTGTGGATAAGTTGACCAAGGTGGCTCATTTTCTTCCAATTCGAGTGACCAATGATTAGTTAGTTGTATATTGATCAGGTTCTGAGACTGCATGGAGTGCCAGTTTCCATTGTATTCAATAGATATCTGAGGTTTACATCACGATTTTGGTAGAGTTTTCAGGCAGCACTTAATACAGACCTTCATTTTAGTTTGGCTTTTCATTCTCAAACAAATGGTCAGTTAGAGCGTACTATACAGATTTTGGAGGATATCCTTCAAGTTTGTGCGCTTAATTTTTGTGATAGTTGGGAAGATCACATTCCATTAGTGGAGTTTATATACAATAATAGCTATGAAGCTAGTATTGAGATGGTTCCAATCGAGGCATTATACGGTAGACCTTGTAGGTCACCCATTTGTTGGACAGAGGTCGGAGAGATGATTGCTTTGGGGCCGGATATAGTCTGAGAGACTACAAAAAAAATAAAGGTGATAAGACAACAGTTATTTACTACTAAAAGTCGTCAAAAAAAACTATGCCGATAGAAAGCAGCAACCTTTGGCATTTGAGGTGGGGGACCAAGTATTTCTAAAGGTCTCGCCACAGAGAGGCTTGATGAGATTCGGGCATAGTGGTAGGTTAGCACCACAGGTTATCGATCCGTTTGAGATATTGGTTCATGTGGGCAAAATTGCATATTGCTTGGCATTGCCACCGCAAATGTCAAATGTGTATAATACTTTGCAAGTTTCAATGTTGAGAAAGTATGAGCTAAATCCTTCGCATACTAGATTGGACAGATCTTGAGGTGGAGGAGGACATGTCATACAACGAGAGACCAATACAGGTTTTGGACTCTAGAGATCAAGTACTTCGAGGCATGACCATCCCATTGGTCAAAGTGCTTTGGAAGCATCACAAAGTCGAGGAGGCTACGTGGAAACAGGAACAAGAAGCCTGTTCAAAGTATCTCCAGTTGTTTACTACTTGAGGTATGTTTCTAATTTCGAGGATGAAATTCCTTGAAGGTGGGGAGGATGTTGTAATACCCTGTAATTTTGAGGTTATTTAATTTTAATTCAAATATTTTATTTGTTTAAATTGTTTATTGGGTGTTTAAATGCTAAATGCTTTGTGTTTAAATTAATTTTTTTAATGTCTTAAATTGCTTATTGAGTGCCTTAAATGCTAAATGCTTTAGGTTATTTTATTTTAGTTTATTTATTTATTTTAGTTGGACTATGCTTTTGTAGTTTTTTTATTTTAATTATGTTTCAGATTAGGCTAAGGAGAGTTTGGGTTTGGGTTGAGTTGGGCTGGAGTATAATTGTTTAGGTGTTGGGTTAGGTGTATTTTAATATTATGGGCTAGGGGTTTATTATTATTATTTTTCCTTTTTAATTATTTTAGATTTTTATTAGTTTTTCTAAAGAAAAATAAAATAAAAAAAGAAAATGATTAGAGTTTCTATCACTTTCACGCACAAAGAGGGAAAGAACTATAGATGCAAGAGACAAGGGAGAGAAGGAGCAATTCATTGGGACGAGTTCTTGTTCATCGAAAGGCAAGTTCAATCTCTTCACTTCCCCTTCGAACTTGTAAACATAGATTAAATTTTGTGTTGTTTGATTGTATGTGTGTCCATATATTTATGTATGGAGTTCTGTATGAACATGTATAGTAGTATGGAATTCTATTTAATTTCCTATATAAATCATGTGAAAGATCACTGTAAAATATATAGGTGTATGGATATATATAAATATATATAAACATAAAAATTCTTATGAACATGAACCTATGTGTGTTGAAGAATTTTAATCCGATCTTTGAGTTGCCTGCTTTGGTAAATGACCTTTGATCATTAGAAATCAGATTGTTGAGAAACTGGATTTAATTTTGAATTCTAGTTGAAGAACCCTAGAACTTGAAAATTAGGGGTTTTTTATTCGGGCTATGAATGAAGGGGCATTTGTACTAATAGGTAGCTTAGACCAAAAGGAGAAGTTTGGTGCAAAAAGGAAGGCAAACGGAGGTCTGAAGTGGCCGAAAAGGCCGTCGAAATCCTACTGTGCGCGTAGGAACATCGCGCTATGGCTAAGGAAGAAGATGCCCCAGCCCAGTGCGATGCCCACACGCGCCATGGGGACCGAAAAAGGGATAGTTCAGTCCTACTCACCGAGCCCAACCATTGGGCCCAATCCAGAATATTTTAATATATTTTTTATTTTTAAACCATTTTTAAATAATAAAAACAATAGGAAAAATATTTTAAATTACTTTTAAATTCTAAAAAATTTTTGAAAATTCAAATTTATCTTTTTTGGACAGAAAATACATGGGACTTTAATTTTAAGATGAAATAAGTTTTTCCTTGTTATTGATTTAGCACAAAAAGTGTTCTTTAAAGTTGGGATTTTTATTTTTCTTTTCTTTTGGAAATCTTTAAATTTGTGGTTGAGTTTTTCATTAAATTTATGGTTATTTATGTTGTTTTTAGTTCGCTTTGGGTAGTGGTATTGTATGCAAGACGAATTGTGATGTGTTGTTCTATTTTGCTCTTTATTTTATTTACCATTGTGAATGGAGGAAAATGGACAATTCTATTTTAAATAGTTTTATTTTAGTTTCTTGTGGATTGGTATAGTTTCAAATATATTATGACTCATACTTATAAGTATATGTTTTATTTAAGTTTATGGGAAGGCATGTCAGGATTGCCTAATTCCTAATAAGGTATCTGTACATTATATTTGGGGGTATGTCAGGATTTTCTAATACCTAATAAGGTATTCTTCATAAAACACGGGTATAGGCATATCAGGATTGCCTAATACTTAGTAAGAACTTTAGTCATGTGTTCAGGCATGTTAGGATTGCCTCTCGTTTGAACTTAGAAACTTGTTCTACCTTTATTTTGATAATGGATGGGTTGGTTCAGAACATAATTCTAATAATTTCTGGGATAGTAGATTAAATCATAAAATAGTATATCAATATCTATATGTGTTATTGTCGTCATATAGAGGGTATGTTTACCAATTCTCTGTTAGGTGGTTGTATAGGGAGCTTGTTCGTGGGTTTAACCCACTTTGTTGATATTTCAGGTCCCAGGACAGGTCCCTCGTGAGGTTAGAGTCTTGAGTTCGTAGACCATGGCAGTCATCTTCTCATACCAGTTTTCAGAGTAAATACATATTCCTTTTATTATGTTCAGGATATAAACTTTATTGGAACATTATTTTAGATTATTTAATCTATATTATTTTTGGGTTTAGGGGTCCTTGAGTTACAAGACTTCCAAGTTGTTTTGTTCAGACTCAAAATTTCTTTTTAACTTTATTTATCATGTCAAGTAAAGTTTTCTTCTACAATTATTTTCTTTTCCTTTGTCACTTGTATTCTGTGATTGTATGCTATCAATTTTAGGTATTCCTTATGTTTTATCTGTGAGACTGGCCACCTCATGCGTGAGATTGTAAGGAGTATTTCAGTTGTAGAGACCAGGTTCAATTTCGACCGATTTTCATTTTATTAATCATTTTTTCACAAATGTATTTTAAATGATATTTAGCACATTTTAAATGTTGGAAACATGTTTGGAAATTTTTTTAGAGGTTGTGGAAAGTTTTGGGAGCATTTGGGTAAATTTGAGAATTTTGGGTCGGCGAGGCTTGGGACGCGGGTCAGGTGGACCCTGGAATTTAGGAATTTCTAGAAAATATTTATTTTTGATTTTAAACCAAATGAAATGTTTAAAGAGTTAAGGAAATGATTTCAGAGCCGTAGGCGCTTTTGAAATCAAAAACGGAGGTCGAGAGGGTACGCTAAGTGGCCCAGGGGCATTTTGATCATTTCGCACCCTAGATATTATAAATATCTAAGGTTGAGAATCCCAGCCTTTTATTCATTCACCCAGCTCTCTCTTTTCTCTCCCATTTCCATCTCTTTTCATTCTCTCTTCATTTTAGGGGCTATAGGCTTGGATTCAAAAGTTATGAGTGAATGATAACTTGTAGCATGGGTCAAGGGCTTCGGTTTGAACTGAATAAACTTGGATTTTGGCAAGGTGGGACTTGGAAGAATTCTTGAGATTTGCTTGGAAAGTCTTAAAATTCGAGGTAGGGGTGTTTCTTCCATATTATTCATTGATTATAGGATTTTGGTGAGTTTGGGAAAGTATTGGTTAAGTTTCATGCATGGGAGAATGTTAGGGTTGTGTGTTTTGTATCATCCTCTTCTTATATGTTTATAATTGCTATATTGGTTCATATTGTGATATATGATGAATTGAGTTATTCTAGATGCAATGTGTATGAAATGATAAAATATTTAGCTATGTTTAGTATTATATGCATATGTGAGTGTTATATATATTTTAGAACATATATGTGGTTGTATGGAAGATGTTTGGAAGTAATGCATGCTAGAAATTATGTCGCAAGAATGTGCATTGAAGAATATAAAAATTATATGCTCTGTGATGTATATGTGCATTATGAGCACGTATGTGTATATCAGAGTGTTGTCCAAAGTGTATCATACATGGAAGTCGAAGATGCCCAACCATGTAATGGAAGTTATGAGTATATCCAATCATACCACCATATGACGTCAAAAAGTGACCAATCATATGTTGTTATCACGTGATCATCGGAACATGTCCATTCATGTGAGGGTCCCAATCAAAGTGGTAAAACTAACATATTGCCAAGAATGTGTGATCGTTGGAGTTGCCCAATCATACGACTGTCGTCGGAGTTGACCAACACTTTGGTGTCATCGGAGTTGACCAATCATAACTATAAATTGGATTATAACCGAAGAAGATATAAATATCTTGATACTTTTGTGTTTGACTGTTAAGCATGACATATGGATTAAATGCATGTTTGTTGAATTACATTTTTTATTGATTGAATATAAGAACATTGAATATGTCATGTAGTGTCGTGACATCATGATTGCATATCATGTAGGTCATTGTCGAGTCAATGCTTTGGTGCGTTGGGGCATTCCTATTGAGCTCGTTGATTTGCTCACCCCTCCCTTCCCAAACCTTTTACAGATAAGGTGCCAATGACGGATGAGATATGAATATCCAAGTGGAGTTCTTTGTGGCACTTTGGATTTATTTTTTGATATTATGTATATGGCTATCCATGTCGGCTTGTGGCATATTGATTTTGTTGTAATTAAAGTCATAGTTGAATTACTAATACTTTTAGAGGATCATATTAATGAAATGTATGATTTAGATTCAATGTAAGAGATTATGAAAATTTGACATTTCAACTATCTTATAATGTTGTATGAATGCTTCTAAAGGCTTAGAATGTTTGGAGGTGAATGGAGCATGATTGTGATCACTTAAGGAAAATGTATGGATTGCAGGTCAAGTGATTTCGATGCATTGTACTCTCTATTATGATGCATCGTAATCCAGTGATGCATCGAAGTCCATAGGACGATGTATCGTAATTATGTAGGGAAATTGGCTTAAAAAACTGAGATTTCTGTAGGATGTTACAACATCTATGATATATTGTAGCCAGAATTACAATGTATCATAATTCATGGTTGTGTTGGATATTTTAGCTGTGTTTGGACTAGGCCAAGTGTGGGGCCCATTGGGGTTAGTTAGTGTTGAGTTGTACATATACACGTACGTGTACATGTTCAAGCTTCTGCTATGATTAAAGGTTAAGATGGTTTATTAGGGCCTAATGGATGGGGTAGTCCCTCGGGATTTGGACTCGGAGACAGAATATTCAGTAATTCGAGTTTCGAGGCATGACAACTTGGTATCAGAATATGATGTCAAAGAGTAATTGTGATTAGGAGTGTGGAATTGTAACAGCCCACTCCAACAAATAGTATGATATTGTCCGCTTTGGGCCTAAGTCCGCACGATTTTGCTCTTAGATTTTACCCCAAAAAGCTCGTACCATTTAGAGAGAACACACTACATATAAGCGCATCCCCTTCTCCACACCCAGGCAATGTAGGATTGAGTACCCTATAGCCTGCTAGTGTGGTAGCTCGCCCAGTATCTCTCACACCCATCTACATCACACCCGCCCATAAGTGTCATTACAGGTGTGAGAGACATTGAGCAAGCTACCACACTAGCATGTTACAGGGTACTCAATCCCACGTCACCTGGGTGTGGAGAAGGGGATGTGTTTATATGTCGTCTATTCTCTCCGAATAGTATGAGGTATTTTGGGGTAAAATCCAAGAGCAAAACCATGCAGGCTTAGGCCCAAAGCGGACAATATCATACCATGTGTTGGAGTGGGCTGTTACAGAAATTGTGACTTAATCAACCTCAGTTTTTGGGAGTCAGAAATCGGGGCATGACAATTTTTCTTTTTCTTTTTCGTATTGCCCTCATACTTTTCTTTTCCTTTTCCCACACATTTTTTTTTCAAAGCTAATGCACTTATCTTCAAACTTCATTTATAAAAATATTAATCATCATTTAATTTGAAGTCCACATTTTTGACACGTGTATATATGTGTGAGTGAATGTGTGAGTAATTTCAAAATTTTCTCACTAAAAATAAATAAATACACTCATATTTCAAATTACTTGAATCGTTGTGTATATTCAGAAATCAATTTCAAAATCATGTTTCCAAATTTTGATCTTTCTGATTGAAACTTAACTTAATATGTTATATCGAGTATAGACATGAAGTTTCCTAAAAATATAAAAACAAAAACAAAAATATGATATAAATTATCATAGAACTTAGGTGATCTACAAATCAATATCTTGTAACTTTAACCCAGGTCTATGGAATAATTCTGTGTGATTTTTTTTTATCATAGAATGTTCTAGGGTTTTCTAGCTTCAAGGCATCTAGTGGAAATTTTATGTAATTTTCTAAGTCTTTCTTGCTTAACTAGAATGTTTTCACAATCAATTTATCTTGACATTTCAGAGAAGACTTTTTTTTAGTAACTTTATATTTATCTTTGTCATTGGTGTTCAAGTTGTTCTTCTTTTTCAATCTACCCTTAGGATTGTTCTCTAGAACATTCTTCCTATTTCTTTTGGAGTTCTTTTTATTAAACTTTGTGTTCTTCCAATAGCACCTATTTTCAACATTTCTATTTCTTTGATAGCAATAGAATCTAGAATGACCTATTTTATCACAATAAGTGCAATAGAGTTTTCTAGGCTCAAAATTATCAAAGGATTATCTACTTTCTATTTCTTATTCCTAATCATATCATCATGAGAAGCTTTAGGAGTAGATTTACCTTTTGTTTTCACAATAGGTGATGGAGTAGATTTTTGAACAACTTTATCAAACATAGACTGAGAGTTGACCTTTTTGCTCTTAGGAGGAGGAACATAGGTTGAAGCACATAAATTCTTATCTACTTTGTCGAAACTGCACTGAAAAATGTGTCAACACACTCGTTTGTCCTTTCGACAGTCCAAATGGGCTATGTAGGCTTTGACAACTAGTTTTACATTAGTCTCCCCTACTCGAAAAGAACTTGTCACCGTTCTATTACTAAAAGATCACCCCTCATCTAGCAAAAAATACTCAAACAAATTAGCAACATTAAATGTAGGAGAAATAGTCATGTCTTCGGGAAGGTCAATGACATAAGCATTTGTGAGATATATAAATGTAATTGACAAATTTCGATGTCAAAACTTGTTGATCGAGTTGTAATTTTTGTTTGATCTTGTGACTTGATCTTCGGAGCTAAACGTAAGGTGTCTAGATATCGTGGATTTGATGAGGACATCACTTAATACAGGTATGTGAGTGAGGACACTATGTTTTGAAGTTTGGTGGGCTTAGGACTTGGAAAATATGCTTCAAATATGAAAAATGAATTTTTGCTAAGTCCCACCGGTCCCCAAATATGAAAACCGGTCCAACTTCTCTTGGGAATTTCAAAATTCAACATGTCTAAAAAGTCCCACCGGTCCCCAAATATTAGGACCGGTCCGACTTTTCTCAAGATTTGGAAATTTCCAAGTGTTTGCAAAAGTCCCACCAGTCCCAAATTTTTAGGACCGGTCCGACTTAGCTGATGCACACAGAAACTTCTTTTTTGATCCGAATTGATTTCCTAGTTAACCAAAACTTCTCTAAAACTTTCCTTAGGAGTTTTAAACTTGTTTTCCAAGTATACTAAAGATTCTAAACCTTATAAATACCTCTTTATGCTTCAATCAAAGAGGGGAAAAAAGAGACTAATTGATTTAACTGTTAGAGATAGGAATATATTTTTGGGAGCTAAAAGAGGAATTTATGAGAGAAAATCTTCATTGATTTTATTTTTGAGAGCACACACACACGAAGTGTTTAAGTTGTGATGTTCTTCTTCAGATGATCAAGGGAACCTTTAAGACATCATTAGTCTACAAAGTTTGATCAAGAGCAGCAGAGGTGGTTCCTTGAAACTACAGAGATTTTATCTGAAGAGGAAGAGAAACGATCACTACGAAGGGAACGAAATACTTGCTGAGTATTTTTGTTCTTTCAGCAACCCTTCTGGAAGAATTATAACATTAGCCGGGAGTCTGCAGCAGTTGGACGTGTTGTCGCAATTGTAAGCCTAAGGTGTTCCGCATCAAGTTCTTATTAGAGTGGAGTCGATGTGAGTCTGAGACAGAGTCTAATGTACTTTGCTTCGAGATAGTGGATTGGTTTCTCTGGGGTTTCTACCTCACCCCCGTGATTTTTCCCGACATGGGTTTCCCCGTAAAATTTCTGGTGTCATCTCTAACTTTTCCTTACTTGCTTTATTTGTTTTGTGATTGGTTTGGATGCTTAATTAGTAATAATTGTGGGTAATTAATCAATCATAAAAATTGGGCAAAAAGACCTATTCACCCCCTTCTAGGTCTAAGGATTAGCATCTCATTCTAAATTAACTAAGCGTCGACTCGACACTAACCTACATGATATGCATCATGTTATCCCTACGCTACATGGCATGCTCGGACACTCATGTCATCAACAAGGTAACAACGTAACAAATAGCAAGTATACATGTAATCATGCACAACCTCAAACCACACAACACACATCTTGAAATTCGCAACCAAATCCTTTACATCAATCCACTAACTCAACCACTTAACCTTACAAATTCTAAAGTATCATAACGGAACCTTTCATCCTCATAATCCTAAATTTCCACCACCACCAAGATTATCAGACGCCCCATTCATTATCTGAGACATGCCTGAGAATGGCATGTTGACACTCGTCAATATCAAGATTTTCACTACCACCAAGATTATCACATGTTGACATTCGTCAACCTAAGGATTTTCACTACCACCAAGATTATCATATGTTGACACTCGTCAACCTCAAGATTTTCACTACCACTAAAATTATCACAAGTTGACATTCGTCAACTTCAAGATCTTCACTATGGTTCCTCATCAGTTGAAAACTGCCAATTGAAGTAGAGGAGTTCGTTTTCCACCAATTGAAAATGTTAACTCACCACACCTTCTGTGTGCATTATTCCTCGTACTCCAACTTCCTTAATACTCATTCTATTTCCAACAACCATTCCAATATCAACTAAGAGCAACCTATGCTAGACAATCACGATGTACACATCACATTGCATGAATTTTCACCCATAACAATCATCAAATGCATTAATCATGAAAAATTACTCATTTGATGCATTTTTCAACATATGGCATTCAAGCTCACATAATTCAAGTCATGGTTCAAAGTAAGCCTAATGAACCTCATGTTTCTCAACTAATAGTTATAACATGTGAAAGACATCATCAAGCCATTAATAGCATGTCAAGCTGACAATCATTCATGTATAATATTCATACAAGTCACATACATCATGTATTTCACATATAAGTGGCACAAAACTCACATTTAACATGCATAGACTAATATGCTTCACATATATCACATAAATCATACAAGGAACATTCTTAGCATGTTTAAACATCAAAGAAAATCAAGAAAAAACCTTCTACCTTCCTAAACTATGCTAACACTACCATATATCATAGAGATCCTAGAGAATCGATGAAAAGGGAGGAGAAGACACCCCTACCTCAAGTTTGAAGACCTTCCAAGCACTTTTCAAAATTTCTAATGGGTTCCACTTTGCCAAAGCACGAGTTTGTTAAGTTCAAACCAAAGCTCTAACCATCCCCAATACACTTTCCTTCTTCGGTGAATCACAAATCCAAGCCGAATGCAACCGAAATGTAGAGAGAAAGTGGAGAGATGAAGTGGGAGAGATTTAGAGAGAGAGAGATCTGTGAAAAATGGCTGACATATCTTAGCCCTAGATATTTAAAATATTTGGGGTGCCAAATGATAAAAATGCCCCTAAGTCACTTAACGTACCTTACCGGGCTCCTTTTTCGATTCAAAAACTCTGTTGAACTTGAAATCACTTCCTTAACTCATTAAACATTTCGTTATGTCAAATCTCAAAAATAATATTTTTTCAAAAAAATTTCTGAATTCTCGGGCCCACTAGACCATATCTCGGGACCCTGTTTAACCAAAAAGTCAAAACTTCTCCAAATATTCTGAAAATTTTCAAAAACCTCAAAACATGTTTTCCACTGTCAAAACATATAAAACATCATTCGAAATGCATTCATAGCAAAAATGATGAAAAAATTCAAAATCAGTCAAATTTGGTTCCGGTCTCCACAACCTCCCCACCTTTGAAGAATTTCGTCCACGAAATTAGCCTCACACTCTGAATCCCCAGAGTGTTGTCTGTAAACCTTAAGTGACTCTCTATCTTCCTTTTATCCCTGAAAGTAGTCATAAACTTGCCGGCATCCAACACACAGGTTTCACTCCTTAACCATCAAGGTTCTCGTTATTACATCACACACTTCACTCTGCGTCCTATGAAATTTACAACTGCTCGTATACCTCAAACGGTGTCTAGACATCTCCAAAATTTTAGTACAATCATCACACTGTAACTACCATGACCACAATTATCTCCCATCCAAGTTTAGGAAGATTCAAACTATCTAACCCATTCACTTTCTAATCAACGAAAGTATGCCTATGCGCCTCTTTCTAGCGACTCATCCTCCTTGAATCACAACCTACAAATTTCTTACACAAGACAATGTCATGTTCACAATCCAATTTACACATCTCACATGTGGCCTAAGGCCATCGTTTCCTAAGGATTATTAACTCAGTCCTTAACTAGTTCGATCAGATTTCTAAAATGTGTAGAATCGTTACTCTCTTAGTCTCATAACTGATCCGTGGATCTTTTTATTCACACTAGTACCACAAGGTATGGTTCACAAGAAAACAAGGTCTGTAGAATATTCTACTGCTCACATATCATTTTTCTTCCTCGGTTAACAACAAATCAAGACAAACCAATGGTATTATCACCGTCATCCTCTCATGACATATAAACTAATCATGTTCCAAAACCAAATCAAACCTCATATGTCAATCAAAACTCAATCTCTCAGGATCTCACTACCCATTATGATACATCTATAGATTAAACTGTCCTTCATGGTGAAAGTCTCATCTCAACAAGTGTGTCAATAGACAAAGTTACGCCTCAATGATAACAAGCACACACTAGGTGTGTCAAATGGGCCAAGCTGCCTCTCAATGAAAATCATAATATCCAGGGTTGTGTCCATAGACAAAACTGCATCTATAGTGACAACAACCAATCAACAATAGATGGACCAATAGACAAAACTATGTCCCCCACTACTGATGTGCCAATAGACAAATCTGCGTCTAATTGACAACACAATCCATAATTGTGACAATCGACAAGACTGCATCCAGGGTCACCATCACTCATGTCAATAGACAAAACTGTGCCTAAATGACAATGATTGGGTCGATAGACAACACTGCGTCCCTACGACTCTAATCCTCAATTTGTGTGCCAATAGACAAAACTGCGTTTAATTGATAACACCACTCAAATGGGATAATGGACAAAACTGCGCCCAGAGTCACCACCACCTTGTCAATAGACAAAACTGCACCTCAATGACAAGAATCTCAACTGATGTATCAATAGACAAAACTGCGTCTAAATTATAACACCACCACAAATGTGACAATGGACAGAACTGTGTCCAAGGTCATTATCACCTTGTCAATAGACAAAATTGTGCCTCAATGACAAGAATCTCAATTGTGTGTCAGTAGACAAAATTGTATCTCAATGACAGCACCACAATAGTCATCTCAAAGGCTGTAACCTTCCAAGAATATCACATGTTCCCTCAAGTACTCTATCATGTATGGGAACTCACACCTTCAAGAGCGGTTTAAACTAACCTACTCTTGTCATTACGATCTCAATCATACACCCATTTATAAGTAAAACTTGTTATAATCATAACATTCAAATTTTATTTCCTTATCCGCCAATACTTATCAAATCAATTCCATAATCACTTGGACCTGACACATTGTAAGAGAAGTACTAATCGAAGAGAAATGGTTGGCCAGACCATTTCTTCCCGCTAGTCCAACCCCGACAACATTTATTTCTTATCCCTCTTATTCTCGATCCCAATTGTCCATTTTGGCATCTTATCCCAACTACACATATTAAGTTCCTAATATATACAAGGACTAATATATCCAACTCCAATCCATTCTCAAAGATCTCTGTATAGAAAACATTAAAATATCTCAACCCTTCCCCACTAGCCCTAAGTTCATACAACCCGAGTCTAGTATAACTCACACATCTTAAATCTCATGAATTAACCTATTTCAAACCTCAGTTTGACTCATTAAATCCTCAAAACTATGATACTGAAATCAGATACGTAATGTACATCTAAACATTCTAAATACAAGGCATGTTACCATGACTATGCTCAAACCAAAAGCATATTTTTTAAACATATAAAACTCATCATGCTCTATTAATCTCATAACATAACTCGTAAACCAAAGATCACTAATATACCTCAATCACTGTGGACGAGTCCTCTGATACCTGGACTGCTGTCCTGAACCACTAGGACGACTCCTCGTACTTGCTCGCAAAACCTGAGCAGACTGCACTGGCGGGAGTGGCGGCATTGCCACTGAGTCAAGTTGACTCGTCAAAAACTAATCGGTGTGGTTAAGAGACTTCATCCTACCCCATGTACCCTGTCCTTGAGGACAATCCACTTTTATATGACCTATCTGATGACAATGGTAACAAATCTATCTATCTGCCTGTGCCAAATATATACGGGGACACTCAGACCTATAGTGACCCGGCCGTTCACAATGATGACACACTCTCCTTGACCCGATCGACTGTACTAACATGGAAGTCGTAGGCACTGAATGTGTCATCTGTTGTCCCACTGATCCTACCGATTGATAATGACCACTTTTCTGTTTCTTCTTTGGCTGACTCCTAGAAGAAACACGCCTTTCCTTATCTTGTATCCTCTGATTATCATTATCAAGTTCTTCTGCTATTAGTGTTCTTTCCACCCCTGCAGCATAACTTATCAAGCCTAAAATTCCAACTCTATCTTGCA
This sequence comes from Cornus controversa, assembly GCA_026545225.1. Classification (NCBI taxonomy): domain Eukaryota; kingdom Viridiplantae; phylum Streptophyta; class Magnoliopsida; order Cornales; family Cornaceae; genus Cornus; species Cornus controversa. The sequence continues at coordinate 62,378,005 of CM048846.1, read as the reverse complement.
AATAGGGTCAGAGACCTCTTATGAACTGTTTGACCTTCAACTCTTCCATTAGGATCATCTCTTTCACAAATCGAGCCAAAGAGGCAAATCTGGTCTCATACTCCATTACTGTCATTGTTTCTTGATTCAAGTTGAAGAACTCTCTTCTCATACTGTCCTTTACCATTACTGGGAAGTATTTCTCGAAAATAATGCTTCGAATGAATTTCAGTTCATCACCTCAATGTCATGGCAGTTCCCAATGAACTTCCACCAATAAGGATGGCAACAGGACGGGTACGGCACGGGTTTGCCTAAACCCGTCCCCGCCCCGCTGTCTTAAACACTAATCCCAAACCCGTCGCGGATTTGAAATGGGACAAATTTTCAAAACCCATCCCCGCCCCGTTAGAAGAAACCCCACCCCGTTCCCGCCCCGCCCCGCCCCGTTTAAAATTTCAAAAGGGGTGGGACAAGACGGGGCCCCTCCCCACAAAATTGTAACCACATTAAACATCAATAAAAATTAATTTTTTCAAAAAATACGAGCCTAGTGGGTAGTACCAAGTTTGATACTACTAAATTCAAAAAAAATAGTATAACCCCTGTTTAAGAAATAAAATGACAAGATTCCACAATTAAATAGTCTATTACAGAAAATATATTTCACAACTAAATAACTTAGTAACAAGTTTGATCGAAGAATTAAAGAAGTGTTAATACAACAAAAAGATAAAATGAAAACATAAGTCTTAATACAACCAAAAGTAAAATTATAATTTGTATATATATATATATAATAAAATATATAGGCGGGGCGGGTTATTATAGAGTCCCAAACCCGTCCCATACCTGCGGCGGGTTTTGATTTTCTTTCCCAAACCCGCCCCTACGAAAAAAAATGGCTCCCATACCCGTCCTAAACGGGGTGGAAACCCGGCGAGGCGGACAAAATTGCCATCCCTATCCACCAACGCTTGGCCTCACCCTTAAGATAGTGGGTGGCCACTTTCACTTTCAAATTCTCCTCTACCTCAAGTGCAATAAGAAGTTCGACCATCTCATATATCCAATTCTCAGCCACCATAGGGTCAGACCATCCTATGTACGATGGTGGATTATGCTTCCTAACATGCCCCAATGTCAACATCATCCTACTAGGAGGTGCTCCAAGTCGAGCCCGAGTCTCCTCTTATGTTTTTCTAGCAATTTGCGCATGGTCGCAAGCATGTCATGCATAATTTACTCTCCACTCATAATGATTGTATTTGCCCCTCCGTGAACTCTTCGTGGTGGCATCTTGTTATATAGACAACAAGAAGACACTTAAATCTCAAAGGAAGTCATCTAAAACTGCATGTTTATTCTAAACATGTAAACATTAAATCATATTCATTCTAACACTACAAAAGTTGTATATCTAATACAAATCTCAAGTCAAGTCTTTAACCTCAACAAACACACATCAAATGCTCATTCTTTGTCCAAAGTAATCAAACCTATGACTCTGACAACCCCTATGTCAATACAAAATTCCAATCCAACACATGACTGGGCCACACTCTTCAACTTTAGGTTTTCAAACCTAATGCTTCTATCCTCAAATCCCTTCAACATCAAAAATGTTGTTCAACCTTTTTCCCGTCGTCCCTAGGTGTTCCAACCTAAAGCTCTGATACCATGTTGTCACGTCCTGATTTTTGTTCTCCGAAAATCAAGGGTGACTCACACTTATCATCCGTACCCTAACCATAATCACCCTTTGATATCATGCTGTGATACAAAATTGTCACACCCCGACTTCCATTCTCCAAAAACTGAAATGTGACCCATCCGGTAATCCCTTATGAACTCTCTGTACTCTCAAATACTGTGAAAGCTTAACTCTATTCTTGCACATAAATGTGCACAACTCCACCTTATCTAATCCCACTGAGCCCTAAGTTAAATCATATCACTTAGTTGAAATTCTATTTATCCGCACTCTCATCAATCACTCACTTCCATGACTCAACACTTCATGTGTTTTGAACCTAACATTAAGAGCTACACCATTGGATAGAGAATCCAAACATACTCAATTTCCAAAAAAAACATGCTTAATTTCAATTTAAAACGAAGATGTTATGCCCGATTGAAGTTTGGGGGCAATTTTCAGGGTATGCTGTAAAAAATGACTTCGATCCATCGAAGTGACGGTTCGATGCATCGAAGTGCTGAGTTCGATATATCGAACAAGTATCGTCCAAAAATAGCTCTCGGGACTTTTACATTCCAAAATCTCTGTAGGTTTTTCAATGTATCGAACTGGGCACTTTGATTCATCGAACTAGATGCTTCGAGGCATCCAACTGCCCAGTAGCTGAAACTTTGCAAATGGTCATTTTCAAGGTATGCTGTAAAAAATGACTTCGATCCATCGAAGTGACGGTTCGATGCATCGAAGTGCTGAGTTCGATGTATCGAACAAGTATCATCCAAAAATATCTCTCAGGACTTTTACATTCCAAAATCTCTGTAGGTTTTTCGATGCATCAAACTGGGCACTTTGATGCATCGAACTAGATGCTTCGAGGCATCGAACTGCCCAGTAGCTGAAACTTTGCAAATGGTCATTTTTGACCTTCTAGGCCATTTGTACTAACATAATCCATCCCAACAACCTCCAAATCATATAAGAAAGGAGTTTATATCATTCACAAGTTCTAAATCATGCTCATAATCAAATCATACGCTCATATGAGTCATTCTCCCTCATAAATAAATTTTTATCCAAAAATGAAATTATCCAACAACTGTTTTAGTCAATCAAATGAAACTAGATGCTCTTAACAAAAATGATATAAACAAGTCCATTGTCTTATCATATTTAACAAGCTCATTGTCCAAGCATACACATAAGTTACATGTGTCCAAAATATAACTACAACTCAAAGAGAAAGATATCATGCCACAAGTTGGCATGGATAGCCACAAAATATACAATATCCAAAATGAATCAAAATATTACGAGAGTTCCACTTGGACACTTAAGTCTCATCGGTCCTCGGTGCCTTATCTATAAAAGGGTTTAGAATAAAAGGGTGAACATCACTGCGACTCAGTAGAGATGACCAAACCCACCTAAGCGTCGACTCAACGCCGACCTACATGATATGCATTATGTCATCCCTACGCTCACTCATGTCATCAACGAGGTAACAACGTAACAAATACCAAGTATACATATAACAATGCACAACCTCAAACCACACAAAACACGTCTTAAAATTCGCAGCCAAATCCTCTACATGAATTCACTAACTCAACTACTTAACCTTACAAATTCCAAAGTATCATGACGAACCTTTCAACCTCATAATCCTAGATTTTCACCACCACCAAGATTATCACATGTTGACACTCGTCAACCTCAAGATTTTCACTACCACCAAGATTATCACATGTTGAGATTCGTCAACCTAAAGATTTTCACTACCACCAAGATTATCACATGTTGACACTCGTTAACCTCAAGATTTTCACTGCCACCAAGATTATCACAAGTTGACATTCGTCAACCTCAAGATCTTCACTATGGTTCCTAATTAATTGAAAACTATCAATTGAAGGAGAAGAGTCCGTTTTCCACCAATTGGAAATGTTAACTCATCACACCTTCCATGTGCATCATTCCTCGTAGTCCAACTTCCTTAATACTCATTCTATTTCCAACAACCATTCCAATATCAACTAAGAGCAACCTATACTAGGCAATCACGATGTACGAATCACATTGCACAAATTTTCACCCACAACAATCATCAAATGCATTAATCATGAAAAATCACTCATTTGATGCATTTTTCAACATATGGCATTCAAGCTCACATAATTCAAGTCATGGTTCAAAGTAAGCCTAATGAATCTCATGATTCTCAACTAATAGTCATAACATGTGAAAGACATCATCAAGCCATTAATAGCATGTCAAGCACACAATCATTCATGTATAATATTCATACAAGTCACATACATCATGTATTTCACATATAAGTGGAACAAAACTCACATTTAACATGCATAGACTAATATGATTCACATACATCACATAAATTATACAAGGAACATTCTTAGCATGTTTAAACATCAAAGGAAATCAAGAAAAGACCTTCTACCTTCCTAAATCATGCTAACACTACCATATATCATAGAGATCCTAGAGAATCGATGAAAAGGGAGGAGAAGACACCCCTACCTCAAGTTTGAAGACCTTCTAAGCACTTTTCAAAATTTCCAATGGATTCCACCTTACCGAAACACGAGTTTGTTCGGTTCAAACCGAAGCCCTAACCGTCCCCTACACACTTTTCTTCTTCGGTGAATCACAAATCCAAGCCGAATGCAACCGAAATGTAGAGAGGAGGTGGAGGGATGAAGTGCGAGAGATTTAGAGAGAGAGAGATCCCTAAGAAATGGCTAACATATCTCAGCCCTAGATATTTATAATATTTGGGGTACCAAATGACTAAAACGCCCGCGAGTCACTTAACGTACCTTCTCGGGCTTCGTTTTTGATTTCAAAAACTCTGTTGGACTCGAAACATGTTTTCCACTCTCAAAACATCCAAAACATCATTCGTAATGCATTTATAGCGAAAATGATAAAAAAAATTCAAAAAATCGATCAAATTTGATTCCGGTCTCTATAGGAAGATTTGGATAAATCAAGGACTCTTATAGATGAATGCTGACGGGCTACACTGTTAGGGATCTAAAGACATGGTGCATTAGGATATAGTTAGTTTTTTTTTATGTAATTGTTTTATTTTAGTATTATCTTGTTACTTAGATTTACGAATAGACGGTGATGTAATTTTTGCTATAGATAATTGAAATGAGCTCTGTATTAAGGGTTCTCACAACCACAACAAAACTTTGCATTACATTCAAATCTATCTCCCCCAATATTCTCCCAGAATATTGTCATATTTTTCCTTATTCTACATCTCCCTCATAAATTTCTTGCTTCCTACCTCCTCTAATCAGTCTATCTATCTATCTACATTTACCTCATTCTCTATCTCCCTCCTTGCTATCTCTCTCCTTCTACCTCCCTCCTTTCTAGGATTTAGTCTCACAATTCTTTGCGCACAATTAAAAGTTATCTTAATTGAGGCAAAAAAAGAACTCAATAAGGAGTTTGGTATTCTCTCTCCCTAGCCAATCGCCTAATCTAATACAAAACTCAAAGGAGATACTTGTGTTTGACCAACTGTTTTTACATCGAGATGAGTTCACAGTTCTGGTACGCCTACACACGCTAACAATTCAATCGGCCGGTCTGGCTAATTAATTGATCGAACAACCACATCAACATCATCAACTTTTATAAAGGTTAACTTTTTAGACATCATGATTGATTTTCGTAAAGGCCATTCATTCTCTTTAAACACACAAACACTGATCTTCATAAAGGTCATCCTTTTCTTTTCTTAGTTTAATCATTAGGTTGATCTACGATTGACCTGATACTCATTACAACGACTGCAAATGAGATACATATGAAGTTTAGGGAACCCTAGATTCGGTAACCTCACCCTTGAACTCGAATATTCGTAGGCCCACATCCATCTCTACATTTTCTAATACCCATGCATCATTCTGAACAACGTCTGACCAAATTCCATCCATGTTATCTACAACTAGAATACATTGGTAACTCGAGGCATCTTCGGGTTCAGTCGCACCTTCATTAAACACTTTAGTTCTCTTAAAAACTAACTCAAATAGAGACAACATAACCTTACATGTCTTGAATTAGTCAAGATATGAAAGTTGTCAAGGCAATCCTGGTCTTAATCATCCCACTTTTATACTCGTATGCATAAGACACTATACATCTTCACAAACCTTTTTCTGCACTTTGTAGAGTACACCAAAGTCAAATATCTGGAATACGATTATATAACAGAAAGAAAGCAACATGAACGGTAAAGTAGGTAACCGAACTTGTTACAGATGTTCTGGAATGCCTAACACTTTTTCAAAGCGTAACCAAACACCCAAATCCATTAATCTAGTTTTCATATATTAGATGTAAGTCAAACATTCTAAAGACCAACAATCTGACCTTGTATGTGTCATAACATTCCACACTTCTAAGGTAACCTACCACACCACAATTTGATGTTAGGTGGTGACTCCAAACATATACATTGCATTGGCCCTACTTCAACCATAGGTCATAACCACCCCGTCACAACACACATTGTAGTCTCAAGACAGCTAACTAACAGTCGACGGTCGAGGGGACCCCCACGAGTGTGACACTTAGGTTATCATGAAAGACCATAGGTGAACTTGGATTTAAGGGTGTATAACGGGGTGGGCCGGGCTAGCTTAACCCGTGATTTTAGGAACCCAAGCTCGCCCAGGCCTAAGCACGTCGGAATCTAACTATTCAACAGGTTGGGCCTAAAGGCATTTTAAGAATCCCAAGCCTAGCCCTTGGGCTTCTGGATGTCAGGCTTCAAGCTTGGAATAGACCAGACATCAGGCTTAATATGGGCTTTTATTTTTTGAATATGTTATTTGACTTAATAATATGTAATAATTTGAAAAGTAACATAAGTATAGTTATATTTGACATAAACAGTAACATAAGTATATAAAAAAATGCAACTTTTTATCTGTTGCACACTGTGCAAGGCAAGTGCAACATATATATATATATATATATATATATATATATATATATATATTGAAATGCAACATGATATATTCAAGTTAGGAATTTGATTAAATTCAACTAGTAAAATTGGTTTGATTAAATCTTTGCTCATATGTGCACAGTCTTATCATTTTACTTTGATTAGTGATAAGCTTGCATATGAACAAAAAATACATTTAATGTTCCAGCAATCATATTGTTCTAGAAAGTTAGTAAGTGGTAATTCTTCTCCATAAAGATATTTCCTATGATTTGGGGAGAGTGTAGATTGGAAGAACCTTACTGTCTGCATTGTCATCGCTATAGAGATATAATATCAACACATTATCATAAGAACATTTTTTTTTTTTACAAACATCAATTTTTAAATTATGAGTTAAGATCTTGAAAACAAGAATATATAAATACAAAACTAATTCCAGTTAAGTTTTTTAGACAATGAGACATAATTAGTCAACAAAGAAAGAAAGAGAAAAGAGATCAAATTAACACAAAATCTGTATAAATTATATGGGCTAGACAATAAAAAAATTATAGCTCATCACATTTTGGAACCCCTTTTTAGCAATTTTTGTCCAAAATAGCTCACTACTATACCATTTAGAACCCAAATGTTCATTTCTCTCATACTTGTACATTACATAACATTTGAAAAATGTTTGGGAGAGAGGGTGAGCGAAAATATGCCCAATAGATATATCCAAACCAACTTATACATCGACTTGACAAGACGTACATAAAATGCAATCATGGCATTCCTATATACTACATGACATACTTTCAATGCTCATGTTCATGAAACCTCAATATAATACATGGATGAATTTTGTGCTCAATAATGCTTAATTAATGAAAATTCATACAAATATTAACATGAATATCACAATTCAATAGCATGACTTAAACACCAGGTCACATAAATCTCGAAATCAAACAAAAATGAGAGTATTCGTAGATCCACCGGATAACTGCTAACCATGTCAATTATTCAAAATATTATACTTTACGAGCTACTAACCCAAAGGTCTAGACAAAATCACATTGGTCAAGTTTCTGCTTTGCACCCTAGGGCTTCAAGCCCTTCTTATTTTTTTGACCTCTTCTCAAAAGTAACAGCCATCACATAGATTTCAAGTATGTCAACATATACAATTTTAAATGTATCACATATTTTCAAGCGCATTGTAAGCCATTTAATTTCATTATAAAACATGTCATTCTTATGCATGTAATCAATGCAATATCAATTCTCTCACAATGCATTCACAAAATATGGTTTTATAGAAAAAGAACATTCTCATGCATTTTATCAAACATGTGGTATGCAACATGTATACATCCATCTTCAATAACCATAGATGATTCTAAGGAACTACATGCATCTTTAAGCTAGCATATGTAACATGTATGTACGATGTATATGTATAACCACATTAACACACGTTCTAACATACTCTCAATCAATGAATTCATCAAGACATATGCACAATGTCAATGCACATAATATCATCATAATTGTTATGTGAAGACTCAATTGGCATATAAATGCACAATAAAAGATGCAAGACTCACAATTACCACTTTCTAATACTTCTAAACATGCTAAACAATTCAAGACCAATATCAATTCCTAAGGAATTGATGATAAGGTGGAGAGAACACCCCTACCTCAATTCCAGGATTTAGTGTCAGAAAGTTCCAAATAACCAAACCTTCAAACTCCACCGAATTTGAATTTTGAACCATAGAATCGTAGATCGTAATGAGGAGAACAACTTTCTCTTCTTAAGTTATCCCCAAATTCAAACCCTAGTTTCACCCTTCTTTCTAAATTTTACCAAATCGAACTTCGAATCGATCAAATTGAAGAGAATAATGAGAAGAACAAACTTTCCTTTTGAAACAATCTTTAAATCTCACCTTAAGCTATCCAAATTCTAGAAAGAAGTTCGAATGAAGTTGTAGTGAGAGAGAGATGAGAGAAAATATAATTTTTGGAATAACATAAATGCCATAAATCTATTTATATTTACAACCTTTGCAACTAAGTCCATTTCTTCTTCTTAAGTTGCTCCTTGTTACTATTAACTCTCTATAAATCGCATACTAACAATTTCTTCTCCCAACTTATCTTTCAAACCCCTTAATTGTTCATATATGCCCTTATATAAATTTCTCAAAACTTGTAAAAGTCTTCTAGGTTATTTGGCTTATCTTAGGCCCCACACCAGAACCTAAAAATTTAGAAAGTCCCACAATTCATAAAACACATATTTAAACAAATTTCTCAAACTTTATCACGATTAAAATATGATTATTTATAATTAAAATTAAAAAATAAAGTTCAAGGATTTACAAATTTCTCATGCTTTATTACAATTAAAACAAATTTCTCGGACTTTTCATCTTGTAACACGATCGCACACATTGTTTTTCTTGCCTCGTCCAGATAATTTGTGTCTGATCCCACCAAGCTAAAGCACTTGCTTTAAACTTGAAGACTACAAGCCGAACTTGCTTATTTTCGGTTACATCAAAATACTCAAAAAATTCTTTAACTTCTTTAAGCCAATCCAAGACTTCCTCAATAATAAAACTTCCACGAAAAGTGACTAGATCAAGTTTTCTTTGAAACTCACGATTGTTTGGATATCTATAGACTTCGTCATGTCTACATCGATCACGTCAATCAGCCACAACTCGTCTGAATCCAAACTCCTCATCATCGAAATAATCTGCATAGGCTGGAGGCCTATGTAGATGTACAGGAACATAACCCATATTCGGTTGGCTGTGAGGAGCAACTTCAAGTCTCCAACATGAGCTCGATCTGGACCACGAACCTAGTTGCCACCAATCCCAAAACCAGTAATCTGTCTACAACGTTCATCAAATCACCTTTCTTGATTATGTATGGTTGCCAGGGGCCTTCACTCTGCGATCTTCGTCGAAAAAGTGGATGCTACCAAAAAAACTAATTGTCATCAGACTAGGAAAAAATAATGCTCTGATACCAACTGACAGAGCAGAAGCTATGAAAACATTTGCACACAAACAAGGGTAACTTTAAATCTGCAAAGTTAGGATAAATCGTAAATACAATTTGTAGAGAAATCTGATATTTTATTGATAGTTGAATTGTTGATTGATTTTTGCTCTATAACATTACATATATTTATAATAGTGAAATCATAATCCTAATAACATATGGAAACCTAAAAACAAAAGTAAAACTAGCAGCACAAGGAACAAGGCCGGCTCAATCAAATTTGAGGCCTTAGGCGAAAAATATAAAAGTGGCATTTTAACGTTTAAAATACTAATATCAAATAATAGTTAATATTTTTCATTTAAATATTATTATTCTTACTTTTTGATGTTACTAGTTAGATGACTTGGTTGTTTATTGTTAAATTTTCATCTAATTTTTTTTATTATGTATTTTGATTATCAGTTGTAACAAATTTATCAAGAGATTTTTTATTTTAGATTGAACTATTTTATCTATTTCACTCTTTTTTTTCTTAAGCTTTTCATGTTGTGATTCGTATTTTCTATTAGACATATTCAATAATATAAATAAAAATGGCCGCAAACTAAATATACAATTTCTATGATAAAAGAACAAAAAAAAACTACAAAATAAATTAAGTTAAAGAACAATACAACTTGATATTATACAAATCTTTCTCAATGCTCTAACAAAGTCTTCAACACTTTTACTCCTATTTTGCAGCTTCCATCAAGTTATTGAACCCAAATAGAAAATTACTACTTTCGTGTTGGTAAAGAAACAAATATAGAATAATCTAAAAATAAAAAAATACGTAAGAGAATAAAATATATATGTAGAGAGAGCGAGAGAAGATGGAGTGAGATAATGAGAGAGATGTGTTCATGGAGAGACGGTAATGAGGGGGGAGAAGAAGACATCTCTAATGAGGAGAGAAGAGGAAAAAAAAAACCATCTATGAGATAAGGAATAATTTTATTTTTAAAGAAGCAAAAATTAGGAGTTTAATTAAAAAATGTAGGAAATTAGAAAAAGAATAAAGAGTAGATGAAAAGTTTTATCACATTCCAATAATCATTTGTCCGATAAGATGAATAAAAACTTTTATTATCCTAAAATATTAATACACCCTAATTGCTTAAAGGAGGAGAGGAGAGAGAAAAAATGTATAAGAAGGATAAGAGAAAAAAAATGTAAGATATAACAATAAAAAAAATTAAAAATAAGAGTTTAATATAAAAAATCTAGGAATAGATGGAAAGTTTTACCAATTTCTAATACCATGTATCCAATGAAAATAAGGTAGAATTAAATTATAGTAGCCTACTTTAATTTATCCTACTCGTTGAGGCCTAAATACAAAGAAATTGGTAAAAACACAACTTTCTCCAAATATTATGGAAAAAAATTAAATACAAATCCTAATAATTAAACACTACTAAATATTAATTTTTACCCAAATCGGACTTTGTTTGGTCCACGAACAAAATTCCCGAAATATTCAACAGATTTCCTATAAAACGAAAAGAACGCACTTTTGAGGCTCTACACGATGGAATTTGCTTGAAAAATACCACGGGCCAATAGTTAAAGTTATTGAATTTTTCTTGTTGGATTGTTTCTGATCAAATATGAATTTTTTCGAGTCAAAACAGGTTCGTCGACAATTCTGTCCTACATGAATCATGAAGACCATAGGCGAACTTGGAATTTTTTAGTGCACTGGAAGGACGAGCATCGTTGCACCTTTGGTGGAAGCCTAATCAAAGTAAATGAAGAAAGAAAATGAAATTTTTTTAAACCTATTCCTTCTTATCCATGTCAATATGTAACATATAATTTCTCTTCTATTATTTATATATAATGTATAATTGAACAATCTATTGAAATTAAATCCAGCATTGTCCTAGTAAAAATGGACCCAGCTGTAAAATCAGATTCTCAGAAGCTATGATGATCATTTAGGCCTGCCTAAAGCATGGATTGCCTTACGATCATGATACTCCGAGCCCAATATTAAAGCATTCATGCTGCAACATAGGCCGAGCAAATTAAGTTATCCCCTAACCCCATGTCATGACAGGTCAAAGCCCAATCAATAATGTAATTGGATCACAAGCTGAATCCCAACTCCATCATCACTACGACGCCGTTTATACGCAGAATGCCGAATCGAATTAACCCATTCCAAAGAAGAGAAAGAACTCCCAATTCTTCCTCTCGCTCATTCAGATTTCTTGCAAATTTCCCGAGCAAAAGCTGGAAAAAATTCTCTCTCTACATTGCACGTAAATGCAATAAATAAATAAATATATATATATATATATATATACTTGGATGTTAGCATAAAGTCTCTTCATGAAACCGTAATTCTCTTAACCAGAGTCATTTCTTTCTTGAAAGCAAAGATGTCCTTTAGAATATTTTCTGCTGTATATATATATATACACACACACACTGTAATCTCTATGACCTTTTCCTAAAGCCTCCCAAAAGAGTACATCCTCTGCAAAAACAGAGCTATTTGTCTACAACTTCAACTCATCTCATTGGCATCACACTATTTATAATTAAGGTTTGTTTTATAGATTTGTGTATATGCTTCAATTCCAACCTTTTCTTATATATATATATATATATATATATATATATATGATATAAAATGTTTTTCTGGCAATGCATTTATGGGTGGTGATAATTTTGTGGTTTGGGTTTTTTCCATATTTTGATTTCATTTTTGGAGGTTTTGTTGGTGTTCAAGTGAACCATGGCTCCACATTTGCTCCACGGGACGCTTTATGCAACCATCTATGAAGTTGATAGGATGCATACTGGATGTGGGTTTAATATTTGGAAAAAGGTACATCTTTTCTACTTTTTATTTATATACATACATACATTTACATATGTGCTTGATAAAACTGAAAATAGTGATGTTTGATCAAACTGAAAATTAAGCTTGAAATTTTTGAAGAGTTGAAATTTTAAACTTGTTTGATAATTGTTTGAATTTTAAGTGTTTAGTATTGGGTGGTATCATTCACTTAATGTTTTACATTGAACAATAACTTAATATTCAGAATTAAGTACTAAATTAGATTATCAAACCGAATAAATCAATGTATGCACGTATGCTATTCTTCATGTGTATGAATATATTGTATGCATTACTTTGTCATTGAATTTGACTTTGATCATCTACAAAAATAGTGATAAAAGACATGATTAAGAAAGAAAAAGATTATGTTTGGCTATGTGCTACAAAGATTAATGGAAATTATGATCCCATAATAGGGTTTTTTTAGGATAGGGCTTCATTGAATTTAATTGAGGTGTCCATCCACACCTCCAATATATAGAATGATTCTGAAAACAAGTGTTCATGTAAGGTCTGTGAACAAAAAAGAGAGAATGACATGTTGTTTATGTTTCTTCCTCCAATTTTTTGTCAGTTCATAAATTCTAAAAATTACTGCAGCTAGTGAAACATATGGCTAAGAGGGTACAAATTGAATTTTTTTATGAGTTTCAATGTACACAAGTTAAATATATTTCCAAACTCTATTTTTTTTATAAAAAAAAATATTCGGAAGGGCCAATTTAATTTTTTTAATGAATTTTGGAGACCATAAATTAGGTTTATTTACAAAATAACTATTTTAGGGGGGCATAAATAAGAATTTTGAAACCCTAGCCCCCCTTGATCCGCATCTGCAGTAGGGTAGGGTGTCAATACTAATGGTAAAAGCTTAAGGTGCCAAGGGTAAGTGAGTGATAATATGAGTTTGTGTTTACTAGGATGACAATGTTAATTTTCTTTGATATAACTCCCTAGAGTTGGGATGGGATCAGAATTCAGTAATATTGAGACTGTTGAAGTGTAGTAGTTAATTAGCTTTTAAATCTTTTCAGTTCTTCAATACTGTGTGTGACAAAATTTATGTCTTTTTCATGTTTTTCCCAATTTGGAACACATTCATATGCTTTTCTAAATGCTCCTAATTTTCATTTTTAAAATCTTTCTTGCCCTTCTTTTTCTCTGACACTGAAAATCTGGCGATTGTTGGTGCACGAAAAATGCAGCATAGATTCTTATCCCAAGTCTACGCAACTATTGATTTAGAAAAGGTCAGGGTTGGGCGGACTAGAATGACAGAAAATGAATCCTCCAAGCATCAGTGGTTCGAGTCCTTTCACATCTACTGTGCCCATGAGCTTTCTAACATTATATTCACTGTCAAAAATAATAATCCTATTAGTGAAACACTGATTGGAAGAGCTTATCTGCCTGTTGAGGATGTTATGGATGGCCATTTAGTGGATAGATGGATCAGCATATTGGATGAAAACCATAAAACTGTAATTGGAAAACCAAAAATCCATGTCAGAGTGCAGTTTCTCAATGTTACCAGAAACAAGAGTTGGTCTCAGGGAATCCAGATATCAACATTAATCGAAGGAACCCCTTGTACATTCTTCAAGCAGAGGGAATGTTGCAAAGTGACACTATACCAAGATGCTCATATCCCAGAAGGCCCTATCGTCCATTTCATTCTATCCAAAGGTAAAACTTTCATGCCACAAACATGCTGGGAGGACATCTTTGATGCAATCACTAATGCGAAACACTTAATTTATATAACCGGATGGTCTGTATATACTCAAATCACCTTGATAAGAGATCCCAAGAGGCCAAAGCCGGGAGGAGGCATTACACTCGGGGAACTACTCAAGAATAAGGCCAACGAAGGTGTGAGAGTTCTTATACTTGTTTGGGATGACAGAACATCAGTTGAGGCATTGAAGAGCGATGGGTTGATGGCAACCCATGATCAAAACACTGGAGATCATGACTACTTCCAAAACACAAATGTTCATTGTGTTCTTTGTCCCCGTAATCCTGATGATGGAAAGAGCATAGTTCAGGGATTTGAGGTCTCTACCATGTTTAAGCACCATCAGAAGACTCTAGTGGTGGACAGTGAAGTTCCTGGAGGAGAGTCACCAAAGAGGAGGATTGTGTGTTTTATTGGTGGTATTGATCTGTGTAATGGGCGATATGATACTCCAGAACATTCTTTATTCAGGACTTTAGACACTAGTCATCGCCATGATTTCCATCAACCAAACTTTAAAGGCTCTTCAATCACAAAGGGAGGTCCTAGGGAGCCCTGGCATGACATTCATTGCCGGCTAGAAGGGCCTGTTGCTTGGGACGTCCTGTACAATTTCGAGCAAAGGTGGAGAAAGCAAGTTGGGGCCGGGAATCAGTTCCTTCTTCCTATCAACAAGCTTAATGAAATCATTATGCACCCATCGCCAATTACAACCGAGCAAGACACTGAAACATGGAATGTGCAAATATTCCGATCAATTGATGGTGGTGTTGTTGATGGATTTCCTGAAAGTCCCAAGGATGCAGCCAAAGTAGGCCTTGTTACCGGGAAGGATAACGTGATTGACAGAAGCATTCAAGATGCTTATATCAATGCCATTCGAAGAGCAAAGCACTTTATCTACATTGAAAATCAGTGTTTTGTTGGCAGCTCACATGATTGGAAATCAAACATTGACATTAAAGTTGAGGACATTGGTGCTTTGAATCTTATACCAAAGGAGCTGTCTCTAAAGATTGTTAGTAAGATTGAAGCAGGGGAGAGGTTTGCTGTCTACATTGTAATTCCAATGTGGCCAGAAGGTATACCTGAGAGTGGTTCTGTTCAGGCAATATTAGATTGGCAGAGGAGAACAATGGAGATGATGTATACAGATATCACTAATGCCCTACGAGTTAAGAGACTTGAAGCAGACCTTAGGGACTATCTGACATTTTTCTGCCTCGGGAATAGGGAGGTCCATTCAATGGGAGAGTATACACATCCAGAGAAACCAGAGCCTGATACTGATTATAGTAGAGCTCAGCAGTCCCGGCGCTTCATGATCTATGTTCACTCAAAAATGATGATTGGTGAGTGATCTGAGTAGCTTTACACTTGCATAGACTTATATATGATATGAGATATGATATGACTCAAGCAAAATGGAGGATTCATGATGCATATATGCTTCATTCAGATCAATTTTGACGTCATACAAACTCTAACTAATTTAGCTAGCTATACATGTGTTTTCTCAGTTGATGATGAATACATAATCATTGGCTCTGCCAACATCAATCAAAGGTCAATGGACGGTGCAAGAGACTCCGAGATTGCAATGGGAGGCTACCAACCACATCATTTTGCAGCAGCCAAGCAGCCAGCTAAGGGTCAGATATACGGTTTCCGAATGGCCTTATGGTATGAGCATCTTGGAGATGCAGATGAATTACTTCTTCATCCAGAGAGTCTGGAATGTATCCGAGGGTTGAATGCAATTGCTGATAAAAACTGGAGACTCTATTCCAGCGACACATTTGATCGTGACCTTCCAGGCCATCTTCTTAGCTACCCTGTAGCAATCTCAAAAAATGGAGCAATTTCTACATTGCCAGGAATTGACTTCTTCCCTGACACTAAAGCTCATGTACTCGGCACCAAATCTGACTTCCTTCCTGCAATCCTCACTACTTAATTGTATTATTTTCCATACTCATATATAGTACCAATAAATAATCACCTTTCCCATCTCTTCTATGGCAGTATTGTTGATGGAATTAATGCTACATGTAATTGTTAAACTGTAGAACAATGACAGTCAATTTTAGTATGTATTTATGTGTTTTATTTATTGAATGGTTGCTTTATAATGCATAATTTGTTCATATAGATAATAGATATATAATACTGTTTTGCAGGATCATGGCTGCTAATAATGATTTATCTTTTCAGCTCACCCTACGACTTTAAAAGGCCGCATGTCAAGGCCACGGGGTCGAGAGAAGTTTAGGATGCATTTTCCTTGCTAACACGAGATCAAGATTTTCTCTCATTCACCACTTTTCCGCAATACTCTATGGTGGTGTAGATTGAACAGCGCAAAACACTAGGGATGGCAACGGGACAAGTACAACACGGGTTTGTCTAAATTCGTTCCCGTCCCATTGCCATTAATAGCCTTCCCATATCTGCAGTGGGTATGGGATCAAGAGAGAACTAAAATCCTATCCCTACCCCGTTGGGAGACGTGACGGGGTCGGATTTTTGAGAAAATTCACTCTTTTTTTTTGTAATGTTAAAATGAGCATTCTTTTTATCTTGCCCGAGTGTTTGCCATTAATTCCTTCACTCACAAGTTATAACATGTAGAGTTCTCACTATATAATATGTAAATACTAAACGATTGCTTTCCTATGTTATATATATATACTGATATATATCAGTATATATATCAGTGAAGTCCACAAGGACCAAAAATTGCATGGACTAGTTGTTGATGATTGATCGACACTAGTTATTTTAACATCAAACAATGCAGGTGTTTTTACACTGCAACCATATGAAATGAGCTAAGTGAGTTTGAATGTGACCCTACGTTCTTCTTCAAGCAGTTGAACCAATCACCTGAATGAGTAAAACAAGCAAGTGTTTGAAGAATATCAGTAAAAATCAACAAGGAGTTCTGGAGACTTTATGAAACAATTGGGAAGACTTGCCAAACACACTGATAGAGGAAGTCACCAGATGCTTAAGGGATGGGAAATGGCTGAGCGGCCTTAACACTCCAAGCTTTCTTCACAAGTACTATATTTTCTTTCCATAGTTATCCGAAGTGGGGGCATCGACACAAATTTTTATGTTCTTTCTAGGAAAGAGATGATAACGATTATCTTCAGACCTAACTCTATGAAGGGAGTAAGAGAATAGAAGATCATTTAGACATAAGTTCAATTTATTGACACGATTCAAGGAAAGTAAACAGGTTATGATACGAAAAAAATTAGGGTTCAACTGAAGCGGCGCAAGTCCTAGGGTAAAAACAATATAGTTGTAGAATGGGTGAAGGGGAAATCTGAAGGTTTTCAAGTAAGAGGCTAAAAACAGAACTTCGTCCTTTCTTACCCTTTCACTGGTGCCGTAATCAAGATCCAAAGGATAACCCTCGATTACAACGTCACTAAGAATATGCCATTCTCTTTTAATTTTTACATCATCAACCAGTTACCTGACCAAGGGAGCGATCTCAACATCTTGATTAGATGTAACTGCTTCTTCAACAGCAGAAACAGGTCGGACATCCTCGAGTTGGATTGATGAGCTAGACATCGTGGTTTCGTGGTTATCAGTCAAGGTATAATCACTATCACTCACAGACATGATAAAAAAGAGAAATTTGGACAAAAGGAAAGGGGATGAACTAACCTGATGAGTTGAATCAGCACCAGAAAACCCAGAGTTGATGAGTGTGAAGTCAAAGAAAAGAAATTGAAAGTTGCAGAGATCTGTGGCTAGAAACGAACAAGGTATCAAATCAATGAAAGCAAGCATAAAAGAAAAGGCACGGTTACATACCAAAGCGCCGCCTCTGCTACTCCTAATTAATGTAAGCTCTTGCGTGTACCAAGGAATTTGAACCAATAACTCTAAGAATTTCCTCCAATTGAAGTAAGTATATACTAAAAGAAATTGGGGACAAAGTGTAAGGAAAAAATCCTCCAGCCAATCATGGTAAGACATGTGAACTCATTATATCGGGAATGAGCCACTTCCAAGAGCGATTAGGCCCATTAGCAGTGATAAGCAAATCAGGCCTCTAAATCGGCCCAATATTACAAGAGTAGATCAAATTGTTTGAGTCTGGTCCGAAAAACCCACAGAGGAGGATGGCTTGTCCACTTCAACAAAGAGTCTGAATCCTATAAAGAATCTCATAAACTTGGAAAAAAAGAAACCTATAAATAGAAAATTCAAAAGGATTCAAATTGCTTGTATAAATAAAGGTGGAGACTAAAGAAAAAGGGTCCAATTTTTTAGAGGGAAAAACATTATTCAATTTATGTTGTATTGAGATTGGGTGTGTATAACAAACTTTTTTCTTATTTTGAATTTTGTCATTTCACTTTTATGTTCACTCCTATAATATTTACATGTGTGTTTATATATATATTAGGGGTGGCAAATTGGACAGGTTTGGACCGGATTGAATATGGACGGGTTAAATATGGGTTGTGACCTATATTTAATCTGTTTGTAGATGGTCAAATATGAGCGGGTTAAATATGAGTCGAGTCAACCCGTCAATTCATATTTGACGTATTTATATATCTACACACAAACACATATATTAGGGAGTTCTTAACGCAAATGACAAAAATATCCCTAATACTTGGTTTTTCTATTTGCAAGTTAGGGGCACTTATGTTATTTCACTTTTAAGATGTGCATTTGGTTAGAAGGAAATACAATATTGGCTCTCTTTCATATATATATATATATAATCGTACATAGCAACATAATGTTAGAAAAATTAATGATTTGGAACAAGACATGTACACGTAATTAAGCATCATGAAACTGGAATGCGACATTAATTATAAAATGTGATTCAATTAAATTAAGCAAGCACAAAATCTCCCACCACCAACACAATCGATGAAGAACAGCGCACTTTAACTTATTATTTATTGTATCATTAAAAAAGGAAAAGTCATTTAGTATGATTTAATATATTAATAAGCCTCTCTCTCTCTCTCTCTCTCTCTCTCTCTCTCTCTCTCTATATATATATATATATATATATATATATATAGTACAATTGGTACTCTTGATATCTGGGAATGCTGTGGAAATCAAAATGATTCTCTAGTCTTGAAACAGTCTTCACAACTTATATAATCAGGGGAAATGTCATATATTTATTAGTGATTGTTTTATAAAATGATTAACTGTCATGAATCATGATCTTATATATTTTTGTTATAAGAAGTTTAATGCATACACACACATACATATATATATATATATATATATATATATATATTGTGACACTAAATTGTAGTTTCACATACCAGCCATCGTGGTATTAGCCTTCAACTACGAGCTCTCCTTCCCGTTGCTCTTGCCGGATGCTTGTCCAGGCAGAATTGAAGAGAGAGAGAGAGGCAAATTATGAGAGAGAAGGTGGCATCGAATAGAGAGAAAGGAGAAGAGAGAGAGAGAGAGAGGTGGGATTGAAGAGAGAGAAATGAAAGAGAGAGAGAAGCGGGATCAAAGAGAGGGAGAGGTTAGACAGGAGATAAAACTTTAATTCACATTTTCTATTTTATTTTATAGGTAAAAGGTGAATTAATTATGATTACCTATATTCATCATATCTAACTAACTCGTCAATTAATTAATTTATATTTTTCTAACTCCTTTACAATCCATATATATATATTTTGTTAATTTTTCTTGAATGTTTTGAGCTGCTCTGGGACCAGTTGAGGCATTCTCTTTCATCCTTTAATACAAAAGTTCTTTCATGCGTTTACTTGATATAAAAAAAATAGAAATGAATCATCTTGGACCAAATCTCTCACAGTCGCATGGATTACTGCTATCGGCGGGACAAGTGACTGTTATTTCACAGGTCTGAAATCCCTTTTATTTTATCTTCAGATTGGTTGCTGAGAAAACTGAAGAAATTACAAGAAAATGAAAAGGAAGATGTTTGAATACTATATGCTTCATGTTAAAATAAAAGATAAAATAAAAGGGAAGAAAGTTGAAGATTTGAATATTTAATGAAATTTTCTGCTTTATTTTCTTTCCAACCCTCATCAACCAAACAAAGGGTGTGCTTGATCTTACGAAAGCTGCTTTGGTTTTTAATTGATTTTCAGGTCATTGCGTTCTCTCCTTCTACGATTCTGCGTTTTGCGACTGAGATCTGTTCTTTACGACTTGTTTTCGTGGTTAAATGCAACTCTGTGGATCAGTTCCCTATTGGATCTACCATATAATCGCATGCATGGGTGAGTTCTTCATCTCTCTCCGAATATATGTATGTATATGTAATTATGTATATGCACAGCAAAGCCTATCTAGATGCTGATTTTTATTCCCTCTCTCTTTCTGACGTTGGAAGAGCTGTTTGGTAGCTGAGAACACATGATAGAGAAGGGGAGAAATTGAAAATTATGAAAATTTTGCAATTTTTCATTTTTTTTTTTCAGGAAAGACAACAAAGGGAATAGAACTTTATAATTTAAATATTCTTTCTTTTCATAAGTTTCCTGGGTAACCAAACAGAGAAGTAGATTTCCTTTGCTTAGTCCAACTTTTCCTTTTCTTAGTTTGGTACCTTATGTTTGCTTGTAGTATAAGCGAGTGTGATATTGAGTAAGCAAATGTCTTTGGAGCTTTAATTGTTTGCCGTATATACTTTGCGTAACATATTAAAGAGTGGTATTATATTCAACAAATAACAGGATTGTAAATCATTAAACGAGACATTACAAGCTATGTATAACAGGTGTTGTTGTTTAGTTCAAATTGATAGATGCTTTGGACAGAAGCCGTGTTGTTCATTTTTGGGGTTTTCTGGAGCTTATTTTTGTGCACTTGCTGGATTCATGATGGAAAAGTTGAGGGATAATTACAAGGCTCTTTTTGGTGTAAGAAACTTATATTTCCTCTTCTATTATTATTTTTTCTATAATGTAAATTGAAGCCTTTAAGAAATATCTTCCCACAATTAACTGAAGAGACATGATAATGATCCATTTGGTATTGTTGATGAATACTGTTTCTTGATATCGGTATTGACAAAAACAACAAAACAGTTTCAGCTGGATATTATTCAAATACTGCTTTCAAAAATTTTCCTTACAACTATGCGTATGCTTGGTATTTTAGCCCTTCAAAACAATTAGAAGGTCTTGAATTTTGAATGTAGGAGTGACATAACATTAAACTTGCTTGTTTACTATGATTGTGATATTAATCTGATTGTTAATGTTTTGGAATGCAACTGTTGCCTAATGTAATTTTCTGATACGTGGTGCGTATTTGAGGGACTATTTGGCAAACATGATGACATGATGCTTAGAAATTTGTTTTACATTTTTATTATGAGGAGTAGTTTTTAGCATAAAGTATTCTTTTTGAGAAAATTCACTTTTTTTTTTTTTTTGTAATGTTAAAATGAGCATTCTTTTTATCTTGCCCGAGAGTTGGCCATTAATTCCTTCACTCACAAGTTGTAACATGTAGAGTTCTCACTATATAATATGTAAATGCTAAACGATTGCATTCATATGTTATATTTATATATGTATTTATGTATCCAGGATCTGTAAGAAGATAGAAAATAAAAAATGACTTACTGGTATGGAACACATTATATATATAAATATATATATATATATATCACAGAGAAGTCCACAAGGACCAAAAATTGCATGGACTAGTTGTTGATGATTGATCGACACTAGTTATTTCAACATCAAACAATGCAGGTGTTTTTACACTGCAACCATGTTAAATGAGCTAAGTGAGTCTGAATGTGACCCTACGTCTCTGCTAAATTTTTTGAAAAGCTCCAGCTACATATATAGAAGGGCCCATTACAAGCAACCATGCATCCTCTTTCACTCAGAATGCTGAAGCATTAAAGCCCAAATGTTCATGTCTGTGTGTGTTATGAACTGACTTAAGTGTGTTCCGCTACCAAATTCAACCTATATGAGAAAGTTAATGTCAATGTTATAAATATTAAATATATTGAGTCGAGTTAGTTCCAAATTGTTTGGGATTTTGTTTATTTTTGGACTTGGTTTGTGCTCACGACGAGATCAGAAAACTAAGCTTGAGCTTGGCTTGGGTATGTTTCCGAGTTAGTTTGATTCGGCTCTTAAGTTCGTGAAACATATCACTAATTTTTTTTTATTATATTCTCTGTTTTTTTATTTTTTTTGTTTTATTTAATTTCTTCGAATTATATTTATTTTTATCATATCTTTGTTATATTTTTTTTTTATATATGCAAAAAATGATCGAAAATCATTTGATGTATGTAATATTGGCACCCAAATTGAGGATTATTGGTTTTTACTAATCATTTTTTATGGTTACAAACCTAATTTGCAACAGAGCAGAGGTTGTCTTGGATGTTGTGCTAATCCCTCACTGATTATTTCTGTTGATGAGCCATCAAAGGGATTGAGAATCCAAGGACGAACAGTGAAGAAAACTACAATAGCAGAGGGCTTTGGGAGCGCTAGCACTTGTGAAATGGACAATAGTGCAATTCAATCACAGAGAACTGTCTCATCTGTCAGCACATCAAAGCAGGCCCTTCATCCCAACAGCGGTCCTGGCAGCACAAACAGTCCTACTGAATTCGTAAATCATGGCAAGTTCAAATTTGTTGAATATTACTTGCCCCCAAAAAAAAAACCTTTTTTGAATTTTTTCTGCTATGTTGCTTTAATTTTTCTGCTATGTTACTTTAATTAATGTGTTGCCAAGTAATTGTTTTCCATTATATCACTTCAGTACCCCATTTAGAATGTATACCAGCCACAACACCAACGCCACCCCCCCCCCCCCCCCCCCCCCCCCCCGGGGTGCTATGAGAACCAGTGTTCATGGAGCTATCATGGCTGTTGGGTTACTGTTGATTTTAGATCCTGGACAGAGTTTATAAACTAAATTGATGTGATGTCTACGATGCCACAGTTCAACTGCTATGAAGTGTCTTCCACGACATGTGGGGCTGGTCCTATTAAAAAAGACTATTGTTAATTCTTGAAATTAACTGAAATGATGTGATGCCCATGTTGTTTCAATGCAGTTCCCATGAAAGTGGCTTTCACAGCGTGTGGAGCTTCTCTTGATAAAATATGGCTATCAGAGGGTCATTACTTAGTTGGATTTTGGGAGGGCTGGATCGGATACAGACTTAACCTTTGACATTATTTCACTAAGTAGCTATTCTCAATCCGAACCTGCTTGGCCACTTTCCCACCTTCTCTGCTTGACAGCCCAAGCATTTTACCAGTGTACTAAGCAATGACTACTAAATATGACTGTTCGTCTATGTTTTGTTAATTTTTTAAATTACCATTACAGATATGTGAAGGAAAAGCATGGATAGATTGGGTTAGTCAACGCTCTTTTTTACTTGTTTTATTCATTTTCAGACTTTTTTTGGTCTTGTGCTTTTTTGTGCATAATTATATATGCTTTGAAGATGAGGTAGCCAATGTGGCTAGTTGTAACCCTCTGCATCCACGCCAGGACTGGACAATACAAGTAGCTTTCTAGGTCTCCTAAATGAGATGTTTTAGCTCGCTAAGTTAGAATGTACTCAACAAAATTTGTCTAGGTTATTCCTGTATGAGATGTTTTAGGCCACTACGTAGGATACATCAAATAGCTTCCTAAGGTGCTCCTATAGAGAGACTATAACTCCGTTTTCATTTTTCATTATAGGTCCTTTAGTCTCCCCTTTCATCTACTTTCTTTCTTTGCTGACATATCTAGCAAATTTAAAGTTGTCCGGTGCAGGTCTTCTTCTCTGGAATCAGACAAGGCAGCAGTGGATCGGAAATAAAAAGTCCCAAAACCACGGGGAACTTCAAGAACCTAGATTAAGGTAGCTAATCATGAATGTCTTGGTTAATTAAATATACAAATTTGAAGCTTTATACTCTTTCAAAAAAGCCTTCCCTATTGTTTCTTATGTAAGTGCCGGGAACGTATCAGAATATCCAAAAGCTGTTTTGGGGAACACTCAACTTTACTAGCTACTTTCTTCCCAATTTAGTAGGCCTTTGTTATTTATTACCTTACTTTTGCATTGTTCTTCAGTAATTTCCCCCCCATATATATGCTTATGATATCCCATTATGTTCTGCAGTAAGAGTGCAAACTATGAGAGTTTACTTGGGACCAACAAACCATTTCCGAAGCCCATCCCTCTCCATGTAAGTTTGCTTTAGGACTTGATATTCAGGTTATGGTTATTTATTTGCATGCTAACTTACTTTTCCCAACTGCTTTGGGATTCAAATGACAGGAAATGGTAGATTTTCTTGTTGATGTCTGGGAACAAGAGGGGTTGTATGATTAATCCGACAAAGATACAATCAATTTTTTTTTTTTTTCTCTTCTTTTTTGGGGTCTTGATGATAGCATTTAAAGTATTTTCTTTCATTCTTTCTGGTTTTTGGTTGTAAATTTATATGGCTTTGGTACTGAAAAGAGATGTAGCAAATTGCTTATATCACCAAATGTATGCCCATGTTATTGTTCATACTAGTATTGTCATTCTCCACTTAGCATTTCACATAAATTGTGATCATTGAACTGTTTAGCTTGATATCCATTTCATATTGATTACCCAAAGGTTTCCACAAGAGACTTTCCATGAAACCAAGGATCATTAAAAGAAAAAAACTAAAACTTCTTCCATTGCCAATGTTAAAAACAGTATGGTGCAGAAGAAATTTTCTCACACCCAACATCCATCTCCAAATCACAGAATCGGTTGATTTAATTTTAGCCCTGCAATTCAAAAAATTATTCCTTCTAAGATATTTGTCTATGAACCAGGAAATCCATAAAGCTTCTTTATGTTGAATCAGAGTGGGCACCCTTGTCTCAGTCCCTTCCTTGATTGAAAACACTCAGGTAGGACCACATTTACCAAGATTGAGAAAGAAGCTCAAGAGACACACTCGAAAGTCTACTTGATCCAATCCTCCCCCAAAACTAGGGATGTGGGGCGGGTTCGGATAGATTACCCTTTTCCAAACCTGTCTCACGAATAAAAATATTTTTCTAAACTCGTATGGTATCGGAGTTGGGGTGGGTTCAGAACTCCCCAATATACATATTTTTTTAAGGAAAATAATTCAAACTTAAACAAATTTAAGATAAATTTTGTAAAAAAAAGTTTACTTTAGTAAAATATTTAACAATCATAATAACATAAATGTTGTTAAAATTTAAAATTATCATAAGAAATAAAGGAAAAAGAAAAATTATATTTAATAAAGAATATTTAACTATATATTTATTATTGATCGAGGTGAGTTCAGGGTTTGGAGGGTTTTAAACTCTTTTTCCAAACCCGCCTCTAACCCTATTAAGATGATCCCAAACCTTTCTTAATAAGAACCAGATAGGGTGGGTTAAATTGACATCTCTACCTAAACCATACCATCTTATAATAAACTCTAAAAAACTCCATGACACAGACTCACAAGTCTTCTTCCAATCTATTTTTAGAGAGATGGTAGGTTTCATATTCTTTCTGTCAAAACCTTTCAACAAATCATGTGTTAAGATAATGTTGTTTTGAATTTTCTTCCTTCAATGAAAGCTTCCTTTAATGAAAGCTACGTGTTCCTGACCAATTAGCTTAGGCAAAATTATCGTCAATCTATTTGCTATAATCTTTGTAAATGGCCTTATAAACAGAGTTGCAAAGAGAAATATGCCTGTAATCCTCCATCCTCAAAGACTCATTCTTCTTTGGGACAAGACAAATGAAAGAGAAATATGCCTGTAATCCTCCATCCTCAAAGACTCATTCTTCTTTGGGACAAGACAAATGAAAGTAGTGTTAGCAACTTGAGGTATACTAGGAGTAGAGAAAAATCTAACTGCATTAATAACCTCACCCTACACCATATTCTAATACTTATGGAAAGAGCTATTAGTGTATCCATCAGGCACAGGTGCCTTGTCAGAGTTAGCTGAAAAAATAACTTTTTGACGGAGTGAAAGTTATGAACGTTCACCCACAAATAAGATAAACAACTTTGAATCAACAGAGTTAATAGAAAATTACAAAGCAATTGATATATTATTGATAAGTTGATTGATTGAATTCTACTCTATGGCATTACATGTATTTATAATAGAGAAATCATAATCCTAATAGTATAAAGAAACCTAAAAACAAAAAAAAAACTTAGTAGAAATCATAATCCTAACAAGATAAGTAAACCTAAAAATAAAAGGAAAACTAGTAGGACAAGAAACTGCTAAAAATAGAACTTTCTCCAAATATTCTGAAAAATAAATAAATAAGGAACCTAATAATTAAAAACTACTAAATATTATATTTCACTTGAATCTGACTTCGTTTAGTCTACGAACAAAATTTCTGAAATATTCAACAGATCTCCTATAAGACGAAAAAAATGCACTTTTAAGGCTGCCCTAGATGATGGAATTCGACTGAAAAATACCATGGGTCGTTTCCGATCAAATATGAGTTTCTTCGAGTCAAAACAAGTTCGTCGACAATTCTGTCCTATATCAATCCCTCCGCTTCAAACAAACTCGTCCTTGAGTTTAACTGTGCCTCATCATATATTAATATGAATAAAAATTCATACCATTGAGGACTTGGTCAGGGTGTTTCATAAACTTGCTTTTTACTTACCAATCCCAAAAGAACACAGACTGTGACAGCTTTCCAATCTTCCTTGGCAACTCAAAACAAAACAAATTGTTTGAAATAACAAACCCAATCTCACGAGAAATTGAAAAACTAAACTTATTCTGCCCCAATTTATTGGACTCCAAACTCGGCAAAATCAATTCAGAATGGCCGCATGTATCAAGATGAATTCTTGATGTTGGGTAATTGTTTGAAAAATCAACCAGCCAACGTTGACTAAAAAGTTCAAACTTATAAAAAATATGAGCACTCAAACAATTGTCAAAAAGCTTTAATTGAGTCATTTTGGTTAGATATTGAAATTCAAACATAATAGAACCTGTGAGAGAATTAATGGAGATGTGAATATTTGTCAAACTTTCCAAGCTAGCATACTTTCCCAAGCCATATATCTTTTGTGCAACAGTGAAGTCATTGAATTTATTTCCATCATCCAATGGCACTCCTCCATCAAGTGGGGCACTACTTTTTAATGGAGCAACTTTTGATGCTGCTCTAATTTCTCCAAGAAATTCCAAACCCATGACATCATTGTTTCGAACATCAAATGAAAGATTATTTGGGTGAATTCCAAAGCTCACTTCCCAAGCCTCCTGTGTAAACTTGGAAAAATCATTGACCCGATTATCAAGTGATTCATCATACTCAGTTGCACTAATTAATTTCTTGTCACAGTCCTTTTTTTAATTCTATTTCTTTCAAATCAATAATTATGTCTTAAAAGTGGGTCTCTGAAGTTGTATCACTGAAAACTTTTCAGGTGCATCTGCAATGACTAAGGCACGAACAATTTCATCCTCTTCAGCTACAAGAGATGAAACAACGAATGGAATGGAAGCTATGACTATTCACGTACGAACAAGATAAATAATTTTAAATTCACAAAGTTAAGAGAAAATTGCAAAGCAATTGATATATTATTAATAAATTGATTGATTGATTCCTACCCTATGACATTACATATATTTATAATAGAGAAATCCTAATCCTAACATCAAACAAAAGAAAACTTGTAAAAATCATAATCCTAACAAGACAAGGAAACCTAAAAGCAAAAGAAAAACATGCAACACAAGAAACTACTAAAAATAAATCTTTATCAAAATATTCTGAAAATAATTAAATAAGAAACTTAATAATTAAAAACTACTAACTATTAAATTTCACTAATCGTGTGTTGTGAGTGTCTCAATTAAAATTACCACACTTCGCAATAAAACGAATTCTTTGCAGAATAGGGCTATCGAAAAGGGTGTCAAACCTCAGGAATTATGGTCTGAATGAGTTGGTATGGAATTAATTCTAATTAAATTTTAAAAGAAAAGAATTCTTATTTTTATATTTAAACTAATTAAAGAAACAAATAATCATAAAATAAAAGTAAATAAAGTGTGTAGATAATATGAAATAAATCTAGGGTATTTGATTTCACCACTAACTTCACAATCAATGGTCAATTGAATTAATTATGGGGAATCATATCATGCATAAATGGTGTTGGTGGCTACGACCTCACCTTCATCCATCAAGAAGATAACATATGATTTAGGCTAAGTCATGAACTATTTTCGATTGGCATGGGTTATCTGCCTAACTACTCTACTCTAGGGTGCACTATGGTTCATCTTCTCTAGGCATACTCTATCAAAGCGTATAATGATATATTCAGTGATTACCATTGTGTAATAATCGCTCTCATAATCACAGAAAATAAGAGAAATTGAGTTCAATAACAACAACTAAATATCTAAGACAAGATAAAAAAATCATTGAAATTGAATTTATAAGACTTTTATAGCTCAATTCTATAATAAGAATCCTCTAAATTACACAATCTATGCATGTATATAAAGGCTCCCAATAATTAAAACAATCAAAACATTGATGCTTAGTTAGGACTACATCAAAACCCTAGTGGATGAACTAGCCGCTCATGGTAGAAGAAGAAGTTTCAACAGTTGAGGAAGAAGACATCATCTCCATGAAAGTATTGCTACGCGTTGTTCTCCAATAATTCTCCACTCTAAAAGCTCTTTAAAACTGCTTCCAAGCCTCCTCAATACAGCCCCAATTCGTCACTTTTAATAGCCAAGAGAATATGAAAAGTCCCCACCTAATTAGGAGACAATTAGGATTTCCCGCAGGTCCTAATCAGGTGAATTTTTCTACTGACTTTCGGCCCAGAGTTTGACCCAGTAGAAGTCCGATTCACAAAATTTATGTGAAATACAAAAGTGTCCAGAATCGAATTTTGTTCAACCCTCGCAAGAATTGAATCAATTTGACTCTCAAAAATAATAGTTACGGACCATTTTTCAAAATGGAATTAAAATTGTATTACGCATAGAATTGAATTTCAGCCCGAAATACCCTTCAGCGGTTATAATTCTCTTGAACCACTTTCTTGGGCTAATTTGAGTTGAAATATAGAGTCGAATGGATCCATTTGATGTAGGCTTCATAAAACCTTCTTCGATGTCATCTTTAAAAGCCCAAAATTATAATTTTAACTGAAATAATTATTAAGGCCTTGAAAATACAGAAAACACTAAAATGAAGTAAAATCACAAAATAATCTATCACTAAGAGAATAAAATATACAAATTATAACGCTAGAATGCGTAACATTCGGCGCCGATCATTCACCCAAATCTAACTTTGTTTGGTCCACGAACAAATTTTCTAAAATATTCAACAGATCTCCTATAAGATGGAAAAAAAGCACTTTTGCTTATTGATCTTCCTCTCTTATCTCTACTAACAAGTCACTACAACAATCCTTTGCTGAAATATTAGCTCTAGAATTGTGACATTGAGGAGTTAAAATTGGGAGTTTGCAAAAAGATTGGAATAATAATTCACGATACTCCATTTTCTTATAGCCTCTTGATCCATAGAACACTCGTTTCTATCATTAATTTTGCATGATAGAAATAACATTGTAGGCTCTCTTTTGTTTCTTTTATGTAAACAAACATTGTGCATTTATCAAACTCCTTACACCTTTGACTTTTAAGCCTAGATGATCTCCTTATACTAACTTAATTGTGCATTTATCATACTTCTTACACCTTTGACTTTTAAGCCCAAAGGATCTCCTCATACTAACTTAATGGATTCCTCCAAACCTTCCTTTACATTCTGTCCTACATACCTGTGATGCCCCACTACCTGATAAAATATTGTTCATTTTTGACTCCTCCAAACCAAAGGCTTCTCAGGAGGTCACCCACTCTGATACTACTTTTGCATAAGCACACTTAACTACAAAGTTTTGATGGATTCACGGCCATCATAGTTTTAAAATGCTATGTCATAGAAGAGTGTGAATATACATATAAGTACTTTACCTTCACCTTCCCCAAATAATGTAGGATCATAACACATGTAGCCTGCCAATGTAGTAATTCGCCCAGTGCTATGCACCCACCCACAGAAGTCGTCACAACCCACAACCATTGGAGGCCCAACATTTTCGTTAGCACACTTTCGGCTAGGCTCTAGCTCTGATACCATTTGTAACACCCCACCCTACTCGACGTAATATTATCTTTTTTCATTCCCTCGAACCAGAGACTTCTAGGGAGTCACCCATCCTAGTACTATTCTCGCATAAGCATGCTTAACTTCGAAGTTCTGATGGGTTCATGGCCATCACGACTTTGAAACACGTTGTGTCATAGAAGGATGCGAACATACATATAAATACTTCACATTCACCTTTCCTAGATGATATAGGATTATGACACTCAGAACTTACCAGTGTGGTAGCTCGTCTAGTGTCTTACACCTACCCATATTACACCCACCCATAGAGTTCGTCACATTACCTTTGCTTTTATTCCAAAATTTCTAACATCTCTTTTTTCTTCAATAATTGATTGAAATGATTCCTTTGAACCTCAGTTTGCCAAGCTTTCCTTGATCACAATAAATTCTACTTCACCCATCAAACAGACATACCTTTTAAGAATTGAAATATTTTGGCCTCTCTTAAATATCCATAGCCGAATGAATAGAATTATCATTCCAAAATGTATTATATCTAACAAAGAGGTAATTGACAACATCAACTTGGAGTTAGGAAAAGAATTGATCGAGCCAATCTGATTAATTGACAAAACCTAACTCTGTCCAGCCTAGCCCAAATTCTCCTCCATCTTAATTGTGAAGTGATGATTAATTAGTTCAAGTCCAAGTTATTTGCAACTAGTAAATCAAAAAGATCACACACACCCATCTATAACAAAATTGAACTCATCTAATAAACTTTGAGGCACTCTCAAACAAAACCCCCAACTTTCTATCCACTATATCTAATTTTATTCCAATTCCAGTAGCCAGCTATGGACCATCAAGCCTCTCATGTTCTAGGTTCCTATCATTGAGAACTTGACTCAGGATGGGATCCCATCCCACCACCTGCTGCCCTATCTCTAGTTACTCTTTCACAAGGTATAACAACCCCTTTATAATTCTCTTTGCACTTCACTCCCTCAAAATCTGATATTGGAAGAGCACTTAGCAAATGAGTTTGAATTTGGACTTCCTTAATATAAAGGGGAGCGTTCGCCAAGAGTTCATCCTTGTCAACCCCTTGTTGGCAAAGTTTGTCACGGGGAGGCCAAATTCCTTGGGCCTCTAAAGATCTGATATATTTTTTTTGAAATAGGATTTTAATTGATTTGCATATATTTTAAATGTAATTTTCATATGTGGGGCCCAGTTTAGAGGTCCGGAGAGTTTAGTGAGCCATTCAGCTCATTTTGAAATTTTGGGTTTCGAAACAGAGGTCGGGAAGGTACGTTAAGTGACTGGGGCGTTTTGGTATTTTTACACCATAGGGCTTATAAATATCTGGGAGACAGATATTTATAGCTCATTTATCTCTCTATAGCAACCAAGCTCTCCCTTCTCTCCTCTTTGTGTTCTTCTTCTTTTCTTTAGATTTAGGAAGTGTTAGGGGTTGATTCGGAAGGTGTCGAAGAAGGAAAGTGTGTTCTACGTGACAAGGGCTTCACTTTGAACTAAACAAAGTCGCGAGTAGACAACTTTGATGTTGGTGAAAGTGTGGGATAGTTTGAGACTATAGTTATTGAGGGTGTGTGTTGTGTCTTTTAGTTTCAAATTTAATTTTATTTCTTTTGCATAAAATGAATTATTTTCATATCAAATGTGATAATATGAACTTTTTTGTTAAGTTTCTTGTTCTATATGGATGTACATATGTTTCTTATGACTAGAAATGGTTGGTATATGTTTTATGTTACATGAATTGCATATGTGTGCAAAATAGAGCATGAATTGCATATATAGGGTTTTTGGGGGATAAATGATAAAA
Source organism: Cornus controversa (assembly GCA_026545225.1). NCBI lineage: Eukaryota > Viridiplantae > Streptophyta > Magnoliopsida > Cornales > Cornaceae > Cornus > Cornus controversa. The sequence continues at coordinate 62,345,620 of CM048846.1, read as the reverse complement.
ACCTTCTTTTGAGGGTTAAGTATCTATATATATATTATTATGATCCTTGTGTGACATACTAGAATTGAACTAGAACATACAATGGGTGCAATGCATTAAACTTGTGAATATGTATGCAAAATGTGAAATATTTTGTGTGAGTGTAGGGTGTGTCTCGTAAGTGACTTATTGAAAAGTAGTCGGAGAACATATCCTCGGGGGTTGAAAAACCTCAAGCTTGCGCAAGAAGGGTTGGTTACCGGTGGGTTAGTAACCCTAAAATTACTAGGATTAAGATATGAGATTTCGGTACGTATCTTGGATGTAGGTGAGTGTGAACCAAATCTGAGAGAGTGTGTGTTGAGTCTTATGTGTAACTTAAGCGATTTACATGACTTGTGTGAATTTTAAATCTGATTTTGGTTATGTCATATGTCATAAATATGATGGAATGTGTCTTAATGCATGATGGTACTTATATGGTAGTTGTCAAGTTACGTTTGATGCATATGCCATGATTTGAATGAAAATGTAAGCTTTGACTAGAAATTTTAAGAAGCATACCACGTAGTCATTGAAGCATGTTTTGGTGTTTATGCATTGAATATAAAATGTGGACTTGAATGAATTGCATGACATGTTAACCTTGAACCCGTTGAAATTGATCATCCCCCTACACTAACACTTTCAGGACATAGCAAAGAGGTGGTTGAGGATGCACAGCCATGAGTTGGTCCCAGAGTAGAAGAACTCTATTTTTTAGCATTTTGTGTTTTGAGACGTGTACATAGACATCTGTGCTGACTTATGGCATGTGGACTAGTTTAGAAATATTGTATCTATTTTGGATAAGAAGTATGTATGAGACTTTCAATATTCTATCTATGTATGATAAATTTGATAACTCTTAAAGATTATGTAAAATTGATAATTTTTGAAGTACGTGTATGATAATGCATGAATTATCATTTTTGTGTTTCAAGTGTGTGAGGTAGAATTTTATTGTAATAAATTATCACTTTGTGGATGTTTGAAATTTGTAGAATTGATAATTATGTTCAATAATTGTATATTTGGGATGATGAATTGGAAGGAGAATGATTGTTGTAATCACTTGGTAGGTTTGTTAGTGTAACAGGGTGAGTGATTACGATGCATCGTAATACCTATTACGACGCATCGTGATTTGGCAATGCATCGTAATTCCATTGGCGACGCATCATAAAATATGTGAGAATTTAGGTCATTTTCTAAAAAATTTCGCAAGATGTTACGCACCTTGTGCGATGCATCGTAACTAACATTACGATGCATCATAATATGTGGTTAGTGGATTGTTGAGATAGTGTTGGAGAATTTCGGGATGTCATCTAATGGACCCACAATAAATTATTGAGGTTGAGTTATACATAGGTAACGTATGTGGGTAACTATGATTCCGCGTTAATTTAGTGATTGAGGTGGTGTATTAGAATTTAATGGACGAAATCGTCGTTGTAATTATGGTAAGCTTCAAAATTGGTCCAAACTTCAATTGGGCGTAACTTCTTTGTCTTAGGTCAAAATTAAGTGTGGTTTTTTTTTAAAATTGAGTATTTTTAGATTATCTTTCCAATGAACTAAGTAGCACTCTGAAATTCTAAACACATAGAAAGTCAGGTTCTGGAATTGAGCGGTTCAAGAGTGTGAGCTGGGTGTTACTTTTTCTATTCACCTCCACTTTCTATATCAATCTTGGTATCAGAAAGTAGGGGCGTGACAGCATGGTATCAAGGTTGGTATTAGAATAGGAATGATGTATGAGAGTTATAAGTGGTTGACTTTGACTCACCTTCGGGATTCGGACTCAGTGATGGAATCTTCGGTGTCTCAAATTTTGGGGCGTGACAGGACCAGGGTTCCATTATATCACGGTTGAGGGTAGAACAGTCCCCCACTGTTATGAAAGATCCATCTGATTTCTTCAGATCAAGGATCCACCATTCGATCAAACCTATAAAAACTCATCAGCAGCATTGCTGGCAAGATCGGCCAAGACAGGAGCAGAAGAGAAAGAACTCTATCCCTTCATGGCATCCGTCATTAATTTCTGGCATTTGGACAAGGGAACGGTTCCTGTTGAAAGCCTCTTTTGAGGAGGAGAGGCGGTCACATATTTTTGTTTGTCTTGCTTGGCCTTCGATCTTCCCTCACTATTTCTGACCTTGTATTGACCAGAGGAGGAACACCCTCTCCTAGTTCTTTGTTCAAGCATCTCCATGTTAAAATTGGAAGACTGGTCAGAATCAATGTACAATGGAAAAGATTTGACTGAAGCCTCAGCAGCAAGAGCTTGGAGTTTACCGGGAGTCAAGAACTTCTTTACTAAAGGACGAATGTTGCAGACATTCTTCTTCAGATATCTAATCCGAATGACTGCACAAATGAAACAAATTCATATAAGAAAAATGACAAAGAAAGCTAAATTCTGAACACTTTCTAAGTCAATTGAAGAAGACTTGCAAGATAGAGTAATAGAGGGGATCACAGCGTCACCAAACACTTTGGGGATAGGAAAACGCTAAGAAACCTTAACACCCCAAGCTCCCTTTACCAGCACTAATTTTTCTTTATACAACTTGTTCGAAGTGGGGGCATCAACATAATTTTTTCTATTCTTGTTGGGAAATAGGTGATAGTGGTCATCTTCAGACTTAACTCTATGAAAGGAATGACAGAACAATAGGTCATTCAAACATAAGTTCAACTTATTAACACGGTTCAGAGAGAGCAAGCAAGATATAATACAAAAGAAATTAGGATTCAACTGAAGGGTGGCAAGCCCTAGGTTGGAAAGAATATAGTTGTAAAATAGGTGAAGGGAAAATCTGAAAATTTTTAAGTGAGAAGCCAAGAAAAGAACTTCGCCCTTTCCAACCCCTTCGTTGACGCTGTAATCGAAGTCCAAGGGGTAACCCTCAACCACAACATCACTGGGAATCAAACATTCCCCTCAATTTTTTTCAATATTATCTAATTGCCTAACCAAGGGAGCGGTATCCACACCCTGATCGGATGTAACCGCTTCTTTGACAGCAAAGATAGGTTGGGCAACTTCGATTATTTGTGGGGATGAGTTAGACATTGTGGTCTCTCAATTATCAAAAAAGGTACGGTCCTTGTCACTCAAGGACATTGTAAAAGAAGAAAGCGTGGATAAAAGGAATGAAAAATTGACCTGCGAAGCTGAACTAGTACCAAGAAACTCAAAGGAGATGAATTGAAGAGAGAAGACTAGAAGTTGCAAAAGTATATGGCTGAAAAATAACAAGATATCAAATAATAAGCACAAATGAAAAATAAAAGGGGCAATTACATACTTTAGCGCCATCACTACTACTACAAATTTATGAGAAGTTCTCGAGAAAAGTGAAGGATTTAAGCCAGCACCTCTAAGAATTTCCTCCAGTTGGAGTAAGCATATACTGAAAGGAATTGGGGGCAAAGTTAACGGGAAAAATCCTCCAGCCATTCGTAATGGGCTATATGGGCCTGGTGAAACATGAACGGATTGGTCCCAAGAGAGATTAAGTCCAATTTCATAAGATAAGTAAATCAGGCCCCAAGAAACAGTTTGAAAAGAAAGAATGGGCTAGGTCGCCTAAAGAAGATTAAAAGGTGCATCTTAACAAGTAATCCAAGTTTTATTAGGAATTCATGTACTTTGGGGGAAAAGAAAGCTATAAATAAAGATACTTGATTCCTAAAAAGATTCAGGTTTCGACTTGTATAAATAAAGGGAATGACTAATGAGAAAAGTGAGTCCTTTTTAAAAAGAAAATAATATACTTCTCAGTTTTTACTAGATTGGGTGTGTTCAACAGATTGAATTGGTAAAATTGGTCAACCAATTTTTTGTACCAACAGTTATGAGAGAAAAGAAAAGAAAAGAGGAGAGAGAATAATATGTATTCATGTTTGAATAAATTATGAAAAAAAAGAAAGAAAATAATTGCATTCTTGTTTGAAAAAAGTAAATGAGAGAAAAGAAAAAAAATCATTTTAATCAATTTACTATCATAACCTTTTGTGTATATATTACAAGATATACCCAAATGTCTTTTAAATTTTTTTCTTTAAAATATTAGGGTTATTTTTGGTATTATAAAATATTCACGTATTCTTATCATTTCTCTCCAAATATTTTCACTTTTGAGAGGATAGCATATAAGAGATTTTGAGGGATAAGTTATCCCTCTAAATCACTCATTATCCTTTCTTTTCTTTTACTGATGACAATCCAAACACACAAAATATTATCATTCTCTTTCTTTTCTTATCTTTTTCTTTTCTTTTCTTTTTCTTTTAATTCCATCAATTCAAATGAATCATAAGCAATATACACACTAAATAAATAATAATATTAAGAAGACTTGGGCGTCAATGTTTCTCTTCTCCCAAACACGTCATGAATTCAACAAACCACAATTGACCCAATGCAATGAGTTTCACATTTTCATAGTGGATTCAATGTCATGTTGGATGTCTTCTTTTATAAATTAATGTGAAACCGCGTTTCAAAACTTCTTTAGCCCATATCCAATCGAAATAACTCAATAAGATGCATGCATGGCCCCCACCTCCTCTCTTTCTATCTCTCTCATATATATATATATATATATATATATATATATATTTATATATAGATCCACTAATTTGACATGGAATCTTCCCCTTATTTCCCATCAACACATATAGTTGTGGTGGGGGCAAAATGAATTGAACTTGGTAGGAAAAGAGGGGGCAGCTCCACAATTTTCACATGTTCAACTTTCATTCATTCGTCAAATGTCAGAGAGAAAAACAGTATGAAGTTTCCTCCATAAATTGTATTTTGTACAATACCTAAGTGCCACCATATATCATCAACATGTACCTTTTATAAAGAGATGTGAACGTTATCTCTCGTATCTTTTCCTCTCTTATCTAACTAATTTAACATTTTCTTCTCTTTTCCTTTCCACTATACCAAACCCAACCTTATCTCTCATTTGTGTTGGTATATATAGTTGTCTCAATTGTATAGTGAAATACAAAAATAAAAAATCTAGAAATATTGATTTGATACATGAAAGTGTCAAACAATTGATAGAAAATAACGTTTTTGTAAGTCACGACTTGGTAAATTTTTTTAAAACAAAACTCTCGAGAAATCTAGTGAAAAAATAGATTTAGTGAAACAAGGCTGAAAACCTTTCTTGAAAAATTATATTGTCAATAATGAGAACTCAATTTGTACTATATATATATATATATATATATATATATATAACATCATTACTCCAAAGTCTAATACTAACAATAACTTTGAAAAAGCAATATATGTGTAGAGTTCCTTCCAAGATGTTGATTGTAACGATGATGAGCATTACATTCTTAAAAATTCAATTATTCTAAGTGTCTAAAGTAGTAGGAACATATATGGAAACTTCTCCTATATAAACATTAAAGTGGTGTCACTTCTAGTAAGCGTGTTTTTTGGAATTGCTCTTATAATTTCATGAAAATCTAGGATCAACACCATAGCCACAAGTGCTAAAGAAAGTTACAAATGTCTCATAGAAGTTGGATAAAATCACGTGGTATTGTCGTGAGAATTGATTTAAACTAAAGTCATCATTGTTTGGACTAAAACTTTGAAATACGTATACTAATTGATGTTTAAATAGAATGATATCTTCCTGTCTACATAATGATGAATGCATAATAATATATATTACAATTTAGTAGGGGATGATTGGGTAAAAAAAAAAAAAAGATAGAGAAGTTTTGATAGTTCAAGTATTAGTTTTGAGAAGGAAAAAAAAGTCACAACTCTTAAAAAAAAAAAAAAACTTTTGGACTAATGGTTACATCTATTAGTTTTAACAATTATGTATATTCAAATAGTCTTTTAGATGACATCTATTTGTACTATACAAATAGAGTATTTGTTCCAGATTTCATATATACAATTATTCCTTTCTCTTTTTCACTATTATTATTTATAATTAAAATTAAGGGAATTCTTAGATTACGGCCGTCATGTTGTACTCTGAAAGTGATTTTCTGAGTCTAAGAGCAAGTGCAATGGACTTACCAGACCAAGTCTGGCGAGTCCAATTCACCTATTTGTCTACATTAGGCTCGCTAAAAGAGTGGAGCTCAATGTGGACTCGCAGTCTGGCTCTGGAATTGTGCAGGTTCGCGAGAATTTTAGTTAAATTTTCTCCCGTGTAACAACCTCGTTTCCATGGGGAGGTATTTTTTTTTTTTTAGATAGCTCACACGTGCGCAATGGTCAAATTTTAATTTGATCATTGCCGCCAAGCTGTTAGAGCCTGTTTGGCCCTGCAAACATGCCCTAACAACTTTTTCGCTATTTTTATTATAAAAAAAAATAGTCGTTAGGGTACTGTTTGGTAGTCCACAGTTAATAATAGTCCAAAAATAATATTTGTTTTTGAAAAAGGGAATAAAAGTGTTTTTTTTTCACCTTTATAAATTCATCAACCCTACCATCATTCACCTCACATCCAAATTTTTTATCTTCTCTACTCCTTCAAGCTAAAATCCTTTATTATCTGAATCTTAGTTATTTTTACATACTCAATCCAATTCCATGGACCCCGATCACTATACTACTTCCAACTCAACCAATCAAGCGATGAGTTTTTGGTATTCGACGAAAATAATATCGATTTTGCATCTCACTCAAACCACTGTTCAACATGAATTATGAATTCTCCTACGGAGAATCACAATTTCCATCTCATCAACCATCCCAATTTTGTGCTACTGAAGTGTTGCAATCTAGTCTCTAGAAAGCAATCGATTATCTGGAATTGTAATTGGTCCACGGTCGAAGATGAGGCTTTTTGTCATGCCTGGTTAAGCATTAGCTCTTATGATGTAATCGGTTCAGACCAACAGAGGTCAACGTTATGGAATTAAATTCTCAAAAAAAAAAAAAAAATTCAGTCCATTTTGGTGCTCCATCTTGTCGAAATAGCAACACTTTAATAAATCGTTCATCAACCATCCAAAACAAAATTAACAAATTTTCTAGATGTATATCTACGATCGAATGAATTGAGGTAGTAGCTACAACAATGATGATACGGTAAGTTCTTTACTGTGTTAAATTTAACTTGTAAATATTTTAAACATTCGAATTCTTGAGACTATTAATTTTAAACATTTAGATGACAACAACTAAACATCTGTATACTAATCAAACTGGCAAGAAATTTAAGTTAGATAGTTGTTGACAAATTTTGAAAAGAACAAATAAATGGTATTCACATTCTTAAGTGTTTTATTAATCCTTAGGGTATATTATTTCTTTTTAGTTTGTTTTTAATCTATAATGGTTATTGTATTGTTTAAACTTATATTGTATTTGTTTTCATCCATAATGTATATTGTATTCTTTAAACTTAGGGTAAAATGCTCAAACACCCCCTCAGGTTTGGTTTTATTACTCACAGATTAAACTTGTGTCAAAAAAAGCTCTAACACCCCCTCAGGTTTGGTTAAATTAGCCTTAACACCCCCTGTTGCCAACAATACCCTCAAATTCTTTCTCTATAAACTATGTAGCTTAAATAATACTTTATTATTAAGTATAAACTATGTATCATAAATAATAATTTATTTAAAAACTAATATATTTAATAATAAACTATGTAGCATAAATAATAATTTATTTAACACATATATAATTAATAATAAATTATATAGCATAAATAATAATTTATGTAACAAACTATGTAAATAATAATAAACTTTATTACATAAATAGTAATTTGTTTAACAAACTATGTAACTAAAAATAAACTATGTAGCATAAATAACAATTTATTCAACAAATGTCTAATTAACAATAAACTATGTTGCATAAATAATAATTTGTTTTGAATTATAAAATGTGTAAGATAAATAATAATTAATTTAACAAACTATGTAATTAAAAATTAATTTAACTAATAATGAACTATGTATCATAAATAGTAATTTATTCAACAAATATCTAATTAAGAGAGAGAATCTGAGAGTATTTTTGACAACAGGGGTTGTTAAGGCTAATTTAACCAAACCTGGGGGGGGTGTTAGAGCTTTATTTGACACAAGTTTAATCTATGGGTAATAAATCCAAACCTGAGGGGGTGTTAGAGCATTTTACCCTTAAACTTATATTGTTATTCCATAATCAAATATTTTTTAAAAATATTAAAATATTATTAATTTTTTGTTAGAGAAAATCTAGAATGTGATTATGTGACACCTTCTGTAGTCAAGACTTGAAGAATTAAAGTGGTAAAATCCAAAACGACTACTGCTAATGCTGTAATACTTCAAATGAATTGGGTCAAATACCTCAAAAACAATATTATTATTCTTCTATTTTTTTCATTATTCATTTCACAGTAGTGACCTGAACATACAATATACTACTCATTTTCTCATGCAAACACAAATGCAAAAAAATATGTCATTAGCTACACATTTACCTTACAAATACCAAGACTAGCTTTTAATAAGTGGTGACTTGTTTGATTGTTTCTGTAATTCTCAGGGACATGAACAAAATGACTAGACCCGAACAAAATGACTAGACCCATCAATGAATTAGAATTTAATCTGAATTCAATCAGACAAGTCAAATTAAGATTCAATCGTTTAATTCATTAACAATTTAAATCTGATAATTTATCTGTTAGTTAAACAAACTATATAAAATATGATTGATCTAATTCGATAATAAAAGGCCTATTGATTGACAAAATCTTAATATATAACGCCCTCACTAAATTTTTGACAAAACTCCTTGTACATAATAGCCATAGTCATCTCCTCAATCTCTCTCTCTCTCTCTCTCTAAACTTCAACTTATCTGCTTTTGAAGCTCTCACTAAACCCACAACTCTCTCTCTCTCTAAAAAATATTTCATTCTTTAGTGTCACATGGATTGTAGACAGTTTTTAAATCATAGATTTATAGAGTGATGAAGAGATATGTCTTTTTATCTCTCTTCTTGATCTTCTCTCTCCTCTCCCTTTTACGGTTATGCAAAACTTTAAGTGCTAGATTTATGTTGATTTACACTTAGAAGTAGATCACAAAGTTCAATTTGTTTCACTAGGAATTGACCAACATTAGCGATCACAACAACGACTCTGCTCTGATCAAACTTTTTTATTCAATTAAAGTTAGCTTTAAATCTAATTGATTATTGAAACGTTAAGACAAATCCATATTTTATTAGATTAGCATGTGACACTTATCAAATTGTCTTATATTTGTACCACCTGTGGCGTACATAGTTGAACATAGTTGTATCTTTTCTCCTTTTAAAATTAATGGTAGAGGATTTGAGTCTCCCGGGAATACGTGGGGGTTTCTTGTCATGACAAAAATAAAAATAAAAAATAAGATTGTCCTATATTTGTGAGAAAAGAGCACTCTACTTTTAGAAAAATTGCTAATGAAGTTTTATCATAGCGTGCTATTCAATCCTAAATATTTATGTATTCATATATGCATATATGTATATGGAGGAGATTAGAGCTTGTAGTTTGTTTTACTCTTTCTCTAAAATTATTTATTGTTTCTCTAGTCTACTAATTTTTTATTGATACGGGTTGACCACAAATTTTTTAAGATTGTCTATAATTAACATCTTGGTCTATCCAAAAACTCTAAGATTAATCATATCAAATTTGTGAGTGCATAATTTATATTTTACTTTCTAAATTAAAGATTTTATGAGTATAAATAATTCTTTCTAGAATTCATTTAATTTGAATTGTTTTTAATAAGTTAGTTTGATAATAATTGAAATGAGACTATTTACCAAAAAAAGTAACTGAAATGGAAGTATGAGAAATTTTAAATGAAAATATCTCTTAAATTAAAGTTCTTTTGTTTATTATGATAGTATGAGTCCATTGCATAATTTGCATGAATTATGGATGTGATCTTTTGATCAAGCTTCATGTATAACTCATTGAACAACTTTAACTTTAGATTTAGAATTGCTTTGACTAAGTCTAAATTGGTGTAGGCTATAGGGTGCACGTGGGTCCATTCAAAGTGTTTCGATTCAAATAAATTCAAATCACATGATTTGGTACATTTCAGTGATTCAACCGTTTGGTTTTTATTTCAAAAGTAGTGAAAGCATTAGGATTGATTTGGTTCACTGTTTAGATATTATACATATAATTATACTTCATTTGATTCGATTGACAAAATTTATTACCATAATCTTACATCACATTGAATCAATGTTATGCATATATACACACGCACACATTTTCCTAACCTTACCCTTAATTATTTTGCTTTTTTTTTGTTTTTTTAGCATTGCAATCAAGACCAAAGACCATAAGATCATAAATATTTGAAAGAGACAAAACCAAAATCACAAATGATAAAAATGACAAAAAGATCTCGGTAAAGAAAGGCTAAAAAACCTCAAAGCAGAAAAAAAAAAAAAAAAAAGGAACGAGGAGTCACGACCACCGATCTCGATATGCCGGCCGCACCTTAACCGCTAACCGGTGGACATGCCACCAAATTCGCACATGAGTAGATCAAGTCGAGAGGAGAAGAACCCACACATGAGTAGATTAAGTCGAGACAGAACAAACCCAAACAAGACCAGATCTAGTTGAACAAAATCAGATCAAGTCAGGACCGAACAAACAAACCACGACAAAGCGCAGATTCAACCAGGCCTGCTGGAAGAGGAGGTCGAGTCTAGAGCCGCGCCGGCCAGCAAAGAAAGAAAATATAGAACGGTGTGCAAAAATCACCCACGGGACAAAATTATTGAGGGACACTGAGTTTATTAAAGGATGTCACTATGGGGAAGACAAAGATCTCAACTCCCCACTCCTAGGGATGGAAGTGGGGAGACGAGGGAGAGAGAGCGGCGCTTTTGAAGGAATAAGCTTTAGGGTTTTTCTTCACCCTTAATTATTTTGCTTAAACATGTAATAAAATAATATTCTAATTTTTGCATGCATATTACATTATTGATATGTTACTAAAAGATTTTAGAATCTAGAAATTCATTCTTTAAAAGTTAATAAGTTGATTTAGACTAAACATGGTTGTTACACTATATTATAGATTATGATTTTAGAAAACTTAATTCATAAAACAAACCAAAGCAATGTGGCGTATTGACTTGAATTCTCTCCGAGATATGTCCAAATTCTATGAATTCCAAATGCATTGTGGGTGTTATAAGTATAAGAGAAAGAAAGAGATGAAGATTGATCTCTATATTGAATCAATTAATAATACAATGTACACAAATCTAATAATAGGACAACGCATGAGTAGGGAACAAGTCACCATATATATGGAATGAGGTTAGGTGAATGGTAAGTAAGAAACCCTATTTACAACATATAATATAATCTAACAAGTCACCTTCAAACTCAAGGTAAATTATATGAAGTCATCTTGAGTTTTGAGACAAGCTCTCGAAAACGGCCTGATAGTAGTGATTTGGTAAACATATATGCTACCTGATCTTGTGAAGTGATAGACTGCAACTGCAAAGTATTCTAAAGAAGATGATGACGAACAAAATGACAATCAATCTCAATATGTTTTGTTCGCTCATGAAATACGTTATTGTGTGCAATCTGAATAACATTCCTATTATCACAAATATTTAGGAGTGACGATGGATGAAGAAACTCCCATGTCCTAAAGAAGCTATCGTAGCCACAAAAGTTCAGAAGTAGTATCCGCAAGTGCTTTATACCCTGCCTCTATACTAGACTGAGCAACAACTGTTTGCTTTTTACAACGTGTACTAGAAGAACTTATCAACTAGGTTCTGTCTTAGATAACAAGGTGTATCTAGTTGATAATCTTACATCACATTGAATCAATGTTATATATATACACACACGCACATATTTTTCATACGAGAATCCCACAACTCAATAGTAGGGCAAGTGCTTCATTTAAAAATAGTGGTGATAGTGGAAGTAGGTAAATGTAAAGAGGAGAGTTCAAATAGACGTCTTGTCTTACAGTTTATCCCAATGATCTGACCTGTCTAAGGATCATGTATAACACAACCATCAAAAGAAAATGTTATATTAAAGACCAACTCAGTTAGATAGTTAACAAATAAAGTATTAAGAGAAAGATTTGGAACAAGATAAACATCGGGATCAGGCAAATAAGACTGAGAAACAATTCCAACATAACTAATAACCACAGTGGGGTCATTGGCTATGTATATGACAAGAGAGTGAGATATAGGAGTTTGAGTGGTGAGCAAAGTGTAACCTAGTGTTATGTGATTACAAGAAGCTAAATCAAAATATCATGAATGATTTGTACCTGATGTGACTGAGAAAGTAGAGTTAGATGCACCTTGTTATCTAAGACAGAACTTAGTTGATAAGTTCCTCTAGATCAGTAGCTGAGAATGTGGATGAAGACTCCCCAGAAGAATTGGTAGATGATGTTGGAATAGATGGTTAAAGTGACATAGTCTAAGTGTTAGCCATAGCTACAGCAATGTGAGAAGGGAATCGAGCACGAGTGCGACAAATCTCAAGTGTATGTCCCTTTTGTCGACAAAAGAAGCAATAAGGGCGATCAATTTAGGATTTTGATCATCTATTGTTGCCTTTATTGTTGTGATAAGAAGACCGAGTAGGCACTAACTGAGATGACATAGACTGTGAAGTAAAGGATGGTGTAGCCAAGACAGCAAAATTCGGCGAAGAGCGAAAATTCTATAGGCGTGTTTCCTTTCTAACAAGCTCATTGAGAACTTCATCAAATGATGGGAGAGGAGAGCGATGAAGAAGTTAACTGCGCACAGACTTAAAATCACTATGGAGACTCATCAAGAACTAGTGAAGGCGAAGCTGATTATGATACTTAAGAAATTTTGTGGCTTTTGAAATGTGTTCCTATGATGTTTCTGAAGGAGCTAGTTGATCCCAAAGGCATTTTATACGAGCAAAAAAATCATTAATGTGTTGACCTGATTCTTGTTTGAGATTATAAATTGAACCATTAACTGATGTTGGTGAGTGCTATCAGAACAAGAGTATCGAAATGCAATCATATCCCAAACTTCTTTGGCAGTGTTATAACTCCTAAATTCCATACCAATGGAAGAATTTGTTGTGTTATAAAGTCATATGATGATCTTGTGAATGCCGTTATTCCAATCTTCAACTCAAGAAAGAAAGGCATCCAGTGATTCTTCTTGTTGCCCAATCTTTGCGCTAAACTGGTGGCATTGAGGTGGCTGATGGTGTGACACGAAAACCTCGGTCTGAATTTGAGGATGAAGTATTAGATGACTTGGCAGGATGATGTGGCCATATGACGTGGCACAAACCTTGTTTTGTATCTAATGTGGCGCTGACAATGCAAACGTTGGTGTGGCGCGTGTGCGGGCACATGAAAGCTCCTTTCCAGTTGATTCTAGTGGCGTCAGATTTGTCTTGGCCTAAGCTTTCGTCTGATATGATCAGAACAGTGAAAGAACTTCGAAAAGACCTATTTTCGACAACAAATAGAAGATGTGTAATCCTTGACGAGTTGTTGTAATACCACGAAGGAATTAATTCACGGAAGCAGAAGAGGAAAGTTTTATAAACTCTATCTCTGATATCATATTAAAAGTATGAGAGAAGGAAAAAGAGAAAGATTGGTCTCTGTATTGAATCAATTAATGATACAATCTACACAAGTTTATTTATAGGACAAAGTATGAGTAGGGATCAAGCCATCCTATGAATGAGATTAGGTGAGTGGTAAGCAAAAAAAATCCTATTAATTATACAATATATAACATAATCTAACCGTGGGAGTTAATTTATGAACCAAAAAAAAATCAAAAAACCAAATCGATCTTAGTTATATGGTTCGGATTCGTTTGAATCAAGTGATTTTGCTTAATTCCAACTTCTAGAAAACCGATATCATTAAGTCAATTTCTAGTTTACTCGTGAGTTGGATATAATCAAACTAAACCGTGTTAATTTCTGCTAGACTTGGGGGGAGTGGATTAGCAAAAAGAACAAAACTGAAGGACTTTATTAATTATAATGTGCATCAAATAAAGGAATCACGCATCACAAGGTGCAAGTATCAAATTGTGGAAACAAATCAAATATACATGAACTTGCTAGGTGGATGAGTTGGCACTACGTGGAATTCTCCTTAGAAAATTATCAATTTGAAAGAGAAGGAATGCCGAAAAGGAATTGAATAATAGATGATAGAGAGAGAGAGAGAGAGAGAGAGAGAGTGTTTATTTACAATAATGAGTCAGAAACATTAGAGCGTAAGCATGTTGAGAGAGAAGGAAAGAGTTAAAAAAATTGAAGTGATGTCCCAAATAACAAAGCATAAACATATATATATATATATATATGTATATATATATATGTATGTATATGTATGTATGTATGTATTTGTATATGTACTTATTTATGAATTTAAAGAGACACATTGATGCACCATTCACCATGTTTAGAGTATGATATGGCACATGCCTGTGGCGTACTATAATCGTTTCACCCTTTAAACTTGTGCTTTTTGCATGATATGGGAATATGTATAGCTGTGGCTCTTTGTGAATACTTAGTCAAAGTTTCTGACTAACCATTCAATATATAATTATATAAAACCACACTTTACGCAACCTATTATAATAATGTAGAACCCACTTGCTTGTGCTCATTCTTGATAGAGAAATTTATGATTATTTTATCTTCAAACCTGCCCACTTGCTTTGCATGCATAGCTTGTGGGTAATTTTAATATTGTTTTTTCTTTTTCTTATTTATTAATGGACTCAATTAAGACACTATGATAAAAATAAATAAAAATAAACATTCGAGAGTTTAAATTTCTATAGGTACAAAATTGAATGTTAAGTTACTTTTCAAGGGAAAAAAATGTCTTGAGACTCAGTTAATTTTTCTTAATATTTTTCAATAAATAACTTATTCTTATCTACCATAAAATAGTCATAATTGTCAACACTATTGCACCTAAAAATATACACTAGAGATGACCATGTGTTGAATGTAAATTGTCTCCACTAATTCACTGTTTTGTCATGAGAAAGAGATAATTTTCGTTATTTACGAACTTAAGATTTGGACCATTTTTTTTTTTTTAAAATTATTATAAGCTGATTGTACTTGTGGGTTTTAAATTTTATATAAGTTCAGGCTAAAAAATAATAATCACGATAAAGACCATAAATATGTCTTCTTCTTCTTTTTATCTTTTCTATCTTGCCAAGAAAGTCACACACTTACTTTGCTTCACATTCTACTTTAAAAAATGAAAAAGTAGCATTAAACTACAATATTTTGTGAAGTTACGTGAATTATTAGGAAACATCGACGTAGACACGGCACAATATGATACAACACGGCACGACGATACAGAAAATTCTAGAAAAGAAGAACACGAACAGTGAGGATACAGTTATAAAATAATAATATTATATATTAATGTCAAGACAATGTCCTAAAAAGAAAAAGGGAGGCAATATTCGCACTCCCCTTTTCTCCTATTGCACTCCACTTGCCTTTTTTTTCTTTTAAAAGAAATGACAAAAAAGTCCATAAACTCATTAATGCATCATCTTTTATTTTATAATATCATAGTTATCCTTTATCCTATAAACTTTAACTCTTTTTTACCTTCTTTAGTTCATTTTTGTTTTTTGTTTTTTGTGGAGTAATGTCAAAAGATATAATTTATTCCGTAGAGATAAATATTTTTGGGTCCCTTTTTTGTGTACTATATTTTTTTTTTCTCGAATGAGATTTATTTATTCTACCTATGATAACATTTTTTGGGTCATGTCAAAATAAATAAATAATTAACATTTTTTGGGTTTTTTTTTTCGGTTTTTGTCAAAAGAGATCTTTTCATTCAACGTAGATAACTTTTTTTTTTACTCCGGTAAAAATAGATAATTTATTTAGCATAAATAACTTTTTTTTTCATGTCAAAATAGGACATATTTAGAAGTGATAACTATTTTTTTTAGATTCTCTCAAAAGAAACCTAAAATATTAAAGATGAAAAACAAATAGGGGATATCTTAGAGAGTGATTGCGTAACTTGATAAAAATAATAATCATTCACTTGTAAAATTAGGATTATAATACCATTTCATTTAAGATGGGAGTGCAAATGTATAAAAGGGGAGTACGAATATTGCCTACCAAAGAAAAATGTCAAGATATTTCTATGAAGTATTCAACACGTGTCCAATACAGGTACGACACTCTTGATGAAATGTCCATACTTTCTAAGTAAATTAATTCGAGATGAAGTAAAACCTAACACGTTGTGCAAATTCAAGAATATATATATATATATATATATATAAAATGAGTGGAGCAACTGCTCCCACTAAGCCTCAGTTAGTCAAAAAATTCTTAATTGTCATTTGTTTTGTAATTTCCATAATAGATGTGGAATTGGATCTTAAAAGATATGGTTGTTGTTAAAACTCATATTAATAATTCAAGTTATTATTATTAGAAAATTCCAACATGTATGTATGAGTTGGAAATATTAGAAAATAGTGTAGATAAAAAGGTTGAGGACCGAGAGAGATAAGTTACCTAGCTAGGTTAAAACTCCAAAAAGTAGAGAGAGAGAGAGAGAGAGAGAGAGAGAGAGATCATAAACTAACCACAAAAATTGTTACAAAAACATTAGTTTTGAAGAAACCATTTATCATAAGATAAAGATCCGATCTTTATAGTCTAAAACGTGAGTCACGTGATGCTGATATTATACGCGTGATATTGTGTAAAGTGCAAATAGTGGTGAGGTTAATTACCAACATATAGTAATGAAAATACTCTATTTTTTATTTTCTCAAAATAAAGTTTCTTACGCATGACACTCTTCAAACTCCATAATATCGGAAGCTTTATGTACTAGTCTAGTTTTTTAGTTACTATCCATATACACGACCAGCCATAATCACTCTCCGATGATTATAAGTTTATGATACTTTCTCTCCTTTTAAAGTGAAAGTTAGGGTGCGTTTAGTAACGTTTTTGTTTTCTATTTTTGCAGTCTCAAGAAAGTAAATTTTTTTTTCTGAGTGAAAATAGAAAAGAGAAATGACATTTATTAATACTTATTATTGTCATAATTTTGAAAACAGAAAACAAATTACAGTGTTTAATAACATATTGTTTTTCTTTTTTACAATCTTAATTTTTATTAATCTTCTATTTTATTTTTAATTCATTTATTGATATTAAAACACCTTAAAATATATATAATGTATACAATTCAATGATATCATGAACTTATAATCATTTATAAACCCATTGATATTAAAATTTGTTACCAAACAAGACCTTAATTTCTCAATCTAGCAAAACCCATTGTTTATCTCTAAGCAAGAGTATAAATTATAAAGTAGTTGATTATTTTTAGTTGTATGTGTAAAGACTTCAAATGTATATTATTTTGGAAAATTACTGGTTAGTTCTAGTTACTTTTTAATTTTAAAGACAAATAAGTTCTAAATATTTTTTATAAGGATCAAAAGTTCCATTTTTAACAAATTTGTCCGACTATGTTTAAAATTCTGTTAACAATGTTTTTTTTTTTTTCACCAATATTGCCTTTTCTTAAAAATACCTTTAATGCCATTCTTATTAAAATATTAACTGTACCTTTTACCTGTAATTTTGTAATTAGTATCAATATATAATAATTATGAAAAAACACATAGTTTTAATTGCAACCAAAATTAATAATTTTTTAAAATAATTAACGAGTTATTTAAATTCAACCAATTGTAAAAAAAATAAATATTAAAACAAGCCCAAAAGATTTCACAATTTTTTTCGATGAGGTGTATTCATATTTCATATTTTTCTATTTATATTGCTTTACAAATATGTAATTTCAAGAATTAAAGATAATTTTATGTAAATTTAAGACTATGTTATATATATATATATATATATATAGTATAATTTTTTCTTCAAATATTTTTTTATATAAGAAAATGACATTAATGATATTTCTATAAAAAGGACAAATAGAAGAAATCCAATGTAAGAGGTATTATGAATTTAATTGAAAAAATTATCTAAAAATAAGACTTAATTGTTCTTATAATTTAAAAAAAAAAAAAAACTTATTAGTGTTCACAATTGAAAAGTAGGATTAATAAATAATTTTCTTTTTCCCGTTGGGCTCTAATATCAAATTTTCGAGGCCAAGTCAACTTCCATTCATCATACAGTTTCTTTTTCTTACAAGGGGTTGCATAATATAAATAGCATGACTAATGGAATGATACTAAAAAGTGAACCAATCAACCGAGTGAGAAGGATTCTAGGGGACAATGCTTACACTATTGCTACGTCACTACCATGTCAACATTAAAAATAAATAAAAAATGGAGGGGACATTGACATTCCTCTTTTCTACTAATGCACTCTATTTGCCTTCTTTTTTTTCAATAAATTATTTTTTGGTACCGTCAAAATTAAGAAATAATTTATTAAATAGAGAAAACATATTTTTTGGATTTTTTTTTTTTTTGCATATCATATATATTTTTTTCGGTGCTGTCAAAGGAGAGATAATTTTTTTTAGGTCTTTCTTTTTTTGCTTAACACTTTTTTTTTGTCCTGTCAAATGAGATAATTTGTTCACAAATATATAAAAAAAAAACTATTCTTGTCAAATGAGATAATTTATTCACAAAGAATAATTTTTTTGGGTTTTTTTTATCGATTCTTATCAAAAGAAATAATATATTCAGTAAAGACAACAATTTTTATTGAGTCCTATGAAATGATAAAAAATAAAAAAAACTATTATTTGAATTTTTTTCTTGGATGATTTTTTTTTTAGAATTTTGTTAAAAGAGGCGGAAAATATTAAAGATCAGAGATAGAGAAAGGATGTTAAAAAGGATAATTGTGTAATTTAAAAAAAAAAATTATTCCACTTGTCAAATTAAGGTTAAAATTGCCATTTGTTTTAAGATGGGATGCGAACATCGCCTCCCATAAAAAGATTCATATTTATGATTTTCACTTTATCTAAATATTCCATTCATAAAATAGAAAGCATTTCCTTGCCTTCCTTTTCCATATTTCTTTATCTCAGCATCCAAACACTCTCTTCAAAGAAAAGAAAGAACCACTTGGGAGACATTGAACGATGAATACTTTTTAGTTTAGGACTGGATTCATTGCATGTACATTTTCTCTCTCCGCACATCAATAGAAAATGGGACCCAGCTTGGAAATAAAAGATAACACGCACAAACACATATACATACATTGTATCAGCAACATCCATCCTTCATCTCTCTTCCCTTTATCTTTCCTTTTTGCCCTATCAATTAGGGTTTCAGATGACCTCTTGCTTTCCATTTTGCTGATGCGTTTATTGATTGAAGCTCTATACGTTGCTTTAACGGCCGTTTTGTTCGTAGATCTGCTCTTTTTTGCTCTCGATCGAGGGTTTTTTGGGCTTAAACCGTTCACGTTCGACCACCCTGGGGTTTTCCAACTATTCTCATGTCGAAGTTTCTCGATTACAGTGGTAAGATCTCCGATTTTTTCTGGGTTTCGGCTGCAATTTTGTATTTTGAGCTTAAGCTGCTTGTGTTCTTGTTCCAATCGCTTTGCATATTGGTGTATGTGTGTGTGTATATATATATATATTCTAGCGTTTGATAAGTTTTTTTGTTAGTATAGATGTAGATCATGTCCTCCTCCTACGATTAATTGAGTGGGATTTGTTGGTCTCTGTGATTTTGTAGCATGAGTCTTGTTTTTTTGTTTTTTATTTCTGATTTTATTATTGTCAAATTATGGTACAAGGCTAGATTTACATGGTTTATGAATCATGACTTAGATGATCGAAGTTTTAGAGATTTGATCATATTCCCAAGGACCAATTTTTGGGTTATATTTAGTTGGTGCTATTATAACAACTATTCAAGTTAGACCTTTTTTCTTAATTTTTGTTTGTTTTATGTGCTATATTTTGGGAATAATTTGTTAAAGTACTGTAATGTTCGATATTCAAGTGATTGGCGCTTCTCAATTGAAAGTTGTGGACATGGCTTATAAAAATATTAATATCTTAACTTGATCTGATAGGTTTATCTGAAATTATAGTTCGGTTCTTGTTATGTTTCTGATTGTGATAAGTAAAAGACGTTTTATTAAAGGCGAGGATAGAAATTCATGTGATTGGGAATTGTTGACTGAAATTCATGGAGTTGAAATTATATCTAATCTCTGATTTTTACGGGGAAGAAATACTGCAGATTTTAGTTTGTGCTCTGAATACATATATGTCTGTAACCAAATCAGAATTTCATTGGGACTGCTGATGGTTACTCCATCGTTCATAGGTTAGAAACATATATTTAATTGACATGAATTGGATCTGAGATTAAGTGGATTATTGAAATATTTATTTAACTTCAAGATATTTTCTTAATAAAATTCTGGCTGATCTAGTTTCTCACCTATTGATTTTCAGGAGATAATGATTTTTGCCTTGGGGGTCCAATATACCCAAATCCCAAGGAGTCAAGTCTCTTTTTGCCCCTTGGTCATCATGTGGATGTGTTTTTTCCTCCTCGCAAGAGGTCTCGCATCAGTGCCCCTTTCATATTCAGTGGAGAAAGGTTTGAGCAGAAGAAACAGGCTTCCATTGAAGTTCTTCCTGATGAATGCCTCTTTGAGGTCTTCAGACGTATTCCTGGAGGCCAAGAGAGAAGTGCATGTGCTTGTGTTTCCAAGCGCTGGCTTATGCTTTTAAGCAGCATCAGTAGAGATGAAATATGTGCTAACAAAACCACTCAATCGAAGCCCGAGGAAGGATTGAGTGCTAAGAAGGCTGATGAGTCCTCTGAGTGTAACAAGAAGGGCCGGGTTGTTGATTCTAAGGCTAATGAAGTTGAAATTGATGCTGAAGATCAAGATATAGAGGGTGACGGATACCTCTCCAGGTGTCTGGAAGGGAAGAAAGCTACAGATGTCAGACTTGCTGCCATTGCTGTTGGAACTGGTAGCCGTGGAGGGTTGGGCAAACTTTCTGTCCGAGGAAGCAAATCTAGTCATGCGATGACAAACCTTGGTCTCAAGGCAGTCGCTCGTTGCTGCCCTTCTTTAAAGGTTCTTTCTCTGTGGAATGTATCATCTGTAGGAGATGAAGGCCTAGTTGAGATTGCTAATGGTTGTCGCCTGTTAGAGAAGCTTGACCTTTGCCATTGCCCAGCAATTTCTGACAAGGCTTTGCTTTCCATTGCAAAAAACTGTCCCAATTTGACCTCTCTAATGATTGAGTCTTGTGCAAACATTGGGAATGAAAGTCTACAAGCTGTTGGTAGTTGCTGTCCCAATTTGAAGTCCATTTCAATCAAAAACTGTCCTCTTGTTGGGGATCAAGGAATTGCAAGTCTGTTATCATCAGCAAATCAGGTGCTGACAAGGGTGAAGCTCCAGGCTTTGAACATCAGTGATGTGTCTCTTGCTGTTATTGGACACTATGGCAAGGCAGTTATTGACTTGAGCCTCGTTGGCCTCAAAAATGTTAGTGAGAAAGGATTCTGGGTCATGGGTAAATGTCAGGGTTTGCAGAAGTTGAGGTCCTTTACAATTAGCTCTTGCCAAGGAGTTACTGATTTAGGACTTGAAGCTGTGGGTAAAGGTTGCCCCAATCTTAAGCAGTTCTGCCTTCGTAAATCTGCTTTCTTATCAGACAACGGATTGGTTTCTTTTGCCAAAGCCGCAGGGTCAGTTGAGAGTCTGCAATTGGAGGAATGCCACAGAATTACTCAGTTTGGGGTTTTTGGTGTCCTTGTAAACTGTGGTGGGAAATTGAAGGCTCTTTCCCTTTCATACTGCTCGGGGATTAAGGACCTAGTCTTGGGATCCCCTTTGATGTGTCTTTGCAATTCCTTGCGATCTTTCTCCATGCGTAACTGTCCTGGATTTGGTAATGCTAGCTTGGATATGTTGGGTAGATTGTGCCCTCAGCTACAGCATGTGGACCTGAGTGGGCTTCATGGAATTACAGATGAAGGGCTTATTCCACTCATCGAGAGCTGTGGGGCTGGTCTAGTAAAGGTTAATCTTAGTGGTTGTGTGAACTTGACAGACAAAGTGGTTTCAGCCATTGCTAAGCTGCATGGTGGGACTCTTGAATTATTGAATCTTGAAGGTTGCTGTAATATCACTGATGCAAGCTTGATAGTGATTGCGGAGAATTGCTCATTGCTAAGTGAACTTGATGTTTCTAAGTGTGCAATCACCGATTGTGGCATGGCAGTGCTGGCTTGTGCACATCAGCTCACTCTGCAGATCCTTTCTATGTCAGGTTGCTCTTCTATATCAGCCAAGAGCTTGCCGTTTTTGGAAAAGTTGGGACGCTCTCTTGTGGGGTTGAACATCCAGCACTGCAAAGCCATAAGCAGCAGCACGGTTGACCTCCTTCTGGAGCAGATGTTTTGGTGTGATATCCTTTTCTAAGCAGGAGGGAGGATATTGAAGCCTGTCCTTGGACTCAGGATGCCTGGTTCAAGGTCGTTTCAGTATTCCAGTTTACACTCGTTGGTAGGATCGGCAGTTTGTGTAGTTTTTGGGTCCATCAGCTATGGGTCTTCTTGTGGTCCAGTGACTTAGTTCCTTTTTCCAGGGAATGTGGCCGGTTACTCTTTTTTTGCAGCTTTCCCTCCATTAGAAAGCTGTTGCAAGAATTTTGGCCCCCCCAAATGGTTGGGTGTCTTATTCTTCATGGCCATACTTCCCTGAGAATACAGCTACTTGGTTCTGGTTCTAGAGATTCTTTCCCATGGTTCCTAGTGGTGTTGTGCTAGGTGTTGGCACCTGCTGTTTTAGCCTAGCTTTTGCGCTGGTTATCCCATACGCGTAAGCTAAGCTTTCTATTAGCTTTTAGTTTTACACTGTTTTTGAGTCTTTCCACTTTCCGGTTTTACGGAGTCTTCCACGTTTTTGAACCTTGGCGTTCTGCATTAGATGGTTGGGCCTCTGTTTTCCTCTTAGGGTGGGTTAAGATTCCTTGTCTTAGTTGTTATTGAGGTTGCTTTTGGCAGTTCAATGTTTGATGCCTTTTTGTTCCAGGGCTTTGGCCATGGTAGGCACAGTTTCTTTCGGTCTGCCATGACAACCCTTGAAGGGTTGTTTTTTCTTACCAAAGCCCTGGTTTTGTAGGCTTCACCTGTTCATGAACTGTATTCTGCAATCTTTTTTATGTTATGCGAGGGAATTGAAAATCGTGCCTTATGTTTATGTAATAATATTGAATAAAACTTGTTTCGGTGATCTTGTGATCTTCTGGGTGCATGGTATTTCCTCTCTCTCTCTCTCTCTCACTGATCAACAGAAGAAGATATACTATACAGAAATGAGGAAGGGCATGCCCTCCCAATGTACAACCGGAGTGCAGCAACTAAGAACAGTAATAGTAACAAAGCAGATACAAACAAAATAGTTGGCTACAACGTAAAAAAGTGCCTGCACTATTTTTTACCTTCAACCAATTGATATAGTGTGTTCCAAGATCATACATATTCATATATATATATGTGTGTGTGTGTGTCACAATTATTTTCATGCTAATGAAAGGTTTGATTTTTCTTGGTGAGGTGTGGTCAAGACACTTGGCACCAAAAAACCAATTTTCTTATATTGTCCCGTTTGACAGAGCTTTTGCTTCGGCTTTTACGCAGAAGAAAAAGAGAAGCATAAGCTAAATCAGGAAGCTGGTACCCCCAGTTTTCTTTAAACGTTCTTTTTGGATTTCGAAACTCTTCCGTCTTATCAATTCAAATACTCTCTAAAACGGCTTTTGAGCTTAAAAAGTCGATAGTCACTTTTCAAAAGCCAATCCAAACAGGGCGCATGTGATGGTAATTAAAGCTATAGCACATTAGTAAAACTTGTTACTGGCCACATGAAAGGGTTGTGACTGGTGGCTTTGGTCTATAGACCAAACACCAAGTTTTCCTCTAAATCATCAAAACATTTGTGGCTCAACTGTGCAGTAGGGATATTGTATAAAAATTATTAGATGGTCCTACTCCAGTTCATAGAATGATATCCAGCGGGACTTGGTTGCCTGAATCAAAGCCAAAGGAATAGCAGGTGGACATGTCATGTATACATCATGAGTGACACCAGCTGAAGTTTCCTGGGTCGGCTGGGACGATGGGATCCATCCTTTGCTGTATCATATATATATATATATATATATATATATATGTGTGTGTGTGTGTGTGTGTGTGTGTGTGTGTGTGTGTATGTGTGTGTATTTCTACACAGAGAGAGAGAGAGAATCTTAAATTTTCGTGATTGACCTGGATCCATTGAACACTGTTAGCAAATTCTTACTTGTCATGCCATCTTCATTATTGGAAAAAAAATTTGGCTTTTTGTTCCCATAAAAGAGTAGTAGCCTTAAAGAATTAGTGAAGGAGAAAAAAAAAAAGAAAAATAAATAAAAGAGCAAGTTTATTGGTTTGGGTTTTCGGGTTCGAACCAACCAGCTTGCATCGATCCCCATATAACCCGCTTTTAAAGGGTCAATATGTGTTTGTGATCTGTAGTTGGAGAGAAAATTAACTTTGATCTAGTATGCAATCAATAAATTTCTACCTCTTAAGTTTCAGGAGGGCACCAATGCCAGAAAGAAGTTTGAACATGATGCAAAATTGCAAATGGCTAAAACTTCTTCTGATTCATTTACCAAAACGAAAAAAATCCTAAGCTTCCTGCTAGCGGTTCGTTGTGTTTGCACCCAAATTAGGCGTTTGGTCCTACGGTCGTAAAATGGTCTCACAAGCAAGTCTTGCAGCCATAACCAGCGCGAGAAATACAAGGCCGATGAAGTAAAGCAATGGTGTCTCCGTACACCTAAGGCCAAATTCTCTGGAATTCAGAAATTTTCACACGGCAGAAATGAGAGATACAACCGATCCCATTAACTTCTTCTGTCAAATCAACATATGTTCTGTATTAGATAAGACAGAATTGAACAACAAAACACTCAAGTATCTGAGACCAGAAAGGGTGTCTCAAGTTGTCACTTCCATGTTGTAACCATTATCGTCACATGAGCGTTTACTAGTTTTCCATAGATCTCATTTTGGCCTTCCATGTGAAGGATCATCCAACGATTGGCCTTACTTAGTTACTACTGTAAATAAAACTCATTTATGTCTAAGCAAATGTCATGCACATCGCACTTAAATTACATACTTTCATCATTTGGGCTCGAAGCCTTCCATGCTAGGTTTCTTTTCAAGCTCACTTTAGAAGTGTAGCCTTAGCTTACTTTATTATGTTGGAAAATAAATTCATATATGATATTATTTAAGACACACTGCTTGGTGTTGTACGAACCTAATCACATTTGTCTTTCATGATACAACGATCTATCATCGATCAAAAGTAGTCTTTCAATTTAATCGACTTAGCGAACCAACTTTATGTGCGTTACTCTCTTGACTTGACCACCTTCTAAAACTTTGGTTTAGACCACTCGGTCTTGGTTACACTTATTTAGGACTGCAGATAGAGGAGATGCAACTGTAGAATGGTAGTTTTGATGGCTTGAATTTTGCGAATGAGGCAACCTATTTATAGGCATAGTGGTGCCCTTTCAAACTTTTCCGAACAGGTATGAGACATGACTCTCATGTTAACCGATGGAATTTGCAGTGTTTCAACACAAATCAACATTTCGATCAGTGTTTCTTTGGTATTTAACAATGCTCAACAAATGAATGCACATATATAATAATTTGTATCCCAATACATGCGTCTATTGTATCCCAAGGGTAACATACATGTTTGAATATTTTCTATATACATATATGCCGGACACACATAAAATACTTTTTTAGGCTTAGTTTCTAATAATAAAAAATAATTCAGAACTCTTACTTTGGAGTCAATTTCTTATTCATCCGAAAATAAATTTGAACAAGTAAATATACTACACTCATCTACTTTGAGAGAGAAATGCATTTCAT
The DNA here is from genome assembly GCA_026545225.1 of Cornus controversa. NCBI lineage: Eukaryota > Viridiplantae > Streptophyta > Magnoliopsida > Cornales > Cornaceae > Cornus > Cornus controversa. The sequence goes on along the minus strand of CM048846.1, from coordinate 62,319,530 downwards.
CCTGGACTTACTCCAAATTATTAGAAGGACCCACTTGAAATTTAGTCCAAAGATAGCTCGAACAAAGTCATTTTTCTAACATATTGCATTACATGCTATCATTAGTGTAATCTAGTAGCTTAAATCTTCCTTTCACAACTTTAATCAGCTTTCAATAGTGTAATCTCGTGAGAGTGTAACCTTGTGACACTTTTAATCCTTTCTAATCCAAACTTGTAATTTATGAGTGTAGACACATAAATGTTGTGATTGTCTAATCACCGTCCGATTGGTCAACAAGTCAAACACTCTTAGTCAATTAAAATTCTATGATTGCGGGTCCTTTCAATGGACATGTGTCAAAATCCTGAAAGTTCAGGCCTTTTAAAAAAATGTGTGACAATTCAAATTTAAATTTGAATATACTTTCATATAAAAAGAGACAAAATCTCTTTATCTATAGAAGTTAGCACAATTAATGGGGAGTTACCAAATTAAACCTCCACCCTTTTTGCCTATAAATAGGAGGTCACCCTACACATTCACGGGAACACGGAGATAGGAGATCAAGAGAACACAAAACCTTTGCCAAACCTCTGCCTCAACCAACACTCGAAGTTCTAAAGATGAAGAGTATCAAGAATGGCACTTCACAAGTGTCATTCTACTTCAAAGACTTTAAATCCTCGAAGTTCTGAAGACGAAGAATATCAAGCACGCCACACAAGTGTCGTTCTACTTCAAAGACTTTAAATCGTCGAAGTTCTGAAGACGAAGAATATCAAGCACGCCACACAAGTGCCGTTCTACTTTAAAGACTTTAAATCCTCGAAGTTCTGAAGACGAAGAATATCAAGCACGCCACACAAGTGTCGTTCTATTTCAAAGACTTTAAATCCTAGAAGAATCTAAAAACGAAGAACAACAAGCATTCCACACAAGTGTCGTTCTTCTTCGAAGACATTCGACTCATCGTTCGAGATCAGGCTTTATCGACCCTCGGTCAGAAATCCAGTTAAGTATTTCTCAATCTTGAAGATTTGAAGAAAGTTCATCACATCCGGCTCAAGAACAAACTTTTGAAGCCCTTATACCGAACATCAAAGAAATTGAATCAGAGGAAGATTCTTTATTGTAAAAGAATTGACCACAGAGAATTGTACCCATTTTTTTTAAATTAATAAAATTGATTGTTTGTTACTCATTTTCGTTCCTAAATTTTCGAACGCAAAATTTGTGTGTACAATAAGCAAAGGCTCAGGTAACACAACAATAGAATATAACTTAAGCCTGCATTTTGTATCCACCAAGAAATTGTAACTATCTTTATCTATCATGTTAAAGTCAATAACGAGAAGGTTATTTTTTTGCTTAAGGTACTTGTGTTTGATTCAGTCAAATGATTGTCCCTACTTCTCTTGTTCTTTCTCTCTCTTTGCAAAGCATCATAGCACATTTTAAACGTTCAACAAAGCTCTTTAAGTTAGCGTCAAAGTGCATGAACCAAGTGAAAGGATCGTTCCTGCCCTCCACAAGCGGCAAGGTCAACTAAACATGTCACTCAACACCGTTACACTCAAAAATATTTGTTTAGCTCTAGTTAGCTCGGTCAAAGCGAGCTCAGCCACAAGTTTAAACTTGATAGTCAAGACACGCGCTTGCTGTCATAAAATTACAAACATATCCTGAGGGATGCTTTGAGCCAAACACGGTACAGCTATTTTTTGTTTGTACTTGGGAAAAATCATTGTTGTCGAACCCAATGCCAACCTGGTAAAAGAGTAATTGAACAACAATACATGCAAGAAATTTCATGTCAAAGCATATTTAATTATGGAAGAAATTAATATAACAAATGTATCCAATAAAGTGAAAACATATATATATATATAGATCTTTCGTCAACCTGTCATCCCTAGTAGTTTTGACATAAGATTCCCTTTCAGAGCTTGGTGGACCATTTTGCAGTCTAAATCAAAGCAATCTCACAGAATCCATTAAAGAAAACACACTGACACTTCACATTCAACATCTCATGCTTCTCCTCCACACATGTGAAATTTATACACACAATAATATTCCATAACAGATTTAGCAAATCTATTCATTTGGGCCTGGGCTTGGGCCCTGACCTCATGAATGGTAATCCCATGTGTGTCTTGCACGATTAGGAATCATCAAAAACTGAGAAAACAAAGTATATGATGAAGGCCCATTTGTGTTTACAGAATTTGAATCTTCTGTTTGATTGTAATTGCACCAATAGATGAAGGGTTGTGATTACTTTTACGTTTTCTGACGTGGCATATTTTTAATTTGTTTTCTTGATATTCATGTGGAGCTAGAGAGCCATTGGATGAGAAATTATTATAAAGTCCCATACCATAAACCACTTGGTGATCCCATTCAATCAGAATTAATGTTCAATTTTTTTATATATATATAATATCTTATAGAATTTGATGAGTTCACTTTTTTTTGAGTTGGAGAGTTTTAATAGCATTGGACCGGGCAAACCAAACATACCACGTCATTGATATATTCGGCCAATGAAAATGTATTGTTTAATAAAAATGACTTTACTTACATATTAAAATTATTTTTTTAAAATTAAAATAGTTCATTTTCATTGAGGGAATATATTAATGACATGATATGTATGTTCGGCTCACCGATTATGTACTCATGATCCACTAGCATCTAATAATTTTTTCTTTTAAATATGAGCCCAAAAGCCATGGTGAAATCACCAAGTTGTTTGAGCTTTCTCTTTTTGTATTGTATTTATGTATGTAATATATATATATATATATATAGACACACACACACACACCAAAGAGTCAATGACACACATTCACATAACTGGTTAGTCACCAGAAATTACTATCATCTCAACATACGGGACCATATATCTGAAGTGCCAGTTCCCTCTGTCATTCGGACAAGTTCTGTGAAGCAGTAAAATTATAACTGACACTGAAAGCAAATTTATGACCCACCATGAATTGTTTATGTAAACATGTATTATATACACATAGAACATGCCATACTGAGAATTTCAGAATTCATGTACTAATTTAGTACACCAACTCAAGTAAGAAAGCTTTCATTGTAATGTTTTTTGCTTAATCCTTATTACATCACTCAATCAATCCAATCATATATGTTTATTGTATTTGTTATGCATATCAAATATCAAGTTGAGCAGATTTGTCTGTCTCGTTTGGTTGATGAACAACTCATTCCAACGTTGGATTGAATCTAATGATCAATGTGCCACCAAGGCTCTAGTTGTAAAAAAACTATACTGCTCAATATAATACGGAAGGGAATTCGGATTATCTCGAAGTAGTCTTTAACCGAAACGACAAAGAATCTTCACGTGTTTTCAAAATCTTCCTTTGGTCTCGCGATAGAATTACACTACGAAGACAAATGTAATCTTCGTAATCTACAGTGCAGGAGTCTCTTTTAAACTCCAAAATAATTGACCAAAAAAAAAGAGAATATATGTGTTCTGGGGTTTGCAGTATGATCCAATCTCAATTAGGACGGAGCAATATAACATAACATATTTATATTGCTTGTTTCTTATCCTCCAAGAAAATCATTAAGATTTCTTAACTAGGTCAGGCTCACTCATGAGTACTGCTCCGGTTTGGATCCAAACCCCAAAGTCCAACACTAGTCTAGTGACATCTTTCATTTTTAACACCTTATTTGGTAAATCTCAAATTAATAGAAATTATTATTATTTATTTTTACTTGAATATTTAACTTTATGCTTGAACATTGATAATCTGTTTTGGATTAGCAGTGTACTCCAGTGGGTGACCAGCAAAGTTGATGCTATTTTAACCTAATTTAGCAAAACAGCTCTTTCTTGACAAAGGGCTAGCTAAGGAAAATCACAGGTCAGCAAATTAAGCAAAAGAGAACAAAATGTCACTTCTATCATCCTCTCCAATATCCCAAACCAGAGCAAAAGTTTCCCAAAAAAGACCTGCATATATGATGTGCCCAATAAAGCAAAGGAGGGGGTTTTGTAAAACCAGAGTAGACTGAGTAGTAGAGTAATGACAACACTGAGAATAGACCTAATAGCTAGGTCACAAAAAAGTGTATGATTAGACAGTAAATTTTAGTACCAGTGGTCCTAATTTTGACTACACCCCACTTGTACTACAGTATATGGTAAAAATACACTCACATTGGCCCATAACAGAAGGTAATATTTATTTTCTCACTTAGTTAGATTTCCCACACTGAGGTGCATTTAATTGGTGAGCAACTAATATCACCAGAAAAGTGTCCCTATTACTGGCAACATCCATCAACTGTGTCTCCTTGTCCCCCTTAATTTGGTTCTATTCTAAACAAACAAATCTTCTCATATTTCTCTTAACACCCCATATATGCTCTGAAAATATCCATTCATTCTCTCTCACTTGTTGTCTCTATTTCTTTCCACTTTCTCAGCAAGCAAACAAGCTGCATAAACAAACAAGATACTATCAAAGTTTTTCCAAGAGTACTACTGATGGTTTCATCAATCAATTGCTCAAGTGGGTTCAAAGTTCTAATCAGTTCTATTTTCATATTTTCCCTCATGTGTCTACCTTCCACAGCAGGTAAAAGAATCACCTTATTTCACTTGGTATATATGTTGTCACACACCCTTCTCTAATATGGTAGATATGAAGTTTATCATCAGTGGTTCTTTCAGTATATTTTATATATAGAAAAGATATACGATGAATTAGGTTTAGTTTTTATGAATTAGGATGCTCTTTTATGTACCGGACAGTCCAATTCACAAGAGAGAGTGGAGATTTATCTACTGCATGTGAATTGATCTCTACCCTCCTTGTACACTGGACGGTCCAGTACACAGAAAAAGAAGATCGAGTGTTGATTTTATTTAAAATTGCATTTTGTTTATTATAATCTTAAAATATATATATTTATATGTATTTATTTGTGTATTGGCATTTGGAATATTAGGGGTTTCAAGCAGGTATTACAGTGTGAGTTTGGAGGAAGGTGAGATGTTGGTGGGTTCAAGGCCTCCAAGGTGTGTGGATAAGTGCTTCAATTGTAGGCCTTGCATGGCTGCTCTGGTCATTCCACCCCATCATCAAAAGCAAGATGTAGTAGGTACATCACATGCACATGCACATGCACATGCACATGCACATGATGAAGAAGCTGACAACTATTATCTCCTCTCATGGAAATGCAAATGTGGAAATAAACTCTTTCAACCATGAGAAAGACTACCTTTTAGTATTACAGCAATTCATTGTATAATCATATTATTTAACAAGGCAATTAATTATTCTCTATTATTAATGTCAATTGGGTTGGGCAAGTCTGAAGCCTGCCCATAAATTTTGCCCACATATTCAGACTTGATTCTGTGTTGAGCTTGAACTATGCCTAATTCTGGCTGAACTCTGTCTGATCCACTTTGTAACTATATATATATATATATATATATATTAGAAATTCAGATGTTAGTAGTACTATTGTGCTGCGGGATCTCGGTCAAATTTATACGGCCTTACCTCCAGTCACGCAGTTTAATTAAAACTCTAGTTATAAATCAGAAGTACCGCTAGTGTCAACTTCGTTGCTGCTATCAACAGCATTCTCAATTATGAAATGATGCTACTGTCAGCCTGTAACAGTGACCTAAACAGAATGGGAGGAAGTGGCTAGTCAACAAACAAAAAGGCAAAACCTATTTTTTCTTTTTTTTAAAAAAAAAAAGGAAAACAAAAAACAAAAAGGCAGAACACCTTGTGAAAAGAAGTTGAGAATATGATGAGAAAAGTGCAACAAATACAACATAAGCCTCTCCATTAATAAGCAATAATACCCATTTGTTCACCATACTAGTCTTGACAGCCAAAACAAACCCAATTGCACATCACAAGCTAAAAAGCCAACGTTTCATTCATAATGAACTAAGTGCAAATTTTACCAAAATTTTCCCCCATCTAATAGCCAGACAATTGAAGCATATTTAAACATAAATTAGGGAATCAAACTGACAGGGTAACCATACAATGCTGCAAATGGGGCTGCAGAATCCTAATGACCACCAGCGATCTTGAAAGCAAGCACAACATTGAATGACCAAACATTGCTGCTATGAACAAGACAACTTAACAACCCTTAAACATGAAATCCTTCATGCCTTCTAATCAAGTATCCAGTTCTTATTCATACCTCTTCCAATTTTTTATGTGGATTGATTGAGGGCTGGTAAATACACATTCAGTACCAGTGCTGCCATATTTATTACTCTCAAGCAATGGACTCATGTACCAAGTTGGTCTGAGCTTGGTCTTCAACGACAGCCACGGCATCTGGATCAAGCCAAGTTTGGTTTGGCTCAACGGTTGGAGCCGCTTCCTGCTCGTCCGCATGACAAGCAGTTTTGCTTGATTCAATGGAAACGGTATTTTCATGAGATTCTTCTTTTTTCTCATTGGAAAGGGTGGTTTTATGAGATGTAGCTTCATTCGTTGCATTGGATAAGTTGACTTTTTGAGAAGGCAGCTTAGGAAGGGACCTCCGTATAGGCTTCTTAACTTGGACAGAGGAAGGTCCTTTGGTGTTGTTTTGAGACACCTTCTCATCCAAACTTAACCGACCAGACTGACCACTGCAACTGCTGTTTCCTTCAGAGTCTCTGGTGGGTGAGCTCTTCTTCCGACCAAACTTGGGAGATCTAGCCCTCGTTGGTGGAATCTGCATCATAATGATAGAAAGCACCAATACAAAAGCAATTCAGACCATATATAATCCCCATGCATATAGTATCTCAAGACAAGCTCACCAAAGAATTTGTACAGTAAGACTACAAGAGGCAGGAATGTGTTAGAACGGAAGAATCAAATAACACGGCAGCAAAACCATTAAGAATAAACAGAAAGAATCCTAAAACAGCAATGACTCACTTCCATTTAGCTCCCATATGAGGTTCTAGACAAATTATTATTATTATTATTATTTACTTTTTGATAGATAAAATTCACTACAGAACACCACAGGACTGCGGGAGTGCAGCTCATGTATACATAAAGTATACAAGGCAAATGATACAATAGCTATACAGAGGAGTCATTCACAAGTGCATCCCTCCCTGAACCCCAAAAATACAAACTCAAGAAAAAAGCTTCTTCGCAGTAGAGATATCTAAATCCTCAGAGGAACGCCAGTTCCTTTCCTTCCAAACGCACAACTAAAGACAGTCACAGAGGAGCTGCCCCCAATTAGGCGCCAACTCCCCTATAGATATAGGGAAAACCAATTGAATACCAAAAAGAGAAATGAGTATCCTTAACTCCCCTGTAGGCTGTAACTACACAAATTACTGATAAAGTTAACCTCAACAATTATCCGATGTCAAGCCTTCGAGCTAAAGTTATTGAGGGATGGTGAAATACAGCAGATTCAACACTTCCAGGATCGTTATCAAGAAGATGAATGAAATAGATGTAATCTAGAATCTAAGAGCCATTTAAGGGTTGAAATGACTTTCATGGGATTCTTTTCCTCCTTTCCTTCAGACACCCAGTCCAATTGAGGATGATAGACATATGGAAAAAGGTATTGCAGTGGCAGAATATAATAGAATAGAGGGTGTCCAAAGGAATAATTTAATCATTGATTAAAACAAGAGACATATGGTTAAGCTGTTAGTAAATTCCCCACCCGGAATAAGAAGCTTGTAATTTGGAGAGCAGAACCTAAAGGATACGTGCTAGCAAGATAACAAGGTCAGCACCATTAATTGGAACACTTGGTTAAGCTTACCAGAAAAATCTAAGACATGTAAAGTTGACTACAGAATTACAGGAGTGCCTTTGCTTGTCAGGCTAGTGTATGAAACATAAGACTTCCATAGTTGCATGACAAAGTCAGCACTAGCAATCAAACCCAACTCAGAATGCAACTTAGATTCAATTGTCACGACAATTACAAGTTCTAATTATGACAGGTTAGCAGGTCCTCATGCAGGTTGCAATTTACCCTTAACATACCAGTTAAAAAAGCCTGACATAAGTAGCCTGTCATACAACAACCAAACAAAGATTTCATCAAACCCCCAACAACCAAAAAGGTAGAAAAGAAGACTGAATGTTACAACTTAGATCAAGAGATCTTGAAGATAGAAAGAAAAGAGTCGTGGCAGAAAATTTGCTTTGAAGGTGATCATCTGACTTATCAGTTTATTTTGATAGTCAACATTCTCCTTTCTTTTTTCTTTTTAAAGTTCATTACAGTGTTGTCTTACTTTCTATTTATAAAAAGAGGTGACCATAAAAGTTATAAAACTTAGATTCCATTAAATAACTCTAATCTCAGCTACTGAGAGGGGGAAAAAATACTAGCAACTCCCAGAAAAGCAATAGAGGTGGATAGTGCAACATGAACCAATGAACAAAACTGTTATAGAAACTCTACTTAAATTGTCTCCCCTTTATGAAACTCCCCAAGTTGGAATAGAATCAGCCTCAATCTAGTCATGATATACCATGCACAAGTTTGTATTTCGTGACTTGTTAATCAATGGTTGTCTATATCAATAACTTTGCATGTGAATAGCATAATTTTTTCTTTAAAAAATATGCTTATGCAACCATCTTGGCTTTCTTATAATCCTCGCTAAAATGATTCATTCACTATCACTTCCAAAAAATGAAACCGCTATTGCTTCCCAAACATAATCGAATTTCAATTCTCCATACTTGCCCATATAAAAACACTTCATAATCCAGAGACTTACCATCCAAAGGGATTTCAATACCATCGAAGCAGTCAACATGCATAATAAGATCACGATAATTGTTGGATCAACTCTCTATTGACATGTAAGGAACATTTGTGGGCTTCCCTATTAGGTGAATAGGACTTGCGTTTGCAATTTTCATTCACAAAAGACTGTTATTTTGATTTCATGTTTGTTTTTATTTTTCAAAAGTAAGTTGAGTTAACTAAACAAAGGAGTTCTTGAAGAATTACAAGATTCAGCAAGGGTATAAGTGTAAATACAACTCTCGAATATGCAATCACCAAATTGAGATTCATATTAAATGCATTATTCATGTCTAGGGTTCATAACAAACATGTTTTGAACCTAAAAAGAAGTTTTGAATGCATAAAAGAAGTGCTTAGATCAAATCGAAGTACCGATTGTCCCTCACTAGACTAGGTTTGATTGATCGAACCCAAGTTGGATATTGAACATTGTGGAAGCCAGTTACCAAAAAGGATTTAAGCACTTATGTTTGCATACAAGTTCAATTAAATCCTTCTAAAAAAAGGCTCCCTCGTTTTCGAGGGGAAACAAAAAACCAACAAATACAAGCGTATTTCAAGCATAGAAAGGCATATTGAGTACAAACTAGCAATCAAATTGGTAGAGTTTATGTTTCTTTCATTCATCATACAGCATCTATATAGTGAGTGTTACTGACTGTTGATCAACTTCCATCCAACTGCATCAAAAAGTTCAACACAACCCAATACACACCTAACTAGTAGAAAAGATCATAGTTGTTAAAGCCTCAAGGCGCACTATGGCGCCAAAGGTCTTTCGGAGCCCAAACACAAGGCGTAATATAAAGCACAAACCTGATGGAAGTAAGGCACATGTATGGTAATAATGCATAATAAATATATACAAGACAAATGAGTCAATATCAAAATAAAGGAACTTTGTCAACCTATCAATTTGATCAATTAGCTGAATTGGCATACATTATCTTTTCAATTTGCATATAAGTTCAATTAAATCAATGCACAATCAGAAGAACTCAAGATATCCAACTCAACTAACAAAAAAAATCTCTAAAAATGGGATTTTTTGATATATCAACCAAGAGGATAGGAAAATTAATGCGCATAAATCCTTTCATATGCATATGAATTAACCAAATTAAATATGATTACAAATGTGAAACAATAAAAAATTATAATCATGTAAACTCTAATCCTATATTATCATAAATATTTAGAAACAAGCACTAAATGCAATAAATGTAAGTAGTCAACCATAAATTTATGAATTGTTTCAAAAAAAAAAAAAACCAAAAGGTTAAACAATATGATTTGTTAAATATGATTGTGATATGATATAGAACATTTAATTACATGTTCATTAAGTAAAAAAAATATATAGATATGAATAAATGATTAAAAAATAAAAGGCGTGTTTTTTTAGCCTGGAACCTACTAAAAAGAGCGAGCTTGAGTGCTTCATGTGAGTCTGACTGATGGGGTCCAGCCTGTAGCAGGTTGAGGCACTCTAATAGAGCCTTGATGGGCCTAGGAATTTTTTGGAGGCTAGGCATGCCTTTAACAACTATGGAAGAGATCAATAACGAATTGAAGAGCGAATTCAATGAGGAGCGGATTCACAGATCGACAGCAACACTTTCCAAGAATAAACAACTAATGTGAGTCTAGATTTAACGTAACTTAGGTTATTATACGTTTTAGATAATGAGACTTAGGGTTATATTACCTTTCTTCATATAACGGACTTGATTTGTCTAGATTAGGTCCCATGTTTTTTTCTAATAGGATTTTCTGTGTAAATTGGTGTAATTGTGTGGCATGTTTTTCATGTTTTCTGCACTCCACTAATTTTTACTTGATTGATTAGTTAAAGTTTAAATTTCAGTTTATTTAAGTTAGTTGAAATTTGAATTTCTGTTAAAGGTGTTTAATTTAGTTTTTAAGAACAATTCACCCTAGGTCTAAGGTTTTGTGTACTCTGGCATATCAGATCCTATGGTGTCAGTCCTATCCCGCATTTGCAATCCACAAGTGTGTACGAAATATCAATCTCAAACCATCTCCCTCAGGATTTTCTCCAAACACTCGACAAAGATACCAATATTATATAACTTCATAACAAGACAATGAGGAACTTACTTCAGAGCCATCACTAGAAAAAGCTCCAACCCATTAACTATCCATTGTTGAATCAAATATATATTTATTTTAAAATATTTTTCTACAAGATTGCCTTCCATTATCCAAAAAATTCATGACTGCCTTCTAAATCTCCGTAGGAACTTCAAGTTGTTATCTACTCATAAGATCATCAATTTTCATATTAATCCACTACAATTATTGTTTGGTCTCCGAATTTTGATGTCTTTGATATGAATTTCTGGAACATCTTCACCTACGACATCAACAGAAACAATTACAAGCACAGCGTGATAAAATCACACTTCCATCTAATTGGATTGGGTGCCTATGTTTCTTAAAACAAAATATATATATATATATATATATATATATATATATATATATATATATATATATAATAAAAAGCACCATAGGGTGTTAAAGCTGAGCAAATGCAAGAGCTCCCAAAGGAACATATAACCAACGGAAAATTCTATTAATAACTAGAAATCCATTGCAATGATGTCTTAACTTCTAAGATTGAGAAAAGATGACCATAAAACCCTTGCATACCTATATCCTGGCCATTAAAAAACTCTAATCTTAACCATGCATCGTAACTTCAAATAAAAAGAAAGAAAAAAAGGACAAAAACCCTACAAATGACTTTTAATGTAGCAACAAATACATGCGAATAGTACCTGCTACAGTACAAATGATCATTGCTGTAACAACAACTTCAAGCACTTTTAATGATATAGTACTCATAAAGAAAAAAATACTTAAGACTGTTCCTCTTGTGTCACTAATGCAAATGTGAACACTAATAAAAAGATTTTAATCAAGAACTTTTAATCCACACGGAATCTTGTATTGTTCATTGTAGCTCATTTATTGACTCCAAAAAAGATCGATAACATGGCAGGTCGTTATAACAATATCTTCACCGTGAATGAAGCCATGTGGAAAGCAAAACTCAACTTCGAGAATAGTTCCATTAACTTCTTGATGGGCCCCTTATCCATGAGAGTCTGAACCTTCAGACAACCACTATATACCAAGGCCTATCCAAAGTTGTGCAATAGATGGCTTGTTTAATCTCCACATCATAGAGAACCAAATCCCGTGTCTTTCAAAAGCATTTAGCATTTGCCCACAAGTAAAACCATTCCTAGTTCGTCAATCATGTTGAATTTAGAGAATTCCATTCAACTCTAATTAACAAGCCGTCAGTTTCTGTTGACTCTGGGCAGATTCTTGTAATTTTTATTATATTGAAAAAAGAAAATATGTTGACCTTTCAGCATGTACCACAATAAGCCAATAGGCAATAATTGAAAAAATGTTGTAGTACTCACCATAACACACCCTAATTGCAAACTGAAAAAACGGTTACACATGTAGTGTTTCCTACCTTCTCACATGTAAAACCTTAAATCTTTCATCAACCTCTGTTTGAAGACCAAATAGACCAACCCAAAACATTTTTGAACCATGACAATTCTAAACACCTGGATCTTTATAAGAGGTATCTGTCACAAAAATAAGTTTTTGTTTCCACTTGGATAAATGTGTCACTAAATTTTTTTTTTTTACAAAACAATTTTTCAAAATTAAAAGAGGAAGAGAACTTCTAATAAGAGGATTAAATGCATAAAAAGCATTTAGCTAATCTCTTTTACAGCCTGGTCCACTAAGTTTGATTCACCAATGAATTCCTGCCATGTCAATCTTGAAAAAGGATCACAATCACAATATAAGGAATCCCATATATAGGTCTAAGTATCCAAAGATTGATCTTTGCCAGAAAATCTTTAACTATCCAAACTCATGTGATTCACATTCTTCCTTTAAACAATTTCAAATGGCATTCTATCATACAAGGACTGCTGGAACTGAATGCATAAACTACCAAACATCCAGTGAACTTGATCTGGAAAATGAGACAAATCCCTTGACGCAATAATGGCAATATGTGATTGACTAGAAGAAACTATGGAGTGGACCTACCGGAGCCAAAGAAAAATAAATATTAAGAGATAATATCAATGCATATCAATAGATTCGAAACACAAACAATGCATAAGCACAATCCATCCAAAATAAACAAGCCCATTTCCACATTCCATATCTGAAAAAGGAAGTAAAAACCTCATTTATCTATAATCAATGTAAAATGACCGAGGCAATGAAACAAAAACGTCCACAAATCCAACAAATGTTACAGGATAACACTCAGTGTGTGCGTGTACACTTCTGCCAACTACAAAAAAAAAAAAAAAAGATTAAAATAAAAAAGAACAGAAACAAAAGAGTAGATACTATTCCAGTACCATGGCTCAATAAGTTGTTCATTATTTTTCACCTTTTAATACCAAGTATCAAATATTTAAAATTATAGCTTATCGAATTTTAAATTGTAAACGAAGCCAGGTTCACATAACAATATCTACTCTACATGCTAAACAACCACCCAGTAGAGAAAAGAGCCAAGATGTGCACCAAAAATATTGAGAAATCACTCGACCTACAACCCTCTTGAGGGAACCAATCATGTAACCTTAACCAGGCAAACTTGGGCACACCAGACACCAGTATGCAATTCTACACCTTATGTAGATTCTATACTATTACAGACCACAAGAACAAGCTAGTGCTTAAGATCTTCTGCAAAGATTTAAATGTCAACGTCTGTGTTACCCGGACTTGGGTACGGGTGTCAGACACGGGTTCGCGTCTAGGGGTCGGATTCATCATTCTCCTGAATTATTGGACACGGAGACTCGGCTAAAAGGTGCCAATAATTGGACTTGGATACTTGGACATGTTACTTAAAAAATTTACATGTAATCTTTTTACTTATAGATATTTTACGTACATTTATTTATTAGAAGTTAAAGAGGTAGAAGTCTGGATGTCTTCTTGTGAAAAAAGAGTTTTAAATGGATAAAAAGTATTAAAAGATAAAGATTATTTTACATACTGAGAGTCAACGTAAAATCACGTTTTCCACAATTATTTTAGCCTTTTATCTTTTAAATAAAGAAGAGTTGCCATCAACTTTTCAAAAAAGAACAGCCGTCATTAATGTAGAACAGCTGTCACTCCAGAAGGCTAAAAGTCTCCATTATTTACAAGTGGAGACATGGCAGCAATAGAACCTTTCAAAGAAACTGATCCAGTGCATGAAAACACTCTCAGCTGACACAAAAAAACCATTGCAAAGGCAGGGAGTGAAAAAATGTCATCTTCAACTCTCTGAAAAGACACCATTTTTGAACTAGAGAACCTACAAACAAGATGCATGGCAGCCGATCTTTGAAGAACAAACAAAAAAAATTATTCAAACCTTCACAAGCATCGGTTAATCCAAACGATCTGTAAGTTTTCTTCACTAAACATATCCAATAGATACAGAGTGTCTGACCCATATCCCATGTCATTGTCTGTGTCGTGTCAGCATGGGCACCTTGGCCTCCCATGAAGAGTCCAGGTAACATTGGCCATCATTAACAGTAATACCACTAATACAGAGAATTCACTTTCAAGAGCCAGGATGAAACCAAGTTTTTTCATGGAAGGAAAACCACCAGTTTGTTATTGAAATTCTCACACACCAAAAATAAATAACAGAAATTTAATATTTAACCTGCGAAGATCAGTCTTGTGTTTGAGCAAATAGACGACCTAGATTACAAGACGTGTTGGACCAAAAAATATATTTAAATTTCCATCAAACTGGTTCTCCACTCATGGTTATCAAAATTGCAATCCAGGTTGTAGGATCGCACTATCCTACAATCCAAATCACCAAACCAGTCAAGATCGTATGTAAAATTGCAGAGAGATAGGATCGTATCATGATAGGATCATAGTAGGATTGTGCCATTAGATAGTTCAGGCATACAAAAAATCAGATAATTTCAGCCCCAAACCCTAGCTCTCTTTCCTGCGATTTTCAGTATTCTCTCATATCCCACTCCAAACCCTAAATGCCCTTATATAATGGGCTACAAGAGATTCTTAAATAGGGTCCAAGACCCACAAGAGAAAAAAACGGGTCAAAATTTTCTTCCCCCGAGTCACAATGCCGTTTGGGCCGAGACAAAATTCAGGCCACATCACATTATCAAATCTACTTCCACAAATTTGTGTAAAAATACATGTTCTATATTGTAAAAGTTTTTTTTTAGTATATTGTAGTAGTATTTTCTTTTTTGCGTGTCCTAAACTTATTCTCTATCCATTTTAAGAATTTTTTATTTATAAATATAGTTTTAATGTTTCTTTCACTCATTTCTAGGATCTTACTATCCTCGTCCCGATCCTATGGATCCCCTAATAGATCCTAACAACCTTGTCTCAACTTAAAAAACTACAATTACAAGGCCATGGAATCAAGTTCTTTTTCCCTTTTCTGTTAAGGATGTGCATGATTGGGACTCAAGTGTTCATTTCATGAACAAATTGTGCATGATAACATCTGTGATTGGAAAAGTAAAGGTACCTTCTTTAACTCCACCTTTGGAGGTGGAGGTTCCTGATAGAAGGTTGGCATAGGTGTTGCTTTGAAGGTCAAACTCTTCCTTAACATTTTAATCTCAGCTTCTTGACTTTCCTGTTTGAAAAATAAAAGACTAGTAAAAAATAAGACAAATTTAATTACATAATATTGTCCATCCAAAATCTTTGAAACTATTGAATTAATATGCAATACCTTGGTTTTTGCTTGCAAGGTACTCTTCTCTACCTCCTTTGCATGAATCTTTTCCTCAAGCTTAGAGTAAAACTGCCGAAACAAAATAGAAAGAATTGTCTCAAGTTGATGTTATGAATCTACTGGACAGAACCACATATGAGTTTATTATGACGCAAACAAGAAGAAACTAACCTCTCTTCTTTTCTCAGCTCTTTCATAACACCTAAAACTGAAATCGTAGGCTGGAAGAGTACCCACTCTGCAGGGTTTGGCATCGCCTACGGTGGGGCTTCTATACATGGTTAAAGGATAAGCTGATAAATATATCAAGAGCAAATTTAATCAAATACGCCCAGCAAATAAAAATGCCACCACTTCCACAACCCCCCCCCCCCCCCCCCCCCCGGGCAGGAAAAAAAAAAGGAGAAAAGAGTGGAAAAATAGTAAACATAAATAGGATACGAAGAAGATTGTATGCTTCCTTCGGCTTCATTAGGCGGACCCTTTTTCAATGGCTTTAATTTTGTCTTACCCCTGTAGTCAGGAAATTACAATTCACAAACCGCTGAGAAAAAAAGTGGTCATTAATAAATAAAAAATAAGTTGCAGAAATTTAAATAAATAAAAGACCTATTGTCCTCTTCCACACAAATATTGACATTGGAGCTAAGAATAATACATATAGCTCCATGAGATAGGAGGCATAATTTAATCATAAGTGCAAGCAGAACATACGTAAGGCCTTCAGACTTTGTCACATTCATGGTAGATGATGCTACATCAGACTTTCTAGATTGCTGCTAGAAGCAAATAGAAAATTACAACAATAATCAGAAACAGCAAAGATGGTAAGCAAACACCAAAACAAAAGGAGCGTGCACCTTTTCATCTTCACGTCCATATATGACTACCTTCACATTCATATATGACTATACTAGCCATCTAAGAACCCAAAGACAATATTAACTTTTACCTTAGAAGGATGAGCACTAATCAGAGCAGGATTTACTTTTGAATTGCTGCCAGCAACCTGCCTGTCATTAAATGATCTATTTGTTCTTAGGGCAAAAGGCTGCTTCGGGCGTGAATTTGAAGCAGAATTCCCATTTGAAACAGCAGAACTTGTCTCCACATCTTTTCCATCTTTGCTCCTTTTCACCCAAGTTGTCGCAGCATGTTTGGGGCTCAACGGCTTCTGATCATTGTTCTTGCCTTGACCCTTTTGTGGTTTGGAACACTTTGAAGGATCCGTTTCCTTTGCTAAGAATTCCTGGTAGTAAGATGGACATGTTGGTGGCTTTCAAATCAAAATACAATTGAGCTATTGAAACAATAGCACAGATTAAACACCTCCTACCTTAGAAACAGCCAGACAATTAGTTTCTGCATGTGCAGTTGAATTCTCCATGACTTCTTCAGTAGATGTATCAGTGGTTCCACATTCCTCCGACTGGACAACAGTTTCTATATTTGCACTTAGCCCTGCAGTCTCTGTGCCAGTATGGAGGACCCCATTTACTCTCTCGAAAACAAAACCTTCCTCTCCAGAGGAAGGGAGTTGTTCATGAACACCATTTTCATGGCCCTTCCCATTGGCAAAAGAAGGTATAATATTCTCAGCATCCATCATGCTGTAAATTACAAATCGTCATCATCATCATTGGCTTGAATTAAAATTACACTGTAAAGTAGAAAGGGTCATAACAACAATAACTATTGAAACAATTCAGCCAGAAGGTTCCTTTTTTTTTTTTTTTATAAGTAATTCAGCCAGAAGGTTTTGAAGAAAATCTAAAACTATAAGTCTCAGTTGGTCTTTGAAAGCAATAGAAGTACACACTAAAATTGGGTTGTTTTGTGAATTATTTCTAGAATCAAATGGACCATCTACATAAACACAACTTGTCTAATGTCTTAAACCATGTTGATGCATCTCCTCACAATATAAAAGAAAACTAAAACGTTAATGAAATGCAATAGAAGGGTTATAAACATATGACATAATGAAAAATGAATGTTCAAATGCTGGCCAATCATGATTTGACCACACAAACTCAGAAAATTTGAGAGCGGCTCATTCACCAGACGTTTAGCAGATAAGAAAATTTAGGAAACTGCAATAAGTTATCAATAAGTAACTACAATAAATCAAAAAATTTAATTTTTAATTCTTGATTTGATATAAATAAAAAATAAATAAATAAATAATGCCTCAACAGAGTCCACCACCACTAATTGCATTATTAAAAATGAAATTTTTAGTTTGTCCAAAGACCAAATCAAAATAAATCCTGGACATGAGATTCCAGAGACCTACTTTCTCTCATTTTCCAAAGCAGCCAGACAAACCCTTCAACTAACCCATTAAGTACATAAGCGGTTAGGGAATCAGTTAATACAACCTCAAAACTGAAGAATAACAGACGAGACAAAAATAAAACGAATATACTCAAACAGATCTTTCAACACATCAAAAGATCCACTGTTCTGAATCTGAGATTCTATCGAAAGAAGATCTTCACATCCAGACACCGAAGGAAGAGGCATTTCTAGAGATTTAGTCGATCAGTTCACATTCATCTACTTCAAAAAGCAAAAAATGCAAACACAGCATATGTATATATATAACACTCATGCGCATACAAATACAGATATGTACAACGAAGTAACGTTTCGGGTTAAACCTATGCTCACCAATCAAAGCATGTGATGATCAACAGAAGGTCATTGAAGTGCGGTCCGAGAGATTGAGTGAAAGAAACTCGTGAACCGCTTCAATGGATCTGATAGATTCTAGAGAGAGAAAGACAGTGTCAATGAATCAGAACCCTAAAGCTTTGATCTTTGGATTTCAAAAACTGAAATCGAAAATTTATGGGTTCTCTCTCTGAGTGGGTAGAGAGTGAGCGAGTTTTTGTATCTTTGATTTTGAAATGCAGAAACTCTCAATGCTCTCTAGTGCCAGCGACATTCAAATCCATTCCAGGTCACTCCCTGTTTAAAGAGAGAGAAAACATACGGGTAGAGAGAGAGAAGAAATAGTGTGACATATAGTTTTAGAGAGAGAGAGAGACGGGGAATGATATACACCCTGATGATGCCACACTGTAATGGGTCCGTGACATGGTTAAAATCCAAAGGCTCGTTTGGATTGAGTAAAACAGAAGGAAAAGAAAGAGAAGGAAATGGAGGGTCCATTTGTTTTGATGAATATTAATATTGGAATTTGGAAAGCAAAAAGTGAGGTGAATGAAAAAAATACACTAGTATGTGAGGAAGCACGGAAACAAAAACAAAAAAACAAAAACATGACTTCTGATATTCGCGAACTTTGTGACCTCAGACCAAGACCATCCGCTCTCTCATCTTCTTAAAAGTGAAATTACAAAAGAATTTCTAGGACACACAATTAAGACTGTAATTTGAAGGGATTAGAGGTAGAACTTATATTCAAGTTGATATCTGAAATGTTTAATCTTAACCTAACTTTAATCCAATCTTCAATTGTAATTACTCAACCTGAATTCGAACCCTACCCATCATTAAATTTTTAAACTCGAATTGATATTTCGAATCAGAAAGTCCAGTTCGTTCAGGTTGCTTATATGATCGATCTACATAGTGAATGTGATCTCGAATTAATTCCAGGTTAGATTACACCTAAGCATATAAAATTTTAGAAACTTAATGCAAATTTCTAAAAAATTACAAATAAATTATTAGAAAATTAAATCTCCATACAATAAATTAAGAAACAAAGAAATATGAATAGAAAAAGGATTTGAATATTATATATAATATATTTAAAATAAAATTAGAGTTTGGGTTCAAGTTAACTCGGGTCGTTGGTACCTCAATTCAAATCCAACCTTAATTAAGTTCGGGTTAAGATTTTCAACCCAGGCCTACAAAATAATTATCTAAACTCGTAAAAATCGAACTAGGCTAGAGTTAGATTCGAGTTTGCCTGTCTAAGTTGTACCCTTAAACACAATACTTGTTTGTTACATTTTTAATGTCATAATTGTTGTTATCTATTAAAATCAGGATTCTTGAATTCTCTCACTTTATCTTCTCTCAAATTGAAATATGAGGACACATTATAGTTAGCGATCCAAATTCAATAATCCGTTAGTTAAATAAATTGTATATAGATTATGGTTGATCCGACCTGATAACAATCTAATAAAATATAATATAATATATTATCTAATGTAATAATATATAATATTTACATATTATTAAATTATTTTTTATCCTTATTTTCTTCTTCTTCTTCCCCTCTATCTTTTATGTCTCTTTTTATTTTTTTTTCTTTAATAAATTAAAATACCTACTTTTCTACTTTTTTTTTTTGTTTATTTTTTATTTTTATTTCTCGGGTTCTCTTTTTCTCCTAATCATTATTTGTTAATCTCTTTTGACATTAAATTTTTTTTAACTAAACTTTTATATATCCTGTTAAGACCGAGTTATCGGATAGAATATTTGATTAATAACAAATCGAATATGAATTTAATCATAACTAAGGGTTGTAGCCTAGTGGTTCTTCCTATGTGTGTGTGTGTGTTTCTCCTACCAAGGTAAAAAATTACAAATATGTTTGGTATTTTTTTTATAAAAAAAGGAAAAGAAATACAAGAATTTAAATAAATAATTTTGTAAAAATTTTAGAGAGAGATACAACCCTTGTATTGTTCTTACAAATAAGTTTATTCATAGGTGCATGGTGTGAGTATGTGAGTGTGTTTCTCCTACCAAGGTAAAAAATCACAAATATGTTTGGTCTTTTTTTAAAAAAAAGAAAAGAAATACAAGAATCTAAATAAATAATTTTGTAAAATTTTTAGAGAGAGATACAATCCTCATACTATTCTTACAAATAAGTTATACATAAACATAATTTATTTGAAAAGGGCATAATTGTAAACAAAATTTTCTTGTGTTTTTTTTGGAGGAAAAATTTATGAGAAAGTTAGATAATCATGAAAAGCTACTTTTCTTCAAAAAAATATATATATATATATTTTCCAGTTATCCAAACTCTTAAAATGTGTAAAACAATTTTCTTTTTGGTTATTTCCATCTAACCAAGCAGATCTAAGTTGTTTGTTTCACAAAAGTAATGAGAAGGGAAATGATGGCAGAGGATTCCTTCTGAGAGGAAATGGATAGAAAGGATAAGGAGTTAGTAATTATCTATTTTGCCTTTCTATTTTGTAACAACTGAATTAATATTTGCCCTTATCACTCACAAAATAAAAACAAACCATTTCTTTCTGTCTCTATATTTTTTTTCCATATATGATCAAGGTACTATCATTTCCTTTCTTTTCTCTCATTTGTTATCTAAACATGAGAAGAGCTTAACACTACTCTTTTTTCTTTTCTCTCATTACTAATGTCGTCATCCTCTTTCTTTTCTTTCCTAGTTATCCAAATAAAGCCTAAGGATTGTTTGGTTAAGTTTTTTAAAAATAATTTTCAAACAACTATAAAAGCATTTGTGTTATGTTTAAAAGCACATAATCAATCCTTTTGAATTGGAATTGGAATAAAATTAATTTTAGATTTAAAATCAACACCATCTTTGATTTATAATTCCAAGTCATTGATCCGAAACTGCCAAATATAGCATTATAGTTTTTAAAGAATTATTTAAAAATATTTTTTATGATTAAATTTGTACTCTATTTCATAAAGCAATTTTGGAACTATTTTCTAATAATTTATTTTTTATAACTTAAATTTATTCTCAAAAAATTGAACCAAACCATCCCTAGTCTTTTTCTTTTTTCATTAATAATCTTCATCTTTGTTCATTAATTTTTTAATCTAGTTTGGGCCTCCAATTTATCCCATCTGTTTGAATTTGTATCCTAAAAATTTAACACACGTGTCAGACGAACTAGGAGTGGGACTTGGTTGGACCTAATCCGAGCAATTCGAATCCAATTCGAAATCTCATGTATTATCAAATAGCTCGGACATAAATGAACTCTAACCCTACTAATAGAAAATGACTCATTTCATTACTTCATACATGTACGAATCTACGAAGGGCAGAACGAGGGATTTTTTTTTTTTTTTAACAACCTGTAATTTTTGTTAAAATATTAAAAATGTCCCCACTCACTCTCTACCAACCCACATCTATGTTATCTATCTATTTTGTCACTCTTTGTCATTGTCACTGTAGAGAGGACATTTTCGCTATTAATATATTGAAGAGTCCATTGTGTAATCAAATGAGAGATCAACGGATGAGTGATAGTTTGATTACATATGTTGAAAAAAAGATATTTGGTAGCATAGATAATGAATCATACAACGTTTTCAAAATATGAAAATTGGTCAACAACAATTATAAATGTACTCAATGAAAATATCAATTAACGTTAGGTTGTTTCGTTTATCATGATAGTTTGAATTTTTTTTAACTTATATAATATTTTCTTGATTCCATCACTAACTTCATCCTAAATATCTCTAAGTGTTGTTATATTTCATTTTCATGGTAGTGTTGGGCGAAAATTTTCAAACCATGTTGTGATTTTTTACAAAAACATAGCAATCTGTAATGGTGTTTTTCATAATGTTATGATTGTTGGACAGACTCAAACTTGGTGGATCATTGAGCAGTTTCAAAAATTGACATGACTTGAAAGAAGAAAATTCAAGCAAGAACGAGTTAGTGCTTAGACATTTGGGAATCTCACCAATGAAATTTACATAGCTTAGTGTGACCTATACACTTCTAGTTGGTAATAGATTTTATATTCAAAAAGATACCCCTAGTTGCATTTGTTTATGAGGATAAGTACTGAAGTATCAACACATGTATTTAAATAATTATTTTGTGGCTGACAGGTTCAATCCATATTTGATGTGAAAAAAGGACTTCAAGTCTATCCTGCACTGCCAAGGGTTAGAAAACCAATTTAAAGTTTAAACATTAGGGAATATATTGCACATACACACACATAAAGGGTGTGATTTTTTGGTTTAATATATTAATTATGTGACAAGACAACACCATCCATGCGAGAGGGAGAGCAATTTTTTTTAATTTTTAATAAACATCCTAAATCAACTCACAATTGGTGGCAATGGTGGCAGCGATGATTTGACTTTTTGTACAAATTGAATAGCCAACGATAATTAAAAGTAGCGATGATTTGACTTTTTGTAAAAATCTAATAACCAGCGATAATTAAAAGTATCGTAACGATGATTGTTTAAAGAGGATAGCTGTTTTGTGATTGTGGTGTAAATAGTGACAAAATTGGTTAGGTTGTAATATTTTTGAATTATAATCTATGAATTTTTTGATTAATTTTTAGGTAAAAGATCATGCCGTGTCAAACCAACTAATGTTTGAGATTAATAAAATGTTTTATTACTGTACCCAACAATTGTTTTATTAGCATTTAACACAAGGTCCAAAGCATGTGCGTGAAATGTTTCAAACAATCTCTTTCAAAAGTAGAAAAAATAAAAAGACCAATTAAAATAAAAGGGTATTCCTAGGTTTCCATTCTACTATCCTGGTTCACAAACAAACACAACAAGAATTAACCAATGTAATCGCAAGTATTATCGAATGTTAGAAAGTACGGATATTTTATTAAGGATGTCATATTCGTATCGGATATTTGGTAAAAGTGTTATATTCGTATCGGATACTTCGTAAAAGTGTTCGGACATTTTTTTTATGACACTTCTCGGATACTTCTTGGACACTCCTCGAACACGTGTCAGACAATTTATAACAGTGATGTATATTCAAGTATTTCAAATGAAAATTATATACTACTAAGTTATGATTAAATTCTAAGCTAAATATATGTGGAAGACTAAATAAGTTTCGTTCTTTAATTTATTTTAATCTATTTGTCTATTTTTGTTTATAAGTTTGTTTGGTTCTTAATTGTTTAATGATGAATTAAATTATTTATGTAATGTAGTATTTTTTTTGAATAATTAATACATATTATTATATTATATTATATTATTATTTTATAGTTGTATTCTCACTGTGTCCGTATTCTTTTTTTAAAAAAAATTTCGTATCACCGTATCTGTGTCGTGTCTTACCTGTGTCCGTGTCCGTACTTCCTAGACCCAATGTAATTTTTTTTTCACTTTTATGTATATAATTTTGTGAGCTTTTGCAAAATGCCTCCTTAAAATTTCACCTTTCTAAAATCCCTTTCAGTATATATTTTTTCTTTTCTCTTGTACTCCTCTTCGTCTTCAATTTTCTTCGATTTCCTTCAATTTTTTAAAAATTTTTTTACCTCCTTTTATCAAATCCTAATTCTTTTTAGGGAAAATTGCAAAAAAACCTTTTTACCCTTTTAATTTTTAGCATAAAATCCCCTACAAAAAAAGAGAGAAAAATTTGACGTAAAACCCCTTAAACTATCCAACCGTTGAAAAGTGATATTATAATGATGAAAATCCCCTCAATATAAATTTAAGAAAATTTAAGTTTTGTTAAAATTGATTTTCATTTTAGGTTTTACTTTCTTTTTTAATATTTTTAAAAAATAGAACTTTAAGAAAATTACATACCATTAAAGTGATGTTATAATGACAAAAATGCCCTTAATATAAATTTAAGAAAATTTAGGTTTTCTTTAAAATGTTTTTCATTTTTTTCCTTTTTAATTTTTTTAAAATAAAAATTTAAGAAAAAAATTGAAAATTGTTCCAAGGTATTTTCATTTTCTTATAGGAAAACCAATTCCTTAAATTTATGATAAGAGACATTTTCATCATTATAACATCACTTTGCAACAATTGGATAGTTCAAGTGACTTTTAGGTCAAATTTTTGGGGCAAAATACACTCACACCCCTGAGATTTGCTCTAACTACACATATATTTATAATTTGGCCAAACCTACACTCCCTGAGGTTTGGGGCATAATTACACTTAACCCCAACACTATATGTATTGTTTATTTTATTCCTTCATTGACTAAAAATGCATTCTTGACCTTATTTTTCTTTTCCAATTAGACAAAGCTACCTTTACTTTCCTTTTAACCTTAAGTCTCTCTCACACACACACATATTGTTGCAACACTAAAAATATATTGCAAATTTTATTAAATATATTTTTAATATATGTTATATTATGTATCTTACTAAAAAATAAATTTAAATTTAAATAAAATTTAATATATGTTATATTATGTATATTACAAATTTTACTAAAATAAATAAAATTTTAATATATTGTAATTCTTATTTTTTAAGTAAAATATGTAATATATATTAAAAATATATTTAATAAAATTTGTAATATATTTTTAAAGTTACCTTTGATTGCTTTAATCTCTTTTCCTTTTAATTAAACTATTTTAATTTTACATCACACACCATCATTGTGAGTAACAGGAACCAAAATTCCTTATTCCCTCATGTGCTAATTGTACATCGAAACAATGTCATTTCAGTGTATAAATCACAGTCAAATATCAGACTCCAAGTTAAATCAGTTATGATCCTAATAGCAAATTAAAAGTTTTTGATGATACAAAAACTAGTGTCAAGGGAATTGTAGATGCTAAGCTTCAAATATTCCACCAATATTAATCAATCAAAAATATCATAACAACCTTGGTATGACTTAAAAATATATTACAAATTTTATTAAATATTTTTTTTATATATGTTATATTACGTATTTTACTAAAAATATAAGAATTACAATATATTAAAATTTTATTTATTTTAGTAAAATTTGTAATATATGTAATATAACATATATTAAATTGAAAAATTTTCCTTTTTAATTTGTAATATATGTAATTTTAGTAAATTTATTTATTTATTTAAATAAAATACGTAATATAACATATATTAAACATATATTTAATTAAATTTGTAATATATTTTTAGTGTTGCAACAATATATATATGTGTGTTTGTGTGTGAGAGACTTAAAGTTAAAATGAAAGTAAGGTTAGCTTTGTCTAATTGAAAAAGAAAAATGAGGTCAAGAATGTCTTTTCAGTCAATGGAGGGGGTAAACAGATAATATATATAGTGTTGGAGTTGAGTGTAATCATGTGCCAAACTTCAAAAAGTGTGAGTGTAGATTTTGCCAAATTATAAATATATGTGTAGTTAGAGCAAACTTCAGGGGTGTGAGTGTATTTTATTCCAAATTTTTTTGTAAAGGGTTTTGTGCCCAAAATTGAAAGTGGATGGTTTTATTTTTTTATGCTATGTGCCATTCTTTTTACTTCAAAGTTCTCTCATTTTTCTTTTCTTTTAATTTTACTCTCCTTCTCTCTTTTTTCTATTCTTTAAATTTATTCTTGTCATACTCATGTATTCAATATGATATATGTGCCGTGACCCTTTTTTTTTTTTCCCTCTCTTCTTATTCAAATATTATTGCAATTCTATAAACTTAATGTCCGCATTTTATATATATTTTTAATTTTTTTACATGTTATTATTTTTTTTTTGCAAATAGTGACATACTATCTAAATCTTGATTATAACATTGTTACCGCACATCTATTTTTGATTTACTGTTTTGTACGTTGCAGTGTTAGTTGCTAAGCTAGTTCAAATTTTTTTTTCAATTTACCATATTCAATTCGTCTCTCCTGAAATAATTTCCTCACTGTTACTAACAACACTTTCCTTTTTTTTTTGAAAAAAAAAAAACAAAATGTGTAAAGATTCATATGACTTGGTGTTAGAATCTAAGACATGCCATGACTAAAAGTAACCACAGAAGAAAAAAAAAAAAAAAAAAAGAAGAGAGGAAAATAGAATGAGATTTTTTTTTTTTTGGATGTATGTTATATTTATTCTGATCATTAATTATCCATTAAGACCCTAAGACATATTATTGCATCTGCAAGTTTTCAATCAAAATTTTAAATGGCAATACTTCTATAAAACCTGAGTAACCGGAGTTCTACGAGTTTGAAGAATCATGAGAATGAAAATGTATGTTTAATTAAATGTGCCGGTTGTAGTGTACTAGCACAATTTCAGTCGTGCATGCATAACACGTACTATGAGCTCTATCGTACATATTGCACAAGCATATATGAAATTTATCCGATATACGGTGAATTGTAATTCACCTTACTCACGTGTATATTTCATGAAAAAGCAAAAGCGACGTCACATGATTTAGAAATATGTCGAAACAATCAAATTGCTTCCATGAATAAATTGTACGTAATCTACAGGTACGAACAGGACATTGCATTAAGGTAAGAAATGAACTGTCAAACCCAACCCACTTGTTTTTCCTTCACTTGTTGATGTGAGTGTATTTATGGGAGTGAAATTGAAAGGCTACCTAAGAAAACAAAGGGCTCGTTCGACAACTTATTTTGTTTTGTATTTTATTATTTCACGAGAAGCACAAATATTTGTCTTTCTTATGTTATGGCTTATCTCCAAATAAAAATACCTTTGGTAACTAACTTATTGTAGATGTAAAAACATAAGCTCCAAAGAATAATTTGCAAGAAACACACTCAGCCCTCTTATGGAGCATCTGTTCTGTATTTATATTAACTTTTTCCATATTATTAGACCTGTTATTCCCCTAAGTGAAGAGCTGATGACTCGATTTTGCTCTTCCGTTACTAGGATAAGAATAAATATATACAAAATTCGTTATTATCATCTATTATTCAATGTTTACGCCTATAATTTGACAAATCGTTGTCAGGTTACGTGCCACATGAGATGTGAAAATATTGACCAGTTGTCACGTCTTTAGCATGGGAGGACCGCGCGTTTCTCCATTTCATTAGGTGACATATTTTTCTTCGTGATGCAGGAGCATCCGAGTCAGATGATGCTGAGTTGTCAGATGACATGTTGATGACACTGAAATATCTTGAGCTGACAGTCAGTGCAAATATGGCAGGAAGCCATGACCTTGTCCTTAATTGGGGCAGTTGTGGGTGCGTTTCGGTATTTTGGCCATAACTTTGGTTACGGGTATCATAATCGTCTTTATGACCACAATTCGGAAAGCTTGTTTCGGCGCGCACGTCGTGGGCACCAAGCTACATTGGGTGCATATTTTTTCGAGGCCAAAATTCACTATTTTTTCCTCCGAATCCCCAATTTTAGTTATTTCTTTTCTTTTTTAGTAATATTTCTTTTGTCGATTAGGAAGTGATTCTTGACTTGATTTGGGTCAGATTTCTGGTAGCTTCCCTCTTTTATTTCGTATTTTATTTTGGCACAATTATTAGGATCCTGCTATTTTTGATAATGTTGATGAGTTTCAGCTATATACCCCGGCTTGTGGGCTGATTCTGGGATAACTTTGATTTTAAATAATAATTTGAATACCAGAGACTTTTCTCTGAGTTTTTGGGCAATTCTGTTGCTTTCTTCTCTGTGAATTGCCTGTTGACACTAGCCTACAGAATAATCACTATTCTGTCTGGCATGACCTCCACACTTAAGTTTAAAGATTATAAAAAAATATAGTGTTTAACTTAATGAGGAAAAAAATAGTGTTCACGTTATATTGTTTATCTAAAAAGTATGGCAAATTCTTAACATACAATAGCAACAAAAAAAAAAAAAAAGTGAAAATGAAACTTTTTTTGCCCAAATTTAGGGTTTTTTTTTTTTTTTTTTCTTGAAGCACATGCAATAATAGTATACAAAAGATAAGAAACGTTATCAAATGTGTTTGGTCACTCATTTTTGATTTCACTGATTTATTAGAAGAAACATATATAAATAATTGTTGAACAAGCTAGCCGAAGCGAGCAAAAGGCAAATTAAGTTTGCTCGAAATTGGCCTACAAGGCACGTGATGAGAGCAGAAAAATGATGTGACAAACCAGAAGGTGAGAGGTGTGGTGTGGTGTGATGATGGAGGACATTTGAGGACTCCTTACCATGCACCATGCATTCAATGATCGAGGTGAGAAGACACAGCAAATTAAGCAGAGGTAGGAGAGGAGATGTACGTACATGGTAATTAGTGAGCAATGCATGTTGCTTTGTTATTCAGCCCCAGGACATTCTCCAGCATCCCACTTCTGAAGTGGCTCCCACTCATGGGGGATGGACCAAAGGGTATGTTTGGGGTCGGCTGTGCCCTAATCTTTATATGGTTTGACCCCCAAAGCTCATGCTATACACAAGTTGTGTATATCTATATATATATATATATATATGTATGTATCTCCAATAGAACAAGTCCTTTCCTTTTCTCATGTAGGTCTTTGTGTCTTTCTTAAGTCCACAAAGTGGACCATATTTGATAAGAAACATATATGTCTCATTGTTATGGAGGTATTGGACTGTTGGAGGCAAACTATGGATTTAGAAATTGTCTGGTAATGAAATAATTCAATCTCTTTAGTCTTCAAGTTATGACTTAGCAATGTGGTGGGTGAGTCATTGGATAATATTTGATATTTCCAACAAAGCATTAAGCGACATATTATGTAATAGAAATAAGAATGATGCATGTGTTCGTGTTGTGCTCATCCAAATTTTAAAATGAGGACGGCCATGTTATTTTTATTAATATTTTTAATCATTTATAAATTTTGGAACTATATATATGACAATGATTTACAATATTTGGAGCAATTTTAAAAAAATGGATCAAGTTTATAAACCTTATAAGAAAGAGTAAGTTCTTTACAGTATATGAGGTTTAAATTGTGTATGCATAGTTCGATTTGGTCAAGCAAATCTGTACCTTAGATTTCCCATACCCAACTTTTGGTTTCAAGAAATTCTTAATTTTATGATATTTATTTTTTTATTTTTATTTTTTCTAGAGCATATATCGTATATTTGATTATTTTTCAAAAGAAAATTTTGAGAATTATCTCACTTAACATTCCAATTGTTCTGCCTCCTATATGATTCACTTAGCTCTCCTTCGAATGTTCTTGGAAAACAAATTTATGAAAAGGGAGATGGTGGCTCTTCTTCGTTAGTTTTCAGACACTGTATA
Organism: Cornus controversa; assembly: GCA_026545225.1. Taxonomy (NCBI): domain Eukaryota; kingdom Viridiplantae; phylum Streptophyta; class Magnoliopsida; order Cornales; family Cornaceae; genus Cornus; species Cornus controversa. The sequence continues at coordinate 62,289,928 of CM048846.1, read as the reverse complement.
CTTTTTTTCCTATTTAGGCTTCGTTTGTTTGTTTTGACGTAAAATAATTTTTTTTGTAAAATATTTTTCTCATAAATTTTTTACTAATTTTAATTTTAATTTTTCAGTATTTGGTAGAGATACTGAAAAAATTTGCTGGTGTTGGGACTGACTTGACGAGGACTTGACATCATACAATACCTTTTGCTTGCAAGATACTCCTCCAGTGAAAACTAATACACAAAATAAATAGATTTAGACTCATCGTATAAATTGTTTTTGGATTTTTTTAATTGAACTCTCTGTCTCTCTCATAAGGTTGAGTTAAAAGAACTTATGGAAGATGCATAATTAATTATTTGATACACATATTTTCTTCAAGTTAAATGAACAATAACCACTATCACCATCTTTTTTCTCTTTTAAAAAAAAAAATTATACTTCATTTTTATGCAAGCATAAATAATCTTGTTCCTTTTATCACAAGAAAAGAAAATATTTTACTAAACTCAAAGGATTAACATAAAACTCCATATCAAAATATAAAAAGGGGAAGACACAACCCAAGAAGCATATATATATAAACCAACCCAAAATATATATTCCAGCTTTAGTCACTCAAGTGGAGCAACAAATATTTAAAGCCCATATATATTAAAAACATCAACATTAAATTATTTGATTGGGACGACGTTGCACTTGATGAGCTCACTCTTTTTCAATCTCTTTCTCCATTATATTGATGTTTTATCAGCATTAAGGTCATCGATCATCTAACGTACTCAACCACAACCACTGGTCTAGCTTCCAAATTTATGTTAGCAAATCATTTAACAAAATTTCCTTTTGCTTAATTTATCATCACCGACAACTAGAAATCATCATATATACATTTTAATCTTTTTATTGAGGTACGTACCTTTCATGACTAGGATTTATATGTATTAGTTTTTTTTTTTTTTAAAACAAACATTTGTATTAGAATTAACAGAGAATGATAAATTAAAACTCAAAAAACATGAGCAATCAATATTGATTAAAATAACGTACAACACTGATCGTGAAAAAAATATACCTGAATATATGTTCATCATAAATTCTTGGACTAGCTACTACCATCTTCATGTTCTCATCCGAGACCTGATTTTTCACAAACTTACTCTATTATCGACCATACATTTTTTTACGGTTCTTGGACCATAGATATATGTTCAACGTGATCGGATGAGGATTCAACTCCAGAATGCTCTATTATCACAGTTACAACCCTATTAAATGAGTTAACTTTAAACGTGTTATTAGGTCTATTCCCACTATTCACCTCATCAACAAGAATTTCCATAGCTTCATTGGTTTTGTCCAAGCACCTAAATTGTTTGCAACATTTATTTTCTTCTTTTTTTCCCATATCTGTCAATATAAGACAACAATAAAAACAACATGAGTAAATCATATAACTCTATAAAACAGGGAAAAAAATAGTTTTGAGACTAGAATATACCGATCACGTTAGTTATAATTTAAAATGTTGGGACTGCAGACAACCTTCAACAGACAGACCAAGAGATCGCTTCGCCCCTGCCCGGGGGGTGGCAGGGGTATTTTTGCATTTACAGATAAACCATAAACTTATAAATATGTGCATAACCCATAATAGAGAGGAGATTAATTTTAACCCTTTCGAAGATTACTGATCCTTCACACTCACAGGTCGACCCATGCTCTAAATGGAATGGGCCTCTAGGGCCGCATTTTTTTTTTTTAGGTTAGGCTCCTTGAACCCAACAGTTGACCGAGTTGAGGTTCTTGAGTCCGGTAACTGATCGGCCGGGCTTATGCAACCCAACAGCTGGTTGGCTGGGCTTCTAAAGCCTGATGGTTGACTGACCGAGCTTCTGGAGCTCGATAGTTGGCTAGCCGGGCATCTAGAGCCCGACGGTTAACCGGCCGGGTTTCTTGAAACCCAGCTGGCGACCTGGCCGGACTTCTAGAGTCTGACGATTTATCGGCCAGGCTTCTGGAACCTGGTAGCGACCTGGCTAGGCTTCTAGAACCTGGCAATGACATGGCTAGGCTTTTGGAGCCCTGCTTACATTATGAACGTTGTAACACATACGTTGCAATATGAACATTGCAATATGAATGTTGAAATATGGATGTTAGAAAACAGCCGTTATACACAAGCCTATATAAACACTTGTCCGCTCATTGCTTGCTACCATCTCATGCAACAACATAACTCCATCTCTTCCTCTCTCACCCGTTGCTACTACTTCTTCCAACATAGCTTTTACAAACTTGACTTAGAGTCCTTTGCACCCAATTCACCTCTCCAAGAGGGTATCGACTTCATTTACTCATTCATGGAGGACTACGCAAAGTGCTAAGACCTGTAGATGTAGTCAAGCTTGTTGCCGTTACTCTTTTTCGATGGGGTCTTTGCTTGGGCACTTACTAATATAGAAAGGGCTTGCTCTGTGGTCATGATGGGGTTTTTGTGGGAAAGCACCTTGGGTTATAAAAAAATAATTGCGGAAGCGTAGTTCATTGAAAGAAAATCGAACCTCTTGATATATGAAAGATTACGTAAACAACAAAAAATTTTCCTATTGAATACGAATATGATTACATGAAGAATATGAGATTCAGAGATCATATACCTGATGGGGATAATTTTTCAACCCCCAAATCTTCAATAATTTATGAAGCAATCGATCTCCTTTGGTGTATTATCCGTAAGAATCACCGCTATCACCCTTGAGTTTGATTCTCTAAAAACTTCATTCTTGTGGGAGAACTCTAGGTTTGTGAATTGATTTCTATGTACTTGCACACATTAGATATGGGAGAGAACATGATATATTTATAAGAAATTCTCTTCCAAGTTAAGTTTTCCTTTCCATATATGCAAGATATGATAAATCATATCTTCATAGAAACAGAAACTATATATACACTTCGTATCTTATATTCTCTTATGAAAAATAAGATATATATATATATATATATATATATATATTTTAGGATATTAAAATATCCAATATATATTTATATATAATTTCACTTGTGCCCTTAACATGTAATTAAGTTACAAATGCTTCTAGCACATTACAACAAATTCACATTTAACAACCCAGTTGGTTTTAAATTGACCCAGCAGGCTAGAAGTGAGGATGTTATTTAAAGCCCCAAACTCTTATTGGCTCCAATGGATTATAAATTGGCCCGGTCATCCCATAACCCTAAATTTAATTAATCCATTAACCATAACTTAATTTCACTATATAAGTGTGGTTGCACTCTAACTCTAGAATGATTGAACCATGTGTTGCCTTAACACACAACACCAGTGTTAATTATACGAAATTACCCCTCTAAGCACAATTGGATATGGACATATAAGTACCAATTAATCTAAATCAATAATTGAATATTTATTAAGCCACTTGATTACTTGTCATTTAATCAATAAGCTTTTAATAAAGCTTATGCACTTTGCTAATGTGCATATCTATTTTATTAAAGCCGAACCAAGCACTTGGATTTACCATTGATTAAACTAATCAAGCCATAATAAATTAGCTAGCATAAATGTAAATATTTGGTGCATGTTCTAAAGTACATGATCAACCAACACCCAACATATTCGAATTTTAGACCCTGGGCCCACCTTATATATCAAAGTGTTAACCAACCATGCTAAGGGTTCATCACTCCCTCATACTTGAGGATAACATTCGCCATAACACTGCCAAGTAGTAATTGTAATGACGACCTTACAATTACTTTAATAATGACCTGTCAGCGATCTTGTTCCGTTCATTATCAATTGGGAGTCCACCCATTATTGCCGAATGAATTTTTTATTTATGATAATGCAATATAAATGACTTGTGCTCCCGAATTTAGTAACCATACCATGCATGCACCAAGTCATTGCATAATCATTGGATACTACAATTCAGGTTTTGAATCGAATCAATGCATAGCATTCATAATATATAAACGGTATTTTTTGATAAGAAAATAACTTCTTATTGATAAGCCAATGTCATTACATCCCAATTGGTGCTATAAAGCGCATACAATCCCAATAGGCCGAAGGAGAAACATATTTTTACGAGAGTGCATTCACTTGCAGTTTGCGCTTCCTAATCCTAGAGTTTCTCAAAGTCATTCTCAATGCTGTAAACCTTTTCCCTTCTTAGATTACACCCAATTAATCCTTGAGAATCCTCATAGCCTGTGTGGTACTATGGAGAGCATGCAAAAATGGTTCCCTTTCTACCAATGAATTTCTCTCTCGCTATACTATTTCAAGAACTTCAGACTGACATCATTTTCACGGTCGCTCTCTTGGAAAAAGTCTGTCCAAAACTTTGGTGACGATTGACACAGACACACATATTAGGAGATGAAAGGAATGTTTTTTTATTTGTTTCCGGGTGCTGGGACTTACCACCCTTTGGTATTCCTCATTTTTGGACAAACAGTGATGTATTTGGTAAGCCTTCAAAATTTTGATTCCACTTTCTTATATTTACTTCAATTTTGCACTTATGAGTTGATCATTGGTCTTACATATCCTCTCACAACCACAAGGCCCAACCTGAAGTGACAGAGGAAGGGGAGGAAAAGCTAAACAGGGCATTTGAGCATCTGATAAAGAATGCACTGGCTCTAACTTCAGACAAAGGGCTAGTTATCCTTGGGTGCCCACCTTACCATGTGAAAAAATAGAGTATTTATTCTCCTTCCATTGTCAATTTTTAGCTCAATAACATTACATATGTTTAATAGTTTTACTTTTGGGAACATACGTAGGTTCTGCTAGGAGAAAAATTGATAAGGATGTTGTCACTGGGGCAAAAGGCGAGCATCAGGCTCGTCACCTTCAGCTCTAAAAAGACAATAAAGGCCTGTAGTTGTTGGGCAAGGGAGCATACCATCTTCCCCTTCGGTTGGAAGTTCACCTTAACAGATGATTACACCCAGGAGTATTCCTGATCTGAATTAATTTAGGGTATCGTCTACTCATTTATTCGGAAGCGGAAGTTCTCAAACATCATTTGTAACCGTGACTAGTAATGATTCAATACTGTCTGACCCGTAGTACGCTATTGCAAGGGCAAGAAAATTCGTCCTTCATAACAACCTAGATCACGTAGATGCCCTGGGGGCAAATGCAACTACAGGGCATCTCATAGCGAACCTAGCTAAGGATGGACCTTTACTTATTCCTCTTAACCCTTGTATCACCTTTCCACCACGTATTGGCGTATTATTTTGTATGTTTACAGGGCATCACCTTTGCTCAATGTGTCTCGAACCACCTTCTGTGGATAAAAGGTACTCTTTCAAGAAAGAGATTTGCTTTTGACATAGAGAGGGCAAACCTTACTGCAAAGCGGACAAATCTAAACTTCGAGATAGAATCCCTGCGTGATTCTTATGCTTCCCATGTGGGCGAAGTTGATGCCCTCAACTTCTAACTTCCACATCAACAAAATGAAGTGGCCAAACTCAATGCTGACATGTCTAAAACTAGGGTAGTTGCTATTGAGCAATTCAAGCATTCTCCAGAATTTAACAAAATATGTGACCAATCATACACCGAGGGGTTCAAATATTTTTGAAAATTGGCGCAGGGCGTATACCCAGGAATGGACTTCTCTTGCCTTCAACTGGACGACATTGAGGGGTAAGGCCCCTGATTTTCATACTTCCACACTTATGCTTTTGTAGTATTATCATTTTCTGGTGTCAGCAAGCCTATGAGCTTTGTGTTACTTTATTGTTTCTTTGCAATGTTGTAACTCGTATCGTGAGTAATAATAACTCGTTATATTTTTATACACTGCAGGATTAAAAAACTTTATTTTTAGGAAAGGATTTTTTTTCTTTTAGAGATGAATATCGTTATCAAAACCTTATGACGTAACCCACGATGGGGCTAAGTGAAAATTTTTGCGATCATTTGTTAATAGCCCTCTTAATGAGTTGTGCCCCAATGGGATTGGTTGGCAATGCTCTAAGAATTAATTTATCCCGCCTTTTTCATTAAAAGCCCTCTGAATGAGGTGTGCTCCAATGGGGTCGATTAACGATGTTCTCAAAATTAATTAATCCCACATTTTTCATTAAAGGCCATTTGAATGAGGTGTGCCCCAATGGGGTTGATTGACAATGTTCTCGAAATTAATTCATCCCGCCTTTTTCATTAAAGACTCTCTGAATGAGGTGTGCCCCAATGCAGTTGATTGTTAATTTGATATTTTTTATTATACCAACACACTTCAAAATGAAGAGAGATTTTATTGATGTTCAAATAAAAATAGAGGCTATCATGAAAAGCCTCTAAGCTATTGGTCTAAAGCACGACACTAAACTAAATTTCAGTTGAAACTAATCAAGTAAATGCAACTATGAAAAATCTTACTAATAGTATTTCCTCAGATGCTCAACATTCCAAGGATGGGTCAGCTGTTTCCCTTTCAGTGTGTTTTAACCGGTATGCCCCCTGTTATTGAGTTCAAATGACTTTGTAAGGGCCCTCCTAGTTAGGAGCCAATTTTTTGATGCCTGGAGGTTTGGTTGCCTGAGTTATTTCACAGAGGACTAAGTCTCTAGGTTGAAACCTCCTCTGCTTGGCTCGGGCGTTGTAATATTGGAACATGGCTTGCTGATATGCCGCCACCTGTACTCGAGCCTGTTATCTTCTTTCTTCAATGAAATTAGCACTAGCTATAACTACCTCATTTCTAAAAGCTAAAAAATAAGGTGTTTCCCCAGTGGGTATTTTAGCCATTGTCCTGTAAGCCTATAAGACACTCATTATAACTTTAGTCACAAACCCTTGGAGTCTTGCAAACGCGTCTTGATCATCTTGAGTATAATTCTATTAGTGACTTCAGCTTGCCTATTCGTTTGTGGGTGTCCTGGTGAGGAGTAATGGTTTTTTATGCCATATCTGGAATAGAAATTTTGGAAGAGAGTACTTTCAAACTGTTTTTCATTGTCTGTGACAATAATCCTCGGGACTCTGAACCTGCATATAATCAATTTTCAAACAAAGTCAATGACCTTCTTCTCTCCAATCTTAGCCAAGGGCTCCGCTTCCACCCACTTAGTAAATTAGTTAATTGCCATGATTGCAAACTTTGTTTGCCCCTTTCCCATAGGCAAGGGACTGATCAAGTCCATTCCTCATTGGGCAAAAGGTCATGGCACAATTATTGGAGTTAACTCTTTTGGGAATTGTTTTGGGATATTGGCAAAACGTTGTCACTTGTCACACTTTTTGACAAAATCTAGTGCATTATGCTGCTTAGTGAGCCAATAGTATCCTTGCATGACAACCTTATATGCCAAAGACCTGCCCACTGCGTGATTTTCGCAGTCCCTTTCGTGAATTTCCTTTATGACATATCAAGTTTCAATCGCAGAAATGCATCGTAAGTAAGGCAACAAAATTCCTCTTTTATAAAGGATTCCATCTATAAGGGTATACCTGGATGCCTTAATCTTTACTTTGCATGCTTCCACCTTGTCAGATGGAAATTCACCATCTCTAATATATTTGATAAGTGGATCAGCTCATTCCTTGCCTCGAGCCACCTGATTCACCTCGTTCTGTACTTCCTTTGTTATACTCGACTCTTCTATATGTTCCAAAGGTACTGTATCATCCACAGCTTCTAGTGTAGTTGCTCAGCGGGCAAGAGCGTCAGTGTTAGAGTTCTCATCTTTGGGAATGGGTGTGATAGAGAATATTTGGAAGTGAGATATTAGTTCATGAACCTTTTGTGAGTAGGACTTTATTTTTTCTCCTTGTGCTTCACACTCTGTGCGGACCTGCCAAGCAATTAATTAAAGTATGTGTAAGCTTTTAGTTGCTACACTCTGAGAACTTTTGCCATTTTAGTCTTGCAATCAAAACTTTATATTCAACTTCTTGTTTGGTATATTTAAAGCTCTCCTCCTCTAGAGAAATAATCATTATCCCCGCACCACTAGTTTATGCATTTGAAGACCCATCTATAAATAGTTTCCATGTGTAATCTGGGTCCATCTAGTCCTCCACATCTTGTTGAACTGATTTCTCCCCCTCTTCTACCAGTTCCCATTCTCTTTCTAGTGGATAAGTCAACTTTGCTACAAAGTCTGCAAGTACTTGGCCTTTTACTGTTGTTCTTAGTTTGTAACAAATGTCAAATTCCTTCAATTCCATAGACCACTTGAATTCACAAGTCATCCCAAAGTTTTGGGTTTGAAATGAACTTGTCAGAGTGGCTGATTAGTCAACACCACAATAGTATGTGCTTGGAAATATGACCTAAGTTTTGTGGTTGACACGACTAGTGCCAAAGCTAATTTCTCCATCATAGGATATCTTTCCTCAGCCCCCCAAAACACCTTGTTGATGTAGTGCACGACCTTTTGAACTCCTTTATCATCCTGTATTAACGCAGAACTGACCCCGACGGGTGAAACAACTAGATATAGGTACATGTCTTCACCTGGATTTGTGCGAGACAAGAGTGGGAGTGAATTGAGATACTGTTTTATGTTAATTAGGGCCCGCTCACACTCTAGAGTCCACTTGAATGCTTTTTTTGAAGTCCTAGAAGAATAGGATGTTAGGATTGTATGCCCTTTATAACACCAATTGGGATGTAATGACATTTATTTATCAAATAAGAATCTGTTGCTTATCAAAAACACTGTTTATATATTATGAATGCTATGTATTGATTCGATCCAAGACCCGAATCGTAGTGTCCATTGACTACACAATGACTCGGTGCATACATGGTATGGTTACTAAAGTCGAGAGCACAAGTCATTTATATTGCGTTATCATAAAGTATTTTATTTGTTTAGCAATAGTGGGTGGATTCCCTATTGATATAGAACAGAACAGGATCGCCGATAAGTCATTATCAAAGTAATTGTAAGACAGTCATTGTAATTACTACTTGTCAGTGTTATGACGAATGTTATCCTTAAGTATGAGGGAGTGATGAACCTTAGACATGGTTGGTTAGCACTTTGATATATGCGGTAGGCCTTAGGATCTAAAATCCAAATATATTGGGTGTTGGTTGATCATGTACTTTGGAACATACTCCCAAGATTTACATTTATGTTAGCTAATTTATTATGGCTTGATTAGTTTAATCAATTGTAAATCTAAGCGCTTGGTTCGACTTTAATAAAATGGGTATATATGTACCTTAGCAAAGTGTATAAGCTTTATTAATGGTTTATTGATTAAACAGGATGTAATTAAGTGGCTTAATAAAGATTTAATTGTTGATTTGGATTGATTGACACTTATATGTTTATATCCAATTATGCGTAGAAGGGTAATTTTATGACGTATATTTTTGTAATTGGTTATCTTTGGTGTCAAAACAAAACATAATCGAGTCAGATTATTTGAGTTATATTTCTATCATTGATCATGTAATTAAAGTCTCAGAGTGAGCATGAAGTTCTATACCAACTATGCAATGGTTCATCAAATTATGAAGCTTGAATCTTCGAGAAAAATCGTCAATGGTCTGAACAAGAATTCGATCGATTAAAGTTTTGAGATGGTTCTGAATGAATGAGGACATCGTTGATCACAAATAAGAGTCATGTAGTCCAGGTAAAGTGGTGAGAACACTTATATTTTAAATCAGAAAGTTTCGACCTTGAAAATAGGGACTTCTAAGCAAAATTGTGAAAATATTAAGGTTGGACCGGTCCAGCCTTGGACCAGTCCAAGAGGTTGCAACATCTCAAATTAAGATTGCTACAGGGCATGGACCGGTCCAAATGAAGCCCGGATTGGTCCAAGTTTTCTGGTCTGCGAATTTTGACCAGTTTTGTCTTATTTTGACTCGGAATGGACCTAGAACTTTCTAAAATTATGGGGGACTTATTTCTTATTAGATTTTAACTTGTTTTCTAAGAAAAATTATGGTTTTTAATCTCTATAAAAATTTCATATGGTTTCTCTCGCAATTACACTTTCAATATACAAGAGATACATATTCTAGAGAGAGAAAATATTGAGATATTTTTCTAGCAAATGATTTTTTTCTCAAATTCTTTGTTTATATTTTTGAGAGCACACACATATTCACAGATTTTTTTAGGGTGTTCTCTATTTGCTTGATGAATTGTTCGAAGACTGTATTGAAGATTTCTTCGTGATCAAGTTACTGGATTGGTTTTTTTGACAATTATTTTGTTGGTGAGGAAGGAGAAGAAGATCGAGTTACGAAGGGGACATAATACTTGCTTAGTGTTCGTGTTCTTCCAATTACCCTTCTGAGAGGATTGTGACATTAGTTGGGAATCTGCAACACTTGGATAAGGTAGTCGTAATTGTAAGCCAGATGTGTTTCGCATCATAGTTCTTGTCACAATAGAGTGGGTGTGAGTCTGGAACATAATCTGTTTTACTTCTTCGATGATAATCAATTTGCTTCTCTGGGGCTACAAAGCCTCACCCGTGATTTTTTCTCGATCTGGATTTTTCACGTACATCTGGTGCATTCTTTACTTTATTGCACTTTATTTATTTACTTAGTTTGTGGGATTGCTTTAATTATTAATTGGACTTAAAATTGAAAAATATGAATAATAAAGCAAAAAGCGAGTAAACCTAATCACCCATTTTAGATTTTAAATCTAACTTTCACAGCTGATTTCGCACCACGCAACTAACAATTAGTATCAGAGCTGTGTTTTCTAATTTGTAAGTAGTTCCTTGCGAAGTATTTTTAAAATCAAAATTTATTTTTGTTTTCAAAAATCATAATGGAATTTAGTATTAAAGAGGGTGGATCAATTCAACGAACTCCTTTGTTTAATGGTTCAAATTATACTTTTTAAAAGTCTCGCATTAAAGCCTTTCTTAAAACAATTAGAATGGATGAAGATGAAATATTTTTTGATTTTTATTCTAAGCTTAATGATATTGTTCAAATTAGTGTTAATCTTGGTGAGAAAATTCATCTTCTTAGGTTATTAGAAAAATAATGAGGTTAATTACCTGATAGGTTCCAACCCAAGTTGGAAGCCTTAGATGAGAGCAGAGATGTTGATACAATGGAGGTGGTAGAATAAGTTGGATCAATTCAAACTTTTGAGATAAAATATCCAAAACTTCAGAAAACAAAAAATGTAGCTTTAAAAACCTCAAAGACTTCCAAGTCTTCAAGTTTGTTAAATATTTCAAAATCTAAAGTTGAAAAAGTTGAATGTTTTGAATATGATTCAGATAATGATGTTGCACTCCTTGCTAGAAAATTTAGAAAGATCCTTAAGTACGAAAGGGATAGAAATCTTACGAAAGAAAATTCTTCTAAATTTCGTAGTCAGGGCTTATCATCTAAAAGTAAGTAAAGTAAGGAAAAAGAAGTTGAGAACTCTAATAATTCTGAAATTACTTGTTGGACATGTGGTGGTAAATGTCACACATCTACTCAATGTCCAAATCCTAAGAAGAATAATTTTAATGCAAAGAAAATTTTAAAAGATAAAAAGAAAGTCATGAAAGCTATTATTTCTAAATCTAAGTCTTCTAGTTCTGATAGTGATTCTTCTGTTGAGAATGATGCTTTTGCTTTTGTTGCTCATATTAATCATGATACTACTAACAATTCTTCTTCTGATATAGGTGAAATAGATGTGTACACTACTCTCAATCAAATAGGGTATGATGATTCAAAAGTTGAGTAGTCAGATGTAGAACCATGTGAGAGTAAGCTGCCAGAACTCTTCGAGAATTTGCTAGAAGCTTATAATAAGAAATCTGAGAAGCTAAAACATGTAGAAACTGAAAAAGAAACTTTGAAGAAAGAGAATAAAGAGCAATTGAAGCTGATTGAAGAAAATAAAGGTAACATTAAAAATCTTCAAAGTAAAGTCAAGTTTTGAATTAAACAAATTACAAGAGAAATTAATTGCTTTTACCTCTGGGCAGATTAAGTTTGATAGCATGATTAGTGCTGGTAAGCTTGTAGGAGATATGACTGGACTAGGCTTTGTTAGGTCATCATCTAAGGATAAAATCATGTTTGTTAAACCCAAGAACTTGAATTTGTCTACACCCAAACCTAAGCTTCAAGTTGAGTCTATGCATGCTAATATTATGTCCAATATACTTAATTGTACTTTTTATGGTAAGAATGGACATAGTCAACACTATTGCTATAAGAAGAGAAAAAATTCTAATTCTGATTTTTATGTGCATAATTATTTTGCTAAGAATATGGTTCATACTAGAAAGTCATATTACTGGAACAAACCAAAAAATTCTCAAGCGAAAAAGAATTCAAATAAGAAAAAGAATGTTTCTAGTTCTCCAAAATATTTTTATGACAGATTGCATGTTAAAATAATTTGGATGAGAAAGAAAGATTTGAAGAAGTTTGTGCCTGTTGATACTATGAGATTTATTCTTAATAGGTCTTTGGGTGCAAAACCACTAACTAGGTCATTAGGACTTTTATGGTCATAAACTGAGCTTATGTTCATTATTTGTTTTTCATTGGACCATATCTTTTAGATTATGTTAGATTTTGTTTATTTTTGATGATAATCATATGAATGTGGAAGTCATATTTTTCTATGAAATAATGTGAATTCTCTATATTTCTGTTTAAGTTCACTTTGATTTATGAATGCATGATTGAGACACTTAGTTTATCAATGGATGAAGTACTTGAGTTTATGATCTAGAAATTGATGACTAATGTGTTGTATTTATTTCTTTTTAGAGGAGAATATTTTGAGTCCATACAATTTGTGCACTAGTCCAACTCTGAGATAATTGATTGAAAACTAATGTGAAGTTGACTAAAGTATACTGTGTGAGTAGCATTGAAGGCTTAAATAATCAATGAAAAAAATAAAAAGAAAGATTCTATCTTTATTCATAATGAAAAAAATGATGAAAAATTCGCTAAAAATCTAAGACAAAAGTAAAAGGTTATCTTGGAGATGTGTTCGAAGCTACCACTACTACATAAGTCTTCAATGAGATATCTTTTAAAGAAGTTTTAAGGAAATAGCTGGCTGTCTGTAAGCGTGAAAGTCATTGTCTTAAAAAAAAAGAAAATCAAAGAAAAATAATTTGATAATGTTTGGTTTGATTTGCTTAACATCTAATATGTTTTAGAAGATGAATCAAATGAATCAAATGAATTTGATTAATTTTTTATGAAGTTGGATTGCACACATACACATGAATTTATTAGATGAATTTTTAAATTTTTATAAATATTGTGTGTTAAAAATTGTGCCATGGTTATGAATTTAATGATGAATTTTGTTGGCAAATTTATGGGTTTTAAAATTGTGCATTCTATGATTGTTATTTTTTTTATTTTCACATAAATAAAATCCCAAAAATATTTTTCTAATGTTCTAGTTTTTTAGAAATTTTGTGTATTGTTTAGGCATTTTTCCCAAAAAATTACAAAAAGGGTCAAATTTGGTCAACTGGCCAAGCAAGCCAGTTGGACCGGTCCAAGGTGAAGGCTAGACCGGTCCATCTTGGCTCAGCTAGCAGGGTTAAAAGGTGCAGGTGTGATTTTGTTTCATTTTGGGTTTACATTCTCCTTGTGTACCTTTTGCTCTCTATTTTCGTCACTTTGCATCAACTATCACTACATCTTGTGTTTGATATATTGAATCATTGTGATTGATATTTGTGGTTGATTTTGAGTTGAATTGGTGGAAGAGATTGATCCTTGGAGGATTTGTGTTGATTTTGGGAGATTGAACTAACAAGATTTTTTTGAAGCTTGTGTTTTCAAGCTTGCTTGCACACCAAGTGTTTGTGAAAATTTTTCAATGGGCCCTACATTCTTATTTTGCATTCTTCTCATTGTAGCAATGGTCTGTGGATCTAGGCAATAAAGAGTTAATGTGTCTCTAACACCGGAAGGCAACATAATTTTCTCGAAAGATTATTTTGATGATGAAGGAATCTTTGAGCATTATAAGAATGTAGTTGGTTGTAGACCAATGAGGTGTGAACAGAGTTTTGATTTGGAGAGCATATGGGAAGGATATCATATAGAGTTTGTGCATTACTTCAGAGGGAATGATTGGGGTTCACTAGTTAAACTAGGCAATGATTGCATTCCTGACATGGTTTGTTATTTTTATAGTAATGTGCTTTCATATAGTGACAATGAGTAATGGATGGCGATGAAATGTTTTGGGACAGAAATCAAGGTGACAACCCAATTAATTGCTGAGTTTATTGGAGTTCCAGAGGCACATAATGGTTTAATACTTTCTTATCTAGGTACTAAAGAAAATCGACCGAGTATAAAAGAAATCATTAGAATGTTGTGTGAACCAAATGCTCTATTGCTTGCAAATAAAGTTTCAAATGCCTACCTCACTAACAATGTCTCTGCATTGAATTTGATTGTATCTTATACTCTTGATCCTTATGATCGTAAGGGTGATTTGCCACAGCATCGAGGTGAGATCCTATATCACATTGTGAATGGTGATAAAATTAATGTGTCGACAACTATTTTGAGGACTATTATTCAAAAGTCGAATCATTCAAGAGCTACCAATGATTTGCCTTTTCCTCTAATTATAATGAAAATTATCAAGGTAAATAATGTCTATATTCTTTCAAATGCACTAGTGATGAAGTGAAAAGGGAAGTTTACGGTTTCGAATGTTAAGTCTTCAATCACTAACAAGATGAAGGAAAGAGCTCAAAAAGAGGCGGGAAAACATCATGTTGAGGAATAGATTGAGGATGAGAGTGATGATAATGCTCCCATTGTCGGACTCTATGTTCCAGATTCTAATTATGATTTGACTACTAGACAGTACAATCAATCCATGAAAGGGGTTGAAAAAGTACTTGAAAAGAAAGTTTTCAAAACTTGAAGCATTGATTATGAGAGCCTTTCCTAGAACTTCTGGAGCTCATGGTGATGATGATTATGAGGATTAGGTCTTGGTGGTTGAGACTTAGTTTATGTTTTGCTAGAATTGAGTAGTTAGTTTTATTTTGTCTAAATTTGGTACTTGAACTTGCTATGTTCTATGTTTTGTTTACATATTATGCTTTATGCTTTATATATTTGATTGTTATGTCTATGTATAACTCTTTGTACTTTTGCAACTAATGTTATATATTTGATTAGAGATTATATCTCACTTAATCATGTGTTGATGTGTTCTCTTTTGTTTTGGTTATTTTTACTTTTTTAATTTGTTCTAAAAAGGGGGAGACTTATATATGTGCTTTGACAAAGGGGGAGATATATGTTTTCTTTGAGACATGAGAAAGACATGGGAAACATATATAAAGGGGGAGACATATATTTATTTTGTGATATAGTGTACGATTAAGGGAGAGTTTGGAGATGATTTTATATCATTATATTTTTCTTGATTAAGCTTTCACAAGTAGTGTTGTTTGCATGATGTGCATATTTTACATGTTTGGCAGACACTACACATGAAGGTTGAAAGTTTGTTTATGATATTATGAGTTCTCTAAGATATATTTCTTTGTATTGGGGACATATTGTAATATAATTTTTTCAGTGGTTAGGTTATGCTTGTCTAGGTTGATTTTGTCACGAAATTACCAAAAAGGGAGATTGTGACGTATATTTTTGTAATTAACAATCTTTGGAGTCAAAAATAAACATGATCAAGTTGTATTATTTGAGTTATATTTCTATCATTGATCATGTAATTGAAGTCTCAAAGTGAGCATGAAGTTCTACACCAACCATGCAATGGTTTGTCAAAGTATAAAGATTGAATCTTCGAAAAAAGCCGTCAATGGTCTGAATAAGAATTCGATCGATTAAAGTTTCAAGATGGTTTCCAATGTAGGAGGACATCGTTGATCACAAATAAGAGTCACATAGTTTAGGAAAAGTGGTGAGAACACATATATTTTAAACTGGGAGGTTCTGATCTTGCAAAGAGGGACTTTTAAGCAAAATTGTGAAAATATCAAGGTTGGACCAGTCCAAGTGAAGGTTGGACCCGTCCAAGAGGTTGCAACATCTCAAATTGAGATTGCTACAGGGCATGGACTAGTCCAAGTGAAGCCTGGACCGGCCAACATTTCTGGTCTGCAGATTTTGACCAGTTTTGTCCTGTTTTGACCCGGAATGGACCTAGAACTTTCTAAAATCACAAGGACTTGTTTCTTATTAGATTTTAACTTTTTTTTTTAAAAGAAAAATTAGGAATTTTTAATCTCTATAAAAATCTCATATAGTTTTTCTCTCAATTACGCTTTCAATATACAAGAGATATATATTCTAGGGAGAGAAAGTATTGAGATATTTTTCTACCAAATGATTTTTTTCTCAATTTATTTTTTTATATTTTTGAGAGTAGACACATATTCACAAAGTGATTTAGGGTGTTCTTTATTTGCTTGATCAATTGTTCAAAGACTGCATTGATTTCTTCATGATCAAGTTACTGGATTGGTTTTTACGACAACTGTTTTGTTGGTAACGAAGGAGAAGAAGATCGAGCTATGAAGGGGATAGAATACTTGATGAGTGTTTGTGTTCTTCCAGTTACCCTTCTAAGAGGATTTTGATATTAGCCAGAAATCTACAACAGTTGGACGAAGTAGTCACAATTGTAAGCCGGAGATGTTCCGCATCAGAGTTCTTGTCAGAGTGGAGTGTGTGTGAGTTTGGGACAGAGTCTGTTGTACTTTGCTTCGATGATAGTGGATTTGCTTCTTCGGGGCTAGAAAGTCTCACCCGTGATTTTTTTTCGATTTGAATTTTTCACGTATATCTGGTGCATTCTTTATTCTACTGCACTTTATTTATTTACTTGCTTTGTAGGATTGCTTTAATTATTAATTGGACTTAAAATTGGATAATATGAATAATTAAACAAAAAGCGAGTTAACCTAGTCACCCCCCTTTAGGTTTTAAATCTAATTTTCACAACCACTTTCACACCGCGCTACTCACAAATTTCGTATAATTAACATGGGTGTTGTGTGTTGAGGCAACACAAGGTTTAAAGACAACACATGGTTCAACCATTCTCGAGTTGGAGTGCAACCACACTTATATAGTGGAATTCAGTTGTGATTAATGGATTATTAAAATTTAGGGCTATTGGATGACCGAGCCAATTTATAATCCATTAGAGCCAATAAAAGTTTGAGCCCTTAAAAAAGATCCTCACTTCTAACTTGCTAGGTCGATTTAAAATCAACTGAGTTGTTAAATGTGAATTAATATAATGTGTTGGGGGTATTTGTAATTTAATTACATGTTAAGAGCACTAGTGGAATTATATATATATAAATATATATTAGATATTTTAATATCCTGGAATATATATTAATATATATAATTTAAATATATATACATAATATCTTATTTTTTTAAGAGAATATAAGATACGGAGTGTGTATATACTTTCCTTTTATATGAAGATATGATTTATCATGTTTTGCATATATGGTAAGGAAAAATTTAACTTGGGAGAGACTCTCCTATAAATATGTCATATTCTCTCCCATATCAATAGACACACAAGTGAGTAGAAATCTGCTCACAAACTTAGGGTTGTCCCACAAGAACTAGAGTTTTAGAGAATCAACCTCAAGAGTTATAACGGTGATTCTTATGGAAAGTACACCAAGAAGATCGATTGCTTCACCAATAATTGAAGACTAGGGGGTTGGAAAATTATCCCCATCAGGTATATGATCTTTGAATCCTATATTCTCCATGCAATCATATTTATATTCATGAGAAAAAAATTTTGTTGTTTACATAATCTTTCATACATCAAGGGGTTTGGTTTTATTTCAATGAACCGCGATTCCACAATTATTATTTTTATAACCCAAAGTGCTTTCCCACAAAAACCGCATCAAGTGGTATTAGATCCACCTTGATGTTTATGAAAAATTATGTGTTTAAGTTTTTTCTAAATATTCTTGGGTTCTAAAAATCATGTTATGCATATGTTTGCATTGCTTATTGATTGTCATGAATGATTGATTGTATGGATGAGGCTAGGGTTTTTCTTTTCTTTATGGTGTAAGACTTTGGGCCAATTTTATTTAATGTATTTTATATTTTTGATGCAAAAATTGAAAAGCCTCGTAATCGAAGAACCCTAGATTGTGAAGAATGGGAAGTACACATCAATGGAGGATAGGTGAAGAAGAACAACAACAACAAAGTGGCTGTGCGTGCACGTAGGCTAGGGTTGCACTATTGCGGTGCG
Organism: Cornus controversa; assembly: GCA_026545225.1. Taxonomy (NCBI): domain Eukaryota; kingdom Viridiplantae; phylum Streptophyta; class Magnoliopsida; order Cornales; family Cornaceae; genus Cornus; species Cornus controversa. The sequence continues at coordinate 62,271,670 of CM048846.1, read as the reverse complement.
TGTGTGGCTTTGCCCTAAGGCAGAAACCATACACACGCGCAGGGCGAGCTGCGCCATAGTGGCGGGCACAAAGCTACCCTAGGTCAGCAGCTGCACATGTGCAGGCTAGGGTATATATTTAAACAAATTTCTCTTGCTTTATCATGATTAAAACCATAATTAATTACCATTAAAAATAAAAATAAAATTTAAGGCTTTACACTACTGGATTCTTTTTATAGTATATATGGATTTGGAGATTTTCTCATAGTGGGCGATTGTACTCATCCTAATATTTTTCATGTTTAAGAGAAGTCAAAAGGAACAAAGGTTTTTCCCCACTCACTTAAGGATCTTTATGGATAAAATAACTTTTAAGAAAATGATGTTTGATTTCAAATATATGTTTTTTTTAGACAAACTTATTCTACTTGTTATGTTTCTTTAAATTGAAGAATGTTGATTAGATTATTGAAATTGTTCGTTTAATGTTATAATGTGTTTATTTTTATTATTTAAGACTTTATTTTATTAAATCATATTCCAAAAATTGGGGCATGAGATGAAAGGCAGTGGTGGTAGAAGACAATAGTGGTGTAGGTGGAGGGCAATGAAGGTGGCGATGATGGTGGAGGGTGATAGTGGTGTAGGTGATGGAAGGCAGTGACTATGGTGGAAAGTGTTAGTGGTGGTGGAAGGCATTGGAAGTGGCAATGGTGGAAGGCGGTAATGGTTATGGTGCAAGGTGGTGGCGGCGATGATAGTAGTGGTGGTTTTTGGACTTGGAACGTGAGGTTTTTTTGGAATGTGATTTTTTTATAATTTTACTTAAGAATAGAATGACCATTCCATAAGTTGAGATATGGAATAAATTTTCATTCATTTTCATTCCATAGAATGAACCTGAAATGATTATTCCCACTTTAATTTTCCTACCAAACAAAACAATGGTCGGAATAGACATTCAATTTCATTTCATTTATGTGTACCAAACCTAGCATTTAAGAAATGACAAACTATCCCCATTGAATGACTAATTTGAGCTACATATTGTCTTTTTCATAACCTTCTATTTATCTCTAAAACTTCTCTTTGAAGATTTTAATCTCTCTGCGCTCCAGTCTCCATTCTGTCAAGGAATGGATCTATTTCACAGATTAATATTACATAAAAGAGAAAGTTCATCAAATTCCTTCACCTAAACTCACAAAACCCATTTCACCAATTTTTCAAACTCTCATTTGCAAACGGTGTTCAATAGGATGCAAGCATAGAAACCTCTAGTTGTTTTGGCCAAACATAGAGAAAATTTGTAAGCCACACTGTTTGGCATTAAAAATCTTCTAGTGGAAGTACAGGCTTGCCAAGAACTTGTTTAGTTTCAATTGAAGATTCAAACTATATTCAAGTTAAAAAGTGAGGATCAAGTGATTGTGTGAAGGTTTGGAATGACCACCATCAAGGTTCTTTCTTGCCTTTGGAGCAAAGGATTTCATGATTGCAAATGGAAGGAAGATTGTGCTACTGAAAGTGAGTAAATGCATCGAAGTGCAAGACTTGAAATTAACTTGCATTGATGAAAGGAATTAAAGTACACTACGAAAATGTAAATTGCTGAAATAAGATAACTTTGTAAACGGGATTTAACAAAACATAACATATAATCAAAAGAGCAAGACCTTAGATTAAAATATATTGAAAGACATTGCTAGAATGTAAAGGATAAACAATGTGCATGACTTTGAATTGAAGTGTTATTGTGTTCGTTGAGCAGAGTTTGCAGGTGAAGACTAAGTGTCCTATTTATAAAGCATTTTGATGGTTGTTACTGCCAGTAGTTTTCATTAGCAGTTATCACTTTTCGCATAGACCAATCAATTTTTGCCACCTTTCCCATACTCTCTTTGACCTTCTAATCATGTTTACATATTTAACACCACGTTCTCTTTGTTGTAGTAGCTTCAAATCAGCAGTTGTAGGTGATAGTTCCATTGGCGAGTGCGACTTTCCACATGGCAATGACTAGACTTCGCCACCTGTCCCACGTTCTTCTTGAGCTTTTGATAGTGCCTATATGATTGAGACCATGTTCTCCCACTTTATAGAGTAGTTATGGTTGTAACTTTTGTTGAAACCTTCAATGCGTCCTTCCAATTGAATAATGCCACGTGTTCCACGTTTACTTTGTTATCCTCAGCTTATTCCCCACATTTGAGCCATGTTCTGCACTTCTTGCTACTTTTTAGCGTGATGACAGATGCATCTTCTATTGGAAATTCTTATGTGTCCTTCCAATGGAATGTCATCACGTGTCCCACATTTTTAAGCTACTTTGTTGAGTTGAATTAACTCTTCCTTAATTGTAAGGAGCATTTCGTAGCACATATACCTTTAACTATAATTTGAATCAGTCAACTTGCCATGTGTCACTCTTTCATTGGTCCTCCACATACTGAAAATTTTAGAGGATGGCAACTTCCACGGGAAGTTGGCAGCTATAATCTTCTGTTGGAAAGTGGCTGAGAATTTGAGGATAAACTGTTCAAGACTTTTGTTTCTCAAACAATCCAACGTTATTAACTGCCCTGCCCAAGTTGACCATGCAATCGTGATAAAAATTCCTATAGCTTTGAATCTAATTGAGTTAAATGGAAGAAAGCAAAAAAAAATTCACTAAGGTTAAAGAGAAATTTAAACCAAGATTTATTGTATATTAAGGAATAACACATGCTCGATCTAGGTTTTATCAAGTGCTTGTTATGGGTCTCTGATTCTATCTTTAATATCGATTATATATTTATTTATATATTTGAAAGTTTATAATTGGAGTTACTTTTATAATTTCAGCAAATTACAATAATCTCATATTTTCAGATTTATGTGATTATAATAATATTAGGATAATGTGGTAAATTTGCATCAAATGATTGGAGATGTTAGGGTTTGTAACTGTGACTGAGTTATTTTAATGAGAGTTCAAATGTATGTTTGAAAAGAGAGAGAGTAATTATTACGTAACAGTTTAATATCACCAGACTTGTGCCATCTTGTGAATGTGTGTGTGGAGAGAGAGTAGAGTAAGACTTTAATAGCATGAGATATATCTCACCTCCAACTTCTGAATTAATCGACATGGTTTTCAAGTCGTAATTGGAGATTACTAAACAAGTATAAATTTTAGAACAATTTAGTTTAGTTTCCTCCAATATCTCACATTCAACTTATGAACTAGGAATTAATTGATGTATTGATGGTCTTCAAGTTGTCTATGAGAATTGGAGGATGCTAAACAAATCCCTACTAAATTTTGGGACAATTTGTTTACTTTCCTCCAATATATCATATTCGACTTTTGAACTCGAATTGATTGAGTAATTGATGGTGTTCAAGTCATAGGTAAGAATTGGAGAATGATAAATAAGTTGATATTAAATTTTGGTACAATTTATTTAGTTTCCTCAAATATCGATTACTACTGAACTGACAAAAGATTTCATGCAATGTGAGAATGGGAGGATACTAAACAAATCAGAGTTAATCTTGAACAATTTGTTTAGTTTCCTCCAATATCTCATGTTCTACTCCTGAACAAGATACAATTTCTTAAAGCCGAATATGATAAGTGGATACTAAACAAATCACTGTTAAATCTTGTTTTGTTCTTATAGTTTCCTCCCTAATTAATCACACCACTAACTTTGAAGGTATAGTGCATGTTCAAGTTATAACTATAATGGCTACAATGCATATTCTTGCCAATGAGATCATTAGTGAGGCAAGAAATCGATTGATGACCGAAGACTCCCCAAACATTCAAAATGGTTCTAAAGAAAAACATAGTACAGTGACAATGACATGAAATCCCATCATTCCTCAACCCAAGAAAATGAAAACCAAGAGTTACTTCGAGCATAAATTTTTTAAGTTTTGTGACAAAGCCTTGTGTGATTTCTTATAGAAAACCATCTCTTTAGCCATGCCCCACTAGTTCTCCAACAAGTAGCAAACTAGAACTCTTGGTTTTAATAAGATTTTATTCATTTATCTTCTTATATTAAATAGTAAATAAAAACCCATAATTCCGAACGTGTGCATTTCATATACTTCAAAACTAACCTTCTTTGCCTGTAAATAAGTATTTCCACTTATCTTTATTCCAATATAAGCCATGGAATAATAAGTTTATTTCCTTGTCACTCATCAAGACTTATTTTTAATTCTAAATTATAATTTGGATCATTTAATGTTTCAATAAAAAAATTAGATAATTTATATATTCAACTAATACATCAAGTATTAATGATAAACACTTCATTAAATTATACCAACCAAATTTAATAAGCCAAATCCATATAAAAATAATTGAAATAACTTGTTTCTTCATTATAACAAGTGTGAGTTCCATATTTAAAGATTTATCTATACCTTATATAATATGTATGCAAGCCAATCATGCATGCCCCTATATAGCTCATAATTGAGCGTTAATAATTGGCAATGTCAAAGTTCAAAATGACATTATAAAAGTTTTCTTAGTTCAAAGGTCCATTTTACAAATATCTCTTTATTTTCTTTGAAAGTGATCATAATAGAAAACTTTGTTCTAAATCTAGTTAAATATATATACCTCCTTATATGTATCCATATAATCCACCTAGGAATACACTACTCTAGTGGTTAAACACACATTTACTTGAATGTATCAACATGACAGATAGTAGCTTTCAAGTGAAGTGCCCATCTCTTGCTCATTACTAGAACAAAACAACGTTCTAGAGAAATCAAAAAAACGTTATTTTCTTTGCGATTATTTAATCATTAATAAATTTTTATTTATTTATATTCCTTAACTTCCAAGCATGATTAATACAACACCGAAAATTAAGATATACATATACGAAGACAATGTAGTAATAAAATTCATTATTAAATAAATTAATAGAACAAATAACTTTTGAGGGCATATATCTAACACACAATACAATTAGTCTATTTGACAATGAAGAAAACGGAATGAAGGTGTCACGATTTGTCCACGCTCTATAGATATTGTCCATTTTGTACACTCTTTTTTCGGTATTCACATTTCTTTTCCCTTAAAACACGTTTATACAGTTAGGAGATGTCAACACATAAAAGTTTCAACAACTTCTCCATCTCAAATGATGTAGGACGTCACAATCACCCCCTCTTAGGACTCAGTGTCATCATTGACTTGACCTGCTTTCCCATCTTCAACTCCGTGATGTCTCCAAAGCACCTTGACCAACGGAATAGCCTTGCCCCGAAGCACTTGTTTCCTAGAGTCCAAAATTTGAATTGACCCTTCCTTATAAGACACATCCTCCCCCATCTCAAGATCTATCTAATTTAACACATGTGAAGGATTTGATTTATACTTTCTCAACATCAAAACATGAAAAGTATTATGTACACTTGACATTTGCGGTGACAATGCTAAGCGATATACAACCTCACCCAAACGATCCAAAATCTTGAATGGACGGATAAATCATAGCGATAACTTGCCACTACATCCAAACCTTATCAATCCTCTTTATGTTGAGACTTTAAGGAAAACGTGGTCTCCCACCTTAAATGCCAAATGACGTCGCTTCCTATCGACATAACTCTTTTGACGGCTTTGATCCGTTAACAATCCCTGCCGTATCAATTTAACATTTTTTGTAGTTTCTCGAACTATATTCGGTCCCAAGGCTACTATTTCACCAACCTCTGTCCAACAAACAAGTGACCTACAAGGCTTACTATAAAATGCCTCGAATGACGCCATCTTAATACTAGCTTGGTAGTTATTATTATAGTCAAACTCCCAACTACCACAAAAATCCAAAACACAAGCTCAAAGCATATCCTCCAAAATTTGTATGGTACGCTCAGACTGTTCATCCATTTGAGGATGAAATATTATACTAAAATGAAGACTCGTGCCAAAAGTTGTCTTGAAACTTTGCCCAAAATGTGATGTGAACCGTGGATCTCTATACGAAACAATAGAAATCAATACGCCGTGCAACTTTAGAATCTACTCAATGTACAAACAACTGAGAGTATCGATATCATCAGTCAACGGGATAGGGAGAAAGTGAGCCACCTTGGTCAATCTATCAATGATGACCCGAACATCATCGTGGCTCTTCCTCAACCTCCGAAGTCCTATCCTAAAATCTATAGTGTCATGTTCCCACTTTCACATAGCCACCGGTAATGGTTGTAACAAACCCGCCGGTGTCTGATGTTCAGCCTTCACTTGTTGACAAGTGAGGCACTTTGCCACAAATGTCCAACATCCTTCCACCAATACTGTCGACGTAAATTGTGATACATCTTTGTACCTCTGGGATGCACTGTTAGTTTAGAGCAATGAAATACCCTAAGGATATTATCCCTACAAGACAATGATACAACCATCTTCCCTTTGAATCTCAAACCACCATCGAAATGAAATGTCTAAATTTCCACCACTTCGCTACTCAGCCCCTAACCCAGTTGGCTAGCATACAAAATGGGGAAGGAAAGGTATAACTTACTGAGAGATCGAGCCTTGGACACCAGGTTCCTTTTGTAATAATTTTTTTAGACATCAGATGGACATGGAACACAGGAGTATTCAATAAGGCTCGCTCTTATTATTAATTGAATCAATCATGCTGGTTATCCGACGTAACATCATTGATAGATTGAATCATGGCACGATTCTTTCGGTGCACAAGCCCAGTAGTTTATAAGCTGCGGAGGACTCGAATTCGTAGGATATGCTACTACTACAAGCACAGGAAGTGGCGAGTTGACACAGTCCCTTAGTTCAGCGCTTCACTTCATGCCATAAGTGGACAAGTCAGATAGTAAGATAGGTGAATAAAGGATGGCCCCTGTTTTGAGCCAGGTTCAAACCGGCTTCACAAAGAAAAGGGGACGGAAGAAGAGCAGATGTGTCAATTCATAAGAAAGGCTCTTTCTGTCTCACCACGTACGTGAATGACGTCTAAAGCGGCTGTGCAAATGATCATTTTTGACATTCTAAGTCATTTTTACCAACAAAATTCATTCATACAACCCCCAAATCATACAAGAAAGGAGTCTACATCATTCACAAGTTCTAAATCATGTTCATAATCAAATCGTGCTCCAATATGAGTCATTCTCCCACATAAACACATTTCATCCATAGTGAAAAAAAAATATCCAACAACTATTTTAGTCCATCAAATAAAACTAGATGCTCTTAACAAGTATTACATAAACAAGTCCATTGTCTTTTCATAGAAATTAACATATCTCATCCATAAAATGTGTCCATACGCATAACTATAACATAGAGAGAGGTTATAGTCTTGAAATCCATACATTCATCATAATGTACATATGGTCCAAAATACACTTCAAGTCCAAATTATACATTTCATTTAGGAGGTTTCCGAGTTCATCATGCATAAGGTTCAAAATGCTACAAATCCTATCATGACTATAACTACATAGATCAACATGCCACAAGCCGGCACGGATAGCCAAAATCATAGTTTATGAACGAAGCATGAAAATGCCCCCCAAATATCCAAAAGTGCTCCTATGAGCTCTATTTAAATCATCAAGTCCTTTCCACCCACAGTGCCATACCTGTAAAATGTTTGGGAGAGAAAGGGGTGAGAACCACGGTGTCTCAGTAGAGATACCCCAACCCACCTAAGTGTCGACTCGACACGACCTACATGAATGCATGTCATTACATTACATGTATCATCCAACATACATCAATGTTCGCCCACAACAATGCATATATAAGAATGCATTAACACATATCATACCTTATAATGCATAAGCTAATTATGAAAACACTTAGCATACATATCGCCTCCACAAAGTCACAAGTATGATTACCTATACATGTAACACCTAGCATATAAATCATATATGCTCATAAAATTCACTTAAGCATATTTTTGTCATGCTTCACGAATGCATACATTTTTTTATATAAATAAGGCATGCATTTTAACTCATACAACATCACATAACACAAATATGCTCATTTAACACATTTTCACAAAAGTGTACCAAACCCTAGCATATAAGTGTATATGCTCATTTTCTCTCTCTCATTCACTCCTCACTTCATGTATACAACATATACATACTAATTGCATTTAACAAACTAAAGAGAGATAGAAGCTCACCACATCCCACCCCTCTTACCATTCTAAATCATGCAATACACAACCCTATCTCTCACTGTTTCACCCGAAACCCTAGAATTGACAAGTAAATGAGAAGGAGAACCCTTTCCTCGAGTTTGAAAGCTTCCCAAGCATTCTACAAGATTTTGGCCAAGTCCTACCTTGTCAAATCACAAAGATGTTTAGTTCAAATGGAAGCCCTAGCCATCGCTTACGTGTCTCCCTTCTTCTGCAAGTCTTAAATCCAAGCCGAATGGGTCCGAAATGTAGAGAGAAGGGAGAGCTATGAAGATGAAGTCTTTTAGAGAGATAAAGAGGCATGAGATCTACAAAAATATCTCTGTCACTGATATTTAAAATATCTAGGGCACATAGAAAGATCAAAATACCCCCGGGCCACTTAACGTACCTTCCGGAACTCCGTTTTTGATTTCAAAAACTCCTACGGCCTCAAAATCACTTCCTTGACTCATTAAACATTTTATCTAAGCCAATATTGAAAATATTTATTTTCAAAAAGTTTTCAGATTCCCGAGCCCCGGTTTGACCAAAAAGTCAAACTTCTCCAAATCTTTTGAAAACTTTTAAAAACCTTATAACATGCTCCCAAACATGTTTTCCACTCTCGAAATGTCCATTACATTATCCAGAATGCATCTAGAGTGAAAATGATATAAAATTGAAAAACTGACCAAAATTGGTCACGGTCTCTACAGTTTGAATGGTTGAGAAGGGAATTCATTGAAAGAGCGGGCTTCTAAAAGTTCTTTGTAGCTACACTCAAGGGTGTATATATTGAAGTCTATCACAACAGAAGTTCAGGTGTCATTATCTATCAACAATTCAAGTAGTCATGTCATTATCAAGATGAACCTTAAAGACTGAAAATTAAAGCTTGAAGAGTTGTTTACTACGTCAAGCTGGCTCTTCATTGACTATTTATAGTCTAAGTATAGGGATACTTTGGACAGGGGGAGTGTGAGTGATTGTGGTGAGATTGGTGAGAGATAGCTTAGGCTTTGGGAAACATGGGTTGGGTGAGAATGGAAAAGCTGTTGTGAGGATTGGTGAGAGTGGTTGAGGCTCAGGGAGGCTATGAACTAGGGTGAGAGCTGGAGTGACTATTTGGTATATTGGGTGAGTGAGAGAGTGACTGGTGAATTGATGTACTATCCTTTCAGACATAGTGGATCTCAGTTTTGGCTTGACAGCCAAAGAGGATGTTTCCCCACATTGGGGTTTTACTTCTATAAATCATTGTGTCCATTATTTTATTATTGTTCCAATTGTCTCTTATGATGTATGGCATACTAAATTGGAAGGGGTTGTCATTCTTGATCCTACAAACCCCTCAGCAACTGATAAGTTGGCAAAATCAGTTGATGGAAAGGCAAGAAATGCCTTATATAAGGTATTACAAAAGCAAGAATTCATAAGAGTCAAGATGGCAAAAATGCAAGGGAAATTTGGGATTCACTTATAACTGCTCACGAAGGAAGCAACACCATCAAAGAAAATAAGATTCAGCTTCATCAAGTTAAGTTTGACGAAATCAAGATGTATGAGAAAGAAATTGTGGATGATTATTTGTTAAGAATTAAGGAGGTTGTTAATAACATAAGGGCTCTTGGTGAAGACATTAAAGACAAGGTGGTGTGCAAAAAGATATTGCGCATCATGACTAAAAGATTCAATCCCAGGGTTACTATACTAAAAGACAAAGACATCTCTAGAATGTCCATTGATGAGCTAGAATCATCTCTAACTACCTATGAGATAAGAATTGGACATCCCTTACAATCAAGGAAAGAATCAGCTCTGAAAGCTAAGGAAGTTAAAGTCCTAAGTAAGCGAGAATCAAGTTTAGAAGAGTCTAAAGATGAAATAGCATATGTTGCAAGAAAATTTAAAAAGTCCAACATGAGAAAAAAGTCCAAGCAACTACAAGGCTAAAATTGTTTTGGATGTGGAAGACAAGGATATTACATTAAAAATTATACTCATGCTCCCAAAATAAATAAACACATATTATGATGCCCCAAAGTTCAAAGGAAAGGGCAATAAAAAGGCTCTTTACATTGGTGGGGTTTCAAGTTCAGAGGAGGAGTAACAAAATCCATCATATGAGAATGATGAGGAAGCTTATCTATTTATGGCAGTACAAGAATTAGAAACTGATCAGTCAGAATTTGAAGATGAAGAGGATCCTGAGATTGATGAAATCCTTGTAGAATGTGAAAGATTGACCCAAAAGTGCAGTGTTCAGAAGAAGTAGCTAAAAATGGTTAACCTAGAACTGCAGAAGTCAAACGAGTTACTTATCAATCATATAAGGGTAAAATTGTCCACCTTATGCTCTATGTCACTAATTGTTTGCTACCTTACCAAAAATAAGACACAAGAACCTAGTTGGAGTACAAAGAGGTGCAAATTTGAACTTAACACATTCTTAGAAGAGAGATCTCTAAGGATGAATAAAATTTGGGAACAATCCACAAAGTAATTGAACAAAATAGGTATTGGCTTTGATGACAAAACCACTCAGGTACAATCTAACAAAACTCACTTAATTTTTGTCAAAGCTAAAAATGGTGGTGTCTACACTTCATATCATTTCATAGATGTTGCTACTAGACCTAAATATGAGTTATTGTTTAATTCTTATGATTAATCTAGGGCTAAGTATGTCTCTAGGATCAATGCATGCCCGAAATATTGGAAATTGAAACCCATTATATTAGAAAAACTGATGCTCACTTGCACCATGCACCTAAATCATCAAGAGTTTTTGTGAAGACTAAAATGATATGGATCCCCAAGAAATTGAACATTGTAAGCATGTTTGTGCTTCTTTGTAATTTTCTAATTCTAATTTCAAGTGGTATATTGATAGTGGTTGTTCTAGGCACATAACAAGAGACAAGACCAAATTTAGCTATTTAAAAAATTGCGATAGTGTCCTTATTATCTTCGGTGATAATAAGAAAGGTAAAATAGTTGGAAGAGGCATAATTCCTAAAACCAAAGAAATGCCTAAGTTGGACAATGTGCTCTATGTAGATGGTATTAAACACAATTTGCTTAGTGTCAGTTAACTTTGTGACAATGGTAATCTAGTCTTATTTGATTAAGACTATTGCAAAGTAATTGACAAACAATTGGGAAAGACGATTCTTTTTGCATCTAGAACTTCTAGTAATGTCTACACCATGCATGAAAATACCACGCACATTGCATGCAAGTGTGCTAAAATGAAAAACGTAGCATGGATAACTCCAAATCAATGACTACTCCCAAGTATTGGCGCAAGTATGTTCTCACTAGCATTGATAGGTCTATATTTAAAAGCTCATTGCATCTCACTAGTTTTAGACCTAGTCTCATGTTTGCTTCAAAATTTTAAAGTGCTTCAAAATTCTCATATTTAAAGACTGTCAAAAGGATTTCGATGTATGATAAGGGCATAGCTAATCTTGGATTACATTACACTCCTTTTTTAGACCTCTCTCTTATAGCATTTCAAGACATAGATTAGGGTGGTTCACTACATGACAGAATATTCACCCTTCCTCCCCACTAGCTCTCTATTTTACTACCCATTTGACTTTCACTATCAAAAAGAGGGAGAAAGAAATTAGGGTAAGAGGTTCGGTTTTTGACATTAAAAGGAAAAAAAGGGAAGATTGATGGTCCGGGAAGCCCATGAGCATGTTTGTCCAAGTTTTAATGTTAAAAAGGATCCGCAGGGATATTAGTGTTATTTGTTCTAAAATGCACTTACTGGGGTTAATTTCATGATTTAATTTGTTACCTTATTTCTATGTATATGCACTAACCTAATTGTAGGGACATAGTGGGTAATTCATTAAGAGGGGCGTTTTAGGAATTTCATTTTAGTAGGGCAACAAACCCTATCATCATTGAGGGTTATAAAAGAGAAATAAAAATAAAAATAAAAAGTGGAGCTGATGCGGTGCATATGGATATACTATATACAAGGCGCTTAACAGAATAACAAGGGAGAAAAAGTAAGAGAAGATATGTGCGACTAAGGAGATGAAAACAGAATAGTGATATATAGAGAGAGAGTTACAGATTCTTCAAATTATCGCCCATGGCTGCCGATTAGATTATGAGTGTGTGTGTGTGTGTGTGTGTGTGTGTGTGTGTGTGAGCCATGTAAGAGTGTGTGCTATAAATTTCATATGAGATAGAGAGTATCAAGAGCGATATAGAAAGAGAGAACTTTTGAGTTTTTCCAAACGACGTCCATGGCTGCCGAAAGCATTTTGTCAAAGACTGGAAAAATAAAGCTCTTGTCGGCAGCTGAATGGGGAAAAAGATTGACAGTAGCAGATCTGCATTGTAATTAATTCATAGAAAGAATATTTGAAGTTGACTAGCGGGATGGATCTACAGACTCTCAAGAACACATATCAGGTTACCTTGGCTACTGTCATAAACATGACAGCTCTGTGAGTATGATTGTTTGAGTATCCGAGTTTTTAGATTGATTAGAAATGTTTAATTTGATCATCTTATATCCATTCAGAAATCATGTTTACACTATTAATGATAGATAAGTACAGAGTGCTTGTGAGTCCATTATTACTAAGAACATGTATATTTAGGTTTAAAGATGTTTGACTCACATATTTTGAGTGTTTAGCAGTTCAGTTCTTTAATTTGGCAATCCTGAACCATAATTCTATTCAATTTCTATTATTCATGAGCCTATTAGTGTAAGATATGAACTGGACTACCTCTGTGAATCATATTCTGTTATCTGCAAGTATATTTCATCATACTAAATTCTACTATTGCTGAGTATGTTTCTTCTGAAATCATATGTTGCTTATTCTGTTTTCTAAATCTATAGATGTTGAATCTTGCTTTCTAAATTCTGCTATTACTGAGTTTGTTTCTACTAAAATCATATGTGCTTATTTTGTTTCCTGAATCTATAGTTGCTGAATCATGTTATCTAAAATATGTGTTGCTAGTTTTAAGCTCTTGAGTTGTTGTCTTGATGTTTCTAAGTTGCTGATCTGAAACTTGTGTTGCTGTCCAAAATTTCTTGAATCTCTAAAGTTGTATGTTACTAAAATACTGATTTATATTGTTGCTTTGGAGATTTAAACTTGCTAATTTAGTGAATTGATTATTGCTGATTTTATAAGTGCTGAATTTCAAGGTTGATTACGCTGAATTTTAAGGTTGTTTATGCTGAATTTTCATGGCTGTTTATGCTGAATTATTGCCCTTTTTTGTGTGATAAAATTCTGAATTTAATAGTGCCGAAATTCTTATCATATAGTGCTGACATTGCTCTTTTAGAGAATTAAAATGTTACTGAAATTATTTTTTGGAAATGCTTGTTACTGAACTTGTTTTCGGGAAATACTCATTGCTAATATTGTTATCTGGAAATACTCTCTTCTGTAATTGCTTTTGCAAATTGATACGTTGTTGATTATGTATTGTTGAGTATGCTGATCTTTAAACTGCCTTACATGTAATTGAGGTTATTTGTGCTACTAAAGTCCACTTTAGATGCAGTTGTGTCAACTTTAAGAGCAGGAGCGAAGACAAAGCATTGTCAGGACATTTGTTTAAAGAGAGTATACCAAGCTGAACGAAAGTTGGAATGGCCGAGAAGGGAATTCATTGAAAGAGCGGGCTTCTACAAGTTCTTTGTAGCTACACTCAAGGATGTACATATTAAAGCCTATCACAACAGAAGTTCAAGTGTCATTATCTATCAACAATTCAAGTAGTCGTGTAATTATTAAGATGGACCTTGAAGACCGACAATCAAAACTTGAAGAGTTATTATTTACTACATTGAACTGACTCCACATTCACTATTTATAGTCCATGTATAGGGATACTTTAGACAGGGGGAGTGTGAGTGATTGTGGTGAGAGATAGGTTGAGCTTTGGGAAGCCTAGGCTGGGTGAGAGCCAAAAAGCTATTGTGAGGATTGGTGAGAGTGGTTCAGGCCTAGGGAGGCTGTGAACTAGGGTGAGAGCTAGAGTGACTATGTGATAAGTTGGGTGAGTGAGATAATGACTGGTGAATTACTGTACTACTCTTTCAGACATAGTGGAGCTCAGTTCTGGCTTGACAACCGAAGTGGATGTTTCCCCACATTGGGGTTTTACCTCTATAAATCCTTGTGTCCATTATTTTATGATTGTTCTAATTATCTTCAGTAGCTATAACGTAAAGAAATAGAAGGAATTGCACAGAACCTATTCACCCCCTCCCCCTCTAGGTTCTTCATATACCATTAGATAGGTAATACCCCAAGCTATAATGATGCTCATTCACCACATAATTAACCGAAGACTGTTGGCTATTGACAATATGGTTAAATATTGAGGAATAATCTAACACATTTATACTATTGTGTGGACCCGACATTCTAAAAAATGCTTGCTAAATCCACAAATCTTGTGAGGCTATTGCTTCCAATATGAGAGTAGTCTAATAGGAGTGTCCCTTGTATATGTCATGCGACACCACTAAGCAAGTCTTCCATTGACAGTGCATACAATTGATGAAACCAAGCTTACTTGGGAATTCTCTAGCCTCCCATTCTTGAAGCAGTCGTGCTATGTCGGCTTCGTTTGGTTTGCGCATGTACTCTGCCTCATACACAGCAACAACAACATTACAAAATTCCATCAAGCATCGTATGACAGTACTTTCACTTATTTTAATATACTCGTCAGTTGAATCGGTTGAACAACCATATACGAGTATACGTACGACACTTGTCATCTTCTATATAGAAGACAACCCCAAACGACCAGCCACATCCCTTTTTTGGTTGAAGAAGTCATCATAAACTTTAACATCATTCAGGATACGAAGAAATAATTCTCGTCGCATCCTGAATCGTAATTGAAATTGGTCGGGTGTATGTGTGCAATTTTCATCAAAGTAGTCTTTCATTAGCCGACGGTGGCTTCCTTCTCGATCACAATGAACCAACCACCTCTAAAGTAGTTGAAAGACTTATGCTATAATCTCCAGCATCACACAATTCAGAATTGATCTGTAAGCATCTAGATGTTTTTTAAGTAATGTGTCAAGATCTATTGATGAGGAAGATGGCGAAGAACGTGGAGAATTAGAATCTAGCAAAGGTTGTGATGACGAAACCATTAAAAATTTGAAAGTAAAAAAGATGGTGAATGAACTTTAACAAGAATGAAAGAGATAAATGTAGTGATGATTTTCTAAATGAACAAATGAGTGTTTATATAAGATGAAAAATATAACCATTAGAACTATAGTCGTTTGAAATATAGTCATTGGAAATAAAGCAGTTAGGAATATAACCATTTGAAATATAGTTGTTAGTAAATACATAAAAAATAATTAATTAAATTAAATTTTAATTAAAAATATTAAAAATTTATTAAAATATTATTATTTTTGGCTAACGGAATATGGAGAAACTGTTATGGGGTCAAATTCTGGAGATCCTGACATGCTGATGCAGCTGGCTTAAATGCTAACGTGGCTGCACGTAATTTAAATTTTGAGAAGCAAATTTAGCCAAGCTATGTGAGTTGCTCTAACATAATTAGAAAATAACATGAGAAATAAGAGAAAGAGAGAGAGAGAGAGTTGTGTGATAAAATCACATATGATGATGTAACAGTGTATCCAAGTCCTTGAAAAGGTCATTTCTCAGTGTGGGTCCTACTGATTGACATTATTTTATATTATTTGAATGAAGTGGTTGGCTCTCAAAATTTGAACTCGAACTCTCACGCTTGATAACTTGAGCATATTACCACTACATCATACAATGATCTCTATTCTGTACACAAAAATTTTGTGTTCGAAAATCTAAAACTGAAAAAAGAAAATAAATAATTTTTTAAATTTTTTTTAAAACGGGTACAATTCTCTGTAGTTGATTCTTTTAAAATAAATAATCTTTTTTGTTATTCAATCTCCTTAATGTGTTCGGTGCAAGAGCTTTGCAAGCTTGATCTTGAACCGGCAGTGATAGACTTTCTTCAAATTTTTGAGATTGTAAAAGACTTGATTGGATTTTCGATATTCGAGTGCTGATGAAGTCTAATCTTGAATGGTGGGTTGAAGACATTTAAAGAAAAACAACACTTGTGTAATGTTTTTATTGTTCTTCATTTTCAAATTCTTCAAGTGTTGAAGGTTTTCAAAGAAGAATGACACTTGTGTGGCTTACTTGTTGTTCTTTGTATTCAGAAATTTCAAAGTATTGAAGGTATTCAAGTAAACATGGCACTTGTGTGATATGTTTATTGTTCTTCGTCTTCAGATACTTTGAGTGGTGGATGAGTTAGAGAATCGGCAATTTAACAATCTCTTTAGTCTCTCTGTCTATGTTTGTCTTGAAAGTGTTGTGTGACTTTGTGTTTATAGGGCAAATGGTGGAGTGTTATTTTGGAAACTCTCCAATTATTATATTAGATTTTCAAAAATAGGAAATATTTTCTCTCCCTGTTTGGAAACAAATTTGAATTTGATTTATCTAACTTTTCACGAAAAACTTGAACATTGAAATTTTGTCTCCATTGATAAATCTGCATTTGTTGATTTTGACTCGATCAAGAAATTTTGACTCTCTGACTAATCAGACACTCATGGACGGAGGCAGTATGGGTCTAGAGGAGGCAACTGCCCAACCTGGGCCTAGGCTGGCCCATTAATAAATTTTTAAATACATGCACTCTATGTAAAATATTACTTTATGCCCCCCTAAAATTATCATTTGCCCCCCTAAAATTCTATTTTTTTCTTCTAAAAATCTCTCTAATTCACTTTTTCTTTTCCTTCTTACTCTTCTTCTTTCTCTTCAATACTTTTTTTACTCTTTTCAAATAAATTTGCATTTTCTTTCTTTAGTTAAACCCTAATTTTTCCCTTTCTTCAATCAAACTCATCTTTTTCTTCCTCTATAATTAAAAATACCATCATAATGATATTCCTTTCTTTTGACTTTTTAATTTCTTCCGTCTTTGTCTTTCATCTTTTCTAAGTATTTCTCTCGTACTACTATTGATTAGCATATTATTTGGAATGATTTTATTTTTTCTTGTTTGTCTTCTATTTTGAAAATTTTGTATAATAATTGATTTTTTTTTTATTAAATACATTGCGTCCCATGAAGTGAAATGTTTGAGGGGAAAAAGGCAATAAGAAATTAAGCATGAGTACACTTCAACCAAATTTAAGAATAAGTAGGTAGAAAATTTTAAGAAGATGTTTATTTTTTATTTTTTATTATTAAATTGCATTTGTCTTGAATAGTGATGATACTTGACAGTGACTAGTAAAGCTGCAAAGGGTAAATAATGAAATTGCTGCGACATTCGTATCTTAACAGATCTTCTGCACATGGACTATTAGAAGAAATTCCAACAAAGATGATATAGAAATGTTGTTTCACACTAGCACACCCAACAACATGAATTGCTTCTCTCATTATTAATGCTTTTGCTCACAAGAAACAGATGAATCAATCATGTGCAGTGGAGCCCGACTAAATACCCTTGAATGAATATATATATATATATATATATAATAGTTGGTGGACTAGAGGACTATATAAGATTTTTATGCATGTGTGGTAAATCTACTGTGCATGTTCTCAGACAGCCAGCTAAAATTTTGTACCACTCAACCAAATTGACTGTCCTTTGTGGTCTATATTTGTTTTTTATTTTTATTTTAAACAAAATATCAATTGAATTCTCACATGGTTTGCAAATACATGTAATTGTGTGGAAATGACGTGTATTTTTTCGGTGAGACTAGAATCAACAACCTAAGGGGAGTAACTTCAGAGTTCTTACCAGCAAAACTACTCGGCTACCAAATATTAACTGAACAATAACTCTCTCTCTCTCTCTCTCTCTCTCTCTCTCTCTCTCTATATATATATATATATATGCATGTATATTATATATACACCTTATCAATAAGAAATTAATAATTAAGGAACCTCCTATTTGAGGGTCACAATGATAAGAAGCTGTCAAATTGGGAAATTAAATTATATAGAGCTCAAATTTAGATGCCTTATGTTTGATTATATTTTGTTGGATGTGTTTGCAATCAAAGTCACAGATTACGACATAAGACTAAAGAGAGGACTTTTTTTTTAGGCTTAGGCTTGACACTAGATGAATTCATTCCTCAGCCCAAGACCCAAATAATTGAAGAAAACTCAACCAACATAACGTATGAATTTCTCAGTTGCTCGGCTTGTGTAGATTTTTTAAAAATTAGAAAGCTAAATCAGTTATTTATTGGGACAATAATTTTTTTTTTTGGGAGACCCCTCAAACATGAGCACACCCGCTTCGAGAGCTGACGCTCTACCAACTTGGCCACTAACATAGACAATAATTTAGAACCGTAATAAAACCTATGACAACTATTAATGACCCAAAAAAAATAAATTAACTTATTTTATAATTTCTAAAAAATTATTTTATAATAACCAAGTTAACGAAACCATTCTCTTTTCATAAAATATTTTTCTATAATTCTATGAAAATTTGAAAAAAGATCCTCTCTTTCGTAAACCTCAATCCTACGGTTCAAATTCAACCACCTTATCATCTTATTCAATTTTAACACTTTGAATCAATTCATTTGTAATAAAAATTTTAAATTTGAATTTAACAAGATGATGATATAATTGAATCTGAACCACATGATTGAGATCTGCAAAATCTAATACAGATTTGGCTGTTGAGGATCCTTGTCCAAATTATTTTCTATTTTCAAATTTTTTGAAAACTGTTTTAAGAGAATGAAAAGAAACAAGTCCTTGGTAACAGTCAAGTTTCAAGATAATAAGGTGAATATGCTTTGCAGGAACCAATCATACGCAAATTTCCCAATTTCCAGGAAAAATAGGTTGAACATCGAAAAGTTCAACTGTCTCAACTCAAGCTATTTTTATATTCTCGACATTTTTGGCACCAACCTTGTCCCGAAACTGACACAGTGACACCTAGTACTCTGTCAATTCAATCCATCCATTTCATAGGGAACTTCTTAATATATATATATGCCTAGAAGAGTGCCACCAATTGGGTAATCAATAATAACAGTTGATAAATCACTTCCTCTATGTCAAAAATGTTCCTTGGTGTCTTGGGAAGTGCCAAGAAGAGAAATCCAAATCATTTAACCAGGAATGATACTTACATTCATCAAGCATAATCAGCTACCAATGTTTGCAGCATTAGAAGACTGATAGCGTTAGCCACCCAAACAGAGGCAGCTTACAAGGGCTGACAACATAGTGATGCTTTAAAGAATTTATAATGAATTTTTCCACCTTGCACCAGAATTCACAAGTTTGATATATGCATTCCTAAAATCTACAAAGAACAGATCCTGATTGTCGGCATACTTTGAGATCCACCTGTTTACACAAACACGTCGGAGGAACATATTAACACCCAGAAAATTATGCTAATGCAAAATGATCACAAGATAACCATTTGTGAAGTTATAAAATTAGCATGACCCTGATGGAATCCATGTGTGTGCATGTCAGCTTACATTCATCTCAATTCTCAGGTTTTATGATTTTCAGGGATGGAAACCAGAAGAAGCCATCACAACACATACCATAATGCCAGTACACAAACATATAATTCATGTAAATATGTCGTGTCAATCCCAATCAGTGTCAGGGTTAAAATTTTGATAATAGCATGTGGAGAAAATGAGAACTACCGAGCCGCCTTGCTTCTTTGGTAACATAGCATGTTCCAAGCTTAATGGCAAAGGTTCAAGGCTTGGTAGAGGAAGAAGAGAAAATGAGAACTGATTTGAGAAATTGCGAATAGTTTTAGAAAAACCAAGGTAATTTAGTTGGGGTGGATAAAAAGTTGCCTGAGAATTATGAAGAAGCATGCGCTCCCAATCACAGATCGGAAGTTGAAAAAAATAAAGAAATGAAAACTCAATCTTTCATTATGGAAGGCAGACACTATAAATACTAATAATCATTTATACACAGTAAAGATCATGAGTAATAGCTAGTGAGAATTATGGAAAAATGATACCTTATGCATTCATCATCCTCAACTAGTGCTCGATCTGAAGGAAGCCCAACCATACTTGACATACCAGCTGCATAGATGATTGATAAGGATCGAAGAGTTAGGTAAGAAAAAATTACCACAAAAATAGAAATTGTGCACTGATATGGCCAAAGAAATTCTACGAACAGCAATACTGAAGGAATAAATATCCACTACACTAAGAAAATGAGTAGTCTATCCTTCAGTTAAAAAAAAAAAATCATTTGGAAGATCTACAAGTAGGGAGTCTTATTTCCTGCCCCAAACTGCCTCACTCCTCCCCTTCAGTCGTTCTTAATTCTATAATGTTGCTTCTCCAGATAGGGTGGACTTGAGCCTGTAGCTGGTGGCCAAGATCACAATTGACTGCCTAGGTTTTGAATGAGATGTAGACTGCCAATCAAAACAAGATGCAAGATTTTGAATTTAATAAGAACCATATTATGTCAATTACCTGAAGAAGACCACGGCTTCTCAAGGAGAATTTTGTAGTATGAATTATCAAAGACTATTGGACTTCCAAAACCTTTACTTCCAAGTGTATGAGCTCCAGATAATGCAACAAGTTCTTGTGTTCTGCCAAGAAATAAAAAATGATTTAACTAAGGTAACAACGGCTTGACATGTTACATCTATAAGAAATACACTTTGTTAGGCTTCAGTGCGTATACAATTCATTGAGACCATTACTGTTTTCACTAGTATATTTTATCAATTTTCCCATGTTTAAGAAACCAGGACACTCATTCTGACATATATTTGAAAGATCAAATTATGGTTTTTCACTCACTCATTTCAAGGTATCCAAATAACAGTTTCTGCACAATATTGAATAACAAATGTGGATGAATTAGAAAATTACACAATAATATTAGATAAGTTGAATAAGATATATTTAGCCATTTTGCCAGTGGGTCATTTTCAGAGAATTGAAAAACAGCAGTTTTATAATATAAAATGATTGTAAAAGGAAATCATAAAACTGTAACATCTATGTAACTAATGAAAAAAAAGATAAATATAGATGTTCTCAATACTATATATAATGTTCTAGAGAAAGAACAAGTTATTTGGACAAAAAAATTATAATCTAAAATGATTGTAAAAGGAAATCATAAAAATGTATCATCTATGTAATTACAGAAAAAGAAGAAAAGGGTAAATTACTCTGATCTCCCCTGAGGTTAGGCTTTATACTATCAGATTAAACTTTTTCAAATACCATGGTCAACCTCCCTTGAGGTTTGGATGACTTAACTTCGGATACCCCTACAGTTAGTTAATGGTTTGGCCAGTTAAAGTCAATTTAAAAACAAATTCAAAATGCCAAAACTACCCTCAATAACCTTGCCATGCAAATGAAATCACGGTCATAGTAATTTCTATGTGAAACAAACTGCCCCTACCTCCATCACCATGAATTGACTTGATATTTTTCTCTCTCATTACTCTTCTCTGTGACAGGAGATTGTGAAGAATTGGGTATCTTTCTCTCTAAAGAACTGGGTTAGTCAACTTAGTCTCTTGCTCTCTCTCTCCTTTGCTTCTCTCTCTACAATCTCTCTCTACTCTCTCTCCTCCGTATATCTCTCTCTGCTTTTGCAGATCTCCATTACACCACTTCATCACTGATTTCAGTGCACTGAAGCATAATATGATGCTTTAAAATTTCATTCTCAATGACACATGTAATTGAATAAGAGGGAAATTTTTGGTATCTTCTACTATCATCAAGCATATTTGCTGAATTCGTTGACTATTTTTTTCTTGTTCATTGATCTATATCTATAGGTCTCATATTGTTGAGGAAGTTCAGTAAAATATATTGGAAATTTGCATACATGTCCAACATCAGAAGAGGATGCCTTCTGTTAGTGAAAAATGTTCTTTCTATCTGAAACTATGTATGCAACTGTATTACTTTACACTGATTTGTATCTTGGTGTATATTAATTGCTCATAGAACCCTCTCTGCTATCCTCTATGTTCTCTTACTGTTTCTATTTTGTCAAGCACCTGTTCAAAAGGTTATGAGATGTTACCCAAATGCACGAAGTTATAGGTTGTATTTGTAAGGCCAATCAATCAAAGGGTAATTTGTAGAATCGAAAATATAATGGTAACATTAGCACATGCAACAAATAAAGTGAGGGTATTTTAGTAATTAGCTACTTAAGAGTTGAGGACATTTAAGTAAATGTACATGATCTGTTAGATCTAACAACAGATCGTTACTCTGACAGGGGTGTCAGAGTAACTTTGCAAAAACTTTCATCTAAGGGTAATTAAGCCTAACCTCAAGGGAGGTCAAAGTAATTTACCCAAAATAAAAAGAAGATAAATATAGATTTTCTCCATACTAAATATAATGTTCCAGAGAAAGAACAAGCTATTTGACCAAAAGAAAAGGAAAAAAAAAAAGTATGCCAGAGGTTTTTGGATACTCTGCACAACATAAAAATAAAATGAAATCAGTAAATAGTTTATTCATCAAGCGATCAAATGAAAAATAGTGTCCAATATTTAAACTCACGATAAGCCTTTTCTTTGAAAACACTGCTTTAGAGCAGAAGCATCTAAAGACTCTTGAGGAAGCTTCCCTTCAGGATCAGGTACCCTGCAAGGCAAAAGCAATAATTAGTATTTAGGGCTGCATTAGCTAATCTTCAAAGCATAGGCAGAAAAATGACATGGCAACTGGATGAATAAGATTTGAAGTATTTCAATTTCAAAAATGATGTATGTAACTATGTAATGAACTATTGAAAGATACCAACTTTACCCAAGACACGGTAAATCTTATCTCATGTTATATGGCAAAGATTAGTCACTTACATTGAATCTACTCTGCCTAATTGAACTGAAATTTTTGGGCCTCCACATACAGAAACAGCTTCAGCTCCAGCCACAGCAATCATATCTGCCCATGATACTGATAAAGAAACAATCTGGGATGAGTGCATAACATCCATTAAAGTGAGAATATTTCCTGGTACAACGTCAGCTCACAATAACCTTGTTGTAATATATCCACTTCACTCTTTGCTTTCTCTAGAATCTGAACAACAAATGGATCCACTGAGGAGTTAGCCGGTTGGAAGTTGTAAAAGTTGATCAGTCTGGGCATATGTTCCAGCAAATGAGAACTTCGGATATGATAGGCAGATAAACATAATCAAAAGTCTAAATGCACATATGAGTGCAGAAATGTTACTAGTATAAGATAAATATTGAAAAAGAAAGAGGAAGGAGAAAAGAGTGCAAGAGAGAAAGCACATGCCTTCACAGATTTTTTAAGGCCTGCATTTTCAGGTCTATCAAGTTCATAAACTATAGAGCCATTCATACCACCTGAAATAACAAATCAATCCAGGATTTATATTTAGACTAAGAAAGAAAAGAAAAACAAGAGATAATATATATGGTTAAAAAATGGGATGGAAGGAAAATCAGAATAATACAGTAGATAATTTTGCATGTTTGATTGCCAACAAGCCAGAATCCAATTCCAAAAAGTTTTCTACTAACTACTTGAGGTTATCTCAAGCCAAAAAAATAAAAAATAGCTTACTAATCTAACTAGCAATAAGCATATGCCAGCATTTTGAATTTTCTTATAAAAATTAAAATATTTTTAGTACTGAAATATGAGAAAGGGACAAAATATAATATGAGTATTGTAGTTTATGAATTGGGAATGGCACCCTTTATCTGCTCTCTTTCCCTCTACAAAAATTAGCACTTTAGCAAAAAATACTGATGGTCACAATGACTAGTTACTCCTATTTAGAGTCTGTTATGAGTTATTTTTCAGGGACAAATCTTGTTATTTAATGACAATACAACTGAGTGAGTGTTCATGTTTGATATTTAAGGAATTTGTGGGTCAGAGGCAAACCTCCAGATCTATTTAATATTTCCATCAGGAGGGACTAACATACTCACAAATTTGTCTGTTTTGCACAAATCAGTAAGCTGACATATGGTATCCTAGCAAAAGGCAAAAATGGAAGCACTCCACCCTAGCTTTGTTCTTTTCCAAATCATGTCCAGGATTTATTAGTTTCTTTTCCTATACCTCTCCAATTTGTCTACCACTCTTAAATCATGAATCATGATAAACATATCAAAAAATCCAATTTCATGCAAGTAAAAAGGAAACACTTCTTTCCACTAATCTGGGACCAGGATTATGTTAGCTGGTGACACGAAATCCCAGTTCAGAATTGGAGAAATAATTTGTAAGCAGCCAATAGAACCTAAGGAGTTCAGCATCATCATGGAACCCTTGAACCATTTTTTTCTTTCTAGGAAAGTAACCCTTGAACTTACTGAAGGCACCAACAAATATCTATCTCAACCCATTAATTGAAGTAAATGATCTGTCTGAATTTTCTTCCAGCTACTTGGCCTGTTGTAGGTATTTGGTTCACTGCTTTAGGTATCAGCAGCATGGGTTTCAACCTAAATGGTTTTAAATTCAACCAATTTGTAATTGATAGTCAATGCCGTGTAATTAATGCTTGCGCTGATATCATTAACCATGCAAACAATCATTCAAGATTGAACAGTCTGATTACCCAAAGAAATTACAAGAGAATTTTCAAAGTTATCAAGCAGCAAATGTAGTTGGGCTTCTATTATAATTTTATAACCAAATCTGATGTGATATACTTACTAAATAATCAGTCTGAATGAACATTACACTATGTGAGGGATTGCAATATGTACAAGTGTAACAAAATAACTCATTCAAAATGAGTACTTTATGGAAGAAAAAAAAACTTATTCAAAATGGGTACGATCCAACTAATGAAAGTTTCAAATTTTGATAAATGGATTAAACAAGAAAGAAATGAAGACTAAGCATATGTGCATAGTATGCAGTAGTCTAGGATCATTTGTTGAATAATATTTATACAACTCTATGAGTATAAAGTTGTGAATTACAGCCCATGAAGTCAAGCGTTTGAAGTCCTTACTTAACCGGGGGGGGGGGGGGGGGTGGTAATTTGAATTGAAGTGACCAACTACTTATAACTTAGATCATAAATAATCAACAAGTAGCGGAATTGCATCAATATTCATCATCTCAAATCCAAACTGGACATCTTTGCCATAAGACTCCAAACTATTTGGGATCGGCTACATGAATCCTGTTTCATATATCACTCTTCTAGGGTAATATCTTTGGCTAGACCACACATTTTCATGTCTTAACATATCTTGTCCAATGTCATTCGTAATATCAGATAAATTTTTTCTCCTCAATTTGTCAATTTGATATACATACGTAATATGGAGAAAGTCCATATCAAAGCAATTTAATCTGAATAGTAAACTTAAAATTTTTACTCTTAACACAAACCTAGAAAAGAATGCTGCTATATGTAATGAAGCATTCAGCGAATTCAGTTCCTGGATAACCAGGATCTTCACAATCCTGCTTTTAAGTTCAAACATAAGATCCACATTGTCATTAATTTTAAATCCACATTTATACCAACAGTCCAAAAGGATAAGGGTGATTTCCATCAAGTGCTTCATTTTCAGCAATCAATCTACCCAGCCAATTGTTTCAACAATAAGTAAAAGAACTTATACGTAGACAGATATTACTTAGAGCTAATGAAAATCATCTCATCATCATATTCAAGCCAATCTTCTGAAACCAGTTTCGCAAAACATATACCTGAATTATCATCCATATCAAAGGTTCCTGCATCATGAAATACTAAACGAAGAACACCAGCAGCCTTGCCTTTGGATAATACCTTCCTTATCTCTTCTTTTGTGAGAAAATATTCACTGGCATCCGAACTTCAATGTCAAGTAATGGATAGAAATTATAAATTATGGCAATAAAACATCTACAACTTAACATTTTTGTGATTAGTAGACTGAATTCGTATTTGGACCAGGTGCCTGGAAAATTTCGGCAACAAATTAAGAAATTTGGACAAGTTAAAGTTTAATACTTCTGTTAAAAAACATTTTAATTTCGGAATCTAATTCAGCTTACAAATCAGACGAATAATCATAAATTTTTGGTTCATTTCAGCCAAATGATCAAAGAATTGACAAAACATTGGCAATCAAATCAACAGTCAACCCCTAAGAACATACAATAAATAAGTCAATGGGCAAGGCTATTGCTAGAGCTGGTTTTTGTTGCTTCTAATGTCTTTCAAGTGAAAGCGTCGACTGGGTTCAAAAAGGTTATGGTGAAATAACATTAATGTTTCCTAAGTTGATAATCCTAGTAATTAATATTATATATATATATATATATATATATTTTTTTGAGAAACTATGGTTCCATGGAGAGATATATAGCAACATAACTAGTAGAATAGGTGCGGGTTGGACAAAATGGAGGCAAGCTAGTGGGACTTTGTGTGATAAAAGAGTAACACATAAGTTAGAAGGAAAATTTTATAGGACCGTTATTAAACCAACTATATCGTATGGGGGCAGAGTATTGGGCTCTAAAAAAGGGATAAGAACAACACCTTCATGCGGTAGAAATGAGAATGCTAAGGTGGATGATTGGAGTGACTAGAAGAGATAAGGTCCCCTAATGAGAGTGAGAGAAAAATTAAGTGTAACAACCATATGTGAGAAATTTAGAGAGAGTAGAGTGAGATGGTTTGAACACATATATCGAAGCCGGTGAAGCGAGAAAGGTTAGTTGTAATAGAAGCTAAGAGATGGAGAGGAAGGCCAAAAGTAACATAGATGAGGTCATGAAAAATGACTTTAAAAAGTTAAACATGGTAGAGGAAATGACATGTAATAGAAAAGACTGGAGAGAGAGGAATTCATGTGGCCGACCCCATTCATGTGGGATTAAGGTAAGGATGATGATGATGGTTCCATGGTGGATGACTAATAATTCTAACGCCTTATAACTAATCAAATTTTGAAGATCTTATTTGAATAGGAATTACAGATATATATTGAAGCTCTATTATGCCTTGGAATGAACATCACAGTTTCTTTATTCTTTTTAATTAAAAGGGCAGATATATTCTTCAAAAATGTGTGCAAATGTTTTCCTTTTTTCTGAAAAAGCTGTATATTATAAGACAATTTTTGTTAATGAAAGTAAAAAAAGTGTAACTCGATAAGAAATTATAATACTAATCTAAAAATTGCAGATTCAAGAGCATTTTTATTTTCTTTTCCTCAGTTTTCTAAGCAGCCAAAAGCCACTTATGAGAATGTAGAAACATGACTTCAACTATGTAACCAATGCAATCTAGGAAAATAAGCTGCTGAACTTACTCTGCAGCAACAGCACCAAAGCCCTCCGTTGATTTTTGCAGCGGAAGAAGAAATCGTACTGATGTCATAATTACAAGTCCTCTCCTTCCATATGATGAGCAAACACCATTTTTATCTATTTGGAAAACAAACAATCGCAATAATTACAGATATCAAGAATCTAAATTTATCTATTTTTTTATGAAACACACACACAAAATTCAGTATGATACAGTTCTAGAGAAGCAGAAATACTTCCGGAGAAGTTCAAATTAAACCGCTAACTATTGGATAATAATAATAATAATAAGCGGTGTTTGGTAGCTGAGAAAAGGAGGGAAAGATAAAAAGAATACTCAGGCAATTGTTTTCCTGAGTTCCAAAACAATGAAACACCTAAACTTCAGAATTCCAACTGTATTTTCTTTTCCTACAGTTACTTGATGACAAACAAACCGCAATATTCAACATTTTTCTTTTGTTGGGATTTTTACTTTGTTTTCTAAGCAGCCAAACAGAGTGTGAATTTACCTGAATCATGGTTTGTGGTGGATGAAGAAGCTCTGATGGTACGAGTTTTGGCGGGAAATGTGAATTTATCGGCGGCGGAGTAGAAGGAACTGATTGAGCAGAGTAGCGAGTTCGTCATCTTCAGACTGACGGTTAAGAATACATCTCCATTATATATATGTGGGTTAAGTGCATTAATTTTGTTATATTTATATTTTTTGAGTTACCAATTTTGTATTATATATATCTTTATTTTTATATATATATATTATTTATTGAATTTTATAAAATATTTTTAGTCTTATTGACTTATTATTTTGTGTTTATTGTATTTTATTTATATTTTTTATTTATTGTATTTTATTTTGTTATATTTATATTTTTTGAGTAACCAAATTTGTATTTATTGTATTTTATAATTTTTTTATTCTTGTTTTTATAAAATTTTAATTTATTGTATTATATAAAATCTGAAACTAAAAATTGCGTTATGAAGCTTTCAAATTATGCCTAAGGATTGTCAAAATTTTGACATCACTTTTATTTTTTCAGAAATAAAAACTGCGTTACAAATTGCGATTTCTGCTGTGACTTCCAAAAAAAATAAAAATGAAAGTTAAAATTTGGAATCGGAAGTACTACCAAACAGGGCTTTAGTCTACTTCACCAACAATCATACATATTAACTAAGGACAAAAAAGTAATTTAATTTTTTTGTTAAATGCTAGTTGACGATTTGTCCTTAAGTGTGTGTTTCTTATAACTCAGAGGAATTTCTTGTAATATGGTGATAGTTCAAAGGGCCAATTTGTAGTTAAGGAGAATTTCTTGTAATTTGATGATAGTTTAGAGGGCCAATTTATAGGGGTTTCTTGCAATATGGTAGTAGTTCCGGGGGGGGGGGGGGGGGTTTAATGCATTTAACCCTATATATGTACTAGCGTATTTTTGGCGCCTAAGCACTATAAAAAAAAAAACTCCTTACCCAAAGACTTGAAAAAAATCTTTTTTTATAGATGTGATGCATTTCGCAACATGAAATTTTAACTTTGGTAATTTTTTTGAAACATGACTGCTATATAGGATCAACTAAACAAATAAATATTCAAATCTAGCAACAGACCCATGAATTGTGTAAATTAATCCTTGTTCATTGATAACATTTACTTTATGTATCAAGAATTTTCAATAAAAACATTTACTTTATTATTTTTTAATTTATTTATTAAAAATTAAATGAATTTATTATTTTAAATTAAGAGAGAGAGAGAGTGCTCAAATGTAATATAGATATATTTTGTTAAAATTATTAGTGCTTTGCATAGCCAATTTATGTATGACACATGGTGGATTCTTGCAGAGCTAGCACCAATAAACATATATTACATTGAATGTTGGAAGATATAATGCACTCTATATTCCTATAAATGCACTTCACTTTTAATGTAAAATGATAGAATTGCTCTTGATTCAATTAATGAAAAGCAATTATAAGGGACATTTATGTCATTTAATTTTTTAAAAAATAAACTGCATTTATCATCTCCCGAATTTTTTATACGCCTCGTCTTAGAAAAAAAATATATATGGTGAATAATATACAAACATATTAATGGATACATCATAAATATTGAAAACAATAATAAACAAACATGTCAAAATCTGGTTATTCCAGCTACAATGCACACTAAAAGAAAACATAAAGGATCGAGTAACAGAGTATAACCAGTAAAGAAAGAAAAAAAAAGAATGATGAATAGTTTTTTTTTTTTGGTGCCAAATAATTTTCTTCTTCAATGGGCCCATGAATATACAAAAATAATTGTAGCATATCCTTTTCACCCATATAATAGGACCTTTGTCCTTAAATGAGGTGACAATGGTGATAAAAAGTAAAGATAAAAGTAAAAGTTCAAATATACATATAATGGAAAACAAAGATTTAAAAATAAAAGAATTACTAAATGAAAACAGACTAATTCTTATTACATACTCAATTATTATATCATATCATATATCATATAAGAAGCAGCAGATGATGTAGTGGCATGCACTCTTGTTAGGGCAGGGCAGAGTACGTGGTGGACTAACATATTTCTAAGGATCATTTTTTGGCTTTCTTTATTTCCACTAAAGTGGGCCCACGACCTTGTCCCTGTCCTTTAATTTGTCCTTGCTAAGCTTCATCATCTTCTTCTTCAAAGATCAGCTTGGTGGTCGGATGAAGTAGAGTAGGCTGTGGGTGGAGGTTGAGGTAGAAGTGGCTGGAATTGGTCTATGGTGACAGTGGTTGTAGAAATCGTGACCAATTTTGACCGGCTTTACATTTTTCGTATCATAATTGTTATAAATGCATTTTGGGTGGTGTTTGACATGTTTTGAGTGTAGAGAACGTGTTTGGGAAGTGTTATGAAAGTTTTGGTAAGTTTTCAGAAGATTTGGAGAAATTTGACTTTTTGGTCATGTCAGGGCCCAGGGATGCGACTTAAGTGGGCCCGAGAATCTAAAATTTTTTTTGGAAATGCTTATTTTTGGGAATGAATTAGATGAAATGTTTAGAGAATACAAGAAGTGATTTCGAGGCCGTAGGAGTTTTCGAAATCGAAAATGGAGTCCAGTAAGATGCGTTAAGTGGCCCGGGGGTATTTTGGTCTTTTTGCAGCCTCGGGACATTAAAAGGGTCAGATCCTGCAGAGATATTTCTCTCATTCTCATTATCACGCAGTTTCTCTCTCTCTCTTCTTTCTCCCTCAGCCTTATCTCTAGCTTTTGAAGGTTTGAGGTTCGGAATCGAGATTTGTCGAAGAAGGGAGATACGTAGAGGACGGTTAGGGCTTCGGTTTGAACCGAATATATTTCTGGTTCTACAAGGTTGACATTGCTGAAATTTTGAGAAGTGCTTGGAAGGCCTTCATATTTGAGGTAGGGTGTTCTTTCCTATTTAATTGTCGATTCTAGGGTTTCGGGAGAAACGGTGAGAACTAGGGTTGTGTATTGCATGTTTTAGAGCGGTAAGAGGGTTGGAATATGAGTGTTTTCTACTCTCTTTAGTCCCATATGTGCAATAGGAATGTATATGGTGTAATACATGATAAGAATGGTGGATGAGTGAGAGAATTGGCATGCACATTTATATGCTAGGGTTTGGTACACTTTTGTGAAAATGTGTTAAAATGAGCATATTTGTGTTATGTGATGTTGTATGAGTTAAATGCATGCCTTCTTTCTATAGAAATTGTATGCATTGGTGAAACATGACAAATATATGCTTATGTGGATTTTGTGAGCATATGTAACTTATGTTAGGGTTTTCACATATAGATGATTATATATGGATTAATGAATATGAAATGCATGCTATGTTCCTTTCTAAGCGTATGTATTGTAAAACATAAATTTTAAATACTTGATCCATATATCTTTGAAATGCATGTATAAGGCCGTTGTGAGGAGAACGGGGGAAATGTGGTGAAATAACTTGTTTGCTTGGAGCAATAATACTCGGTCATGCTCCGGTTCGATCACCTTGGAGTAGCAAATACTCGGTGACAAATTACAAAATCATCTAATCACCTTAGAATAGTGAATACTCGGTGAGCGTTCGATCACCTTGGAGGAGTGAATTCTCGGTGACTTATTCTAGAACCATCTAATCACCTCGGAGGAATGAATTCTCGGTGATTTATTCCAGAACTATCTAATCACCCCAATGGAGTGAATTCTTGGTGACTTATTATAGAAAGATCTAATCAGCTCGGAAGAGTGAATTCTTGGTGATTTATTCCGAAACTATCTAATCACCTCGGAGGAGTGAATTCTCGGTGACTTATTTCGGAACTATCTAATCACCTGGGAGGACGTGGTTCTCAATGAGAGTTTTGAAATGGTTAATCACCTCGGAGGAGTGAATTCTCGGTGATGGATTCTGTTATTTCATGGGAAGTGTCTCGGTCACATAGTTGGTCAAAAATCATGTTAGGGTATCGAGTTAAGTCCGAGAGAGAGAGATAAATGAAGTTGCTTTCATTTTAAATTATGAAGCATGATATGTGTTTAATGCATTCTTATATATATGCATTACTTATGAATGAACATGGTATATGTTGGATGATACATGTAATGTAGTGACTTGCATTCATGTAGGTCGTGTCGAGTCGGCACTTAGGTGGGTTAGAGTATCTCTACTGAGTCGTCGTGGTGCTCACCCCTTTATTCTAAACTCTTTTACAGATAAGACGTCGATGATGGATGGGACTTGAGTGTTCAAGTGGAACTCTAGTAGTATTTTGCTATCTTTTGGATGTTGTGCATTTTGTGGCTATCCGTGCCGGCTTGTGGCATGCATGGGACTCCTTTTTGAGTTGTAGTTATATTTTTGATAAATGTAACTTTTTGGTATGCTTGGGTTATAAGCTTATTGTATATGAAAAGACAATGAATTTGTTTATGTAATGCTTGTTAGGATCATTTGGTTTCATTTGATGAGTTAATGAAGTTGATGAATGTTTTTTAATATAAATAATGTATATTTTTTAGGAAGAATGGTTCATATTGGTGTATGATTTGGGTATGAGCATGATCTAGGACTTGTGAATGATGTAAACTCCTTTCTTATATGATTTGGTGGTTGTTGGAATGGATTATGTTAGTAGAAATGGCCAAAAATGACCATTTACAAAGTTTCAGTTTTCGATAGTTCGATGCATCGAAGCACCCAGTTCGATGTATCAAAACTTCGATGCATTGAAGTTCCCAATTCGATGCATCAAAGATCCTACAGGGATTTTGGACTGTAAAAGTCCCGAGAGTTGTTTTTGGTCGATACTTGTTCAATGTGTCGAAGTCATCACTTTGATGGATCGAAGTCATTATTCACAGCATGCTCTGAAAATTGCCCAAAATTCAATTGGGCATAATTTCTTCGTTTTAAATCAAAATTGAGCGTGATTTTTTTTTTAAAATCTAGTATTTTTGGACCATATTTCCAATGGACTAAGTATCACATTCAAATTCCAAATTCACAGGAAGTTAGGTGTTCGGATGCTTAACGGTTTATAGACATGAACCGGGTAGAATATCTACTACTCACCCTCGGTTCCCAGGAGTCGGGAATTGGGGCGTGACAACATGGTATCAGAGCACTTGGTTAGAATACCAAGGGGTGATGGGTGACGGTCACATCACATGTGAATTAAGAAAGTTGGATTCACGTAAGGGTTTAGACTTTAAGTTGAAATTACTTATGTGGAATTTGACTTACGCTTACACTTTCTTAACATGCCTTTGTGGATTAAATTGACATGACGTGTGTAAGCATGACTGAAATGATGTAAGAAGTGTACATTCTTTGGTTCTAAATTTTTCTTGTTGTGCATATAACAAAATTCCTTTAAGAAGAGCGTGAGACATATGCGCTGATGCTCCTCAGGAGCCAACTGATGGAACGCAGTTTATGCATGACATGGCAGATACTATGAGACAAATGGCTAGGGAAGCCAAGGAAGAGGAAGTTCAGGCATTGCCTAGAGTTGCCTTGAGCTGACAAATGGTGGTAATAAGGGAATATGTGAAATTCAAGCCAGCTACCTTTGATGGTACACGTGATCCGCTAGTGGCAGAGAGTTGGATTGATCAGACACATAAACTCATGGTTACTCTTGCAATCGACGAGGATCTAAAAGTGGGAGTGGCAGCGCTTCACCTACAAGGAGAAGCGGATCGGTGGTGGTAATTCATAGAGAATGTCCATAACACTGAGACTATGGACTAGGAAACCTTTAAGGGATTATTTTTTGACAAGTTCTTTTCGACTTCGGTGAGAGACCGGATGAGGCAAAAATTTATAGATCTAGTCCAAGGAGACTTAGATATCTGGGGTACGAGACCAAATTCACATCATTGGCTCATTTTGCCCCGAATATGGTGATAAATGAGGAACTGAAGGTGAAGACGTTCGTGAAAGGACTAAAAACCTCTATCAGAAAGAGGGTATCCATTTTAGGTTTGAGGACTTACAATGAAGCGGTTGACAGAGCCTAGTGGCTGAAGAAGACGACAGAGACACCCAAAGGATATGAGACTTTAAACAACAAACGAAGAGTGCGAGGGCATCTTCGGTTAGCCAGGGAAGAAAGAGGCACAGGGAAGGCAGGTCCGATTTTCAGGGGCTTTACCCACTAGATCTTTACGACCTTCTGTGGTGTGCTTTAATTACCAACAGGTTGGTCACTTCAGCAGGGACTGCCCATAGGGATATATAGTGGCATTGGTGCTAGTAGGGATGGTGAGAGAAAACGCATGCTTCTATTATAATCAACCTAGACATGTAAAGTTTAACTGCTCACAGAGGCAGAGGACTCAAAGTAGTACAAGATCTCAGTAAAGGTCTATACAGACAATTGTAGCTCAGTTTGGCTTTAGGCCACTACCACCGCCTCAGCCAGCACAGTCAACTCAAGGATCTTAGATAGTGAGAGGTCCTACACCTATTTCTAGTCAGCATTCTGGCCAGCAGGATCAGCAGACACGGGGCCGTGGGTTCACACTCATTCCAGCATAGGACATACTGAGACCATCAGTGGTCAGAGGTATTTTCTTAGTTTCTAGCTCGTGGGCTAGGGTGTTGATAGATTCAGGAGCACCGCATTCATTCATATCTGTAGCATTTGCTTGTGCCTTGGGGCTACGGGTGTCATCACTAGAGTCACCACTGTCCATTGATACACCAGTTGGAGGTAGGGTTACCCTGGATAGAGTATGTTGTGAGATCGAGGTTTCGAGGCATCGATTAGTGTTCAACTTTGTCTTACTAGACATGACCACTTTTGATGTCATTCTAGGTATGGATTGGCTATCTACATTTAGAGCCATGATTGATTGTCTCCGTAGGAGAGTGACGGTGTGCACACTTGAGGGTGATTGTTTTTACTTTGCGGGAGAGCGGGATGATTTATATGTTCTATTTTTGCTTAGTTCTGGTATATGGGACGGGGCTGGATATTTCCTAGCTAACTTATTAGCTGAGGAAGATAAGATTATGACTAGTGGAGGATTTTCACCAATGGTCAGTGAGTTTGTGGATGAGTTACCTACAATGAGAGATGTGGTGTTCAGCATTGATCTTGCTCCTAGTATTGCGCCTGTCTCTATGGCACTGTACCGAATGGCACCAGCAGAGTTGATGGAGTTGAAAGATCAATTGCAAGAGTTGTTGGGTAAGGGATTTGTATGACCTAGTACATCGCCTTGGGGAGCTTCGGTCCTTTTTGTTAAAAAGAAAGATGGATCTTTACGATTATACATAGACTACCGTAAGCTGAACCAAGCAACGGTTAAGAACAAGTATCCTTTACCAAGGATAGATAACTTGTTTGATCAGCTTAAGGGTTCAACTTATTTTTCGAAGATCGACTTGAGGTCGAGTATTACCAGTTGAGGGTAAAGGAAGATGATATTTTGAAGATAGCCTTTCAGACTAGATATGGCCACTACGAGTTTCTAGTGGTGCCATTTGGATTAACGAACGCACTAGCAGCGTTCATGGATTTGATGAACCAGATATTCAGAGTGTACTTGGATAGGTTTGTGGTAGTCTTTGTGGATGATATTCTTATGTATTTTTCTTTTATGGAGGAGCATGAGATCCACTTGAGGACAGTGTTACAGATATTGAGAGAGCACTGGTTATATGCCAAGTTCAAAAAATGAGAATTTTGGCTAACGGAGGTGAAGGTCCTAGGACACGTAGTGTCGGAAGGAGGTGTATCTGTAGACCTTTCTAAGATAGAAGCGGTAATGAATTGGGAGAGGCCTAATAATGTATTCGAGATACGTAGCTTCTTGGGATTGGTAAGATATTATCGGCGTTTTGTGAAAGACTTTTTGAAGTTAACGGCGCCAATGACCAAGCTTACTCGTAAGGGAGTTAGGTTTGAGTGAAACGAGGCTTGCGAGCATTCTTTTATGAAATTGAAGCGTAGATTGACAAGTGCTCTGATTTTGATTATTCCCGAGCGCGGTTTGGGTTATGTCATCTACTATGACGCTTCACGGGATGGTTTGGGATGTGTGTTGATGCCGACTAAGAGGGTTGTTGCATATAGTTCCCGACAGTTGAAGATCCACGAGCAAAATTACCTGACTCATGACTTGGAGTTAGCGGCAGTGATTTTTGCTTTGAAAAAGTGGAGGCATTATCTTTATGAGAGAAGTTTGAGGTTTTCTCCGATCATAAAAGTTTGAAGTACCTTTTTACACAAAAAGACTTGAATATAAGGCAGAGGAGATGGGTAGAATACATGGAAGACTACAATTTTGATTTTCAGTATCACCCGGAAAAGGCTAATATGGTTGCTGATGCATTGAGCCAGAAGTCATATGACACTCTAGCTAGTATTGCCATCCGAGAGTGGAAGATGATGGAAGATATATCAGAAATGGGATTATGCTTTGGTGAGAGTGATGGGCAGGCTACTTTGTTCACACTCTAATAGGCGTTGAATGTTATGTATTCTAGCCTCTTAACTTGTATATTTTACTTCGTTTTAGTGTTTTCTGTATTTTCAGGGCCTTAATGATTATTTCAGTTAAAACCAAGCTTTTGGGCTTTTAAAGAAGACATCCAAGATGGGTAGATGAAGCCTACATCAAAGAAATTCATTCAACCATTTATTTCAACTCAAAACAGCCCAAGGAAGAGGCCCAAGAGAATTACAGCTGCTTAAGAAAGTTTCGGGCCTGAAGCCTAAATCTGCGCATAATACAGTCTTAATCCCGTTTTGGAAAACGGACCAGAAGTCTTATTTTTCAGCCTCAAATCGACATAATTTTTAAGTGGGGTTGAACGAAATTTGATTCTGCACACTTTTGTATTTCACAAAAATTCTGTAAATCGGACTTCTAGTGGGTCAAAAGTTGGGCCGAAGTCAGCAGGAAAAATCCACCTGATTAGTGCTGCGGGAAACCCTAATTTATTCCTAATTGGATTAGGACTTTGGTGTATTCTCTTGGGGAATAAAGTGAAGAATAAGAGGTTGGAGTTGGAGGAGAGATTACAGAGATTGGAGAGTCTGAGAGGGCTGAGAAGAGAACAGAAACATATTTGCAGAGCCATTGGAGAACAAAGTCATACGCATAATTCATGAAGATGATGCCTTCTTCCTCAACAGTTGAAGCTTTTTCTTCTACCATGAGCGGCTAGTTCATCCACTAGGGTTTTGATGTAGCCCTAACAAAGCATCAATGGTTTGATTGTTTTAATTATTGGGCACCTTTATATACATGCATAGATTGTGTAATTCAGAGGATTCTTGTTATAGGATTGAGCAATAAAAGTCTTGTAAATGCAATCTCAATGATTTCTTATCTTGTCTTAGATATTTAGTTGTTGTTATTGAACTCAATCTCTCTTATTTTCTGTGATCATGAGAGCGATTATTACACAATGGTAATCATTGAATATATTGTTAAGAGCTTTGATGGATTATGCCTAGAGAAGATGAACCATACTGCACCCTAGATTAGAGTAGTTAGGCAGATGGCCCATGCTAATCGAAGATAGTCCATGGCTTAGCCTTAATCATATGTTATCTTCTTGACGGATGAAGGTGAGCTTGTAGCCACCGACACCACTTATGCATGATGTAATTCCCCTATATTTGATTCAATTGACCATTGATTGTGGAGTTAGTGGTGAAGTCAAATACCCTAGATTTCTCTCATATTATCTTCACTATCTATTTCCTTTGATTTATTTTATTTTATCTTTTTAATTAGTTTAGTTTAAAAATCAAAATTCTTTTCTTATAAATTTAATTAGAATTAATTCAGTATTCCAACTCATCAGACCATAATCCCTGAGGTACGATACCCCTTTCGATAGCCCTATTCTGCAAGGAATTCGTTCTATTGCGAAGTGTAAAATTTTTTAATTGATATACTTTTTGAGTCACACTCACACACGAATCACACTCATAGCGTAACCAACTCTAGTGAGTAGGGTGGTTGAGGAGTAGAGGCATGACACCGAGTTAGAGAGCATTCGCACTTGAATTACGGGTGGTGAAGTAATGGAGGATTGGGTTATTCATTCAGACGGGGGTTTGAGGTTCAGAGGCCGAATGGCTGTTCCATTGGCTTGTAGGGATGAGGTTCTGAGGGAGTTTCATAGCTCCAGGTTTGCAATACATCCCGGTGGTACGAAAATGTACCACAATCTTCGTAGATAATTTTGGTGGAAGAGTATAAAAAAGGACGTCACATGGTTTGTGGCGAAGTGCCTCACTTGTCAACAAGTGAAGGCCGAGCATCAGAGACCAAGAGGTTTGTTAAAGCTATTACCAATAGCTATGTGGAAGTGGGAACACGTCACCATGGACTTTGTGACGGGGTTGCCTAGGACGAGGAAGAGTCACGATGCAGTTTGGGTCATTGTGGATAGATTGACCAATGTGGCTCATTTCCTTTCGATTCGAGTGATAGATGATGTGGATGCTCTTAGTCGGTTGTACATTGATCAGATTTTGAGGCTGGATGGAGTGCCAGTTTCTATAGTGTCTGAGAGGGATCCGAGATTTATGTCACGATTTTGGCAGAGTTTTTAGGCTGCACTTGATATGGACTTCCATTTCAGTATGGCTTTCCATCCACAGACAGATGGTCAGTCAGAGCATACCATTCAAATTTTTGAGGATATGCTTAGATCATGTGCACTTGATTTTTGAGGCAGTTGGAAGGATCACCTTCCATTGGTGGAGTTTGCATACAATAATAGCTACCAAGCTAGTATTGAGATGACTCCATTTGAGTCCTTGTACGGTAGACCTTGTAGGTCATCGATTTATTGGATAGTGGTTTTGGGGCCAGATATAGTTAGAGAGACTGAAAAAGATCAAGATCATTCGGCAACATTTGCTTATCACTTAGAGTCGTCAAAAGAGCTATGCAGACAAAAGGCAGAGGCCTTTAGTATTTGAGGTGGGGGACCATGTCTTCTTGAAGGTCTTGCCATGATGGCGTTTGATGAGGTTTGGGTGTAGTGGGAAGCTAGCCCCACGGTTTATCGGTCCATTCAAGATATTGGATCGTGTGGGTGAGGTTGCATACTGCTTAGCATTGCCACAACAATTGTCAAGTGTGCACAATACTTTCCACATTTCGATGTTGAGAAAGTATGAACTGGATCCTTCACATGTGTTAGATTGGACAGATCTTGGAGTGGAGGAAGATGTGTCTTACGAGGAAAGACCGGTACAGGTTTTGGATACTAGGGAGCAAGTACTTCGAGGCAAGACCATTCTATTGGTTAACGTCCTTTGGAGACATCACGGAGTCAAGGAGGCTACATGCGAGCGAGAACATGAAGTCCGCTCAAAGTATTCTGAGTTGTTCACTACTTGAGGTATGTTCCTAATTTCGGGGATGAAATTCCTTTAAGGAGGGGAGGTTGTAGAGATCGTGACGAATTTTGGCCGATTTTGTATTTTTTGTATCATAAGTGCTATAAATACATTTTGAGTGGTGTTTGACATGTTTTGAGTGTGGGGAATGTGTTTGAGAAGTGTTATGAAGGTTTTGGTATATTTTTGAAAGATTTGGAGAAGTTTGACTTTTTGGTCAAGTCGGAGCTCGGGTGCGACTTAAGCGGGCTTGGGAATTCGAAATTTTTTTTGAAAATGATTATTTTTGGGAATGGCTAAGATGAAATGTTTAGAGATTAAATGAAGTGATTTTGAGGTCGTAGGAGTTTTCGAAATCGAAAATGGAGTCCTGGAAGGTGCGTTAAGTGGCTTGGGGGTATTTTGGTCTTTTTTTAAGGCTTAGGGACCTTAAAAGGGTCAGATCCTGCATTTCATATCTCTTATTCTCATGCAGTTACTCTCTCTCTCTTATTCTCATGCAGCTACTTTCTCTCTCTTTTTTCTCCCTCTACTTTCTCTCTAGCTTTTGAAGGCTTAAGGTTTGGATTCGGGATTTGTCAAAGAAAGGAGATATGTAAGGTACGACTAAGGCTTCAGTTTGAATTAAACATCTTCGTGGTTCAACAAGGATGACATTGCTAGAATTTTGAGAAGTGCTTGGAAGGCCTTTATTTTTGAGGTAGGGGTGTTCTTTCTCATTTAATAAGTGTTTTTTACTCTCTTTAGTCTCATATGTGCAATGGAAATGTATATGGTGTTATACATGATAAGAAGGGTGAACGAGCGAGAGAATTTGGCATGTACACTTATATGTTAGGTTTTGGTACACTTTTGTGAAAATGTGTTAAATGAGCATATTTGTGTTATGTGATGTTGTATGAGTTAAATGCATGCCTTCTTTATATAGAAAATGTATGCATTGGTGAAACATGAAAAATATATGCTTATATGGATTTTGTGAGCATATGTAACTTATGCTAGGGTTTTCACATATAGATGATTATATGTGGATTGATGAATATAAAATGCATGCTATGTTCCTTTATAAGCGTATGTATTGTAAAATATAAATTTCAAATGCTTGATCTATATATCTTTGAAATGCACGTGTAAGGCCGTTGTGAGGAGAACGGGGGAAATGTGGTGGAATAACTTGTTTGCTTGGAGCAATAATACTAGGTGATGGTCATGTTCCGGTTCGATCACCTTAGAGTAGCGAATACTCGGTGATAAATGTTCTGGTTCGATCACCTTGGAGTAGCGAATACTTGGTGATGAATTACAAAATTATCTAATCACCTTGGAGTAGTGAATACTCGATGAGAGTTCGATCACCTTGGAGAAGTGAATTCTGAATGACTTATTTTAGAACCGTCTAATCACCTCGGATGAGTGAATTCTCGGTGATTTATTCTAGAACTATCTAATAACCTCGGAGGAGTGAATTCTCGGTGACTTATTATAGAAATATCTAATCACCTCAGAGGAGTGAATTCTCGGTGACTTATTATAGAAATATCTAATCACCTCGGAGGAGTGAATTCTCGGTGTCTTATTTCTGAAACTATCTAATCACCTCGGAGGAGTGAATTCTTGGTGACTTATTTCAGAACTATCTAATCACCTCAAAGGAGTGAATTCTCGGTGATGAGTTTTGGAACTATCTAATCACCTAGGAGGACGTAGTTCTCAGTGAGAGTCTTGAAATGGTTAATTACCTCAGAGGAGTGAATTCTCAGTGATGGATTCCGTAATTTTGTGGGAAGTGTCTCGATCACATGGTTGGTCAAAATTTATGTTAGGGTATCGTGTTGAGTCTAAGAGAGAGAGAGAGACAAGTGAATTATGTTCCTTTCATTTTAAATTATGAAGCATGATATGTGTTTAATGCATTCTCATATATATGCATTGCTTGTGAATGAACATGGTATATGTTGGATGATACATGTAATGTAGGGACATGCATTCATGTAGGTCGTATCAGGTCAGCACTTAGGTGGGTTGGGGTATCTCTACTGAGCCGCTGAGTGTTCACTCCTTTATTTTAAACTCTTTTACAGATAAGGCAACGATGACAGATGGGACTTGAGTGTCCAAGTGGAACTCTAGTAGTATTTTGCTATCTTTTGGATGTTGTGCATTTTGTAGCTATCTATGCCGACTTGTGGCATGGGACTCCTTTTTGAGTTGTAGTTATATTTTTGACAAATGTAACTTTGTGGTATGCTTGGGTTATAAGCTTATTGTATATGGAAAGACAATTGATTTGTTTATCTAATGCTTGTTGGGAGCATTTGGTTTCATTTGATGAGTTAATGAAGTTGATGAATGTTTTTCAATATGAATGATGTATGTTTTTAAAGGAGAATGGTTCATATTGGTGTATGATTTGGGCATTAGCATGATCTAGGACTTGTGAATGATGTAAACTCCTTTCTTATATAATTTGGTGGTTGTTGGAATGGATTATGTTGGTAGAAATGGCCTAAAATGCCAAAAATGACTATTTGCAAAGTTTCAATTTTTCAACAGTTCAATGCATCGAAGCATCCAGTTTGATGTATCAAAGCTTCGATGCATCAAAGTTCTCAGTTCGATGCATCGAAGAACCTGCAGGAATTTTGGACTGTAAAAGTACCGAGATCTATTTTTGGTCAATACTTATTCGATGCATCGAAATTTCAATGCATCGAAGTCATCACTTTGATGGATCGAAGTCATTATTCACAGCATGCTCGAAAAATTGCCCAAACGTCAATCGGGCATAACTTCTTCGTTTTAAATCAAAATTGAGCGTGTTTTTTTTTAAATTGAGTATTTTTGAACCCTATTTCTAATGGAATAAGTATGACATACAAATTATAGATGAATAGGATGTTAGGTATTCAGATGCTTAACGGTTTATGGACATGAACCGGGTAGAACATCTATTGCTCACCCTCGGTTCTCGGGAGTCAGGAATTGGGGTGTGATAGTGGTGTTTCTCCAGTTGTTGAAGTGGGTCTACTCTAGTGGTGTTTGTGAAGGTTGATGGTGGTGGATGTTGAGCTCGGCTGCCATGGTGAAGGTGGTTGTGGCAGTAGGTGGACTGTGGTGGAGTTGAAGGTGGTGGCTAGTGGTGAAGGTGTTTGTGGCAGCAGGTGGACTGTGGTGGAGTTGAAGGTGGTGGCTAGTGGTGAAGGTGGTTGATGACCAGAGCTTTGTTGTGGTGGCTTAGCGGCGAGGAAATGCTGGTGTAAATGAGCTTGATAGAGGTTCACGATCTCACACGAGCAGCAATAACAATTTGCCATCGTCCCCCTAGCGACCTCTGCAAACCACACGCTACCACCAGAGGAGCAGTTCGATGACGTGGACTTGCTCGCCAGCAACGGGTGGTGACTGTTCAATGACGCCGATTAGAGTATGATCTGCTTAGTCATCTTAACCCACTCCTTTCTCTCTCTAAAATCCAATCAATTGAACAAATCACAAATACCAAATCTAGGGCACCAACAAATTTCAAATAGAAAAAAGCTTTTTCTTGACACTTCTGAAACTTGCGACTTTTGCAATTGGACCAGATTCATACAAATCGAAGACCCGAATTCTGATTGCTCAGCGTTTCAAATTTGGGGTCCTCCATAAGATAGGCGGTGGTGTTGGGAGCTAGAAGCAAGACCTCTGAATGTGCCAGCATTTTCTCCTGATGTAAGAGTCATTTAGAGCTTCTCTCAGCAATGGTGGCTGAATGGTGAAGTGGGGTTGGATAGTGTGTGCATATAATATTCAGTTCACCACCACTGCTGATAAGACCGACCATCTCCACTGCCTCACAGCCAGCATTGAGCTATCATCTGAGCACCGAGGAAGAAGAACCACCGTGAGTTGCCATGAACAAACCATCATGGACCACCACCAAGCTTTGGCTGAATAGTCAGACCCACTACATGAAGAGCAAATGCCAAGCATCACCAGAGAAAAGCACCTCAAGCACTAGCCCACTTCCACCAATACCACCGACCACCGTCCCATGCCAGCACTATGAGCCACCACTGCCACTACCAAGTGCAAAGCCAAGCATCGGAACTGCCGAAGCTCATTAGAGCTACTATAGAAAATCGAAGAGCCACCACTGCCACTACCAACTGTAGAGCCATTTTTGATCATCCCACTTCACATCTTGGTGGCAGTGGTGATATGGAGCTTTGGGTGGATTTTTTTGTGGCAGTGGTGGCTAACCGATTGTGTTGGCTGCCATGGTGGTGGTTTAATGGACAACAGATGAGTGTTCTAATTGATCCTATTGTGCAAAAGGAAAAAATTATTGACGTCATGGCTGATATGCATGATAATAATGCTGATAACAACATTGTGCCTAATGTTGTTGGGGAGAGGGCGAGATTACACAGAGACTACTGTGTCCCAGAGACATATAATTCGCCTGTTGGATGTCAACTACCAGATGTCACAGCACAGAATTATGAGATCAAGTCCAGCATTATTCAGATGTTACCATCCAATTTTTGGGCTGACTCAAGAGAATCCCTACAAGCACCTAGATGACTTCATAGAAGTGTGCTCAATTACAAAAATTCATAGCTTCTCTAAAGATACTTTCAGGATACGACTCTTTTCATTCTCTCTGAAAACAAGGCCAAGTATTGGTTCAATTCTCTACCAGCGGGCTCTATTACTACATGGACTCAAATGCAACATGAGTTCCTGAAGAAATATTTTTTGATAGGGAAGACCAATCAGTTCAGACATGCTATCATTAGTTTCTCCCAATCCGATGGGGAACTATTCTATGGGACATGGGAGAGGTTCAAGGACCTTCTTAGGAAGTGTCCTCATCATCAGGTTCCTAAGTGGCAGCTTGTGCAATGTTTTCATGAGGGGCTGACAGAATTTAACATACAGATGGTAGATACATCTTGCGGAGGTAATTTTATGTTGAAGAGTGAAGACAAGGCTTGGACTTTGTTTGAAAATCTGAGTGACAATTCTTTACAACATG
This sequence comes from Cornus controversa, assembly GCA_026545225.1. Taxonomy (NCBI): domain Eukaryota; kingdom Viridiplantae; phylum Streptophyta; class Magnoliopsida; order Cornales; family Cornaceae; genus Cornus; species Cornus controversa. The sequence goes on along the minus strand of CM048846.1, from coordinate 62,227,190 downwards.
TGTCTTCAACTCGTTCAAGCAGACCATCCAACACAAGGAAGACAGATGGTATCTTCGAGGTTGGTTCTACAGATGTTATGTCTACCAACATTGACTTAATTTCACAAAAAGTGGCACAGATTATGGCAGCTAATCAAGTTCCTCCTCCTTTTGTAAATTCGTCATTGCTAGGCCCTTTTAAATTTTGCTCCAGTCCTATGCATCATGTGAATAATTGTCTTTCAGTTGGGTAATTTTATAACCTTCAACAAGAGCAAGTACAAGCTACATTCATTGGACCAATGAATCATCCACATAGTAATACTTACAATCTAACATATAGGAATCATCTTGGTTTTTCATACAATAATCAAGGGGTAGCAATGCAGCCCACTTATTAGCCTCAGAACTATGTGCCTCTACATCCATATCAAGCTCAAGTTCCTATGTCACCAAAGAATTCAACTCTTGAAGATAAGATGACGTTTGCTTTAGCAAACCTTTACAAGCTTGATTCTATTATTGAAATAGTTCAAGCTACTGCTCAACTGGTACATTCTCACTCTCAGTCAATTGCCAAACTAGAATCTCAATTTGAACAACTTGTCAACACATTGAGTAAAAGAGAAGAGGGGAAGCTACCAAGTCAACCAGTTTCCAATCCTAGAGGGATGCATGTTTCTTCAAGTAACCCACATCATGAGCAGGTTCAAGTCATCACCATTTTAAGAAGTGGGAAAGTGATTGATAACAAGGTGGGGGGAAAAGAAGAATGATGAAGAAGAGGTGCTCAAAAGTCCAAGTGCTAAAATTTCTTATGAGCCCAATGCTCCTTTCCCATAATATTTTTAAGAAGCATCCAAGTTGGGGAAGCAAGGGGATAAGTTGCATGGCATGATAGAAGTGTTTCGACAAGTGAAGATTAATCTATCACTCCTTGATGCCATCAAATAAATTCCTCCCTATGCTAAATTTTTGAAGGACTTGTGCACTCAAAAGAGGCGATCCAAAAGCTATGTTCCAAAGAAAGTCATGCTACCACAATAAGTGAGCTCAATAATTCAGCATTGCACTCCTCCCAAATACAAAGATCCTGGAGCTCTAACTAGCTCATGCATCATTGGGGAGCACCATGTGGATAAAGCTCTTCTTGATTTGGGTGCAAGTGTGAACTTGTTGCCCTATTCAGTCTATCTATAATTGGAATTGGGAGAGTTGAAGCCTACCACGGTGGTGCTACAATTTGCAAATAGATTGACCAAGCAACCCCGTGGGATAATTGAAGATGTGCTTATTAAAGTAGATAATTTTTAATTTCCAGTTGACTTCATTGTTCTAGACACTGAGCCAGTTCACAATCCGAGGAGGCACATTCAGTTATTCTTGGTCGGCCTTTCATAGCTACAATTGATGCCCGCATAAATTGTCGATCGGGGATCATGGATATCTCGTTTAGCAACATGAAGGTGAAGTTAAATATTTTCAATGATCTTCATCATCCTCCAGACCAGAGTTATTGAAGACTGTGTGAAGGAATTTGCCTCATATAATCTATCCCTTTGAAGGCATGCATGTCTTTCTTTGATTATGAATCTTTCAACATTGAGGAATCAATTGAAGAGGTAAATTATATACTTGATATGGAAGTCATTCAGAATACTCCCCCTTGGAGAATTCCAGCTGAGCCACAACATTTTCTTTCTAGCACTCCTCTAGTGCCTTCATTGGAGTCCCCTACATAACTGGAATTGAAGCCTCTACTCGAGAAGCTAAAATATGTGTTTTTAAGGGCTAATGAAACCCTTCCGGTTATCATTGCCTCTAATTTGACAGACACTCAAGAAGCAAGCTTAATAGAGGTCTTATACCAATATCGTGAAGCAATTGGGTGGAGTGTGGCTGATCTCAAATTTCAATTTGCATGCACAAAATTCACTTAGAGGATGAAAATAATCCATCCTGAGAAGCACAAAGGCAATTGAATTCTAACATGAAAGAGGTAATGAAAAAGGAAGTGATTAAGTTGCTTGACGCGAGCATCAACTACCTTATTTCTTACAGCACATAGGTGATCCATACTCAAGTTGTTCCCCAAAAGTCTAGCATTACTATTGTTCTAAATTTTGTGGGGGAGTTTATTCCACAATGCACCACCACTGGTTGGCATGTTTGCATTGACTATAGGAAATTTAACTCCAAGACGAGGAAACATCACTTCCCTCTGTCATTCATTGATCAAATTCTCAAGGTTGGCGGGTCAAAGTTACTATTGCTTCTTGGATCGCTACTCCGGTTATAATCAAGTGGCCATGGATCTAGAAGATCAAGAGAAGACTAATTTCACATGCCCTTTTGGTACTTTTGCTTATTGTCGTATGCCCTTTGGGTTATGTAATGCTCCGGTGACTTTTTAGAGGTACATGATGGCCATATTCTCTAACATGGTGGAAAATTTTTTAGAAGTCTTCATGGATGACTTTTCTATTTTTGGGTCATCCTTTGAAGATTACTTAAAGAATTTGTCACTAGTGCTCCAAAGTTGCTGAGACTAGAATTTGATTCTTAGTTGGGAGAAGAGTCATTTCATGGTGAAGGAAGACATTAAAGGTAATAAGGTGAAGATTGATCTTATCTCACTCCTAGGTAGCCTCCTCAACATTATGATGATGCCACAAAACCTTGACCAACGGAATGGTCTTACCCCTCAGAACTTACTTTCTAGCATCAAGAATCTGAACCGGTATCTCTTCATATGTGACATCCTCATCGACCTCAACATCTACCTAAATTAAGACATGTGATGGATCAGGTTCGTATTTCCTCAACATCGAAACATAGAATATGTTGTTAACCTTTTTCAACTATGGTGGCAAAGCCAATCTGTACGCCACTTCACCAACACACTCAAGGATCTCAAATGGTCCAGTGTATCTCGACGACAACTTGCCACTCTGCCCAAAACACATCAATCCTTTCTGTGGAGAAACCTTACGGAACATATGGTCTCCCATCTCGAAGGATAATGATCTCCTCCTTCAATCGGCATAGCTATTCTATCTACTCTAAGCTATCAACAATCAAGTTGGCCCTAAAGCTATAGTCTCACCCACCTCAGTCCAACAAACTGGAGATCTACAAGGTCTGCCATACAACGCCTCAAATGGTGTCGTCTTAATACTAGCCTGATAACTGTTGTTGTACACAAATTCCACAAGTGGAAAATGGTCCTCATAACCACTACCAAAATTAAGAATACAAGTACGATGCATATCCTCCAATATCTGAATAGTACACTCTGATTTTCCATCAGTCTGAGGATAGAATGTTGTGCTAAAATGCAATTCGATGTTGAACACCGTCTAGAATCCTTACTAAAATCTTGAAATGAACCGTGGACTCCTATCCGATACTATGGATACAAGAACTTCATGTAATCTCACAATCTACTCTACATATTGCTTACTGAGTCTCCTCACATCATCTATCAACCTCATAAGCAAGAAGTGTGCTATTTTGGTTAATCTGTCCACAACAACCCAAACTGTATCATTGTCGTTATTTGATCTCAGAAGACTCGCCAAAAATTCCATGGTAATATGTTCCTATATCCACTCCACCACTGGTAATGGTTACAACAACCCAATTGACTTTCAATGTTCCGTCTTTACTTGTTGACAAGTAAGGCATCTCTCCACAAACTGTGTTATATCCTACTTCATACCTCACCACCAATATTGGTGTCTCACATTGTGGTACATTTTTGTTCCACCAGGATGATGAAATTCTCGTAATATATCACCATGACAATCAAAAGGAACTACCATCAATCCTCTAAATCGTTGAACCCCATCGAAATTCAAGGTCCAATCTCCCATTATCGTACCACTAGCAATCCGTGAGTGAATAGACTCCAACTCACTATCCCATTTCTGTGCCTCAATCACCTTACTCACAAGTATAGGTTGAGCTACCAAGATAAAAAATGTAGCTGGCTCACCATCATCACTAAAATACAATCCCAACTCTAAAAAATCCTCTATCATTTTTCATTTTTGTATGGCTATGCTAGCCAGAGTCCCGCGTGATTTTCTGCTCAACGCTACATTTGCTTTCCCCAAATGGTATTGCAAATCAAAATTGTAATCCTCTATATACTCAACCCATTGCTTCTGTCTCATGTTCAAGTCCTTTTGGGAGAAAAGGTACTTGAGACTCTTGCGATCTGAATACACCTTGAATCTCTCACCATATAAGTAGTGTCTCTATCCTTCTAAATCGAAGACCACCGTCACTAGCTCTAGGTCATGTGTAGGATAGTTATGCTCGTGAGTCTTTAATTGTCTAGACCCGTAAGTACCTACTCCATCACATTGCATCAACACACAACCTAGCCCGCTCCCCAAAGCATCACAATAAATCACATGCCCCAAGCCACACTCGAGTATCACCAAAATAGGAGTTGTAGTCAACCACTTCTTCAATTCACAAAAGGCTAACTCACATGTTTCATTCCACACAAACTTCACACCTTTACGAGTGAGTCATGTCATAGGTATTGCAATACTAGAGAAGTCTTTAACGAACCTTCTTTAGTAGCCTACCAAACCAAGAAAACTTTGAATCTCAAAGACATTCTTTGGACTCTCCCAACTCATCACGACCTTAATCTTAGATGGATCAACTGAAACTCTACCTTCGGAAATAACATGCCCAAGGAATTTCACATTTTGGAGCCAAAACTCGCACTTTCATACCTAACATACAATTGGTGCTCTCTAAGTATTTGCAAAATAGTCCTCAAATGTAACTCATGCTCATCCTCCAAAGATGAGTACACAAGTATGTCATCTACAAACACTTCCACAAAAGTATCAAGGTACTCATGAAATGCGTAGTTCATCAAATCCATAAATGTTGCAAGTGCATTAGTCAAATCAGATGGCATTACAAGGAATTCATAGTGTCCATACCGCATACAGAATATCATTTTATGGAAATCCTCATCCTTCACCCTCAATTGGTAATAACCCAACCTTAAATCAATTTTTGAGAAGTAATGAGCTCATTTCAATTGATCAAATAGGTCATCTATCATCAACAATGAACACTTGTTCTTGATTATTGTATGATTCAACTTTCAATAAGCAATGCACAATCTCAAAGCACCATCCTTCTTATTAGCAAACAATACCGGTGCTCCCCACGGTAATACACTCGGTCTAATAAAACCCTTAGCTTTCAAATCATCTAATTGATGTTTTAATTCTACCAACTTCGCCAATGCCATCCGGTATAGTGCCAACGAGATGGGCGTCATACCGGGTATAAGATCAATCACAAACTCTACCTTTCTCTTGGGAGGCAAGTCTGTCAAATCCTCCAAAAATACATCAAAGAAATCACACACCACTACCGAACACATTTCTATTGGCATATCCTCTCCCTCAGCCAATAGACTAGCCAAGATAAAACTGTATCGCTCCCAACTACTAATGTCATAGCATGGTGAAATATACGAGTCACTCTAATCTCGCACAAAACAAAAGCAATCACCCTCGGACGTGTAATTCATCACTCTCCCTCTAAAACAGACTATCATAGCGTGAAACTCTGATAACCAATTCATGCCTAGGATGATGTCAAAACTGCTCATATCAAGAAGGATGAAATTAAACTCAAGTGTTTGATCAGCTATCTCAATAGCGCATCCCCAACATACTCTATCAAGGATTACCGTACTGCCCACTTGCGTATCAACACAAACTACCCTACCCAATAGACTAACCTTGACACACCCCAACCCAATTTATATCATAATATAAATTAGTGAACAATTGAAGTGTATCTAACCATCTTCATTAATATCAAACAAAATTGACATTAATCCACATTAGACTGCATATTTAATAATCTACAAATCCAAACAAACCACAAGCTTATATTACAAGTAATCACCATCACAACACATCTCATTATGAGTTTACCATAAAACTCCCCTACAATATTTACATGTTAAACAAAAAACTTTATCCTCCTCATTTTCCAATCAAATCCCCAAGACTCTAGACTCGGTAGTGGCTACAAAACCTTGAACCTGAAAACCATATATATAACAAAAGTGAGCCTAAAGCCCAGTGAATGTAACACTACTACATCAGAATAATAATCATGGATATCTTTTGATAACTTCACGCTATATAGATATTATAACTTTCTACTCTCCTTCTTGGCCAGAGTATGGACCTTATATAACTTCATGCCTTATAGGCATCTTCATGATTTATAAGCATCTTCATACTATATAGGTATCTCCACATCATATAGACATTTTTCATACTTCAATGTATACATTCAAATAATACACTTCTAGTGGAAGCACTCACCTTGGGTATCTTCCAACTTGTTACTTGTCCCGTTGTTGTTGAGGGTGTAGTTCTTCCTCCTTGCCTATAGGACATTATACTCACATCATATAGATTTCTAAATATAGGAAGACAACAATCATCACAAACTTCATTCATATAAATTTCAAGGATCAATCATGATAATCATAAACTATAAGCTCATTGGAACATTTCGTCAAACACATTGTAAGCAAGAATATCAAGCTCATCCTTTACCTTACCTTACAAGTATACATTGTTGCACCACCTTCCAAATCAATACTAATATGATTAGGTACACTAATTACACCACACACTCCAAGTATTCAATCTAACACCTTCACAATTGCAATTTCAAGTATATATTTTCTTCCCTACATGCTGTCCACATTTTCACTCCAAATGAAGGACTTCCCGACCTCCAGTTGGCCTACAAATTTTATAGTAGATTAGAAACATATGGAAGAACATCATACTAAAATTAGAGCATGATTCAATGGTTAGTTTTTCATAAATAAGCAAAACAATGGACTGTTTTCAATTCTATCTCTCCCACAGTCCCTGTTTTTCACCAAACTTTAACAATTAAACTGTTTCGATTAAGAAAGAACTAGGTGCTCTACCATACATTTCTGGAAAGATCTACCAGTCTCCTTTCCAACCCAACAAACGGAACTCAATTCCGAATTTTCTACAGTGTTTTATAGCCATTCTTGTAAAGTGACTACAGGCTGTCTGCAGAGCACGTTTTTCATCTTTTTCACTTCTTTTTCATGCAAACTTCATATATAGTACTTCTAGCTCCTATTAATCATCATAGAACATATTTATGACATGATTCCTTTCATTTTATACCAACAAAATGAAATCAAAACCATAAAAATCAACTCTACCATTCACATAGTATTACACTTTTTCTCTACACACACATATTCAAGCATACATGATGATTTCATGCCTTCCTTTAATGATTTGCTATACAAAATCATATATATATAAATTACAATCAACATAAAACATGAAAGCTAATGAATCATAGAACTCACAAGTATTTAACTTGAATTTCCCTTCTTTTCCTTCCTCCTCTTTGCTTAGTCTCCTCTCTCCTAACTTCTCTACCACTCTAAGACTCTAAAACTTGTTTTTGCCAAACAAGGCACAAGAGTTGTAGAGATAAGCTCCTCTCCCAATCTGATCTATATTGCTTACTTATGTCTTTGACACCTAGCCCCATTTTAGATCATTTGCACTTCACCTCCTTCAACACTTTAAATTTGTACATCACCCCCTCAAGTTATTTGCCCTCTAACCCTTCTAAACCACTTCATTTCCCACAAGAACCTCACTAACTCTAAATTAATATTTAGATATACTAAAACATAACTTCTAATTAACATCCTACAATAGTTAAACCTACTAGGATGCATAAAATAAACTTCACAATACAACCCACTCTAGGCATGCTACATGCTACCTCCTCCCAATTTATTGTACATACAACATATTCATATATAATTCATGTTTACTCAAAAATTAAATTATGCTAATGAGAATTATCATGTATCGGGGTCTCACAAACCTATAGCGTTAGTGCTCGTGCAAATGATGTAACAATAAATGAATAAGATATACCCGAATCAATCAATACACATGTCTAAGAACAATATACTAGAAATATAGCTCTAACCACTAAAGGTCCTGTTGAAGTGTCTGTGGGTGTCACTGCATATATCCTGCCTTGTGCCTTCTGATCCTGTGCTCCACCAGCCCAAAAACCTAACTGTTATGTGGATGCACTAGGGGTAGATCCCCTCATTGGTCTCGCACTCTGTGCAGACATAGCTGCCTGCGGTGGAGACATAACTCTAAAGCTCAATTGTGTAGTAACGGTCTGAGCTGGCCTTTACTGAGCACTCTATCCACCCTTAGCATTCCCACCCTACTGTGGGCATTTTTTTCTCATATGTCCTTGTTGTCCACAACCAAAACATGTCATCATTCTAGGCTGAATCATAGGCAGTCTATCTTGTAATGTGCCGGTTGCTTACATTGGTAATACACCCTCTCTAGTCTACTAGATGTCAAAGGTAAAGAGATAGTAGATGTGGAACGTGCTATACAAATTTTATCCTTAAACAGATGGTCAATCTGAGCGTACCATACAGATTTTAGAGGATATGTTTTGGGCATGTGTGCTTGATTTTTGTGATAGTTGGCAGGATCCCCTTCTATTAGCAAAGTTTGCTTACAATAATAGCTATCAGGCTAGTATTAAAATAGCACCATTTAAGGCGCTATATGGTACGCTTTGTAGGTCATCCGTTTGTTAGATAGAGGTTGGTGAGACAGAGGCTTTGGGACCAGATATAGTCTGAGAGACTACTGAAAAGATTAAACTGATACGACAGCGGTTGCTTACAGCTTATATGAAATATGTTTTGATTTTGAGCATAAATGACCTATATGTGGTTTTATGAACATGTGTTGATTTGTAAAGGCATGAAGTCCATTAACATGATCTAAGGGCTATGAAGATGGTGTGTGTAGACACCATGAATGCGATTTTATGCATGATGAATATGCTAATTATGAATTTTATGTTGCTTAATGCACATGTATAGAATTGTCAAATTCATTATGTATCGGAATTGTCCTTAGGCGCATGACATTCAGAGTTTGGCTAATCATGTTACAAAAGTGAGAAATTATCCACTTGGTATGACTGTCGGAGTTGTCCAATCATACATAAGCTAATGCCTAAGAATCGGAGTTTGTCCACATACTCGTATGATACTTGGAGTTGGCTAATCACACTTGAGTTATTGGAGTTGACCAATATAACGTGACACTCCGAGTTTGGCCAATCATATGTGTTCTCGAAGTTTACCAAAAGATTGTGAACTTGATAAATGCTTATGTGACTTACTTGGAATAAGCATTGAATTGTGTTTAAGTATGTATTGCATGGGAAATATTTAATGTAAGTATTGAGTAAGCCAGGTAATATAGAGATGTTATGATTGCATATCATGTAGGTCGGTGTCTAGTTGATGTTTAGGTCGATTGGGGCATTTCGATCTACTAAGCACATGTATCGCTCACCCATTTCCTCCCAAACATTTTTACAGATAAAGCGCCGACAAGAGATGAGGCCTAAAGTTGCTTATGTTGGAGCTTTTCGGAGTTTTTGATATAACATGTATTTATATATTTTAATGCTTGTATGTACCGTGTTGGTACTTCACACCTCTTTTGAAAAGACTTGTAATATGGGATATGGAACAAGTGTTTTATATATTTTAAACTCAATATGTATATCTATGGACAGTATGCAATTATGATGTAATTTGTGATTTATCATGTTGTACACGTCGTGGATGCATTTGGATTTATATTGAAATCACAAGTGTGAATGCATGATAATAATGGACAAGGTTGGTGCAAAGGACACTTATAGTTTCTACATAATTTTTTGCTCAGGACCTACGATCACATTACGATTATGTGTAATTGCTTTTATGTTGAATCGTAACATAAATTATGATGAATCATAAAGTTGATGAATTAAGGACCCAAAACTAATGTGATTAAGATGGATGCGCGCAGATTATGTGTTTTACAATGAATCATAATCCTCATTACGATTAATCATAATGGGCAACTGCATTATAGTATATTTAATTGAATTCTTTTTGGATTGAACATTTAAAGTAGGGCCCATTGAGATAAGTCATTGACTATAATTGAAAATATATGTCTATATACATGTGGTGAAGCTTCTGCGTTTATAATAAGTAGAGATAGACCTGTTACCCAAGAATTGTCCCTAGAGGGGGGGGGTGAATAGGGACAATAGGCAAATGACGAAACTTTTTCCGTTAAGCTCATTTTGACAAAAAATAGGCTTGTATAGACTTTTGTTAAACACTTGATGAACTTATGTATTCAACAAGTGGGATTACAAATTCTCAATCTATTATGCACTTAAATGATCTAGTGAATACAACAAGTATAAGTGTACATGTAAGTGCAACATATCATGCTTGTAGTATGTGAAAGTGTTGATTGTGTATTTGTCAAATACATAGTGGCAAATTGATTGAAAAATAGATAATCAAACAAATACTCAATCAATCAATAATTTTATCAATTCCACAACTCAACCAATACTCCAAGCATTCATCCCATCCTCCTCATATGAATTGAAACATATAAACTTCTAGCATTCATATATAAAGCATATGTAATTTAAGCAAATGAAATGCTATCAAATAAAAGAGTTTAAGGATAGAGAAATGCAAACCAAGTGACACCATGATTTTTACATGGTTCGGCCCCTCTTGCCTACGTCCATGCCTCAAGAGAACTTCTTGAGGTTTCCACTATAGACCATTCCTTAATGGTGGAAAGCAAACCGTACAATTGCCAAGTGAATTACTTGGGCTTCCTTGCTCGATGACAACCTCACCAAGACTTCTTTGCCAAGCTCATGACTTGAGCTTCTTCCCTCTTTTGACGGTTAAGAGATAACCATTGCTCACTCTAAAGGGTGGAGAGCGCTACCCAATCCTTCTCCTTTTAAGGTAGAGAATGAACCTTTCTCTTTTTCGGGCTTGGAGAAAAATCCTTACAAAGCTTCTTCAAGCTACCCATGCCAAGAGAACCTCTTGGTCTTCTTCTCTCAAGAATAAGAAATTGTAATACAAATACAACAAGTTTCCTTAATGAATAGATATTCAATACACGCTCAAATCCTAGAGTGATACATGAAGATTTCAAATGAAAAGCTCAACTCTAGATATGCAAGATGAACCACAATGAATGATATGAAAGATGAGACTCAATAGTGGTTCCTAAGAGATTTTCTACCAAGTAGAATGCAAAAATATACATTCAACATTTTCTCAAGTGTAAGCTCATGAGTAGGTTTCTCTTTAGCTCTCTTGCTCTCTTCTTCACTCTCGGCTCTACATTGCAATATCTCTCACTTGTTATGAAATTCCCAATTCAGATGGGTATATATAGAGTCTTAAGAGAATATAGCCGTTTGGGGTCCAAAACTAGCCGTTATTTTGAATCTGGGAAAAAGCAGTCGACTTTCTACTTGAAGCAGTCGACTTTATTTGAGCCTTTAAAGTGTTAGATTCATGCTACCAGAAAGAGTCGACTTTCTCTAATGAATAAGGCGACTATTTCATCAAATCTCACAAACTAAAATAGAAAGAAAGTCTTCTATATGAAATGAGATAGTCTTCTGTCTTACTACTCTAGAAAAGCCATTTTCTCAAAAGTTCATAAACTAAAATAGAAAGATAGTCTTCTATATGATTTGAGATAGTCTTCTATCTTACTACTCTAGAAATGCCATTTTTGCACTGCCTAAAAGAGTCGACTTTTCTAATGCATAAGACGACTATTTTATCAAATATCATAAACTAAAATAGAAAGAAAGTCTTCTATATGTTTTGAGATAGTCTTCTATCTTAGTGCTCTAGAAATGACATTTTCATAAAAACACACAAACTAAAATAGAAAGATAGTCTTCTATATGAAATGACATAGTCTTCTATTTTAGTGCTCCAGAAATGCCAAAAAACATACTGCTTGAAAAAGTCGACTATATAGTTCAACTAAGTCGACTGTTTCTGGAAATCATTTGAAATACAACTCTGTTAAAGCATAAATGAGCCTAAAACCTCAAGGACTGATGAAAATAAATTTCATTAAAATCAAATCCTATTCTAAAATGCTAAGAACCAATCATAGATACTAAAATGAGATGCATGTGGTCTTATAATCAATTTTAGATTATGAGTTGGGTTCTTTGAATATTTGAACCTCCTCAAAATCAACTTTGACCTTATAAAATAAATCAATTTGATCCAAGGTCTTCGACTTCACAACTTCACTAAATATGAATATTGAGAATTAAAATATTTTCAATTGAAAATCATCTCAATATTACCTAAGGCTTTTCAGAATTTAAACATATAAGTTCAAAGCCTCATTCAATCTATCTAAGAACCATAAATGATATTTCCTAGTTCAAGCATAGGTTCTAGAATTTGTTTACTCAAGAATTGAGTTCCTTCAAAGCTAAACATAAGCTTGAATTAACTCAATCTCAATTAAGGCCTTCAAGATGATTCAATGAAGTTTATGGCCTAATTCTAAGTGTCCAAGGAACCATGATATGATATGAATGATATGCATTGGTCCTAAGGTCCACTAGGTTAATAGATGAGCTTTCAAAAGAAGTTACTTCATAAATAACTTTACATTAAATCTAGCACTCACCCAAGACTAGCCTACCCAAGTCTTTTGATCTTCAAATCTTTAAGCTTTTGGGTTCCTTCATCATGTGGCTTGGATTCACTTCAACTTCGCCATTGATCTTGATTATTAATCTTTGAGTTCCATGATCATGCGGCTTCATACATCTTCTTGTAATTCCTTTTGAAGTCCAATGCTTTTAAAAATACTTGAGATAATATAATATTTTCTAAGCTGTACACTCAAGTAAACTTATTAAATCTACACTACAGTAGTTTGTTATCATCAAAATCACCCAAGTAACCTAGGGTTGAAACTTTGAGGTCAATAATCTCCCCCTTTTTGATGATGACAAACTATTGATGTGTTTTATAACATAAATGATGTAAATCATATAATCAATGTAAGTAAAGTCATTTATGTATGCACATCACATTTTTCTCCCCCTTTGACATTATCAAAAAGATCAATAAAGTAAAAGCTCAAGGAATGGTGACCCATAAGTACAATATATGAAGGATAAAGATATAGAAATCAAAATATTCCTTCTCAAGTAAGAAAATTGAGGTGGCTCCCTCATCAATATGCATATTTAACAAGTTAGGATTTCTCCCCCTATAAAAATCACAATATGCATAAAATTTCAAAATAGGGATTAGTCCCACTATCCATATGCATCAAAAGAGAAAATCAATTAAGCATTTGCATATATTCATGAATTTCATCAATGGAAATTCTACCCCTATCAACATGCTTTAAATGAATTTAACAATAGAAGCATATAGCATGTGATACATGTTTTAAAGCAAGTGTATATACTCATGTCAAAAGATTTATACATGAAACCAAATAATGAGTTAACATCATGCTTTGTGGCATATATGATTATGTTCTTAAAATAAGAATAAGAGACAATGCATAATCATTAAGTTATATGCTCCCCCTATCAATATGCATTAAAATAATGAAGGAATATGGTATATGCATATAAATGAGAAATCTTCCCTTATCATCATGTTTTCTATAAATATAGCAATATATAAGTACAAGCATGTGATTATGATATTCATCATAAAACTTCTCCCTTTTTCACATAATCAAAAGGCATATGGAGCCAAGTAGGCAATCCCAACATCCTAGTAATCTAGGAAGCATTACAACTAACTCTTGAAAGTTAGAAGAATTTAGAAATATAAGTGCATGCCCAATCAAATGTAATATCTTATAAAGGAGCTATCAATGGTGCCCAAAAGATATAAAGATACATTAAGTGCAATGTGGGTCAACCCATAGATGATGAAGACCATAAAAGACATCAAATGATAAAATCTATTGTCTCGGGTTTTTTCTTCCATTTTCCATAAAGAATAGGCTTGATACCAAGGAAGGAAGGTACTTCAAATGTATATCACAAGAACAAACAAACTCAATATACCTCATATGATTAACATGACAAAAATGAAACAACAAGTCATGCAAGGTCATGTCAATCAAATAATCTAGGTGCTAAGATGCCAAAAATGTTAATCTGTAAGTGACACCAACTAACAAGTCATGACTAACAAGTCTTGAAAAAAAAAATTTAAGCTCAAGGTTGGTCATCCTTCTATATACATATAATGGATATCCTTACCTAGGTGACTAATGGAAGATCACTAACTGTGTCTCTCTTAGAGATCTCATCTATTGGAATGTTTGAGTGCACTTAAGTGACTAAGTTTATCCAAAAAAAACTTAATTCTAAGGCATTCAAAAATCATTCCAAGTCAAATGCCAAGAAATCAAAAATACACATAAGCATAAAGACACATGACTACATATAAATTCAAACAAGCATATTACAAATCTTACTTATGCCTATCTTTCTTCTAATAGCTCAAAATAAATGATATATAAACACATGAGCTCTTAAGAAGTGTCTAGAATTATCTAGAGTGTTCCTAAGACACCATAATCCTAAAACTAAAATGTTAAACAAAAATTTAGAAAATCTTTCTATGACACTTAGAAGGGATTCAATCCTAAGAAGAAATGAGTTTACCCATCATGCTCAAATCGTATTCATCTTGTATGCTTTTGGAAACTCTTTGCACAATTTCTCATTTGTTGATCCAAAAATGATATCGTCCAAATATATAAGCATAATCAACAAATCATCATCATAGGTTTTGAGAAATAAAGATCATCAAATTTGTTTCCATCAAAACCATTTTCTATGAGAGAACCACTAAACCATTTTCTATGAGAGAACCACTAAGCCTTTCATGTCAAGTTCTTTGAAGCTCATTTCAAATCATATAGGCTTTTGAAAAATTTAAACACATGATTTAAAACTCTATGCATTGTAAATCCGGGTGGTTGTTCTACATAAACTTTCTCCAACATGAAGTCAATCAAGAATGCATTTGATAAACACATTTCATGCAAAAGCATGTAGCATTCTTATAACTTCTATTCTAGATACAAGTGCAAAGTTTCTTTCATGATCATCCTTTCTTCTCGGTTGAAACCTTGTGTCACTAATCTAGCTTAGTTTCTAATGAAAACACCTAACTTATCTTTCTAACTTCTATGTGCCTATCAAGGTGTGGTCATTTGGTCTAGAAACTAAGTTCTAATCACAAACTCATTCAAAATCATTTGATCATTTTGCATTGCTAAGTTCCAAGAACTTAAAAACTTTGGCCTCATTGATTTTCATCTAGAGAAGCGAGAGCCAAATAATTGCAATTATTTCAATGCAAGAATCTTATGCAACTACCTCTAGAATGTTCACCAAGGATTGATCAATTTGGAGGAGGTGAACCATGCTTCAACCTATAGAAAGATCTTTATGAAAATCATTTTGGATGCTATCTTTCTAGAATTCTTTTGATTTTCTTTGAGATTCTTCTAATGTGGACTCATTTGAAATGTCTATAATCTCAAGTCCATCTATATATTTTGGATAAAAGAGTCTCAAATCTTTGCACAAGATGTTGATTAAAAGATGATAAACATATATTTGTATAATCAACATATTTTCATGTATGGTTTTGATGAAAAGATTCATAACCAAGGTTATTTCAATCAAAATCAGTAATCATGATATAATCACATAAATTTTCACAAACCGAAGGATTAAAGTTTTAGCTCAAGGTTTGGAATTTCATATCCTTTAAGTTTAGGTGATTATATAGCATGATGCTCATAGATACAAGAATGCAATCTTTATACCCTTTTTGGTACTTTGTCAATTTAAACATTCTTGATATTTCTATGCATATTCAATGTGCAAAGATTTCTTTCAAGAACACTTTGATAATAATAAGCTTGCCACTAGCTTACTAAATATGCACATGTCTTATGAGTTATAAACTTGCCACTAGCTTATATAGGTTTTCTCATAAGCCATTTTCAAAGAGTTTCTTATTATCCTATAGATACTTTGAGAATAACAAGCTTGCCACTAGCTTATTAAGTATGAACATGCTTTATGAAACATAAGCTTGCCACTAGCTTATATGGTTTTCATAAATCACTTTCAAAGCACCTTTCTATCTTAAAGATTTTGGCCTAGAAAACAATCTTGCAAGTTATTTGCACAATTCTTTAATTGTTGATTTAGAGATTTAATATATCTAACATAATCAACAATTTCATCATGTATGAATTTGATATAAAAGATTACATCCCACTTAATCTTTTAATCAAAATCATTGTTTATAAGGCAACCATAAGTTTGAAATAAAAGATTATTTCTCACTTAATCTTTTAATCAAAATATAGCAAAAGAAATCAAGAACTTTTGAGCTCAAATGGTTGCATCACATAAACATTACTCAAGTATAAGAATGCTATAATTACATCAACGATGTACATATACCATGTAAGCTCAAGCAATATTCTTATCACTCAAGTATCACGGAATGTGCAAAAGTGAGTTGAAAAGATTTTAAAGATTTTCAATCCTAATGGATCACTTTTTAAGAATTTTAAGAAGTTTATAAAAACCTTGCACAAGATGTTGATTCAAATATAAGATCATTAACATATACTTCAAGAATCAACACTTCTTTTCTATGGTCTTGAAGATCAAGAGACTAAGTCTTGACTAAAACCAAGTGTTCATGATATATTCACATAGACAAACCATCGGTTCGGATTTGCATCTTTAATCCTCAAGTGACCATATATCATGATTTTATGGAGAGTGAGCAAACTTCGAAGTCTCCCCATTCCAATTGAATCCAAGTGTGCAAAGACTTGTTTAACTCTTTGAGATTCAACTTTAAACATTTAGATTCTTTTACAATTTATTTATAGAATCTTTGGAGTTTCCTATTGAGGAAATATCTTCACTTAATCATATGCAATTTGCATAGATTCATGCTTTGCTATTCAAAAGAATAGTATAGATAAACACCTATGCCACTTAGGATGTTTTAATCATTTAGATCATAGCATGTGCACCCAAAAAAAAAAACATTTAACAAAGGGTCTCTTAATATTTCCTCTTTAAAAAAAAACACTTTCTTTTTAAAGCTTAAGTCTTTTAATCCTAAGAGATTCAGGTTCTTTAAGATTCTTCTCAAAAAGGAATACTAAAAAGAGAATTTCAATATGAATCATTCTCGTAATCCTATGAGTTATGAGCTTGCCACTTAACTCAAGGGTCCTCATAGATTATTTCAAGATGTCCCATCTCTCCTAGTTGATATGCATTTCAAGAGTTCATATGAATTAAATGCACAATAAAAGATGTTCATAGCCAAAGCATTGAGCTAAGATAATTTTGAATCATATGCATTTAATTTATAATATTCCTTTGGGACTTGTACTCCTTCTACAAATTTTGAGGTTCATTCCCAATGAATAGCCACATTCTATAATTTTTGGGTTGAATGAAAATCTTCATTCTTTGCTTCCAATGAATGTAAATAGATTTCACGAAGCATTGAAAGTATATTTGAGGATTGTCCTAGTTCGAATGTGGGTTCTTCATCATTGTTTGCCATTGATCAACTCTAAGACGGTTAAGTCCTATTCAAGAGCCCAAGCTCTGATACCAATTGTTACCCAAGAATTGTCCCTAGAGGGGGGGGTGAATAGGGACAATAGGCAAATGACGAAACTTTTTCCGTTAAGCTCATTTTGACAAAAAATAGGCTTGTATAGACTTTTGTTAAACACTTGATGAACTTATGTATTCAACAAGTGGGATTACAAATTCTCAATCTATTATGCACTTAAATGATCTAGTGAATACAACAAGTATAAGTGTACATGTAAGTGCAACATATCATGCTTGTAGTATGTGAAAGTGTTGATTGTGTATTTGTCAAATACATAGTGGCAAATTGATTGAAAAATAGATAATCAAACAAATACTCAATCAATCAATAATTTTATCAATTCCACAACTCAACCAATACTCCAAGCATTCATCCCATCCTCCTCATATGAATTGAAACATATAAACTTCTAGCATTCATATATAAAGCATATGTAATTTAAGCAAATGAAATGCTATCAAATAAAAGAGTTTAAGGATAGAGAAATGCAAACCAAGTGACACCATGATTTTTACATGGTTCGGCCCCTCTTGCCTACGTCCATGCCTCAAGAGAACTTCTTGAGGTTTCCACTATAGACCATTCCTTAATGGTGGAAAGCAAACCGTACAATTGCCAAGTGAATTACTTGGGCTTCCTTGCTCGATGACAACCTCACCAAGACTTCTTTGCCAAGCTCATGACTTGAGCTTCTTCCCTCTTTTGACGGTTAAGAGATAACCATTGCTCACTCTAAAGGGTGGAGAGCGCTACCCAATCCTTCTCCTTTTAAGGTAGAGAATGAACCTTTCTCTTTTTCGGGCTTGGAGAAAAATCCTTACAAAGCTTCTTCAAGCTACCCATGCCAAGAGAACCTCTTGGTCTTCTTCTCTCAAGAATAAGAAATTGTAATACAAATACAACAAGTTTCCTTAATGAATAGATATTCAATACACGCTCAAATCCTAGAGTGATACATGAAGATTTCAAATGAAAAGCTCAACTCTAGATATGCAAGATGAACCACAATGAATGATATGAAAGATGAGACTCAATAGTGGTTCCTAAGAGATTTTCTACCAAGTAGAATGCAAAAATATACATTCAACATTTTCTCAAGTGTAAGCTCATGAGTAGGTTTCTCTTTAGCTCTCTTGCTCTCTTCTTCACTCTCGGCTCTACATTGCAATATCTCTCACTTGTTATGAAATTCCCAATTCAGATGGGTATATATAGAGTCTTAAGAGAATATAGCCGTTTGGGGTCCAAAACTAGCCGTTATTTTGAATCTGGGAAAAAGCAGTCGACTTTCTACTTGAAGCAGTCGACTTTATTTGAGCCTTTAAAGTGTTAGATTCATGCTGCCAGAAAGAGTCGACTTTCTCTAATGAATAAGGCGACTATTTCATCAAATCTCACAAACTAAAATAGAAAGAAAGTCTTCTATATGAAATGAGATAGTCTTCTGTCTTACTACTCTAGAAAAGCCATTTTCTCAAAAGTTCATAAACTAAAATAGAAAGATAGTCTTCTATATGATTTGAGATAGTCTTCTATCTTACTACTCTAGAAATGCCATTTTTGCACTGCCTAAAAGAGTCGACTTTTCTAATGCATAAGACGACTATTTTATCAAATATCATAAACTAAAATAGAAAGAAAGTCTTCTATATGTTTTGAGATAGTCTTCTATCTTAGTGCTCTAGAAATGACATTTTCATAAAAACACACAAACTAAAATAGAAAGATAGTCTTCTATATGAAATGACATAGTCTTCTATTTTAGTGCTCCAGAAATGCCAAAAAACATACTGCTTGAAAAAGTCGACTATATAGTTCAACTAAGTCGACTGTTTCTGGAAATCATTTGAAATACAACTCTGTTAAAGCATAAATGAGCCTAAAACCTCAAGGACTGATGAAAATAAATTTCATTAAAATCAAATCCTATTCTAAAATGCTAAGAACCAATCATAGATACTAAAATGAGATGCATGTGGTCTTATAATCAATTTTAGATTATGAGTTGGGTTCTTTGAATATTTGAACCTCCTCAAAATCAACTTTGACCTTATAAAATAAATCAATTTGATCCAAGGTCTTCGACTTCACAACTTCACTAAATATGAATATTGAGAATTAAAATATTTTCAATTGAAAATCATCTCAATATTA
This sequence comes from Cornus controversa, assembly GCA_026545225.1. Lineage (NCBI taxonomy): Eukaryota > Viridiplantae > Streptophyta > Magnoliopsida > Cornales > Cornaceae > Cornus > Cornus controversa. The sequence goes on along the minus strand of CM048846.1, from coordinate 62,207,347 downwards.
CCTAAGGCTTTTCAGAATTTAAACATATAAGTTCAAAGCCTCATTCAATCTATCTAAGAACCATAAATGATATTTCCTAGTTCAAGCATAGGTTCTAGAATTTGTTTACTCAAGAATTGAGTTCCTTCAAAGCTAAACATAAGCTTGAATTAACTCAATCTCAATTAAGGCCTTCAAGATGATTCAATGAAGTTTATGGCCTAATTCTAAGTGTCCAAGGAACCATGATATGATATGAATGATATGCATTGGTCCTAAGGTCCACTAGGTTAATAGATGAGCTTTCAAAAGAAGTTACTTCATAAATAACTTTACATTAAATCTAGCACTCACCCAAGACTAGCCTACCCAAGTCTTTTGATCTTCAAATCTTTAAGCTTTTGGGTTCCTTCATCATGTGGCTTGGATTCACTTCAACTTCGCCATTGATCTTGATTATTAATCTTTGAGTTCCATGATCATGCGGCTTCATACATCTTCTTGTAATTCCTTTTGAAGTCCAATGCTTTTAAAAATACTTGAGATAATATAATATTTTCTAAGCTGTACACTCAAGTAAACTTATTAAATCTACACTACAGTAGTTTGTTATCATCAAAATCACCCAAGTAACCTAGGGTTGAAACTTTGAGGTCAATAATCTCCCCCTTTTTGATGATGACAAACTATTGATGTGTTTTATAACATAAATGATGTAAATCATATAATCAATGTAAGTAAAGTCATTTATGTATGCACATCACATTTTTCTCCCCCTTTGACATTATCAAAAAGATCAATAAAGTAAAAGCTCAAGGAATGGTGACCCATAAGTACAATATATGAAGGATAAAGATATAGAAATCAAAATATTCCTTCTCAAGTAAGAAAATTGAGGTGGCTCCCTCATCAATATGCATATTTAACAAGTTAGGATTTCTCCCCCTATAAAAATCACAATATGCATAAAATTTCAAAATAGGGATTAGTCCCACTATCCATATGCATCAAAAGAGAAAATCAATTAAGCATTTGCATATATTCATGAATTTCATCAATGGAAATTCTACCCCTATCAACATGCTTTAAATGAATTTAACAATAGAAGCATATAGCATGTGATACATGTTTTAAAGCAAGTGTATATACTCATGTCAAAAGATTTATACATGAAACCAAATAATGAGTTAACATCATGCTTTGTGGCATATATGATTATGTTCTTAAAATAAGAATAAGAGACAATGCATAATCATTAAGTTATATGCTCCCCCTATCAATATGCATTAAAATAATGAAGGAATATGGTATATGCATATAAATGAGAAATCTTCCCTTATCATCATGTTTTCTATAAATATAGCAATATATAAGTACAAGCATGTGATTATGATATTCATCATAAAACTTCTCCCTTTTTCACATAATCAAAAGGCATATGGAGCCAAGTAGGCAATCCCAACATCCTAGTAATCTAGGAAGCATTACAACTAACTCTTGAAAGTTAGAAGAATTTAAAAATATAAGTGCATGCCCAATCAAATGTAATATCTTATAAAGGAGCTATCAATGGTGCCCAAAAGATATAAAGATACATTAAGTGCAATGTGGGTCAAACCATAGATGATGAAGACCATAAAAGACATCAAATGATAAAATCTATTGTCTCGGGTTTTTTCTTCCATTTTCCATAAAGAATAGGCTTGATACCAAGGAAGGAAGGTACTTCAAATGTATATCACAAGAACAAACAAACTCAATATACCTCATATGATTAACATGACAAAAATGAAACAACAAGTCATGCAAGGTCATGTCAATCAAATAATCTAGGTGCTAAGATGCCAAAAATGTTAATCTGTAAGTGACACCAACTAACAAGTCATGACTAACAAGTCTTGAAAAAAAAAATTTAAGCTCAAGGTTGGTCATCCTTCTATATACATATAATGGATATCCTTACCTAGGTGACTAATGGAAGATCACTAACTGTGTCTCTCTTAGAGATCTCATCTATTGGAATGTTTGAGTGCACTTAAGTGACTAAGTTTATCCAAAAAAAACTTAATTCTAAGGCATTCAAAAATCATTCCAAGTCAAATGCCAAGAAATCAAAAATACACATAAGCATAAAGACACATGACTACATATAAATTCAAACAAGCATATTACAAATCTTACTTATGCCTATCTTTCTTCTAATAGCTCAAAATAAATGATATATAAACACATGAGCTCTTAAGAAGTGTCTAGAATTATCTAGAGTGTTCCTAAGACACCATAATCCTAAAACTAAAATGTTAAACAAAAATTTAGAAAATCTTTCTATGACACTTAGAAGGGATTCAATCCTAAGAAGAAATGAGTTTACCCATCATGCTCAAATCGTATTCATCTTGTATGCTTTTGGAAACTCTTTGCACAATTTCTCATTTGTTGATCCAAAAATGATATCGTCCAAATATATAAGCATAATCAACAAATCATCATCATAGGTTTTGAGAAATAAAGATCATCAAATTTGTTTCCATCAAAACCATTTTCTATGAGAGAACCACTAAACCATTTTCTATGAGAGAACCACTAAGCCTTTCATGTCAAGTTCTTTGAAGCTCATTTCAAATCATATAGGCTTTTGAAAAATTTAAACACATGATTTAAAACTCTATGCATTGTAAATCCGGGTGGTTGTTCTACATAAACTTTCTCCAACATGAAGTCAATCAAGAATGCATTTGATAAACACATTTCATGCAAAAGCATGTAGCATTCTTATAACTTCTATTCTAGATACAAGTGCAAAGTTTCTTTCATGATCATCCTTTCTTCTCGGTTGAAACCTTGTGTCACTAATCTAGCTTAGTTTCTAATGAAAACACCTAACTTATCTTTCTAACTTCTATGTGCCTATCAAGGTGTGGTCATTTGGTCTAGAAACTAAGTTCTAATCACAAACTCATTCAAAATCATTTGATCATTTTGCATTGCTAAGTTCCAAGAACTTAAAAACTTTGGCCTCATTGATTTTCATCTAGAGAAGCGAGAGCCAAATAATTGCAATTATTTCAATGCAAGAATCTTATGCAACTACCTCTAGAATGTTCACCAAGGATTGATCAATTTGGAGGAGGTGAACCATGCTTCAACCTATAGAAAGATCTTTATGAAAATCATTTTGGATGCTATCTTTCTAGAATTCTTTTGATTTTCTTTGAGATTCTTCTAATGTGGACTCATTTGAAATGTCTATAATCTCAAGTCCATCTATATATTTTGGATAAAAGAGTCTCAAATCTTTGCACAAGATGTTGATTAAAAGATGATAAACATATATTTGTATAATCAACATATTTTCATGTATGGTTTTGATGAAAAGATTCATAACCAAGGTTATTTCAATCAAAATCAGTAATCATGATATAATCACATAAATTTTCACAAACCGAAGGATTAAAGTTTTAGCTCAAGGTTTGGAATTTCATATCCTTTAAGTTTAGGTGATTATATAGCATGATGCTCATAGATACAAGAATGCAATCTTTATACCCTTTTTGGTACTTTGTCAATTTAAACATTCTTGATATTTCTATGCATATTCAATGTGCAAAGATTTCTTTCAAGAACACTTTGATAATAATAAGCTTGCCACTAGCTTACTAAATATGCACATGTCTTATGAGTTATAAACTTGCCACTAGCTTATATAGGTTTTCTCATAAGCCATTTTCAAAGAGTTTCTTATTATCCTATAGATACTTTGAGAATAACAAGCTTGCCACTAGCTTATTAAGTATGAACATGCTTTATGAAACATAAGCTTGCCACTAGCTTATATGGTTTTCATAAATCACTTTCAAAGCACCTTTCTATCTTAAAGATTTTGGCCTAGAAAACAATCTTGCAAGTTATTTGCACAATTCTTTAATTGTTGATTTAGAGATTTAATATATCTAACATAATCAACAATTTCATCATGTATGAATTTGATATAAAAGATTACATCCCACTTAATCTTTTAATCAAAATCATTGTTTATAAGGCAACCATAAGTTTGAAATAAAAGATTATTTCTCACTTAATCTTTTAATCAAAATATAGCAAAAGAAATCAAGAACTTTTGAGCTCAAATGGTTGCATCACATAAACATTACTCAAGTATAAGAATGCTATAATTACATCAACGATGTACATATACCATGTAAGCTCAAGCAATATTCTTATCACTCAAGTATCACGGAATGTGCAAAAGTGAGTTGAAAAGATTTTAAAGATTTTCAATCCTAATGGATCACTTTTTAAGAATTTTAAGAAGTTTATAAAAACCTTGCACAAGATGTTGATTCAAATATAAGATCATTAACATATACTTCAAGAATCAACACTTCTTTTCTATGGTCTTGAAGATCAAGAGACTAAGTCTTGACTAAAACCAAGTGTTCATGATATATTCACATAGACAAACCATCGGTTCGGATTTGCATCTTTAATCCTCAAGTGACCATATATCATGATTTTATGGAGAGTGAGCAAACTTCGAAGTCTCCCCATTCCAATTGAATCCAAGTGTGCAAAGACTTGTTTAACTCTTTGAGATTCAACTTTAAACATTTAGATTCTTTTACAATTTATTTATAGAATCTTTGGAGTTTCCTATTGAGGAAATATCTTCACTTAATCATATGCAATTTGCATAGATTCATGCTTTGCTATTCAAAAGAATAGTATAGATAAACACCTATGCCACTTAGGATGTTTTAATCATTTAGATCATAGCATGTGCACCCAAAAAAAAAAACATTTAACAAAGGGTCTCTTAATATTTCCTCTTTAAAAAAAAACACTTTCTTTTTAAAGCTTAAGTCTTTTAATCCTAAGAGATTCAGGTTCTTTAAGATTCTTCTCAAAAAGGAATACTAAAAAGAGAATTTCAATATGAATCATTCTCGTAATCCTATGAGTTATGAGCTTGCCACTTAACTCAAGGGTCCTCATAGATTATTTCAAGATGTCCCATCTCTCCTAGTTGATATGCATTTCAAGAGTTCATATGAATTAAATGCACAATAAAAGATGTTCATAGCCAAAGCATTGAGCTAAGATAATTTTGAATCATATGCATTTAATTTATAATATTCCTTTGGGACTTGTACTCCTTCTACAAATTTTGAGGTTCATTCCCAATGAATAGCCACATTCTATAATTTTTGGGTTGAATGAAAATCTTCATTCTTTGCTTCCAATGAATGTAAATAGATTTCACGAAGCATTGAAAGTATATTTGAGGATTGTCCTAGTTCGAATGTGGGTTCTTCATCATTGTTTGCCATTGATCAACTCTAAGACGGTTAAGTCCTATTCAAGAGCCCAAGCTCTGATACCAATTGTTACCCAAGAATTGTCCCTAGAGGGGGGGGGGGTGAATAGGGACAATAGGCAAATGACGAAACTTTTTCCGTTAAGCTCATTTTGACAAAAAATAGGCTTGTATAGACTTTTGTTAAACACTTGATGAACTTATGTATTCAACAAGTGGGATTACAAATTCTCAATCTATTATGCACTTAAATGATCTAGTGAATACAACAAGTATAAGTGTACATGTAAGTGCAACATATCATGCTTGTAGTATGTGAAAGTGTTGATTGTGTATTTGTCAAATACATAGTGGCAAATTGATTGAAAAATAGATAATCAAACAAATACTCAATCAATCAATAATTTTATCAATTCCACAACTCAACCAATACTCCAAGCATTCATCCCATCCTCCTCATATGAATTGAAACATATAAACTTCTAGCATTCATATATAAAGCATATGTAATTTAAGCAAATGAAATGCTATCAAATAAAAGAGTTTAAGGATAGAGAAATGCAAACCAAGTGACACCATGATTTTTACATGGTTCGGCCCCTCTTGCCTACGTCCATGCCTCAAGAGAACTTCTTGAGGTTTCCACTATAGACCATTCCTTAATGGTGGAAAGCAAACCGTACAATTGCCAAGTGAATTACTTGGGCTTCCTTGCTCGATGACAACCTCACCAAGACTTCTTTGCCAAGCTCATGACTTGAGCTTCTTCCCTCTTTTGACGGTTAAGAGATAACCATTGCTCACTCTAAAGGGTGGAGAGCGCTACCCAATCCTTCTCCTTTTAAGGTAGAGAATGAACCTTTCTCTTTTTCGGGCTTGGAGAAAAATCCTTACAAAGCTTCTTCAAGCTACCCATGCCAAGAGAACCTCTTGGTCTTCTTCTCTCAAGAATAAGAAATTGTAATACAAATACAACAAGTTTCCTTAATGAATAGATATTCAATACACGCTCAAATCCTAGAGTGATACATGAAGATTTCAAATGAAAAGCTCAACTCTAGATATGCAAGATGAACCACAATGAATGATATGAAAGATGAGACTCAATAGTGGTTCCTAAGAGATTTTCTACCAAGTAGAATGCAAAAATATACATTCAACATTTTCTCAAGTGTAAGCTCATGAGTAGGTTTCTCTTTAGCTCTCTTGCTCTCTTCTTCACTCTCGGCTCTACATTGCAATATCTCTCACTTGTTATGAAATTCCCAATTCAGATGGGTATATATAGAGTCTTAAGAGAATATAGCCGTTTGGGGTCCAAAACTAGCCGTTATTTTGAATCTGGGAAAAAGCAGTCGACTTTCTACTTGAAGCAGTCGACTTTATTTGAGCCTTTAAAGTGTTAGATTCATGCTGCCAGAAAGAGTCGACTTTCTCTAATGAATAAGGCGACTATTTCATCAAATCTCACAAACTAAAATAGAAAGAAAGTCTTCTATATGAAATGAGATAGTCTTCTGTCTTACTACTCTAGAAAAGCCATTTTCTCAAAAGTTCATAAACTAAAATAGAAAGATAGTCTTCTATATGATTTGAGATAGTCTTCTATCTTACTACTCTAGAAATGCCATTTTTGCACTGCCTAAAAGAGTCGACTTTTCTAATGCATAAGACGACTATTTTATCAAATATCATAAACTAAAATAGAAAGAAAGTCTTCTATATGTTTTGAGATAGTCTTCTATCTTAGTGCTCTAGAAATGACATTTTCATAAAAACACACAAACTAAAATAGAAAGATAGTCTTCTATATGAAATGACATAGTCTTCTATTTTAGTGCTCCAGAAATGCCAAAAAACATACTGCTTGAAAAAGTCGACTATATAGTTCAACTAAGTCGACTGTTTCTGGAAATCATTTGAAATACAACTCTGTTAAAGCATAAATGAGCCTAAAACCTCAAGGACTGATGAAAATAAATTTCATTAAAATCAAATCCTATTCTAAAATGCTAAGAACCAATCATAGATACTAAAATGAGATGCATGTGGTCTTATAATCAATTTTAGATTATGAGTTGGGTTCTTTGAATATTTGAACCTCCTCAAAATCAACTTTGACCTTATAAAATAAATCAATTTGATCCAAGGTCTTCGACTTCACAACTTCACTAAATATGAATATTGAGAATTAAAATATTTTCAATTGAAAATCATCTCAATATTACCTAAGGCTTTTCAGAATTTAAACATATAAGTTCAAAGCCTCATTCAATCTATCTAAGAACCATAAATGATATTTCCTAGTTCAAGCATAGGTTCTAGAATTTGTTTACTCAAGAATTGAGTTCCTTCAAAGCTAAACATAAGCTTGAATTAACTCAATCTCAATTAAGGCCTTCAAGATGATTCAATGAAGTTTATGGCCTAATTCTAAGTGTCCAAGGAACCATGATATGATATGAATGATATGCATTGGTCCTAAGGTCCACTAGGTTAATAGATGAGCTTTCAAAAGAAGTTACTTCATAAATAACTTTACATTAAATCTAGCACTCACCCAAGACTAGCCTACCCAAGTCTTTTGATCTTCAAATCTTTAAGCTTTTGGGTTCCTTCATCATGTGGCTTGGATTCACTTCAACTTCGCCATTGATCTTGATTATTAATCTTTGAGTTCCATGATCATGCGGCTTCATACATCTTCTTGTAATTCCTTTTGAAGTCCAATGCTTTTAAAAATACTTGAGATAATATAATATTTTCTAAGCTGTACACTCAAGTAAACTTATTAAATCTACACTACAGTAGTTTGTTATCATCAAAATCACCCAAGTAACCTAGGGTTGAAACTTTGAGGTCAACAAGACCGTTAGGTATAATTGTAGGTCGTGATGTATGAACTAATCACCCCTATTTCCTTTATCCTTTTTCAGAGTTTTGGAAATCGGGGTGTGGCAGAAAATGTGCAAATTCTCTCCTATTGTTAAAAAAAAACCTCCTACATTTGTTAATTTGTGCAAATAAGGACAGATCTTTAATTTGGGAAAAATTGAACAATGACATGACTTAAGTACCCTTTTTTATAAAATAAAATAAAATAAAAGAAGACAAAATGTTAAATGACAAAAATGGTCTTAAGCTAATAAGAAAATGATATTAGTACTCCTTACCCCTAAACATGAAGCACACCCAAACACTTGGACATTACAACACAATCGTTCCAACTCTCTCAGTCACTGATCGATGATCTAATTTGTTTATTTTTGTTGTTGATATTCGGTGAACGTATTGATACTTAGACTGAATTCGAATAGAAGTTTTGAACCTGTGTGGCACTAATTTCAGCAATTGAGTCCAGAATTTCGGTGACCGTCGATTTCGAGGTTAGTTCAAGAAGTGGAAGTTAATTTTGGAGGATTTTGGATCGATATTTAACGAGGAAAAACTCGATCAGGTAATAGGAGATCTGAAACACAGTTAAAGTGTTTGGAAGTTTATTTTTTCATTTGTTTCATTGTTAAGATAAGTGAGGCACGCAAAACAAAAGGGAAGTAAGAAATTTTAAAGCTCGTGTTATTGATTTAGTTTCAATATCTTCGACTATAGCAGATACATAAATTTTAAAGGGTTTGTTTTCTTCAATTTCTTTGTTTGAGGCTTTGAAAACTGAATCTAAAACTCCAATTACACTTCTTTATTGTGCATTTCTCATTAACCAAACAAATAAAAATGTAATTAGGGATAATCATGACTATTACTACAATTTGAATATATAGAGTTGTGAATTGTGAACTGGAATGGCCAAATGTGGGGATGGTCGAGACCACAGTAAGATATTTTGTATTTGGGAGAGTCAATGCCTATATTCGCAAATATCAATCGAGTCACCACGCTTGAAATAGACCTTCACGAGAACGAGTCCTTCGTTATGCTTGCACTGGATCGATTTGAGAAATTGATTTGTAAAATCAACAAGTATGAATTCACTGAATATAACTTTTAACTTTACTCTTATTAGACCCAACTTGGAAAAATATATCAAGAAAGCAACTTAGATCAGAGAGAGAAATATATAATTGACGGAGAAAAAAGAAAGCAAAGAGAGAGAGAGAAAAAATAGCGAGAGAAATAAAACCTAGAGAGAGAGAGAGAATTTTAGAGAGAGAAAGAGTGATAATCCAAGGAGAGAGAAAAAAAATTCTAGAGAGACAACGTTAGAGAGAGATTGAAAGGGGCATTTTTGTCACTCAAGAGTATTTTTGGAGTTTAAAAAAATTCTAAGCCTATTTTTCAATGGGTTAAGTGCATTAAATCCCCTTTAACTATCTTCTCTCTCTCATAAAACTCCCCTCAACTATTATTTGGACACTTAACCCCCTGAACTATCTTTCTCTCTAAAAAAAATCCCCCTCAACTATCATTTGAATACCCCTTGAACTATCTTATCTCTCTGCAATAAACTCCAAATCGTTAAATTATTATCCAAAATCTAACCTTAGTTGACACACGTGACTTACTCCAAATTTAGAATGCCAAAAATACCCTTATGTAGACCTATTATATATATAAATACGCCTTATATCTCAACCTCTACAACCAACATATCTTATTCTATTATATTTTCTTCTTATGCATCTCTTTATATTATATTATATTATATATATATATATATATATATATATATATATATATTGTATTTTATAAAAAAACATTTATTCTTATTGACTTATAATTTTGTATTTATTATATTATATATATTATATATAATTGTATTTATATATCTCTCTTATTTTATTGTACTTTCTTCTTATATATATATATATATATATATATATATATATATATATATATATATATATATACTAGTGTATGCCCGTGCCTACGGCACTATCGCGCACTCGCCACCGTAACCGTTAGATGAAGTGATTGTGAGCCGTTGATAGCGAAAGACATTTTGGACCGTCAGATTCAAGCTTAAATGTAATATAGATAATATTTATTTATTATTATATATATCTTTATATTTATATTATTTATTTATTTATTGTATTTTATAAAATATTTTTATTCTTATTGACTTATAATTTTGTGTTTATTGTATTTTATTTATATTTTTTCATTTATTGTATTTTATTTTGTTATATTTATATTTTTTGAGTAACCAACTTTGTATTTATTGTATTTTATAATTTTTTTTATTCTTTTTTTTTATAAAATTTTAATTTATTGATATTTTTGAAAACTTGAATTGAAAATGAAATCTGAAACTGAAAGTTTCGTTACGAAGCTTTCAAATTATGGCTAAGGATTGTCAAAATTTTGACATCACTTTTATTTTTTTAGAAATGAAAATTGCGTTACCAATTGCGATTTCTGTTGTGACTTCCAAAAAAATGAAAATGAAATCTGAAATCTGGAATCGAAAGTGCTACCAAACAGGGCTTTAGTCTACTTCACCAACAATCATACATATTAACTAAGAACAAAAAAGTAATTTAATTTTTTCGTTAAATGCTAGTTGATGATTTGTCCTTAAGTGTGAGTTTCTTATAGTTCAAGGGGGTTTCTTGTAATATGGTGATAATTCAAGGGGTTAATTTGTAGTTTAGGGGAGTTTCTTGCAATCTGTGATAGTTTAGTGAAGTTTCTTGCAATCTGGTGATAGTTCAGGGGGCCAATTTGTAGTTCAAGGGAATTTTTTACAATATGGTGATAGTTCGGGGGGTTTTAATGCACTCTTTTTCAATAGATATATGCAATAGGGGGCAATTTGTTCCAAATTTTAAAATTATAAGGATTTATATGTACATACCAAGTAACAGAGGTATTTCTTGCACATTTTCTATATAGCAGAATTTTTTTTTTTTTTTGCACTTCATCCTATATATATAGAGAGAGAGAGCTGTTGAGAGGGGGGCATTTTGGTCAATTAGACAAGGTTAAATGATTAATTTTAGTATTCAAAAGAGTTAGGTCAGAAGTCAAATGAGAGTATGATCATTTCACTATGAAAAAGTGCACTAACATGGTATGCTTTTGGCATTAGGGGGTGCATGTGATGTACTGCACAAATCACATAGAGTGTTGGTGATGAAATTTCAAAAAGTTATAGTCACGTTACAATATATCAAATCTCAAGAGGTATCGATGATATTTAGTCTTTTTTTCTTATATGAAACTTACACACCACTTTGTTCTCGTGAAAACTTGAACTCTTAATTTTCTGTTTTAGAAGGTGAAAAAAAAATACTAGATTATAAGCCTTGGTGGATGGTGGTGCATCAATTAAGTAGAAAAATAACATTTTAATCCAACAATTCCTACTATCATTAAGAACAGGTGCTTCTTTTTCACATTGGGAAAAAAAATTAATGTACCAAGAATCCCAATAAATTGCCTGCAAATAAGATGATGGATCCATAGAGAGGGACGAATTAAACAGCCATGGATCTTTCTCAATTGGTCAATCGGTGAATGATTCTGGGCGTAGCCCTTCTTACTGGGTGTCAGACTTGGCCATTTCCTCCTGCAGACAACAAACTTTCAACATTCAACTCTTTTCTCTTGGAGGAAGGCTGGCCAGAGGTTCAAGGAAAGAAGGATTGATTGAGGTCAATAGGATAAGGAATTAGGCTCAGAATAGGAATAGAAGGCATTAGAATAGAGGAAAGGGTTTCAAGGGCTCGACCAAAGGGCTTTAGTGCTCGACCTTAAGGGAGAGGGTGAGTCAGGGCTATTTATTATTTGAGTAGAGCGTTAACACTGGTCTAGGGAATGGGTTTTTTGGGTTCAAAAGACTCAAATAAAACTGGACGAAAAGCATATCGGCATGCTTGTTTGGTCTTTTGGAGGTCAAGACGGTCGAATTTGACAAAAAAGAACGTATAATTCTGATCGTGCCATGATTTTTTTAAGAATGAATCTTTTGAAATCAAAACGAGTTAAATGAAACTGGTTGAAAATTGTTGCGGCATGCTCATTGTTTCTTTTTGAGGTTCAGAAACTCAAATTTGGCAAAAAACACCATACATTTGCAATCGTTCAAGATTTCTGCTAGAAATTTCTCTTTTTGAATTAGAACAAATCAAACTGTTAAGCAGAGAATAGACAGTTTTTTGAAGCTTGGGATGCTAGTAAGAAAGAACTTGTTCAAGAGGTAGCCAACAAAAGCTGAATTGTAATAAGAAATGAATGACTTTGAAGTAAAAGCAACAAAATCAGTAGCAGACCAACTCAGGCAAGAAAATTGTTTTAGTTCTTGCAAAAATAAAGATTTCCTACTTAGTTTTATCGTAAGAATATCAGTTCATTCTTCTGTACTCTTGTACTGGCTTATCCTAAGAATATCAGTTCATTCTTCTGTACTCTTGTACTGGCAGCCCTTGCTTGCAAGAACTTGCATATGTGTCCAAGTTCATATATGTTTCAAATTTGTTAAGTGCTATCTGCAGACAAACTGGAGCAAAAATTAGGTTCCGATAGAGAATAAGCATGTTCTTTTTCTACCCACAACTTATTAAACTATCAAGATACTTGAAAGAAGCTTTATAAATAAATAAAAAATTGCAGATCTGACTGAAAAAGCATTGAACTTTTATTGACACTTCTTATATTCAATCTTCTTTGTGCTAAAACATATTGAATGGGATGCACTGAACTGCAAGATTAGGATTTTCTTTTTCTGCCAAGTGCAAGATTAGGATCATCTGATTAAGTAAGTTGCCTTAAATTATGGACTCCAACCTGGTTTCTGCACAAGCTAATGATGATCAAACTGAATGATAAAGCTTAGTTTATTTCATTCCAATTAGTATTTTTCATTTACAGTAGCAAGCAGGCATTGTGATAGCTGGTATGACAAAATTTGAGTGATCTAACAAATTAATATACAGGGATACAAAGCATGAAATTGTAGTGTACATGAGCGACGAATGCCCTAAATTTGAGTGAAAATCCTTCCATCTTCAACAACTGTTATCTTGGACCTGAAAGCCGGACAGCAGAAAGATGAGCATCACTGTTGCAGTCTGATGGCCCTGATGAAGTGCCCTCCTCGCTTATTGATTTAAAGAAATTGGAATAAAGGCGTGAACCCATTTGTGAAGAAGTTGGTGGCGTAGGAACAGCACAGACACCTTCAAGCATTTGTACAACTCTTGTCATTGGCGGTCTTAGGTACATATCATCCTGTATACACCACAAAGCCACTTTAATTGCAATAGAAACCCTCTCGTCCTCTTCATCTATCTTCAGCTTCGAATCAAGAATGTCTCTCAATTTCCCTTCTTCCATCATCTTAAAAGCATAGGATGGGAAATGGGATTTCTCTGAACTTTCTCTGGGCTCGTAGCTTTTTCTTCCAGCAAGGATCTCAAGGAGGACCATTCCATAACTATAAACATCGCTCTTCTCCGATATGGCATAGCTTGTGATCCATTCCGGTGCAAGGTACCCTCTGGTGCCCCTCAGTGTCGTGAACACGTGGCTCTGCTCACGGGTCATTAGCTTTGCAAGACCAAAATCTGAGACTTTGGCAAGGAAATTATCATCAAGCAGGACATTTTCAGGTTTTATGTCACAATGAACAATCTTCACATCACAATCCTCATGGAGATATGCCAATCCTTTCGCTGTACCCAATGCTATGTTGAATCTTGTTTCCCAATCCAACATGAAATCTTCTTCATTGTTCTTCCTGAAGATCCATTTATCTAAAGAATTGTTTGCCATGTACTCGTAAGCAAGAAGCCGGTGAGTTCCTTCAGCACAAAATCCTTTAAGCCTGACCAAGTGTAGATGGTGGATACTGCCAATGATGCTAACTTCAGCTCGAAATTCTTTCTTTCCCTGACCAATACCTTCCAATTTCTTCACAGCCACTCGAGTTCCATCCGAGAGAACTCCTTGATAAACTGACCCAAAACCCCCTTGCCCAAGCTTCATGGAGAAATTATTGGTTGCAGTTTGAAGATCTTTGTAACTAAAACGTACTGGCATACCAGATAAATTCTCTAGGAAATTATCCTCTTCCGAAGACTGTTTAGGAGACTCTGGCAATCTCCTCTTCCTCTGATAGTAGCGAACTCCTGCATAAATCAAGCCAAGAATGACCAACACTGTCGAAATGGCTATGATGATGACAAACGGGAAGTGTTTCTTGCTGTTTCCACCTCCAGTGTTACTCAAAACCTTAATGTATGAAATAAAAGCACCACCATCAGTGGAGCTCTGCAAGCTTCCTATTCTGTCAAACATAAAACAGTTCCTTGAACTGTTCTGATAGAACAAAGCAAGGCAGGAGCAGTTACCATCACAAGCGGCTTTGCAACTACTTAAGTCAGTTTTAGAAGAGGGTGGAATAAACTCGAGCGCGAAATAGTTAAGCCCATCACCAGCATTTACAAGCTCCATCGAACCCGTTGAGCTATTGCATGGAGAGACAATTCCAGGGTCGCAATTTGAGCCAGAGGGAAGATCTACAGGGCACTGGCACTTCATACCAGGAGAGCAAACAGAATATGCAGCACAAGGTTCAGGCGTGCTGCACGCATCACTGGGTATTTTTATTGAGGAAATAACAGTACTTGAACCTCTATTTTGAAGATTGTAAAAAGAGATTAATCCATCATTTCCTAGAACTGCAGCCCAAGTGGCATTTATATCATCAGTGTTGTCTGAGACAGTAAATTGTGACAATAGCATCTTGTTTTGATCATAAAACCTCCATGAATTGGTAATAAGAGTTGCCGAAGTAATCTCCCCACCAACTTTGTTAATGGTTTTTCGGGCCTCCTTTCCCATAGACCAGTAAGGTTGTGGAGTTTGGAAATCCGCATAAAGAAGCATATCACCGGACTTGATTTCAAGAAAACAGCTCAAGTTATTGGAGCTTAAATTGCTTTCAAGTTTCATTCCTTTAACAAAGTCTTGGTTTGACAAAAGGGTGTCTGTGGGATAGCTAAAACTCTGCCAAATTATGCTACTGTCATTCCCAACCAAAACCAGATTTCCCGAGTTCTGCAACTCCATCGCAGAAACTCCTTTGTCTGAAGTATTTGTAGACCAAATTATGTTTCCACCACTTTTCAAGTAAGCATTCCCGCTATCATCGAACATGAAGTTATCCGAATTTCCAATTGGGGAGGCTCTATTTGCAGACCAGACTACTTTTGAACTGGGCTGATGGATGATACCAAGCAGAAACTGACTGATATCTTGGGCAGTGGACCCAGTGGTCATGAAGCCGAAGGCGAAATTTGTGCTGTTGGATAAAAGAAACATCCCATCATTATCTATCCAAGTCATTTGAGACCCTTGAAACCCCGGATTCATCTTGCCAATATTTTGAACACTAGCCATATAAGTTTCAGACACAAGGACAATAAACAAACACATGGCCACAAAATGAGAGAAGCCCCAAGTTTCCATTATCTCACAAAAAAAAACTAAATTCAGCTAAATTTAGCTATACCAATGATCACAGAAGAAGTGCAGAACTGATTAATCAAATGAAGAAGAGGATGAATTGAAAAGTAAGAGGACCTAGGGAAAGATGAATGTGAAAGAAAAAAAAAAAACAGCCCTTTTCAACCGTTCACATGTGAACTAGCCAAATTCAAACTATATTATTCAACAATTGGATCCATAACAAAGCTTTGACACCAAAAAATGAAGTTCTAGAAAACTGAAGTTGGAAAAATGAGAAAGCATAAAAAGAGACATAAAAGATGAACCACCGGTAATGCAGATTCCTATATCTTTTTTACCCTAAAGGTCAACGAAAGCACCAAAAATATAACAAAGACCCAGTTGAACTAACACAAGAAAGGAGGTAATCACCAATGACAATTCATGGGTACTTTACATTTAGCCATGAAATGGAAGTAAGTTGCAGAATCTCAAAGTAGAGGAAAGTGACCAGAAACACAAAATTGAACAGACCCACAAGAATTTATGAAAAAAAGAAAAAGAAGAGAATCATCAGAATATGGGCAAATTTCATCCCATGAAATGAGACCCAATTGCAGAAACAACCAGGTTTAGTGATGGGACTCTTATGAAAGCCATTAATGAAGCATAGAAGGAGAAGAGTGAGTACATACCAGGACAGGTAGCTATCAATTCATTCATTTCATGGCTAAGATAGGAGACAAGTGGATTTGCAGACATGGGTATCTGACTTTTTCCTGATTAGATGAAAAATACAAAGAGGATCCAAAAATCAGTTTCTGCTTATGTCAAAAAGTTTGGAGAGATCTGAGAGTGGGTTTTAACTTGTTAAACCTCTTCGTCAAGAACTGTCAATACAGGATTCTATGTGGATGACAGATCCAAAATCAGGTTTAGTGATGGGACTCTTATGAAAGCCATTAATGAAGCATAGAAGGAGAAGAGTGAGTACATACCAGGACAGGTAGCTATCAATTCATTCATTTCATGGCTAAGATAGGAGACAAGTGGATTTGCAGACATGGGTATCTGACTTTTTCCTGATTAGATGAAAAATACAAAGAGGATCCAAAAATCAGTTTCTGCTTATGTCAAAAAGTTTGGAGAGATCTGAGAGTGGGTTTTAACTTGTTAAACCTCTTCGTCAAGAACTGTCAATACAGGATTCTATGTGGATGACAGATCCAAAATCAAATTAAAGTAATCAATTGATTACATCAAATATATACGTATATAAAATGTGTTTGTGACTGTGTATATTAATATATTAATCTTGGTGCAGATGGAAGTTAGATGGGAGCTCCAAGGGATATGAATGCAAGTTGTGATAATTTAATGCAAAGTTGGACGAATGTGAGGGAAGAGTCAAAGGCCTGAAACCAATTCGTATCCGCCGGTACAAGGTATTCAAGCCACTAGAAACTGTGGGTCCTATATCTCTTTCAATACCAAGATTAGCCTCAATTTTTGGTTGATACTACACCGATAGCCTTGCTTATTTCATTTTTATTAAGTATTGAAATTAATAAAAATAGGGTATCTCGTCCTAGAGTATTTATTTGAATGATTGTCACATACTTAGTAAATAAGAATTTTTAAAATTTTTGTTCCAATTATTCCGTACGGACATTAGATTGGATTTTTTTATTATTGTACCAAACAATAACTCATTATTTATTTTTTCAATTGAGACGAACTTGATTCATCAAAGCGACGTGAAACAAATTTACAATAACAAAATAATTTTCTAACTATATACTTGTATTTAACACATGCAAGTAGAATAAACAGTTGCGGTAGAAAATAATAAAGTTACTGAATAAAGTGTAGCTAGGTTAAAGCGAAACGATGGTAGGAAACTAATATGATGTTTCATAAAATTGAAAATTCAGTATTGAAAATTTTAAGAGCTGAATTTTAAATGCTGGAGTTTTTAAGTGATAGCTAAAAAACAAATATTTTTTTGATATATTTTTTTATTTTCAACGTTGTGCATTCAGCGATAAATGAAATTTCTGTCTCTTAAAATTTTATTCCATTTTAAGTGATACTTATTATTTTAAGTGATATTCAAATTATGTTATTAAATACACTTAATTAAATAAGCGTTGAATTGCATTATCAAACAACACCTAAGTTGATATCAAATTATTTTCGACCAATGAGGGTCGAATGCTAAGGTTTAAAATGAACTTCAAAAACTAAGGTGGCCTTAAGTCTTTATGATTAAGTACAACCTCTTTTTTCTTTTAGAAGACGGCCATTATCATTAACGGGTGTAATAGCAATGGTTATGCATTAGGATTTAGGAGTTTTTAGTATAAGAATATTACTCTGAGTCATGATACATAGTCCGACATAATTTATGTAAGTGGAGGATAACATCATCATGAACTGTCGAATTAATACGAGTGTTAGACTATGTATCATTTTTCTATGATTGTTTTTCATATATTGTAGTTGACCTTTCTAAAAATCTGCAATGACAGAAGTTTCTCTTTTATTTGGATTACTTTTTTTAATATTTCTCTTCTAATTATAATTGTAATTGAATCAAGGTTTGCAAAATCTAGGTTTGCATTCTAAAAACTTTGAACCCGTATGATTACATCAAACTATCATAGAGAAAATAGGTTGCCCAAGTGTGAGTGTGCAATGAGACAACCTCATCAACTGGCACTCCCATTGCGCGGCAAATAACCTGAAATTTGGCTAAGCTGTCTTATTGGAAATATGACTTGGAATTTCTAAACAAGTTTAATGATACAAAACATATATAGGTATGTACTAAATTTGGACAAGATCCTTATATTTTGTTCTTTTCTCTGGCATCAAGGAAACAACAGACAAGAGACAACTCAATTACTTAACCAATGAGATATTGTTTATATTTAATTCATTGAATATTCTTACAATGATAAGCAAAATATTTGTTATACTTGCTAAGTTGTAGTTGAGACATGAGCATATACAGCTAATGCCAAGATTAGTTGTTTATTACTTGTTCAATAAAATCTTCTTTGATTTCAAATAACATGATATCTTATATCCCAATCCCGTGGGGTGTTGACGATAGTGGTTTCACATTTCTTAAAATACCTTATCATCTACCAATAGGCACATTCAATCCCGTGAGGGTGTTGACGATAGTGGTGTCTCGTTTCTTAAAATACCTTATCATCTACCAATAGGCGCATTCAATCATGTGAGGGTGTTGACCATTGTGGTGTCACATTTCTTAAAATACCTTATCATCTACCAGTAGACGCATTCACTCTTTTCGTCCCATATTTATTCTAATTAATATTTATGAAAATAATTAAAATTTTCAAAAAAAATTGACGAGTCATGTACTAAATGCAACAAAATTTCCACAATGATGGGGGAATACTGCAACCGTATTGATAACTTTTAAATATAATTGAGGGGTTGGAAATTATTCATGTCCAACATTATAACAAGATAAATGAGATGGAGAATTAAACTTATTAAATTGAAAGAAAAAAAAATTAACAATAGAAAATTGATGCTAATCATTCAAATTTATGTAATTTTTTTTTTAAAAAAATAAATTTACTAAGAGAGATTTTATGTTGGACAAGGGGCAAGAAAAAGAAAGCAAGGTTTTCTATTCTATTATTTTGTCCTTTTAGGAGGCATGGTTGTTGAAAACATTACAAAGCTATGTAATCAAATGTTGAAAATTGAGATACGGTCGTCAATGTTTTGACAAAATATACCGCACTACCGAGAGAAAAAGAATACGCAACATTGGACGATTTTTCTTTATTTTGACGTAAAATATTTTTATTGTAAAATGTTTTCTTTTTAAAATATTTTTTACATGTAAAATGTTTTTTTCTTTTTATCTTTCAGTGTTTGGCTAGATCCTAGAAGTATTTTTTTGGGGAAAAAAATCATCCTAATACTATGACCTAGAAAGTACAGACATTTCACCGAGAGTGTCGTACCTATATCGAATGTTCGGACACATGTTAGATACTTTGTAAAAGTGTCTTGACATTTTTTTTTCTCAGACGCTCCTTGGACACTTCTCGGACACTTTTTAGACACTCCTCGAACACGTATCAGACACTTCATAGCAATGATGTATATTCAAAAATTTCGAATGGAAATTATATGCTACTGAGTTATGATTAAAAATCTAAACTAAATATATGTAGAAGATTAAATAAGTCTGATTTTTTAATTTATTTTAATTTATTTGTCTATTTTTGTTTATAAGTTTGTTTAATTCTTAATTGTTTGATGATGAATTTAAGTATTTGTGTAATGTAGTATTTTTTATTGAATAATTAATATATATTAATATATTATATTATTATTTTATAATTGTATCATCGTCGTGTATGTGTCCTGTTTTTTTATAATTTTTCGTATTGACTTATCTGTGTAATATAGCATTCGTGTCCCGTGTTCGTACTTCCTTACGAGTATAACACACACAAATGTATGTGAAAAGAGATTGGCACCCTTTGACGTTAACATTTTTTTTTTAACGCACTTTGACGTTAACATTGGACTCTTCCAAACAAACAAACGGTTACTAACCATTCTTTATCAGTTTCTTTGCTTCTGGAATAACACAGCCCCGAAGTCATGACAATGATTTTTATCTCCACTTGATTCAAGATCGGACAAGAACATCAATTTTTCAAGGAGACAAATAAAAAATATTACTGCTTGAATACCCTCACGTTTGTTTAGCCCAAGCTCAACAAAATCAAACCAAATTAGGAGTAGTTATCAATAATCAATATTGATCAAAACATTACTCCTCACAGATGCCGTTGGTTGAACCCAAATCTACATTAAAGTCTTGGAAAATGACTTGAGGAAGTCATTATCAGTGGAAAAAAGGTTGAACCCAAATCTACATTAAAGTCTTGGAAAATGACTTGAGAAAGTCTGCAAAATCTCCGGATTCCACCCCCCCTCCCCAAATGTCATCCCGAATGTCATGTAAGCTCATCTAAGGCCATCCACAATTTTTCCAATTTTCTGTTTTTTGTACACATACACACATAAATACATATATATTAAATTTTTTTATACTTTTTTAACTTGAAAATTTCATAATTTTTTCGGCTTAAGTTGGAAAATAGCCTAAGTGATACTCAAATTAAAACTCTCGAAATTCTCTTTCTAACAAAAATGGTTTCATCAAAAAATTCAAGGGTAAAATACACTGACCTCCCTTGAGGTTCGGCCTAATTACACCCGACATCAAGCTAATGAATTTTGTTACAATGACTTCTCCTGAGGTTTGCTCCGTTAGACAAAGACCCCCCTCCATCCAAAATTCTGTTAGTTTTGTCAAAAAAAATTATGGTAAATTACACTGACCTCTCCTAAAGTTTGGGATTAATTACACTGACCTCCCCTAAGATTTGACCTAATTACATCAAGCATCAAAATAATTGATTTTGTTACAATGAACTTCCCTATAACAGAAATGAACTAACCGACGTTAACTTTTGGATGAAATGTCTATTCTACCCTTAATATTATATTAATATAAAAATTAAAATATTTTTATATATAAAATGACATTTTTACCCATCTAATATAATAATATTTACTATATTATATATATAGTAAATATTATATATATATGTGTGTGTGTGTGTGTGTGTGTGCGCGCGCTCGCGCGCAC
The DNA here is from genome assembly GCA_026545225.1 of Cornus controversa. Lineage (NCBI taxonomy): Eukaryota > Viridiplantae > Streptophyta > Magnoliopsida > Cornales > Cornaceae > Cornus > Cornus controversa. The sequence continues at coordinate 62,185,925 of CM048846.1, read as the reverse complement.
AACCCCAGCTGCCATCATCACCCGGCCCCATCGACTCCACACCAAGATCACTATCATGCCACGTACCAGACCCACCACTCACAGCTGTCATGCTGTGAACCACCACTAGTTGAGCCACCATGAGCCACCACAACCATCGTGCACAACCACAGCTGTCATGGCCACCTGCACCATGCTCCCACTATGTAAATATTATTATATTAGATGAGCAAAAGTGTCATTATATATATATAAATATTTTAATTTTTATATCAATATAATATTAATGATAGAATATACATTTCATCCAAAAGTTAACGTCGGTTAGTTCATTTATGTTACAGGGAAAGTCATTGTAGCAAAATTAATTAGTTTGATGTCAGGTGTAATTAGACCAAACCTCAGGGGAGGTCAATGTAATTTACCATAATTTTTTTGACAAAACTAACAGAATTTTGGACCGATGGGGGTCTTTATCTAACAGAGCAAACCTCAGGGGAGGTCATTGTAACAAAATCCATTAGTTTGATGCCGGGTGTAATTAGGCCAAACCTTAGGGGAGGTCAGTGTAATTTACCCAAAATTCAATTTGTAATGAAAGTTATTGAGTTTTAAATGAATGATACATATATATATATATATACACACATATAGTGTTGACCTCAAGGTTTCAACCTTAGCTTATTTAGGTGATTTTGATGATAACAACTTATTGTAGTATAAATTTAATAAGTTTACTTGAGTTTGCGTTTACAAAGTATCATATTATCTCAACTATTTTAAAGACATTGGACTTCAAAATGAATTGTAAGAAGATATATGAAATCACATGATCATGAAATTCAAAGATCAATGGCGAAGTTGAAGTGAATCTAAGTCACATGATGAAGGAACCCAAAAGCTTAAAGATTTGAAGATCAAAAGACTTGGATAGACTAGCTAATCTTGGGTGAGTGCTAGATTTATTGTAAAGCTATTTTTGAAGTAACTTCTTTTGAAAGCTCTTCTATTGACCTAGTGAACCTTAGGACCAATGCATATCATTCATATCATATCATGGTTCCTTTGATACTTAGAATTATGTCATGAATTTCATTGAATCATCTTAAAGGCCTTCATTAAGATTGAGTTAATTCAAGCTTATGTTTAGCTTTGAAAGAACTCAATTCTTGAGTAAACAAATTATAGAACCTACACTTGAATTAGGAAATATCATTTATGGTTCTTAGATAGATTGACTTAGGCTTTGAACTCAATTGAATCACTCTATAAAGTCATGTCATGCACAGTTACTGTTTTGGGTACTTAATGTAAAAATTTGGCTAAGTGTTGGATTATAGGGGTAAAAACGTAAATATGAGTTTTTTTAATGAATCTTGACATAAAAAGTCCCAGTAATTGTACCCCATGATTTATCATGCTCCTATGAATTTTCTCAGCCCCAAATGACTTAATTTGGTCATTCATATTGCACGATGAATTTTTATATCAAAGTTGTGAAAAGCCGTTTTGTACTAAAAACTAAAAAATCAACTTCTGATTCACTTGGAATTTGATTTTAAAACTATTTTTATTGAATTCAAATGGGGGTACTTTACTTAATTGCATTGAATAACTTAAAGTAACATTTACTTAAATGTTTTCAATATAATTAAGTGTGCAGTGTATCAATACATTGTGCAAAAGAAACTGGTTGAGTCTAATAACAGAATGTGACCTGAGGACTTTTGATCGCCTGATGGAACCCATCAATCAGCTAATAAAGGACTTTCGGTCTAAGTGTGCAGTGTATCAATGCACTATGCAAAAGAAATTGGCTGAGTTTGATAACAAATTCTAACCTGGGAACTTTCGGTCGCCTGATGGAATCAATCTGCCAGCTGGTAGAAGATGGAATTCATTCCAATAGGGTGTGCAAAATAAGGGAAGTTGAAACATTGTTTTAGCTGGCCGAAGAATACCTTCAACCGACTGAAATAGTGTCATCAGTCGGTCAATGAATTCATCAGTCGCCCGATACTATCATATTTTGTGTCCAACGGCTAGTTTTTGTACTTAATGTTTCCCAACCACTTCCAAACGACCAAAATTAGTTCTTGGACTATAAATATACCCTATATATGCATTATACAAGTGAGAGTGACTACCATAATCCTCCATGATCATATATTATTGGTAGATGCTACCTTAGAGCTTAAATCTTCATATCATTCATCTATTGGTAGCTATCACTATTGAACCAAACACTTGCATAACATTCATAGTGAAAAAATCGTAGTGAAGGGCTTTCAATTTAGTATTTCATTACTAACTCTAGGTATGTGAGCTATAATTTGTGTATCCATCCATTGAGGGATATTCTCCATTAAGCTATCATTTGTGTATCTTTTCGTTGAGGGATATTCTCTATTGTACCTAAATTCTTATTCATTCTATTTGAAAGGAAGACCAAGTGGTGTACTTGGCAAAGAAGCCCAAGTCATGAGCTTGGCAAAGAATTCTTAGTGAGGTTTTTATTGAGCAAAGAAGTCCAAGTCATGAGATTGGCGAGGAAGTTTCGATGAGATGTTCACAGAGCAAAGAAGCCCAAGTGGTTCACTTGACAATTGTACGGATTTCTTTCCACCCTTAAAGGAAGCTCTATATTGGAAACCTCAAGAAGTGTTCTTGAGTTATGGATGTAGGCAAGAGGGGCTGAATCATATAAAAAATTATGGTGTCATTTGGTTTATATTTCTCTATCCTTAAACACCTTTATTTTATAGCATTTCATATGTTTAAATTCTATATGCTTTATATATTAATACTATTAGTTTATATGCTTCAATTTATATGAGGAGAATGAGATGAATGCTTGGAGTACATTGGTTGAGTTGTGGAATTAATTAATTATTGATTGATTAAGTTTTTATTTGATTATCTTGTTATCAATCAATTTGCATACCATGTGTTTAATAAAATATGCTATCAACACTTCCACACACTACAAGCATGATATGTTGCACTTACACTTGTTATTTTATCTTTTGGATCATTTAAATGCATAATAGCTTTCTAAGATAGAGTATTTTCATTCCCACTTGTTGAATATATAAGTTCATCAAGTGTTTGACAAAAGTTCACTCAAGCTAATTTTTATCAAAACATATGACCTAAAAATTAATTTTCATTGTTTGCTTACAGTTCCTATTCACCCCCTTGCTCTAGGGACAATTCTCGAGTCACACATGACACAAAATCCAATGTAAGGTGAAGACACGGAGAATAATTGTGTCAAAATAAACTCTCACACTCCCCCGGTCAGAGTTAACAACCGTTTATTTTTAACGGTTCATGTGCTTTTACCATTATACCCTTCTGTAATGTACCCAAAATGAAAAAAAGTCATTTTCGCCCCTACATCTAAACTACTTTTTATACTTCCTCACCAGAAAATCAAATCCCTAATATTCATCCATTTTTGCAAACTCTTCAAGCTAATCCACTACAAATTCATCATTGTTTATCAAATAAATGATAAGGCTCTTAATTTACACATCAACCCAGGTTTAATACACCAAAAATCCAATTGTCTTACAGATTGATGAAGATATATTCATATACATACATATATGTATATATATATATATCAACACTGGCAGCAAAAATGAATCTACGGCGGTGGAGGGACACCCTGATCTTTCCCAGTGGCGACATGAAGAGAAGCACATCAGAGTTGGCTCTCAAGCAAACTGTTATTAAGATCATTGAGAAAGATAAGAAAATCAGTGAAATTTGAACTCCCAGAGCTTGAGTTTTTGCCACTACCGGTTCTCTCTTTGTAATCGAGGACAATAACAAAAGCCTCGCCAACGTTTGCATCAGTGATCTCAACTTCCCTTTAAAACATTGAGCCAATGCCCTTCTCTCTACATATACATATATATACTCACTATAGTGTACTTTCTCTACAGATATATATATATATATAGACACACACACACACACTCCCTATAGTGTAATACCCTGCTCCAATACATGGTATGATATTGTCCGTTTTGGGCCTAAGCCCGCACAGTTTTGCTCTTGGATTTACCCCAAAAGGTTTCATACCATTTGAAGAGAACACACTACATATAAGCACATCCCCTTCTCCACACCCAGGCGATGTGGGATTGAGTACCCTGTACCCTGTCAATGTGGTAGCTCAACTGATAGGCGTTGAATGTTACGCATTCTAGCCTCTTAACTAATGTATTTTATTCTCTTAGTGATAGATTATTTTATGATTTTACTTTGTTTTAGTGTTTTCTGTATTTTCAGGGCCTTAATGATTATTTCAGTTAAAATCATGCTTTTGGGCTTTTAAAGATTACATCCAAAAGGGTTAGATGAAGCCTACATCAAAGGGATCCATTCAAATCCATAATGTAACTCAAATCAGCCCAAGATAGAGGTCCAAGAGAATTACAGTTGCTTAAGAAGGTTTCGGGCCTGAAGCCCAAATCTGCGTTTAATACAGTCTTAATCCCATTTTGGAAAACGGACCAGAAGTCTTATTTTCGAGCCTCAAATCGACATAATTCTCATGTGGGGTTAAACGAAATTTGATTCTGCACACTTTTGTATTTCATGAAAATTCCGTAAATTGGACTTCTAGTGGGTCAAAAGTTGGGCCGAAGTCAGCAGAAAAAACTCACCTGATTAGTGCTGCGGGAAACCCTAATTTATTCCTAATTGGATTAGAACTTTGGTGCATTCTCTTGGGGAATAAAGTGAAGAATAAGAGGCTGATTTTGGGGGGAGATTAGGGAAATTAGAGAGATTGGAGAGTCTGAGAAGAGAACATAAACATATTTGCAGAGCCATTGGAGAACGAAGTCATACACATAATTCATGAAAATGATGCCTTCTTCCTCAACAGTTGAAGCTTCTTCTTCTACCATGAGCGGCTAGTTCATCCACTAGGATTTTGATGTAGCCCTAACAAAGCATCAATGGTTTGATTGTTTAATTATTGGGGACCTTTATATACATGCATAGATTGTGTAATTCAGAAAATTCTTATTATAGAATTGAGCAATAAAAGTCTTGTAAATTCAGTTTCATTGATTTCTTATCTTGTCTTAGATATTTAGTTGTTGTTATTGAACTCAATCTCTCTTATTTTCTGTGATTATGAGAGCAATTATTACACAATGGTAATCACTAAATATATTGTTAAGAGCTTTGATGGATTATGCCTAGAGAAGATGAACCATACTGCACCCTAGATTAGAGTAGTTAGGCAGATGGCCCATGCCAATCGAAGATAGTCCATGGCTTAGCCTTAATCATATGTTATCTTCTTGACGGATGAAGGTGAGCTTGTAGCCACCGACACCACTTATGCATGATGTAATTTCCTATAGTTGATTCAATTGATCATTGATTGTGGAGTTAGTGGTGAAGTCAAACACCCTAGATTTCTCTCTTATTATCTTTACTATCTATTTACCTTTGATTTATTTTATTTTCCTTTTTAATTATTTTAGTTTAAAAATCAGAATTCTTTTCTTTCTAAATTTAATTAGAATTAATTTCGTATTCCAACTCATCAGACTATAATCCCTGAGGTACGATACCCCTTTCAATAGCCCTATTCTGTAAGGAATTTGTTCTATTGCGAAGTGTGAAAATTTTTAATTGATATACTTTTTGAGTCACACTCACACACGAATCATCAGCCCAGTGTCTCTTTTTGCACCCGCCCTCATCACACCCGTCCATAAGGGTTACTACAATCCACCCCCCTACGAGGCCCGACATCCTCGTCGGCACACTTCCGGCTGGGTTCAGGCTTTGATACCAACTGTAATACCTTACTCCAACACATGGTATGATATTGTCCACTTTGGGTCTAAGCTCGCATGATTTTTTCTTGGATTTACCCTAAAAGGTCTCATACCATTTGAAGAGAATGCACTACATATAAACACATCCCCTTCTCCATACCCAAACAATGTGGGATTGAGTACCCTGTACCCTGTTCGTGTGGTAGCTCAACCTAGTGTCTCTTTTTGCACCCGCCCACATCACACCCGTCCACATGGGTTACTACATATAGTGTACTCAAGGTGGCAATCTAGTGTGGCTTTATCGAAGTTGACGACGGCGATGGACGAAAGAACAGAGTTCTAGATTGTGGAAATGACGTTGTTGTCAAGTAGGCAACCCATTACATTACATGTGGATTGCACGTGTCCAATGCTTCAATCTTAGTGCCCATTGTTGTTGCATATGGTGGTAACAATCACAAGAATACCTCCTATGATATATGGTTATACATACAATTATACATGTAGGAATATATATACATTATAAGAGATGACAGTCTCAAATTGGATTGAGTTTGAGGAAGATCATTATTGCTAAAAAAAAGTAGATCATTAAGGGTATAAAGGTCTAAAGATTCAAGGCTAAAATTGTAATTTTAAATAGGAGGGGGTAGTATTGGCATTTTAATTTTTGAAATTAGTTGACTTCTAATGGGTGTGACGTTCAACTAACAGTACAGGGTGTTAGGGCATAGTCAACCAAACCTAGGGGAGGTTGACCACCTATTTTGACACAATTATTCTCCAAGATCATTTTAAGGAAACCTTGGGGGGTGTTAGAGCATTTTACCCATTTAAAAATCAGATGCTTGGCTATATGCTTCGCCAAATCCAGCGAAGCCTCTAGCCAAGCTCATGTGGGGCCGATATTTTAAGCGAAGCCATTGTATGGCTTTTGGTCCATTTGCTTCGCTAGACATGGGTTTGGCGAAGCCGTTGCTGATGCCTGATCGGTGTTGAATGTTACGCATTCTAGCCTCTTAATTTGCATATTTTATTCTCTTAGTGATAGTTTATATGTGATTTTACTCTGTTTTTGTATTTTATCTTTTTCAGAGCCTTAATGATTATTTCAGATAAAACCATGATTTTGGGCTTTTAAAGATGATATCCAAGAAGGTTATATGAAGCATACATTTAATGGGTCCATTCAACTCCATATTTCAACTCAAAATAGACCAATAAAGTGGTCCAAGAGAATTACAACTGCTTAAGGAGGTTACGGGCCTGAAGCCCAATTTTGCACTTCATTCAGTTTTAATCCCGTTTTGGAAATTGGACTGAAAAGCTTATTTCTGAGTGTCAATTCGACTTAATTCTTATGTAAGTTGAACGAAATTCGATTCTGGACACTTTTGTATTTGACGAAAATTTCGTGAATCGGACTTCTACTGGGTCAAAACTTGGGCCAAAAATCAGTAGAAAAATCTACCTATTTAGGGCTGCGGGAAAACCCTAATTATTTCCTAATTGGATTAGGACTTTATCTCCTAATTGGATTAGGACTTTATGTATTCTCTTGGGGTATAAAGAGGTGAATTGGAGGCTATTTTGGAGGAGAAAAGAAGTGGAGGCCAAGGCAGAGAAGACAGAGACAATCCGGGTTTTATTTATTCATTATGTTTTTTATTATTTTGTTATCTTCTTCTTCTACTATGTGTAACTAAACTCCTCAACTAGGGTTGAGGAGGAAACCTCCATTAATGAAGTGAAGTTCTTTTGTTCATTAATTGATTCTCATGTGTGTGATTTAATTGCTTATGATTTTTGCTTCTTGTGATTAATTATTTTATAATTCTTTCACCATCTATATCATGTATATGTGGTAGTTAGAAAGTATTATAATTAATCTAAGTTTGGGTTTGTATTTCTTAAAAGTGATAATCTTTGATCTTGTGTTTTTCATTAAATTAGATACATAGGATGCTTAGAATTTTACACTAGAAAGCGAAGGAAAATCTACCTTTTTGATATATTTTTCATAGTGCTTTATTGTTAAATCTTGAGTGAGCAATAGGTTGATTTCTTGATTGCTACTCTAAATTTGGGAATTAATAAATAAATATTAGAAGTTTCATGGATTTAATGGTGGTGGAATCCAAAACCTTAGTTATTTTTTCTATTTGATTTTAATAGTGTTATTTTATTTGCATGTTTAATTTATCTCAAATCAACCAACTTGTGTTTAAACTAGATTAGTTTTAAATTAATTTGAATTTGTATTAGTTTTTCTTCTCAAAGCATTCCCTTGGGTTCGACGTCGTTCTTGCCGAACTATACTTTAATAGATTCGTACACTTGCGAGTTATTTAACAATTTTAAAACAACATCAATGCCCTAACCCAGCCCCTCTCTCTCTCTCTCTTCGTCACACACTTTGTTGGGAATTAATCCTCCTTTTGTTTGTCATAGTGGAAACATATATATGGAGATAAATGAAATACATTTATGCACAACATAATATTTTACATGGTACACCGAAGAGAGATTTCCTCATAATTGAGAAGAGCATATACAACACACATAAAGCATACCTATCACACACATTCTTTCTCTTACCATCTTTCCCTGGAATTACATGTATTCTTTTCTCTCCTCACAATACTCACAAATTCCTTACACATTTCTCTCTAGCATAGGAGAATATATTAAGTGCCTTAGTCATACCACGCCATTGGTATTGTCTACTTAATAAAAACCCACCATATCAACTTTTTATCAGCATTTTTTACACCTAAGCCAGCTCTATTTTTCAACTCAACGTAGGCTAAACAACTCTAATAGAGGTTCGACTTTGTTAATCCATGAAATTTGTCCCGTATACGTGTAAAAATGCTGATAAATAATGGATATGATGCATTTTCATTACGCACAAATTAGAGGTGTTAGATTTACAATTTGATAAATGACTTGCACGATTTCAATTGGTAAGTCATTTGTTAAGTTTTGGGGGAAATTAATTTAGTTGTAAAATGATTTTGTGCTTTTAACGGACAACCAAACATGAAAAATGAATTGTGTTATCATTTTCAAATAGTTATTCGGTACAAAAACTTGTTATCTTCACCTTGCTTAAATATTACTGTTAAAAATAATATTAATTTATATTATCATTATTGATGGTATGTTTGTTGAACACATTTACTTGCTAATCTCAACAAAGATTTCTTTATTTTAAGCTTAAAAGAGTGAGCAAAACTCAAAACTTGACATGCCTATCACTTTCGTTTTCTTGCTTTTGTAGCAAGAGAAGCTTATTAGTTATTAAAGATTGAAAGGGATGGTTTTAGTTTCATTGAAAAAAAAAAAATTGGTGTGAGCTTACCATATAATTTTCAAAGAAAATGTATTCAAGTATTTGGTGAACTCGTAGGGCTTTTCCTCCACTTTTTTATTTATTTTATTTTTTATTTCCAAACCCAAAAATATAATATTATTCATACTATGGGGTTGTTTCAAATTTATATATGCAATCACCCACTAATGACAAAACAAACCATAGATAGAAAATCTGAGACAAGGCAATTAAAGCCATAAAACATTTGTCTTCTGGTTTTTATATCAAGAAGAAAACGGCTACAAGAGCAACATTCATGTACCCTCATATTTTTTTCTATAGAAATACTATAAAGTCCGAATTAAATTAGGCCAAAAATATTTCAATCGAATTAGGCTGAGAATAGTTCTAAAGGAATCGAGTAGTAGATTACATTAAATAATGTCATGTGATGGAACCCACCATTCTACTCACACACAAATAAAACCGAATTAGTCCTATCGACTTTCAAATCATTATTTTTTAATACAAAAAGTATGCTCTTATTGGTAAATTTGATCCTTCAATGTGATTGCATTTGACTTTGGGTTGATCAAATATAGGTTTATTCTTCAAAGTTACAGTATATATTTTTATTTCAGATAATTAGATCTAATCTTATCGGTACTTCATTAATTAGTTAGACAACCTATTGTCACATAACATTTTCATTCTGGGAAGTCTTATATATATATATATAACCTCACCCTATGTATGCATAATGTGCTAGACAATTAGTTGCCCCAGAATTTTACTAAATCTTTAGACAACGATTTCAAACTTTACACCCTATCTCACTTAGGAGCAGGTATTCGTTGATATTTACACGAGGGTTCCAATCCTATCTAGTATGTTAAGAGTCTAATAAGTAGTTGTAGAATTATATATATATATCTTACTTAGGAGCAGGTATTCGTTGATATCTACACGTAAGTTCCGATCCTATATATATATATAATTCTACGAATACTTATTAGACTCTGAACATGATAGATAGGATCGGAACCTACGTGTAGATATTAAGTGTATCTGGTACACATGCGCCGGATGTATATAATTCTATGACTACTAATTAAACTCCGAACATGTTAGATAGGATCGAAACTTACGTATAGATATTAATTGCACCCGGCGCACATGGGTGGGGTGCAACGAATACCTGCTCCTAAGTGAGATAGGGTGTGAAGTTTGAAGTCGTTGTCTAAAGATTTAGTAAAATTCTGGGGCAACTAACTGTCTAGCACATTATGCATACATAGGGTGAGGTGAGACCATGCATGTGGCCAACTCATCCACCGCTGTCGCTTTTGCCATGTGGCTCAGTAGTGAGTTTATTATGTATTTCCTTGTTGCCATTGAAGAGGAGTAATATATATTATATTCATGCTATGTTTTTTTATATACAAAATCATTTTTGGAGATTCCATTCAGCACATTCTATAAAATACAAATTGCAGAACATGTAGTACTGTTTATTGTTTTAGATTTAATTGCAAAGAGAGATCTTAAAAAATAAAATTATGGGTGGCAGATTTCTCTACTTCTGTTTGGAAGAAGAGAAATAGAGGGAAATGAAGAGAAGAGAAAAGATTTGTGGTAAGGGGAGTGTGATTCTCCCCATTTGGGAGTTTTATTTACAAGCTTAAAAAATTATCAATTTTTAGTTTTTTTTCCCTCTTCAAAAGTGAGACCGTAAATGAAAATGCGTTAGCGATTACTTATTCTATTAAAAAATTTACACAGAAGGAAAAAAAACTATAATACCTGTGACACTTATTTATCGAATCATACAGCATCAAACAAATTCGAATATAATTAATACATGTGTGACGTGCTACAAGTAAGTCCGAATATAATATATGTGTGAGTTTTTAAAACAACACTTCACAAACTGCGTGTGCCAAATAAATTCGAATATAATATCCGTGTGAATTTTTAATTAACTTCCATAATAGAAAGACTCAAACTCTACCCGTCTTGGTAAAAAAAAAAAAAATTTATATTTTACTATACTAGACATAATGTTAAGATGACATAATTTAATTAAAAGTATATCTGTTATCATTAATTTATTAATGGCTTACATAAACTATTGGTGACGAAGAATGTTAACATGACATCTTGTCTAGTAATTTATCTTGGGATGAGATAAGATAAGATACGCCTCTTTCTCAGTTTTTAACTCTTCACTCCCTTTGTCGTTGCTATGAAGCTTCATGTGCCAATATGTCCGAATTTATATCTACAAAATTAAATAATAATGATTATGTAAACATGGTACGAATAACACTACTTGACAATCCAATATAAATATATATATATATATATATAATCTCATGGTGTGGCATGATTAGTGTCACAAAGTATGTGTTGCACAGAATTTAACACATTGTCAAGTGTGTTTTTATATTGGATTGTCAAGTAGTGTTATTCGTACCATGTTTATATATATACGGAGTATAATTCTCGATGAATTCTTGATCCTTATACTTCAGTACTCATTTACCAATGTTTGTCAATATCGGTATAACATATACAACTACGAGCTTGCATTTAAAAATGTATTGATTTAATGATTCTTAATCCTTGTGCTTTAGTATGCATTTACCTGTGTTAATTTTGGTACAAAATATACTTTCAAATGGATATTAACTCAATTTTATTACTGGGTAATGTGAAGAAAAAACACTCTACTATATAAAAAAAAATATGTAACGACTTTCTGTTCTTCACAAAATCTCTTATATTTTTCAATTTATGCAAATAATGACAAATTTTTAATTTGAAAGAAATTGAACAATGAAATGACTAACTTTATATATTTTCTTTTAAAAAGGAAAAACGTGAAATAATAAAAAGAGTACTTCTGAATTTTTTTTTAAATATCTGACATCATCATATACAACATGACAATTTACTCCTAATTTTGAAATTATATGAATTTATGTGTACATAACAAATAAGAGAGGTGTTTCTTGCATATATATATATATATATCGGTTTTTTTTTCAAATTATAAACAAGCATTTGCTTTGCACGATTGTATTCTTCATAACCCACACTAGAAGGGGAAAAAAAAAAAGTGATCAATTCTTGATCCTTGTACTTTATGTGTTGGTTTTGGTGCAACACAATTTTTAATGCTAAACATAGTACGAGATCAATAATTTTTTTAGTAATATTGAAGATGGGGATTATAAAATAAGTACGTGCTTAGCATATGATTTGATTCTTCTTCTTCCACTTCGCTCTACAACAGAAAAAAGATGGAAAAAAAAAACTAAAAAATTCTTGGTCCTTGTATTCTAGTTAACCACTAACTAATGGTCACGTTAGTGGTTTATAAATGCTAGAAGATTTATTAATCAGATCAAACATGTGTCCCAATAGATGTCAATGTTAATCAATACTATTTTTCATAAAGAGGAGTGTTAGGAGCAGTCTTCTCAGTCGCTTTATTTATTGGTGAAAATCAATTAGAGTAATTAATACATTTTTGTGTAATAAATGTCTTACTTTTTCATCCAACAAAATGACCTTCTAATTTTAAGATATTTACACTAATATCATCAATAAACAAACAAAGCTATTGTAACAAAAAAAAATTAAATAATAATTTTTTATATTAATCTATATACTTATTATAATCATTTTCTATATATTTTTAAAAATTTTGTAATTAATTTGTATATAAAAATACTTTATGAATCTTGGTTTCTAATTAATTAAATATTATATTTTTCTTTTAAAATTGAAGAATCATTTTATGACCAATATAGTTTTATTTGTTTGTTGATGACATTAGTGTAAATATCTTAAAATTAGAAGGATATTTTGTTGGATGGAAAAGTAAGACATTTATTACACAAAAATGTATTAATTACTCTAATTGATTTTCACCAATGAATAGAGCGTGGAAGGACAGTCGCTTAAGCACTGCCCCTAACACTCCTCTTCCCATAAATTATTGTAAGTAGTAGTGATCATGTCAAAACAATATCAAAAGTCTTAGAAGGAAAATGATAATATATGTCCTTCAAATCATTTTTTTTTTTTTTTAAATAAAAATAAAAAACTCTTATACTCCCCATTTGAGGGGTAATTGTATCATTTATTTTTATTAAAACACTAAGTGGAGTGCAAGAGTAAAACAATTATTGAGTGAATATATCATGCATATTCCAATAAATTGGTGATAACCAAAAAAAAAAAATTAAGAAAAAAAAGTGTGTCACAGGTATTGAAGATAGTAAATTGTATTTACTAGTAATGTTAGTACTCAATGAAGTAGAAAAGTAGTTCAATCAACACGAAAAGAAAAGAAAATGTTGTTTGATAATTCAGAACTTAATTCTAAATATATGATATAAACGTTTATTGAATCAAGTGGGTTTGATAATACAATTTAAACATGAGCATCACTTAAAACAGAATAAAATTTTAAGTAATTGAGACATTGTTGAATGCTCAAAATTGAAAAATATATAAAAAAAAAATATTTTTTTTAATTATCACTCAAGAACTTCAATTTTTAGTACTTTATATTTATAGTTTTATACCTTAGTCTTCTAGTTTGAGTAAACTTTTTCTTGTATTATATGTAATGTGTGGTTATGTATTATAAGAGGTTGACAAGATTAGCCAATGAAGGAGAAAAGGTGTTTGTGTTAGGCACTGAAAAATTTGGCAGAAAAAACATAAATAAGTATGAAAAGCTACTTTTGCTTGCTTGACAATCTTTCCAAAAAGTAATATCTCTCGTGGAAAAAAAAGAACAAACGTTGATCAAACTTCACTTATAATAAGCATTAGGTGACTCAACTTTATCAATTTTCAACAAGCTTTTCGAATAGGTTGAAGTAATATTTCTCTCTTGTTATTTTATTATTTTATTTTATTTATTTGGACTGTCTTTGTATAAGTTGAAACAGATTACTTTGGCTATTCATGTCAAGTGGGTAATTAATTAAGTGTTGTTTTTGGGTTAAGAGACTAGACTTCTAGAATCATTCCAAGTGAAAAGTTTCTCTTCTATGTGTAGATATGTTACACGGTTTTGCTTCAACCTGTCGTGACAATACAGTTTATGCGCATGTTAACTGTCAGGGATACTCAGAGGGTTGAGAGTGATTCTAGAGAAGGAGCGTGCAGAACATATGAGGGTGTCACTTCAGAATTATGCAAGGTGACCCAAGTCTGCAGTATGGGGAGCTTGTCATTAGTCAGAGACTTGACTATGAAGGGAGTTGGCCATCACTGCACAAACTGATCGGAAAGTGGAACTGTTCTCCTGAAGAGGCCAAAGCAAGCCGAAACCAGTCAGCATGTGATTTATGACAAGGTAGGACGTGTAAGGCTGAGCCTTGACGTAGATGGCTATGCGCCCAGAGCTGTAACGCAAGCAAAAATCTAGGCCCGTGAGTCCGTGACAACGTACAAATTCAAGAGGTGTCTTGCAAACGTTAACATAACATCGGTTGGTTCAAAGCTAGAAAGCACACATACTTGACTGAGAGTGTCGTACTCTTGTCGGACATTCGGACATTTTGTAAAAATATCCTGACATTTTTCTTTTTATGCCACTTCTCAGGTTCTGAAAATTCCAATAACTTTATCCTACATTGCGAATTTTCAGACACTTAGTTGCGATTTGATAACTCAATTTATCATTTTTTTATGAACAAATTAAGTGTTGACCCAAAATATGCTACACTTGTTAACGAAATTTAAATATCACTTAAAATGGTAAATGACACTTAGAATAAAATAAAATTTGAAGTGACTGAAAAATGTTAATTTTTAATTATCACTCAAAAACTTGAACACTTAAAATTTAAATTTATTTTAAAATTTTCAGTTTTTAATTTTCAAGTATATTAAACCGCAACTTAATCTTATTAATATATATGTGTGTGTGTGTGTGTGTGTGTGTTTGAAGTTTGGTAAATATTTAAGCGCCAAACGTACCCATCAAAATGGAGAGAAAAATATTTCTTCAAACCATAATATATTGGTACCTAAGAAGCAGGGGCAGAGCCAGGAAATTTTCTTTGGGGGGGCCAAATTTACATTATGTAATTAAAATTTGAAAATATTAGCAACCAATTATAATATAATTTTTTAAAATTTTAGTTATAGTATATATATGTTGAGAAATTTGTTCAGGAAAAAAATTTTCAAAATTGAGAAAAATGCAACTTAAATAATTAGATAGAAAATTGATGTGAGAATGAAAAAAATTGAGAAGATAAAACGATAAGTTACAACTAAAAAGTGAAGAGGTAAAGAAAAAAAAAATTAGGGAACCAATTTTCTTCAATAATTAATTGTTTCAGTTTTTCAAAAATTCAATTTTTAGAAAAAGATTTTGAGTAATTTGATTTCACTTCGAAAAGATATATTTGATTAAAAAAAAAAATTTAACTAAACAAAATCTCACAAGTTTTAGCAAAACAAGATTATTTTTTTAGTGGCTTATACATAAATTAGTCATAGAATGTGTTATTTGTTAGTAAATGACCATTAAAAGTTTAAGTATATATGATCATTGTTGTTGTTTATAATTTCACAACACTTGTTTTTCCTCCTTTTAATTTGTCATTTAACAAATGAAGTTTGATATATAATTCTAGATGTTTATCTTGTAAACATCAATTTACAAAAATATTTGATAAGAAAGGTTCATGCATTTTTATTGAATATGAAGGGACATTAATATATTTCTCTTTTGAATTAATATAATAGATATTGTACATGTGTATATGTAAATAAAATAACGATTTGTTGTGATAAGGATTACAGTGTTAATGAACTTAAATTTTTATTTCACAATATTTGGGCATTCAAAAGTATGGCTACAAGGTATAAGTTTAATTTTTTTATATAATTCTTAAGAGGACACAAGCTAAATTTATTTTCAAATTTCTTATTTGGGGTCAATATATGTGTTTTTTGGAAAGATTTGGAGGGGCCAAATTGAAATTTTTAATAAATTTTAAGGTACTATTTAAAATTAATTATTTTTTTTGGGGTATAATAAAAATTTTAAAAATATTTGGGTGGGCCATGGCCCCCCTAGCCCCCCTGGCTCCGCCCCTGCTAAGAAGCATAGACACAGATACGGGTACGACACGACACGGATACGACAAATTTTAAAAAAACAAGACACGACACGGCGGGGATACGACTATGAAATAATATATTAATATATATTCAACAAGTTAACTAATATTCACAATACCATAAATCTAACAATAAAAAATAATAAATTACACAAATACTTCAATTTATTATCAATCAATTAATGTATTTTAAAAAAGGATACTCATTATATTCAAACCCACTACTAGAATCTTACATATTACTCATTTTTCTAATAACAAAGAAATAAATTTAAATACAAAATACCAAATAAACCAACATGACTTTATGTTAAATAAAGTTCTATTGGCTTTTTTATTTTTTTATCTCTAAATTTATTATTTAGGAATTTAATTTAACTATTTTTTATTTTAAAATTTTTCTATTTTAGAAAATACTATATATATATATATATATATATATAGAAAATGACATAATAGTCATATTAAATGATATATATATCATTATAGTTATTTCAAGGGGTCAAGATGTCAACTTTTAGAAGATGAGGGGCTGAAATGCTCAAAAAAAATAGTTCAAACGAGTCTTTTTGTAACTTAAAAAAAGTTCAGGGATTTTTTTGCACTTTTAAAAATTACAAAATGTACCTCGTCGTGTACCCCGCGTGTCCTATCCGTGTCCTTGCCGTGTATCTCGTGTATCTTAAAAAAAAAAAATTTCAAAATATTTTTAAGGAGTATCCGAATGTCCGAAAAACGACACTCCTATATAAAGTATCCGTACTTTCTACATCGGAACGATTTCAATCCAGCTTGACTTTTGGTAGGCTTGAGCAACGGTCAATCATTTTCAATTCATTGATTTCAAGCAACTGATAAAAGGTCGTAGTAGTTGTACATGGTTACTAGTATCGTTAATGTGGGCCAGTGCGTATAGGCTTGTGCTGGAGGTTTGTGCTGTGATGATGTGATGGGTTTCAGAATGAGAATAACTGAAAGTGTTCATACTCGAATATTGCGTCAGATATTAGAATATTTTTTGAATGTGTCACAACATTTTTACTATATTTTTTTTAAACACTTTTCAGACACTCTTTGCGTATTTTTCGGATACTCCTTGAACACTTATCGAACACTTGTATATTCAAATATTTCGAAAGAAAATTATATGCACCTAAGTTATAATTAAAAATCTACTATATATGTAGAGGACTAAATAAGTCTGATTTTTTAATCTATTTGTCTATTTTTGTTTGGTTCTTAATTAGTTGATAAATTGAAGTATTTTTGTAATGTAATTTTTTTATTGAATAATTAATATATTATATTATTATTTTATAGTCGAATCCTTGTCGTGTTCGTGTTCTATTATTTTATAATTTTTAGTATCATCGTGTTCATGTCGTACTCGTATTCCGTGTTGATCCTTATAGTTAATAACATTCTTTATGGTGCTTAAGGTCTTCATGGGCTGCTATATATATATATATATATATATATATATAGATCCTCACCTAGGTCCGATGCTGCTACAACAGGGTCCTAGAAAAAGAGGACTAAGATTTAGTACAAATTAATTAATCATAGGTTGAGTGAAAAGTCCCTAGTGCCTGTGTGTAGACAAAACCATACTTCAGATGAGATAGAAGAAATGAAAACAGGCCAAGAACCATCAATGAAGTCCTTTGACACTCCTTTCCATATTACATCTATACTATACTTCACCAAATGTCCCAAGTATTCACATATAGGGTTCACAAAATTTTCTAACTGAACTAGAAATACATATATGTATGACTATTTGACATTAGGTTTAGAGAATAGATATTGTGCAGACAAGACAACTCTGACAAATTTATATAAATAGCATCATATATATATAACACCATGTAAGCTATTCAAATGAATTTAGAATCATGCTGGTATGGTATGGTATGGTATGGTCATCCTTGCTTTCAATTCTTGTACTCACAATAGTCTTAAACCTTTTTCTTCTTCATCTGCATTCCAACTTGTGCTTCAAAATCCAGCTTCACACATTTTAACTTTACCAAGCTGGCTATACAACTAGCTCAATACACAGAACCAGTTAGATATAAGATAGGCCCTCCAAAGAGCCTTTTTAAAGTTATCTGTTATTTTCATTTGGCCACCAATTAAGACTTCCTTTTTTCTTTTGCTTTTTTTCTTCTAATCATTTACTTTTAAGTTGTAAAATTAGATCAAATGTAAATACATCAAATCAAGCATTTAAGCCCAAGGCATTATATTGACAAAATGAATTCATAAAAACATACACACTTCTTACATATATATATATATACTATATACTATACTAATAAATATATGTAAACTGTCAAAATGAGTAAAACCCAACTGCAGAAATGCTCATTCCTATTCACAGAATAAAACTTGTCAAAGATGAAAGCAAATTGAATGTATACACCTTCAATACAAGGCAACAAAAGCTCTCCTGTGTCAAAATTGAATGTATACTTTTATTTGCTTAAATCATTAATTATGAACTAATGGTGAAATTAATTAACCTACACAAGCTAGGTTGAAAAATAAAAATAAAAATACTAGTAAATTGAATAGCTACTTTGGAGAAGTGAGAATAACATCAAAGTCACTCAGAGTCCATTCTGCTATTTCATTCATGTCACTTCCATTCGGGTCAGTAACATAAATTTCAGTTCCTGAATCAAGAGATGTCCATATTCTTCTAGCTGGAGGGGTACCAGGATCCTGCATATACATATGAAACAATTAATCAAATACATATATATATATATATATATATATGAATTAAAATTAATTACTGGGATATATATGGACCTGATAGAAGTAGAGTCTGCTTGAAAGACCACCAACGTCAAGCTCCCAAGTTCTAGCATCCCCAATCCAACCATCTCCTTGTTTAGTTGGATAGCCATAGTCTGCCCATATTGGATGTGGCAGCAACTGAACAATCTCTTGTGAATGAGGGTTGCTGTAAGGATCACAAGTTTCATAAGGGCTTTCCAAGTACTGAGCATTCCCAGGACCACAGTAGTAGTGATATGCCGAGTAAGGGAAGTTGGCACTGTCATTCCTGTATATTTTAGTGTCATTTGCTGTGATATGGAATGGAGGGCATTTCCCCAATTCTGTGGGGCTGCACGTAGCCGTCGTTTCAGGGTTGATGATCATCTCACTGTATCTCGTTACATCAGTAAGCAGGTCCCCATCACAAGGACCACCATTGTTCTTCCAGCAGCTCCCCATATCTATCAGGTAGAATTGGCTATTAGATCCTCCCCCTTGCTTCACATCCATACTCAGTCTGACCTTAAAATTAGGTGACTCTGGAAGCTAATTAATTAAAACAATTAATATTATTCATCAATCAATCAATCTGTTTAACTATATATATATATATATATATATATATATATATATATATATTTGCATGCACTTACTGTTTTGAGCATTCCTCTAGTGTTATAGTGGTAGCCTCCAGAGAAACCTTTGGTTGCATCAGCTCTGAGATACAACATGAGCCAGGGATAGGATTTTGAGGTCTTGAGTTTGTGGTGGAAAGCCCAACTCCCAACACCTACTTTCTTCTCCCACAGCACCTCAAAATAAGAGATATTATCGATGCCATGGCGAAGATCAAAGCCCAAATCATAGGTACCAAGGAAACCTCCTCTCATTGTACCATCGCTTGATAAACTTGTGTGTAGATGGTTCAAGAGGGGTTGATTCATACACCCCTCTCCGAAGCAAGGAAATCTTCCTGGTTTAAAAGGGTCAGCTTTTTTCCCATTCTCTGGACATAAACCGGACATGGTGTCATAGTTGCCATTTTTAAGCATCACCATCCAAAATTGCCATGGTTCTGGTGTGTCTGCAACTTCACATAAACGACCTAAATGGAGTTCCTTCTCCACTGCGTAGAGGTCTGGATTGCCCAGACCTTTTAAACTCACACCAGGAAATGGATTCCCAACTCCAAGTCTGTCATCAAACTCGTTTACTTTGTGAATCAGAAATTTCCCTGCCCCCCATTATAACATTCAAGATTAATCATATATATATATATATATATATGGCATGCAGAACATTTATACAACAAAAGAAAAATGAAAGCTAAGGGGTCGTTCAGGCACGTTTGGTAACATTCATTTGCTTCATGAATTTTGTAAGCAGTAAACAAAAAACATTTTGGTCATATATATATGCTGCATAAAATAATGTGTGTGAAAAATTAAAGTTTCAGAAAAAATATTATGTCAAATTAATTGGTGAGACAAAAATCCATTTATTGAAAATTGGACTGTTAATATCATCCTACTTGATTAAATTCTACATATATATATATATATATATATATATATACTACAACAGTAAGTATATGTCTACAAATTCCTTGGTTGCAATTAAAGGAAAAGGAAAATAGAATTAATTTCAAGAGTTGAAAAGCATGATCTAGCCAAATCAGGTAAACATTCTAAATTGGTATATATATATATATATTGTGATTGTGCTTAATTACTTGAGGGAGAGAGATCAAAACAATCGGCAGCTCTTGGGCTCCCCATCCAAGGGGCTTCTTTGCCAACTTCATTGCAAAAGTTCCAAGCTTCAAAGGCCACTCTCAGTCCATCTCTTTTCATTCCGGGGTCTCCCACTGCTGAGATATTTCCCTCCTCCTTACATCTGCCACAACAAATACAAAACAATAATACTACATTTACCACTAACAAGTATAAATGTTTCTCCATGCTTTTAATTCTTCTAATGAAAGACACAGCAGACGATGATGTTGGATTCTCTCCCTCGTCTATATATATATATATATATATATCTATAGTGACGTAATTAAATCTCGTGTATTTCACTTCTATATAGATATAGATATATACACCAGTATTTATCTATACAATAATAATATTCTCGAGTGATTCGGGAGATTAGCTTCTCGAGTCTCACGGGATTAAGCTTATCCAAATTCTCTTTTGAGTACCACTCTCATATTTCCTCAATCAGTATTTACATGTATATCTATTTATCCATATCTAAATCTATATAGTTAGGCAATATTCGCAACCCATTTTACACGCACTCTCGTATCAAAAAAAAAAAAATTAGACTTTTACCTTTAACTTTACGAGTGGAAGACTATATTTTTTTTATACTACAAAACTCTAACTCTCCTTCTTCTACGATGTCTTTTCTTTTCAATTTTCAATCTTTAATGTTACTCATCTCGAAAAGATAAAATATAAAAAATTTTAAAAACGTTATCTTTATTGACGGAATCCAAAAAAAAGATAAAATTATCTATATTAAATAAATTATTTCTTTGACATGACGCAAAAAAAAAAAAAAAAAAATTTTCTCTTGTATACTACATAAAAAAATCCAAAAATATGTTACATATGATGAATAAATTATTATTTTGGAGAGATTCTAATTTTTTTTTATCTCTATTAAATAAAATATCTCATTTGACATGACCAGAAAAAAATTATGGTACACACACAAAAAAATATCTTTGTTGAATAAATTTTCTCTTTTTACCACACTAACAATAAAAATGTACCCAAAAAAATTTCTCAAAAAAAATATTATTTTTGACTGTACCCAACAAAAAAAGTTGTCTTTGTTGATTAAATTCTTTCTTTTGACAAGATAAAAAAAAAATCACTGAAACAATAATGACCAAGAAAAAAGAAGGTTAAAAGAGTTCAAAGTTTATACCATAAAATGTAGTTATAATATTATAAAAGGTTAAAGTGCAAAGAAACACCATCATCATGTATCAAATGTTCAAAATCTTCTTGCAGTGCAAAAACAATCCCTTATTATTTAAAAAATGTGTGAATACTCTCTTATTTTTACTCATCGAGCCCACATGAAATAATAAAATAATTAAAATATATTTTTAGTTAATAAAAAATAAGAAATATTGCATCCAAACATGACACAAGAATTTTGAAGAAAGTGAAAGTTATTTTAGTCATTTAATACGAAAATTTTGGCTGAGGGTTGTTTGCACAAATTGTAAATATGTAAGAGAATTATATGTAAATAATAATATGCAAAGAGAGTTTTTTTGCATATTTTGTCTATGACAAGTGTATTTTTTTTTGTAGTTTACTCATTATAAAATAATGAATCATGCATTAATAAATTTAATCACATTTTGTCATTTTATTTTTAAAAAAGGTAAAGGAGTGTAAATGAAGTGTGAATATCAAACTCCCGTCTATATAATATAAATATATATATATATTATTTTTTAAATCTATCAATTCCTAAGATTTTATATCAACTAACTGCTGAAACTTATTTAATTGTATCAAAATCGTCAACTATTATGAACTAGACTCCTAAATTGTATCAACTACCCGATGGATGGAATGGCGGCAAGTAACGAATCGCTGGAAATTTCAGAGGCAGAGGAACGAATCGACGGAAATAGCAGGTACTCTCTCTCTCTCTCAAGTTTCAGAGTCCCCTTTTTCTTTTAATTTTTATCTTTAAAAGCATTCAAAGACATTTTGTTTGTTCTTGATGAATCAGTTTATGCTATGTGTTCACGTATGTTGTAACTAGGAGTTAGCAAATGATGATTTAAATTTTGACAATACTTTCTGATTTATTATTAATACCTCTAAACTATTATTGTTCACTAAAATGTCTTTCATGCATTTGTAGTTTCCGTGTATCTTAGAAGAGATGATATTTGGGTAAAACAGAAAGTCTTCTTCTTTCTTATTCTGCAATAAAGATAAGCTGTGAAAAAGCTAGTCTAATCAATTTTTTTTTTTTGGGTAAACTGGGTAAGTAGTATAAAGAAAGAAGAAATAATTTAAGGGGTTGGTCTATTAGGGACAACAAGCCATTTGGGCAAACAAAAGCAACATGGTAGCTCCAAAACCAGCAATATACAAACATATTAAGTTGACCAACAAGCCAAAGAAAAACCCTTAACATGAAAATGAAATAAATCCCTAGTGGTCCCAGGGATTCCTGAATAACACCAGCAGCAGCAACCTGTCAGAGCTACAAAATGATGAAGAATATAGCAAGCATCAATTTGCAGCAGGCATCCATGTAACAGTAGCAATGGCATAATCGCAATCCATCTAAAACAGCAACAACAACAAAAGAAGCCTCAAGGCTTCCTGATCAATGTAGTAGCAACAATAAGGAAATAACATTCCTTCAAAATGATGAAGTTGCAGGCATCCATGTAACAGCAGAGATGGCATATTCGCAATCCATCAACAGCAGCAACAACAACAACAAAAGAAGCCTGTAGGCTTCCTGATCAAAGTAGTGGCAGCAATAAGGAAATGACATTCCTTCAAAATGATGAAAATTGAGGAGTGGAACATCACAACATAGTGATGGAGCAAACCAAGATTAACATCAGTACAACAAACAGCAGCAATAGGGCATTTTAATCAATCAATATCAACCGGTGATCATCCAAGCCACAAAAGAAGCATCATCAAAAGAGGCCTTAAGAGTACAGAAGCCATCTCTGTCCAGGAACCCTCCTAGAACCAAGCCACTATGAATTATGAATATCGCAGAAAGATTCAATGTTTCTGATTAAACCACCATTCAGGAGTTTAGTAGAGGCAAGTCTGTTCCTGATAGTGGTTTTGATCAATCCAATTATGACTAGAGGAGAAGGAGCTTTGTCACTATAAGCTCGTGCATTCCTCTCAGGCCAAATAAAGTAAATTGAGCAACTGAAAATCAGTTTGTGAACCAATAATTCATCTGAGTCAAATGAGCTTAACAAGATTTAGAGCACCACCTCATGAGGTCATCCTAGCAATTAGGTTGAATGTGGAATCCAGCATCATTCTGAAAGTAATTCCAAATTGTAGCTGAAAAAGGACATTGGGAAAATAGATGGTTGATAGACTCTCCCTTAGATTGACAAAGGTAGCAAGCATTAGGAAACTGCAAGTTTGCTTTTGCTTGAGAATCAAGTGTGCTTAGTTTTCCTTTTAGAGCAAGCCAAGCAATAAAGCTCATGTTTGGGATATGGTGTCTAAACCAAATCAAGTTTGCCCACTGAACAGTAGGAGAAAGAATATGAATAAGAGGAGGGGATCCAAATGACTGTGTCCCTCTCAAAGGAAAGGGGGTTGCAAGGCATTAAACTGAGACAAAAATGAATGGGGTGTTAAAAAAAGGATTCGAGGGAGGAATTAACCACTGATTATTGGAAATTAGGCTATTAACTCTGACTTGAATGTCCAGTTGAAGAATTTCCAAATCAGTGAGGACCGTGAGGTTAAGTCAGTCCACATCATGAGATCAGAACCATTCCCAATCTTGTGCCTAATCAAGCCTCTAGCCATGTCTCTAAGTTTCAAGAGCTTCCTCCAAAAACCAGAACTAAGGGCAGTTGCCTTGACAGTCCAAAAACTTTTGAGTTTGATAATATAAGAGTCAACCCAAGTAGCCCACAAACAATCATTTTTCAAAGAAAAAATGTTCCAAATGTGTTTGAGATTAGCAAACTTGTTTCCTAATTCAAGGTTAGGAAAGCCAAGCCCTCCCTGATCCTTAGGTCTACAAATATCAGCCCAAGCTACCTTAGCCTTAGTATGCTTAAGCACATGCCCAGACCAAAGGAATGATCTTAGAATTCTGTTAATTTCATCAAGGACTTTCAAAGGTACCAAAGGAATGATCTTATGACATGCTACAACTAAATATTATCTTTATCAGTGTGTCATCTTGGTAATAGTTGTATTCATATATATTAGACAAAACAGAGAGACAACAAATGTTAGAAAACTATTGAAATTGAGAGAAAAATGCTTATCAAGAAAAAAAAAGAGATGAAAATAAATTTTCTACAGTTAAGAGAAATTTACTATTCTTTTTTATTTTAAAGGCTTCTATTTTGGTTTCTTTTGTAGTTTTCTTTTAACTATTATTGGATGGTTAGCTTTTTCTCTTTGAATGCGGGTTTCAGTCAGTTTAATTGAGTCTTTTAAGCTTTTGTGGTTTCTCGTAGGTTAAGAATGCTTGTAAATTGTCCAACTCAGTGGCACACTGATGTATAAACCTTTTCTTTTTTCTTTCTAAAATCCCTCATTTGACTCATGGTTTTCTTCAAAAATTTCTTATGAATGAATCACCAGTAATCTTCACAAGGTATAATCTCCTTGAAAATCAACTTTCCTGATTGTTTTATTTTATTATCTTTCTTTTTTCTGATAATTTTCAGGGACAGGAAGATCCTACAACTTGAGCTTATCAATGTAGATATTGTCTTTACTAATCGATATGATGTTACTCAAATAATCGAAGTGTTGGATGAGTTGAGAATAGAGGAGTGCACCAGTGGGAAAGAGATGCGAGGGCCACATTGAAGATATTGGCAGGGGAAGGGGATGAGTAAAATTAACATGGGTTGATATAGTAAGAAAAGATATGAAACATTCGATTTAATTGGAGTTTGCTATCAACTTCAGTAGAATGTTGAAATAAGATTCATGTAAACTAACCCCAAAAGTAGTTCTCTCTCTCTCTCTCTCTATAAGAATAAATCCCAAAGAAGTTGGGACAGAACTTTATTGAGTCAAGTCGAGTCAAATACAATAGATAACATGTGTATGCATTTTTGTAATGTAAATTATGTAATATAGAAGGTGGTGTGATTGAATCATGGGTAGCAGTGAGATGGATAAACCTGCAGAAGAGGCTAAGGAGTTGAAGACGCCTACTTTACAGGTATACTTATGTTTTTTGAATTTCTTTCAGTTCATGTCATGTATGGCTATATTATTTTTTGTAAATTTTCATATGCATTTTACTCTTCCTTGGTGCGTTGTTCAGGAGCTGTCTTCGTCTACAAGCACTGGCACAATTAATCCAGATTGGACAGGTTTTCAGGTTTGACTGTCAAAATCTTTCATTTTGGTCTTTTTGATTCAATCCCCAAAATTGTGTTTTGATAGTTATATACTGGCATGGATTGTGTTTGCACCAGGCATATTCTCCACTACCTCCACATGGCTTCTTAGCATTGAGTCCTCAAGCTCACCCCTCCATGTGGGGAGTTCAGGTATACATGTTGCATTAGTTTTATTTTTTTAGTAGGATTAGTACAATTCCTAACAGCATATGATGTTCGAGAAGCTCTTTTTCTTGAATAATAGCTCACCAGAGAGATTTTACTTCTCTATTTCTACACATGGGAATGTTGTGTAGATTTATTTTCAATGGTGAAGGTAACATTTGGCATGTTGAAATGCTATTACAATCACTGATTCTCCCATTGGACTTGGTAGGCCCTCACCGTGTTACCAATGCAAAACATACTATATTATGTTCGGAAGCTTTAAAATTTGGTGTGCTTAATCCTCAAAGATTTCTTGTGTTCACTCCAACAAAGTCGCAGAACATCCATCCCCATTCATTATGCTCCACAAGGAAGCATGCTTTGAAAATGAAAGCAAATAGACATGATATAAAACAATGAAAACATTGAAAATTAAGTGATATATATGAAACAATACAAGTTCCCTTTCCTCAGTTTTACTTTCTTATGGTTATCCTTGATCCTTAGCAATAGTAAGTAGGATTATTTAATAAGAATATACAATTGTGACTCTACTTTTTTTAGTTAATTGTAAATTGGCTTGCTTCCGCAGAATAATTTTGGTTATTCAGTGTTGTTGTTTCAGTGTTTTGAATCTTCTTGGCGACTGTTACCTACTTTCATGTAATTTTTCTTTTTCCATTTTCCATTGTGGATATTTTATTGTTGATTATTACATTGATGAAAAATGGGTCAAATGTGCCCAGTTGTTTGTTGATTTTGGTCTTATTGACTTTGAAGAGTCCAATTTGACTTGGTGATGGGAGTGGGTAGGGGAATGTTGCAAGCAAGATTGTTAATGGTCAGACTTCTATACTTTGCAGAGCGAAGAGGAAAAATGTGTGTTTTGTGTTATAACAGCAGACATTGTTCTACATATGCTTGATGCAACCCTGTTAAGCAAGAGAGTCAGTTATTGGGTATTGGTGATGTGGAATTTTTGAGTCGTTTGAATTATGGAGAAAATCACTATTCAAATAATAATAATAATAATGGAGAAAATCCACTATCTACCAAGTACATTGTTTTGTTTCTTATTTATTGGTGGGGGTTCGGTCCATTAGCGGGTATTTGTTTAGTCATTCAGATAGTGACTGGCATGTCATTCTTTTTGTCAGAACGAATCAAATATGCCTGGCTGAATAGAGGTTCCCACATGCATCGCACGTGTATATAGATTAAATGTCTATCGAGTTTCAAAACATTCAGTACTATCAAAATTCCTCTACTAATAGACTCTGAGATTCTATCAACCATGCACAGTCCTAAAAGTTTTATATCAAGTACTAATAAACTCCATAGATTTTTATGTGCATAATTAAATAATAATTATTGTAATAATTTTATAGACTCCTAAACTCGATCTGCAAATCCAAGTTAGCTGAAATGTCCGTTCCTCCCTGTATCAGTTATATTTTGTTTTTATATCATATATATAGTTATATATATATATATGTATGTGGACGTATATGTGATTGTATTATATGTATGTTGTGTCAAGTAAGCCATACTTGTTTCACATTAGGCTATGTCGCTGTTTTTTTAAACGTCTTGATGCTGATAAAAAAACATTAATTTAATCCTGGGATATGGATCATCATCTTCCGTTAACATCCCAAAAACATTAATTTAATTATAAAAACCAAAAAATTAAAAACAAAAACTATAGAACACAGTATAGTATTCAAAATCCAAAACCAAAACGCATTCCTCTTCCCTTGCAAAGTCAGAACCCATCTCTGCACTGCATCGTCCTCTCTCTCTCTGCAGACCACATGGTCAGATTTCTCTGTGTGCAGATTTCGATCTCTCTCTGCATAAGAACACAGTGTTGGATTTATCGCTCACGATCAACTGGATTTATCCCTCTGTTCAGGTAAAACCATCAATCTCTCTTTCTCTTGCTCTAAGATTTCTTTTTGGGCAGAGAAATCTGGATTTTCCAGCAGTTGGAGAATAAACTAGCTCCGACTATAGATAAAGCAATACATATATAGTTATGATTTGAATTGATAATAGATAGATCAATACATATATAATCGAGCTATCATTGTGTTTACACCATATTAAGCAGGCGCCAATGGGAAAATGCCACATGGAAAATCATTGCTAGAAGCTTTCACAGAAGATCGTTATTGGCTATTGGATATGTGACATGTGGTTGAATCAAGTGATTGCTAAGGAGCTTTTATTATATATGTGACTATATATGATAAAAGATATTCCATTATTAAACAGCCAATTAAAGATTGACAGGTGGTTAATTAACCAATTAAAATCAAATTACATGAAGGGCGATTTCACTTGATGGAAGATGGTAACAACATGTGGAAATCTGACTATTTCAAAGGAAATTTGAAGAGGAAGAAACATTTGGTCGTGTTGGGGTGAGACACTTGGCCTGAATATATCATTTTTTCCTAAAAAAGGAAGGGTTTTATATTTTGAATGAACCTGGACTGAATCGGTACATGAGTATATTTGGAATTTCAGAAGTTAAAGGAAAATGGAGAACATTGGAGTTTTCTTATGTTGAGCAAACTGCATGGAAATAGGGACATGATACATGAAGTTGGCGCCAAATGAGAATGTGGGGGCATGATGCAAATAATTGCGTGGAACACTACTCAATACATGAAAAAGAAGAGAAAGAGATTACAACAGAGGTGGGACACTTGACAATGCTACATTGAAGGAACATGGAAGGAACTGTGGAAGATGCGCTGGAAACCGTCAAGCTGAAGTTCTATAAATAGATGTCTTAAGATTACTTGTAAACCTGATCTCACAACCACACAAACTTACATTTCAATTATCTCTCAATTAATGCAAATTATCTTTAAATTATCCTTCAATTCAGTGCTTTACATTTTTGTTAATGCATTTCAATTCCTATAATTAGTGTATTTACTTTCCAGCATCTTACAATTCAAATCTAGTACTTCCAATTTTAGTTCTTTCCTAGCCATAGATACTCCGAAATCCTTTTGAAGGCAGAAAAGAATCCCTAAGGGTGGTCATTCCAAACCCTCTTATAGTTGCTTGATAGTATCTTCCATTATGGAATATTGTTAGGCTCCTTTCCTATTGGAATTTCTAAAATTTCTGGCACGCCCGCACTTTCATTAAGCAAACCACTTCCGAGCCAAACATTGTTGGCACACCTGGCCGGACCACTTGAAAGATTGTCTTCATAGTTGGTGGAAAAAGATACAACTTGAGGTCTAATGCAAATCCAGATCAAGAAAAAGACGAGAATCAACTGATGGAACTTCTTGCTGAAGGTTCCTAGACGGCATACAGAGATGGCATGATCACTAAAATCAATGAGCAGTGTCTCATGGGCCTCTCATGCGCTTCATGCAATCAATGATTGATCAGAATGACCAAGCCGCGAGAAGGGTAGACCATTCTTTCCAAATATTGGTTGATTCCTTTTGGAGGTCCAAAAGCCAAGCCGAGAAACAAGATCAGACCCTTCGTGGGCTTACTCATGCTATTATGCATAGCTTTGGAAGTAACAAACCTTCCAACAGCAATCCTGAAGAAGGTCAGCAACTTACATAACAATCAGCTGTTTCTACTACTGGGCCGATTGTTGTGACAGGAGGAAGCAACTCCTAGCAGCAGACTCAGGCACTTCCACATACTTTATTACCCGACATTTTAATGCCTATCGTATCGGCTACCATACCATAGTCATTTGCATTTTGCACACAATCAGACTCCTCTGCAGTCCGCTCCACTGGTGTCCCAACCGGTGAATATCCACTCTCAACCAATAGTGGAACATCCATTACCACAAGGACAACTACCTCAACAAGTGCAAAATCCACTTCCAATTGCACCTCAATTCCAGGTATTGGGTCCACTTTTAGTGTTGTCACAGCCGCAAGCACTTCTAACAACAAATGCAAGCATTACCACCAATGGCGGTTCAACAACTTCCACATCAGGTTTGGCATGAAAACACTCAAGTTAATGTTGTGCCACTTAATTTTTTACCAAACATAACTACGGCTAACCAGCTGATGAACCAGCCATATGCACCTCCACCACAGGCTCAACAGAGTGTTCCACTTCCGAACATTTTGCAGCCTACACCACAATTGAAGATTCGACAG
Organism: Cornus controversa; assembly: GCA_026545225.1. Taxonomy (NCBI): domain Eukaryota; kingdom Viridiplantae; phylum Streptophyta; class Magnoliopsida; order Cornales; family Cornaceae; genus Cornus; species Cornus controversa. The sequence goes on along the minus strand of CM048846.1, from coordinate 62,155,422 downwards.
CCCCACCTTTGCAGTTTTGGGGGCAACCTGCCCCAAGAGAACCTCCTGATCAAGGAGGGAACCATGTACGTTGGAGGAACAATCCTCTGCCAGATCCAAACCCACTTCCAGTGGCGTTTGGGGGATAAGGAATGGCCAATCAACCTTAGGGATGACCAGATAATCAGAACTTGCCTTAACCTCAACCCATGAACATGGATCCTGGCCATTTGTTGGATTTCTTCCAACGAGAATTTGGCCTAACCAAGAGGAATGACAAACCTAGTTACAGGACGCCATACACAGACTTTGTAGATGATATAGAGTACCCCAGAGGTTATAGACCCAGTAGAATTTTAGAATGACTTACTCAATTGAGGAGCCTGCATCTATATTTATATACATGGAGAATATTATATGGAAGGAAAGAAATAAAATTAAATAAAGGAAAAACTGAAAGTCAAACCAATACCTTAATTATAGGATCGTAATTGATGCAATCCTATAATTATGTATTGGGTAAAATATGATCTCCAACAATCTTCTATATTGGGTAAAATATGATCTCCAACACTCCCCCTCAAGCTGGAGTGAAGATGTTAATCAGGCCGAACTTAACTATGGAGAACTTTAAGACTGATGGACCAACAAACATGGTGAACATATCTGTTGTCTATTCTGAAGACGAAACAAATGAAGGACTAATAATACCAACTCAAACTTTCTCCCAAATAAAGTGGATATCCACTTCAATATATTTCGTTCTTTCATGAAGAATTGAGTCAGAAGCAAGCATTATGGCAGATTGTTATCATAGAACAAGTTAGAAGAATCCATCTGAGTAAATCCCAACTTAGCAAACATAGATCGAATCCAGAGAAGCTCATATATGCCTTGTGCCATAGCACGATATTTTGCCTCAACAGAGGACCGAGAAACAACAACCTGTTTCTTACTTTTCCATGATAAAAAGTGTTTACCATAGATCGGAAGTAGATTGTCTATCCGTCTTAGACCCAGCATAGTCGGCATCTGTAAAACAGGAGATTGCAGACTGGTTACCTGAAGCATAGAATAATCCAAGGCCTGGGCATGCCTTAAGGTACCGCAGAATGTGATAGACAACATCCAGGTGAGTTGTCCGCGGAGCATACATGAATTGACTCACAATACTAAATGCAAAAGCTAAATCTGGTCTAGTGTTGGTCAAATATATGAGGTGGCCTACCAAGCGTTGATATGAAGTAGGATCATCCAGTAAATCACCTGACTTTGCAGAGAGCTTCTGATTTGGATCCATTGGAGAGGAGGCCGGTCTGCATCCTAGCATCCCTGTATCTGTCAAAAGATCCAAAGTATTCTTTCTTTGGGAGAGAGATATCTCATGGCGGGATCTGGCAACCTCTATTCCAAGGAAGTAACGGAGAAGATCTAAATCCTTAACATCAAAGAAGCATCCAAGATCCTTCTTAACTTGAGTAATACCAGTTGAGTCATCTCCAGTGATGATAATATCATCAACATACATAAAGAGAATAATACACTGTCCATCAAATTGCCGACGAACGAAGCACGTGTGGTTAGAGTGACAACGCACGAAGCCCATGGATAAAACCACATCACTAAATCGACTGAACCATGCCTAAGGAGACTATTTCAACCCATAAAGAGATTTTCGGAGACGACAAACCTTCCTAGTATACTCCCCCTCAGCCCAAAATCCCGGAGGTGGATCCATATAAATAGTCTCAAGCAAGTCACAATTTAAAAAGGCATTCTTGACATCGAGTTGGTGAAGAGGCCAAGAATGAGAAGCTGCTAGTGACACAAGGAGGCGAACTGTAGTCAACTTCGCTACAGGGGCAAAAGTAGCACTGACTGGAACCTGAGTGAATCCTTTAGCAATCGGGCGAGCTTTGTATCGATCAATAGAATCATCAGGCAGATACTCAGGCTGAAAACTCACTTACAACCCACAATTTTTTTACCAGAAGGAAGAGGTACAAGATCCCATATGTGATTGTGCTGAAGAGCATCCATCTCTGCCCGTATAGCAGTGATCCAATGTGGATGCTGAAATGCCTCAGAGATAGAGCGGGGAATGGAAACAAAATCAAGTTTTTCCAAGAATGCCTGAGAAGAATCTGAAAGAGAATCATAAGAATCAAATTGGGAGATAGGATGGTGAGTGCTGTTAGAGAAACCATACCAATTCGGGGGTTTACGGTTACGAGAGGGACAATGAGAAGTAACAGTATGATCAGGAATAAGAGTGGGAGAAGAAGGTATACTTGAATCCAAGGGAGCTTCTGGCAGAGGAGTTTAAGGACAAGGGCGCTTGGAGTAAACTTGTAGGGGAGGAGGAACAGAGGTAGGTGACGTCGGTTCTAGCGGAAACTCAAAGATGGGTAGAGGATAAATTAGGGATGACTCTTCAGCAATGACAGGAAGAGGTTCCTGCACAGGAGCAGACTTACCAAAAAATGGAAGTTCTTCCAAAAAAGTAACATCCAATGAGTGATACATATGTGTAGACACAAGATCATAGTAGCGATACCCTTTAGATATGGCAGAGTATCCTAAAAAGACACAACGAACGGCCTTGTTATCCAATTTGGTACGAGTAGGATTACGGTTTTGGACAAAGCAAGTACAACCAAACACCCTAGGAAGAATATGAAAAAGAACACGATTGGGCTGAAGAACCTGGAGGGGAGCTTTACCAGATAAGACTCAACTGGGAGTGCGATTGATCAAGTATGTTGCAGTTAGGATAGCCATGTGCCAAAAATATTTAGGAACCGCCATACTACATAAAGACATCGAACAACAGACATAATATGACGGTTCTTGCGTTCCGCCACATCATCCTGTTCAGGAGTGTATGGACAAGTGAGTTGATGTTAAATGCCCTGTTGATTTAACTAGGAGCGAAAGTCTTTGGAAATATCTTCACAACCATTATCAGATCGAATATTTCGAACAGTGACAAGGAATTGAGTTTGAATCATTTTTAAAAATTGAGAAAACAAAGGAAATACTTCCGATTTTTTCTTAAGAAGATAAACCTAAGTACATCTAGAATAATCATTAATAAACGTCACATAATACCGATGACCAGATAAGGCAGTGACCGGTGAGGGTCCCCATACATCAGAATGAATTAAATCAAATGGGGTAGGTGCACGATGCATGCGAGGAATGTAACTAGTACGAACATGTTTTGACAATTCATAAACCACACACTGAAGGTTATGAGTCTTACAAGCCTTTATTAATGAAGGAAACAATTTGCATAAAGACTGAAAATTTGCATGTCCCAAACAGGCATGCCATAAAGACAATGTTTTGAAAGAGAAAACATAAGACTGAGATTCAGGTAACATAGTGGCTTGAAGAACAGATGCATTAGGTGGTAAAGTTGAGGATCTCCAAAGTAGTACAGCCCTATTGCGCTTATATCCCCTGCCAAAAATCCTTCTCATACTTAGGTTCTGTAACAAACAGCGGTCATGTAAGAAAATGACAATACAATTAAAATTCTTTGCAAGTCTACTAACAGATAAAAGATTGAATGCAAAGTGTGGGACGTGGAGAACAGAGGATAGAGTAATGTGGGGAGTCAAAGATACAGTTCCTTTACATATGTATCACTCATTGGATGTTACTCTTTTTTAGAAGAACTTCTATTTTTTGGTAAGTCTTCTCCTGTGCAGGAACCTCTTCATGTCCTTGCTGAAGAGTCATCCTTAGTTTATCATTTACCCATCTTTGAGTCTCCACTGAAACCGACGTCACCTACCTCTATTCCTCCTTCCTTACAAGTTTACTCTAGGTGCCCTCGTCCTCAGACTCCTCTGCCAGAAGATCCCTTGGATTCAAGTATACCTTCTTCTCCCACTCCTATTCTTGATTATCCTGTTACTTCCCGTTATCCCTCTCGTAATCGTAAACCCCCCAATTTGTATGGTTTCTCTATCACCATCCTATCTCCTAGTTTGTTTCTTTTGATGCTCTTTCAGATTCTTATCAGGCATTCTTGGGGAAACTTGATTTTGTTTCCATTCCCCGCTCAATCTATGAGGCGTTTCAGCATCCACAGTGGGTCACTACTATGCAGGCAGAGTTGGATTCTCTTCAGCACAATCACACATGGGATCTTGTGCCTCTTTCTTCTGGTAAAAAAACTGTGGGTTATAAGTGGGTTTTTAGCCTGAAGTATCTGCCTGATGGTTCTATTGATCGATACAAAGCTCACTTGGTTGCTAAAGGATTCACTTAGGTTCCAAGGAAGGAATTCAGTGCTACTTTTGCCCCTGTGGCGAAGTTGACTACGGTCCGCCTCCTTGTGTCACTAGCAACTTCCCATTCTTGGCCTCTTCACTAACTCGATGTCAAGAATGCCTTTTTAAATGGTGACTTGCTTGAGACTATTTATATAGATCCACCTCCGAGATTTCGGGCTGAGGGGGAGTATGCTGGGAAGGTTTGTTGTCTCCGAAAATCTCTTTATGGGTTGAAACAGTCTCCTTGGGAATGGTTCAGTTGATTTAGTGATGTGGTTTTATCCATAGGCTTCGTGCGCTGTCACTCTGACCATACGTGCTTCGTTCATTGGCAATCTGATGGACGGTGTATTATTCTCTTTGTGTATATTGATGATATTATCGTCACTGGAGATGACTCAATAGGTATTGCTCAAGTTATAAAGGATCTTAGATGCTTCTTTGATGTTAAGGATTTGGGTTTTCTCCATTACTTCCTTGGAATAGAGGTTGTCAGATCCCGTCATGGGACATCTCTCTCCCAAAGGAAGTATACTTTGAATCTTTTGATAGATACAGGGATACTAGGATGCAAACCGACCTCCTCTCCAATGGATCCAAATCAGAAGCTCTCTGCAGAGTCAGGGGATTTACTGGATGATTCTACTTCATATCAACGCTTGGTAGGCCGCCTCATATATTTGACCAATACTAGACTAGATTTAGCTTTTGCAGTTAGTATTGTGAGCCAATTCATGCATGCTCCGCGGACAGCTTACCTGGATGCAGTCTATCACATTCTGCAGTACCTTAAGGCCTAACCAGGCCTTGGATTATTCTATGCTTCAGGTAACTAGTCTCGAATCTCCTGTTTTACGGATGCCGACTATGCTGGGTCTAAGACGGATAGACGATCTACTTTTGGCTTTTGTACTTTCTATGGTAAATACCTTTTATCATGGAAAAGTAAGAAGTAGGTTGTTGTTTTCCGGTCTTCTGCTGAGGCAGAATATCGTGGTATGACACAAGGCATATGTGAGCTTCTCTGGATTCAATCTATGCTTGCTGAGTTAGGATTTACTCAGATAGATTCTTCTAACTTGTTCTGTGATAACAAGTCTGTCATAATGCTTGCTTTTGACTCAGTTCTCTATGAAAGAACGAAACACATTGAAGTGGATATCCACTTTATTCGGGAGAAAGTTCGAGCTGGTATTATTACTCCTTCATTTGTTTCGTCTTCAGAACAGACAACAGATATGTTCACCAAGTTTGTTGGTCCATCAGTCTTGAAGTTTTCCATAGTTAGGTTTGGCTTGATTAACATCTTCGCTTTAGCTTAAGGGGGAGTGTTGGAGATCATATTTTACCTAATATAGAAGATTGTTGGATATAGTATTTTACCTAATACATAATAATAGGATCACATCAATTACGATCTTATAATTAAGGTATTGGTTTGACTTTCAGTTTTTCCTTTATTTAATTTTATTTCTTTCCTTCCATGTAATATTCTCAATGTATATAAATATAGATGCAAGCTCCTCAATTGAGTAAGTCATTCTGAAATTTTACTAAATTCTTCAATCCCTAGCGCCATCATATCTATTTGTGAGTTGTCAACCCCTGATGATAGGTGGTGCTCCACTAATGGGTTTTCCTCCTGCTGTTTGACTTGGAAACATATATGCACTCAAGAAAGTTGGCCCAGAAGGTGATTTCTTCATAAATAGTTTTATGCTTAGGTAGGAATCTAGGTTCTCAATTCTATATGATTTGGTTTTAGCCACACATTGTTCTTAAATGACGTGGCAGGGTAGGTTTTCTCTTCTCAACTGAGTTATCTGATGAGTTGCATTTCTCACCAGCAATTATTTAAAAAGAAGTTTGAAACCATATGTTCTGGGATATTAAATGCTTTTGGTTGACATGGTCTAGCATTACTGGTTCCAGGCGAAGTTAAAGCCTCCATTAGCTAAACTCTTTCTCACCCTGTCTTCAGGCCCATAATCTGTTAATACATAGTTGACATAGGCCTCCCTACATATGTTGCATTGTTGCCAATAGGATGCAAGTGAAGTTCGCACAACAGCCTTTATTTGCGTAGTGTCTTCAAGTTCATTGTCTATTGTATGAACTGTAAAATTTTCATGTTCCCAGACAGGTCAGGCTTTTGATATTTTAAGCTTTGTTTGGTTAAAAGGAAAAAAATACTAGAAAGTGAAGTGAAGAAAGGAACACAAGTTTCTGGCATGTATTGGGTTATAATGATAATTTTGTAAGATAGTTGTAAGCCAAAGAGGACTAGAAGAGGACCATTCATTCTGATTTTATATCGTGCTACCTATATTTTAAGAATAGGAGCCATTGTTTGGTGCAATTGTAGAAACGATTATTTCAGGAATTAATTGCAATTAGTTATTTTTGTTTTTCAACATTCTCTCAAGAAGAGAATATTATTAGAAATCACTGTTGTTGTGTGCCAATGCTAATTCTCAATATGTTTCCCAGGAAAATTACCATAAAAGACTTGTTCTGCTGCTGGATGAAAGGAATTTATATGAGACAAGAATTGGAAAGTTCAACGCTCCAAATGTGGAAAAGTAGTCATCAAAATTCAAGCTACAGCTTATGTCATCCATACAAGTGGGCATCTTATCATTTTGCTTTCATATGGCCATGTAACATTACAAGAAGAGTTTCTAATTGGAGACATATATATATATATATATATATATATATATATATATATATATATATATATATATATACCAGGAACAAGAGATGATACCAATTACAAAACTAATTCTCTATATCTATATACTGTTATTTGTTTACCTATCACAGAATAATTTTTGAACCATCTTTAACTTGCTAATTTCCCTTAAGTTTGGAGTATTCTCTTAAATAATTCTGATAATATCAATTAGTAACATTGACTGTGTTACAGTTATTTGGTGGAATCCAGCGTTATTTGGAACAATTTTCAGATGGTGGCTTTTTCAAAGGAAAGTCTTTCTCACACTAAAGTGACTAGGTCTGTTTGAGTTGGTCTCTCTCTCTCTCTCTCTCTCTCTCTCTCCATATGAACTGTGATTTTCTTCTCTCTCTCTTCATCACCAAAGTAAGTAAAAGTTACTGAAACTTCCTCACCCTATTGTTAAACATGATAGACACCTCTTGGAGTATCTAAAACAATTTAGTTTAGATGTAGTTGAAGTAGTTTATTTTATCCACCCGGAGAATTTTGGTGTGATCAATTAGTGAAAGTTAGAAACACCATTTTTATTTCCCTGTTGTAGAAATACAGAATTTTCTTTCTTGCATTTGTCAAATTGTACCCCAATTCTATGGTGCACAAAAGCTTTGTGAATTCAGCTGACTTCTTTGGTGATTAATGCAATAATCTACAAGTAAAGTGAGTCATAAAAAAAAGCTAACAAAGGTGACATAAATGATTTTATTTCATTTGATGACTGCTCTTCAGGCAGTAGAATGCTTGTTTTAGTCTGTGATAGTTGTTGGGTATGCATTAATGATGGAAGTTTTACTGTTAGATGCATAGTGAGTGAGATCCCATTTGATCTTACTATATATATATATATATATATTACTATGTTAGTTGCCTATTTGATCTTTCCAATGAATTATTATTTCACCAAGTGTTTATGTTGTGAGAAGTTTGTTATGTAAACATATGAAATGTCTAACACCTTAATACATCTTTTTTTTTTTTATTTTATTTATTACTTTTGGGAGTTTTTCCTTTGTGTTTACATAAAAATTCTATAGCTTCCTTTTGTCAAAGCTCATGGAGACAGAATGTGGATGCAGTAATTTCTCTTCTTCTTCCTCTTCTTTTTTCTTTTTTTTTGTTCGTCAAGTAAGCAACGTATTTTGCTCCATTTGGGGCTTGAATTCTCGACCTTGCTTTGGGGAGGTGGACGACATACCACCCAGGCCAAGGGCCAGGTGGTGGATGCATTAATTTTTTCTCTCTACCTTTTATTTTTTTCCTGCCAAACTGTGAGTGTGAGATATACAGGTGAGAATTCAATTTATTTTTTCAGCCATGTTATACATGATATATATTTTTTCTATTAATTTATTTGTAGCCAATTCCAAGCAATTTAGATTAAGGCTTTGTTTAGTTAGGTTGCCTCTTGCATAGTTGTCTGTATTTCAAAATTCTTGCTTTTGAGTATATCTTAATCATGGTCTTGCAGGTGAAAGGTTCCTTTATATGTTTGTGAGCTATCTCAAAAAAATTAGAAATGAACCATCAGAAGAAAATATCAATACCCCAATTGAAATTGAAGCTCTTTCCACCTCACACAACACTACACACTACACACTCACTGCAGTTTCCTTGGAGGCATGATTGGTAAACCTTGAAAAGGCTGGTTTTGTCGTTGATGTTTTTCACGTAAAAAATAATCTAAATAATCTTCATGTCATCTCTGACTCTCTTTGTTTTTTTTTATTTTTATTTTTATTTTTATTAAATATGATTAAATGAAAAACAAACTTGATCCATCCACCTCTTGTCAGTTAAGTTGTTCATCACTCCACAACTCTCAATATATGCACAATCTTCATTTCTTAAACTACATCTTTGGCTAAATATCAATGACTCTCATGTATTCACACGCGGTTATAATTTTGTAAATTTGTCACTAACACTCCTTATGGTTTGTGCCGTAAATCACATACTCTCTTTTCTGTCAAAAGTATACAGTGTAAGATCTTTTTTTGACGGTAAAATGACCATGCTGACATTTGACTTCTGACCTAACTCATTTGAATATTAAATTTATCCATTTAACCCTGTTTAATGGATCAAAATACCCCTTTTAATATACCTATATATATGTATACTATAATATATGTAATCTATATATAATTATTTATTTTCATAAATAATAATGTTAACATAAAATAAAAAAGTAATTAAATTTCTCTCTCTCTCTCTCTCTCTATATATACAGTATATCATAATATATATAACCTATATATATAATTATTTATTTCCATAAATAATAATGATAACATAAAATAAAAAAGTAATTAAATTTCTCTCTCTCTATATATATATATATATATACAGTATATCATAATATATATAACCTATATATATAATTATTTATTTCCATAAATAATAATGATAACATAAAATAAAAAATTAATTAAATAATCAGGGGCAATTAGGACATTTCGCATATTAAAAAAAAAAAGAAAAATCTAACCGAGGGTGTTTGTGACAAAAATTCAAGAAGTTGTAACTGCATATCAATACATCAAACTTGAAATGGTGCGAGTGAGGTGTGAGTGATATTTACCCTAGATCTTTAAGAAATGAAGGTTGTCTTTTTCTTTTTAAATTTTCCATAGTTACTGGTTCCATTTTACCACTACAGGTTAGTAGTCACTCTGCATTTTTATTATTGGAGTTATGATGTTAGGCCCAATTGTTTGCATGTTATGTTACATCTTTTTTTGCTTTTGTAGGGGAAGTAACTGAGAACCACCAGACACACACTTAAATACCTTCTTTATATGCATATAATGCTCAAATTGTTATTTCCATATGAGGGGTGGGTGTGTCATAGATCTGTTCTTTTATGGTTTCCAGCAGGCAGCGACTTGTTTTCTATTATAATAAACTCTTCTTCTTTATATATATATATATATATATATATATAACTTGCAGAACTGGAAAGAATGACATGACCTACATGGTTATAACAGTAGTTCATGGGAATTTCCTTTCCTTTCTGTGAAAAGTTCTTCCTCTTTCTATAACATTTTGAAAGGACTCTTTCCTAAATCCTGAACTATCCATTAGAGAGCACAAGACTTAAATCAGATGGTGTTGTCACATTCCCTCTAAATTTTTGTAGTACCTTAATTAATACTAATGAAATTCTTGAGCTAGAAACACCCCTTTCTTCGTCCAAGTTAATCACTCATTCAGCCACTCAATCTCAATTTGACACACATTAAGCTACTTTTACATTACCATCTAATGATATTTTGAAGTAAACAAAACTTTAATCCAGTCAGGTAGGACCTATCCACTCATACACCTTTAAAATATATATATATATATATATATATATATATATATATATATATATATATATATTTTACTGGGAACGCAGAGTCATCCACGATCACCTCTCATTCATTTAGCATTCTTTCCTCTGCTCCATTGAATGCTTGCTAGGGAAGGAATTGTTAAAGGTGTATGAGTAGATGGATCCTATCTGGCTAAAAGCAATTGTTCTTTACTGGATTAAAGTTTTATATATATATATATATATATATATATATATATATTGCTTCTAAACAGTCAATCAACTCTATCAGTGGCTTTGCTCCTATCAAGCTTTGATACTTATTATCTGTTTCCTTCCTCTTTCTTTTACTCATGGAATGGAAGATTTTCATCAACAAATTCACTTCTAGCCAACTCATTCCAACTATGCAATAAAAGATCATCCTCCCTGAATCCTTAATCAAATAATGCCTGGACAAAATGTGGTACCTACCATCATTTAATCTCTTAAAAGTTACCAAAACCATACTTGAGATGAAATAGAAGAAATGAAAACAGGCCAACAACCATCAATGAAATCCTTAGCTGTTAAGATGTCTGATTCTCAAATTTTAGTTCCACACAACTCACCTTTCTGAACCTTCTCCTCCTAAGGAGTCCACCATTTTTGTTTAACATACCTTCAGATTTTTATGTTCCTTATCCTCAGGGATGCTTTATAATGTAGCACTCTCATAGTGAAGCAACTATGCTTACATTGTATGATTTGTCCAAATTCCTTATTTGAAATATATATATATATATATAGATATAGATATTCACATAAACTGGAATTGCACATTCTATATTTTTTATACCTTCATACTGGGTTGTAATCAGGAAATATCAGATTTACTCTAATCCAACATAAAATTGATGCACATTCGTACCTGTACAACCATTATCCACCACTTACACAAATGAAAATCACTATCTTGTCTTCCATCAATTGTTTCTTCCCACTTCGTAAATCTAGAAAAATATTAAGGTATAAAAAATAGATTTTTATATTCCAGTTTATATATATATATATATATCTATATCTCGATATAATGGGTTCCCTGACCGTCAGGCATATTGATTAAACATAACATATAGATTGGCAAAGTGTCACCTCTTTGTTCCCCACTCAACAAACAACAAGCCCTATCCAGAATTTCATCATCATTTCATCCCCACTTTTGGTTAGACCAAACAGTGTGCATTCCACTAAGCCAAGGTCCATTGACTCAATATTACTTCTTTTGTAACAGTTAACTTTTAAGTTTGAAGTGAAAAGCCACCTCTTTGCCACTCCTTTTCATATTACATCCATACTTCACCAAAAGTCCCAAGTATAGACAAAAACGGTAAGCTTCATTTGGACACAATGACAAACCCTGGAAGAACTGCCCAATTAGCATCTATATGGACTAGAATGGATCTAGAGATGTAATACATCAGTTAAGCCCATGTTAAGGAAGATGACTCTATGCAACAATTTATTTCTCAGAAAGCTTCACAACAGTACAAAATGCTTAAGAACTGCATTACCTTAGCTGCTATAAGATTCTGACCAGCATCTTCATGCTTGTCACACTGAGCTTTTACCACTACACCAAGCATATAGGGTTCAGAAAATTTTCTAAATGAACTAGAAAGACCTGTCTGACTATTCGAAATTAGGTTTACCGAATAGATATTGTGCAGACATACAACTCTGACAATTTTATATAAATAACATCATACACCATGTAAGCTATTCAAATGAATTTCCCTTACCTTTAATAAATTTAGAATCACAATGGTATGGTCATCCTTGCTTTCAATTCTTGTGCACACAACATCTTAAACCTTTTTCTTCTTCATCTGTAATCCAACTTCTGCTTCAAACTCCACCACCAGCATTGCCTCCTTCACACATTTTAACTTTAACAAGCTGGACAACTAGCTCAATTTATACAAATCTCTTTTGCATCGAAAGAACCCAGTTAGATAGGCCCTCCAAAGAGCCTTTTTAATGTTCTCTATTATTTTCATTTCGCCACCAAGACTTTTCCTTTTCTTTTTTTCTTCTAATCATTTACTTTTATGTTTTAAAATTAGATTAAATGTAAATACATCAAATGAAGCCAATACATCCCAAGGGGTGGCTCAAGTGGATAAAGAACTTGGCCCTAGTGCCTAGCAAGCATTAGGTCTAACGATCTAGTCCTCTTGGGTGCAAGCAATTCTTTGGGGGTGGGTGTGTGTGTATCAACTAGAAAAAAAAAAACAAATGAAGCCAATATAGTTTAATGTCATAATTATTTTATTTCTGGTAGCAGCATTATGTAAGATATGTTGATGCTTTTAGAGATACATTTAAAACCCAGTCTTCATTTACACAATAATTTTTTCATTGTTGCAACAGGCAACTAATGTTCATAGTTGCTAAGTACAGCAATATTGCAGGAAGGCCTACAATAATACATATTTGCTATACCATTTCAAAATTTTAAAGAGAACAACTTAAGTAGAAGTTAGTCTACAAACCTGCATTGCTCATTCTTCCAGTAAGAAGGTTATATGGAACAGTTGGCTGCCAACAAAATTGCCTACCCTCAGTTGGTGGACTAACAACTGCCTTCCGCTTTCTCATTGTTGCGTTCACATTCATATTTTCACACTCAGAACTCCATTTATTCAAACAGAAGTCTATCGAATCATCAGTGTTGGCCTTGGGGAAAAAAGAGAACTCTTTTTCCATTGGTTGAGATAAATCACTCAACTTGCTCCCCTCTCGATGAGTAGTTGAACCAACATCTTCAACCTCTTGGTGCAAACTACTCTCAACAGTTACGCATGGAATTGAGAGAGGGCCTAACCGCAATGATAAATCACAGCCGATATCACAAGAGTTCTCAGGAGGAGCGTCCCTGAACCCTGTTTGAGGAATTTTGTTTGAGGCATCTACATTACAAGACAAGAGTTTCTGCACGACACCAGTCTCAGGAGAGTGAGAAATTGTCTTGGAAGTGATGGCAAAGTGAGATTGAAGGGTATTTCCATAATACAAGGGATACACCGAACACGAGTTGGATGATGGATAAGTTCCCACAGGTAAAGAATGGTTAGTACCATGTGGAGGAGGAAATTTCTGAGATAGAAATTGAGATTTGTTAGTAGTGCAGTTGTTGTTTTGAGTGATAGGGAAATGGGTTGGATTCATGTAGCTGGGTATTGTGAAGTTTGAATTGCAAGACTTTAATTGTGCATTCGTATGATTTCCCTGAGTCGTGTTATCTAAATTGCAAGGAGAAGCAGAGGTAGTCTCTGGAACACTGGCACTAAGATAACATCCTGGATTACTGTTCCGTTGGCTCCTCGAAGCTCTTCTTGGAGTGCAGCCCAAATGGAGAGCAGCTAAGCCGAATTTGAAATAAAAGAGAATTACATATTAGATGCTTTATGTTTCAAATTACTTTTGTTTGTAATTGAAATCAAGCATTTAAGCCTAAGCCATTATATTGACAAAATGCAAGCACAAAAACACACACACACACACACACTTGTATCCACTAATACTCCCTCCGTCCCATAATTCTTGGGATGTTTGGGGAATCCAATAAATATGAAAAATTGTCAAAATGACCAAAACCCAATTGCAGAAATAATAATGCTCATTCCTATTCAAAGACTAAAACTTGGCAAAGACAATAAATAGCAAATTGAATTGATACCTTCAATACAAGGCAACAAAAGCTCTCCCGTTTCGCTACTTTCATCTCGCCGGATTATCGTGTCAATGGCGTCATTTGCTCGGTCCCAAAGAGTTTTAAAATCCATATACTCAGCCTAAGCAACCAAAAATATGTAAAAATGAAGAAACACAAAAGAACAAAGGCCAATTGAAACAAATACTAAAACAATTGAGTGAAATTGAGAGCAGTGAAGTAAAGGAAAACCTCAGAATTGGCTTTGGAGTACATAATTTCCTCAGCTTTCAAGACTACAATAGGGAGCTTCTCTTGCCATTCTTTGTTTTTTTTAGTTGCTGAGCTATGAATCTCATTCACAACCCTAATCAAACACATAATAGATTTATGGAAAACACATAATCAAATATAGTGATTCTTATGCATATATATATACATACATAAAATATATATATATATATATATATATATATATATATATATATATATATAGAGAGAGAGAGAGAGAGAGAGAGAGAGAGAGAGAGAGAGGATTACCTGAAAATTTCTTGAATGAGAGAGCCTCTGATGGGTTGGTGTCTATCACTGTGCCAAGCTCTTCTAACACACTCATAGGGTCTTGGGCCTGGTCTAGGCATCTCCTTCAAGAAGTGAGTACAGAGAGATGTATGAAGAGAGGGAGTACTCTGCTTCCAGGGAGAGAAACCAAAAGGAACAGTTGTGAGGACTTGTGGCTGCTTTTTGCTTTGGCTTGGTTTTTTTATTTTCTTGTGAATAGTCTTTACACTGATCAATGCAGTACAAGATTATTAGCAACAATGGGGAGAGACTAGAGTGAGATAGAGAGAGAGAGAGAAAGAGAGGTCCTGTTTTGTTTTCTTTTCTTTCCCTTTCTTTTCTGTCATTCACTCAATTATTCAAGGAGTTTTATTGATGAGTTTGGTGTGTCCCCCACACATCCACATGCCTGCTTCCCCATGCCCCAAGGGTCTCTCTCTCTCTCTCTCTCTCTCTCCTCAGAATCATGACCATTCATGTTGTGGGGAGAAGATTTGGTTATATTGTCACTGTCGGTGGCAAACCAAACAAACCCCAGCCTCTACTGAAAAGTTCATAACACTCTTTAGCAGATCACTGAAAAGGATCCAGAAGACTGACTGCACCATGATCATATGGGCATTGGGCAATCCCTATACTTTAAATCGTGCTTAATACAACTCCATTTGTGATATTATAATATTAAATTGTATGATGCAAAACAGTGCCGTTGGATTAGCTTAATTGATTGGAGGATCAAAATTACCAAACTTTTAAGGATCTGTTTGGTTGAATTTTCTTTGACCAGTTGTCATAAAAAAAATAAAAAAAAATTTCTTTAAGCAGCTTTTTGTATTTTGAAAACTAAAAGTCTGTCATTGACATTTTTGAAATCTGTATTTTTGATAAGTCAGTTAAAAAAGACTTATTTTTGAAAGAACTGTTTTTATAGTTAATTGAAAACTGTTTTTTGTTTTTACAAATTCTTAAGAAAAGCTTTTTAGAAAATTGAACCAAATTTCAGTTATTTTTTTTATCATTTTTTAAACTTCTTTTAATTTCTAGTGAATTTTGTTGAGGTTAAAACAAAATCAGTTTACTTTTAATTTTGTGAGCAGTCAAAATTTCTAATTTTGGGATTTATTTGTAATTTTATTAATTTTTTGAGGTCATTTACTACTAGCTAATTTGAAGAATTGGAATCACTATACATGCCCGTAATTCTTAGAACTAGCGATGTCAATTTGACCCCTTCTTAATGGGACGAGTTCGGTAACATTCTAATAAAGTTAAGACAGGTTTGAGAAAATAGTTAAAATAACTTTTTTGTTATTATGATTACTAAGTAATTATCTATTTTTAAATTTTCTTTTTTACAAAATTAATCTTAAATTTATTCAAGTTTGAATTTTTATTTTTAAAATATGTGTGAATTTTTATTTTAATGTGGGGTGAAGAAGGACGAGTTTAAAAATAATTTGTTTTTCGTGGGATGAATTTGAAATATGGCGCCCCTATCCAAACCTACCCATTGACATTTCTAATTAGAACTAATTAATGACTAATGAATTTGACGATTTCGATTATTGGTGTTGTTTATCTTCCGCTTATTCAATTTATTTTTATATATATACATGTGTAAAACTTTGGACCTATTAGATTTTGACTATTGTTGTCTTTTTTTTTTTCTTTTCTTTAGATGGTGTTTGTATATACACACACGTGTAGATTTTACTACCAAAATAAACTCAATTGATTGGTTTTCACTAAATAGGTCCAAAGTTTAAATTTGTTATTAAATCAATGGTCTAGACATATCCCTCTTTTATTAGAGAAATCTACAATGAGGGGATCTCACATTAATAAATTAGTGTCTACAATCAACCTTGTATCAATTTATTAAAAAATAATTTATTACGTAAGCACACGATAAGAGTACTCTCCTTATAAAATTATCTAAGTTAGAAATTAGTCCCAACTATGCTCATCTCCCTTCTAATTTACCTAGAGAGTTTAGGTCATACCATGGAGTTGTTCTCAATAGAAATTAATATCTTTTAATTGCTTCATGTGGCAAATTTCTAGAGCTTTTTTTTTTTTACAAGGCAATTAAACATAAAACTAAACAATCGGAGGATTATCCAAACTCAACACATAAGCGAGATTTGGAGGGAGAGAATCTCACTCAAAATCCTTGAGTTCAGAGAGAAGGTGTGATAAGGATCGTCCCCAAAGGAATGGTAAGCCTAATCCACGACATATGGATTAGGGTAAGATAGGAGCTAAGGGATGTGGTAGAGTTAGAGTTGTTATCTCATTGCTATTGTTATCTTTTATTATTACAATTATTTTTCTCTTTTATGCTTATCAATTAGTTATCATTATCAATAGTCATGTAATTCGACTATATATATCACGTCGGAGTAAACAAAGGGTATTGAAAATTGTTATTAAGTGATTCTTGTTAAGGTGACTCCTATCTCGAGTGGAGTAGTATTAATAAGATCATCCCTTATCCATTGTTCCTTCTTCTCGTACGTGAGTCCATCAACGTGGTATCAGAGCATGATGACCCAGAAGGATCAAATTGAGAAATTGAAATCTGATGTGGTAGAGAATAAAGGATCGTTGCAAACTTTGGAGCAGTCTTTAAAGACTAGCATCTCGTAGTCTTTAAAGGAAGTAGTGGACACTTTATCCAAAGCCCATGATAATTTCTATGCATAAGTTGACCAGGCTTATATACAAAAATTAGACAATATTAACATATGATAATAAACAAGCACAGAATACACGATGCAATAAAGAATGAATTTAATAACATAAAGAAAATCTAATAAATAATAGGATAAATTACACTAACCTCCCCTCAGGTTTAGCCTAGTTACACTCAATATCAAATTAATACATTTTGTTACAATGACCTCCCTTGAGGTTGCTCCGTTATGACAAATACTCCCTCTGTCCAAAATTTCGTCAGTTTTGTTAAAAAATTTAATGGAATGGACTATAATGCCCATCAAGTATATTTGTGTGTGTGTGTATATATATATATATATGTACATATATAAATTTTAGAATATAATAAGATTATACATATACAAATACATATATATTCATATATATCATTTGCAACCCAAGTATCCACCTAACTGGCAGTCGAAACCATATACCCAAATGGGTCTCTTCTCTCCCGCAAGGTCACCAATTCTAAACCTCATCTGCCAGCTCGCACTGTCACCCTCGTCCTTGCCGACCGGAGAGAGTGGTTGTTCTTGTTGATGGCAACCACAACACTGAAGGTGGTAGAGTTGTCGTCGATGGCGCAGGACTGAGAAATAAGCTGAGAGAAGTGGAGGAGAAGCTCGAGGAAGGAATCCTGGCAGCGGAGAGAGGAATCGAAACGACGGAGAAGGAGATTGAATCGGTGGAGGAGGAGATCGAATCGTCGGTGAGTTTCTTTGGGGGTTTGGCCTAGGCTGGAGTGGTGGCGGAGTTTATTGGGGTTGTGGTTGCTACGTTTGTTGTGAGGTTTGATGAGGGCTTCCCCTGATCTTGATGGCGCGACTTCGTCTTCTCATGTGCCAAATACCACACCCCGACCATCTAGTTCGCCGACAACAGCGAACATTTCCGCTGCCCCTTCTTTTCTCTTAGCTTTCTATGGATACATATAATTGTAATGTAACATAGATATTGATATTGGATTTTTTTTTTTGGATTTTGGTGTGTATATGATATGAATTGGGTTTTCAATGTTTTTGGAATTTTGTGATAATTTGAACTTGACACAGTGTTTAGTGGTGGTGGTGGTGGTGATTTTTTTTTCAGGTATGGATTGGAGTAGATTGGGTGGTGGTGGTAGTGGTTATGGGGTTGGTGGTGAGAGGCAGTGGCCTTAGTAGATTGGGTGGTGGTGGTGGTTGTGCGAGTGTTGGAGGTTTTTCCGGCAACGGGTTAGTGGCTATGGTGGGAGGAGGTGGTGTGATTAATGGTTGTATGTGCAGAGGAGAGAGAAAGGGGAAAGAAGAGAAAAAGAGGAGAGAGAAAGGGGAAAGAAGAGAAAAAAAATGATTTTTTCATACATGGGCAAATTGGTAATTTTATATATTCATATATTTTATCAATTTTAACAATAAAATAGAGGGGTAAAATAGTAAAATTACTATGTTTTTAATGTCTGTGTTGCCAAATCCGTTAGAGGGGAGGTGAGTGCAACAAAATGCATTACTTTGATGCTACGTGTAATTAGGTCAAACCTGAGGGGAGGGGAGTGTAATTTACCCTAAATAATAAATCCTAAACTATAAAATTTCATAGCTAATTTATAATTAAATTTAGAATATATACCAAAATCCTCAATTAAATACAACTCATAATCTAGTAACCCAATAAACCTTATATCCAAAACTGGAAATAAATCATAGTCTAATAAACTGGAAAATAAAATATAATCAAATCCCTACTATGAAAATATTGTAATAGAATGTAGACACGTAAATTTAAGAAGAATCACAAGCTCAACTCTGTGGCTGAAACTGCATGTGACCTGAAAGTTTATCAACAACAAGTGGGTTAATCCCATGAGTAAGTCCTCTGTACTACCTCTCAATTAGAGAATTGATAAACCATTATCAACAACAAGTGGGTTAATCCCACGAGCAAGTCCTCTCTACCACCTCCCGATTAGAGAATCGATAAACCAATCATCTCACATCCAAACAACCTAAACTACATGATAAATACACAAATTTCATACTTATAACACAATTGATGAACCATTTTACATAATAACGAACAATAACAAAATATAATTAAAAAAAGGCAATCCTAACATGCTGTATATATATTAGTGAGACTTCTTATTAGCTAGCTCACGATTCCGTATAGCAATCTTGACATGCTATAGATATATTGGTGAGATTACTTATTAGCTAGCTCCCAATTTCGTTTGACAATCCTAACATGCCTTACAATTCTACATAATAAAGAAAAATAACAATATATAAATGTATATAGGTAATCTTGACATGCCATATATATATATTAACGAGATTGCTTATTAGCTATCTCGCAATTCCATATTGCATCCTATGCTTCTGTAACACATATTATGCTTTTATTCATCATTACGAAGAGTAGGTTAATGCAAGGGCGAACTACTATGAGGACCAAGGGGGCCATGGCCCCCCCATAAATATTTGTACACTTTATATATATATATGTGTAAAAAATTAATTTTAAAAATACATATAAATAAATGTATATTTGGCCCCCCCAATTTTTTTTTTCATACTCCTAGGTCCGCCTCTAGTTAAATGCACATAACTATATATTTAAACTAATTTATCATTTTTCATAAAAAGAAATTATAAAATCCACATAATCCACATCATATTCTATCCTACAACCAAACCTGGTAATCCAGGATGTATAATCGATAATTTAGACAAGAGAAATGAGTCAAATTTATGAATAAAGAAAAAAAAGGGAAATAGTGCAGTATGACCGGTACAGTTCACGACACTGTTCACGGGTACTTGATAATTGAATAAGTTGCATGATCTGCAGACTACAGTACATGTATTTATTATAAAGAAATCATAATTCTAATAGCACAAGAAAACCTAAAAACAAAAGGAAATTAGCAACACAAGAAAATCGCTAAAAATAAAACTTTCTTTAAATATTGTAAAAAAAAAAAAAAGAAACATAATAATTAAAAACTACTAAATATTAAATTTCAGCTAGTTCTGAGTTTGTCTGGTCCACAAATAATTTTTTTGAAATATTTAGCAGTCTTCTTAAAGGATAAAAAAATGTAATTTTGGAGACCTAGACGAGGATTTTCGGCTAAAAAATGACATGTGCCAATAGCTTAAGCTATTGGGTCTTGCTTATTGGATCATTTTTGATCAAGAATGAGTTTTGTGGAGTGAAAATATGTTCTCCATATAAATTTCATAAACGAAATCCTAGATTTTGGTTAATATACATATCTTCAAAAACAAAACCTTAGTTTCTATCAATATATATATTAGTAATGAAACCCTAGTTTAATACAATACATTCATGCTTTATATATATATATATATATATATATATATATATTTGATTTCAGAGGTGAAAAGTTTATAAATTCAAAGGGGGAAGAAAAGAAAAATTACGTGCCTCTTCGAAAACAAACGTAGAAATCAAGTAAACGCAAAGCCCTTTGCCCAAAATCACTATCCTCTTTAATTCTTCTTTTCAAATCCTCCCTAGGATTTGCATCTCCATTTCTTCCTCTTTCTATATCTCTCTCTAAAAATTTACGTATAATGAAATGTGTAGAAAACTCTAATATATTAACATATATATATTATTCCTTAAAACATATGGTCTTGGTCCAAAATAAAATAAACCCATTCATTCCTCCCATGAGCCCAAATATATACTAAAACAAAACCCAACCCAAATAAATAAAATAATTAAATAAATTACGTCCAACTAAATATTTAAATAACTAAAAGACAATTAAATTAAAACCTAATTAATAACATGCTAATATATCTAATTAAATTCAAAATAAAATATCTAACCCTCCATAAATCCAATTAAACCCCATTAATTTATTTATAAAAAATACGGGGTATTACACATGACGAGTCCTCACATACTCCTTTATCCAGTGAGCATTCTCGCTCAACATGACCCTCTTCTAATAAAGAGCCTAGGGATTCTCTATCATTCTCACATCAGCCTACAAACCGTGATGGGAGAGATGATGGCCCTATGTATCGGCCTATGAAGATAGAGTTTTCAAAATTTAACGGTGACGATCCCCTTGTTTGGCTCGATTGATTGGGTTAATCAATTTTTTGCCTATCAACCAACGGCGATGGGACAACAAGTGTAGCTTGCTACGTTTTACCTTGAATGTGAGGCGAGCTAGTGGTGGCAATGGCTGACACGTGTGTACGCTGATGAAGGCAAGGTCGTGACCTGACCTATTTTTAAAAATAAGATCTTGAGCTGTTTCGGTCCAACCGAATACAAGGATTATGATGAGGCATTGTCTCGTGTCAAGTAGAGGGGCACATTAAGGGAGTGTCTCTCATGCCCCGATTTCAAACACCCGGAAGGGCAAGGGAAATATGGGTGATTAAATTAAACATCCACAATCCTAATCATAATTTTATTCTGATATCATGTTTTGATACCAAGTTCTCATGCCCCAAAATTCGAGTCACCTGAATTATGAGAGTGAACCCCTTTCATGTACTCAGATGAACTATTTCCAAAATCTTATAACCGCGGAAACATTCTTAAACACACTTATATTCACGTTCATTCATCATTATTCATCCCTGTGGGCCCCACAATGGTCCATACAATTATCCTCGTCATTTGAGGCCTGAAATCAATAAATCTCCAACTTTGACTAGTTTCGGTCAGCTAAAGGACTTCCCATTAGTCGACTGAAACCTGGGAGCATTATCGGTCAGCTAATAATTCCTTCGGTCGACTGATGGACTCTTTTCGATTGACTGAAGAGACCTTTTGGTCGACTACTACAGAGTCTGCGATTTCTAACTCTCGGTACTATTGAAGTTCCGGTCGTCTGGTGGTCATTTCAAGCAGCCAAGTCCCTAAAAACCTGCTATTTTGTACTTTCAAATTCCCAAAGTTTCTCATGTACAAACCAACTCATATATATGGCTCTAAATCATCATTATGCATACTAAAATCAACCATTTGAATATAAAAGTAAGTAAAGGATTCTTATACATTCATCCTCTATAAAAGTCTAGTCATCTAAATTTTAAGTATGCATAATCCATTACAAAACATCCTTGTCCCATATTCGAATTACAATGTATCAATAAAATGCCTAAGCATAGCGTACAAAACATAAAATAGATAATCTCGACAAGAGGTCGAGCATTTCACTTCCAAGTATCTCAAGCTTCATCGAATACTGGTGCCTTATCTGTAAAATGTTTGAGGGAAAGGGGTGAGCGTCAACAATCCCAGTAGAGATACCTAAACCAACTTATGTATCGACTCGACGCGACCTACATAAAATATAATCATGACATTCCTATGTACTAAAGGAAGGTGATCCTCCCAACTACCCCGAAGATCAAGTACACACGCCCGCAACATATCCTCCAAAATCTGTATAGTACGCTCAGATTGACCATCTGTCTGAGGATGAAAAGAAATACTAAAATGAAGGTCCGTATCAAGTGCTGCTTGGAAACTCTGCCAAAACCTAGAAGTAAATTGCGGGTCTCTATCTGAAACAATAGAAACTGGCACGCCATGAAGTCTAAGGATCTGCTCAATATACAATCTACTGACAGTATCCACATCATCGGTCACTCTAATGGGAGTAAAGTGAGCCACCTTCGTCAATCTGTCAATGACTACCCAAACTGCATCATGACCCTTCCTCGACTTTGGAAGTCCCGTCACAAAGTCCATAGTGACATGCTCCCATTTCCACATAGCCACATGCAATGGCTGCAATAACCCTGCCAGTCTCTGATGCTCGGCCTTCACTTGTTGACAAGTGAGGCACTTCACCACAAACTGAGTTATATCTTTTTTCATACCCTTCCACCAATACTGTCAGTATAGGTTATGATACATCTTGGTACCACCCGGATGTACTGCTAGCCTCGAGTTGTGAAACTCTCTTAGAATCTCATCCCGACAAGCTAAAGGAACAAACATCTTTCCCTTGAATATCATGCTCTCATCTGAATGAATTGTCCATCCCTCCACCACTTCGCCACCCGCAATCCATGTGCGAATAGCCTCAATCTCACCATCATTCCTCTATTCTCCAATCACTCTACTCACAAGAGTTGGTTGAGCGATAAGAGTAAATAACACCGCCTGTCCATCATCCTCACTGAAATACAATCCTATTTTTGAGATTTCTTCCATCATCTTCCATTCCCATATGGCTAAGCTTGTTAAGCTACCATGTGACTTTTTACTTAAAGCATCTGCTACCACATTGGCCTTACCCGGATGATATTGCAAGTCGAAGTCATAATCTTCCATGTACTCCATCCACCTCTTTTGCCTTATATTCAAGTCCTTTTGTGAGAAAAGGTATTTGACACTTTTATGATCCGAGAATACTTCAAACTTCTCACCATACAAGTAATGTCTCCACATCTTAAGTGCAAAGATCACAGCTGCTAATTCCAAGTCGTGTGTTGGGTAATTCTGTTCATAAGTCTTCAACTGCCTTGAACCATACGCCACTACTCGTTCGATTTGCATTAGCACACATACCAAACTGAGTCGTGAAGTGATTCATGTGTGAGTGTGACTCAAAAAGTATATTAATTAAAAATTACCACACTTCACAATAGAACGAATTCCTTGCAGAATAGGGCTATTGAAAGGGGTGTCGAACCTCAGGGATTATGGTCTGATGAGTTGGAATACAGAATTAATTCTAATAAAATTTATAAAGAGAAGAAATCTGATTTTTAAACTAATTAAAAAGTAAAAAAAAATAAAACAAAGTAAATAGAAAGTGAAGATAATATGAGAGAAATCTAGGGTATTCGACTTCACCACTAACTCCACAATCAATGGTCAATTGAATCAATTATGGGGAATTACATCATGCATAAGTGGTGTCGGTGGCTACAAGCTCACCTTCATCCGTCAAGAAGATAACATATAATTAAGGCTAAGTCATGGACTATCTGCGATTGGCATGGGCCATCTGCCTAACTACTCTAATCTAGGGTGCAGTATGGTTCATCTTCTCTAGGAATAATCCATCAAAGCTTTTAATGATATATTCAGTGATTAACTTGTGTAATAATCGCTCTCATGATCACACAAAATAAGAGAGATTGAGTTCAATAACAACAACCAAATATCTAAGACAAGATAAGAAATCATTGAAACTGAATTTACAAGACTTTTATTCTTAATTCTATAATAAGAATCCTCTAAATTACACAATCTATGCATGTATATAAAGGTCCCCAATAATTAAAATAATCAAACCATTGATGCTTTGTTAGGACTACATCAAAACCCTAGTGGATGAACTAGCCGCTCATGGTAGAAGAAGAAGCTTCAACTGTTGAGGAAGAAGGCATCATCTTCATGACTTCTGCGTATGACTTCGCAATGGCTCTCTCAGACTCTCCAATCTCTGTAATCTCTCCTTTACTCAGCCTCCAATCTTTCACTTTATGTCCTAAGAGAATACACCAAAGTCCTAATCCATTTAGGAATTAATTAGGTTTTCCCGCAGCACTAATCAGGTAGGTTTTTCCTGCCGACGTTCGGCCCAACTTTTGACCCACTAGAAGTCCGATTCACGGAATTTTTGTGAAATACAAAAGTGTGCAGAATTAAATTTCGTTTAATGTGTGAAAAAATTAAGTCGATTTGAGGCTCAAAAATAACACTTCTGGTCCATTTTCCAAGACGGGATTAAGATTGTATTATACGCAGATTTGGGCTTCAGGCCCGAAACCTTCTTAAGCAGCTGTAATTCTCTTGGACCTCTTCCTTGCGCTGATTTGAGTTGAAATAAATGGTTGAATGAATCTCCTTTATGTAGGCTTCATCTAACCTTCTTGGATATCTTCTTTAAAAGCCTAAAATCTTGGTTTTAACTGAAATAATCATTAAGTTCCTAAAAATACAGAAAACACTAAAACAAAGTAAAATCACAAAATAATCTATCACTAAGAGAATAAAATACATAAGTTAAGAGGTTAGAATGCATAACATTCAACGCCTATCACACCCCCAAACTTACATATTACTAGTCCCTTAGCAATAGAATAAAATAAAACTAAAACAAAAGAAACTAACAAATACTATCTAAACTACCCAACTCCACTTTCGTGGGAGAAACGATTGTATTTAGCATATGCAACAAGCCTTTAAACCCCTAGGTTCTCCCTAGTGGACGAGTATAGTCTCGTGAGGGTTTCCAAAAATGTTACCCATAAACATTCAAAATTCTGTTTCAACATTAATTCAAGAAGAAGATTACAATATATAGTTACAAACTTGTATTAAAAAATAATTTTAAACTTTCAAATTTCATAATTCAAAGCAATGGTCCCCATGCATAATTCTCATCAACATATCTCAAAATAATCAACTCTAGCTTCCTCGTGAAAGGTGAACTAGCAGTCATCTCATGTAACATAACTTCAACTCATTAGCTCCCCTTATTGAAATCATACTTCCAAACGTGAATACATGACTTTTTCATTTTTTTTTCATCATTCTTTTTTTTCAATTGCTTTATTAGTTGTGCAATGTTTTGATTTATTAAGATTTCTGAAAGATCCATGTAGCAAACTTTCAGTCAGTGACTCCCAAACCAAATGGCTTTAGGGCACTAGGCTTTAAGATACCCCGAAGAACCTAATTACTCGAATCAGTCAGGCTACAAATCAAGACAACCAATGCTCATCTTTTCTCACCCTTTCACTTTTGACGCGAACACTCCGTGCTTCCTGAGGCATAGAGGCCCAGTTACTCATGAAAAGGATCAAATTGATTCGCTTATTCATCACTTCTTTTTTCTTTTTCTTTTTTTTTTCATTGAAGTCAAGTAAACACATCATCGGTACTCATTCTCAAGAGATACTAATTAATATCAAGTATATGTAACTCAACAACTCAGAACCAAAGTTTATACCCCATAAGATTATGCTAGTATGTCTGTGCATGTAAGGAAACTAAAACTAATCACCCCAAAATATGTCAATGCAAACCATGATTAAAACCACATAATTTAAACCACAATTTTCAAAAATTTAAAACATACTAAAAAATTACAAGTTAAGCACCTACATAAGGTACTAATCCCTTGAATAAGGTCAAAACATTCTATCTAAAAACAAAACAAAATAAAATAAAATAAATAAACTAAGAAAATAAAAGAAAATAAAATCCTAAAACAAGAAGAATTTCACAAAAATTTCTCCCATAATGCAATAAAGCACATAAATAGGCATCGCCTCACCCCCAAACTTAAACTGTACATTGTCCTCAATGTACACCCAATCAAAACATAGAGAGGAGTTAGAACGATAGTACCAGGATCATGGAGTAGTGGCAAGAAAATAGAGCAAACCAATAGCATGAAGGCAATGCAAGCACACCCCCAAACTTGGATGTTATAACTTGTCAAAATAATCCACTATACCCCAAAGATCAAGTGAAATAGTATGGGTGAAAATAAATATGAAAGAGAAAAATTCTAAAAATAAAAATAAAATTTTTTTCATAATAAAAATCTAACTACAGAAAGAAAAATAAAACTAAAAAGAAAAATAAAAACTAAGAATAAAATAAAATAAAATACAAAAGAGAGTTACCTTTCATTCAAGGATGTGGTGGTGATTGAGCATCCGAATCCAAGTTTGCCTGGCGCATCAGTGCACACAGCATCCTTCTCATCTCTAGTTGATCCTGGCGAGTCTCACGAAAGTAATCCGCCATCTTGGTTCTCATAGCTCCAAACTATGTGGAAACCTCTGTCTGTAGGGTGCCAAACTGGGCTGTCAACCCAATAATCTGCCCCTCTAAATAATGATAATCATGGCTACCAGCTTGTGCATGGACCTCCTCTTCTTCTACTTCCATCTCCTCTGGATCTTCCACCGGTGGTGGTATATCTACAGGTTCCCCTCCCTGGGCCAATCGAGACACTTCACCTGGCGTAACTATGACTCTTTGATGCATATGAGATCGGCTTAAATTCCAGTCATGCGTGCCATAATGAATATCACGTGGAAAGACAAGCTCGTCCTCATGGACTGCATATCCTTGTGCAATAAGCAACTGATGAATGATAGTAGGGAATGGAAACTCCCAATCACTTGCATTGTCCGGTGCCTTGGCCATAACTTTGGAATAGAACTTTTCCATCTGGCCCCAGACAATCTGTGGGAACGACAGCCAATGCCCAAAATGTATGGTATATAAAGATCTAACGAACTCTTGACGTCTCTCAGGTTTATGTCCAATGGGACATATATTCTTGAGCAAAATAGCATCAAGGAACCATAAGTGATTTGGCATAGAAGACTTTGAAGCTGCATTCCACTTTGGTCCGGAGAATTGGTTGGCACACAAACGTGCAACCAAATTATCCACTGACAAATCATCGGGTAGAGGAGTATAGATATTAGTCAAATCATCTGGGCACTCATGAGGACAACCCATAGCAATAGCAATGGATGACATATCCACCTAAACTAATGTTCCATCTACTGAAGAAATAAGCACATCCCGTTCATCAGGTTTCGGCATTAAGTTTTGATAAAATACCTTGACAAGCCTCGGGTAGATAGTAGTAGAGAGTGGAAAAAAAATTGATGCCGACCTACGACGACGGATGTCAGAAATCCCCCATCATGTCTCTGGAAACATATCATAGAGTTCGGCTATGTCAAACGTTGTTTTGAAATTGAAGGCCCTTGGATGCCATCTCTCATGAATACCATCTCGGCGAGATCTTGAGGAATCGGGTGTTGGATCATGCCTTACTCAGCGAGGATTGCATGAACTTGAAGCACCTTAGTGACTTGCTCTCTTTGGTGCCATCGAAATAGAAAAAGTTTGGTTGAAGAATTTAATCAAACACTTGGCGTGCATAATAAAAGTTTATCTTTCAACCTGCTCTTTTCGGTAATTTTTCACCCAAATTGAACAATTGAATCCACCAATTATATCCCCCAAACTTGGTCTTCAAAAGCCCTCAAAAAGATTTGCACAATTTTGCCAAAAAAAAACTTAACTTACTTTGATGTAGAACTTGAAAAAGTGAGAGTTTCCTTGAGAACTAGTGATGATCAATCCGGTTTTAATGTTGATGTTGATGATGATCAATCTTAAATACTTGTTCGAGAATCACCAATTGAAGAAAATAAATTCCCGATTGAAGTAGGAGTCAAATTAGAGCTCAAAGAGGTCAAGGAAGCAAGTAATAGCATCAAAATAGGAGAGGTGGGCTTTAAATAGCAAAAATATTTGGGCAGCCCATATTTTTGACCTGGGTGATCGATCCCCCTAGGGCTGGGCGATTGATCGCCCAGCTGGTTGGTCTCCCCACTTGAAAAATCATGGGGGCGATCGATCCCCCCTCAAATGGGCGATCGATCCCCCCTGCTGATGCCTGTTTGACCCTCCATCACCCAAGGTCGTCTGAGACATGTATTTTTGAATTCTCCATCGCCCAAGGTCGACCGAGAGCGCATTTTTTCACCCGTCTTGAGTCCAAATACCTCGATACACCTCTTGGCATCCTCCAGAAGCAACTTATACATCAAAAACTCAAAAAAAAATACATTAAAACGCAACTAGAATTGAAAGAAACTTAAGAAAACTAAAACTAAAAATCAAAATCAAAGAAAACTAAAGAAATTAAAGGATAGAAATACATAAAAATCCAATAATTTAACGTTCGTAGGAGACGATTGACTCTTTGAAGGGATTAAGTCAGATAGACGGGATCCGTCAAGTCGACAGACTGATTCGTGTGTGAGTGTGACTCAAAAAGTATATCAATTAAATTTTTTCACACTTCGCAATAGAACGAATTCCTTGCAGAATAGGGCTATCGAAAGGGGTATCGTACCTCAGGAATTATGGTCTGATGAGTTGGAATACTGAATTAATTCTAATTAAATTTATAAAGAGAAGAAATCTAATTTTTAAACTAATTAAAAAGTAAAATAAAATAAAACAAAGTAAATAGAAAGTAAAGATAATATGAGAGAAATTTAGGGTATTTGACTTCACCACTAACTCCACAATCAACGGTCAATTGAATCAACTATGGGGAATTACATCATGCATAAGTGGTGTCAGTGGCTACAAGCTCACCTTCATCCGTCAAGAAGATAATATATGATTAAGGCTAAGCCATGGACTATCTTCGATTGGCATGGGCCATTTGCCTAACTACTCTAATCTAAGGTGCAGTATGGTTCATCTTCTCTAGGCATAATCCATCAAAGCTCTTAACAATATATTCAGTGATTACCATTGTGTAATAATCGCTCTCATAATCACAGAAAATAAGAGAAATTGAGTTTAATAACAACAACTAAATATCTAAGACAAGATAAGAAATCATTGAGATTGAATTTACAAGACTTTTATTGTTCAATTCTATAATAAGAATCCTCTGAATTACACAATCTATGCATGTATATAAAGGTCCCCAATAATTAAAACAATCAAACCATTGATACTTTGTTAGGGCTACATCAAAAACCTAGTGGATGAACTAGCCGCTCATGGTAGAAGAATAAGCTTCAACTATTGAGGAAGAAGGCATCATCTTCATGAATTACGCGTATGACTTCGTTCTCCAATGGCTCTACAAATATGTTTCTGTTATCTTCTCAGCCCTCTCAGACTCTCCAATCTCTGTAATCTCTTTTCTCAAACTCCAGCCTCCAAGTCTTCACTTTATTCCCCAAGAGAATACACCAAAGTCCTAATCCAATTAGGAATAAATAGGTTTTCCCGCAGCACTAATCAGGTGGGTTTTTCCTGCTGACTTCGGCCCAACTTTTGACCCACTAGAAGTTTGATTTACAGAATTTTTGTGAAATATAAAAGTGTGCAGAATTAAATTTCGTTTAACTTATCGCAAAAATTATGTCGATTTGAGGCTTGGAAATAAGACTTCTGGTCCATTTTCCAAAATGGGATTAAGACTGTATTATGCGCAGATTTGGGCTTAAGGCCCGAAACCTTCTTAAGCAGCTGTAATTCTCTTGGATCTCTTTCTTGGGCTGATTTGAGTTGAAATAAATGGTTGAATGAACCTCCTTGATGTAGGCTTCCTTTAACCATCTTGGATGTCTTCTTTAAAAGCCCAAAATCCTGGTTTTAACTCAAATAATCATTAAGGCCCTGAAAATATAGAAAACACTAAAACAAAGTAAAATAACAAAATAATCTATCACAAAGAGAATAAAATACATAAGTTAAGAGGCTAGAATGCGTAACATTCAACGCCTATCACACCCCCAAACTTACATATTGCTAGTCCCTTAGCAAACGAATAAAACAAAACTAAAACAAAAGAAACTACTAAATAGTAACTAAACTACCCAACTCCACTTTCGTGGGAGAAACGATTGCATTTAGCGTATGCAACAAGCCTTTAAACCCCTAGGTTCCCCCTAGTGGATGAGTATAGTCTCGTGAGGGTTTCCAGAAATGTTACCCACAAACATTCAAAATTCTGTTTCAACATGAATTCAAGAAGAAGATTACAATATATAGTTACAAACTTGCATTCAAGAATAATTCCAAATTTTCAAATTTCATAATTCAAAGCAATGGTCCTCATGCATAATTCACATCAACATATCTCAAAATAATCAACTCTAGCTTCCTAGTGTAAAGTGAACTAGCAGTCATCTCATGTAGCATAACCCAGCTCTGAATATATTAAGGCACATACCCTTTTAACTTACTAGCTCCCCTTATTGAAATCATACTTCCAAACATGAATACATGACTTTTCCATTTTTTTTCATCATTCTTTTTTTTTCATTGCTTTATTGGTTGTGCAATGTCTTGATCTATTAAGCTTTCTGAAAGATCCATGTAGCAAGCTTTCAGTCAGTGACTCCCAAACCAGATAGCTTTAGGGCACTAGGCTTTAAGATACCTTGAAGACCTAATTACTCGAATCAATCAGGCTACAAATCAAGACAACCAATGCTCATCTTTTCTCACCCTTTCACTTTTGACGCGAACACTCCGTGCTTCCTGAGGCATAAAGGCCCGGTTACTCATGAAAAGGATCAAATTGATTTGCTTTCAACATATTCTTTTTCTCTTTTTTTTCTTCTTTTTTTTTCTTTTTCATTGAAGTCAAGTAAAACGCATCATCGGTACTCATTCTCAAGAGATACTAATTAATATCAAGCATATGTAACTCAATAATTCAGAGCTAAAGTTTATACCTCACAAAATTATGCTAGTGTGTTTGTGCATGTAAGGAAACTAAAATCAATTACCCCAAAACATGTTATTACAAACCATGATTAAAACCACTTAATTTAAACCACAGTTTCCAAAAATTTAAAACATACTAAAAAATTGCAAGTTATGCACCTACATAAGGTACTAATCCCTTAAATACTGTCAAAACATTCTATCTAAAAATAAAATAAAAGAAAATAAAAATAAACAAACTAAGAAAATAAAATAAACAAAAATCCTAAAACGAAAATAATTTCATAAAAATTTCCCCCATATTGCAATAAGCACATAAATAAGGCATCGCCTCATCCCCAAACTTAAACTGTACATTGTCCTCAATATACTATCAATCGAAACATAGAGAAGGGTAAGAACGATGTTCCCAGAAATTCGGAGTAGTGGCAAGAAAATAGAGCACACCAAGTTGTAGGAAGGCAATGCAAGCATACCCCCAAACTTGGATGTTATAACCTGTCAAAAGAAACCACTATACCCCAAAGATCAAGTAAAATAGTATGGGTGAAAATCAATAGTTAAGAGAAAAATCCTAATTTTTTTTTATAATAATAATAATAATAATCTAACTACAGAAAGGAAAATAAAACTAAAAAGAAAAATAAAAACTAAAAATAAAATAAAATACAAAAGATAGATACCTTCCTGTCAAGGATGTGGTGGTGACTGAGCATCCGGATCCAAGTTTGCCTGGCGCATCAGTGCATGCAGCATCCTCCTCATCTCTAGTTGGTCTTGGTGAGTATCACGAAGGTGATCCACCATCTCAGTCCTCATTGCTCCAAACTATGTGGATACCTCTGTCTGTAGGGTGCCAAACTGGGCTGTCAATCCAGCAATCTGCCCCTCTAAATACTGATAATCATGGCCACCAGCCTGTGCATGCACCTCCTCTTCCTCTGCTTTCATCTCCTCGGGATCTTCCACTAGTGGTGGTATATCTATATGCTCTCCTCCCTAGGCCAACCGAGACACTTCACTAGGCACCGCTATGACTCTCTGGTGCATATGAGATCGGCTTAAATTCCAGTCATGCGTGCCATAATGAAGATCACATGGAAAGGCAAGCTCGTCCTCATGGACTGCATACCCTTGTGCAATAAGCAACTGATGAATAATAGTTGAGAATGGAAACTCCCAATCACTTGCACTATCTGGTGCCTTGGCCACAACCTTGGAATAGAACTTTTCCATCTGGCCCCAGACAATTTGTGGAATGACACCCAATGCCCAAAATGTATGGCATATAAGGATCGAAGGAACCATAAATGATTTGGCATAGAAGACTTGGAAGCTGCATTCCTTTTCGGCCTGAAAAATTGATTAGCACACAAACGTGCAACCAAATTACCCACTGACAAATCGTCGGGTAGAGGAGTATAGATATGAGATAAATCATCTGGGCACTCATGAGGACAACCCATGGCAATAGCAATGGATGACATATCCACCCGAACTATTGTTCCATCTACTGAAGAAATAAGCACCTCCCGCTCATCAGGTTTCGGCATTAAGTTTTGATAAAATACCTTAACAAGCCTCGGGTAGATAGTAGACGAGAGTGGAACAAAAAATGATGCCGACCGACGACGACGGATGTCAAAAATCCCCCATCGTGTCTCGGGAAATATTCCATAGAGTTTGGCGATGTCAAACGTAGTTTCAAAGTTCAAAGCCCTTGGATGCCATCTCTTATGAATACCTTCTCGGCGAGATCGTGAAGAACTGGTGGTTGGATCATTCCTCGCTCTGCAAGGATTGCGTGAACTTGAAGCACCTTGGTGACTTGCTCTCTTTGGGGCCCTAGAACTAGAAAAAGTTTGGTTGAGGAATTAAATCGAACACTTGGAGTGCACAATAAAATTGTATCCTTCAACCTCCGCTTTTCGGCAATTTTTTCACCCAAATTGAACAACTAAATGCACCAATTTGATCCCCCAAACTTGGTCTTCAAAAGCCCTCAAAAATAATTGCACAATTTCACCAAAGAAAAACTTCACTTACTTTGATGTTGAACTTGAAAAAGTGAGAGCTTCGTTTGAGAACTAGTGATTTTTGATCCGGGTTGATGTTGATGATGATCAATGTTGAATTCTTGTTCTATACTCACCAATTGAAGAAAATAATTTTTCGGTTGAAGTAGGACTTGAATTGGAGCTCAAAGAGGTCTAGGATGCAAGTAGTAGCTTTAAAGTTGGAGAAGAAGTCCATATATAGAGAGATGTCTCGGCTAGCCCACAAAAGGGCTTGGGCAATCGATCCCCCTTGGAGTGGGCGATCGATTGCCCACCTGCTGGTGGGGATCTTCAAAAAAAACCATGGGGCGATCGATCCCCCCCCCCCTGAATGCCTGTTGGATCCATCGCCCAAGGTCGACCGGGACTTGATAATTTTGAGTCTCCATCGCCCAAGGTCGACCGAGAGCATATTTTTTCACCTGTCTTGGGTCCAAATACCTCGGTACACCTCTTGGCATCCTCCGAAAGTAACTTATACGTCAAAAACTCAAAGAAAAAACATTAAAACGCAACTATAATTGAAAGAAAACTTACGAAAACTAAACTAAAAATTAAAATCAAAGAAAACTAAAGAAATTAAGGGATAGAAATACATTCAAAACCTACAATATAACGTCCGTAGGAGACGATTAACTCTCCGATGGGATTAAGTTGGATAGACGGGATCCGTCAAGTCGACGGACTCTACGTCTCTTCTTGGCCCACATCCTTCCACATAATGCTTCAACCTTTGCCCATTTACTTTCATCTCACAAATTCCAAACAATTGTTCATCCGAAAATGAGTCTCGAATAGGTAATGCATCGATCACCGGCTCAAACTCAATCCGAGATAAATGATCCGCAACCACATTCTCAGTCCCCTTTTTGTCTTTTATCTCCAAATTGAATTCTTGTAACAATAAAATCCATCGAATAAGTCGCGGTTTGGTTTCTTTTTTCGCCAATAAGTGTCTCAATGTTGCATGATCAGAGTAGACAACCCCCTTGGACCCCAATAAATAAGAACGAAACTTGTCCAAGGCAAATACTATAGCTAGAAGCTCTTTCTTTGTAGTTGTATAATTGAGTTGGGCATCAGAGAGAGTCTTACTAGCGTAGTAGATGACATATGGCCGTTTCTCTTCTCTTTGTCCCAACACTGCTCCTACTGCATAATCAGAGGCATCACACATGATTTTAAAAGGTAAAACCCATTTTGGAGATTGCATGATTAGTGTAGAGGATAACAGAGATCGAAGTTTTTTAAAAGCTTGGATACATTCTTCATCAAAGATAAAGGGAACATCTTTAGATAATAAATGGCACAATGGTCGAGCAATTTTACTGAAATCCTTGATGAATCTTCTATAGAACCCAGTATGGCCTAAGAAAGATCGAACTTGCCTTACCGAAGTTGGATGAGGCAGAGTTGCAATTAGGTCGATATTTGCTTTATCAACTTCAATGCCTTTTTCTGAAACAATATGGCCCAACACTATACCCTATTTCATTATAAAATGGCTCTTCTCCCAACTAAGTATCAAATTCCGTTCTTGGCATCTTTGAAGCACAAGTGATAAATTACTCAAACAGTGTTCAAAGGATGATCCAAAAATAGAGAAGTCATCCATGAACACCACCAAGAATTTTTCCACCATGTCAGAAAAGATAACCATCATACACCTCTAGAATGTCGCCGGAGCATTACACAATCCAAATGACATACGACGATAAGCAAAAGTACCAAAGGGACAAGTGAAAGTAGTCTTCTCTTGATCTTCTGGATCTATAGCCACTTCGTTATAACCAGAGTAGCCATCCAGAAAGCAATAATAGCTCTGACCAGCTAACCTTTCAAGTACTTGATCAATGAATGGGAGAGGGAAGTGATCCTTCCTTGTCATAGAATTGAGCTTTCTGTAATCAATGCAAACACGCCAACCTGTGGCAGTATATTGTGGAACAAGCTCTCCCATAGAGTTAGGGACAATGGTAAGACCAGACTTCTTAGGAACCACTTGTGTTGGACTCACCCATGTGCTGTCAGAAATTGGATAAATGATACCTGCATCAAGTAACTTGACAACCTCTTTCTTTACCACCTCCTTCATGTTGGGGTTCAGTCGCCTCTATGCCTCTCTAGTTGGCTTACATCCTTCGTCCAGATGAATTTTGTGCATGCAAATTGAGGGATCAATGCCCTTAAGATCAGCAACACTCCACCCAATTGCTTCACGATGTTGATATAAGACCTCTACTAAGCGCTTCTCTTGACTTTCTGTCAGATCAGAGACAATTATAACAGGAAGAGTTTTCTGTGCCCCCAACAATACATACTTGAACTTGTCAGGCAAAGGCTTCAACTCTAATGCTGGAGGGGACTCCAATGAAGGCACTAGGGGAGTGCTAGAGAGAGAAGGTAGTGGCTCAATTGGAATTCTCCATGGCGGAATATTCTGAATAGCATCCACTTCTAGCATAGAATGCACTTCTTCACACAACCCTTCATCATTAATTTTCTCAAAGTCATAAAGAGACTTACATACCTCCACCGAGTTTTGAGATATAGAGGATGACACAAATTCCTCTACACATTCATCAATATCATCCATGCAGAACACATCACTCTGATCTGGAGGGTGTTGAATAGCATTGAACACATTAAGCTTGACATTCATGTTGCCAAATGAAATATCCATGATCCCTGACCTACAATTTATGCAAGCATCAGCAGTAGCTAAGAAAGGTCGACCAAGGATCACTGGAATATGCCTCTTCGGATTATGAACTGGCTCAGTGTCAAGTACAATAAAATCAACAGGAAAGTAGAACTTGTCCACTTTAATGAGCACATCTTCTATGATTCCTTGGGGTTACTTTGTTGATCTGTCTGCAAATTGTAATACCACCGAGGTAGGCTTCAATTCTCCCAAGCCCAATTGTAAGTAGACTGAATAGGGTTGCAAATTCACACTTGCACCCAAATCAAGAAAAGCTTTATCAACATGGTGCTCCCCAATGATGCAGGAGATAGTTGGGGCACCAGGATCTTTGTACTTGAGAGGAGTGCACTGCTAAATTATAGAACTTACTTGTTGTGGCAGCATCACTTTCTTTGGCACATAGCTTTTAGAACTCCTTTTTTGAGTGCACAAGTCCTTCAAAAATTTAGCATAAGGAGGAATTTGCTTGATGGCATCAAGGAGTGGCAAATTAATTTTTACTTGTCGAAATACCTCCATCATGTCATGCAGCTTGTCCCATTGCTTCCCCACTTTAGATGCTTCTAGGAAACGTTGTGGGAAAGGAGCCTTGGGCTTATAAGGAATTTCAGCACTTGGACTTGTGGTCACTTTTTCTTCTTCTTTCTTCTCACCCACTTTATTGTCAATTATTTTCCCACTTCTCAAAGTGGTAATAGCTTGGACTTGCTCATGGTGTGGGTTGCTTGTGGAAGCTTGCATCCCTCTTGGATTAGCAATTGGTTGACTAGGGAGCTTCCCTTCTTCTCTTCTGCATAATGAAGTTGCAAGCTGTCCAAACTGAGATTCCAGTTTAGCAATGGATTGAGAATGCGAGTGCACTAGCTGAACTGTAGATTGTACTGTTGCTGCAGTAGCTTGCACTGTCTCTATGAGAGAATCAAGCTTGTCAAATTTAGACAAGGTAAGTGTCAGCTTGTCTTCAATAGCAAAAATTCTTTGGGCCATAGGACTTTGTGTTTGATATTGCTGTTGAGGCACAAAAGTCCTAGGTTGATATGATGGTTGCATTGCTGCCCCTTGGTTACTATAAGAAAAACCAGGATGATTCCTCCATGTGGGATTGTAAGTATTACCTCGTGGAGGATTCATTGGTCCAGTGAAAGTAGCTTGAACTTGCTCATGTTGAATATCAGAAAATTGCCCCACCGAAGGACAATTGCTCATGTTATGCATAAGACTAGAGCAAAATTCACAAGGGCCTAGCAATGAATAATTTGAAGCAGAAGGAGTTTGATTGGCAGCCATAATTGCTGCCACCTTCTGTGCAATTAAATCAATATCAGTTGGTTTAGCTTCTGAAGCACCAACCTCAAAAATCCCATCAGTCTTCCTTGTAGTGGTAGGTCTGCTAGAACGAGTAGAGGACACATGTTGTAGAGAGTTGTCACTAAGATTTTCAAATAAGGTCCATGCCTCTTCTTCACTCTTCAACATAAAAGTACCTCCACATGACGCATCAACCATCTGTCTGTTGGCTTCTGTGAGCCCTTCAAGAAAACTCTGCACTAGTTGCCACTTAGGAACTTGATGATGGGGACACTTCCTAAGAAGGTCCTTGAATCTTTCCCATGTCTCATAAAATTGTTCCCCCTCATGTTGGGAGAAACCAGTGATAGCACGTCTGAATTGATTGGTCTTCCCTATCGGAAAATACTTCTTGAGAAACTCATGTTGCATCTGAGTCCAAGTCGTGATAGAACCAGCCGGTAGGGAGTTAAACCAATATTTTGCTTTGTCTTTCAGAGAGAATGGAAAAAGTCTCATTCTGAAAGCATCTTCAGAGAAGTTGTGAATTTTTGTAGTTGAGCACACTTCAATGAAGTCATCCAGATGCTTGTAAGGGTCTTCTTGAGTCAGCCCAAAATAAGATGGTAGCATCTGAATAATGCTGGACTTGATCTCATAATTCTGTGCTATGACATTAGGCAATTGAAAACCTGCTGGCGAGGTATATGTCTCAGGAACATAGTAGTCCCTCAGCAATCTAGCTCTTTCTCCATCAGCATTAGGAACAAGGTTGTTATTCCTCTCTTCTGCCATGTCTTCAATTAATTGTTCCTCTTGCACAATTGTATCAACAGGGATGTTCCTCTGTTGTCTAAGAGTACGTTCAGGCTCAGGATCAAGAGGTATCAAAGGATCAGCTACAGAACGACGACCTTGCATATATTTACCAAAAGCACCTGAAAAGAAAACAAAAACAAAATTAAAAATAAAATATAAAAATTTCCTAAACTAAAAATTCAATTAAAACTAATTCTGTAAAATCCAATCAATCAAATAGATAATCCCCGGCAACGGCGCCAAAAATTGATTCGTGTGTGAGTGTGACTCAAAAAGTATACCAATTAAAAATTTCCACACTTCGCAATTGAACGAATTCCTTGCAGAATAGGGCTATCGAAAGGGGTATCGTACCCCAGGGATTATGGTCTGATGAGTTGGAATACGGAATTAATTCTAATTAAATTTAGGAAAAGAATTCTGATTTTTAAACTAAACTAATTAAAAAGTAAAATAAAATAAATCAAAGATAAATAGATAATGGAGATAATAAGAGAGAAACCTAGGGTGTTTGACTTTACCACTAACTCCACAATCAATGGTCAATTGAATCAACTATAGGGGAATTACATCATGCATAAGTGGTGTCAGTGGCTACAAGCTCACCTTCATCCGTCAAGAAGATAACATATGATTAAGGCTAAGCCATGGACTATCTTCTATTGGCATGGGCCATCTGCCTAACTACTCTAATCTAGGGTGCAGTATGGTTCATCTTCTCTAGGCATAATCCATCAAAGCTTATAACAATATATTCAGTGATTACCATTGTGTAATAATCTCTCTCATGATCACAGAAAACAAGAGGGATTGAGTTCAATAACAACAACTAAATATCTAAGACAAGATAAGAAATCATTGAGATTGAATTTACAAGACTTTTATTGCTCAATTCTATAATAAGAATCCTCACAATTACACAATCTATGCATGTATATAAAGGTCCCCAATAATTAAAACAATCAAACGATTGATGCTTTGTTAGGGCTACATCAAAACCCTAGTGGATGAACTAGCCGCTCATGGTAGAAGAAGAAGCTTCAACTGTTGAGGAAGAAGGCATCATCTTCATGAATTATGCGTATGACTATGTTCTCCAATGGCTCTGCAATATGTTTCTGTTCTCTTCTCAGCCCTCTCAGACTCTCCAATCTCTCTGTAAGCTCTCTCAACTCAGCCTCCAAGTCTTCACTTTATTCTCCAAGAGAATACACCAAAGTCCTAATCCAATTAGGAATAAATTAGGGTTTCCCGCAGCACTAATCAGGTAGGTTTTTCCTACTGACTTCGGCCCAACTTTTGACCTACTAGAAGTCCGATTTACGGAATTTTTGTGAAATACAAAAGTGTGCAGAATCAAATTTCGTTTAACCTAACGATAGAATTATGTCGATTTGAGGCTCGGAAATAAGACTTCTAGTCCGTTTTCCAAAACGGGATTAAGACTGCATTATGCGCAGATTTGGGCTTCAGGCCCGAAACCTTCTTAAGCTGCTGTAATTCTCTTGGACCTCTTTCTTGGGTTGATTTGAGTTGAAATAAATGGTTGAGTGAATCTCCTTGATGTAGGCTTCATCTCACCATCTTGGATGTCTTCTTTAAAAGCCCAAAAACTTGGTTTTAACTGAAATAATCATTAAGGCCCTGAAAATATAGAAAACACTAAAACAAAGTAAAATCACAAAATAATCTATCACTAAGAAAATAAAATACATAAGTTAAGAGGCTAGAATGCGTAACATTCAACGCCGATCATCTACTCAATGAAGTAGTAAGCTGTCCAAACTAAAATTCTAGTTTAGCAATGGATTGAGAATGAGAGTGCACTAGATGAACTGTAGATTATACTGTTGCTGCAGTAGCTTGCACTGTCTCTATCAGAGAATCAAGTTTATCAAACTTTGATAAAGTAAGTGTCAGCTTGTCTTCAATAGCAGAAATTCTTTGTGTCATAGGACTTTGTGTTTGATATTGCGGCTGAACCACAAAATTCCTAGGTTGATATGATGGTTGCATTGCTGCCCTTGGTTACTATAAGAAAAACCAAGATGATTCCTCCATGTGGGATTGTAAGTATTACCTCATGGAGGATTCATTGGTCCAATGAATGTAGCTTGAGCTTGGTCATGTTGAATATCAGAAAATTACCCCATTGAAGGACAATTGCTCATATTATGCATAGGACTAGAGCAAAATTCACAAGGGCCTAGCAATGAATAATTTGAAGCAGAAGGAGTTTGATTGGCAGCCATAATTGCTGCTACCTTCTGTGCAATTAAATCAATGTCGGTTGGCATAGCTTCTGAAGCACCAACCTCAAAAATCCCATCAGTCTTCCTTGTAGTGACAGGTCTGCTAGAACGAGTAGAGGACACATGTTGTAGAGAATTGTCACTAAGATTTTCAAATAAGGTCCGTGCCTCTTCTTCACTCTTTAACATAAAAGTACCTCCACAAGATACATCAACCATCTGTCTGTTGGCTTCTGTCAGCCCTTCATGAAAACTCTGCACTAGTTGCCACTTAGGAACTTGATGATGGGGACACTTCCTAAGAAGGTCCTTGAATCTTTCCCATGTCTCATAAAATTGTTCCCCCTCATGTTGGGAGAAACCAGTGAGAGCACGTCTGAACTGATTGGGCTTCCCTATCGAAAAATACTTCTTGAGAAACTCATGTTGCATCTGAGTCCAAGTCGTGATAGAACCTGTCGGTAGAGAATTGAACGAATACTTTGCTTTATTTTTCAGGGAGAATGAAAAAATTCTCATTCTGAAAGCATCTTCAGAGAAGTTGTAGATTTTGGTAGTTGAGCATACTTCAATGAATTCATCTAGATGCTTGTAAGGGTCTTCCTGAGTCAGCCCAAAATAAGATGGTAGCATCTGAATAATGCTAGACTTGATCTCATAATTCTGTGTTGTGACATTAGGCAATTGAAAACCCGCTGGTGAGGTGTATGTCTTAGGAACATAGTAGTCCCTAAGCAATCTAACCCTTTCTCCATCAACATTAGGAACAAGGTTGTTATTCCTCTCTTCTGTCATGTCTTTAATTTATTCTTCCTCTTGCACACTGGTATCAACAGGGATGTTCCTCTATTGTCTAAGAGTACGTTCAGGCTCAGGATCAAGAGGTATCAAAGGATCAGCTACAGAACGACGACCTTGCATATATTAGCTAAAGACACTTGAAAAGAAAACAAAAACAAAATATAAAAAATTCCTAAACTAAAAATCCAATTAAAATTAATTCTATAAAATCCAATCAATCAAATAGATAATCCCCGGCAACGGCGCCAAAAATTGATTCGTGTGTGAATGTGACTCAAAAAGTATATCAATAAAAAATTACCACAATTCGCAATAGAACGAATTCCTTGCAGAATAGGGCTATCGAAAGGGGTGTCGAACCTTAGGGATTATGGTCTGATGAGTTGGAATACGGAATTAATTCTAATAAAATTTATAAAGAGAAGAAATCTGATTTTTAAACTAATTAAAAAGTAAAATAAAATAAAACAAAGTAAATAGAA
Organism: Cornus controversa; assembly: GCA_026545225.1. NCBI lineage: Eukaryota > Viridiplantae > Streptophyta > Magnoliopsida > Cornales > Cornaceae > Cornus > Cornus controversa. The sequence continues at coordinate 62,113,482 of CM048846.1, read as the reverse complement.
AGTGAAGATAAATTGAGAGAAATCTAGGGTATTTGACTTCACCACGAACTCCACAATCAATGGTCAATTGAATAAACTATAGGGAATTACATCATGCATAAGTGGTGTCGGTGGCTACAAGCTCACCTTCATCTATCAAGAAGATAACATATAATTAAGGCTAAGTCATGGACTATCTTCGATTGGCATGGGCCATCTGCCTAACTACTCTAATCTAGGGTGCAGTATGGTTCATCTTCTCTAGGAATAATCCATCAAAGCTTTTAATGATATATTCAGTGATTACCTTGTGTAATAATCGCTCTCATGATCACAAAAAATAAGAGAGATTGAGTTCAATAACAACAACCAAATATCTAAGACAAGATAAGAAATCATTGAAACTGAATTTACAAGACTTTTATTCTTAATTCTATAATAAGAATCCTTTAAATTACACAATCTATGCATGTATATAAAGGTCCCCAATAATTAAAACAATTAAACCATTGATGCTTTGTTAGGGCTACATCAAAACCTTAGTGGATGAACTAGCCGCTCATGGTAGAAGAAGAAGCTTCAACTGTTGAGGAAGAAGGCATCATCTTCATGACTTCTGCATATGACTTCGTTCTCCAATGGCTCTCTCAGACTCTCCAATCTCTGTAATCTCTCATTTACTCAGCCTCCAATCCTTTACTTTATGTCCCAAGAGAATACACCAAAGTCCTAATCCAATTAGGAATTAATTAGGTTTTCTCGCAGCACTAATCTGGTGGGTTTTTCCTGCTGATGTTCGGCCCAACTTTTGACCCACTAGAAGTCCGATTCACGGAATTTTTGTGAAATACAAAAGTGTGCAGAATCAAATTTCGTGTAATGTTTAAAAAAATTAAGTCGATTTGAGGCTCGAAAATAACACTTCTGGTCCATTTTCCAAAATGGGATTAAGACTGTATTATGCGCAGATTTGGGCTTCAGGCCCGAAACCTTCTTAAGCAGCTGTAATTCTCTTGGACCTCTTCCTTGGGCTGATTTGAGTTAAAATAAATGGTTGAATGAATCTCTTTTATGTAGGCTTCATCTTATCTTCTTGGATGTCTTCTTTAAAAGCCCAAAATCTTAGTTTTAATTGAAATAATCATTAAGGTCCTGAAAATACAGAAAATATTAAAACAAAGTAAAATCACAAAATAATCTATCACTAGGAGAATAAAATACATAAGTTAAGAGGCTAGAATGCGAAACATTCAACGCTTATCATGAAGAGTCATAATAAATCGTGTATCCCAACCCACGTTCTGGAATAATCAAAATTGGCGCCGTAGTTAACCGACTTTTCAACTCCATGAATGCATGCTCGTAAGCATCATCCCACACAAATTTCACTCCTTTTCGGGTAAGCTTTGTCATCGGTGCTGCTAAACTCGAAAAGTCCTTCACAAACCTCCGATAATACCCGGCCAATCCCAAGAAACTACGTATCTCAAATACGCTCTTAGGTCTTTCCCAACTCATCACCACTTCTATCTTGGATAGATCTACAGAAACCCCTCCTTTGGACACAACATGCCCAAGGAATTTCACTACCGCTAGCCAAAATTCACATTTATCATATTTGGCATGTAATTGATGTTCTCTTAGAAGCTGCAACACAATCCTCAAGTGACCCTCATGCTCCTCTTCCGAAGATGAGTACACTAGGATGTCATTAACAAATACAACCACAAACTTGTCCAAGTAAGCATTAAACACTCTATGCATTAGGTCCATGAATGTTGCCGGGGCATTCGTCAAACCAAACAGCATCACCAAAAACTCGTAGTGCGAAAAGCAGTTTTTGGAATGTCTGCCTCTCTAATCTCCAACTGATAATAGCCCGATCTCAGGTCTATCTTTGAGAAACATCTCGAACCCTTAAGTTGGTCGAACAAGTCATCTATCCTTTGCAAAGGATACTTGCTCTTGATTGTTGCCCGATTCAACTTTTGATAGTCAATGCAAAGTCGCAAGGACCCATCCTTCTGGAGCTCCCCAAGGCGAGGTACTAGGACGTACAAATCCCTTGTCTAGTAGCTCTTGCAATTGGTCCTTTAGCTCTTTCAACTCAGCCGGTTCCATTCGATACGGTGCCATCGAAATGGGCGCGGTACCCGAAGCAAGATCTATCACAAACTCCACTTCCTGTTTTGGAGGCAACTGTGTCAAGTTCCCCGGAAATAGATCCATAAACTCACACACTACACGAGGAAGCTCTCCAAGTGTCTCATCAGCACCATCAACTAGTAGGCTCGCTAAGAAATGCCCAAGCCCTCTTTGATCACTTAAACCATGCAAAGACGACAAGTAGAAGTCATCCCGCTCCCTCACAAAACATATACTAACACTAGAGGGTGTATACAAGGTCACTCTTCCCCGATGACAATCAATATTGGCTCTATAGGTCGATAGTCAATCCATACCCAAGATAACGTCAAAGCTAGACATCTCAATAAGAATGAAATCAAACACTAGTCGATGTCTCGAAATCTCGATCTCGCAAGATCGGCACACATCACTCAAAACCACTCTACCACCAACTGGCGTATCAATGGATAAAACCGAGTCTAAAGATGACACCTCCAATCCCAAAGCACAAGCAAATACATATGATATGAATGAATTTCTTGAGGAACTCTTGTTACAATTGTGCCCAAGAGGTGATCGTATTCGATGTTAATGAATTCCACCAATTTTTAGCTTTATCTTTTAGAGAGAATGGGAAAAGACGCATCCGTAAAGTATCATCAGAAAAAATTTGGATTTTAACAATTGAACAAACTTCTAAGAAGTCATCAAGATGCTTATACGGATCCTCATTATTAAGTCCATAGAAAGATGGGAGCATTTGTATAACGCTAGACTTAATCTCATAGTTTACTATTGTGACATTAGGCAATTGCATGCATGATGGGGATGTATATGCGCCAGGAGCGAAGTGCTCCTTCAAGGCTCTAGGATTGTTCTCAGTCATAGTTTCAGTCTCAGTTTCAGATAAATGTTCTTCCTCTAAGTCTTGGGTCTTAATTTCTCCCATTTGTTGATGTAAATTTCTTTCAAGTTCAGGGTTATATGGGACTATTGGTGTGTCTAGAGACCGACGACCCAACATATACCACAAGTAAGAACTAAGAACTAATTAAAAATAAAAATAAATAAATAAATGAACAAATAAATAAATAAAATAAAATAAATAAGAAAAAAACTAAAAGAAAACTAAAAAATAAAAAATAAAAAATAAAAATAAATAAATAATACTAATAATAATAATAAAAATGATAAGAAACGAAAGCAAAGCACTAACTTGAATAAACAAGCACAAGTAATTTGAATATGAAAAGCTCACAGAGAGTTGCGATGAATTCCACTCCTCCGTTAACAGTTTGTAACCAAAAACACATGTACTCAAAAAATAAAAAATAAAAAACGAAATGGATCAAAAAAGAATAAAGCAAAATCCTAACTTACCAATTAAATTAAAACTAATCTTTAAGACTAGGCACCAAAACTATTCAAGCAAGTCCCCGGCAACGGCGCCAAAAATTGATGTGATTTCAATTCTACTTAACCACTCGCAATAGAATGAGTCCTCGTAGGACAGGGCTATATAGAGAGTGTCGAACCTCAAGGACTTGCAAGGTGGAATTGTTATGTTACTTAGTCTTTGAATTAATTCTAAAATAATTGGAAAATAATTGTTGATGTTTGATCTTGAATTTAATTGAGAAAATTAGAGCTATTTATAAATTTATTTTATGAAATTTAATCAGGAAGAGAAGGCCCTAGGAATTGACTTCACTACTAACCTTCTGACAATGACAATTGTACTAATTTGGGACATTTAATCTATGCATTCAGAAAAGAATGGCTTCAAGCCCAATTCAGTTCTATCAAGAGGATTCGTTCAACATACAATTAAGCATAACTTGTCATCGCTTAGCATAGCCTATACATCTTACTAACTAATGATATGATAACCCATCTTTGCTTAGTACGAATTATCAAAACTCTAAGTTGAACGATCTGTAAAAATTATTGTATAACCTGTCTTAACAAAATCACAGAAATTGAAAATAACCAACCCTAATCATGCAAATTCACATTCATTCTACAAGAACAAGAGTCAATATGCACTGAAATAATCCATTAAAATTCAAACTAATAGCATAGCTGTTGTGTAAGTCTTGGTTATACAATCAATGCACAAATTAAATCATTACCAAATTAATATACAACTAAAATATTGAAAGACATGTTAGGGTTACGTCACTTCCCCGGAATGATGTTTTAGCCGCTCATGATCGGAGGTCTAGGCTTGAACGATGATGAAATCTCCATCTTCTTGCCCGTATTGTCATGAATCGCCTCTGTTTATATCTCAATGTTCCTTCTCTCCAGAATACCTAGTTTTCTCCCCTTTTACTTTGCGATTAAACACACATAGGACCTAGCCTCCCAAAGTGGCAAGTGCGCATAAGAAAATGGCACCTGCGCCTCACAAAATGGCATTTGAGCCCAAAAAATGGCAGTTGAACAAATAGGGTAGAAAGTTATTGTAAACGTCAGTTTTAGGAAATTTTCGTGAAATATGAAATTGTACATAATTAAATTTCCTTCAACCTATGTAAACTTTGGGTCGTTTTAACAATTGTGTATGGAGTTTTGGTTTGAATACCAAAACGGGTCCAAAACTTTTTAAGCTTGAATTGGCCCAATCTTCAATGTAAATAGGCCTGTGCTCCTCTTCATTTAAATTCATTTTCAGCCCATTTCTTCAGTCCATTTAGTTTCGGTCTTCAATATAAACATATCTCTCATGGGTCAAGCTTTAGCTTCTTACTAAAATAACACCATTTGTAGCCCGATTCAACCATTATTAATCAGAATTACCCTTAATCACCTGAAATCAGAAAAAGATTAAAATTATTAATAAAACATGAAAAAAATATTACTAAGACACTAATTCATATAATTTTAGGGGCATTGAATATGTAATATTCATTACTTATCAGATATGGTGCAGTAGGAACAAAGTTCCTAATTGGTGGACTTATTGGAGATGGTGGGTCAAGACTAGGGAGTTGAATTGCTAACTCAACTTCAGATGTAATTTTGTCCTCCTTTCCTAAACCGTGAATATGGCCCTTTTCAATTTCTTCATTATGTTTAGGCATTTGGACTCCATTATCAACTTGTCTACCTGACCTTAGGGTTGTGATAGACTGGATCTGCTCATGTAAACTAGAAGTGGACTGGTCACTAATATGAAACTGGCCCTTTGGGTTAGGCACAGGTTGACTAGAAAACTTTTCTTTCTCCCTCTTTCTTACAATAATGGCTAATTGACCTATTTGAGTTTCTAACTTAAAAATCAACTGACTAGTTTGTTGCATGAACTGTTGAAGAGTATCCTCCAAAGTCGGTCTCTGTTGAGGTGAGGGGAACATACGAAGGGAAATTTTGGGACATTGAAGGATATGAAAATTGCGGTTGCCCTTGGGGTTGCATAAGTTGCACCCCTTGGTTGTTCCGAGGTTGGTCTTGCCTCCAAGAAAAATTAGGGTGGCTCCTCCAATTAGGTTTGTATGTGTCAGAATAGGGACTGTCAAATGGTTTCTTATGGGAATTGAATGCATTGGTTTGTTCGGCTATACACTCATGAAAAGATGCAATAGATGGACAAGTTTTAGCCGTATGAGAAAAACTTTCACATAATTGACACACCACACTAAGTGTACGAATAGAAGAATTACTCCCTTTACTCATCTCTATAGCTTCCATTTTCCTAGTTAGACTAGATATCCTTGCACTTAAATTGGTCTCCTCTCGGACCTCGTAGATTCCTCCATTTTTGGGTTCTGAGAGCACTGATATAGAACTCCTTCCAACCCTCCTTGAGTACTTTCATTGTTGATAGTTCTCTGACAACGCATCAAGAAATTTCCATGTTTCATCCTCATTCTTAGACATGAATTCTACCCCACCTCGTGACTTAATTAGGTGATGATTATAGGGTGACAACCTCTCGTAAAAGAATTAAACTAATTTTCACTTGGCAAAACCATAATGGGGAGACTTAAGGAGAAGATCATTAAATTTTTCCTAACACATGTAAAACTCCTCACCCTCTTTTTTAGTAAATTGTATGATATTTCGACGAAGGATGTTAATCTTGTGCATGAGAAAGAACTTGGTAAGAAATTTGGTGCATAACCCATTCCATCAATTGACCGACGCAGGTTCCAGTGAGTATAACCAAGATTTTGCTTTCTCTTTCAAAGAGAATGGAAATAACCGCAATTTAATTGACTCCTCAGAAATATTTTGAAAATGTGGTGTATAGCAAATCCCTAAAAATTCCTTGACATGGGTATGAGTCATCAGAACTAAGACCTTTAAAAGTGGGTAGTAAATTAATTACCGCCGCCCATATCTCAAAATGTCCCTGTTGGGTAGCAAGTAACACAATGCAAGACGGGTTTGTAATCTGCACGGGAGTGTAATAGTCCTTAAGGGATTTAGTTTTAATAGAATCTGCCATCTTTGGTAAAGAAGGATCTCTAACACTAAAATTTTTCACACCCTTTCGAAATGTTCTCTCAATCTCAAGATCTAATGGAAGCAACTCTAAATTCGAGATCGACGACCAAACATACATTAGAAAGACTCAATGAAATGGATTGCTGAGAATAATGTAATCTAAAATGACCTAATGCAAAAGAAAAAAGAGAAAGAAAAAAATGGACTCCTAAAATGACTCACAAAAATACCAACCAAATAAACAAGCAATTTTTTTTTTAATTTAAGCTATGTGAATTCCTGTGGCCAATGTCTACTTGATTTTAAATTTAAAATAAATTTGGCTTGGGATAGACAAATGCAAGAAGATATTTAACCTAGGTGGGCAAGGAATTGGTGATGAAATCTAATCCTTATCTTATTGGGGGTTCGTGCCCTTACTAAAATTTTAATGCAAGAATACTAATTTAAAATGCACAAACAAAACAAACTATAAAAACAAAAATAAAATAAAAATTGAACGAGTGTGTGGTCTTTCTTCTTCTTCCTTTTTTTTTTTACTAGAGAAAAAAAAATAAAACAAATAAAATAAAATATAAAATAAACTTGAAGAAAGTGTGACCCTAGGCTTATTTCTAAATGATTCTATCCTAGAGTTCTCATGCAAAAGTTATCAACCTAAAACAAGAATCTATATTTTCCTAATCTAAGAGAAACAAATATAAATAAATGAAAAAAATGAACTTACTTGGATCCCAAAGTTGTGCCAAAGAAAATGCGAAAAAGACAATTTTAAACAATACTACCTATAGAATTCAAGAAGTATCACGTAAAACATTAATAATAAAATAAAACTAAAACTAAACTAAAAGAAATAAAAATAAAATTAATAAAACTAAAACTAAAACTAAAACTAAACTATAATAATAAAGAAATTTTTTTTTATAATAATAAAAAAAGGAAAAAAAAAACTAAATTATAACTAGTAGAAGAATTAAATCAATCGAAATTTGATTAGTTTCTTGTTTGCGATTCCCCGGCAACGGTGCCAAAAATTTGATGTTGTTTTAAAAGTGTAAAATAACTCGCAAGTGTACGAATCTATTGAAGTATAGATCGGCAAGAACAAGGTCAAACCCAAGGGAATGCTTTGAGAAGAAAAACTAATACAAATTCAAATTAATTTAAAACTAATCTAGTTTAAACAAAAGTTGGTTGATTTGAGAGAGATTAAACTAACATGCAAATAAAATAACACTATTGAAGTCAAATAGAGAAAATAACTAAGGTATCAGATTCCACCACCATTAAATCCATGAAGATTCTAATATTCATTTATTAATTCTCAAATTTAGAGTAGTAATAAAGAAATCAATCTATTTAGTTACTCAAGATTTAACAATAAACCACTACGAAAAATATATGAAAAAGGTAAATTTTCTTCGCTTTACTAATGTAAAATTCTAAGCATCATATGAATCCAATTTAATGAAAACATAAGATCAAATATTATCACGTTTAAGAAATACAAACCCAAGCTTAGATTAATTATAATACTCTCTAACTACCACATATACATGTTATAGATTGTGAAAGAACTATAAAATAAATAATCATAAGAAGCGAAAATCATAAGCAATCATACACATGGAAATCAATTAATGAATAAAATAACTTCACTTCATTAATGGAGGTTTCCTCCTCAACCCTAGTTGAGGAGTTTAGTTATACATGGTAGAAGAAGAAGATAACAAAATAATAAAAGACATAATGAAATAAAATAAATAAAACTCAGATTGTCTCTATTTTCTCTACTCTGGCCTTCACTTCTTTTTCTCTACCAAAACAGCTTCCAATTCGCCACTTTATTATACCCCAAGAGAACATAAAGTCCTAATCCAATTAGGAGATAATTAGGGTTTTCCCACAGCCCTAAACAGGTGAATTTTTCTGCTGATGTTCGACTCAAGTTTTGACCCAGTAGAAGTCTGATTCATGAAATTTATGTGAAATACATAAGTGTCTAGAATCGAATTTCGTTCAACTAATGGGTGAATTAAGTCGAATTGACGCTCATAAATAAGACTTTCGGGCCATTTTCTAAAATGGGATTAATACTAGATTATGCACAGAATTGGGCGTCAGACCCGTAATCTCCTTAAGTAGTTGTAAATCTCTTGGACGACTTCCTTGGACTGATTTGAGTTCAGATATGAAATTGAATGGATCAATTTGATGTAGGCTTCATATCACCCTCTTGAATGTCTTCTTTAAAAGCCCACAAAATCATGATTTTAACTGAAATAATCATTAAGGCCCTAAAAAGACAGAACACACAAAAATAAAGTAAAATCACAAATAAACTATAACTAAGATAATAAAATATACAAATTAAGAGGCTAGAATGCGTAACATTCAACGTCGATCAATTACAACAATTTTTTGTTATAATTAATAGTAAAATAACAAGAGATTTAGGTGAAAAATCAATAAATGAACAACCAAGTCATCTAAAAGAATTACTAGAAGATAATACAATAATAAAAGATAAATATATTAGCGACTTAGATTCATAATGATAATCAAATGTGTTATAAGAAAATTATTTACGAATAACATAAAAAAAGAATGAAAGAAAGTGAACCAAGTAAAAAAAAAATTGAAGATTGTATTCAAAAATCATATTATATTTCTACAAATATCTATGCACTAGAAAAATATCTTTAAAATTTTTAAAAAATTATTAGTAAAAAATGGTCCAATTAAATATAATAATTTCAATAAGAATAATTTTTATATAAATATTATTAACTAATATTTGATATTAAAATATTATATGTTAAAGGGCCACTTTTATATTTTTTTGCCTAATGCTTCAAATTATGTTGAGTCCGTCTGAAGGCAACCAACAGGTTTCATCCCTAAAAAGGCTGCATTAGCGACTTCTCATTTTTACATGTGTGAGAATAACACAAGTGATAGGATGATTGTAGATGCAATTTTTTCAAGGTGGTCGGGGTTAATATACACTACTTGGGTTGGCTAGTTATACTTGGACCACTCATATTTATCTATTTCTCTTGTCGACCAGCATATTGTAAATCTCCCTTACATGTCATGATGGGGTTTTAAATGAACTTAATTTTATTTATTAATTAATTATTTTTAGACCTTAAAAGAATTGTTGGATTGATTTTTAGTGGGCTCGTTTGGTAGATCAAGTATGCATGTAATCAACTTAATTGGATGAGTTTGACTTTTCAATAAGAATGTTGTTTCTACTTTTTCTTGGTTAAGAGCGGTCATCCATATAATATCAGTAAATGGTGCAGCTAACATGAAGTTCATTACTCAAGCTAAACAATGTTACTTAGAGTCCACTAAAAAATTCAAGGATCAATGGAATTGGGTCGCCATGATATGCTTATTTTATATAAATATAAATATACAAAGTACTTATGGTTTATTTTAATTATTCAATTTAACTTGTACTTTATTATAGCTATTGAGAGTCCATGAGTTACATCACATTTGACAAAGATACCATTGAGTAGAATAATTTTTTTTCATCCTTTCAAACAATTTTTACAATGTTTTTCGAGAGACATGAATCCTTCATATTTCACTTTGAAATAAGATGAGATATGATTAGGTCACGGTCATTCAATGAAAATTTTATATTTATAAAAATACTAAATTGTTAAAAATAAAAAATAATACAGGTGTGCCAACTTCTATTGTATACTCAGAAAAGATGTCAAATTATGTACCAAGAGTGGCCTAGAAGATGAGGCCATGTGAAGAAGGGGATGAAACTTCTCTTGAGGTTCTAATACGGGTGTGCCAAATTCTCTTGTAGACTCGGAGAAAAGATGTCAAACGATGTACCAAATGTTCTGGTGGAGTGGCCTAGTAGATGAGGCCATGATATGCTTATTTTATATAAATATAAATATACATAGTACTTATGGTTTATTTTTATTATTCAATTTAACTTGTACTTTATTATAGATATAGAGAGTCGATCGGTTACATCACATTTGACAAAGATAACCATTGAGTAGAATAGATTTTTTTTTTATCATTTCAAACAAATTTTACAATGTTTTTCGAAAGACTTGAATCCTTCATATTTCACTTTGAAATAAGATGAGATATCATTAGGTCACGGTCATTGAATGAAAATTTTGTATTTATAAAAGTACTAAATTATTAAAATTAAAAAATAATACAGGTGTGCCAAATTCTCTTGTAGACTCAAAGAAAAGATGTAAAACCATGTACCAAATGTTTTGGTGTAAGTGACCTAGTAGATGAGGTCCTGTGAAGAAGGGGATGAAACTTTTCTTGAGGTTCTAATGCCTTGAAAATCTCTCTCAAAATTAATAATAATAAATTAATTAATGAGTGATGCTACTAATGGAAGCACGAGATCCATATTTTTTAAATTAAAATTGGTAGAGAATTAATTGAAAATTGAATTAACAAAGTTCATAATTAATACAGCTTAATTATTTATCCATTAAATTGGGCTATGTGAAAAAAATAAAAAATTATAAAATAAAAAAAATTGGGCTATGCGAACTTAGAAATTTAGACAAAGTTTTTTTCCACTAGAAGGTGAAAGTACCATGCATATAGTTGAATGTGAGCCATCAATTCAGAATTTCAGAGTGTGTACTCTGAAACTGTGACATAAAGTTATCTAAATCACCATATACATATCCAGTTCTCCACCATGTTATTACGAAGCTTTTGGGTTGTCGTGTTCTTCTTTCCCAGTTAGGTTCATTTAAAATGTGGGGCCTATGTAGTCTAGCTCCAATAACCACCATGAATGATAAAGGAGACCTACTACTCTATGATCCAATGGAACACCTACTTAGGTGTGACTAGCTTTTATCAATTATAATTATCAGACCTTTATCACTATAATTATCAAGGTGAGAATGATATTTAAACTGTTGTGATAGTATATTAATTAATCAGTATTGTTTTACAAGCTTAAGTTGGAGGAAAAGGAAGAGCATTAATTTTTTTTCATCAAATTGTGTGGTTTCTCCTTATAAACAAAAATATATATATATACCACTTTTTTTCTTGGCTTCTAATATTTGCCCTCCACTGATTATTTGAGGCACTCCACTCTTTTTCTTTTCTAAATAAAGTTTACAAAAGAATCTCTAAACTATATAATACTTGATTCTCATATTTTTAATACCATAAATACCATTTTTTATTAAAGTCAAAACACTTGAATTCACTCTCAAGTATTTTCTCTCTCATATTGAAATTACAAACGGTATATATATATACACACACTATATGTACAATATATTATTAATAATTAAAAATAAATTTAATCACATAATAATATAATTTTTAAAAGTTCCCTTCTTAAAGCAAGCAATCTTTCCTTGGACTTACTTATTAAATTATACAACAGAGTTTTTATTTAAGTAAAACTATGTTTTTCTAACCCTTTAAAAAAAAAACTTGATTCTCCTTTGATTTTCAATTTAATTAATATTAGTATGCATGGTAGAGATTGTTTTGCTTTCAATTTAATGTTATAAATACATTTTATTCATTGATATAAAATTTAATTTCAATTCAAATATTTTTTTATTCTAATCACATACCTTTTTATCCTAATCATTTCTCAAGTCATTATTTCAAAATTAATTCGAAAAATATATTCTGAAGAAAAAAATCACCATTACCACGAGAATTAGAAGCATTTAATAATTTATAAATTTCTGATATTTTTTCATATTATGTCTTAACAAGTTCAATAACTTCCTCTAACTCAGACACTATATGATTACTAAGATATTTCATTTATGTATAAGAGATAAGATAAATGAATTTGCATTTTATGGTCAAGAGTCCTAATCTTATTGAAAAAGGGCAATTATGACATTAAAAATATAATAACCAAATATTGTGTGGTGTATGGACTTTTTTGTAATTTTATTTTAAATGAAAAAGAAAGTGGAGCGCTTAAAGATATTGATGGAGCGCCAATCATCACCAAAATCAGCTCTCTTTTTCTTTTCTTTTGTCAATTTCTCTACAACTCATAACTGAAAGGGATGGTTTGGTACGCAGGAATATAGGTGGAATTCCACATCTGATTCATTTTCTCTTGTTTGTTGTGTTACATTAGAAATGAAATGGTCATTCCAAGTCATTCCCTTATAATACTCATTCTATCAAAATCATTCTTCTTCTTGAGTTATGTAAGAGTCATTCTATTCCCACTCATTATTAAAATCATACTCTCTCTCTTCATTTATTTCTCTCTCTCTCTCTCTCTTTTACAAATCACTTCAGAATATATATATATCTATATTACATTTGAGATTGGCATAATAATGCCAAAAAAGGTCATCCAACGATCCAAAGTCGTTAAAAAAGCAATCCTGCGGTTTAAAATGTCTTTTGCTATCTACGGTCTAAAATTACTCTTCCTATCTACGATCTAACGATCACCATTCACTCCCACCAAAATTCAAATTTAAACTCTCAACAACTCACAACCACTTAAATTCAAAATTTAAACATTATATTCTCACCTATACCTCACCTTTTCAGGCACTTTATACCGTACCATCACGTGGCCCGTGTATCACTCCCTTTACATCTCTGTGTTGGGTATTACAGATCCTCTCTCTCTCTCTCTCTCTCTCTCTCTCCATGTGTAAGTGCAACTTTTGTTTTTTTCTTTCCAGCTTTCGCTTTGTCACTCATCTACCATCTGAAGCTTCACGACCACCTGAAGGAAAGACCAAATTGGAGAGGTAAAAGCTTTCAACTCATATTTTTGGGCCGATTGAAGGTGGATCTGAAACTATTTAAAGATGATTGTAAATTAGTGTGTAAATGTTGAAAATTTTGTTATTTTTTGTTTCAGATCTGATCTGTTTGTTTGTCTCCAGCTTATGAGCTGCCAAGTAATGGCGATTACAAAAAAGGCATCAAGTACCTTACCGATATGGTGCCTAACATGCGCACACTGCCTTCAGATTATGTTTTGCCATCGATTTAAGTGGTCTTTATGCACCCACTGAGTCTAGATTCATCACACTTCTGCCTGTGCCGACTGGGGATTCTTCAGGATAATTTTTTGAAACTATATATTATTTGAGTAATTTCGTTTTAATTTGTTTTACATTTTTTTTAAGAAATTAATAGTTGTTTCTTTAATTTGTTAATATTACTTCAACAATTTACCAATCTTTTTAATTTGTTTTACATTTTTTTAAGAAATTAATAATTGTTTCTTTAATTTGTTAGTATTACTTCAATAATTTACCAAAATAAAAATGAACAGATTGTGATATGAAGGTTTGTCTTTGGAAGAGAAGATGAAATATGCTTCGGACGATATGATAAATCCGGTGAGGTATGGAACAAGCCTCAGTACATCAAAGAAGCATGCTCTCCATTGGAGGGACTATTTCAAGCATTATGGCCATCCTTTTCATAGTACCTTTCATATTTGGCCTAACAATCCCTCTAACTACAGGTAATTATAATTTCTTAAGTAAATTAATATTTATTTTGCTAATTAAATCAATCCACCAAATCTATCAAAGGTACGTAGCGAAGAAATATTCAGAAGGCTTTGGACTTGAGTGTGATTACATAGAAAAGTCACTCGGGCAAGGTTCTCAGATCGTTGTTTCTAATTATTACCCTCCATGTCCAGAGCCACACCAAACCTTGGGCTAGCACCACATTCTGATTTTGATGGACTCACAATTGTAATGCAAAATGATGTTGATGGCTTACAAGTTAAACACCAGGAAGAGTGGGTTGCTGTTGGACACGTACCAGGTCTTTTGTTGTCTACAGAGGAGACTACTTAGCTGTGTATACTACATGTAACAACTCTCTCTCTCTCTCTCTCTCACACACACACACACACACACAATGGAAAAGCCATCTTATCTGATTTCTATATATGTAGTGATCGGCATCGAATGTTGCGCAGTCTAGCCTCTTAATTTATATATTTTATTCTCTTAGTGATAGATTATTTTGTGATTTTACTTCGTTTTAGTGTTTTCTGTATTTTCAGAACCTTAATGATTATTTCAGTTAAAACCAAGCTTTTGGGCTTCTAAAGAAGATATCCAAGATGGTTAAATTAAGCCTACATCAATGAGATCCATTCCACCATTTATTTTAACTCAATTCAGCCCAAGGAAGAGGTCCAAGAGAATTACAACTGCTTAAGAAGGTTTCGGGCCTGAAGCCCAAATCTGCGCATAATACAGTCTTAATCCTGTTTTGGAAAACGGACCAGAAGTCTTATTTTCGAGCCTAAAATCGACATAATTCTCGCGACAGGTTGAAAGAAATTTGATTCTGCACACTTTTGTATTTCATGAAAATTCCGTAAATCGGACTTCTAGTGGGTCAAAAGTTGGGCCGAAGTCAGCAGGAAAAACCCACCTGATTAGTGCTGCGGGAAAACCTAATTAATTCCTAATTGGATTAGGACTTTGATGTATTCTCTTGGCTATTTAAAGTGAAAAATTAGGGCTGTATTGAGGAGGCTTGGCAGCAGCTTTGAAGAGCTTTTGGAATAGAGAATCATTGGAGAACAAGGCGTATCATGAGCGGCTAGTTCAGCCACTAGGGTTTTGATGGAACCCTAACTAAACATCACTGGTTTGATTGTTCTAATTATTGGGGATTTTTGTATTCATTCATAGATTGTGTAATTTAGAGGATTCTTCTTATAGAATTGAGCAATAAAAGTCTTATAAATTCAGTTTCAATGATTTCTTATCTTGTCTTAGATATGTGATTGTTGTTATTGAACTCATCCCTCTTGTTTTCTGTGATCATGAGAGTGATTATTACACAATGGTTTTCACTGAATATATCATTAAAAGATTTGATGGATTATGCCTAGAGAAGATGAACCATATTGCACCCTAGATTAGAGTAGTTAGGCAGATGGCCCATGCCAATCGAAGATAGTCCATGACTTAGCCTTAATCATATGTTATCTTCTTGACGGATGGAGGTGAGCTTGTAGCCACCGACACCACTTATGCATGATATGATGCCCCATAGTTAGTTCAATTGACCATTGATTGTGAAGTTAGTGGTGAAATCAATTACCTTATACTTATCTTATATTCTCTACACTCCTTAGTTTTTCTTGCTTTTGTTCAATTGCTTCATTAGTTAATTTAGAATTAAAAATCAGAATTTATTTCTTTTAAATTTAATTAGAATTAGTCCTAACAATTCAACTCAGTCAGACCACAGTCCTTGAGGTTCGACACCCCTTCCTTTCGATAGCCCTATTCTGCAAGGAATTCGTTCTATTGCGAAGTGTGGTAATTTTTAATTGATATACTTTTTGAGTCACACTCACACACGAATCATGTAGTCACTGCCGTATCTATATTTATGAAGGCAAGTTTTCTAGCAACTATTTTTAAGCCATAATGTACTCAACTGCCTTGCATGTACCTTTTCTATCTTCTAATTTTGTTAGTTTGTGTTATAGTGTAAAAAAGTATCATTTTGTTTTATCTAGCATTTAAAGCACCCTTCTGAAACAAAATTGGGATAATAAAAATATCAAAAATCATAATAATTTTTGAATTTTTATTGGTTGTGGATGGTGCTTCTACCTTTAATTAGTATTCACTGCACTCCACTTTATGTTAAAATAAGGTGATGGTCAAAAGATTTTTGTTTAAAAAAAAAAATTATCGGTCAATCTTTTGTATATAAAAATAATAAAATTTATTGTAGTTGGTATTAGATTTTGAAAAATCATTTTATTTGATATATCTCCTCTAATAAGTTGTGTAATTTTATATAGAAGATTTTTATCACGTGTGCAGCAAATTAAGATTAAAATTGGACAAGATAAGGACAAGAGAAAGTGATGATGCGTTCTATTTCAGTTCAATAATTTTTTGTTTTATAGTGCCGTAGGAACAGGCAATACGCTAGTGTATATATATATATATATATATATATATATATATATATATATATATATATATGACAAAGAGAAATGAACTCTATATATGCTAATTACCTAATATATATATATATATGAGAGGGAGAAATGAACTCTTTATACCTATTTTATATACATATATATGAGAGAGAGAAATGAACTCTTGATATATATATATAATAGATAATTAACGTTAATTTCTCTCTATATATATAACAGGTATTTATATACTTGTCACACGCCTATATACATATATTTGTCACATGCCCATATATATAACTTGTTATATTTTAAGTTGTGAAAGAAAAGTAAGCTTTTTGTTTTATAACTTTCAGTTTTTCATAAAATATTAAATTTTTTTTCGTATCAAAGATTATATTAATCTTGAATAAAAGAAAAAGATCGATTATATCTTGATTTAGATAGTTTTAAAATTGGCTGTAGGGGATAAAATCCCCACCAATGAAAATACAACACGTAAGACTTCAAGTAGAGGGGACATCTGTCGACCATGTCATCTACACGTGTCTACACGATTAACCAACACACCAAATCAGTAATCAATCCACAATCACAGCTATGGTCAAAATATGTGCTAAAAATTTGACTGAAAATAAGGAGGAAAATATGTTGATCATCAATCACAGAAGGATCATAGGTGAAACTCTTGTGACCAAAACATCACTATAAAAGAAAGGAAAAAGATTAATGAAAAGGGGTGAAAAAAGTTTTTCTTAAGCATAGTGTGAGAATTTCTTGATTATTCTATAGCAAATTTCTTGCACTTACACTGTCACGCCCCGATTTCCAACACCCGGTTAAGAGCGAGAGAAATGGGGATGAACGGTGAAATCTAATCAAAACAACCATTTTGGAAAATATAATATCCAAACCAATTCTCTTAACCACGGAAGCAACTAAATATGCATATAATTAAGTGAATATGCATGACTAACCATGGTCCTCATCGTTGAAATAATTTAGAACAATAAAAAAAAAATATGATTTTCGGCCCTCGTGAATAGTAACTTTTTGTAAAAAGTTCCGAAATTTTTTTCGGACCATTGTCCCATCCTACTATAGTCCTAAGAAGCTTAAAAATATAATTTAAACCTTTTGAAATGGTCCGGAATCATGATTTTGCATCTCCGGGCAGTAGCTAAATTGCTTCAGTAACTCCTCTAGTGGACAATGCACTACCAGGTGCAATCTGCACAGCAGTCATAAAAAATTCATAGAAAATTCATTTCAACTCGGAATGAGGCAAACTAAAATTCTGTAGAAACTAGACTAAACGTGGAACAAGACTACATCAATCTCAATGTCTAGATGTAAGCCAAATGAAACAGTTTTGACAGCAAAGTTGGTGCCCAGCAGAAATAGTGAAATCTGGTGGCAGAATATTCTCGGATTTTTTTAAAATTATGTAGTTGTCCAAATGTCACCAAATTAAATCTGGGAATACTAGACATCTAGGGGAAGATGTGGTAAAAATTTCAGATCATTTGGAGTTGTGTAGACCCCTCAAAATCCGGACAGAATGTATTCATTTGACCGACAATACTTTCATTTCCAAAACAAAATCTTACACCCAACATTCCAAGGATCTACAAATGGTACATCTCCATACACCCACCCTAATTCACACATTCATATCACCATAATCTCACAAATCCTTATACATTTCTATTGAAATCATACAAATCATTTCATATGTTATTCACACCTTAAATTCAAAATGGACACTTTTGGGCACGTGTCCCCCCCTAATGGCTATACAATTATGTTCAAAGTCTTCCATACATGTCCAACATGGCTTATACATACATATGAAATTCAAATATAAATATATTATCCAACTTTAAGAAAAACATTTCCCAAAAGAGTCCACATGCCACAAAACAACATGGACATCTACATACATATCAAAAGATCCAAAAGTCCAAAAGAAATTCAACAAGGTCCATTGAGCTAATCATGGCTCATCCTCCATTGGTGCCTTATCTGAAAAAAAATTGTATATAGGGGGTGAGCACCACTGCGGCTCAGTAGGAATGATCCACCCAACTCTACTTTAACTCAAGCGGCCATGAATGGATGCATATAAAGTCATTACAATCTATATGACAAATATCCATGCTTTTTACCCCTAAACAATCACGTTTTATAAATCATGCGTGATGCTTCACATTCCAATGTATACATACATATAGCAAATTGATCAAGTCTCAATTCAATGTAAAACTCACACCACATAGGTTCAAAAATCAATTCAATGGGGACTAGCTTATCAAAGCACCTCATAGTAAGGGTCTCTTCGGCACCCAAACTCTGCTTACGCTTTTCGGTTCACTATTCCAACGGATGCGCCATCTGCTTGGCCAAGTCTTGGGTCTTTCACCCTAGGGGTCATCCCCTTATCTTAATTTTCAATGTTGTCACGATCCAAAAACCTCACTTTTCACATAGTGCACATAATCACATCAATGCACTCAATCAACACAATGCAATGCATTTTATCAAATCAATGCATTTTTATTCACTTCAAGATTGTC
This sequence comes from Cornus controversa, assembly GCA_026545225.1. Taxonomy (NCBI): domain Eukaryota; kingdom Viridiplantae; phylum Streptophyta; class Magnoliopsida; order Cornales; family Cornaceae; genus Cornus; species Cornus controversa. Next base: position 62,094,390 of record CM048846.1, on the reverse strand, counting down.
ACAATGTCATCACACTCATATCATGGAAATCATCATGCTTATGCATTTTTCAAGAAAGTCATATCTTTCATGCATAAATCTATAAACACCCACATTTTCATGTTTTCACCAAATGAACACATTTTTAACAATTAGCATATATAGTCTCAATATCACATATACAACACATATGAGCCCTAACTAGCATGTTAGACCTATACATATTCATAAATCACATTTATATATATATACATACATATACATAAAACCCTAAATTCAAAAAATCTTAACTTATCTTTCATGTCACAAATATGTGACCTATAGAATCGAAGTAAAGATGAGTCTAGCACCCCTACCTCAATTCCCAAGCTTTGAATCCCTCTTTTGAAAATCCCAACCGTTCTAACTTTATGAAACACGAACTTTGATTGGTTCAAACCGAAGCCCTCAACACCATCTACACATTTTCCTTCTTCGGAATCTTACAAATCACGCCACAAGTGACCTAAAATTTAGAGGAGAGAGATGAAGTGGTGACTTTTAGAGAGAGATTGAGATATGTAAATATGAAATATCCCAGACCTTGGGATATTTATTTCACTCCTAGGGGCGCGAAAAGACTGTTTTGCCCCGGGCCATTTAACGTACCCCCCGACCTCCGAATTAATTCCCAAAAATTCCGTTGGACTCGAAATCGCTTCCTTAACACTCTAAACATTTCATTTAAGCCATTCCCCAAAAAAATATTTTTGAAAATTTTTCGAATTTCCGGGCCCACTTAAGTCGCATCCCGGGCCCCAGTTTGACCAAAAAGTCAAACTTTTTCAAAAGTTTCCAAAACTTCCCAAAACCATATTCCAACCTTCTAAACATGTTCCCCGCATTCAAAACATGTTAAATATCATTTAAAATGCATTTAAAGTAATAAATGATAAAAATTTCAAAAACTAGACAAAATTGGGTACGGTCTCTACATACACTTTGGCGCTGTCTATGAGAAACGATATACTCAAAAATCTCCTAGAGATTTATGTCAGTACAATTGCGTTCCGGGACTATAATCAGACAACAATTGCGACACCCCCTAATTTTCATACATAAGTTGGTTAGGCTTATACACAAAAATTAAGAAATACCACCACATGATAACAAATAAGTATAGAGTAATGCAATAAAGAAGGAATTTATTAATAGAAAGAAAATCTAATAAAAAAAAACCCGCAACTATAAATCTCCATAGCTATTTTGTAATTTAGTTAGGAGTATATACCAAAATTCTCAATTAAATACAACTCCGAAATCTAGTAAACCAATGACCTCTAAACCAAATTCATAAGTCAATGTTGACAAAACCCAAATAAATCTAATAATTAAAGATAAAGTCCCTACAATGAACAACTGGAATAGAATGTAGACATATGAATTTAAGAAGAATCCGAAACTCAACTTTATGGCTAGAACTGCATATAACCTAAAATATCAACAAAGAGTGGGTTAAACCCACGAGCAAGATCTCTCTAATACATACCAATCAGGGAATCGATAAACCAATCATCTCCCATCCAAACAACATAAACTACATGATAATACACAAATTCCATGCTTATAACACAATTTATGAACAATTTTACATAATAACAACAATAACAAAATATAATTATAAAAAGACAGTCCTAACATGTCGTATATAAATATATATATTAGTGAGACTGCTTATTAGCTAGCTCCCAAATCTATATGGCAATCCTGAAATGTCGTGTATATATAGATTGGTGAGATTATTTATTAGTTAGCTCTCAATTCTGTATGCCAATCCTGATATGCCATATATGTATAGTAGTGAGACTACTTATTAGCTAACTCTCAATTTCGTATGGCAATCCTGACATGCTGTGCATATATATATTGGTGAGACTTGTTATTAGCTAGCTCCCAATTTCATATGGCAATCCTGACATGCATGTATAAATATTGATGAGACTGCTTATTAACTAGCTTCTAATTCCTTATGACAATCATAACATGTCGTGCATATATATATATATTAGTAAGACTACTTATTAGCTAACTTTCAATTTTGTATGGCAATCTTGGCATGCCTTGTATATATATTAGTGAGTTTGCTTATTAGCTAGCTCCTAATCTCGTATGGCAATCCTGACATGTAGTGCACACACACACACACACATACACACACACACACACACATATATATATATATATATATATATATAAATGACTCATTTAAATAACCTCAAAATAAGGAGGTATTACATTTTCCCCCTTAGAAAAGGAATTTCGTCCCCGGAATTTGCCCCATACTTGAAATAAAAAGCTCTGGATATTTTGCCTTTATTTCATCCTCTTTTTTCCAAGTGGATTCCACCTCGTTGTGGTGGCTCCATTGGACATGCACTAAAGGAATAGTCCTAGAATGAATAATATGGTTCCTACGGTCAAGAATACAGTAAGATTATTCCACATATATTGCATCTGGCTGCAACTCAATCTCCCTAACTTCAATATGCTGATAAGTATCATCATCCCTGAGGAGTTTCCGCAACATAGACACATGAAAGACGTTGTGCATCCAGTATATTGTGTCTGGTAATGCCAATCTGTATGCTACCATCCTAATCCTATCAGTAATCATGAAAGAACCTATAAAATGATGTGACAATTTTTCCTTTTTTCCAAACCGCATCACTCTTTTCATGGGAGAGACCTTAAGAAACACCTGCTCCCCCACTTTGAAATCTAAAGTATATGTTTGATGATCATCATAATTCTTCTGCCTACTCTGGGCTGTGCTCATACGATCTCTAATGAGAGCAACTTTCCTTGATGCATCTTTAATGAACTCCAGACCTAAAAAAAATTGTTTCTCACCAACTTGTATCCAACAATTAGGAGACCAACAAGGTCGTCCATACAAAGCGTCAAATGGTGTCATACACATAGTCTTTTAATAACTATTGTTATAAGTAAACTCACAAAGCGAAATATAAAACTCCCAATGTCAAAGTTTACTAATATCTATGGTGAGCTGCCCATAACTTTTTCGAAAAATCGTACTAACTCCGAATGGTATAGAAATTCTAAGAGAAAGACTACAAAGTAGAGTCACTAATCTAGATAAAGCAACAAAAGATCTAGACATAAAAAAAGTGTGATGCACCAGTATAAAAAATAAGTCAACTAACTCTACCATATAGAGGAAACATACTCTCAAACCCCAATAACGGACTAAAAAATAGAGTAGGATGAGTCCTATACTTAGGCTTTATTTATCTAAATACGCAACTGATAGGCGTTGAATGTTACGCATTCTAGCCTCTTAACTTATGTATTTTATTCTCTTAGTGATAGATTATTTTGTTATTTTACTTCGTTTTAGTGTTTTCTGTATTTTCAGGGCCTTAATGATTATTTCAGTTAAAACTATGATTTTGGGCTTTTAAAGATGATATGCAAGAAGGTTAGATGAAGCCTACATCAAAGGGATCCATTGAACTCCATATTTTAACTCAACTCAGCCCAAGGAAGAGGTCCAAGAGAATTATAGCTGCTTAAGAAGGTTTCGGGCCTGAAGCCCAAATCTGCGCATAATACAGTCTTAATCCCGTTTTGGAAAACGGATTAGAAGTCTTATTTTCGAGCCTCAAATTGACTTAATTCTCTAATAGGGTTGAACGAAATTTGATTCTGCACACTTTTGTATTTCATGAAAATTCCGTAAATCGGACTTCTAGTAGGTCAAAAGTTGGGCCGAAGTCAGCAGGAAAAACCCACCTGATTAGTGCTGCGGGAAAACCTAATTAATTCCTAATTGGATTAGGACTTTGATGTATTCTCTTGGCTATTTAAAGTGACAAATTGGGGCTGTATTGAGGGGGCTTGGCAGCAGCTTTGAAGAGCTTTTGGGATAGAGAATCATTGGAGAACAAGGCGTATCATGAGCGGCTAGTTCAGCCACCAGGGTTTTGATGGAGCCCTAACTAAACATCACTGGTTTGATTGTTCTAATTATTGGGGATTTTTGTATTCATTCATAGATTGTGTAATTTAGAGGATTCTTATTATAGAATTGAGCAATACAAGTCTTATAAATTCAGTTTCAATGATTTCTTATCTTGTCTTAGATATGTGATTGTTGTTATTGAACTCATCCCTCTTGTTTTCTGTGATCATGAGAGTGATTATTACACAATGGTTTTCACTGAATATATCATTAAAAGATTTGATGGATTATGCCTAGAGAAGATGAACCATACTGCACCCTAGATTAGAGTAGTTAGGCAGATGGCCCATGCCAATCGAAGATAGTCCATGACTTAGCCTTAATCATATGTTATCTTCTTGACGGATGGAGGTGAGCTTGTAGCCACCGATACCACTTATGCATGATATGATGCCCCATAGTTAGTTCAATTGACCATTGATTGTGAAGTTAGTGGTGAAATCAATTACCTTATACTTATCTTATATTCTCTACACTCCTTAGTTTTTCTTGCTTTTGTTCAATTGCTTCATTAGTTAATTTAGAATTAAAAATCAGAATTTATTTCTTTTAAATTTAATTAGAATTAGTCCTAACAATTCAACCCAGTCAGACCACAGTCCTTGAGGTTCGACACCCTTTCCTTTCGATAGCCCTATTCTGCAAGGAATTCGTTCTATTGCGAAGTGTGGAAATTTTTAATTGATATACTTTTTGAGTCACACTCACACACGAACCAATTTTTGGCGCCGTTGCCGGGGACTGTCTATTTGATTGTTTGGATTTTTAGAATTAGTTCTAATTGGATTTTTAGTTTAGGAATTTTTTATTTTATTTTATTAATTTTTTTTCTTTCTTTCTTTTCATTTATTTTTTTTTTCTTTTGTAGTACTAATTTGTTTTGTTTTATTTTTTTTATTTGTTTTTTTTTTAGTTTAGAATTTTTATTTTTGCTACTAATCTAATTTATTTTATTTTGTTTATTTTCTTTTTCTTTCCGGTACTTCAATCACCATACCATTGAGCAAGAGGAAGAGAATATTGACATCATGGATGGTTTGTGTGGGAATAATGAGAACAACAATATTGTGCCTAGTGCTATTGTGGAGAGGGCGAGATTGCTCAGAGACTACTATGTCCCAGAGACATATAATTCACCAGCTGATTTTCAATTGCCTAATGTCACTGCACAGAACTATGAGATCAAGCCTAGCATTATTCAGATGTTGCCATCCTACTTTGGGCTGACTCATGAGGATCCATAGAAGCATTTGGATGAATTTATAGAAGTTTGCTCATTAACAAAAATTCATAACTTCTCAGAAGATGCTTTTCGGATGCGACTCTTTCCATTCTCTCTAAAAGAAAAGGCCAAGTATTGGTTTAGATCTCTATCAGCGAGTTCTATCACTACATGGACTCAACTGCAAAATGAGTTTTTGAAGAAATATTTTTCGATAGGGAGGACCAATCAATTCAGACGAGCTATCACTGGTTTCTCTCAATTTAAGGGAGAACAATTTTTTGAGGCATGGGAGAGATTCACGGACCTTCTTAGGAAGTGTCCTCATCATCAAGTTCCAAAGTGGCAGTTAGTGCAATGTTTTTATGAGGGACTGACAGAAAGTAATAGACAGATGGTGGATGCATCAAGTGGGGGTACTTTTATGTTACAAAGTGAAGATGAAGCATGGACTTTGTTCGAGAATCTCAGTGACAATTCTTTGCAACATATATCTTCATCTCGTTCGAGCAGACCATTCAATACAAGGAGGACAGACGATATTTTTAAGTTTGGTTTTGCAGATGCTATGTCTACCATTGTGGATGCTGTGTCACAGAGAGTGGTGCAACTTATGGCGGTTGGTCAAGTGCCTAATCAATCTTCATATTCTTTTATATTTAAGCCATGTGATTTTTGCTCTAGTCCTATGCACCATGTCAATAATTGTCCTTCACTTGGGCAATTTTTTGATCTTCCACAAGAGCAAGGGGCAGCAATTCATCCCACTTTTCAACCTCAGAACTATGTGCCTTCACAATTATATCAAGAATAAGTTCCTATGGCACATAGGTATTCAGCCATTAAGGACAAGATGACAATTGTCCTAGAAAAACTTGAGAAGCTTGACTCTATTGTTGAGATGGTGGAAGTTACTGCAGCAACACTTCAATCCACTGTTCAACTGGTTCACTCTCACTCTCAGTCGATTGCCAAACTGGAATCTCAGTTTGGACAACTTGTCAATACCTTGAGTAGAAGAGAGGAGGGGAAACTACCAAGCCAACCAGTTGCCAACCCAAGAGGGGTTCATGTCCTCGACAATATTTCTTCTTTGAGCAACCCACACCATGAACAATTTCAAGCCATCACCACTCATAGAAGTGGAGAAATAAGTGACAACAATGTGGGGGAGAAGAAGCGTGATGAAGAAGAGGTGACAAAGAGTCCAAATGTTGAAATTTCTCATGAGCCTAAGGTGAACTTGAATACTTTTAATGTCATTCAACATCCTCTAGATGAGAGTGATTGTTTCTTCATGGATGGCTTTGATGATTATGTTGAAGAAGTTGATTCGGTTGCTCTATCTCATGATGTTGAGAAGTCCATTGAGGGGTGAATGATTTACTTGATGTAGTGGCCATGAAAAATACTCCACCTTGGAGGATTCCGATTGAGCCATTGCCTATTCTTTCTAGCACTCCTCCGATGCCATCATTAGAGTGTCCTCCATGGGTAAAATTGAAACATGTTCCGTCAAGGGAGAGAGATGTGTTTCTCAAGGCTTTGAGTTCGGCACAAGGAGGTGAGGATCATATAGGAGGGACGAAATTAAATCTCCTCAAGAGATGTGGCATTGGGTGAACTTTCAATTGAAGTCGATGACCGTCACCTACGGACGTTAAATTGTGGGATTTGTATGTATTTCTATCATTTAATTTCTTTAGTTTTATTTTATTTTATTTTATTATTTTTAGTTTATATATATATATATATTTTTTTTCTTCTTTATTTTTCTTCCATTATTAGGTGTGTTTTAATGTGTTTTCTTTGAGTTTTTGATGTATAAGTTGCTTCCGGGGGATGTCAAGAGGTGTACCGAGGAATTTGGACTCAAAATAGGTGAAAAAGAGAGGTCTCGGTCGACCTTGGGCGATTCCAAAAATTGCATTCCCGGTTGACCTTGGGCAATAGAGGCCAAATGAGCTCCAGTAGGGGGGATCGATCGCCCCTTTGAAGGGGGATCGATCGCCCCAATTTTTTTCTCTACATGGACAGCAACCAGCTGGGCGATCGATCGCCCAGCCCTGGGGGGATCGATCGCCCCAGCCCCCCACAGGCCAATCTGCTTCAATTTTGCTTATTTAAGGCATTTTTCATGCCTCATTGCTCCCACTTGGAAAATTTAAGTCTTTGTGCCTCTCCAACATCAAAATACACTCTAAAAATCTTCCATAACACTACTTGATCATCATCATTCATCACCATCATCATCCATTCCAACTTGTTATTCTCCATCATCATTAAAATTACAATTTTTTCTTTTCATATTTCCTTCTTCACAAGAGGTGTGAATTAATTGTGGAAGTGGGGTGATTTCTTTGAGGGGTTTTGTGCTACAAGTTTGGGGGAGGACATTACACATTGATTGTGGATTAGTTGGTTGATTTTGATGCTCCATTCCGGCCATGACCTAGATGTTCCGACACCACCTTCTCCTTGATTTTTTTTTTCAGAGGTAACTATCTTTTGTATTTTTAGTTTTATTTTTATTTTTCGTTTCTTTATTTTATTTTTTATATTGTTTTACTCTTCTTCATTTAAAAAAAAAAAGATTTTTTTTATTTCATATTTATTTTCACCCATACTATTTCACTTGATCTTTGGGGTATAGTGGTTTGTTTTGACAGGTTAAAACATCCAAGTTTGGGGGAGTGCTTGCATTGCCTTCATATACCTTGGTGTGCTCTATTTTCTTGCCACTACTCCATGATCATGGTAACATCGTTCTTACTCTTCTCTATGCTTTGATTGGGTGTACATTGAGGACAATGTACAGTTTAAGTTTGGGGGTGAGGCGATGCCTATTTTTGGTGCTTATTGCATTATGGGGAAAATTTTGTGTGAAATTATTCTTGTTTTAGGATTTTTGTTTATTTTATTTTCTTAGTTTATTTATTAATTTTATTTTGTTTTATTTTTAGATAGAATGTTTTGACATCATTCAAGGGATTAGTACCTTATGTAGGTGCTTAACTTGCAATTTTTGAGTATGTTTTAAATTTTTTGAAACTATGGTTTGAATTATGTGGTTTTAATCATGATTTGCAATAACATGTTTTGGAGTGATTAATTTTAGTTTCCTTACATGCACAGACACACTAGCATAGTCTTATGGGGTATAAACTTTGGTTTTGAGTTATTGAGTTACATATGCTTGATATTAATTAGTATCTCTTGAGAATGAGTACCGATGATGTGTTTACTTGACTTCAATGAAAAAGAAAAAAAAAGGGAAAAAAAAGAAAGTGTTGAATAAGCAAATCAATTTGATCCTTTTCATGAGTAATCAGGCCTCTATGCCTCAGGAAGCACGGAGTGTTCGCGTCAAAAGTGAAAGAGTGAGAAAAGATGAGCATTGGTTGTCTTGATTTGTAGCCTGACTGATTCGAGTAATTAGGTTCTTCGGGGTATCTTAAAGCCTAGTGCCCTAAATACCACCACATGATAACACATAAGCATAGAGTAATGCAATAAAGAAGAAATTTAATCGTAGAAAGAAAATTTAATAAATAATAAATCATGAACCATAAATCTCCATAGCTATTTTGTAATTTAATTCGGAGTATATACCAAAATCCTCAATTAAATATAACTCGGGAATCCAGTAAACCAAGGACCCCTAAACCAAATCCATAAGTCAATTTTGACAAAACCTAAAGAAATCTAATAATTAAAGATAGAGTCCCTATAAAGAACAACTGGTATAGAATATAGACACGTGAATTTAAGAAGAATTCCAAACTCAACTATATGGCTGGAACTGCCTATAACCTGAAATATCAACAAAGATTGGGTTAAACCCATGAGCAAGACCTCTTTACTACATTCCAATCAAAGAGTCGATAAACCAATCATCTCCCATCCAAACAACCTAAACTATATGATAAATTAACAAATTCCATGCTTATAACACAGTTGATGAACAATTTTATATAATAACAACAATAACAAAATATAATTATAGAAAGGAAATCCTAACATACCGTATATAAATATATATATTGGTGAGACTACTTATTAGCTAGCTCCTAAATCTATACGACAATCCTGATATGCCGTGCATATATATATTGGTGAGATTGCTTGTTAGCTAGCTCTCAATTTCGTATGCCAGTCCTGACATACCATGTATGTATATTAGTGAGACTGCTTATTAGCTAGCTCCCAGTTTCGTATGGCGATCCTAACATGCCGTGTATATATATATTGGTGAGACTGCTTATTAGTTAGCTCTCAATTCTATATGACAATCTTAACATGCCGTGTATATATATTGTTGAGGCTGCTTATTAGCTAACTCCCAATTTTGTATGACAATCCTAACATGTCGTGCATATATATATTAGTAAGACTACTTATTAGCTAGCTCCCAATATTGTATGGCAATCCTAACATACCATGTATATATATTAGTGAGACTACTTATTATCTAGCTCCCAATTTCGTATGGCAATCCTGACATGCCGTGCACACACACACACACACATATATATATATGTATGTATATATATTATTATGAATAATAGATTAAAGGTACATAATTATGCATTTAAACTAATTTATCTTTTTTGACAAAGTAAAAAAAAAGTAACAATAATAAATAAAAAATAAAAAAAGTAAAAACAATGCTCACGGTTACGGTTCATCGACACTGTTCACGACACTATTCACACATAATGTTCACTGACACTATTCATGGTTATTGTTCACCAACATTATTCGCAGCACTGTTCACCAACACTGTTCACGAGGTTACTATTCATGACACTATTCACGAATAATTGAAAATTGAATGAGTTGTATGATCTGCTGTCTACAATACATGTATTTATTATAAAGAAATCCTAATCCTAATAGCACAAGAAAATCTAAAGGCAAAAGAAAACTAGTAGCACAAGGAAATCGCTAAAAATAAAACTCTCCAAAAATTCTAAAAAAAATAAATAAGAAACCTAATAATTAAAAACTATTAAATATTAAATTTAAGCCAATTCTGAGTTTGTAAATTTCTGAAATATTCAACACTCTTCTTGTAGGATAAAAAACATAATTTTAGAGACCTAGACGAGGATTTTCGGCTGGAAAATGACATGGGCTAGCACCTTTTGCTACTCGATTTTTCTTATTGGATCGTTTCTATTCTAGAATAGGTTTCGTGGAATCAAAATACATTCGTCAAAAAATTCTGGATATTGACACTCTTCACAGAAATTAAATGTAAATATATAAAACACGATTTAATTCACTACATATAAATTCCATAAACGAAATCCTAGATTTTGGTCAACATACATATCTCCAATAATAAAATCCTAGTTTCTATCAATATATATATTAGAAACGAAATCCTAGTTTTACACAATACATTCATGCTTTATAAAAAAAAAACATATATCCATATAGAAATGATTTCAAAGGTGAAGAGTTTATAAATTCAAAGGGGAAGAGAAGAAAAGGTACTTGCATATTTGAAAACAAATGTAGAAATCATTTAAATGCAAAGCATTTTGCCCAAAATCATGATCCTCTTCAATTCCTCTTCTTAAATCCTTCTTAGGGTTTGTATCTCCCTTTAAAAAATATATGTATAATAAAATTTGTAGAACCGTAATATATATACATATATATATATATATATATATATATATTACATTTGAGCTTGGCATAATAATGCCAAAAAAGGTGATTCAACGGTCGCGATTGCTTAAAAAACCAATCAATGGATTGAAAATATCTTTTGCTATCTACGGTCTAAAATCACTCTTCCTATCTATGATCTAACGCTCACCATTCACTCCCACCAAAATTCAAGTTTAAACCCTCACCAACTCCCTCCCAGCTAAATTCAAAATTTAAACATTATATCTATTTAAAACTTCACCTACTCAAGTTAGCCCACCAACTCTCTTTCTACTACCTCAGATCTCTTTCTACTTTCTCTATGCACCCTTTTTATGTGGGTTTGCTGAATTTTTGTAAAAAAATATTGATGGAAGGTCTATATACCTTAGATCTCTTTCTACTCTCTATATGTACATTTTATTGATAGGCTTGTTTTGATGGGTTTGTTTTAATTTTTTAAAATGTTGAGCCTTAGCTTCAGAGGAAACTGTCATCTTCTTCACACAGAAAACCGTCATCTTCTTCATCGTCCAATCATCATTCCCGTCGCCGACTGACAGTCATCACCATGGCTCCACGATCTTCTTCATAACTTGCCATGGAAACTCCGGCAGTGAACAAGAACTAAGGTTTAGCCCTTGCCATGGCCCACCCCTCGCTGATGCTCATTCCCATCACTGACCTCGAGTTTTTCTTGAATGGCCATTTTAAAGAGGAAGAGACCGGTGAGGATCAATATTCCGATTGCTTCGTTGGGTTTCAATGTCGTAGAGATGCCGGTGGCCGTGGATAGGTTGAATGACGTGGACTTTGAGGGGGATGGGTTTTTTGTGTATTGCAAGAGAGGGAAAAGGGGTCCTATGGAGGATCATTATTCCGCAATTGTCAATATTCAAGGAGCTTTTAAACAGGTACTATTTAAATTAGAAATTTCATATTTTTGTATCAAATCATTGATTTATAGTGATTTTTTTTCATATTGAATTTCAAATTATGTTTTATTTCTAGGGAAAAACTAAAATTGTTAGGCAAATACCTAATAGGAAATATAGAGGTGAAATTCTGGAATAATTCTGTGGGTCTTCTCCGCGCTGGCTGCAGGTTCGCTGGCCATGAATGATGGAATTGAAGGTGGCGACTAGTGCTTCTCCTTGGCTGGTGGCTTAGAACGGTAGTACCGACAGTGGTGGTGGTCGACTGGAAATTGTGGCAATGGTCGGTTGAAGTTGAGGTGATGGTGGTTTGGATGGACTAGTGATGTACATGACTGTAGTGGGTCACTTAGCTGGCGGCTGAAGTGGGTTTTTTCTTGGTTGATGCTGGTGGAGGTAATGGTAGTGCTTCATGGACTATTTTTTGGTGGTCTGTGCATGAGGAAGATGGTGTTGTAGCTCGCGATTGATGATGCTTTGAGCTGATTGTTGCAAGCATGGAGGGCAGCTGAAGCTTGCTGTGAAAGGTGGTGGTGCAGCTATTGGTGAAGGTTGTGATGACTGTTTCGCATCAATGATGGCAGTGGAAGATGGCTGCTCTAATGGTGGCTTCATGGTGAGGGAGTGGGCTGAAATGGGTTTGCAGTAGTGAGTGAAGGCTGGGTAGTGAAGTTTGGTCTTCAATTGGAGTTGAAGCTCTTCACATGTCACTAATACAAAAGAAAAGTAAATAACTTGAATTGCTAAAATTGGGTGATTGTAAAAGTGAATTCTTAGAATTTGTTACTGCATAGGAAAAATCTGGACTGCTCAAGTTGGGGGAAACAAATTTCCGTCCTGGGTGGCTCAATCTTACCTTCAGACAGAATTGATAAAGTAATGATTGACTCATTTGTTTGAATTGGTTTAGATTTTAATGTAAGATGATCATTTTGAGATTTGTTCTATCATCTATGGCATCCTACTGCTCAGGAGCGAAGCGTGTAATGTAATTACTGCCATTGAAGCTTTGTAGATAATTATGTATTGTAACTTCTTCTTTTTTTATCTTTGTTTTGGGGGAGCATTGCAGAATATTTGAGGGTCCTTTTTAGATCCATAGAAGGTTTTGGTACTTGGATGGACGAGTCAATTTTTTTTTATTGAGCAGCTTTTTCTTGAAATAACAGTAAACTAGCACAAAAAGCTCATTTCAATGACACCTTTTAAGGTAAGTGTAATTATTAGCAAGTGTTTCTTAAATCTTTATTATCTTCGTTGATTAAATGAATGGTTTTCTGAATTTTTTTCTCTTTCTTTTGTGACATTACTCGGTGTAAATCATAGCGACACATAAAATTGAGGTTGAACACAATTATTTCAACCTCAATTTAGTAACTTTGTATTAGGAAATATTTCAACCTTGATGGACCTTTTATATTTAGCAAGGAAGAGTTTGAATATTGGAAAAGCTTCATTTTGTTAATTTATTATTGTGAAGTTGTGACACGAGCTAATTCAATAACTTAATATTATATTAAATACAAGCACATAGTATATAATATATATGTATTGTTTGTATTTAAATTTAAATGTCACGTATCAAATAACTATATCTGGAGTATCATACATTCCTAATTGTTGCACATGAAAGTCTTGAAAAATAAGGAATAAGAATAAGAACAATCTATACACGCAAATGCATTAATTATGTAATTTATACGGTACTCTCAAATCAATACATACTACAATTATACAGATATGCATGGTTATATATATATATATATATATATATTACATTTAGGCTTGGTATAGGAAGGACAAAAAAGGCGAATCTAACAGTCAAAAGTGGTTAAAAAATCAATCATGTGGTTCAAAATGTCTTTTGCTATCTACAGTTTAAAATCACTCTCTCTCTCTCTCTCTATATATATATATATATACACACACAATCAATCACTAACTTAACATTACATAATATAATATATCCACTGACTGACACTCCACATTTCATTTGAATATATATATATAAACTATTGCAATATGACAATCAGCCCACTACAACTAATAACTAAACAATAATAATTACTTTGCCGTCACAAAAAATAAAGAGTAAATATACATTTCAATTGATATTTTCGTCCATAACTCCGTTAATTTAAGTGTAAAATGGCTATTCTCTATTTTTTTCACTTTTTCTTTTTTTCCCACCAATCACGGATTTTTTGAAGTGCAGGTATACATATATAGGTGTATACACACATACGCGAGAATTCCTATTATGTTTTCTTCTTCGTTGCGACAAAACCCTAAGCTATCATTGTGTTATTCATCTTCTTTTCTGATACAAAGAGAATGAGAGAGTTGATGAATTTATTCCTAGCCATACAGAGAGAGAGAGAGAGAGGTTTATTAGACGGAAACAGTTTATCTTCCGTGTTTATGAGATAGATATATGTATATATTGTAAAATTAATATCTCCAAAGTGTAATTTAAATTTAATTCATATATTTTAATTACGATTTTAAAAGGGTGTCGACAGGTGATGTTCGTCAAAATTGAGTGAAATCAACTTCTATTGAAGTTCAATAATTTTTTTGTTATAGTGCCGTAGGCACGTGCAATACCTAGTATATATATATAATTATGTATATATATATATATATATATATATATATATATATATATATATATATTCTTCCTTAAAACATTTGGGCTTGGGCATAAATAAAATAAACTCATTTCTTCCTCCCATGAGCCCAAATGTACACTAAAACAAAATCCAACCCAAAATAAAACAAAAATAAAAGGTCCAACCCCTACCAATAAAAATAAAAACTCAAAAAAGTTATATATATATATAATAAAACATTTAATAAAACTATTACAAACTTATTTAAAACAACCAAAGCATTTAATACCACACGAATAACATCTAAATCAAACATAAATAAACACATTAACAAAATTTAAATTAACGTATTTCGAACACTCACAAATTAGCAATCTAAATAAATAAATGACTCATTTAAATAACCTCAAAATAATGGGGTATTAAAATTTTTCCCCTTTAGAAGAGGAATTTCGTCCTCAGAATTCACCCCAAACCTAAAATAAAAAGCTCTAGATATTTTGCCTTTATTTCATCCTCCCTTTCCCAAGTGGATTCCACCTCGTTGTGGTGGCTCCACTGGACACGCACTAAAGGAATAGTCCTGGAATGAATAATCTGGTTCCCACAGTCAAGAATACAGTAAGGTTGTTCCACATACATTGCATCTGGTTGCAACTTAGTCTCCCTAACTTCAATAGGCTGATAAGTATCCTCATCCTTAAGGAATTTCCGCAACATAGACACATGAAAGACGTTGTGCATCCAGTGCATTGTGTCTAGTAACGCTAATCTGTACGCTACCACCCCAACCCTATTTATAATCATGAAAGAAACTACAAAATGAGGCGACAATTTTTCCCTTTTTCCAAACCGCATCACTCCTTAGAGAGACCTTAAGAAACACCTGCTCCCCCACTTTGAAATCTAAAGTATATGTTTGATGATCAACATAATTCTTCTACCTACTCTGGGCTGTGTGCATACGATCTCTAATGAGAGCAACTTTCCCTGATGCATCCTTAATGAACTCTAGACCAAAAAACAATCGTTTCTTAGTAACTTGTATCCAACAAATACGAGACCGACAAGGTCATCCATACAAAGCCTCAAATGGTGTCATACACAGTCTTTTAATAACTATTGCTATAAGTAAACTCACAAAGCGAAAGATAAAACTTCCAATGTCAAACTCTGCCAATATCTATGGTGAGCTGCACATAACTTTCCCGTAAAATTTTACTAACTCTGAATGGTGTAGATATGCTAAGAGAAAGACTACAAGGTAGAGTCACTAATCTAGATAAAGCAACAAAAGATCTAAACATAAAAAGTGTGATGCACCAGTATAAAAAATAACTCAACGAAGTCTACCATGTATAGGAAACATACTCTCAATATCCCAATAACAGGCTAAAAGACAGAGTTCGATGAGTCCTATACTTAGGATTTATTTATCAGAATACGTAACGGAGAAGATATCATACGACAGATCCTAAGGACATGAGAATACTTAAACCTAGAATGCTTTAATACCAACTATGACACCCCATAATTTCCATGCATAAGTTGGCCAGGCTTATACACAAAAATTAGGAAATACCACCACATGATAACAAATAAGCATAGAGTAATGTAATACAGAAAAAAGTTAATAGCAGAAAGAAAATCTAATAAATAATAAATCATGAACCATAAATCTACATAGTTATTTTGTAATTTAATTCGGAGTATATACCAAATCCTCAATTAAATACATCTCGGGAATCCAGTAAACCAAGGACCCCTAAACCAAATCCATAAGTCAATGTTGACAAAACCTAAAGAAATCTAATAATTAAAGATAGAGTCCCTACAATGAACAACTAGAATAAATGTAGACACGTGGATTTAAGAAGAATCCCAAACTCAACTATGTGGCTGGAATTGCTTATAACCTGAAATATCAACAAAGATTGGGTTAAACCCACGAGCAAGGCCTCTCTACTACATTCCACTCAGAGAATTGATAAACCAATCATCTCCCATCCAAACAACCTAAACTATATGAAAAATACACAAATGTCATGCTTATAACACAATTGATGAACAAATCTATATGGCAATCTTGACATACTGTGCATATATATATTGGTGAGACTATTTATTAGCGAGCTCCCAATTCCGTATGGCAATCCTAACATGCTGTGTATATATATTAGTGAGACTACTTTTTAGCTAGCTCTCAATTTTGTATGGCAATCCTGACATGCCATGCATATGTATATTGGTGAGACTACTTATTAGCTAGCTCCCAATTTCGTATGACAATCTTAATATGCCATGTATATATATTAGTGAGACTGCTTATTAGCTAACTCCTAATTCTGTATGACAATCCTGACATGCCGTGCATATGTATATTGGTAAGACTATGATGTGGCTAAACTTGATTGTACTTGTAAGCTTATTTTTCCCCTTTTTCAAAATCTAATTTAACCACTCGCAAGAGCACGAATCTTTGTAGATACGGTTCTATATAGAGGGTATCGATCCCACGAGGACTAGTTGTTAATTGTCTTGAAGAGAGATTAATTCCACTTTAATTCTAAAAACAAGGTTTTGATTTTTGTTTTAAAACTATTGCATGAAATGTAAAAACACTAAATTTAAATAGTTAAAAGTTAGGATAGAGAACTAGGGGTGGTTTCCACCACTAGCCATTCACATGTCCATAAATGTAGCAAGCTTGTGATTTATAAAATTAAATGTCTAACAATGTCATTAGGCTTGTGACCTCAATAACATATCAAAAGATTAATGTGTGTGCAAACCTATCATAATCCAGCTTCAACAAGAATAGTTCTTCAACCTAACTAATTACCCTACTCTCTAAGTGAACCTAAATGCATCCAAACTACCTCATCTTGGCATGGTTTATACAAGCAAGAACAACACATTCAATTTAAATTCCATTACCTAGCCATCATTTGCATTTCTTGTGGAAGATGCAAATGTTGTGCATTCACATGATAGATTCTACTCTAAGACGAGAATAAAATCAACATCAAATGAATATATATAAGAAATGTATAAGTGTACATTGTCACTAGACTAAATAATCAACATTTAAATACAAATCCCAAATAATGCTACAAAAATGAACAAGTTTACATGGCTAGGGGTTTCACCCACACCCTAGTAGAGAAGTTAGTTGATCATGGCAGCCTTGCACTCTTCCATTGATGGAGAAAATGAAGCTTCAAGGTCTGGTTTAGCTTCCCTTCCTCCTCTCCCAAAAGTCTCAATGTATGGTATCTCTTATATGTGAGAAAAATGGCTCCTTTTGTGCTGTATGGCTCCTTTTCATCCTTGGGACCCACTATGTATATATATATATCAATATATATACCAACTAAAGCTATAATATCTCCATGTGTCTTGTTCAAGTCAGAAAATCCATCCAAGTCGTGCAAAAAGGTGGATTTTGTTGCAAGTGGGAGAGCAGGTGAGCAAGTGGGCAAGTGGGTCTGCAGAATCTCGATTGATCGAGATTGGAATCTCGATTGATCGAGATTTCGATCAATCGAAATGTATGCCTCGATCAATCGAGATTCTGATTGATCGAGATCAACATCTCGATTGATCGAGATGCCTTAGCTTCATTTCTGAATTTTGCTCTTCAACTGCAAATGGCCTCAAACATTGCTCCTTTTGGTACAAAACCTGCAGTACATCAAAAACACAAAAATATCGTAAATGTACCTCGGTAAACGTAATAACGGGACTAACATATGCAATAAAGAGGGTTCAAATGCATAGTATTGAACACTTATCACACCCCCAAACTTACACATTGCTAGTCCCTTAGCAATGCAATGCTACAAAAAATGAAATGAACTATCTTATACAAAAATTGAATCATGCTCAGTCATCAACTAGATAAAGGATGATTATCCGTTCATTTCACACTTGGCAAATGCAACAAGTATTATAGAAGTATGCGGTCATTAGCAAAAATGGACCTTCAAAAATTACAAATAGATGACAGTCCCCACATAATGGCCAGTCCGAACAAAAATACTGATTCCAACCCGAAAACCCTCTTTGAAAAGTGAACATGCATTCTAACGCGTGGCTTTGTCATATTTGGAGAAAAATAAGAACAAATCTATTTTTGAAAGAAAAACTCATTGAAAAAGCTTGACACTGTTGTTCATTACCACAAAACATACATGAATGCTCATGCGCGGATGACCATGCAATGCTTAGCTCTTTTTGCTTTCTTGCAAGCCCATGTAGCGGCATTGGGCCAATGACTCCCAAACCAATTGGTTTTAGGGCATTAGGTGAAAAAACACCCCTCGAACTTAATAACCGAGCTTACAAGGGGCG
This sequence comes from Cornus controversa, assembly GCA_026545225.1. Taxonomy (NCBI): domain Eukaryota; kingdom Viridiplantae; phylum Streptophyta; class Magnoliopsida; order Cornales; family Cornaceae; genus Cornus; species Cornus controversa. The sequence goes on along the minus strand of CM048846.1, from coordinate 62,075,607 downwards.
ATGAGCTTAAACAAACCACCCGCTTATTATTGCTCAACCTTGCACACTTATACGCGAATACTCCATGCTCAATGAGGCATAGAGATCCGGTGTATTCAGTGAGAAGGCTTATTGCATATATTTTTTTTTTTTTTACAACAACCGGAAGAACTCATTCTTTAAGTTGTTCAAATAAAAACAGAAATTTAGAAAAAATTCTCCATCAGACTTATACCCCACAATTTAAAATGCATGTGTGCGAATTTGTGCGGTTAAGGACAAATTTAGGGCAAGAACCGTACATATTCATATTTGAACAAAAATGTGGACCGTTCTAACCTATTACATAGCTTGCAAAAGTGTGGGTATTTACAATGTTAAAGTTCTTAACTACCTGCTGCATTTATCTCGGACATTTATTCGAATGATCTTTCTTTAAAAAGCAAGATATCATAGCACGCATGCAAAAATATCAAGAAAAAGAAAAAACTGCTCTACAATGACAATCAATACAAAGACTGAATATTGCATGCATATGCAAGTGGTATAGCATACCGCACCCCCAAACTTAGACGCCACATTGTCCTCAATGCTTGAACAAGAAGAACAAGGAAAGAATTTACCGGGACTGTAGAACTCGATAAAAATGGCACTCCAACACAGCCAGTCATCCTTTAAATGAGAAAAACCTGCACGGAACACCAACTGAATACCACAAGCATTAAATGGAACAAAAAGTACATGAAAAGAACATGATAAAAGAATTATGTACAAACGGACAATGCCGAGATCACTGCACATCCAAGGCTCTGAACTGGTGTTTCCCAATTGACTAAGAGGTCTATGCGATAAGATATTGACTATCCAAGGACGCTAACATATAGCATGCAAAGGGGCTGCCTTTCTTTATTAACGCCATACTGCGTTGAAGCAATCTCAACAGTATTGGGAATTGAAACCAGGCGGTAATAAACGGAAATCATCAACTGAATCGCATATAACAATTAGGCAAGTGGTACTACATACATAGTCAAAGTATAGAGAGCAAAGATATGGGCAGAAAGTAAAAATAAAGATAGTAAATAGAACACATGCTATAAAAGAAATGACAACTGTATTCCATATATGTGAAAATGAGTTTCAGTACAAAGTACATGCATTTGGAATACACAAAAACTAACATGGCCAACATGGCCTATCAAAAACAAAGAAATAAAAAGAACGGAAAGTAAAGCAGAAAATACGAAAAGATAAAGCTACTCTAGGGTGGGTGGTGGTGGAGGTGGCTCGGTGGGTGGAGTAGAGGTGGAGGTGGAAGCTCGGTCGGCAAACAGGAACTGCAGGTCCTGCCGAAAAGCCTAGAAATTATCTAAAAGCACTCTCTGACCCTGCGTCAGAGACGTAATGTCCGTCCTCATAGCCTCCAGCTGACTCTGCGTCACCTGGATATGCTCCTCAAAATCCTGCTGGAGACGCTCAACATCAGCTGCCAGACAAGAATAGCCCATCGCCAGAATCTCATGCCACTCTGCGGCGATATCAATCTCATCATCCTCCAGCTCCTCATCGGATGCCTCACCCTCTGCTGGCGCATCCTCATCCATCTCCACTGGAGCATCCATGTCCACATCCTCTGCTGGATCGCCCTGGTGGTCCTGTCGCTCCAAGTGCCTCCTCACCCGCACCCACTGAGTATGCGTGAAGTGGGAGGGCGGTGCCAACTGGATGTCAGTGTCACTGACCGGTATATTGGCACGGCTGAGGAAAGCTGTGACTAGGAAAGGAAAGGGAAGCCACCAACTCGACGCTCGCCTCATCTTCTTGTTGACGAGTCCGTCCCAGAGTTTGTACATCTGCCCCCAGATCAGCAACGGGACAGAAAACCATGTGCCTGTGTGGAAAGCATATAGGCAACGGAGAAGGTCGCCCCGGCGCTCTGCCACTTGCTGTAAAAGGCACACGTTCTTGTTGAGAATGGTGTCCAAAAACCATAACACGCTCGGGCATATCGATTTGGACGTGCAGTTGTGACTGGGAGTGGTAAACACCCCACCACACATGTCCATCACGATGGAGAAAAGGGTATTGTCGGTCAGAAACTCAGGCCTGTAGAGGGGCCGACCATCCAAGTCAACCATGTTTGGGGGCTGCTGGTGAGGAATACCGATCATCTGTGCTATCCGACTCGGCGTAATGATAATCGTCAAGCCGCCTACAACTGTCTCTAAGGTGTCGAGCTCGGTGCAGGAATAGGTCATGCGCTCGTAGAAGACCTGCACCAATCGTTCGTGCGCCACATCGGTGGGTGGCACACATAGCGGGTCGAGCCGGCGCCTTCGGAGCTCTACTACCGCCCACGAGCAGTCGGGACGCATCTCGAACTCCCTCAACTCAAATCGCTGCTCCGGGTGAAACTTTCGATTACGAAAGGCTAGCCCAGGCACATCTCGAATAGCACCGGAGGCATTCTTCACACGCGCCATAATCCAGAACAGTCTGCAGTTATTCCAAAAATAAAGTAAATAAAAATAGAATAAAATGAATAGAAAAATAAAAATAAAAATTACAAAGAAGTTCTAGTCCATGGTGCCGACACATGCACTCCAAAATACGCTCGAATCGACTCGATTAGGTCTACTCGGAAGCAAAAACAACCCGCACGAATATGTCTCTCATCTCGCTCTTAACTAAGCGGCGTAAGTGGATGCAACCAAAACAATGGGGTCGTGGTTGCAAACCAAACATCAAGCACCCAAAACAAAAACAATGCAAAATCTCACCTGTACATGCACTCCTACCCCCGAAACCCGGAAGTTCCCATTATGAACGTAGCGCATGCAAGCCACTCCAACCCAACATCATCTATCTATTCTTATTAAGCCGATAAACTAACAAAAATAGTGGCAAAGTAAACAAAATAAATCATGCATCAACTTACCTCAAAGCGAAGATGATGGACGGTGCATGAAATTGGAATCCCAACACGCAGCCGCGAAGAGACGAACTCGCGCAAACGAAGGCGGAGGGCCAGGAATGATCGGAAAAGGTTGGACTGTGATCGGGGATTGCTTTGGATCTCTCGGACTGGAGGGAGAAGTTTGATGATTGCGAGAAGAAATGGTGAAATGAGAGGGAGCCCGACGGTTTGAATATATAAGTGACTCATGTGCAGCCAGCATGGCAATCTCGATTAATCGAGATTTTGATTGATCGAGAATGGGATCTCGATTGATCTAGATTTCGATTGATCGAGTACCTATCGAAGTGCCATCGAGAAAAAGCACCTTTCGGCACTTTGCACTTTGCAAAATGTTCAAACATCTCTGCATTATTTTGATCAATCGAGACCAAGATCTCGATCGATCGAGATCTCGATTGATCGAGATCCTTGTTTCGATCAATCAAAATTCTGAGAAGGAGCCTTGTTGATCTGCTTGATTTAGAACCTCATGGACTTGAACTTATGGGACTTAGATACAAAATTACTTTGGATTAGAGGGACATCATGGAAGCATGATAGCTACCATGGCCACACCACATTATACGTCTATGGCATGACGTTGGAATCGGTTCACGAGTCAAAATAAATGGGATCCATCAAATTGACGACATCCACATACTCCATGGTAACTTGGTCATCCACGCACGATTTTAAGCGCTGCCCGTTCACTTTGAACAACGTTCTATCTTTCAAGTCCTTCAATTCCACCGCTCCATGGGGAGCAATAGAATTAATCAAAAATGGACCATCCCAATGGGAGCGAAGTTTTTTAGGAAACAAACGGAGGCGTGAGTTATACAACCATACTTTCTGGCCCGGAGAAAATGTTTTGACTCAAATATTGTGATCATGAAAGGCTTTAGACTTTGCCTTATAGATTTTAGCGTTCTCATACGTGTCATGTCGTAATTCTTCCAATTCATTCAATTGAAGCTTTCGATTACAGCCGGCCATTTGCATGTCAAAATTAAACTTTTTGGTGGCCCACATAGCTTTGTGCTCCAATTCAACCGGAAGATGGCATGCTTTACCATAAACTAACCGGTAAGGTGACATTCTAATAGGAGTCTTATAAGCAGTTCGATAAGCCCATAATGCATCATTTAGTCATAATGACCAATCTTTTCGGTCGGGCTGAACTATTTTCTCAAGGATGTTCTTTATCTCCCTATTGGATACTTCCACTTGTCCACTAGTTTGAGGATGGTATGGGGTGGCTACTTTGTGTGTGACATAATATTTGGTAAGCAAAGTTTGAAGGAATCGATTACAGAAATGTTTACCTCCGTCACTGATGAGGGCCCAAGGCGTACCAAAACGGCTAAAGATATTAGCTTGAATGAACTTAACCACGACTGCGTGGTCATTGGTTTTAGTAGCAACGACCTCTATCCATTTAGAAACATAGTCCACCACCACAAGTATATACTCATGACCAGTAGATGGTGGAAAAGGTCCCATGAAGTCGATCCCCCACACATCAAATATCTCAACAATAAGAATAGGGTTGAGAGGCATCATGTCTTTCCTAGACATTATGCCAAGGTGTTGACATCGCTCACATGAGCGACAAAATGAATATGAATCCCGATGAAGTGTTGGCCAGAAAAAACCGCATTGAAGAATCTTTGCTGCAGTTTTCTAAGCACTAAAGTGTCCCCTAGAAGCAAGTGTATGACAGAATTTTAGAATGCTTTGGAATTCACTGTTGGGTACACACTTTCGGATTATTTGATCGGGGCAATATTTGAACAATTGAGGATCGTCCCAATAATATGATCGTGATTGGGAGAAAAATCGATCCTTCTCTTGTTTGGTCCAAGAAGAAGGTATTTTGCCGGTTGCCAAGTAGTTGACAATGTCCGCATACCAAGGGATACTCTCTTGAGAGATTACAAAAAGTTATTCATCCGGGAATGATTCACAAACTGGAATGGAGTCATTGAGGGATTCAACAAGAATTCTAGAGAGGTGGTCAACCACCACATTTTCGGTTCCCTTTTTGTCTCTAATCTCAAAATTAAACTCTTGCAACAAGATTATTCACCGAATCAATCTAGGCTTAGTGTCTTTTTTGGCCAAAAGATGCCAGAGGTCAGCATGGTCCGAGTAGACAATGACCTTAGAACCTAATAGATAAGCTCAAAATTTATCCAATGCAAATACTACCGCAAACAACTCCTTTTCCGTTGTGGTATAATTAATTTGAGCCTCGGAAAGGGTTTTACTTGCATAGTAGATAACATGTGGTAATTTGTCTACTCGTTGCCCTAAGACCGCACCCATAGCATAATCGGATGCATCACACATGATCTCAAATGGGAGAGCCCAATTTGGAGGGATGAAAATTGTAGCGGTTGTAAGCATGGTGCGGAGCTTTTCAAAAGCGTTAAGTTACGTTTCGTCAAAGGTAAAACAAGACTCTTTTTAAAGAAGGTGACACAAAGGCCGAGAGATCTTGCTAAAGTCTTTGATGAAACGGCGGTAAAAGCCCGCATGCCCAAGGAATGAATGAATCTCTAGCACCGTTGATGGTGGAGAAAGTTTGGAAATAAGTTTAACCTTGGCTTTGTCAACCTCAATTCCTCTCTTAGACACAATGTGCCCTAGGACAATGCCCTCTTGAACCATAAAATGGCTCTTTTCCCAACTGAGGATTAGATTGGTTTCTTGACATCGTGCGAGAACACGGGATAGATTTTGGAGGCATGATTCGAATGAAGGTCCAAACACGGAGAAATCATCCATGAACACTTCCAAGAAAATTTCCACCATGTTCGAAAAGATAGATATCATACACCGTTGAAAAGTCGCTGGTGCATTGCACAACCCAAAGTGCATGCGTCTATAAGCGAATGTGCTGAAAGGACATGTAAAAGTGGTTTTCTCTTGGTCCCTTGGGTCTATAGCAACCTGATTATAGCCGGAATATCCATCTAAGAAGTAATAAAAACTTTGACCAGCTAATCTCTCTAAGATATGATCAATAAATGGAAGAGGGAAGTGATCTTTCCGAGTTACTGAATTTAGTTTCCAATAATCTATGCAAACTCTCCATCCCGTGGTGGTGCGTTGGGGAACCAGTTCACCCTTATCATTTGATTGCACCGTAATACCGGACTTCTTAGGAACCACTTGAGTAGGACTAACCCACTTACTATCTGAGATGGGGTAAATGATTCCCGTATCTAGTAACTTCACAACCTTCTTCATTTTTGGATTTAATCGACGTTGAGCCTCTCTTGAGGTCTTTGTATCTTCTTCCAAGTGTATGCGGTGCATACAAATAGAAGGATCTATTCCCTTAAGATCTGCCACACTCCATCCTATTGCTTCCTTGTGCTCTTTTAGCACTTTTAGAAGTTCTATCTCTTGATCATTGGTGAGATTGGAAGCAATAATGACTGGAAGGGTTTCATTAGAGCCTAAGAAAACATACTTGAGAGTAGCCGGTAAAGGCTTGAGCTCAAGTTGTGGTGGGGAAATTAGAGAAGGAGTTTGGGAAGTATTGGACAAAGGAGGCAAAGGTTCTCTCGAAACTCTTCATTTAGGCAAATCCATGATGGTCGTGACATCGAGCATTGAATTAACTTCACAAATGGATTGCTCAATGTCATAATCATCACAGTTGAAGTGACTTAGGCATGCGTCTAGAAGATCCTTAGAAAGAATGGAAGGAAGCGCTTCTTGAACGAGATCTTCCACTACATCCACACAAAAGCATTCACTTTCGTCGTCGGATGTGTGGTGAGAAGCATTAAAGATGTTCAAGCGGACTTTCATATTCCCGAAAGAGATGTCCATTACTCCGGTACGGCAATTAACGCAAGCATTTTCCGTGGCAAAAAATGGACGACCTAGAATGATAGGAATATGTCTATTTGGATTTTGGACCGGTTCCGTGTCAAGGACTATGAAGTCCACTGGAAAGTAAAATTTGTCCACTTGAATTATCACATCCTCAATGATGCCACGTGGTTGCTTCACCGAGCGGTCGGCAAGTTGCAACACAACTGTGGTGGGCTTAAGTTCCCCCAAACCTAATTGTTGGTAAACTGAGAACGGAAGCAAATTAACACTAGCCCCTAAATCAAGAAGTGCCTTTTCAAAAGCTTGATTTCTAATGGTGCATGAAATGGTTGGAGCACCAAGATATTTGAATTTAGGAGGGGCTTGGTGTTGGAAAATGGAGCTTACTTGCTCAGTTAGGAGGACTTTCTTAGGAACATTGTTCCTAGATTTGCGCTTTTGAGTGCACAAGTCCTTCAAGAATTTAGCATAGGAGGGAATTTGCCGGATAGCATCAAGGAGAGGGAGATTGATCTTTACTTGTTTGAAGATCTCCATCATGTCTTGAATTTTCTCTCATTGCTTCCCAAAATGAGAAGGTTCCTTCAATCTTTGAGGAAAAGGAACTGGAGGTTCAAAAGAGGTGTCAAGATTTGGGATAGATGGTAACACGACTTCACTTGCCTTTCCTTTTCGATTTTGTGGGACTTTGTTCACATTTGGATTTGAAGGAAACACATTTGGATTTGATTGGGATTCTTTCAGATTTTTGGATTGCTCATTGGATTCCTTCCTTTCTTCCTCGACCTTGGAATTTATGATTTTACCACTCCTTAAGGTGGTGATTGATTGAACTTGCTCCGGAGGAGCATTACAAGATGAAGATAACGGATCATCAACCACATGAACACCCTTAGGATTTGCCACCGGTTGACTTGGCAACTTACCTTCCTCTCTTTTATTCAAGGCATTAGCTAGTTACCCGATTTGAGCTTCTAACCTAGCCATAGATTAAGCATTAGCTTCAAGCTTAGAGATTGATTGGGAGTGAGATTGCAACAAGCGAGTATTAGCCTCAAGATTGCTTATCACTCTTTCTTCAAAACCTTGGCTTCTCGGAGGAGGTGGTGGTTATTGGTAGTTGGATCTTTGATGGTAAGGTTGAGGATTTGGCCTATATTGAGGCTGTTGAGATTGGGAATTAAAAGAATTTTGCCCTTGAAAAGAGGGACTTGGTTCTTGAGATTTTCATGAAAATGCTGGATGATTCTTGTAACCAGGATTGTAAATATTTGAATATGGATCATTAATCTGTTTAGAATACACGACATTCACTTGCTCTTGAGCATAATCGGGAGATTGACTGGTAATAGGACAATCTCGCACATAATGTGAAGTGCTATAGCAAAATGAACACCCTTCGTGATTTTGAGCAGGTTGGCTTGGAGTAGGCAGCCCATTTTTGTTGATTTGGTTCATTTTTCGGGTTAAGGCTTCTACTTGCATGGCAACCTCATCTACCCTTGAAATCTCATGCACTCCTCTACAAGGTTGGGTGGATTTCCCTTTTCTAGTGGAGGAGCGTTGAGCTGAATTATTATTTAGGGTTTGAAAAAGTTTTCAGGTATCATCTGGGCTTTTCAAAAGGTATCCACCTCCACAAGCAGAATCTATCATTTGCCTATGTTGCTCACTTACCCCATTATAAAAGCTTTGCACTACCTGCCATTTTGGGACATCATGGTGCGGACAAGATTTAAGAAGATCTTTTAATCTCTCCCAAGTCTCATGAAATTGTTCTTGATTAATTTGGGTGAATCCAGTGATTGCTCGCCGAGTATCACTCGTCTTTCCCATTGGGAAGTATTTTTTTAAGAATTCAATTTGCATCTCCGCCCAAGAATGGATTGAGTTAGGTTCTAAGGAATTGAACCAACTTCTAGCTTTATCCTTTAGGGAGAATGGAAACATACGAAGCTTTAGATCATCCTCCGTAAACTATGGTACCCGGATGGTGGAACACACAGAAAGGAAGTAATCTAAATGCGTGTATGGATTTTCATTTGGGAGACCATGGAAGCTATTAAGAAGATTGATGGTGGAGGACTTTATTTCAAATTGATTTGCCGCTACATTAGGAAATTGAATACATGAAAGTACTTCAAATGTAGTCGGAAGATAAAAGTCCATAAGCAATTCTCCTTGAGGAGGAGGAGGTGGAGGTTGTTGTCCATGATTAAATGGAGGTAGTCCGGGAGGTTGTCCATCATTTGGGTCCATGTTTTCAGTCCTAGGAAATATAGGGTCCCTAGAGGTTCCTCTACATTGTCTAAGTGTTCGTTCAAGTTCAATATTACACGGAAGCAAAGGAAGTGACAATGACCGTATACCTAGCATGCATTAAAAGTAAAACAACACCTCAATATGCAAAATAAAAAAAAAATACTCAAATGCACAATTTTAGACTTTATACTTACAAAGGGTTCCAACTTTGATCCTTTGAGATGCCCACTATGTGGTATACCTAAAATCAAGCAATTTGAGAGATAAGAACAAGATATATACAAAAAAGAATGAAAGAATTTCTAGCGTAAGAATTAAACCAGATTTAATCTTTCAATGGCGACAATTAAACCGTAGTCCCCGGCAACGGCGTCAAAATTTTGATGTGGCTAAACATGATTGTACTTGAAAGCTTATTTTTGCCCTTTTTCAAAATATAATTTAACCACTCACAAGAGCACGAATCTTTGTAGATACGGTTCTATATAGAGGGTATCGATCCCACGAGGACTAGTTGTTAATTGTCTTGAAGAGAGATTAATTCCACTTTAATTCTAAAAACAAGGTTTTGATTTTTGTTTTAAAACTATTGCATGAAATGTAAAAACACTAAATTTAAATAGTTAAAAGTTAGGATAGAGAACTAGGGGTGGTTTCCACCACTAGCCATTCACATGTCCATAAATGTAGCAAGCTTGTGATTTATAAAATTAAATGTCTAACAATGTCATTAGGCTTGTGACCTCAATAACATATCAAAAGATTAATGTGTGTGCAAACCTATCATAATCCATCTTCAACAAGAATAGTTCTTCAACCTAACTAATTACCCTACTCTCTAAGTGAACCTAAATGCATCCAAACTACCTCATCTTGGCATGGTTTATACAAGCAAGAACAACACATTCAATTTAAATTCCATTACCTAGCCATCATTTGCATTTCTTGTGGAAGATGCAAATGTTGTGCATTCACATGATAGATTCTACTCTAAGACGAGAATAAAATCAACATCAAATGAATATATATAAGAAATGTATAAGTGTACATTGTCACTAGACTAAATAATCAACATTTAAATACAAATCCCAAATAATGCTACAAAAAAGAACAAGTTTACATGGCTAGGGGTTTCACCCACACCCTAGTAGAGAAGTTAGTTGATCATGGCAGCCTTGCACTCTTCCATTGATGGAGAAAATGAAGCTTCAAGGTCTGGTTTAGCTTCCCTTCCTCCTCTCTCGAAAGTCTCAATGTATGGTATCTCTTATATGTGAGAAAAATGGCTCCTTTTGTGCTTTATGGCTCCTTTTCATCCTTGGGACCCACCATGTATATCTATATATCAATATATATACCAACTAAAGCTATAATATCTCCATGTGTCTTGTTCAAGTCAGAAAATCCATCCAAGTCGTGCAAAAAGGTGGATTTTGTTGCAAGTGGGAGAGCAGGTGAGCAAGTGGGCAAGTGGGTCTGCAGAATCTTGATTGATTGAGATTGGAATCTCGATTGATTGAAATTTCGATCAATCGAAATGTATGCCTTGATCAATCGAGATTCCGATTGATCGAGATCAACATCTCGATTGATATAGATGCCTTAGCTTCATTTCTGAATTTTGCTCTTCAACTGCAAATGGCCTCAAACATTGCTCCTTTTGGTACAAAACCTGCAATACATCAAAAACACAAAAATACCGTAAACATACCTCGGTAAATGTAATAACAGGACTAACATATGCAATAAAGAGGGTTCAAATGCATAGTATTGAACACTTATCAGACTACTTATTAGTTTGCTCCCAATTCTATATGGCAATCTTGACATGCCGTGTATAAATATTGGTGAGATTACTTATTAGCTAGCTCCTAATTCCGTATGGTAATCCTGACATGCCATGCATATATATATATATATATCATTACAAAGAGTAGATTAAAGGTACATAATTATGCATTTAAACTAATTTATCATTTTTCAAAAAGTAAAAATAATAATAATAAATAAATAAATTATTAGAAAAAGTAAAAACACTGTTCCCAATTACTGTTCACACATACTGTTCACAGACATTGTTCATAGTACTGTTCACCGACACTGTTCATGGGGTTACTGTTCACGAATAATTGATAATAGAATAGGTTTCATCATCTGCTCCCTACAATACATGTATTTATTATAAAGAAATGTTAATCCTAATAGCACAAGAAAACCTAAAAACAAAATGATGCTAATAGTATAAGGAAATCGCTAAAAATAAAACTCGCCAAAAATTTTAAAAAAAATAAATAAGAAACTTAATAATTAAAAACTATTAAATATTAAATTTTAGCCAATTCTGAGTTCATTTGGTCTACGAACAAAATTTCTAAAATATTCAACAATCTTCTTGTATGATGAAAAAACGTAATTTTGGAGACTTAGACAAGGGTTTTCGGTTGAAAAATGACATGAGCCAGTAGATCAAGCTACTGGGTTTTTCTTATTGGGTCGTTTTTGATCGATAATAGGTCTTGTGGAGTCAAAATACATTTGTCAGAAAATTCTGGACATCGACACTGTTCACAGAAATTAAATGTAAATATATACAACATAATTTAATTAACTACATATAAATTTCATAAACAAAATCCTATATTTTGGTCATCATACATATTTCCAAAAATAAAACCCTAGTTTCTATCAATATATATATTAGAAACGAAACCTTAGTTTAAGATAATATATTCATGCTTTATAAAAAAAAAATTTATATCAAGGCATTTAAAACACTCACAAATCAGCAATCTAAATAAATAAATGACTCATTTAAATAACCTCAAAATAACGGGGTATTACAACAATCGCCTACTCGTGGTCAAGCAATGGAGCAGAATCCAATGCACAAACAGATCTTGCAAGAATTGTGAGAACAGTTGGAGGAATCCAACAGGCAGAATGATCTACTTCAAGAGAAACTAGCTCGACTCACAAGAAAACAACCTGAGGATTCCTTGCCTGTACGATAAGGTTCTGAGGAACAAAACTCAGCTCACGAAAGGGTACAACATCCTGCCTGTTCGAGCATCGTGACCTCAGACTAAATATCTAATTCTATGCAATCGTCAAGTAATTGGAGAAGGTAAATGATGACATCAAAGATCTGAAAAACCACACCCCGGCAGATCTGGTTACATAAGAGACTAGCAGAGTAGTCCAATCTGCCTTCACGAAAGAAATACGAAGATAACCTAAACTAAGGAAATTCATACTCTCGAGTTTTGCCACCTTTGATGGAATGATTGATCCCGTTGACCACCTATACCACGTGCAACAAAGAATGACGCTACATGTTGAGGATGAGAACTTCATGCGAAAAGTCTTTCTGACAAGTTTAACAGGAGCCACTCTGACCTGGTTCAAGCAGTAGCCAACGAGCATGATCCCCAACTTCACAAAGTTGTGTGAGCTCTTCATTGCTTAGTACATAACAAATCGGAGACAGAGGAAAACCATATCGTTTCTCTTCACCATAAGGCAGGCGAAAAGATAAACCTTTAAGTCCTTCATGATCCGGTTTAATCTGAAAATGTCCTTGATCGACGATTGTGACTATTCCATGGCGGTGGAGGCCTTCAAAGTAGCTATGATCGAGGGTTTAAAACTCCACTCCTTGGTCAGGTAAACTCCCAAAACCATGGGAGATCTGAATGCAAAGGCACATGGGTACCTCAACTTTCAAGAAGACGAGGAACTATGTCAACAGAGATCGGCCTTAGTGAGAATTGGTGCTCAACCCAAGGACAAGACAAATAAATTAAGGGACCAGAACAGGGTTCCCACCACTCCAACAAAGCTCGAGAAGAAGCCCAGGTACAAAGAGAAGAACACTCCTCTAAAATGCACCTTTGCCTAGCTCTACTAGGAAAACAAAGGCAGAAATATATTCTGAATGCCACCCCCAATCTGTATTCCAATTTGCACAGGGATCGGAATAAACATTGCGCCCTCCACCAAGATTACAGGTATACTACCAACGAATGCCAAAATCTGAGAGGACAGGTATAACCAATCATAGCCAAAGGTGGACTGGCCGAGTACATATTATAAGAATGGCACGACTAAAATGAGTGTCTACTCGCTAAGCACAGAGAAGGAAATCTGAACTTAAATCTAGTCAAAACGATCAACACCATAGATGGCTACGTGACTCAGGATGACTAACGCACGGGTAGGTCCTATCTCCGCTAGGCAAAAAAACTACAAAAGTTATGAGAGGTTAACATTGTCCAGAACAAAGGAGCTGGTGTCCAGATCATATTTGGAGATCTAGATCAGATGAAGGTACAGTTACCGCATGAGTATCCGCTGGTGATCAATCTCTTGGGGGCAAACTGCCAAATTAAAAGAGTACTCATGATGTAGGATCAAACGCGAACATAATAATGCTCAAAGTTTATGAGCAGATAGGAATTAAGACTGATCAGATCAGATCGGTCGAAGGCCCCCTCATAGGATTCGACGAGAATAGAGTCACCCTAATTAAAACAATATCTCTATCGGTAACGGCCGCGCATAGGACTTTGAGAGAACAATTTGTGATAGCAGATATCCACTCTTCCTACAATCTCATTATGGGGAGGGGGTGGATCCATCGAATGCACAGAGTTCCATCAACCTTACACTAAGTGATGAGATGCTTAACTTTAAATGGGAAAGGAACGGTGGATCTTCTCGGAGATCAGGTGGCAACAAAGGAATGCTACTCATTGATGGTTAAGCGCATGACGAATGATGAAGAAGTTAATGCAGAAGTTGATCACCAATAGCAATCAAAAAAATTTAGCACGTTTAACGAGAAAGAAAATGAGAATTTTGTTCAGCCTATAGCATCGCTCTAGGTAGCTCAGCTTAGAGACCAAAAAGAGAATAGGAGCACTTAAGTCGATACACTCCTATAGGTTTGTGAAAAGAATAGGTTAGTAAATCTACTCAAAGAAAATACAGATGTATTTGCATGGAACCTTCTCGACATGCCTAGCATAGACCCAACTCTGGCAAACCATTCCCTAAACGTCGATCCAAAAAGCGTCTTGGTTAAGCAAAAACAAAGAAGATTCACCCCAGAGAGAAACAAAATAATTACAGAGGAGGTTGATCGGCTATTGCAGGCAAGTTTTATCAGGGAGGTGAGGTATCTGAAATGGCTCTCAAATGTGGTGGTAGTGAGAAAGAAGAATGGAAAGTGGAGAGTATGCATTTACTTCACCAATCTAAACAAGGCGTGTCCAAAAGATTATTATCCTCTTTCGAAGATAGACCAGATGGTAGATGCCACGACCAGTTATGAGCGACGAACCTTGTCAGACACTTATTTGGGGTATAATTAGATCCCGATGAATCCAAGGGATGAAAAGAAGATGTCTTTCATCACCGAGGGTGGCATTTACTGTTTCAAGGTAATGCGCTTTAGGTTGAAAAATGCAGAAGTAGCCTACTTGCGCATGATCAACTAAGTTTTCAAGAATCAAATCGGAGATACGGTAGAAGCTTATATTGACGACATGGTAGTCAAAAGTAAAAAGAAGCAAGATCACCTAAAACAATTACAAGAAGTATTTGAAGTTCTCAAAAAATATGACATGAAATTGAACCCGATGAAGTGTTCGTTCAAAATTTCATCAAGTGAATTCCTCGGTCATATGGCCAGTCGAACTGGAATAGAGGTTAGTCTATCCCAAGCGTCGGCAATTATCCAGAGTTTTGAACCAAAGACCTATAGGGAAGTGCAAGTCCTGACCGGTCGAATAGCTGCATTAAGTCGATTCATCTCTCGACTCTTGAACAAATGCAAACCATTCTTTGATGTTATCAAAAAGAAAGGAAGAGACCTATGGGGGAAAGATCAATCAGAGGCATTGAAGAAACTGAAAGAATACATAACCACAATGCCAATCCTCTCAATTCCAAAGCATGGTGAGTCGTTGTACCTATACCTTGCTGTGTCAAAAATATCCACGAGTGTTGCATTAGTCCGAGAAGAAGATCGGAAATAACACCCGGTATACTACTCTAGCAAGTCAATGACCGATGTAGAATATAGGTACTCAAAAGCAAAAAAACTGATCCTAGCCCTCATTCATGCAAAAAAGAAGCTAAGACACTACTTTGAGTCCCACACTATAATCGTACCTACAACCTTACTCCTTAGAGCAATCCTTAGCAAACCAGATATGACGGGGAGACTGATTAAGTGGGCAATGGACTTTAGCTCTTATGACATCCACTTCAAACCCAGAATGGCCAGAAAGGGTCAAGTGTTGGCAAAATTCTTGTTAGAATATGATGACCCAGAAGACGAAGAGGAGAGCCACGATATATGGGACATTTATGTAGATGGATCGGTGAATTAAACAAGGTCGGGGGCAGGAATTGAAGTTAAAACTACAGATGGTACAAATCTTCATCATTCTATAAGATTCAAGTTTGAAGCCTCAAACAACGTGGCTGAGTACGAGGCTCTCCTAGCGGGCCTACGGTTGGCCAAATCCTTATAGGTAAAAAGATTGTTAGTCTTCAGCAATTCTCAATTGGTCGTGAACCAAGTTAGTGGAGATTATTAGATGAAAGAAGATAAGATTCGATGGCCAGCCCATGGCTCTTCACCCAATGGGGGATGGACGTGGTGGGCTTTCTGCGGACCACATCATAGAAAAAGTACATTCTCTTGGCCACAGATTACTTCACCAAATGGGTATAAATATAGGCTTACACCTCCATAACACACTCCCAAGTGGAAAAGCTCATTTGGAATAACATTATATGCCGTTTTGGCATCCCGACGTCGATGATCATAGACAATGAAAAAAAATTGGATAACCAATCCGTCCAAACGTTCTTCACTAAATATTAGATAAATCAGAAGCTCTCCTCAAGATCATATCCTCAAGGGAATGGGCAAGCAAAAATCACAAACAAGACCATTTTTGCCAATATTAGGAAGAAATTGGAAAACAAAAAAGGTCGCTGGCTTCTACCAAACGTGTTGAGGGCCTACCAAACCACCCCTCGGCAACTGGCAAGGAATAGCCCTTCCAATTTGGTATATGGAGTAGATGCCATCCTACCAATAGAGCTCGATATCCCCACCTTAAGAATAGAAGCGTTCGAAGGGAAAGAAAATAATCAACAGATTGAGCACGAGCTAGATTTGCTTGAGCAAAAAAGAGAAGCTGCACATATCAGATTGGTAGCATACTAGCAAAGCTTTCACAACATCTACAATAAAAAGGTCAAACATTAGGTGTTCAAATAGGGAGATTGGGCCATACAAAAAGTGACCAACAACACCAAAGAACAAAAAGCCGACAAATTGGTAGCGAGTTGGGAGGGACCATACAAAATAACTAAAGTCATTGGAAGAGGAACATATAGGCTGAGAAAGGTGCAAGGTGATAGAGCCATCATTCAAAAGCCATGGAATATGATGCATCTAAAAAGGTACCATGTGTGAATCACTATAAGCATTATCCTTTTTAAAATAATAAAATTTGTGCAGAATGAAAATTCCATATTGAATTAGTGAAAGGTCTCTCCTATACTGATATATTGAATCTCACTCGCAAGTCACAAATATAGTTGGGTTGTGCAGCAAAAGAGAATTCGTTGCGCAATCCCACTGTTTTGCCTTTTCTTTTGAATTTCCTGAAAGCACGACTAGCCGAGCTCTTCAAAAAGAATGAAATTGGCTAAGGCATGACCAGCCGAATGCCAATAGAGAATGAAAATCCTTGGTACGACTAATTGAGCTCTTCAAAAATAATGGAATTGGCTAAAGCATGACCAGTCGAGTGCCAATAGAGAATAAAAATCGTCAGCATGACTATCTCAGGTCTTCAAAGAGAATGAAATTGGTAAAGACACGACCAGCAAAACACCAATAGAGAATAAAAAGCCTTGGCATGACTAGCCGAGCTCTTCAAAAAGAATGAAATTGGCAAAGGCATGACCAGCTGAATGCCAATAGAGAATAAAAATCCTAGACATGACTAGCTGAGCTTTTCAAAAAGAATGAAATTGGAAAAGGTATAACCAGCTGAACACCAATAGAGAATAAAAAACCTTGGCATGAGTAGTCGAGCTCTTCAAATAGAATGAAATTGGCTAAGGCATTACCAACTGAGCGCCACTAGAGAATAAAAAGCCTTAACATAACTAGCTGAGCTCTTAAAAAAGAATGAAATTGGTAAAAGCATAACCAACCAAATGCCAATAGAGAAAAACCTCGGTATGATTAGTCGAGCTTTTCAAAAAGAATGAAATTGGCAAAGGCATGACCAGCTGAACGATAATAGAGAATAAAAAGCCCTAGCATGACTAGCCGAGCTCTTCAAGATAGAATGAAATTGGCTAAGGCATAACCATTCGAACGCCAATAGAGAATAAAAAGCCTCAGCATGACTAGCCGAGCTCTTCAAAAAGAATGAAATTGGTTAAGGTATAGCCGGCCCAACGCATCAAATAGATCAATCGAGGTACAGTAATTGATGTTGAAAATTGAATAAGGAAAGCTTGAATATGTTAAAAAAAACCTTTTCTCATTGATGCATGGTTCTGAGTTACAAAAAAGACTCTCACAAATGAGAGATTTCCAAATTACAAAGTCAAAAATAAAAATAAAGAGGTATCATCACCTAGAGCAGGGATAGAGGATGCAGCCGGCGCACCAACAGGTTTGGTGACCTCAACATTCAAAAACTTGACAATTTCAAGCAGACTCAAGATATCCTTTTCTTCATCTCCAATTTTGGGATCTTGGTATGAGGGGACATCCAGTCCCATCTCCTGATCATTTTCGGTAGGTCCACCTAGGTAAGACCTCTCGTTAGCAGGAGTTATTACATCATCAAAACCAGTCCAGTAGGCTTCGGCATTTTTTATCTGGACCGTCTGGGATAGCCTACCAAACATAGCTTTTGCTCCTAATTCAAGCTTTGTCACCCTTTCTTGAAGGGACTTCATATTAAGCTCAAACTCTAAAGCCCTTGACTCAGTCAAGGCTCTCTGTAGCTCGACCTTTTCTTTCTCTTTGTCAAGTTCCTTAAGCTGAGCCTTGTATTGATCGATCTCCACCAACAAAGTGTTCGAATTTGACTTTTCATTCACCACCTCAGGCATGACAACCTAGAAATCAGCCCCGACCTTCCTCTTCTGAGCATCAGCCTTCTTCACTTTCACTATCGCTTGCTCGACCAGGCTGCACATAGTCATCACTCCAAACATGTTCTATAGATACACAAGAAGGTGTCAGTTTGTATGAAAATATATATAAATACAAGTTTATAACAAGTTTCTTTTTACCCTTAAAGCCAGATCCAGACAAGTCTCCACAAGGTCCTAACAGAAAGCTCCTTCATCATCTTATCATCTCTAGGAGGCCACATCTCTTTCAAAAAAGCCTTTATGGCCTCTTTATCCTCTAGAATGGAGTCCTCAGTAGAGAGTGGCATGCCATTGGCCCTCACCATATGATGAGTCTAGGACGTGACCTAAGAAGAGCTTGGAGCGTCCGACCCCCCACCAGAAACATTGGCATCACCAACTGAAAGCCCCACAGTCTTGCGGGTAGAAGGCAAAGCTGAGATGGAGATCTTTTGAGTTTTAGGAGAGGGATCAAATTCTTCTATTGGAAGTATCCCAGACGTCTATTTTTTCTTAGCAACTTCCTCTTCAGAGAATTTTTTCCTCAGAGAAGCAGCAGCTCCTATTTCCTGATCGGTCGGTGGGGCAAATTGCCCTCAATGTCTTAGAGTTAAGAAGAGGAGAGGATGAGGGAAGATCACTCCACAGCTTAGGTTCGAGAGTTTTTCAGTCAAACCTTGAGCTTTGAATGGGGAAGAAGATCTCTAACTGCACCAAGGTAAGAGAAAACACGATTAAAGAGTATAACATCGTATATATCATAGTTGCAATGAAGTTCAAGAAGAGAATCAAACAAAGGAGTACCTAATCTGCCAAAATTTTGAGGGATCGGATTCTTGTCAAAGGAGGAAAATTTTCACTTCCTTCCAACAACCACAAGTTGAGCTTTCCAACCCTTGTCTGAGGTAGGATGACTAGAACATAACGTTCTGCTCAATTGGGGGTAGAAATGGAAATGACTCCTCTCATTTTTGGTGCCACAGACTTGATGATAGACAAGAAGGTCGTCAAATCCTAAATGTAACCCTTGAGTATGGTTGAGAGCAAGGATGCGAGAAATGGCCCTGAAGAAGTTAGGGTTGACTTGAAGAGGGGCAAGATTCATCTAATGAAGGACTATATGGTAGATGGGATGAAGGGGAAAATGAAATGCAGGAAGAGATCTTCAGAAAGAATATCCCAGTCTATTCTAAGCATCCCAAGACTCACCAAAACCCTAATTAGATTATCATAATCCATATCTCCAGGAACGAGTTCAGAAGATGCCTTAGTCTCTGAAATAATAGGGTCCGAAAAAGGAATAATGGCAAGATTTGCCAGATTTGCTTCAATAGGGTCGGAGTCACCCCCACTCTCATCCAGAAATTCATCAACTAACTGATAAACTTCCAAGGGTCCGAAGTCATCCACTATCTCTACTCTCATAGTCCTACCCATGCCTAGAATGAATGGTAGAAGAAGATAAAGTACTGACCTTGAAAGGAAAAGAAGAAAGGAAATTGGAGAGAAACTGAAATCATCTGTAAAGAACAATGCTGTAGAGCAAATAAGAAGTAACATAGTAAACTAAATATAAGCATTTAAGGGAGCCTTGACAATAAGGCAGCCACCAGGGGCACGACACCCAAAGGTCAAAAAGTGTGCTAACTGAACTGCTACCCATTAAGAAGAAAAAACCCTTTTCCAAATTCTGTAACTAGAAATCAAAAATAGTTTTTGGGGCAAAGTGTAGGGGGTAAAAATCCCTACCAATGAAAATACAACACATACAATTTCAAGCAGAGGGGCATCTGTCGACTACGTCATCTACACGGCTCTACATGATCAACCAATACACCAAATCAACAGTTAATCCACAATCATAGCTATGGCCAAAACTTGAGCTGGAAATTTGATTGAAAACAAAGTGGAAACACATGTCCATCATCAATCACAAAAGGATCATAGGCAAAACTTTTGTGACTAAAAACATCACTATGAAAGAAAGGAAAACTATTAATGAAAAGGAGTGAATTTTTGTTTTCTTAAGCGTAGTGTGAGAATTTCTTGATTATTCTAGTAGCAAATTTCTTGCACTTACATTGGCCAAATGTATCATTTTTAGAAATGATTATGTTTATATGTGAGAGTATTTAGCTCCAATTGTGAAATGTATGATGTGGAAGTTGAGATTAAGGTGACGTGGACAAGAGGTATGCTTTGACCAGCACTTTTCTATCTCCCGATAAGTTTAGAAATTTGAGGAGCTAGTCTCCTACTAGGACACATTCTCGTTTGACTGCTATAAATATAGAGATGGTCCATATTCCAAGGTACGCAATTAATACCCTCTGAGTGCCTTTATAGCATTAAAAAAATCTTTCTGATATCTCACTTGATCATCGAAACATAGTCGGCTGGCACCACGCCAGTGTCCTTCCCATTACTTTTGTTTTGTCCTTTTACATGTTAGCATTTGACTAGTCCAAGGTGGATTTTTGCTTCATCAGTTGGCGTCGTCTGTGGGAATTCTGTCATAAACTTGACTACTTTACCCAAAGTACATACGAAGCATGATGGACTTATGATCTAAACTAGAGACTATCGCGCAGGACCCCCCTATCAGCCACAATCTACCAGCTGCACAAGACCCTCCTCTCAACCTTGCTTTTGCCAGACCTAGACCTACCTAGTCACAATTTGCTGATAATAGGAAAAGGAGGCATGTAGCCCCCTAGTCAAGGAGATTTTCCTGGGGCACACCTCGGAGTCCTGAATGACCAGGAGTGTGTCGCAGTGTTAGAATATTAGGTTTAAAACTTGAATCAAAGTCTGGCCCAGCTAATCTAGCAAAATGCGACAATCCTAGAGTGCCTCCTTCCTATAGCGCTAGTACTGTCACTGAGTCGCATTAGGCCAGTTGACTTAGAAGGAGATTTGGTAGGGCGAGGCAGTAGAGTTTCGGTAGATGATGCAGCCCAGAGCTGAGTTAGAAGTGATCTAGAAGGAATCAATCCCGTTCACCTAGCCATCCCAAGGTAGGGAGTATGGCTCACACCATAAAGGGGAAAGGCCCCGCTATAGGGGAAGATCTGGTTCAGTAGACCAACCTCCCTTTCTCTATTAGGGTAATGAACTGTTCTCTTCAAAATAAGTTTAAGATACCAAACCTTGAAAGCTTTGATGGGACCAAGGACCTCCTGGATCATCTAGAGACCTACAAGGCTCTGATGCACCTTTAAGGAGTACCGGATGAAATCATATGGAGAGCCTTTCTTACTACATTAGAAGGTTCTACCCAGTTATGGTTTAACAGTCTGAAGCTAGCGTCTATACGCACCTTCAAAGAACTAAGCCAATTATTCATAGGCCACTTTATTGCCACCCGAAGGCACAGAAAGCCTGCCACCTATCTCCCGAACGCAAGACAAATTAAGGGGGAGTCATTGGGAGACTATATCAACCAATTTAATGGGGAGAAATTACACGTCAATGCTCTGGATGACAAGGTGGCAGTTACCACATTCATGGAGGGCTTGATGCCTTCAAAATTCTTGTACTCAATTTTCAATCACCCCCTAGAAAATATATCTGAGCTGTTCATGAAGGCCTAAAAATACATGAACACAGAGGATGCCCTTGATGTGATGAGGGAGAAAGGAGATCGCAACAAAAAAACAAACAAGAAAAGGGGTGGACAATCTACCAAAGAGGAGAGGGATCCTAAGTATGGCAGGATGTCATGGGAGTAGAGCCATAACGTGTCACATCATGATTGGGGGTTCAACACTTTTTCCCTTTAAACAAATCAATAAGACAAATCCTCCTCTACATCCAAGATGACCCGGCTGTGGCATGACCTCTAGAATTAAGGACCGATCCCTCCAAGAGGTCCCGTGACAAGTATTGCATGTTCCATCGCAACCATGGGCACGATACAGACGAGTGCATAGACTTAAAAAGGCAAATTAAAAGTCTGATTTGTAGGGGCCAACTGTGAAGATTTGTGGTCGGCAAGGAAATGAGAGCACAGAACCATCCACAGGACGATAAAGAAGACAACACTTGAAGAAATCCTCCATTAGGGAAAATACTTGGAGGCGACGAAGAATCCAATACGGCTTGCAAAGCTTATGTGAGGAAAGTCAGAAGTTTTTTAGAGGGAAGCAAAGTGAGCCAATCACCTGCCAAGTGCCCTCAACTAGATGATCAGATTATTGCTTTCTCCGAGGCTAATGCAAAGGGAGTTTAACAATCGTATGATGATGCTCTTGTGGTCACGCTAATTATTGCCAATTTCATAATCAGGCGAGTACTAATTGACACTGACAGTTCTATGGATATCTTGTTTGTAGGAGCCTTTGAGCAGATGAAGAATGGAAAGGAGAGACTCAAGTTTACCAGATCTTCACTTATTGGGTTCTCTGGCGAGAAGCTTCTCTCACTCGACACCATTGACCTCTTGGTTATTGCTGGTACAAGTCTGATAAGTGTTCAATTCTGTGCATTTGAACCCTCTTTATTGCATATGTTAGTCCCGTTTCTACGTTTACCAAGATATGTTTATGGTATTTTTGTGTTTTTGATGTATTGCAAGTCTTGTAGTAAAAGGAGCAAAATTTGAGGCTTTTTGCAGCTGAAGAGAAAAGTCAGAATTACAGCCAAGGCATCTCGATCAATCGAGATGTTGATCTCGATCAATCGAGATCTTACTTTGATTGATCAAAATCTCGATCAATCGAGATCCAATCTCAATTGATCGAGATTCTGCAGAGCCACTTGCCCACTTGCTCACCTACTCTTCCACTTGTAACAAAATCCCCCTTTCTGCACAACTTAGAGGGATTGTTTGACTTGAACAAGACCTTTGGGGACCTTCTTGATATAGTTGGTATATATATATTTATGGTGGGCCCCAAGGTTGAAAAGGAGGCATTAAAGCACAAAAAGAGGCCATTTCTCACACATCTCTCACACACATCAGATTACACATAGAGAGACATTCAGGAGAGGGGAAGAAGGAGCTGAACTAGACCTTGAAGCTCCATTTTTTTCATCAATGGAAGAGTGCAAGGCAGCCATGAGCAACTAACTTCTCTACTAGGGTGTTGGTGAAACCCCTAGCCATGTAAACTTGTTCATTTTTGTAGCATTTTGGGATTTGTAATTAAATGTTCATTATCTAGTCTAGTGACAATGTACACTTATACATTTCTTATATATATATTCATTTGAAGTGGAGTTTATTCTTGTCTTAGAGTAGATTTTGTCATATGAATGCACAACATTTGCATATTTCACAAGAAATGCAAATGATGGCTAGGTAATGGTACTTTAAATGAATGTGTAGTGCTTGCTTGTATAAACCATGCCAAGATAAGGTAGTTTGGATGCATGTAGGTTCACTTAGAGAGTAGGGTAATTAGGTAGTTAGTTAGGTTGAAGAGCTATGCTTGTTGAAGATGGATTATGATAGGTTGACACACACATTAATCTTTTGATATGTCATTGAGGTCACAAGCCTAATGACATTGTTAGGCATTTAATTTATGAATCTCAAGCTTGCTACACTTATGAACATGTGAATGGCTAGTGGTGGAAACCACCCCTAGTTCTCTCTCCCAACTTTTACTCTTTAAATATATTGTTATTACATTCATGCAATAGTTTTATAAACAAAACTCAAAACCTTGTTTTTAGGATTAAAATGGAAGTAATCTTTCTTTAAGACAATTACGACTAGTCCTCGTGGGATCGATAACCTCTGTATAGAACCGTATCAACAAAGATTCGTCCTCTTGCGAGTGGTTAAATTATATTTTGATAAAAGGGGTAAAAATAAGCTTACAATGTAATTCAAGTTCCAACCACATCCAAATTTTTGCGCCGTTGCCGGGGACTACGGTTTAATTGTCGCCATTGGAAGATTAAATTTGGATTAATTCTTAGGCTAGAAATTCTTTCATTCTTTTTTTTGTATATATCTTGTTCTTATTTCTCAAATTTCTTGATTTTAGGTATACCACATAGCGGGCATCTAAAAGGATTAAAGTTGGAACCCTTTGTGAGTATAAAGTCTAAAATTAGTGGGTTTGAGTTCATTCATTTTTTTTATATATTATTGTTTATTTTGCGTATTGAGGTGTTGTTCTACTATTAATGCATGCTAGGTAGACGGTCCTTGTCACTGCCGTTGCTTCCGTGTAATATTGAACTTGAAAGAACACTTAGACAACATAGAGGAACCTCTAGGGACCCAATATTGCCTAGGACAGAAAACATGGACCCAAATGAAAGACAACCTCCTGGACTACCTCCTTTTAATCATGAACAACAACCTCCACCTCCTCTTCCTCAAGGAGAGTTGCTTATGGACTTTTGTCTTCCGACTACATTTGAAGTACCTTCATGTATTCAATTTTCGGATGTAGCGGCAAATCAATTCGAAAAAAAGTCCTCCACCATCAATCTTCTTAATAGCTTCCATGGTCTCCCTAATGAGGATCCATACCGATATTTAGATTACTTCATTTCTGTGTGTTCCACCATTCGTGTACCACACTTTACGGAGGATGATCTAAAGCTGCGTATGTTTCCATTCTCCTTAAAAGATAAAGCTAGAAGTTGGTTCAATTCCTTAGAACCTAACTCAATCCATTCCTGGGCGGAGATGCAAATAGAGTTCTTAAAAAAATACTTCCCAATGAGAAAGACGAGTGATATTCGGCGAGCAATCACCGGATTCACCCAAATTGATCAAGAACAATTTCATGAGACGTGGGAGAGATTAAAAGATCTTCTTAAATCTTGTCCGCATCATGCTATCCCAAAATGGCAACTAGTGCAAAGTTTTTATGATGGGGTGAGTGAGCAACATAGGCAAATGATAGACTCCGCTTGTGGAGGTGGATACCTTTTGAAAAGCCCCGATAAGGCATGGAAACTTTTTCAAACCCTAAGCAATAATTCAGCTCAACGCTCCTCCACTAGAAAAGGGAAGGCCACCCAACCTTGTAGAGGAGTGCATGAAATTTCACGGGTAGATGAGGTTGCCATGCAAGTAGAAGCCTTAACCCGTAAAGTGCAAAATTCTTTCAATTCCCAATCTCAACAGCCTCAAAGACCTAATTACCAACAACCACCACCTCCTCCGAGAAGCCAAGGCTTTGAAGAAAGAGTGATAAGCAATCTCGAGGCTAATACCCGCTTATTGCAAACTCACTCTCAATCAATCTCTAAGCCTGAAGCTAATGCTCAATCTATGGCTAGGTTAGAAGCTCAAATCGGGCAACTAGCTAATGCCTTGAATAGAAGAGAGGAAGGTAAGTTACCGAGTCAACCGGTGGCGAATCCTAAGGGTGTTTATGTGATTGAGGATCCATCATCTTCATCTTGTAATGCTCCTCTGAAGCAAGTTCAATCAATCACCACCTTAAGGAGTGGTAAAATCATCAATTCCAAGGTAGGGGAAGAAGAGAAAAAGGAATCCCAAGAGCAATCCAAAAATCCAAAAGAATCCCAATTAAATCCAAAATTGTTTTCCTTAAATCCAAATGTGCACAACATCCCACTAAATCCAAAAGAAAAGGCAAGTGAAGTTGTGTCGTCATCAAGTCCAAATCTTGACACTTCTTTTGAACCTCCGGTTCCTTTTCCTCAAAGATTGAAGTAACCTTCTCATTTTGGGAAGCAAGGAGAGAAAATTCAAGACATGATGAAAATCTTCAAACAAGTAAAGATCAATCTCCCTCTCCGTAATGCAATCTGACAAATTTCCTTCTATGCTAAATTCTTGAAGGACTTGTGCACTCAAAAGCGCAAATCTAGGAATAATGCTCCTAAAAAAGTCCTCCCAACTGAGCACATAAGCTCCATTTTCCAACACCAAGCCCCTCCTAAATTCAAAGATCCGGGTGCTCCAACCATTTCATGCACCATCGGAAATCAATCTTTTGAAAAGGCACTTCTTGATTTAGGGGCTAGTGTCAATTTGCTTCCATTCTCAGTTTATCAACAATTAGGTTTGGGGGAACTTAAGCATACCACAGTTGTGTTGCAACTTGCCGACCGCTCGGTGAAGTAACCACGTGGCATCGTTGAGGATGTAATAATTTAAGTGGACAAATTTTACTTTCCGGTGGACTTCATAGTCCTTGACACGGAATCAGCCCAAAATCCAAATAGACATATTCCTATCATTCTAGGTCGTCCATTTTTGGCTACGGGAAACGCTTGCATTAATTACCGTACCAGAGTAATGGACATCTCTTTCGAGAATATGAAAGTCCGCTTAAACATCTTCAATGCTTCCCACCACACATCCGAAGACGAAAGTGAGTGCTTTTGTGTTGTTGTAGTGGAAGACCTTGTTCAAGAAGCACTTCCTTCTATTCTTTCTAAGGATCCTTTAGAGGCATGCCTAAATCATTTCAACTGTGACGATTTTGACATTGAGCAATCCATTTGTGAAGTCAGCTCAATGCTCGATGTCACTACTGTCATGGATGTGCCTAAATGGAGAGTTCCTAGAGAACCTTTTCCTCTGTTGGTTAATTCTGTTGCTCCCCACAGAGTGGTGGAATTGAAGGACTTGAAAGACGGATCGTTGTTCAAAGTAAATGGGCAGCGCTTAAAAGTGTGCGTGGATGACCAAGTTACCACCGAATACGTGGATGTCGTCACTTTGACGGATCCTGTGTACTTTGACTCGTGAGCCGATTCGGACGTCATGCCATAGATGTGTAAGGTGGCGAGGCCATGGCAGCTATCATGCTTCCATGATGTCCCTTTAATCCAAGGTAAATTTTGTATCTAAGCAATTTAGTATCTAAGTCCCATAAGTCCAACTCCATAAAGTATAAATCAAGTAGACTGTTTTTGTGCATCTCGATTGATCGAAGCAAAGAACTCGATCAATCGAGATTTTGATTGATCAAGATTTTGGTTTCAATTGATCGAAATAATGCAGAGAGTTTGCTAAGTCCAAAGTCCCGAGAGGTAGTATTCTTTGATAGCACTTCGATAGGTCCTCGATCATTCAAAATTTTGATTGATCGAAGTGGGATTTCGATTGATCGAAGTGAAATTTCGATTGATCGAAGGGGATCTCGATTGATCGTAATAGTATTTCGATTGATCGAAGTAGGATTTCGATTGATCAAAATCTCGATTGATCGAGATGTACATCTCGATCAATCGAGATTGACGCGATGCCTGCACGTGAGCCGATTACTTATTTAAACCGTTGGGCTTCCCTCTCATTTCCATAATTCTTCTCAAGACCATCTGACTTCCTCCTCTTCTCTGAGCGATCCAAAGCTTCCCCAAGCACCGTCCCACACTTGATCTACCATTCCCGACCATCCAGCACCGTTCGCCGTAGTTCAAGATCTCTGTGAGCTCGCACACGCTCATTTATTCGCGGCTGCGAGTTGGGTCTTCATCTTTTTGTACCGATCATCATCTTCACCTTGAGGTAAGTGATGCAAGGCTATATTTTTCTTACTTTCTCGCTATTTTTGTTAGTTTCTCGGTGTAATAAGCATAGACCGGTGATGTTGGGTGGAATGGTGCATTCGCTATGTTCATAATGGGATTTTGCGGGTTTCGGGAACGGTTTACATTTTTATTCTTAGTTTAGTATTCTCTCTATTTTCTTTTTATTTATGTAATTTTTGGAATAAGTGCAGACTATTTTGGGTCGATGGCGCGTGTGAAGAACGCCCCCGGTGCTGTTAGAGACGTGCCCGGGCGAGCCTTCCGGGCACGGAAGTTTCACCCGGAGCATATTTTTGAGCTGAGAGAGTTTGAGATGCGCCCTGACTGCTCATGGGCTGTAGCAGAGCTTAGGAGGCATCGTCTTGACCGGTTATGTGTGCCACCCACTGATGTGGCACATGAGCGCTTGGTGCAAGTCTTTTATGAGCGCATGACCTATTCTTGCACCGAGCCGGACACATTGGAGACGGTTGTAGGTAGCGTGACGATTACTATCACTCCAAGCTGGATTGCACAGATGCTCAGTATTCCTCACCAGCAGCCTCCAGATATGGTTGACCAGGATGGTCGACCGCTTTACAGGCCCAAGTTCCCGGCAGACACGACCTTGTTTTCCATCGTGATGGACATGTCTGGTGGGGCGTTTACCACACCCAGTCACAACTGCACGTCCAAATTGATGTGCCCGAGGAGATTATGGTTCCTGGACACCGTTCTGATCAAGAACGCGTGTCCTCTGTAGCATGTGGCAGAGCACAGAGGCGACCTCCTCCGTTGCCTTTACGCTTTCCACAAGGGCATGTGGTTTTCTATCCCGACGCTGATATGGGGGCAGATGTTCAAGATCTGGGACGGCCTTGTCAACAAGAAGATGAGGCGAGCAGCGAGTTGGCGACTTCCCTTTCCTTTCCTCGTCGCCGCTTTCCTGAGTCGTGCCAGTATACCAGTCAGTGATACTGAAGTTCAGTTGGCACCGCCCACCCGCTTCACACCTGCTCAGTGGGAGAGGGTGAGGTGACACTCGGAGCGATAAGACCACCAGGGCGATCCACCAGAGTATATAGACATGGATGCCCCAGTGGAGATGGATGAGGCTGAGCCTGCAGAGGGTGAGTCATCTAAGGAGGAGATGGAGGCGGATGAGATGGATATTGCTGCCGAGCGGCATGACATCCTAGCGACCGGCTACTCCTACCTGGCAGCTGATGTAGAGCGGCTCCAACAGGGTTTTAGGAGCATATCCAGGTGACGCAGAGTCAGCTGGCAGGCATTTGGACAGATATTACATCTCTGGCACAGGGTCAGAGGGTGATTTTAGGCGAGTTCTGGGCCTTCCGGTAGGACCTGCAGTTCCTGCTTGCCGGTCGAGCCTCCACCTCCACCTCTACTCCTCCCATAGAGCCGCCACCACCACCACCCGCCCTCGAGTAGCTCTATCTATTTGCACTTTCTGTTTTACTGTTTGTATTTTTCTTTCTTTATTTTTGATAGGCCATGTTGGCCCTATTAGTTTTTGTGTATTCCACATCCATGTACCCTTTGTACTGAAACTTATGTTCACATATATGGAATACAGTTCTCCTTCTTATATACCATGTGTTATATTTATAGTCTTTATTTTTATTTTCTGCCAATATCAATGCTCTCTCTCTACTTTGACTATGTATGTAATACCCCTTGCCTAATTGTTATATGCGATTCAGTTGATGATTTCCGTTTATTATCGCCTGGTTTCAATTCCTGATACTGTTGAGATTGTTTCAATGCAGTATGGCGTTAATAAAGAAAGGCAGCCCCTTTGCATGCTATACATTAGCGTGCCTGGATAGTCAATATCTTATCGCATAGACCTCTTAGTCAATTGGGAAACACCAGTTCAGAGCCTTGGATATGTAGTGATCTTAGCATTATCCGCTTGTCCATAATTCTTTGATTACGTTCTTTTTATCTACTTTTTGTTCCATTTAATGTTCGTGGTATCTAGTTGGTGTTCCGTGCAGGTTTTTCTCATTTCCAGCATGACCGCCGGTATTGGAATGCCATTTTTGTTGCGTTCTGCAATCCCGGTAAATTCTTTCCTTGTTCTTCCTATCCAAACATTGAGGACAATGTTGCGTCTACGTTTGGGGGTGCGGTATGCTATACCACTTGCATATGCATGCAATGTTCAGTCTTTGTTGATTGTCATTGTAGAGCAAGTTTCTTTTCTTGATATTTTTGCATGCTTGCTATGATGTCTTGCTTTTTAAAGGAAGATCATTCGAATAAATGTCCGAGGTAAATGCAGCAGGTAGTTAAGAACTTTAACATTGTAAATACCCGCACTTTTGCAAGCTATGTAATAGGCTAGAACGGTCTACATTTTTGTCCAAATATGAGCACGTACAGTTCTTGCCCTAAATTTGTCCTTAACTGCACAAATTCGCACACATGCATTTTAAATTGTGGGGCATAAGTCTGATGGAGAATTTTATAAATTTCTATTTTTATTCGAACAACTTAAAGAATAACTTCTTCCGGTTGTTCTAAAAAAAAAACATTATAAAATAAATGCAATAATCCTTCTCACTCAATAAACCGGATCTCTTGCCTCAAAGCAGGGAGTATTCGCGTATAAGTGTGCAAGGTTGAGCAACAAGAAGCAGGTGGCTTGCTTAAGCTCATCGCCTTGCAAGCTTGGTTATTAAGTCCGAGGGGTGTTTCTTCACCTAATGCCCTAAAACCAATTGGTTTGGGAGTCATTGGCCCAATGTCGCTAAATGGGCTTGCAAGAAAGCAAAAAAAAAAAAAAAAAAAGAGCTAAGCATTGCACGGTCATCCGCACATGAGCAATCAGGAATGTTTTGTGATAATGAACAACAGTGTCGAACCGTTTCAATGAGTTTTTCTTTTAAAAGCAGATTTGTTCTTATTCTTCTCCAAATATGACAAAGTCACACGCTAGAATGCATGTTCACTTTTCAAAGAGGATTTTGGGGTTGGAGTTTGTATTTTTGTTCGAAGTGGCCATTATGTGGGGACCGTCGTTTATTTATAGCTTGTGAAAGTCCATTTTTGCTAATGACTGCATAGTTCTGTAATACTTGTTGCATTTGCCAAATGTGAAATGAAAGGATGATCGCCCTTTATCTAGTTGATGACTGAGCATGATTAAATTTTTGTATAAGATAGTTAATTTCATTTTTGTAATATTGCATTGCTAAGGGACTAGCAATATGTAAGTTTGGGGGTGTGATAAGTGTTCAATTCTGTGCATTTGAACCCTCTTTATTGCATATGTTAGCCCCGTTTCTACGTTTACCAAGATATGTTTACGGTATTTTTGTGTTTTTGATGTATTGCAGGTCTTGTAGTAAAAGGAGTAAATTTGAGGCTTTTTGTAGCTGAAGAGAAAAGTCAGAATTGCAGCTAAGGCATCTCGATCAATCGAGATGTTGATCTCGATCAATCGAGATCTCGATTGATCGAGATCTTACTTCGATTGATCGAAATCTCGATCAATCGAGATCCAATCTCGATTGATCGAGATTCTGCGGAGCCACTTGCCCACTTGCTCACCTGCTCTCCCACTTGTAACAAAATCCCCCTTTTTGCACGACTTAGAGGGATTGTCTGACTTGAACAAGACCTTTGGGGACCTTCTTGATATAATTGGTATATATATATTTATGGTGGGCCCCAAGGTTGAAAAGGAGGCCATAAAGCACAAAAAGAGGCCATTTCTCACACATCTCTCACACACATCAAATTACACATAGAGAGACATTCGGGAGAGGGGAAGAAGGAGCTGAACCAGACCTTGAAGCTCCATTTTCTTCATCAATGGAAGAGTGCAAGGCAGCCATGAGCAACTAACTTCTCTACTAGGGTGTTGGTGAAACCCCTAGCCATGTAAACTTGCTCATTTTTGTAGCATTTTGGGATTTGTAATTAAATATTGATTATCTAGTCTAGTGACAATGTACACTTATACATTTCTTATATATATTCATTTGAATTGGAGTTTATTCTTGTCTTAGAGTAGATTTTGTTATATGAATGCACAACATTTGCATATTCCATAAGAAATGCAAATGATGGCTAGGTAATGGTACTTTAAATGAATGTGTAGTACTTTCTTGTATAAACCATGCCAAGATAAGGTAATTTGGATGCATGTAGGTTGACTTAGAGAGTAGGGTAATTAGGTAGTTAGTTAGGTTGAAGAGCTATGCTTGTTGAAGATGGATTATGAGAGGTTGACACACACATTAATCTTTTGATATGTCATTGAGGTCACAAGCCTAATGACATTGTTAGGCATTTAATTTATGAATCTCAAGCTTGCTACACTTATGAACATGTGAATGGCTAGTGCTGGAAACCACCCCTAGTTCTCTCTCCCAACTTTTACTCTTTAAATATATTGTTATTACATTCATGCAATAGTTTTATAAACTAAACTCAAAACCCTGTTTTTAGGATTATAGTGGAAGTAATCTTTCTTTAAGACAATTGCAACTAGTCCTCGTGGGATCGATACCCTCTATATAGAACCGTATCAACAAAGATTCGTCCTCTTGCGAGTGGTTAAATTATATTTTGATAAAAGGGGTAAAAATAAGCTTACAATATAATTCAAGTTCCAACCACATCCAAATTTTGGTGCCGTTGCCGGGGACTACGATTTAATTGTCACCAATGGAAGATTAAATCTGGTTTAATTCTTAGGCTAGAAATTCTTTCATTCTTTTTTTGGTATATATCTTGTTCTTATTTCTCAAATTTCTTGATTTTAGGTATACCACATAGCGGGCATCTAAAAGGATTAAAGTTGGAACCCTTTGTGAGTATAAAGTCTAAAGTTAGTGGGTTTGAGTTCATTCATTTTTTTTTATATATTATTGTTTATTTTGCGTATTGAGGTGTTGTTCTACTATTAATGCATGCTAGGTAGATGGTCCTTGTCACTTCCGTTGCTTCCGTGTAATATTGAACTTGAAAGAACACTTAGACAACATAGAGGAACCTCTAGGGACCCTATATTGCCTAGGACAAAACATGGACCCAAATGAAAGACAACCTCTTGGACTACCTCCTTTTAATCATGAACAACAACCTCCACCTCCTCCTCCTCAAGGAGAGTTGCTTATGGACTTTTATCTTCCGACTACATTTGAAGTACCTTCATGTATTCAATTTTCAGATATAGCGGCAAATCAATTCGAAATAAAGTCCTCCACCATCAATCTTCTTAATAGCTTCCATGGTCTCCCTAATGAGGATCCATACCGGCATTTAGATTACTTCCTTTCTGTGTGTTCCACCATTCGTGTACCAAACTTTACGGAGGATGATCTAAAGCTGCGTATGTTTCCATTCTCCTTAAAAGATAAAGCTAGAAGTTGGTTCAATTCCTTAGAACCTAACTCAATCCATTCCTGGGCGGAGATGCAAATAGAGTTTTTAAAAAAATACTTCCCAATGGGAAAGACGAGTGATATTCGGCGAGCAATCATCGGATTCACCCAAATTGATCAAGAACAATTTCATGAGACGTGGGAGAGATTAAAAGATCTTCTTAAATCTTGTCTGCATCATGCTGTCCCAAAATGGCAACTAGTGCAAAGTTTTTATGATGGGGTGAGTGAGCAACATAGGCAAATGATAGACTCCGCTTGTAGAGGTGGATACCTTTTGAAAAGCCCCGATGAGGCATGGAAACTTTTTCAAACCCTAAGCAATAATTCAGCTCAACGCTCCTCCACTAGAAAAGGGAAGGCCACCCAAACTTGTAGAGGAGTGCATGAAATTTCACGGGTAGATGAGGTTGCCATGCAAGTTGATGTGGTCGGAACTAAATTATATTGTAAGCTTAATTTTGCCCTTTTTTTATCAAAATATAATTTAACCACTCGCAAGAGCACGAATCTTTGCAGATAAGGTTCTATATAGAGGGTATCGATCCCACGAGGACTAGTCGTTAATTGTCATAAAGAAAGATTAATTCCACTTTAATTCTAAAAACAGGTTTTTTTTGGTTTTGTGTTAAAAACTATTGCATAAATGAAATGACAATAAAATTAAAGAGTAAAGTTGGGAGAGAGAACTAGGGTTGGTTTCCACCACTAGCCATTCACATGTTCATAAGTGTAGCAAGTAAGGGATTCATTAATTAAATGCCTAACAATGTCATTAGGCTTGTGACCTCAATGACATATCAAAAGATCAATGTGTGTGCTAACCTATCATAATCCATCTTCAACAAGTATAGCTCCTCAACCTAACTAACTACCTAATTACTCTACTCTCTAAGTGAACACTACATGCATCAAAACTACCTTGTCTTGGCATGGTCTATACAAACTAACATCACACATTCATTTAAACACCATTATCTAGCCATCATTTGCACTTCTTGTGGAATATGCAAATGTTGTGCATTCAAGTGACAAAACCTACTCTAAGACAAGAATAAATTCCATATCAAATGAATATATAAAAGAGATGTATTTGTGTACATAATCACTAGGCTAAATAATCAACATTTAATTACAAATCCCAAGAGCTACAAAGATGAACAAGTTTACATGGCTAGGGGTTGAAACCAACACCCTAGTAGAAGAGTTAGTTGATCATGGTTGCCTTGCACCCTTCCATTGATGAAGAGAATGAAGCTTCTTGGTCTGGTTCAGCTATCCTCTTCCTCTCCCGAAGGTCTCTCTGCTGATCTTCTTGTGTGTCTTGAGAGATCTATGAGATATGTGGCTTTTGGTGCTTTTTGTATGCTTTTTGGCTCCTTTTTCTCCTTTGGGCCCACCATATATATATATATATCATTATATATATCTCTTGTATCAAGAAGGCCCCCAAAAGTCTTGTTCAAGTCAGACAATCCCCCTAAGTCGTGCAAAAAGGGGGATTTTGTTGCAAGTGGGAGAGCAGGTGAGCAAGTGGCCAAGTGGACTTTGCAGAGTTTCAATTGATCGAAACTGAATCTCGATTGATCGAGATTTCGATCAATCGAAATGAGATTTCGATCAATCGAAATCTCGATTGAGCGAAATCCACATCTCGATTGATCGAGATGCCTTGGCAACAATTTCTGATTTCTTCTCTTGACTGCAGAAAGCTTCCAACTTTGCTCTTTTTACTCCAATACCTGCAAAACATCAAAAACACAAAAATACCGTAAACATATCTCGGTAAACGCAAAAACAAAACTAACATATGCAATAAAGAGGGTTCAAATGCATAGAATTGAACACTTATCACAAGTAGAAGCCTTAACCCGTAAAATGGACCAAATCATGAAAAATGGGCTGCCTACTCAAAGCCAACCTGTTCAAAACCAGGAAGGGTGTTCGTTTTGCTATAGCACTTCACATTTTGTGCGAGATTGTCCTATTGCCGGTCAATCTCCCGATTATGCTCAAGAGCAAGCAAATGCCTTGTACTCTAAACAGATGAATGATCCATATTCAAATACGTACAATCCTGGTTACAAGAATCATCCGGCTTTTTCATGGAAACCTCAAGAATCAAGTCCCTCTTTTCAAGTGCAAAATTCTTTCAATTCCCAATCTCAACAGCCTCAAAGACCTAATTACCAACAACCACCACCTCCTCCGAGAAGCCAAGGCTTTAAAGAAAGAGTGATAAGCAATCTCGAGGCTAATACCCGCTTATTGCAAACTCACTCTCAATCAATCTCTAAGCCTGAAGCTAATGCTCAATCTATGGCTAGGTTAGAAGCTCAAATCGGGCAACTAGCTAATGCCTTGAATAGAAGAGAGGAAGGTAAGTTACCGAGTCAACCGGTGGCGAATCCTAAGGGTGTTTATGTGATTGAGGATCCATCATCTTCATCTTGTAATGCTCCTCTGAAGCAAGTTCAATCAATCACCACCTTAAGGAGTGGTAAAATCATCAATTCCAAGGTAGGGGAAGAAGAGAAAAAGGAATCCCAAGAGCAATCCAAAAATTCAAAAGAATCCCAATTAAATTCAAAATTGTTTCCCTTAAATCCAAATGTGCACAACATCCCACTAAATCCAAAAGGAAAGGCAAGTGAATTTGTGTCGTCATCAAGTCAAAATCTTGACACTTCTTTTGAACCTCCGGTTCCTTTTCCTCAAAGATTGAAGGAACCTTCTCATTTTGGGAAGTAAAGAGAGAAAATTCAAGACATGATAAAAATCTTCAAACAAGTAAAGATCAATCTCCCTCTCCTTGATGCAATCTAACAAACTTCCTCCTATGCTAAATTCTTGAAGGACTTGTGCACTCAAAAGCGCAAATCTAGGAATAATGTTCCTAAAAAAGTCCTCCTAACCGAGCACATAAGCTCCATTTTCCAACACCAAGCCCCTCCTAAATTCAAAGATCCGGGTGCTCCAACCATTTCATGCACCATCGGAAATCAATCTTTTGAAAAGGCACTTCTTGATTTAGGGGCTAGTGTCAATTTGCTTCCATTCTCAGTTTATCAACAATTAGGTTTGGGGGAACTTAAGCATACCACAGTTGTGTTGTAACTTGCCGACCGCTCGGTGAAGTAACCACGTGGCATCGTTGAGGATGTAATAATTCAAGTGGACAAATTTTACTTTCCGGTGGACTTCATAGTCCTTGACACGGAATCGGCCCAAAATCCAAATAGACATATTCCTATCATTCTAGGTCGTCCATTTTTGGCCACGACAAACGCTTGCATTAATTACCATACCAGAGTAATGGACATCTCTTTCAGGAATATGAAAGTCCGCTTGAACATCTTCAATGCTTCCCACCACACATCCGAAGACGAAAGTGAGTGCTTTTGTGTTGATGTAATGGAAGACCTTGTTCAAGAAGCACTTCCTTCTATTCTTTCTAAGGATCCTTTAGAGGCATGCCTAAATCATTTCAACTGTGACGATTTTGACATTGAGCAATCCATTTGTGAAGTCAGCTCAATGCTCGATGTCACTATTGTCATGGATGTGCCTAAATGGAGAGTTCCTAGAGAACCTTTTCCTCTGTTGGTTAATTTCATTGCTCCCCACGGAGTGGTGGAATTGAAGGACTTGAAAGACGGATCGTTGTTCAAAGTAAACGGGCAGTGCCTAAAAGTGTGCGTGGATGACCAAGTTACCACCGAATATGTGGATGTCATCACTTTGACGGATCCCGTGTACTTTGACTCGTGAGCCGATTCGGACGTCATGCCATAGACGTGTAAGGTGGCGAGGCCATGGAAGCTATCATGCTTCCAAGATGTCCCTTTATTCCAAGGTAAATTTTATATCTAAGCAATTTAGTATCTAAGTCCCATAAGTCCAAGTCCATGAAGTTTAAATCAAGCAGACTGTTTTTGTGCATCTCGATTGATCGAAGCAAAGATCTCGATCAATCGAGATTTCGATTGATCGAGATTTTGGTCTCGATTGATCGAAATAATGCAGAGAGTTTGCTAAGTCCAAAGTCCCGAGAGGTAGTATTCTTCGATAGCACTTCGATAGGTCCTCGATCAATCAAAATTTCGATTGATCAAAGTGGGATTTCGATTGATCGAAGTGAAATTTTGATTGATTGAAGGGGATCTTGATTGATCGTAATAGTATTTCGATTGATCGAAGTAGGATTTTGATTGATCGAAATCTCGATTGATCGAGATGTACATCTCCTACGTATATATTTTAATTATGTTGATTAATTTACATATGTTCTTTAATTTAATCATATGTGGTGTATATATATCTATATATATATATATATATATGGATATTGTATATATGTGGGATGTGAGGATATATGTATATATATATGTGTGTATATATACATATATGTTGGAAATGAAAGCATGATATTTTAATTGCTTGTTTACATTGTGATATGTACATGATGGAGGTGAACCCATGTAAAGCATGCTAAATTATATATGTTTAGCTAGGCATTGTTTTTGGTGTGCATATGTGACTTTATGCATGGAATTAACTATATATGTGATTATATTTTGGTACAGTAGTAGAAATGCATGCTAAGTATGTTTATAGCATTATTGAGTATTTGAAAAATATGATATGTGATCGTGTGTTGTGAGTGTATCAATTAAAATTACCAGACTTCGCAATAGAACGAATTTCCTTGCAGAATAGGGCTATCGAAAGGGGTGTCGAACCTCAGGGACTATGGTTTGACAGAGTTGAATTGTTAGTGATAAGTGTTCAATGTTGCGCATTTAAACATTCTTAATTACATATGTTAATTCCGTATTTATGTTTACCCAGGTATTTTTATGCTATTTTTGTGTTTTTGTTGTATTTTAGGTTTTGTCCCGAAAAGGCCGATAGTTCCGCCCGAAAAGGCATTTCACACAATTGAAATACTGATTTCGTATGATCGAGATCTTGATTATGCGAAACCTCAATTTCACACAATTGAGATTCTGCAGACTGTAAGTTGGCCGTTTGCCCACTTATCATGCCACTTGCCTCCAAGAATTAGCTTTGCACGTCCTTTTTGAAGATTTTCTTACTTCAAAGAGAGAGATGATGGGAACATATACATATTTGGTGGGCTATATCTACATTTATGCATGGTGGGACCCAAGGACACTTGTGGATTGACCTAGAACCAAGTTATGAAGCAAAAAGAAAAAAGATGAACTTTTCAGGGGAGAGGAGAAGAAGCTGAACCAGACCATTTGAAGCTTCATACCTCTCTCCATGGAGGATTGCAACTCTCCCATGTTCAACTAACTTCTTTTCTAGGGTGTGGGTGAAACCCCTAGCCATGTACTTGTTCATTATGTAGCAATTTTGGGATTTATATTTATATGTTGATTATTTAGCCTAGTGTATTGTCATTACATTTGTAAACTTCTTTCATATATTCAATTGATGTCATTTCTTCCTCTTATCTTAGAGTTGAAATCTTTCATTTTGAATGCTCAACATTTACATCTTTCACAAAAAGTGTAGATGATGGCTTTGTAATGGTTTTTAATGAAATGCGAACTTTCTTGCTTGTATAGCCCTTGCCAAAATAGGGTAGTTTGGATGCACTTAGGTAGATTTAGGAAGTAAGATAATTAGATAGGTTGAAGGACTATACTTGTTGAAGATGGGCTATGCTTAGTTTGAATTCATGTGTATTTTTAGATATGTCATTGTAGGTCACAAGCCTAATGACATTGTGTTGCATATAATTTTATAAATTTTCTTTTCCTACATACTTGGACATGTTAGATGGTTAGAGGTGGAAACCACCCCTAGATCTCTCTTTACTTTGAAACCCTTTTATTTTAATGCTTTTACAATTTCTAAAATAGTTTTAAGACTAAACCAAAAAGCTGATTTTAGAATTAAATTGGAAGTAATCTCTCAACATTACAATTCACCCACGTAATCCTTGTGGGTTCGATACCCTCTATATAGAATCGTATCTACAAAGATTCGTTCTCTTGTGAGTGGTTAAAATTATATTTTGATAGGCAAAGTAAGCTTAAAAGGAAAACAAAACTTGGCTTGGAAGTTTGCTACACCTTTTTCTCCAACGATTCTCCGCTCCAAAAGCTCTTCAAAGCTACTACCAAGCCTCCTCCATAGAGCCCCAATTCATCACTTTTAATAGCCAAGAGAATATGAAGAGTCCCCACCTAATTAGGAGACAATTAGGGTTTCCTGCAGGCCCTAAGCAGGTGGGTTTTTCTACGGACTTTCGGCCCAAAGTTTGACCCTGTAAAAGTCCAATTCATGAAATTTACGTTAAATAAAAAAAGTGTCTAGAATCGAATTTCGTTCAACTATCGCGAGAATTGAGTCAATTTGATACTCAAAAATAAGAGTTTCGGGCCATTTTCCAAAATGGGATTAAAACTGTATTACACGCAGAATTGGATTTCAGGCCTGAAATAATCTTTAAGGCCCTGAAAATACAGAAAACACTAAAACGAAGTAAAATCACAAAATAATCTATCACTAAAAGAATAAAATATGCAAATTAAGAGGCTAGAATGCGTAACATTCAACACTGATCAATATGTGCTAAGTATGTTATATATGTTCTTATTACTTATATAGGTGACAGAATATATGTGGGTTTACATATTGGGATTGGAATGCATGTTACTTGTAGTAAACACATGCATTTACCGAGAGCATGATCGTATTTACGCTAGGTTATGTGCATATGTGTATTAGATGTCGGACGTAACATGTAGGAATTATAAGTCAGTATTGTGATTTGAATACAACATAGTTACTTGTAGTAAGTGCATGCGTGGAGTGATAACATGATTGTATCTATGCGTATATATGTGCATATGTGATTATCTACAGGATGTGACATATATGTGTTTATATGTGAAAATGTGTATATGAAATGCATGCTAGTTATATATATATATATATCGAATGTGTGCATTGATTCTAGCATGATAAAAATGTGCTAAGTTGAGGTGTGCTAGCATATGTGAATTATTATGCGAGTTTGGAACATGTATGTGTGTTGGAATGGGATGAGAAGCATGCTAAATACTTCTTTTTAGTATTAATAAGCATGAATTAATGCATAAAAATAATATGCTATGTATATATGCATCCATATTGCATATATGGGAGGAAAATGACACATGCGTGATTATATGTGGTTTATGGAGGGAGAAATGCAGGCTACGTCCTTTTCAAACTAGCTAGTGCATTCAGGTAAATATAAATTAAAATGCTTGGTTTTATACGTTCTAAATAAATATTGCGTGAAATTGTGAGGACACGGGAAGAAGTACAGAAGCATGATCTATCAAAGTAAGCCCCAATCATGCACTTGTTGAATTTTTATCCATATTTGGTGAACTGTTGGAATATGCCCACTCACCGTAAGGAAAACTAAAATATTACCACGGAAGCATGATCATGTTCATATCATGCTCTTGTTATCGGAGTATGTCCATAGTGGTGACTGTCGGAGTTGTCCAATCACCATAAGGCAAACAAAATATTGTCTATGAGGCATGATGCTGTCAGAGTACGTCCAATTTCATGCACTTGTTATAGGAGGTGTCCTAGGTCACATGATCTGTCGGAGTCGTCCAAATCATGTGGGGTATCGGGTGAAAACTGAGAGATGGAGAGTTTCATCTTATGCTTATGTGTTTATGTATTAAGCATGTTATACTATTTAAATGCATGTACATTGCATTTGAGATTTGCTACTTGTTCAGTAGGTGACATGGTATTTGATTTACATTATTTATGTAAATGCTCCCGTATACATATGTTCTTCATACATATTAATGTCAAATTTTAATTCCTTTTGAGCATGTTGGTAATGATTTAGAAAATCATGTATAGTAGATTTTATATGTTCATATGTGCTAGAATTGTTATATGCATTGTCAATTTATGCATGCTAGGAGGAGTATGGTCTTAAATATTATGATATATTTAAGTGTATGTATATTTTTGAGGATATGCGAGGATCGACCTGCTGTAGTAGTGATAGTATGGTTTGACATACCTTGTTGGGATGTTAAGCTCACACCCCCCAGGTTTTGCAGGTATTACTGATGATCCGAAGTCTGTTAGGGACTGATAGTACCGGGGGCAGAAGTAGTGGTTAAATTCTTTAGAATTCAATATATGTCAAGGATATTGGACATATGTTTACATTTGGATTAAATGGATTAGACACAATTTAAGTTGGGTAGTTTCTCCAGTTGTATTTTATGCATTTGATGTATGTATTTGAGGATGACATTCAGGGACTGAGTTATATTTCAATTGTTTTATGCATGTTGTAGGTATGTTGGGGGGACACGTGCCCATAAGTGTCCATTTTTAATTTAAGATGTGTAGGATGGGGGGACACGTGCCCAAAAGTGTCCATTTTGTAATTATAGATCTAAATGATAGGGGGACACTTGCCCAAAAGTGTCCATTTTAAATTTAAGATGTGAATGATGGGAGGACATGTGCCTATAAGTGTCCATTTTTAATTTAAAGTATGAATGACATATTAGGATCTTATTTATTCAAATTGGTGATGCATAATTTTCTTTAAAATAATAGGAAATTGATATTGTATGATCAGGTGATGGTTATATCGTGAGGGTGGTCTCACGAATTCACACCTCAATTTTTGGGCCTAGGGAATCAGGGTGTGACAACATGGTATCAGAACCCTAGGTTAGAATACCTAGGGGCGATAGGTAAGGGTTGAGAATTTGAGAAATTTTGAATTGTTGTTAAAGCATTAGGTTTGAAGACCTAGGCTATCAAATTCATAGGTTCGAATACCTAAGGACGGAGGGTCAAATCACGTGTTGATTTACAGATATGCAGTGATTGATAGTTGTCTAGATAATTGGTTTGATTACCTATGGACGATAGTTGAATGATTTACTCAGTTTGAGCAATCCTAATGAAAGATCAAAGTGCTGGTATGAAATTGAATT
Source organism: Cornus controversa (assembly GCA_026545225.1). NCBI lineage: Eukaryota > Viridiplantae > Streptophyta > Magnoliopsida > Cornales > Cornaceae > Cornus > Cornus controversa. The sequence continues at coordinate 62,033,479 of CM048846.1, read as the reverse complement.
CAGTTGGTAAAACTCCCGAAGTTGGTTGAGTTAGATCTTTGACTTGGTGATTAAGTCTTGCTTGTGAGTAATGAAGAGATAACGCAAGGGATGTTGTTAGTGTTTAAGTCCTTAGAGGTACATAGGAACTTATGATATAAGATTGATGAGTGTTTTGCTGAGGTTAGCAATTAAGACTAAGATACGATCCAAGGAAGGCATATTGCCGGAGTTGGGCTAACTAGGAAAAGTGGCATTGCTGGACATTTTTTTTGGATTAGGGTTTCTCTTAAAATATGCCGACTCTTGTGGTTATTGAGTTATTTTGCCCAAATGACGATGGATAAATGATTCCCAATAAGGGGGAGATGTCACTGAGGGTGATTGGTATTGATAGTCAAGGTTGCAACCTTAGACTATGGATGTGGATAGATTGGTAAGTGTCTACCAATGAGTATAGAAGATGAGAGTAGGTTGGTTTGAACCAATCTAGATGTTGTGTATTCTAGTATGCGTGATTGTAATAGGGGGACTGAGCCATGTTTACACGCTTGCTTGGGCAGAGGAGGTACCAGGACCGTACGTGGTCAATGGTATTTTCCTAGTTTTAGCCCGAGGACTAGGGTTTTGATTTGATTCGATGAATCATATGTCATCTCATGCATGACATGTGTTTAATTGATTTAGCATGTTATTTGTTATATGATATGTGCTATACATGATTCATGTGATTGAGCATTGCATTTTAGTGTTGCATTTTGCGTCACATGGCTAGTAATTTCATATAGTCACCTAGAAATTTCAGTTTTGAGGATTGGTAAACCAGGTAGAGGTTTGAAACTGAGTGGATTATGATGTTGAAATAGATATGTTGTGATAGACTTCGAGAGCACGAGTCTAGAGTTAATGAAAGGGGTATGACTTACCTTAGAAATTCCAAACAGATAGTTTGGTGATTTAGAAAAACTGTTGCATTGATTTCACAACTATTGAGAACTAAAGGTCAATAAATTGGCTAAGATTATTGGTGGTATTGTGATACTGGAATTTTTTATAGAATATATCTAAGATGTGCTATTGAGATAGTCTAATGAGGACTATGAATTGATCTAATTCTTGGAGTTAGTAGACATGTGATGACTTTGATGATGCATTGGCGATATATCGTAATGCCTAGATGCTGATTAATGCAATAGTAATGCATGGGAAGATTTATGGGGCCCTAGACGAAGCAGTCAAGACCTTGGGGTGCCTAGGGAGATGCTAGAAAGGAATGGATGGGTAAGTGAGATTCATTCTATGAGAAATGAGGTTGTGAAGTTAGGGAGATGTAAAACCCTAAACTTGCCATTGGATTCCATTGGGTGAATGTCTATGAGATTGGACAAGACCATGTGGCTTGTTATGACAAGTACATTATTGATGTGGTTTGTATAGGCGAGTACACTATCATGTGCCTTGCCAGTAAATGCGCATGTGATGTGCACTAGATTAATGTGGCTTGTGTTGTGATGATGCACCGAATATTAGACTAAGCCCAGGAATGGTATGCCAGATTGGAAATTCATGTTTGACAATGATAGAATGACTTTGAGTATTGATGATCTCAATTATGAGGAAGTATCACTGTAAGTGATTGATGTGATTAGTCGAGGAGATTACCTTAGAGTAAAGATAGAGATGGATTGGATAAGTCTTGAAGTAGAGACTGTGGACTCTAGGAAGCAAGTGCTTCGGAGGATTGTGGAACTGAACCGTACATGGGGCTCGGAATCACTCAACCATGTCACATAAGTGGTTAATTATCCACTAGGGTTGATCATTCAGAATTTTCTACGCAACTTGTGACTGTCTCGGAGTTGCCCACTCACATTAGCTAGACCATTCCGTAGTATAGTTATATTGCTTTAGGGTAATTGAGACGCACTGAATGTGCCAAACTTAAGTGTTATGTGTTAGGTGTTGCAGGTGTAGCGCCTATGGTATTTGGAAAGAGAAAGTGATGATTATTGATGAGAATAACGTCCGGTATGGATTAGTTTTGGAAAGACCTTGAGTATACTAATTTTGAGGACAAAATTCCTTGAAGGAGGAGAGGTTGTAATGACCCGGAATTATTTTGACTGCTCCCGAATGATTTTGGACCAGATTTATTTTTTCAAATTATTTAAATTCGAGAAGATGTGAAAATATATGTATACATATCTATGGAATTATATATATATAGAGAGATGGAGAAAGTTCATATATACGGTATAGTATATATAATGTAGGTATAATACATACGAGTGAGGATATGTATTATGTGGTAACATATACATTATATTTTATATATGGGTGTATAAGTGTAAAGGTGGTAATATATGTCATGTAATAGATATATATATGTATATATATATATTATGTATATAATTTGAATATGTGGCTGAGGGTGGCTGGTGTGTTATGTGGATTAGATTAAAAGAGGAAGGAGATTAGATTGATTATGTGGTCAGCTGACTAAGAAAAAGAGAAAGAAAAAGAAAAGGAAAGAAAGAACAGAAAAGGAAAAGAGAGAAGAGGAAAGGAGGAAGAAGAAATAGATGGTCGTGGGTTGCTTACAATGGGGCTTCGCCCAGGTGATGGTGAAAGTGGTGCTCCGGTAGCGGTTGGGGTGGCAGTCAAGGGGCCCGATTTACATGGCTGTTAAGGCTGATGGTATGGGCTGACAGTGGTGGCCCTTGGAGGTCCGGCGGTGCTCTGACCGTGTCGGGTCTATTTTGGCGAGCTTCGGAAGTGGCGATTCTTGCTGGGTCCGTTCACAGTGGAAGTGGCTGGCCGTGATGGTGCCTGTGGTGGTCTGTTAGAGGTGGCCGAAGTTACTAGGTGTGGCCGCTAGTGGCTGGCTGGGTCTTCTCCTCGGGTATGGCTGGTGGTTCTCGGTTTTGTGGCCTTGGGTGAGGGCTATTCCAACCTTGGTGGTGGTTGTTCGGCTAAAGATAATTTATGATTTGAGTTCGACCAAACATAGAAAATAAAAAGGAAAATGGCTTAGTGGATTGTTTGAGTGGGCTTTGGCACGGGACTGGACCGAGATCGGACTTAGACCGCTTTGTGGGTGCGGGCACAATAAAAGCGGGACATAAGGCAAGTTGATTCTTGCCTCTATCTCCTATGTATATATTTGAATTATGCTGATTAATTTATATATGTTCTTTAATTTGATCATATATATATATATAGGTGCATATATATATATATAGATATTGTATATATGTGGGATGTGAGGATATATGTATATATATGTGCGTATATATACATATATGTTGGAAATGAAAGCATGATATTTTAAGTACTTGTTTACATTGTGATATATACATGATGGAGGTGAACCCATGTAAAGCATGCTAAATTATATATGTTTAGCTAGGCGTTGTTTTTGGTGTGCATATGTGACTTTATGCATGGAATTGAATATATATGCGATTATATTTTGGTGCAGTAGTAGAAATGCATGTTAAGTATGATTTTAGCATTCTTGAGTATTTGAACAACATGATATGTGCTAAGTGTGTTATATATGTTCTTATTACTTACATGGGTGACGGAATATATGTGGGGTTACATATTGGGATTGGAATGCATGTTACTTGTAGTAGACACATGCATTTACCGAGAGCATGATCGTATTTACGCTAGGTTATGTGCATATGTGTATTACATGCCAGACGTAACATGTAGGAATTATATGTCGGTATTGTGATTTGAATGCATGCTAGTTGCTTGTAGTAAATGCATGCATGGAGTGATAACATGATTGTATTTATGCTTATATATGTTCATATATGATTATATGTAGGATTTGACATATATGTGTTTATATGTGGAAATTTGCATATGGAATGCATACTAGTTTTATATATATATATCGAATGTGTGCCTTCATTCTAGCATGATAAAAATGTGCTAAGTTGAGGTGTGTTAGCATATGGGAAGTATTATGTGAGTTTGGAACATGTATGTGTGTTGTAATGTGATGAGAAGCATGCTAAATACTTCTTTTTTGTATTAATAAGCATAGATTAATGCATGAAAATAATATGCTATGTATATATGCATCCATATTGCATATATGGGAGGGAAATGACACATACGTGATTATGTGTGGGTTATGGAGGGAGAAATGCAAGCTACGTACTTTTCAAACTAGCTAGTGCATTCAGGTAAGTATAAATTAAAATGCTTGGTTTTAAACGTGCTAAATACATATTGGGTGAAATTGTGAGGACACAGGAAGAAGTACGGAAGCATGATCTATTGGAGTAAGCCCCAATCATGCACTTGTCGAAATTTTATCCATATTCGGTGAACTATCAAAATATGCCCACTCACCGTAAGGCAAACTAAAATATTGCCACGGAAGTGTGATCATGTTCATATCATGCACTTGTTATCAGAGTATGTCCATAGTGGTGACTGTCGGAGTTGTCCAATCACCAAAAGGCAAACAAAATATTGTTTATGAGGTGTGATGCTGTCGGAGTACGTCCAATGTCATGCACTTGTTATAGGAGGTGTCCAAGGTCACATGATCTGTCGAAGTGGTCCAAATCATGTGGGGTATCGAGTGAAAACTGAGAGATGGAGAGTTTCATCTTATGCTTATGTGTTTATCTATTAAGCATGTTATACTGTTTAAATGCATGTACATTTCATTTGAGATTTTTTACTTGTTCAGTAGGTGACATGGTATTTGATTTACACTGTTTATGTAAATGCTCCCGTATACATATGTTCTTCATACATATTAATGTCGGATTTTAATTGCTTTTGAGCATGTTGGTAATGATTTTGAAATTCATGTATAGTAGATTTTATATGTTCATATGTGCTAGAATTGTCATATGCATTGTCAATTCATGCATGCTAGGAAGAGTATGGTCTTAAATATTGTGATATATTTAAGTGCATGTATATTTTTGAGAATATACGAGGATCGACCTGCTGCAGCAGTGATAGCATGGTTTGACATACCTTGTTGGGCTTTGAGCTCACACCCCCCCAGGTTTTGCAGGTATTGCTGATGATACGGAGTCAGTTAGGGACTGATAGTATCGGGTGCAGAAGTAATGGTTAAATTCCTTAGAATTCAATATATGTCAAGGATATTGGACAGATGTTTACATTTGAAATAAATGTATTAGACACAATTTAAGTTAGGTAGTTTCTCCAGTTGTGTTTTATGCATTTGATGTATGTAATTGAGACGGACATTCAGGGACTGAGTTAAATTTCAATTGTTTTATGCATGTTGTTGGAATGTTGGGGGGCACATGCCCATAAGTGTCCATTTTTAATTTTATATGTGTAGGACGAGGGGACACATGCCCAAAATTGTCCATTTTGAAATTATATATGTCAATGATGGGGGGACAGGTGCCCGAAAGTGTCCATTTTAAATTTAAGATGTGAATGATGGGGGACACTTGCCCATAAGTGTCCATTTTGAATTTAAAGTATGAATAAATATCAGGATCTGATTTTTTCAAATTGGTGATGCACAATTTTTTTGAAAATAATAGAAAATTGAGATTGTATGATCGGGTGATTCTTATATCGTGAGGGTGATCTCACGGATTCACACCTCAATCTCTGGGCCTCGGGAATTGGGCATGATAATTCAGCTTAAAAAATGCTTGCGCAACCTATCAGAGGCTGGTGAACAGGATGTTTAAAGAGCAAATTGGCAGAAACATTGCAGTGTACATCAATGACATGCTCATCAAAACCAAGGGAGCCACAAGCCATTTGGATGATTTGCATGAGGCCTTTGATATCTTTGGAAGGTACAGAATGAAGATCAACCCAAGTAAGTGTGCTTTTGGAGTAAAGTTCTTGGGCTACTTAGTCAGCAAAAGGGTAATTGAAGCTAACCCCTGAAGGTATAGGCCATCCTGGATACAAAATTACCTAGAACAGTTAAAGATGTCCAGAAGTTGATAGAAAAGGTGGCAGCTTTAAGCAAACTGATCTCCGTGCTACAGACAAGTTTCTCCCAGGTTTTTAGGTCCTCCATTAGGCCTTTAAGTTTATACCAGAGTGCAAACAAGCCTTGATTGAGCTAGAGCAGTATCTCAGTTCAGCCCTATTTTTATCTTTCACCAAGGCAAGAGAGGAATTGTACTTATACTTCGCTGTCTCCCCTACAGCAGTCAGCTTGCATTAGTGTGAGAAAATGAAGGGGTGCAAAGGCCAGTTTACTACGTCAGTAGAGTGCTTCGAGGGGTGGAAGAAAGATATCCCTCAACAGAGAAGCTAGCATTTGCCCTGGTCATGTCAGCCAAGAAATTGAGACCATACTTCCAAGCACATACAATAGTGGTGCTTACTAATCAACCACTCTCACAAGTCCTCCTCAAGCCCGAAACTTTCGAATGGCTTGTGAAATGGTCTATGGAGCTGGGGGAATTTGACATCCAATACAAGCTGAGGACAGCGAAAAAGGGCCAAGTACTGGTGAAATTTATAGCTGAATTCACCTATCCCCCAGAAAAAGGGCAAGTTTGATAGGAAAAGGAGGAGAGCCCAGTCCAACAGAACGAAGAGTACTTGATGGACCCAGACTACACATGGGAATTATTCGTAGATGGATCATCGAATGTGCAGGCCAGTGGTGAGGGGATATTGATCATATCCCTAGAAGGGGAAACATTCAAATATGCCTTGCAATTCGAGTTCAATGAAACAAACAATGAGGCTGGGTAGGAAGCCTTAATTGAAGGGTCAAAGATAGCCGGAGTCCGTAAAGTAGATCAATTAAAAGCCTACATTCACTCCCAATTGGTTGCTTGGCAAGTTCGTATAGAATATGAAGCAAAGGGAAAAAATATGAAGTCCTACTTGCAAAAAGTGCTAGAGCTGGTCACTCGCTTCGAAAAGTTTTCCATCACGAGGGTCTCTCACAATGAGAATTCTAATGTCGATGCTCTTGCTCGATTGGCCATAATATAGGAGGCCCTGATAGGGCAGTTCTTTTGGAATGCATGGACAGCCCGAGTATAGTAGAAGAAGTGCCTAGTTGGGTGAACCAAGTCACCCAATGCATGGAATGGGCAGATTCGATTATTAAGGATTGATGAGTAAACCTCATGAACTGGGGGCATCTGATAGAGTATTTCACTCCAATTGTGAAATGTATGCTATGAAAATTAAGATTAAGGTGACATGGATAAGAGGTATGCTTTAACCAGGACTTTTCTATCTCCCGATAAGTCTGGAGATCTGAGGAGCTAGTCTCCTTCTAGGACACATTCTCGTTTGACTACTATAAATATAGAGATGGTCCATATTCCAAGGTACGCAATTAATACCCTATGAGTGCCTTTATAGCTTTAGAAAAAACTTTTCAATATCTGACTTGATTGTCAGAGCGCAGTCGGCTGGCAGCGCGCCAGTATCCTTCCGATTACTTTTGTTTTGTCCTTTTATAGGTTAGCGTTTGATTAGTTCAAGGTGAATTTTTGCTTCATCAATATGGAAAAGTACATCATGTTGGAAGGTACTACCATTTCATTGTTCCATCATTCTCTATCTATAAGCAAACATTTGAATGAGAATGGTCATTCTATTCTATTCTCATTCTGCTTCCATTCTCAGTTTCATTGCATTCCCATTCCATTTCATTCTTGCGTACCAAATTAGCCCAAAGGGGTGGAACAATTGGTAAAGATTATACTTGTGAGATGGTGATCTTGAGTTTAATCGTCCTTACTTGGATGAAAATTGGTACGTGGCATTACGACACACTAACATGGTTAGAGGAAATTACTCACTCAAAGGTGAGAAATACTCATCTATACATAAAAAATAAAAATAAATACCCCACATTTTTTTCTTGGCTCTAATTAAACGATGAAAGTAGAATGATTCACTTTTTTCTTTTCATTTGTGCAGAGAGAGGAGACTTTATATACAACTCATAGGAAGTCACTAGTGACGCTCCAACGTTATGTATCAGGAATTGCAATACTCCATTGATAATGAGTTGAAGAGCAATTGGATCAGGTTAATTCGAATCCACCATGAGTCCAATTTTATGAGTTTGAATAATTATTTTTATAATGAGGAGTGCTAAGCGACGTCCCTTCTACACTCACTCACTTCACTGATCGGTGGAAATCAATCACAATAATTTAATACTTTTCTGTAATAAATACTCCCAATCTTTTCATCAAGTAATATGTCTTTTCAATATTAAGATATTTACCTTAGCGCCATCAACGAACAAATAAAATTATAGTAACCATTAAATTTTTTTTATATTAATCTATATACTTATTATAATCATTTTCTATATAATTTTTTGAAATTAGTATATAAAAATATTTTATGAATCTTATTTTCTAATTGAATTTAAAAACATACTTTTCTTTTATAATTAAAGAACACTTTATGGTCACATAGTTTTATTTGTTTGTTGATAACACTAATATAAATATTTGAAAACTAGATGTTGATATTACTTGATAAAAAGTAGGACATTTATGATAGAAAAACATTAAATTTTTGCGATTGGTTTCACCTATCAATAGAGTGAGTGTGGAAGGTAGTCGCTTAAGCGACCATCCTTACCACTCCTCTTTTATAATTTGGATCGGATTTAGATTGAAAATTTTCAACTCAATCTTAAATTGAGTACGAATTGAGTTGAGTTAATTGTTGGCAACTAAAACAGGAACTCGAAATCAACTTTTTATAAATTTAAGAGTTAGAATTAAGTTGAGTTAATTGCTAGCAACCGAAACGAGAACTTGAAATCAACTTTTTATATATTTAAAAATTTCACTGTTACAGTTTATTTATTTCTTTATATCCTGATTTATTACCACTATGTCATTGGTCCATGTGTACAAGCTCTCCATCCATAAAAAGGAGTTGAACACTTGGAACTCCATATGTGGTGTACAAGTGTGTTGCCCATCCACAAAACTGAAAAATAAATTTTCTTTCATTGTATAATTAACATTTTAGAGAGTTAATTTAATAAAAAAATTCATAATCTTTTTTTTTTCCTGACAAATAAAAGGATACAATAGTTAAGATGACATCTTTAAGCAAAAGGGCTTAAAGGTAATCAAGTAACAAGAGTATCATAGCCTAAGTGCTTTCCAGACAATTTAGCAATGGTGTTAGCAACACCATTACCATGCCTAACAACATGGCTAAGGACAACATAGAGAATACAACACACTGTTATGGTGATATCATTGGTAATGGATCGAATTGTAGCCGTGTCATGCCCCAAAATCTGAGTCACCAGAATCTCCTATTAATTACCCGAATTTCGAGAGTGAACCCATCCATTAAACAATTAACAATCCATCAATTTCATTAATGCAAAAGTTAAATCATACATATATAAATCATATCCTTTGTCAATGGGCCTCATCTCATATGTTGTATCCACCTTAGCCCTAATCCCAATAAACAACAACTTACAATCAAACTAGGCAGCTTCGGCCAGCTAAAACATTTTATCAGCAGGCTAGAGACTTGAGTAAAGCTTCGGCCGGTTGAAGCCATTGTTTCGGTCGACTGAAGACTCCCTTTGGTTGGCCGAAATGTGGTCTCCACCGAACCAAAAATTGCCAACTCTCAGGTTTAAAATTCCAAATTAGTCGGCCGGTTGATAGGCCCCTATCAGGTAGCCAAAAGTGCCTAGAACTCCTTAAAAGTACATAAGCCATATCCATAGGTGTTCCATAGTCTCATACTTTCATATGCAATCTTAAAACATGCATAAAACTTGATAAAAAAAAACCATTCATTTACATCTTATAAAAAGTTATATCCACATTTCACATACAATTAATCCAAATATTCACTTCACCCATACATTTCTCAAAATTCTTAATGTTTCATACATGGATTAAACGTATAAGATCCAAATACAATTGTCTATCCATAATTACAATTACATATTCAAGTGTCAACACACTTTTTTCCCAACTTCTAAATTTCAATCTTACGAAAGTGCCAACATGACACATATACATATAGATATCCAAAATCCTCCAAAACATACTATAGAGTGCTCCACATAGCAACTCAAGTCCCATCCAACGCCGGTGACTTATCTGTAAAAATGTTTGGGGGAGAGGGGTGAACAAACAACTAGCTCAGTAAAAATGCCCCAACCCACCTAGGGATCGATCTGACGCTGACCTACATGATATGCAATCATGGCATCACTACTCTACATGGCATACTCAATGCTCATATGTCAATTTATTCAATGCAATACATCTATGCGTATAAAAAAATTTTGCAATGCTTAAACAATGTCAAACACATAAGTATCTACTATATTCACAAACATTTGGTCAAGCTCCGATAACACTAGTATGGTTGGTGTCACTTCGAATTCCATACACGATTAGTAAATCTTAGATTTGCTAGTACGATTGAACGACTCTTACGATCATACAATTTTGGACAACTCCGATCTTGGACATAAGCCTATGTATGATTGGGCGACTCTGACGGTCATACTAATGTGGATGATTTTCCATTTTCATAATATGATTGGGAAGCTCCGAATGCCATGTATGGTGCTCTTGAAAAAGCTCCGTTTCATTAAGAATTGTAGCAATCCTATACATACACCTTAGGCAACCATATCAGAATTAGCATATTTTTCATGCTCATCTCTACATGCTCATGCTTTATAAGAATTCTAGCATAAATCATGCTTTCACATACCACATATAAACACATATATGCTCACAAAAATGTATATACTCCATACATGAATACAAATCTACATATGTCACAATATGCTCCCAATTAATTCTAATAACATGTATATGCTTGCAACCATCATATATCCCAAGAGGTAATCATACATAACATGCAAATAACCATAATGAAAGAGGGAAAAAGTTATACACAACCATATCAACCCTCCCAAGTATGCTAAACTAACCCAAATCATCAATAACCTTAGGAATCGATGACTAGGATAGAAGAAATACCCATACCTCAAGACTCAAAGCTCCACAATCTTTTTCTAGAAAAACTCTGGAATTACAAGCTTTCTAATATTCATCAAATTAGAATTTATTCAGTTCAAAATGTCGCCCCTGCTGAGTAGAACAACAAGTCTTTCACTAGCACCTTCTAAATCCAAGCATAGGGCTTCCAAAACTAAGAGAGAATGAAAAGGGAGAGAATGAGAGAAGTAGCCATCTATTTGGGAGCTGAATGAATGGCCAAAATATCTAGAAAATTCATATTTATAGGTCCCATGGTGCGAAATGACCAAATTTCCCCTATGCCACTTAACGTACCCTCCCGACCTCCGTTTCGATTCTAAAAATGGCTATAGTTTCAAAATCAATTTCATTATTTTTTTAATACTCTAATTGGCCTAAAACCAAAAATTAAGTATTCTCATAAAAATATTTGATTTCCTTAGTTCACCCGAGCTACGTCCGGGGCCCTGCTGATTCAAATATCTCAAAATGAGATAATTGGCTTGAAAACATCCTCGGATCTCAAAACTAGTCCCCACACATGCATTTAATATTTAAAATATGTGTAACGTCATTTAAAATCAATTTAAGACCACAAGTGTTGAATGAAAGAGAACATGTCAAAATTGAACCAGGTCTCTATAAGCCAGCCCTTTAGTGATAGAAGCAATAACTTGATAGACTTTAAGTGAATCACTTTCAAAGTGAATGTTTGAGAGGTTTATAGAAACCATCCACAAAATTCCTTTACAAAAGCATTGAGCCTCGGCTTCAGTAGCTGATAAGGCTTGGAAATTCTAAAAAAAATGGCATAAATAACTTGACCTTTATGGTTCCTAATCACCGCCCCTCCAACGCCACTATTAGACTTCACAAAAAAATGCAGCATCAACGTTGCATTAAGAACTCCGGGAGGAGGGGGCTGCCATTTGGAGAATGTCGAAAAAGGAAAGGTGTCCGGTCGATCCAAAATTATAGGATTCAGAGTCAACACAAGTTCAAAATTTCTAAAAAATTTTGAATCGCCATATGCACAAAAGAATTTACCTCCCACAAATCCCCATGGAAAATCACCTGGTTACGAGCTTTCCAAATAGCCCAGCATCAAAAAGTTACAAACTAAAAAGTTGAGGGGTATTATCCCTGCCTTTTCATTTTGCAATCATAGAAGACCATCATAAAAAGAATGAATGCACATTCTTTTGAGATAAATCTAGTCAGACTGGGAAAATTTTCCATATCACAATGAACTGAGGGCATAGAAAAACCAAATGTTCCATAGATTCTTCAACTAATCAATGCTTTGGGAAAATGGAATCATCTAGAATTTTACGGTGGTGTAGAGCTTGTTTAACTGGGGGCCCATTCTTGCAGCAATGTAGAGGGTCCAATTTTGACCGATTTTCTTTTTATTCATCATTTTTCTAGGAATGTATTTAAAATGATGTTTTGCATGTTTTAACTATGGGAAACATGTTTGGGAACTTATTTAGAGGTTCTGGAAAGTTTTGGGAGCCTTTGGATAAATTTGAAGATGTTGGGTCGGTGGGGCCTGGGATGCGGGTCGCATGAGCCCAAAAATCCAAGAATTTTGGAGAAATATTTATTATTGATTTTGAGTCAAATGAAATGTTTAGTGAGTTAAGGAAGCAATTTTGGAGTTGTAGCCACTTTCAAAATGAAAACGGAGCTCGGGAGGTACGTTAAGTGACTTAAGGGCAAAATAGTCATTTTGCACTTGTGTATTGTCAATACACTGATATTTATATTATTGGGACAGATTTAAGAGAGAGATAAATCAGTCATTGAAGACCTTCTCAAGCTCTCCTTCTTCTCCATCCTTTTCCTCCATTTTTAGCACCTTAGAGTGAGATTTGGAGCTTGCTCCAAGAAAGAAAGTTGTTTCCCTCTTCTTGCTCTTCAAGTTAGTGGGTTCAAAGTCCCCCATTAGAGAGTTTTGAAAATTGAGGATAGAGGGAGTTTGGATTTCAAATTTTTCCAAGAAGGAAAGTCTATTCTCCTTGTCTTGATCTACGATTCTATGGAAAGAAAGTTCAATTTGGAGAAACTTGAAGTATGGTGATTCTAGAGCTTGCTACGTAAAATCCTCAAACTTGATGTAGGGATTTTTCTTCATTCTTATTCATCAATTCTAGGGTTTGGGTGAGTTTGGGAAGGTTTTAGTTATGTTAGCACGTGTGGGGGAGTGTTAGGGTTGAGTATTTTGATATTTCCTTTATCGTTATGTGTTTATACATGCTATCTTGATTCATATTATGATATATGATGAATTGAGTGATTATACATGCAATGTGTATGAAATGAGAACATATCTAGCTATGCTTAGTATTGTATGCATATGTGAGTGTTATGTATGTTTTGGAGCATATATGTGGTTATATGGAAGGTGTATAGAAGTAATGCATGTTAGAACTAATGTAGCAAGAATGTGGATTGAAGAGCATGATAAATATATGCCATGTGAGGTATATGTGTCTTATGAGCATGTATACGTGTATATCGAAGTATTGTCCAAGTGTGTAACATATGAAAGTCGGAGATGTCCAACCATGTATTTGAGGTGGTAAGAATACTCATAATGGGATGATCATCGGAGATTCCCAATCATACCCCAAATGTAGTGATCGTCGAAGTTGTCTAATCACAAGTTCAAGCTTATATAATGCCATAAATGTATGACCGTCGGAGATTCCCTATTATACGAATGTCGTTGGATTTACCTAACACCACATGATCGTCAAAATTGACCAATCATGTCTATGTATTAGATTATGACCAAATAAGATGTAAACATCTTGATGCTTATGTATTTTAACTGTTAAGCATGTTAACTGGATTAAATGTATGCTTGTTGAGTTGCTTTGAATTGGTTGACATGAGAATTTGATATATATGATGTAGTGTAACGATATCATGGTTGCATATCATGTAGGTCGATGTCGGATCGATGCCTAGGTGCATTGGGGAATTCCTACTGAGCTTATTGTTTTACTCACCCCTCTCCCCCTAACCTTTTCATAGATAAGGCGTCAATGACGGATGGAACATAAACGTCCAAGCGAAGCTCCTATGGCATTGTGGATTTATTTTTGAATATCTTGTATATTGTTATCCATGCCTGCTTATGGCATATTGATTTTATTATCCTTGTAGTCATAGTTGAATTGCTAATGTTTTTGGATAATATACATGTAATTCATATGATGACTATGAACTTGGAAGACCACACTTATAAAATGTATGATTTGGATTCAATGTATGAAAGGATCTCATATTTGTGAATTGAGGATTAATTGCATCGAATGCATGATGATTACTATCTCAATTATGTTGCAAGGTGAATAACCTAAAGGGGGAGGGGGTGAATAGGTTCTATCCGATTTTTAACTTTCGATGTTTGAAGTATGACACAAACCATCCACACAATTTTGACACAATGATTTATAGAGGAAAAACCTGATTATGGCTAAGTGTATCGATTAAATTATACCACTTCGCAATAGAACGAATTCTTTGTGAAATAGGGCTATCATAGAGGTGTCGATCCTCTAGGATAGCGGTCTGACTGTGTTCAATGTATGGAATTAATTCTAATTAAATTAGCAAAGAATAAGTTGCTGATTTTTATTCTAAATCAACTTTTAAGGCAACAAAATAAGTTCGAGAGAAAATATTAAATTTATAAAGTATGAGATAAATCTAGGGTTATTAATTTCACCATTAACTTTACAATCAATGGTCAGTTAAACTAACTATGGAAATTATACCATGCATAAGTGGTGTCAGTGGCAACAAGTTCACTTTCAACCATCAAAAGGATAATATCTGTATAACTACTCTACTCTAGGGGTACAGTATGGTCCATCTTCTCTAGTCATAATCCATCAAAACTTTTAATGATATATTCAATGATAACCATTGTGTAATAATCACTCTCATAATAATATAAAACAAAAGAGATTGAGTTCAATAACAGTAATTAAGTATCTAAGATAAGATAAGAAATCATTGAAACTATAAAATTTTTATTGCTCAATGCTATAAGAATCCTCTAAATTACACAATCTATCCATGAATACAAAAATTTCCAATAATTGGAATAATCAAACCATTGATGCTTAGTTAGGGCTACATCAAAACCCTAGTGGATAAACTAGTCGCTCATGGTAGAAGAGACTGCTTCAACTATTGAGGAAGAAGGCGTCATCTTCATGGAATATGCGTAAAACATTGTTCTCCAATGTTTCTCCATTCCAAAATCTCTTCAAATTTACTTCCTAAGGTCCCTCTCACAGCCCCAATTCAACACCCTTTAATGGCCAAGAAAATATGAAGTGTCCCCACCTAATTAGGAGTCAATTAGGGTTTTCCTACGAGCCCTAATCAGGTGGGTTTTTCTACTGACTTTTGGCCCAAATTTTGGCGCAATAGAAGTTCGATTCACGAAATTTACGTGAAATTCAAAGACGTCAAGAATTGAATTTCATTCTACTCCAACGAGAAGTAGGCCATTTTGAGGCTCGTAAATAAACTTTATGAGTTGTTTTCCAAAACGGGATGAAAACTATGTTTGGCGCAGAATTGGCCTTTTGCCTAAAATACCCTTAAGCAATCATAATTCTCTTGGACCTTTTCTTTGGGCTATTTTGAGTTGAAATATGGAGTTGAATTGATCCACTTGATGTAGGCTTCATATAACTCTCTTGAATGTCATTTCTAAAAGCCCAAAAATCATGGTTTTAACAAAAATAACCATTAAGGCCCTGAAAATATAGAAAACACTTCAACAAAATAAAATCACAAATAATCGATCACTAAGAGAATAAAATAAGCAAATTAAGTAGTTAAAATGCGTAACATTCAACGCCGATCACACCCCCCAAACTTACATATTGCTAGTCCTTTAGCAATAGAATAAAATAAAACTAAAACAAAGGAAACTAACTAAACACTAATTAAACTACCCAACTCCACTTTCGTAGAATAAACGATTGCATTTAGCATATCTAATAGCGTTTGAACCCCTAGGTTTTCCCTAGTGGACGAGTTGTAGTCTCGTGAGGGTTTCCAGAAATGTTACCCAAAAACATTCAAAATTCTTGTTTAAACATTAATCAAAAAGAAGATTACAATATATAGTTACAGACTTGCATTCAATAATAATTTCAAATTTTTAGATTCCATAATTCAAAGCAATGGTCCCCATGCATAATTCACATCAACTCATCCCAAAATTACCAACTCTAGCTCCCTCGTGAAAAGTGAACTAGCAATCCTCTCATGTAGCATAACTCAGCTCCGAATATATTAAGTCACATACCCCTTCAACTCACTAGCTCCCATTATTGAACTCATACTTCAAAAACATGACTACAAGACTTTTTCATTTTCATTCATTTTTTTCATTGATTTATTGGTTTTGCAATGTCTTGGTCCATAAAGCTCTCTAGCAGATTTATGTACCAAACTTTCAGTCAGTGACTCCCAAACCAGATGGCTTTAGGGTAGTAGGTGTAAAGACACCCCAAAGAACCTAATAACTCAAATCAATCATGCTACAAACTAAGACAACCAATGCTCATCTTTTCTCACCCCTCACTTTTTGATGCGAACACTCAATGCTTACTAAGGCAAGAGGCCCAGTTACTTCGTGAAAAGGATCAAATTGATTTGCCATTAATCACATACATACATATATATATATATATATATATATATATATATTATTCCTTTTTATTTCATTGAAGTCAAGTAAAACATATCATCAGTATTCATTCTCAATGGATACCAATTACTATCAAGCATATGTAACCTTAAAACTTAGAGCCAAAGTTTATACCCCGCAAGATTACGCTAGTGTGCCTGTGTATGTGTGAAAACTAAAACCAATCAATCCGAAGCATGTCAATGCAAACAAGGATTTAAACTACTAATTCAAACCACAGTTTCCAAAAATTTAAAACATACCCAAGAATTTCAAATCAAGCACCTACATAAAGTACTAATCCCTTGAATAATGTAAAAACATCCTATCTAAAAATGAAATAAAAATAATAAGAAAAAAAACTATGAAAATAAACTAATCAAAAAGTCCTAAAACAAAAAGGATTTCATCAAATTTCCCCCATTACAATAAAGCACATAAAAAGGCATCACCTCACCCCCGAAACTTAAACTGTACATTGTCCCCAATGTACATCCAATAGAAGCATAAAGAAGGGGTAAAATGATATTACCATGAACCCGGAGTAGTGTAAGAAAATAGCAAACTCGTAGCAAGAAAACAATGTAAGCATTCCCCCAAACTCGGGTGTCACAACCTATAAAACAAACCACTATTCCCCGATGACCAAGTGAAATAATATGGGTGAAAATAAAGATGAAATAGAAAGGAAAAACAATAATATATTTTTTTTTGAAACTGAATATAAAATACAAAAAAAAATAAAATAGAGAAAAGAAAATTAAGAAATATACTAAAACAATACAAAAGATAGTTACCTCTGGAAAATCAAGGAGAAGATGGTGCCAAATCGTTTGGGTAATGTCCGAAATGTCGCATCAAAGCACGTAACATCGCCCGCATCGACCTCTAATCCTGATGGACTTCTCTGTACTGATATGCCATTTCTATCCTTAAAGCTTCAAATTGTGCAGATAGCTCTGTCCTTAAAGCCCCAAACTGTGCAGTCGAACCCACAATCTGCTCCTCTAAATGGCCATACGCCTGGCCTCCAGCCTTTGCATCAACATCCTCCTCCTCTGCCTCGGCCTCCTCATGCTCTTCCACCATTGCTGGTGGTGTTACTATGGCCTCCCCTCCATGGGCCGATCTGGATAGCTCGCCTGGTGCAGCAATAACTCTCTGACGCATATGTGACCGACTCATGTTCCAGTTATGCGTGCTATAATGAATGTCTCATGTAAAAGAGAGCTCATCCTCGTCAACCTCATACTCCTGTGTGGATAGCAACTGGTAAATAAGAGTAGGGAATGGAAACTCCAAGTCACTTGCACTGTCTGGTGACTTGCCCATAACCTTCGAATAAAATTTCTCAATCTGGCCCCATAAAATATGTGGGAAAGATAACTAGTGCCCAAATGTATAGCATATAAAGCTCAGAGAAACTCTTGGCGTCTTTCAGTCTTGTGCCCAATTGGACACATATTCTTGTATAGCATGATGTCAATGAACCATAAGTGATTCGACATAGAAGATTTACAAGCAGCATTATTCTTTGGCCCTAAAAACTGGCCGGCACACAAACATACAACCAAGTTCACCACAGAGAGATCCTCAAGTAGAGGTGTGTAGATATCTGTCAAATCATCCAGGCATGTATGGGGGCAGCCCATAGCAGTAGCAATAGTCGATATATCAACGCGGACTTGCTTCCCATCTACAGAAGAAATAAGAACTCCCCGATCGCTTGGTTTAGGCATTAAATTCTGGTAAAAGACCTTCATAAGACTTGGGTAAATGACAGTAGATGCCGGAGTAAAAATTGAGGCAACCCCATGAGGACGAAAGTTGGCAATACCCCATTGGGTCTTAGGAAACATAGCATAGAGTTCTAGTATATCAAAAGTCGTTTCAAAATTTAAAGACCTCGGATGTTATCTTTCATGAACCCCCTCCTTTCGAAGCATAGGAGCAGCCAGTGACCAAGTATGTCGTGCCCGTTTAGGATTACGTGAGCTTGATGCGCCATGTGTGTTAGCTCTCTTTGGTTCCATAGGAATTTGAAAAGTTTGGTTGATGAATTAAATCAAACACTTGGCATGCACAAAGTAATCACAACCTTCAACCTTTTCTTTTGTAATTTTCTTTGCCCCGAAATCAACCAATCCACTTTATTCGTGGCTAAGTGTATCAATTAAATTACCACTTCGCAATAAAAGGAATTCTTTGCAAAATAAAGCTATAGAAAGGGGTGTCGAACCTCAAGGACTGTGGTCTGACAGAGTTAGATATTCGGAATTAATACTAATTAAATTTAAGAGAAAAGAGTGCTGATTTTTTATTTTCTAAATTAACTAATGGGAGCAAATAAACAAAAGCAAGAGAAACTAAGGATTGTAGAAAATATGACATAAATCAAGGGTTATTGACTTCACCACTAACTTCACAATCAATGGTCAATTAAACTAACTATGAGGAATCATAATATGCATAAATGGTCTCAGTGGCTACAAGCTCACCTCTAACCATCAAGAAGATAACATATGATTAAGGCTAAGTCATGGGCTATCTTTGATTGGCATGAGCCATTTGCCTAACTGCTCTACTCTAGGGTGCAATATGGTCCATCTTCTCTAAGCATAATCCATCAAAGCTTTTAATGATATATTCAATGATTACCATTGTGTAATAATCACTCTCATAATCACAGAAAATAAAAGAGATTGAGTTCAAAAACAATAATTAAGTATCTAAGACAATATATGAAATCATTGAAACTAAATATATAAGACTTTTATTGTTCAATTCTATAAGAAGAATCCTCTAATTACACAATTTATGCATGAATACAAAAATCCCCAATAATTAGAACAATCAAACCAATGATACTTAGTTAGGGCTACATTAAAACCCTAGTGGATGAATTAGCCGCTCATGATAGCAGAAGACACTTCAACGGTTAAGGAAGAAGCCATCATCTCCATGGAAGTAGTATTACGCTTTTGTAACGACCCAAATTATTTTGACCGGCCCAGGATGAATTTTGACCGGTCTGGATTATTTTTGGACCGGATTCATTTTTTTTTTCAAATAAATTAATTCCGGAAGAATGCGAGAACATATATATAAATGGAATTATATATATGTGTGTTGTTGATCATGTAATGGCATGTACATGTGGTGGTATATATATATGTATATGTATATGTATATGTATATATACGTATAGGAATATGGGTGTAAGTGTGTATATGGTATGTGGATACAGTTAGGTTTTATTATTTGATGTGGTATTAAATAGATATATATATATACATATATATGTATAATATATATATATATGTGGAACTTGTGGCTGGGATAATAAGATAATGAGTGGACCAAAATAGAGAGGACCACATGAGTGGGTCGGCTGAAGGAGAAAAAGAAGAAAGAGAAGAGAAAGAAAAGGAAAAAGAAAAGAAGAAAGAAAAGAGAAAAGGAAAAGAAGAAAAGGAAAAAGAAAAGAAAAAGAAGAAGAAAAGAAAAAGAAGAGAAGAAAGAGAATCGGGGAGAGAGAAAGAGGACCCGAGAAGGAGAGAAGCCGAAGGAGAGAGAGAGAGAGGCTGAAGGCGAGATCGGCTGGCGGCGCTCACGGCGGGCTTCGCCTGGGCGACGGCGGTGCTCTGGCAGCGGCTGGAGTGGCGGCTGACGAGCGGCGGTGGTCGTTTCGTGGCTGGGGTTGCGGGTCGGGTTCGCTGGCGGCGGGCCGGTGACGGCAGCTGATGGTGGCTGTGATGGTGGTTCCGACGGTGGTTGCAGGTGGGTTCGGTGGTGCGGGCTGCCTGGTTTGCAGCTTCGGCTGGTGGTGGTTCGGCTGGGCACGACTGGGTCGTGTTTGGCTCGGTTGGGTTTGGTTCGATGGGGGTCCGATCACGGTGGGTTTTTGGGTGGTTCCGGTTGATTAGTTGGCCGGAATGGGTCTATGGAGTTCCATGGTGGGAGGTGGCCGACAGTTGCGCGTTGGTCTTCGGCGGTAATACTGGAGGGTTTTGACTGGTTCCAGCGAGTTTTGGCTAGTTCCGGGTTGGGATTGGCTGGGTCATCGCATGGAGGTGGCTATTGGTGCGGCTAAGGTGGTCTCACGGCGGTGAGGTCGGCTGAGGTTGGAGCTCGGCTGATTGGATCGGTAGCTCATGTTTGAGCTTGGGTGGGTTTAGATGGCTTCGGGTGGTTGTTTGGTGGTTACGGCTGGTGGATGATTGGGTTGAGCCGTGGGTTGCTTGCTGCCACGGTTTCAGCTGGCCATTCTAGGTGGATTGAATGGTGGTTCACGACTGAGCAGCAGGCTGTGGAGGTGAGTCGCAGCTATGGCGGACAGCCATGGTGGCTACTGGGCTGTTGAGCCTTCGACTTCATAGCAGATGGGTCTTCTTGGTGATGGTAGTTTCGGATTTGATAGCATGGGAAGCTCACGGTTTTGGGCTTTGTTTGGACAACCACGAATTGGGGCTTGATAGCCAAAATGATTATGTATGTATATACGGGCTTGAATTGTACATGGGCTTGCACAAATAACTTGGACCAATTATGGAAATTAGAAAGGGCAAGGAAATGGTTCAGAGGATTGTCATGTGGACTTTGGCACGGGACTGGACCGGATCGGACATGGAAAAAGGACCGCTTTGCAGACACGGACCGATTGAGAGCGGGACCTAAGGCAAGTTGATTCTTGCCTCTATCTCGTACATATCTTTTACGTACGTTGAGAAATTTACATATGTCTTAAGTTAATCATATGTGGTATGTGTATATACATATATATGTAGGCGCTTATATATATATGTGTATAGGGAATGTGGTACATACATGGGATGTGAGAGGATATACATATGCGTGTGTGTATATATATGTATGCGCGGGTTTGGGAAGCGATAACATGTTAGATTAATCGCCTAATTGCATTGTGATATGCATGTATGTATAGATTAAAGTCTATGGAAAGCATGCTAAATAATACCTGTTTAGCTTTGTGTTGTCTTGTATGCATATGTGGTTCTTATGCATGGTGTTCAGGAAGTATATATATGTATGTGATTATATATATATATATGGTTGCAGTGGTAGAAATGCATGCTAAGTTGAATTTAACTTTTGGCAAGCATTTGAAAAGCATGAAATGTGCTAAGTGTTTTATATGTTCTTGATACATATGTGGGTGATGTAATATATATATATATATGTGTATATATATTGTGATTGGAATGCATGTTAGCTACTTGTAATGAATACATGCATTGAATGAGAGCATAACTATATTTATGCTAGTGTAAGTGCATATGTGATTTATATGCATGATTTGACATGTACGTGTTTATATGTAGGGTTACGTGAATGAAATGCATGCCATCTGTTTATAGAAAATGTATGCATTGGTTATAGCATGATAAGAATATGCTAAGTTGGAATTGTTTGCATATGTGAGGTGTTATGCAAGTATTTGAACATATATGTGCTATATGTGTTGGAATGTGATAAAAAGCATGCTAAATACTTCTTTTTTGTATTCATAAGCATGGGTTGAAGCATGAAAGTATTATATTGTGTATATATGCATCCATATTGCATGTATAGGAGGGAAATGACACATACGTGGGTATATGTGGGTTTGTGTAGAGAGAAATGCATGTTATGTACTTATATACTAGCTAGTGCATTGGGATAGCATAAAATAGAATGCTTGGTTACGTATGCATCCATATTGCATATATGGGAGGTTGCAGGAAAACTAACGCAAAAAGAGGTGCACGGGACTTCGGAGTGGTCCAACCGTGTCACGAGAAGTGGTATAATCATCCACTGCGTATGGCCCTCGAAATGGACCCGCCATACAAAGGCTTTATGCCTAGAATCGGAGTGTGTCCAACATTAGTGAGTTTCGGAGTTGCCCCCTCACAATTCGGCAAACCAATATATTGCCATCGGAGTGTGTCCAACAAGTATGGCCCTCGGAGTGGACCCGCCATGCTCAGGCTTAATGCCTGGAATTCGGAGTATGTCCAATGAATGTGAGCCTCGGAGCTGTCCCCTCACATAATGGCAATCCTATACATTGCCAGGGTAGAATGACCTTTCGGAGTGGTCCAAGTCATAGGATGGTTATCGGAGTTGTCCTAGGTCACATGATCCTCGGAGCGGGCCAATCATGTGGGGTATCGGATGAGGACCGAGAGTGAGAGTATGTGCAAGCTTTGATGCTTGTATCATGTGTCAGATTATGACCGTGGAAGGTGAAAATACCTTTATGCTTATGTGTTTATCTGTTAAGCATGTTTTTCTGTTTAAATGCATTTATATTGCATTTGAGTTGTGCTACTTGTTGAGTAGGAGACGTGGTGATGGATTTACATTGTTTATGTATATGTTCTATATACATATTGGTGCGGAATGTTTACTGCTTTCAAGGATGTTGAAAATGATTTCTAAAATCATATATAGTGGATTTTGTATGTTCATATGTGCTAGAGTAGCCATATACATCATTGGTTTATGCATGCGAGGTGGGGCATGGTCTTAAATATTGTGATATATTTAAGTGCATGTATATTTTTGAGAATATGTGAGGATCGACCTGCTGCAGCGGTGATAGTATGGTTCTACATACCTTGTTGGGCCTTTGAGCTCACCCCCTCCCAGGTTTTGCAGGTATTGCTGGTTCTGGAGTCAGTTGAGGAAACTGATAGCACCGGTTGCAGAGGTAGTAAGTAGATTCCTTAGAATCTAACGTATGTCCAGGATAGTGGATAGATAGATGCTTTACATTTGGATTAAATGTATAAAGCGTTTGTGTAGATTCAGTTCCTTCAGTTGTATTTTATTCATGTGACGTATGTATTTAATACAGACATTCAAGGACTGAGGCATGTATAATTATGATTGTATTATGCATGTTGTAGAAATATTGGGGGGACACGGGCCCAGAAGTGTCCATTTTTATTGTTTAGATATAAATGCTGGGGGGACACGTGCCCAGAAGTGTCCATATAAATTGTGAAGCAGGTATATCATGCCAGGAGCTGATTATTTAGAATGGGTCATGCCCGATTTTCGTAAAAATAATAGGAAATTGAGGTTGCATGATCGGGTGATGGTTATGTCCTGAGGGCAATCTCACGGAGTTCATACCTCGGTTTCCGGGCCTCAGGAACCGGGGCGTGACAGCTTTGTTCTCTAATATTTCTTAACCCCAAAATCTTTTCAAAGCGGCTGCCAAGCCTCCATACATCCCCAAAGTCACCACTTTAAACCCTCAAGATAATATGAAGTGTCCCCACCTAATTAGGAGTCAATTAGGGTTTTCCCGCAGGCCCTAATTTGGTGGATTTTTTTCTGAGTTTTCGCCCAAAGTTCAACCCACTAGAAGTCCGATTAACAAAATTTACGTGAATACAAAAGTGTCCAGAATTGAATTTTGTCAAACCATCACATAAAGTCAATTTGATGCTCAAAAATAAGAATTTCAGGCAATTTTTCAAAACGGGATTAAAACTGGATTACGCGCAGAATTGGACTTTAGCCCAGAATCTCCTTAAGTAGTTACAAATCACTTGGGCCACTTCCTTGGGTTGTTTTGATTTCAAATATGGAGTTGAATTGATTCACTTGATGTAGGCTTCATATAACCCTCTTGAATGTCATCTTTTAAAGCCCAAAAATCATAGTTTTAATTGAAATAATCATTAAAGCCCCCGAAAATACAAAAAACACAAAAACGAAGGAAAATCAAAAATAAATTATCACTAAGAGAATAAAATATGCAAATTAAGAGGGCAGAATGCGTAATATTGATTCGTGTGTGAGTGTGACTCAAAAAGTTAAAAATTACCACACTTCGCAATATAACGAATTCCTTACAGAATAGGGCTATCGAAAAAGGTGTCGAACCTCAGGGATTATGGTCTGATGAGTTGGAATACGGAATTAATTCTAATTAAATTTAAGAGAAATGAATTCTGATTTTTAAACTAAACTAATTAAAAAGTAAAATAAAATAAATCAAATTAAATAGAAAGTGAAGATAATATGAGAGAAATCTAGGGTATTTGACTTCACCACTAACTCCACAATCAATGGTCAATTGAATCAACTATGGGGGATTACATCATGCATAAGTGGTGTCGGTGGCTACAAGCTCACCTTCATCCGTCAAGAAGATAACATATGATTAAGGCTAAGTCATGGACTATCTTCGATTGGCATGGGCCATCTGCCTAACTACTCTAATCTAGGGTGCAGTATGGTTCATCTTCTCTAGGCATAATCCATCAAAGCTTTTAATGATATATTCAGTGATTACCATTGTGTAATAATCGCTCTCATGATCACAGAAAATAAGAGAGATTGAGTTCAATAACAACGACTAAATATCTAACACAAGATAAGGAATCATTGAGATTGAATCTACAAGACTTTTATTGCTCAATTCTATAATAAGAATCCTCTAAATTACACAATCTATGCATGTATATAAAGGTCCCCAATAATTAAAACAATCAAACCATTGATGCTTTGTTAGGGCTACAACAAAACCCTAGTGGATGAATGATGTGGTCGGAACTAAATTATATTGTAAGCTTAATTTTGCCCTTTTTATCAAAATATAATTTAACCACTCGCAAGAGCACGAATCTTTGTAGATAAGGTTCTATATAGAGGGTATCGATCCCACGAGGACTAGTCGTTAATTGTCATAAAGAAAGATTAATTCTACTTTAATTCTAAAAACAGGTTTTTGGTTTTGTGTTTAAAACTATTGCGTAAATGAAATGACGATAAAATTAAAGAGTAAAGTTGGGAGATAGAACCAGGGTTGGTTTCCACCACTAGCCATTCACATGTTCATAAGTGTAGCAAGCATGGGATTCATTATTTAAATGCCTAACAATGTCATTAGGCTTGTGACCTCAATGACATATCAAAAGATCAATGTGTGTGCTAACCTATCATAATCCATCTTCAACAAGCATAGCTCTTCAACCTAACTAACTACCTAATTACTCTACTCTCTACGTAAACACTACATGCATCCAAACTACCTTGTCTTGGCATGGTCTATACAAACTAGCATCACACATTCATTTAAACACCATTATCTAGCCATCATTTGCACTTCTTGTGGAATATGCAAATGTTGTGCATTCAAGTGACAAAACCTACTCTAAGACAAGAATAAATTCCATATCAAATGAATATATATAAGAAATGTATTTGTGTACATAATCACTAGGCTAAATAATCAACATTTAATTACAAATCCCCAAGAGCTACAAAGATGAACAAGTTTACATGGCTAGGGGTTTAAACCAACACCCTAGTAGAAGAGTTAGTTGCTCATGGTTGCCTTGCACCCTTCCATTGATGAAGAGAATGAAGCTTCTTGGTCTGGTTCAAATTTTCTCTTCCTCTCCCGAAGGTCTCTCCTCAAGTCTTCTGATGTGTATGTTGAGAGATATGAGATATGTGGCTTTTGGTGCTTTTTGTATGCTTTTTGGCTCCTTTGGGCCCACCATATATATATATATATCATTATATATATCTCTTGTATCAAGAAGGCCCCCAAAAGTCTTGTTCAAGTCAGACAATTCCCCTAAGTCGTGCAAAAAGGGGGATTTTATTGCAAGTGGGAGAGCAGGTGAGCAAGTGGCCAAGTGGGCTCTGCAGCATTTCGATTGATCGAAATTGCATTTCGATTGATCGAGATTTTGATCAATCGAAATGAGATTTCGATCAATCGAAATCTCGATTGATCGAAATCCACATCTCGATTGATCGGGATGCCTTGGCAACATTTTCTGATTTCATCTCTTGACTGCAGAAAGCTTCCAACTTTGCTCCATTTACTCCAATACCTGCAAAACATCAAAAACACAAAAATACCGTAAACATATCTCGGTAAACGCAAAAACGGAACTAACATATGCAATAAAGATGGTTCAAATGCATAGAATTGAACACTTATCACACCCCCAAACTTACATATTGCTTGTCCCTTAGTAATACAATATTACAAAAATGAAATCAACTATCTTATACAAAAGTTTAATCATGCTCAGTCATCAACTAGATAAAGGGCACTCATCCATTCATTTCACAATTAGCAAATGCAACAAGTATTACAGAACTATGTGGTCATTAGCAAAAATGGACTTTCACAAGCTATAATTGAACGACAGTCCCCACATACTGGCCAGCCCGAACAACTATAACAGTTCCAACCCCAAAATCCTCTTTGAAAAGTGAACATGCATTCTAACGTGTGGCTTTTGTCATATTTGGAGAAGAAAATGAACAAATCTGTTTTTAAGAGAAAAACTCATTGAAAATGCTCAACACGGCTGTTTCATTATCACAAAACATTCATGATTGCTCATGTGCGGATGACCGTGCAATGCTTAGCTCTTTTTGCTTTCTTGTAAGCCCATGTAGCGGCATTGGGCCAATGACTCCCAAACCAATTGGTTTTAGGGCATTAGGTGAAGAAGCACCCCTCGGACTTAACAACCGAGCTTACAAGGCGATGAGCGTAAGCAAGCCACCCGCTTATTACTGCTCAACCTTACACACTTTTACACGAATATTTCTTGCTTTGAGGCATAGAAATCCGGTTTATTTAGTGAGAAGGCTTATTGCATATTTTTCTCTTTTTATTTTTTTTTTACAACAACCGGAAGAACTTATTCTCTAAGTTGTTCAGATAAAAACAGAAATTTCAAAAATTCTCCCTCAGACTTATACCCCACAATTTAAAATGCATGTGTGTGAATTTGTGCGGTTAAGGACAAATTTAGGGCAAGAACTGTACGTGCTCGAATTTGGACAATAATGTAGACCGTTCTAGCTTACTATCAAGCTTGCAAAAGTGCGGGTATTTACAATGCTACAGTTCTTAACTACCTGCTGCATTTACCTCGGACATTCATTCGAATGACTTCCTTTAAAAAGCAAGACATCATGGCAAGCATCCAAAAATATCGAGAAGAAGAAAAGAAAGAAAGAAAAAAAAAAAAAAAAACTGCTCTACAATGACACTCAAAATAATAACCGAACATTGCATGCGTATGCAAGTGGTATAGCATACCGCACCCCCAAACTTATATGCAACATTGTCCTCAATGTTTGGACAAGAAGAGCAAGGAAAGAAGTTACCGGGATGGCAGAATGCGAGAAAAATGGAATTCCACAGCAGCGGTCATCCTATAAATAAGAAAAATCTGCACAGAATACCAACTGGATACCACGAGCATTACAAGGAACAAAAAGTAGATAAATAGAACATAATGAAATAATTATGCACAAACAGACAATGCCAATATCACTGTAAATCTAATGGTCTGAACTGGTGTTTCCCGATTGTCTAAGAGGTCTATGCGATAAGATATTGACTATCCAGGCGCGCTAACGTATAGCACGCAAAGGGGCTGCCTTTCTTTATTACCGCCATACTGTGTTGAAGCAATCTCAACAGTATTGGGAATTGAAACCAGGCGGTAATAAACGGAAATCATCAACTGAATCGCATATAACAATTAGACAAGTGGTACTACATACATAGTCAAAGTATAGAGAACAGATAGCTTGACGGAAAGCAAAAAAAAAAGACAGTAAAGATAACACATGGCATAAAAGAAAATATAAATGTATTCCATATAACTGAAAATGAGTTGTAGTACAAAGTGTACCTGCAGGTGGAATACTCAAAAAGAAACTAAACATGGCCAACATGGCCTCTCAAAAATAAAGAAAGAAAAATACAGAAAATAAAGCAGAAAAGATGAATAAGGTGCAGCTACTCGAGGGCGGGTGGTGGTGGTGGTGGCTCGGTGGGAGCAGAAGTGGAGGTGGAGGCTCGACCTGCGAACAGGAACTGCAGATCCTGCCGGAAGGCTCGGAACTCGTCTAAGATCGCTCTCTGGCCCTGTACCAGAGAAGAAATGTCCGTCCGAATACCTGCCAGCTGACTCTGCGTCACCTGGACGTGCTCGTCAAAACCCTGCTGGAGCCGCTCTACGTCAGCTGCCAGGCAGGAATAGCCTGTCGCTAAGATATCATGCCGCTCTGCAGCGACATCCATCTCCTCCTCCTCCATCTCCTCGTCCTCTGTCTCAGCCCCTGCTGGCTCTCCCTCATCCATCTCCACCGGGGCATCCATATCTACATCGTCTGATGGATCACCCTGATGGTCCTGTCGCTCTAGGTGTCACCTCACCCGATCCCACTGAGTAGATGTGAAGCGGGTGGGCGGTGCCAACTGAATGTCAGTCCGACTGACCGGTATACTGGCACTGCTGAGAAAAGCGGCGATCAGGAATGGAAAGGGAAGACGCCAACTCGCTGCTCTCCTCTTCCTCTTGTTGACGAGGCCATCCCAAACTTTGTGCATCTGCCCCCAGATAAGCGATGGGACAGAAAACCAAGCGCCCGTATGGAAAGCATAGAGGCAACGGAGGAGGTCGCCCCTGCGCTCGGCCACGTGCTGCAACGGACACGCGTTCTTGAGGAGAACGGTGTCCAGGAACCAATATCTACTCGGGCACATCGACTTGGACGTGCAGTTGTGGTTGGGCGTGGTAAACGCCCCGCCACACATGTCCATCACTATCGAGAAGAGCGTGGTGTCTGCTGGGAGCGCTGCACTATAGAGTGGCTGACCATCCGGGCCAACCATGTCTGGCGGCTGCTGGTGAGGGATGCCGAGCATATGAGCAATCCGACTCGGTGTAATCGTGATCGTGACAGTGGCCACGGTAGTCTCGAGTGTATCTGGCGCTGTGCAGGAGTAGGTCATATGCTCGTAAAAGACCTGCACTAGGCGCTCGTGTGCCACATCGGTGGGAGGCACACATAGCCGGTCGAGGCGACGCCTCCTGAGCTCGGCAACCGTCCACTCGGTGTCGGGATGCCTCTCGAACTCCGCTAGGTCGAAAACCTGCTCCGGGTGGAACTTCCGAGACCGGAAGGCTCGCCCGGGCACGTCACGAACAGCACCGGCGGTGTTCTTCACTCTCGCCATGGCCTCGGAACAGTCTGCACTGGATTCCAAAAGGTACGTAAATAAAAGATGAATAAGAAGAAAGTTAAACTACTACTAGACTAAAAGAATAAAAATAAAAATGAAGTCCTAGTCCAAGGTACTGACAAAAATGCAAAAAGTTGCTCTCGAAGAGGGAATTTGAACGGGTGCAACCGACACGAAGGTACCGCGGTTACACACCGTACTCTAAGCGTTTGAAACGAAGAAAATGCCAAATCCCACTCCGCCATGAATTCCTACCCCCCCCCGAAACCCACAAAAACTCGATTCAGATATCGCAATAGCAACCATCCACCCCAACATTATCTAACTATGTTTATTCCGCCGTAAAACTATCAAAAATGGCGAGAGAGTAAACAAAAAGTAGCCATGGATCACTTACCTCGTGAGGAAGAAGATGAACGGCTCAACCGATGAAAACTCCACGCGCAGCCGCGAAGAGAAGATCGCGCAGATGCTAGCAGCGGATCGGACTGCGTCGGATGGCGGCGGATGATCGGGAATGGCAGATCGAGTGCTCGGGAATGCTTGGAGAAGGCTTGGATCGCACGGAGGAAGAGAAGAAGTCGGATGGTCTTTTAAAATGGGAGGGAAGCCCAACGGTTTAAATAGATTTTCGGCTCACGTGCAGGCTCCGCGTGCATTTCGATTGATCGAAATGTGCATTTCGATCAATCGAGATTTCGATTGATCGAAATCTTGCTTCGATCAATCGAAACCAGCTTCGATGGATTGAGATTGTCTTTTCGCTCAATCGAAAATTCCTCCCTTGAATCACATATTGACTTCGATTAATCGAACCTTTAATTGTTTCAATCGAAATTTGATGTCGATCGATCGAAGACCTATCGAAGTGCAATCGAAGAATACCACCTCTCGGGACTTTGGACTTGGCAAATCTCTGCAATTTTTCGATCAATCGAACTAGATTCTCGATCAATCGAAATTGTCGATTGATCGAAATCTTGGTTTCGATCAATCGAAATGCTCAAAAATAGTCAGTGCAAAGTATGCTACAGGGACTTGGATATTTTGGGAATTAGATACTACACTGCTTAGATACAATCCTACTTTGGATTAAAAGGGACATCATGGAAGCTTGATAGCTACCATGGCTTCGCCACCTTACACGTCTATGGCGCGACGTCCGGATCGACTCACGAGTCAAAATACACGGGATCCGTCAAAGTGACGACATCCACGTATTCGGTGATGACTTGGTCATCCACACACACTTTTAAGCGCTGCCCGTTTACTTTGAACATCGAGCCATCTTTCAAGTCCTTCAATTCCACCGCTCCGTGGGGAGCGACGGAATTAACCAAAAATGGACCATCCCAACGGGAGCGAAGTTTTCCGGGAAACAAATGGAGGCGCGAGTTGTACAACCAAACTTTTTGGCCCGGCGAAAATGTTTTGACTCGAATATTACGATCATGAAAGGCTTTGGACTTTGCCTTATAGATTTTCGCATTCTCATACGCATCATGTCGCAATTCTTCCAATTCATTTAACTGAAGCTTTTGATTAGAACCGGCCTTTTTGATGTCAAAATTGAAGGTCTTCGTGGCCCACATAGCTTTATGCTCCAATTCAACCGGAAGATGCCACGCCTTGCCATAAACTAACCGATAAGGTGACATTCCAATGGGAGTTTTATATGCGGTTCGGTATGCCCATAATGCATCGTTTAGTCGCAATGACCAATCCTTCCGGTCGGGCCGAACAGTTTTTTGAAGAATGTTCTTAATCTCCCTATTGGATACTTCTACTTGGCCACTAGTTTGAGGATGGTAGGGGGTGGCTACTTTGTGTGTGACGGAGTATTTGAGAAGCAAGGTTCGAAGGAACCGGTTACAGAAATGCTTACCTCCGTCACTGATGATGGCCCGAGGCGTACCAAACCGGCTAAAAATGTTAGCTTAAATGAATTTAACCACGACTGCGTGATCGTTGGTTTTGGTAGCAACGGCCTCTATCCACTTAGATACGTAGTCCACCGCCACAAGTATGTACTCATGACCAGTAGAGGGTGGAAATGGTCCCATGAAGTCAATGCCCCACACATCGAATATTTCAATGATAAGAATAGGGTTAAGAGGCATCATGTCCTTCCGAGACATCGCGCCAAGGCGCTGACATCGCTCACAAGAGCGGCAGAATGAATATGCATCCCGATGAAGTGTCGGCCAGAAAAATCCGCATTGAAGAATTTTTGCTGCGATTTTCTTAGCACTAAAGTGTCCCCCACAAGCGAGTGTATGACAAAATTTAAGAATGCTTTGGAATTCACTGTTGGGTACACACTTACGAATTATTTGATCGGGGCAGTATTTGAACAATTGAGGATCGTCCCAATAATATGATCGTGATTGGGAGAGAAAACAATCCTTCTCTTGTTTGGTCCAAGAAGATGGTATTTTACCGGTTGCCAAATAATTAACCACATCCGCATACCAAGGGATACTCTCTTGAGAGATGACAAAGAGTTGTTCATCCGGGAAGGATTCACAAACTGGAATGGAATTATGAAGGGATTCAACAAGAATTCTAAAAAGGTGGTCAGCTACCACATTTTCAGTTCCCTTTTTGTCTCTAATCTCAAAATTGAACTCTTGCAACAAGAGTATCCATCGGATCAACCTAGGCTTGGTGTCCTTTTTCGCCAAAAGATGCCGGAGGGCAGCATGGTCCGAATAGACAATGACCTTTGAACCTAATAAATAAGCTCGAAATTTGTCTAATACAAATACTACCGCAAGCAACTCCTTTTCCGTTGTGGTATAATTGATTTGAGCCTCAGAAAGGGTTTTACTTGCGTAATAGATGACATGTGGCAGTTTGTCTACTCGTTGCCCTAAGACAGCACCCATGGCATAGTCGGATGCATCACACATAATCTCAAATGGGAGAGCCCAATTTGGAGGGATTAGAATTGGAGCGGTTGTAAGCATGGTGCGGAGTTTTTCAAAAGCGTCAAGGCACGCTTCATCAAAGGTAAAGCAAGACTCTTTTTCAAGAAGGCGACACAAAGGCCGAGAGATCTTGCTAAAGTCTTTGATGAAACGGCGATAAAAGCCCGCATACCCAAGGAATGAACGAATCTCTCTCACCGTAGATGGTGGAGGAAGTTTAGAAATGAGTTCAACCTTGGCTTTATCAACCTCTATTCCTCGCTTAGACACAATGTGCCCTAGGACAATACCCTCTTGAACCATAAAATGACTCTTTTCCCAACTAAGAATTAGGTTGGTTTCTTGACATCGTTTGAGAACACAAGCTAGATTTTGGAGGCATGATTCATATGAAGGCCCAAAAACGAAAAAATCATCCATGAACACTTCTAAGAATTTTTCCACCATGTCCGAGAAGATAGACATCATACACCGTTGAAAAGTTGTCGGTGCATTGCACAACCCAAAGGGCATGCGTCTATAAGCAAATGTGCCGAAGGGACATGTAAAGGTGGTTTTCTCTTGGTCCCTCGGGTCTATAGCAACCTGATTATAGCCGGAATATCCATCCAAAAAGCAATAAAAGCTTTGCCCGGCCAATCTCTCCAATATTTGATCAATGAATGGGAGGGGGAAGTGATCTTTCCGAGTGGCTGAATTTAATTTCCTATAATCAATGCACACTCTCCATCCTGTGGTGGTGCGTTGGGGAACTAATTCACCCTTATCATTAGGTTGCACCGTAATACCAGACTTCTTTGGAACCACTTGAGTGGGACTAACCCACTTGCTATCAGAGATGGGGTATATGATCCCCGCATCTAGTAACTTCACCACCTCCTTCATTACAACGTCCTTCATGTTTGGATTCAATCGACGTTGTGCCTCCCTTGAGGTCTTTGCATCCTCTTCCAAGTGTATGCGATGCATACAAACAGAAGGGTCTATTCCCTTAAGATCTACCACACTCCATCCTATTGCTTCCTTGTGCTCTTTGAGCACCTTTATGAGTTCCAATTCTTCATCATTTGTGAGATTGGAAGCAATAATGACTGGAAGGGTCTCATTTGCGCCCAAGAAAACATACTTGAGTGTAGCTGGAAGAGGCTTGAGCTTAAGTTGTGGTGGGGAAATTAAAGAAGGAGTTTGGGGAGTTTTGGACAAAGGGGGCAAGGGTTCTCTCGGAACTCTCCACTTAGGCAAATCCATGACAGTATTAACATCGAGCATGGAATTGACTTCACATATGGATTGCTCAATGTCAAAATCATCATAGTTAAAATGATTTAGGCATGCCTCTAAAGGGTCCGTGGAAAGAATAGAAGGAAGTGTTTCTTGAACAAGGTCGTCCACAACATCGACACAAAAGCACTCACTTTCATCGTCGGGTGTGTGGTGGGAAGCATTGAAGATGTTCAAGCGGACTTTCATATTCCCAAAAGAGATGTCCATCACTCCAGTACGGCAATTAACGCAAGCGTTTGCCGTGGCCAAGAATGGACGACCTAGAATGATAGGGATATGGTGATTCGGATTTTGAACTGGTTCCGTGTCAAGGACTATGAAGTCCACCGAAAAATAGAATTTGTCCACTTGAATGATGACATCCTCAATGATGCCACGTGGTTGCTTCACCGAACGGTCGGCAAGTTGCAACACAACCGTGGTATGCTTAAGTTCCCCCAAACCTAGTTGTAGGTAAACTGAGAATGGAAGCAAATTGACACTAGCCCCTAGATCAAGAAGTGCTTTTTCAAAAGATTGATTTCCGATGGTGCACGAAATGGTCGGAGCACCCGGATCTTTGAATTTAGGAGGGGCTTGGTGTTGAAAAATGGAGCTTATGTGCTCAGTTAAGAGGACTTTCTTAGGAACTTTATTCCTAGATTTGCGCTTTTGAGTGCATAAGTCCTTCAAGAATTTCGCATAGGAGGGAATTTGTCAAATAGCATCAAGGAGAGGGAGATTGATCTTTACTTGTTTGAAGATCTCCATCATGTCTTGGATTTTCTCTCCTTGCTTCCCGAAATGAGAAGGTTCCTTCAATCGTTGAGGAAAAGGAACCGGAGGTTCATAAGAGGTGTCAAGATTTGGAATTGATGATGACACAACTTCACTTGCCTTTCCTTTTGGATTAAAAGGGGTATTTTGCAAATTTGGATTTGACGGAAACAATTTTGGATTTAATTGGGATTCTTTTGGATTTGTAGGTTGCTCTTGTAATTCCTTTCTCTCTTCCTCTCCTACCTTGGAGTTAATGTTTTTACCACTCCTCAAGGTTGTGATTGATTGAACTTGCTCTGGAGGAGCACTACAATTTGAAGATGATGGATCTTCAATCAAATGGACACCTTTGGGATTCGCCACCGGTTGACTTGGCAACTTACCTTCCTCCCTTCTATTTAAGGCATTAGCTAGTTGCCTGATTTGAGCTTCTAACCTAGCCATAGATTGAGCGTTGGCTTCAAGCTTAGCGATTGATTGAGAGTGAGTTTGCAATAAGTGGGTGTTGGCCTCAAGATTGCTTATCACTCGTTCTTCAAAGCTTTGGCTTCTTGGAGGAGGTGGTGGTTGTTGGTAATTTGATCTTTGATTGTAAGGTTGAGGGTTTGGCCTATAATGAGGCTGTTGAGATTGGGAATTAAAAGAACTTTGCCCTTGGAAAGAGGGACTTGATTCTTGATTCTTCCATGAAAAAGCCGGATGGTTCTTGTAACCAGGATTGTACGTGTTCGAATATGGATCATTCATTTGTTTAGCGTACAAGGCATTCGCTTGCTCTTGAGCATAATCGGGGGATTGCCCGGCAATAGGACAATCTCGCACAAAATGCGAAGTGCTATAGCAAAACGAACACCCCTCCTGATTTTGGACAGATTGGTTAGGAATAGGCAGCCCATTTTTCATGATTAAATCTATTTTTCGGGACAAGGCTTCTACTTGCATGGCTACCTCATCTACCCGTGAAATCTCATGCACTCCTCTACAAGGTTGGGTGGCCTTCCCTTTCCTAGTGGAGGAGCGTTGAGCTGAATTGTTGCTTAGGGTTTGAAAAAGTTTCCATGCCTCATCGGGGCTTTTCAAAAGGTACCCACCCCCACACGCGGAGTCTATCATTTGTCTATGTTGCTCACTCACCCCATCATAAAAACTTTGCACTAGCTGCCATTTTGGGACAGCCTGATGCGGACAAGATTTTAAAAGATCTTTTAACCTCTCCCACGTCTCATGGAATTGTTCTTGGTCAATTTGGGTGAATCCGGTGATTGCTCGCCGAATATCACTTGTCTTACCCATTGGGAAGTATTTTTTTAAGAACTCTATTTGCATTTCCGCCCAAGAATGGATTGAGTTGGGTTCTAGGGAATTGAACCAACTTCTAGCCTTATCTTTTAGGGAAAATGGAAACATACGTAGCTTTAGATCATCCTCCGTAAAGTGTGGTACACGAATGGTGGAACACACGGAAAAGAAGTAATCTAAGTGCCGGTATGGATCCTCATTAGGAAGACCATGAAAGCTGTTAAGAAGGTTGAGGGTGGAGGACTTTATTTCAAATTGATTTGCAGCTACATCCGGAAATTGAATACACGAAGGTACTTCAAATGTAGTCGGAAGGTAAAAGTCCATAAGCAACTCTCCTTGAGGAGGTGGTGGTGGAGGTGGTTGTTCATGATTAAAAGGAGGTAGACCGGAGGTTGTCTCTCATTTGGTTCCATGTTTTCAGTTCTAGGCAAAATAGGGTCCCTAGAGGTTCCTCTACGTTGTCTAAGTGTTCGTTCAAGTTCACTATTACAAGGAAGCAAAGGAAGTGACAATGACCGTCTACCTAGCATGCATTAACAATTGAACAGCACCTCTACACACAAAGTAACAATAATATATACAAAAGAATGTGAACGATTCAAACCACCAATTTTTGAAGTTATACTCACAAAAGGTTCCAATTTGAATTCTTCTAGATGCCCACAATGTGGTATACCTAAAATCAAGAAGTTTGAGATATAAGAACAAGATATATACAAAAAGAATGAAAGAATTTCTAGCCTAAGAATTAAACCAGATTTAATCTTCCAATGGCGACAATTAAACCGTAGTCCCCGGCAACGGCGCCAAAATTTTGATGTGGTCGGAACTAAATTATATTGTAAGCTTAATTTTGCCCTTTTTATCAAAATATAATTTAACCACTCACAAGAGCACGAATCTTTGTAGATAAGGTTCTATATAGAGGGTATCGATCCCACGAGGACTAGTCGTTAATTGTCATAAAGAAAGATTAATTCTACTTTAATTCTAAAAACAGGTTTTTGGTTTTGTGTTTAAAACTATTGCGTAAATGAAATGACGATAAAATTAAAGAGTAAAGTTGGGAGAGAGAACTAGGGTTGGTTTCCACCACTAGCCATTCACATGTTCATAAGTGTAGCAAGCATGAGATTCATTATTTAAATGCCTAACAATGTCATTAGGCTTGTGACCTCAATGACATATCAAAAGATTAATGTGTGTGCTAACCTATCATAATCCATCTTCAACAAGCATAGCTCTTCAACCTAACTAACTACCTAATTACTCTACTCTCTACGTAAACACTACATGCATCCAAACTACCTTGTCTTGGCATGGTCTATACAAACTAGCATCACACATTCATTTAAACACCATTATCTAGCCATCATTTGCACTTCTTGTGGAATATGCAAATGTTGTGCATTCAAGTGACAAAACCTACTCTAAGACAAGAATAAATTCCATATCAAATGAATATATATAAGAAATGTATTTGTGTACATAATCACTAGGCTAAATAATCAACATTTAATTACAAATTCCCAAGAGCTACAAAGATGAACAAGTTTACATGGCTAGGGGTTTAAACCAACACCCTAGTAGAAGAGTTAGTTGCTCATGGTTGCCTTGCACCCTTCCATTGATGAAGAGAATGAAGCTTCTTGGTCTGGTTTAGCTTTTCTCTTCCTCTCCCGAAGGTCTCTCCTCAAGTCTTCTGATGTGTATCTTGAGAGATATGAGATATGTGGCTTTTGGTGCTTTTTGTATGCTTTTTGGCTCCTTTGGGCCCACCATATATATATATATATCATTATATATATCTCTTGTATCAAGAAGGCCCCCAAAAGTCTTGTTCAAGTCAGACAATCCCCCTAAGTAGTGCCAAAAGGGGGATTTTGTTGCAAGTGGGAGAGCAGGTGAGCAAGTGGCCAAGTGGGCTCTGCAGCATTTCAATTGATCGAAATTGCATTTCGATTGATCGAGATTTCGATCAATCGAAATGAGATTTCGATCAATCGAAATCTCGATTGATCGAAATCCACATCTCGATTGATCGGGATGCCTTGGCAACATTTTCTGATTTCATCTCTTGACTGCAGAAAGCTTCCAACTTTGCTCCATTTACTCCAATACCTGCAAAACATCAAAAACACAAAAATACCGTAAACATATCTCGGTAAACGCAAAAACGGAACTAACATATGCAATAAAGATGGTTCAAATGCATAGAATTGAACACTTATCAATGAACTAGTCGCTCATGGTAGAAGAAGAAGCTTCAACTGTTAAGGAAGAAGGCATCATCTTCATGAATTATGCGTATGACTTCGTTCTCCAATGGCTCTGCAAAGTATATCTTCTGTTCTGTCCAAAGCTCTCTCAGCCTCTCCAATCTCTGTAATCAACCCTCAACTCAGCCTCCAATTCTTCACTTTATTCCCCAAGAGAATACACTAAAG
This sequence comes from Cornus controversa, assembly GCA_026545225.1. Classification (NCBI taxonomy): domain Eukaryota; kingdom Viridiplantae; phylum Streptophyta; class Magnoliopsida; order Cornales; family Cornaceae; genus Cornus; species Cornus controversa. The sequence continues at coordinate 61,995,008 of CM048846.1, read as the reverse complement.
TCCTAATCCAATTAGGAATTAATTAGGTTTTCCCACAGCACTAATTAGGTGGGTTTTTCCTACTGACGTTCGGCCCAACGTTTGACCCACTAGAAGTCCGATTCACGGAATTTTCATGAAATAGACATGTGTGCAGAATCAAATTTCATTCAACCTGTGCGAAAATTAAGTTGATTTGAGGCTCGAAAATAACACTTCTAGCCTATTTTCCAAAACGGAATTAAGACTGTATTATGCGCAGATTTGGACTTCAGGCCTGAAACCTTCTTAAGCAGCTGTAATTCTTTTGGACCTCTTCCTTGGGCTGATTTGAGTTGAAATAAATGATTGAATGAATCTCCTTGATGTAGGCTTCCTCTAACCGTCTTGGATGTCTTCTTTAAAAGCCCAAAATCATGATTTTAACTGAAATAATCATTAAGACCGTGAAAATACAGAAAATACTAAAACAAAGTAAAATAACAAAATAATCTACTACTAAGACAATAAAATACATAAGTTAAGAGGCTAGAATGCGTAACATTCAACGCCTATCACACCCCCAAACTTACATAGTGCTAGTCCCTTAGCAATAAAATAAAATAAAACTAAAACAAAGAAACTACTAAACACTAACTAAACTACCCAACTCCACTTTCGTGGGAGAAACGACTGCATTTAGCGTATGCAACAAGCCTTTAAACCCCTAGGTTTCCCCTAGTGGACGAGTATAGTCTCGTGAGGGTTTCCAGAAATGTTACCCACAAACATTCAAAATTATGTTTCAACATTAATTCAAGAAGAAGATTATAATATATAGTTACAAACTTACATTGAAGAATAATTTCAAATTTTCAAATTCCATAATTCAAAGCAATGGTCCCCACACATAATTCACATCAACATATCTCAAAATAATCAACTCTAGTCTCCTCATGTAAAGTGAACTATATTAAGACACATACCCCTTCAACTCACTAGCTCCCTTATTGAAATCATACTTCCAAACATGAATACATGACTTTTTTTCATTTTTTTTTCAATTCTTTTTTTTTTTTTTGCTTTATTAGTTGTGCAATGTCTTGATCTATTAAGCTTTCTGAAAGATCCATGTAGCAAGCTTTCAGTTAGTGACTCCCAAACCAGATGGCTTTAGGGCACTAGGCTTAAAGATACCCCGAAGAACCTAATTACTCGAATCAGTCAGGCTACAAATCAAGACAATCAATGCTCATCTTTTCTCACCCTTTCACTTTTGACGCGAACACTCCGTGCTTCCTGAGGCATAGAGGCCCGGTTACTCAAGAAAAGGATCAAATTGATTTGCTTATTCATCACTTTTTTCTTTTTTTTTTCTTTTTCATTGAAGTCAAGTAAACACATCATCGGTACTCATTCTCAAGAGATACTAATTAATATCAAGCATATGTAACTCAAAACCAAAGTTTATACCCCACAAGATTATGCTAGTGTGTCTGTGCATGTAAGGAAACTAAAATTAATCACCAAAAAACATGTCAATGCAAATTATGATTAAAACCACTTAATTTAAACCATAGTTTCCAAAAATTTAAGACATACTCAAAAATTGCAAGTTATGTACCTACATAAGGTACTAATCCCTTGAAAAATGTAAAAACATTCTATCTAAAAATAAAACAAAAGAAAATAAATAGACAAACTAAGAAAATAAAATAAACAAAAATCCTAAAACAAGAAGAATTTCACAAAAAATTTTCCCATATGCAATAAAGCACATAAATAGGCATCGCCTCACCCCCAAACTTAAACTGTACATTGTCCTCAATGTACACCCAATTAAAGCATAGAGAAGAGTAAGAATGATGTTACCAAAACTTGGATGTTACAACCTGTCAGAACAAACCACTATACCCCAAAGATCAAGTGAAATAGTATGGGTGAAAATAAATATGAAAGAGAAAAATCCTAAAAAATATATATATATATATATTTTTATAATAATAAAAATCTAACTACAAAAAGAAAAATAAAACTAAAAAGAAAAAGTAAGAATAAAATAAAATAAAATACAAAAGATAGTTACCTTCTTGTCAAGGATGTGGTGTTGACTGAGCATCCGGATCCAAGTTTGTCTGGCGCATCATGAAAGTGATCCGCCATCTCAGTCCTCATAGCTCCAAACTGTGTGGAAACCTTTGTCTGTAGGGTGCCAAACTGGGCAGTCAACACAGCAATCTGTCCCTCTAAATACTGATAATCATGGCCACCAGCTTGTGCATGTACCTCCTCTTCCTCTGCTTCCATCTCCTCTGGATCTACCACCAGTTGTGGTATATCTACAGGTTCTCCTCCCTAGGCCAACCGAGACACTTCACCTATGCGTATGACTGCATTCTCCAATGGCTCTACAAAGTATATCTTCTGTTCTGCCCAAAGCTCTCTCAGCCTCTCCAATCTCTATAATCACCCCTCAACTCAGCCTCCAATTCTTCACTTTATGCCCCAAGAGAATACACCAAAGTCCTAATCCAATTAGGAATTAATTAGGTTTTCCCGCAGCACTAATCAGGTGGGTTTTTCCTGCTGACGTTCGGCCCAACTTTTGACCCACTAGAAGTCCGATTCACGGAATTTTCGTGACATACAAAAATGTGCAGAATCAAATTTCGTTCCACTTTGAAGAAAATTAAGTCGATTTGAGGCTCGAAAATAATACTTCTGGTCCGTTTTCCAAAACGGGATTAAGACTGTATTATGTGCAGATTTGGGCTTCAGGCCCCAAACCTTCTTAAGCAGCTGTAATTTTTTTGGACCTCTTCCTTAGGCTAATTTGAGTTGAAATAAATAATTGAATGAATATCCTTGATGTAGGCTTCCTCTAACCATCTTGGATGTCTTCTTTAAAAGCCCAAAATCATGGTTTTAACTGAAATAATCATTAAGGCCCTCAAAATACAGAAAACACTAAAACAAAGTAAAATAACAAAATAATCTACTACTAAGAGAATAAAATATATAAGTTAAGAGGCTAGAATGCGTAACATTCAACGCCTATCAAACATTCAACACCGATCACACCCCCAAACTTATATATTGCTAGTCCCTTAGCAATAGAATAAAATAAAACTAAATAGAGGAAACTAACTAAATTACCCAACCCCTCTTTCGTGGAAGAAACGATTGCATTTAGCATATGTAACAAGCCTTTGAACCCCTAGGTTCCCCCTAGTGGACGAGTTATAGTCTCGTGAGGGATTCTAGAAATGTTACCCAAAAACATTCAAATTTTCTATTTAAACATTAATCAAGAAGAAGATTACAATATATAGTTGCAGACTTGCATTCAAGAATAATTTTAAACTTTTAAATTCCATAATCCAAAGCAATGGTCCCCATGCATAATTCACATCAACACATCTTAAAATAACCAACTCTAGCACCCTTGTGAAAAGTGAACTAACAATCATCTCATGTGGCATAACCCAGCTCTGAATATATTAAGTTACATACCCCTTCAACTCACCCGCTCCCATTATTGAACTCATACTTCCAAAGATGAATACATAACTTTCATTTTTTTTCTTTTTTATATATTTTTTTTTGATTTATTGGTTGTGCAATGTCTTGGTTTGTTAAGCTCTTTGGAAGATCCATGTAGCAAGCTTTTAGTCAGTGACTCCGAAACCAGATGGTTTCTTTAGGGCACTAGGTGTAAAGACGCCCCAAAGAACCTAATAACTCAAATCAATCAGGTTACAAACCAAGACAACCAATGCTTATCTTTTCTCACCCTTCACTTTTTGACGCGAACACTCAATGCTTACTGAGGCAAGAGGTCTAGTTATTTCGTGAAAAGGATCAAATTGATTTACTATTCAGCACCTATATTCTTTCTTTTATTTCATTGAAGTCAAGTAAAAGACATCATCAGTACTGATTCTCAAAGGATACCAATTACTATCAAGCATATGTAACACAATAACTCAGAGCCAAAGTTTATACCCCAGAAAATTATGCTACTGTGTATGTGCATGTGACGAAACTAAAACCAATCACCCCAAGGTGTGTCAATGCAAACAATGAATAAAACCACTACAGTCAAACCACATTCTCCAAAAATTTAAAGCATACCCAAGAAGTGCAAATCAAGCACCTACATAAAGTATTAAACCCTTGAATAATGTAAATGTATCCTATCTAAAAATAAAACAAAAGAAAATAAAAAAACAAATTATGAAAATAAAATAACCAAAAAGTCCTAAAAACAAGAAAGATTTCATATAAATTTCCCCCCATTGTAATAAAACACATAAAAAGGCATCGCCTTACCCCAAAACTTAAACTCTACATTGTCCTCAATGTACATCCAATAGAAGCATAAAGAAGGGTGAGAACAATATTACCAGAACCCAGAGTAGTGGGAAGAAAATAGAGCAAACTAGTAGAATAAAGGCAATGCAAGCACACCCCCAAACTTGGATTTGACAACCTATCAAAACAAACCACTATACTCTAATGACCAAGTGAAATGTATAGGGAAATAAGAATGAAAATAAATAATAAAATAAAATAGAAAGAAAATGATTATATTCATCTAATATAAATGAGGGGAAAGAGAAAAATAAAATTTTTTTTCTGATTGGGCGATCGATCTCCCAGAATTTGGGTGATTGATCACCCACATGGGAGCAAAATTTTCCAATTTTCTTTTTTCTGGCGATCAATCACCCTACAAGGTGGCGATCGATCGCCCCTACTGGTCCGACCTAGACTATCTATCGCCCCTACTGGTCCGACCTAGGCTATCTATCGCCCATGGTCGATTGTAAAGCCAATTTTAAGCCTATCTATCAGCCAACATCGGCCAAGAGTGCAATTTTTCACCTGTTTGGAGGCTAAATACCCCTATTCACCTCCCGACATTTCCCGAAAGTAACTAAAACATCAAAAACTCAAAACAAATACATTAAAACACAACTAAAATTGAAAGAAAAGTCAAAGAAAACATGAACTAAAAATTGAAAGAAAGAAAAACTAAAAGAAATCAAAGATTAAAAAATACAAAATACCCCATAATTAACATCTGTAGTAGACGTTCATTGACTTCAATTCAAGGTTCACCCAATGCCACATCTCTTGAGGAGATTTAACATCGTCCCCCTATATGCTCCTCACATCCTTATGTCGAACTCAAAGTAACCGAAAGGGTCTCATTGGCTTCTAAAACTCTCCACCTTGACAAAAAATGTTTCCATTCTACCCGTGGAGGAAACTCTAATGATGGCACTGAAGGAGTGCTAGAAAGAAGTGGCAATAGCTCAATCAAAATCCTCCAAGGTGGAGTATTTTTTAAGGCCACTACATCAAGAATAGAATTCACGTCCTTAATGGACTTCTCAACATGTTGAGATGGAGCAACCTAATTAACTTCTTCCACATAATCATCAAATACATCCATAAAGGAAAAATCACTCTCATCTGGAAGATACTGAATGGCTTTAAAAATATTCAATTTCACCTTAGGCTCATAAGAAATTTCAGCACTAGGACTCTTTGTCACCTCCTTCTCATCACGCTTCTTCTCCCCCACCTTGTTGTCAATTATTTCTCCACTTCTTAAAGTGGTGATAGCTTGAACCTTCTCATGATGTGGGTTGCTCGAAAAAATATGTATCCCTTTAGGATTTACAACTGGTTGACTTGGAAGTTTTCCCTCTTCTTTCTACTCAAGGCATTAACAAGTTGTCTAAATTGAGATTCCAGTTTGGCAATGGACTGAGAATGAGAATGAACCAGTTGGGCAGTGGATTGAACTACTTCAGCAATAGAATCAAGCTTCTCATGTTTAGAATCAATCTTCTCAAGCCTTGTTAGAGCACCCATCATCTTGTTTTCCAAGGTAGAATTTTTCTGTGGTATAGGAACTTGTGTTTGATATAGCTGTTGAGGCACATAGTTCCTAGGCTGATATGTAGGTTGCATTGCTACCCCTTGGTTGCTGTAAGAAAAACCAGGATGATTCCTCCATATTGGATTGTAAGTATTGCCACATGGAGGATTCATTGGTCCAGTGAATGTAGCTTGGACTTGCTCTTATTGAAGTTTAGAAAATTATCCAACTGTTTCCAGAAGGAGGAGCTTGATTGGCTGCCATAATCAATGTTACTTTCTGTACAATCAAGTCAATGTTAGTTGGCATAGCATATGTAGCACCAACCTTAAAAATCCCATCAGTCTTCCTTTAAGTCGTTGGTCTGCTAGAACTTATAAAGGACACATATTGTGGAGAATTGTCATTTAAATTTTTAAGCAAGGTCTATGCCTCTTCTTCACTCTTCAACATAAAAGTACCTCCACAGGATGCATCAACCATCTGTATGTTGGCTTCAGTCAGCCATTTATAAAAAATCTGCACAAGCTGCCACTTAGGAACCTGATGATGTGGACACTTCCTAAGAAGATCCTTGAACCTTTCCCATGTCTCATAAAATTGTTCCCCCTCAGATTGAGAGAAACTAGTGATAGCTCAACCTGTATATCTCTGGGACATAGTAATTTCTGAGTAATCTCAACCTCTCCACAATAGCCTTAGGCACAATATTGTTGTCATCATTGTTATCACGCACACTAGCCATGTCATCAATAATCTCTTCCTCTTGCTTAATGGTATAGTGATTGAAGTACCTGAAAAGAAAACAAAAATAAAATTAAAAACAAAATATAAAAATTTCCTACACTAAAAATCCAATTAAAACAAATTCTATAGTCCAAAAAATCAAATAGACAGTCCCTGGCAACAGCTCCAAAAATTAATTTGTGGCTAAGTGTATCAATTAAATTACCACTTCATAATAGAAGGAATTCTTTGCTGAATAGGGTTATGGAAACGGTGTTGAACCGCAAGGATTGTGGTCTTACTGAGTTGGATATTCAGAATTAATTCTAATTAAATTTAAGAGAAAAGAGAGCTGATTTTTTATATTCTAAATTAACTAATGGAAGCAAATAAACAAAAGTAAGAGAAACTAAGGAGTGTAGAAAATATGAGATCAATCTAGGGTTATTAACTTCACCACTAACTTCACAATCAATGGCCAATTGAACTAACTATGCGGAATTATACCATGAATAAGTGGTGTCAGTGGCTACAAGCTCACTTCCAACCGTCAAGAGGATAACATATGATTAAGGCTAAGTCATGGACTAACTTCAATTGGCATGAGCCATCTACCTAACTACTATACTCTAGGGTGCAGGTGCAGTATGGTTTATCTTCTCTAGGCATAATCCATCAAAGCTTTTAATGATATATTCAATGATTACCATTGTGTAATAATCACTCTCATAATCACAGAAAATAAGAGAGATTAAGTTCAATAACAATAATTAAGTATCTAAGACAAGATAAGAAATCATTGAAACTGAATATATAAGACTTTTATTGTTCAATTTTGTAAGAAAAATCCTCTAATTACACAATCTATGAATGAATACAAAAATCCCCAATAATTTGAACAATCAAGCCATTGATGCTTAGTTAGGGCTACATCAAAACCCTAGTGGATGAACTAGCCACTCATGGTAGAAGAAGACGCTTCAACGGTTGAGGAAGAAGATATCATCTCCATGGAAGTAGTGTTACGCCTTGTTCTCCAATGTTTCTCCACTCCAAAAGCTCTTCAAAGCTACTGCCAAGCCTCCATACAGCCCCCAATTCGCCACTTTAAATCCCAAGAGAATATGAAGTGTCCCCACCTAATTAGGAGTCAATTAGGGTTTCCCGCAGGCCCTAATCAGGTGGATTTTTTTGTTGAGTTTTGGCCCAAAGTTCGACCCACTAGAAGTCCAATTCACAAAATTTACGTGAAATATAAAAGTGTCCAGAATTGAATTTCGTATTGATAATATAGAATTAAGTCAATTTGATGCTCGAAAATTAGAGTTTCAGGCCATTTTCCAAAATGGGATTAAAACTAGATTACGCACAAAATTGGAGTTCAGCCTGGAATCTCCTTGAGCAGTTATAATTCTTTGGGGCAACTTCCTTGGGTTATTTTGAGTTGAAATATGGAGTTGAATTGATCCACTTGATGTAGGCTTCATATATCCCTCTTGAATGTCATCTTTAAAAGCCCAAAAATCATGGTTTTAACTAAAATAATTATTAAGGCCCTGAAAATACAAAAAACACAAAAACGAAGTAAAATCACAAATAAATTATCACTAAGAGAATAAAATTTACAAATTAAGAGGCTAGAATACGTAACATTCAACGTCGATCACCACTATACAATCTTCTACCCTAAACTTGTTCTTCAAAACCCCTCAAAGAAATCCACTCAATTTTGAGACAACAAGACACACATTTTCTTGATGAAGAAACTTGAAAAAGTTGGACTTAATTAGAATTTGAGATGCACAAGTTGGTTTTGATGTTGCTTGTGATGATCAAAGATGATCTTTTGTAATGGAATCACTAATTTGAAAAGTTGTACTCAAGGTTGATGTAAAAGAGTCAAGGGAGTGCACCAAGCTTCAAAAATTCGAGTGTATGCATGCAGGCTTGAAGAGACCAATATATGTAACGCCCCACCCTATCCCGACACAATATTGTCCGCTTTTGGTTCCCCCGGACCAGAGACTTCCCAGGGGGTCACCCATCCTGGTACTACTCCCAGCTAAGCACGCTTAACTGTGGAGTTCTGGTGGGTTTACAACCATCACGGCTTTAAAACGTGTTGTGTCATAGAAGGGTGATAAACATACATATAATACTTCCCCATTCCACACCCAGGCGATGTGGGATTGAGCACCCTGTAGCCTGCCAGTGTGGTAGCTCGCCCAGTGTCTCGCACCCGCCCACATCACACCCGCCCACAAGGGTCACCACAATCCACCCCCCTAGGAGGCCCGACGTCCCCGTCGGCACATTTCCGACTGGGTCAGGCTCTGATACCATTTGTAACGCCCCACCCTATCCCGACACAATATTATCCGCTTTTGGTTCCCCCGGACCAGAGACTTCCCAGGGGGTCACCCATCCTGGTACTACTCCCAGCTAAGCACGCTTAACTGTAGAGTTCTGGTGGGTTCACAACCATCACGGCTTTAAAACGCGTTGTGTCATAGAAGGGTGATAAACATACATATAATACTTCCCCATTCCACACCCAGCCAATGTGGGATTGAGCACCCCGTAGCCTGCCAGTGTGGTAGCTCGCCCAGTGTCTCGCACCCGCCCACATCACACCCGCCCACAAGGGTCACCACAATATATAACATCAAGGGAATTTGACCTTGCTCTATTTAACATGGGTGATCGATCCCCCTCATAGCTGGGTGATCGATCACCTAGCTGCTACTTGGTGGCTTCAAAAGATCAAAGGGGGCAATTGATCCCCCCTTCCTAGGGGCGATCGATCATCCAACTTGGAGCTTCTTGGGCATCAATCGCCTAAAGTCAACCAAAAGGAGCAATTTTGAGGTACCTATCGCCCAAGATCATCATCTCTTTTTCATCCATTTTAAGTCTGAATGCCTCGGTACACTTCTCGGCATCCCTCAGAAGCAACTAAGACGTCAAAAACTCAAACAAAACACATTAAAACACTCCTAATATTGAAAGAAATATCAAGAAAACATGAACTAAAAATTGAAAGAAAGAAAAATAAAAAGAAATCAAAGTTTATAAATACAAAACACCCCACAGTTAACGTCCGTAGGCAACGTTCATCACCCGAGAGGATCAAGTAAGATAAACAGGATTTGTCAAGTCGATGGATTCCATGTTTCTGGTAGGCACAATCCCCTCTACACAATCCTTCAATCTCTGTCCATTGACCTTCATTAAAATATTATCCCTCAAACTCCAAATCTCCACAACTCCGTGGGAAAAAATCAAAATCACTTGAAACAACCCATCCTATCTTGAATGCAACTTTTTAGAAAATAATCGAAGCTTCGAATTGAAGAGCCAAACTTTATCACCCGGAGAGAGACTTACGTGAGATATATTTGTCATGAAACACCTTTGTTCTCTCTTTATAAATGCACGAGCTCTCATAAGCATCATTGCAGAATTCCTCCAACTCATTCAGTTGAAACTTCCTCTCTTCCCTAGCCATCTTCGCATCAAAGTTCAACTTCCGGATCGCCCAAAGTGCCTTGTGCTTTATTTTCACTAGAAGATGACAAGATTTCCCATACACTAATCGATATGGGGACCTACCAATAGAGGTCTTATAAGCAATCTGATACACCCACAGTGCTTCACTCAATTGCAAGGATGAATCCCTTCTATCCGGTCTAACTGCTTTCTCTAAAATATGTTTAATCTCTCAATTGGACAGCTCTACTTGGCCACTTGTCTGAGGATGACAAAGGGTCACCACCTTATATGTCATCAAATATTTAGCAAGCAATCCCTTTAAGAACTTATTGCAAAAGTGAGAACCACTATCACTGATCAAGGCTCTAGGAATACCAAATCGACTGAAGACATTCTCATGTATGAATTTGATAACAACATTGTGGTCATTGGTTTGAGTTGTCACAACGTCCACCCATTTAGACACATAATCAACACCTACAAGAATATACTCGTAACCAAAAGAAGGTTGAAAGGGACCCATGAAATCAATTCCCTAGATATCAAAAATCTCTACTACCAAGATGGGACACATTGGTATCATATCTTGCCTGGACATGGAACCTAACCTCTGACATCGATCACAAGTCTTGCAAAAGACATAGGCATCATGAAATAAAGAGGGCCAGAAGAACCCACATTGAAGTACCTTTGTCGCCACCTTTCATGGACTAAAATGACCTCCACATGTTAGAGAATGGTAGAATTTAAGAACATCTTAGAACTCATAATGAGGGACACATCAACGAATGATCTGGTCCAGGCATTACTTGAATAACTCAGGATCTTCCTAGAAATAATGATAAAATTTAGCAAAGAATCTATCACGCTCTTGCTTAGTCCATCCTTGTGGTAGCTTCCCAATGGCCAAATAATTCACAATGTCTGCATATCATGGCAACAACTCATTGGACACCCCACACAATTGTCCATCCAGAAAGGAGTCACAAATAGGTAATCGAGCAAACAAGGGGTTCAATAGAATCTGTGAGAATCGATCTGCTACCACATGATCTACCTTTTTTTTTTTCTCAAGTCTTCAATTCATCTTTAGGCTCACAATCATCAGTCACATCCATGAAGAAAACATCACTTTGGTCTAGAGGGTTTTTGATAGTATTGAAAATATTAAGCTTAACCTTCATGTTGCCAAAAGAGATTTCCATGATCCCTGACCTACAATTTATGCAAGCATTAGCAGTAGTGAAGAAAGGCCGACCAAGGATGACTGGAATGTGCCTCCTTGGATTATGGATTGGGTCAGTGTCTAGCATAATAAAATCAACAAGAAAGTAGAACTTGTCCACTTTGATGAGTACATCTTCAACAATCCCTCATGGTTGCTTTGTTGTTCTGTCTACAAACTGTAATACCACTGATGTAGGCTTCAACACTCCCAAACCCAACTGTAAGTAGACCGAGTAGGGTAGCAAGTTCACACTTGCACCCAAATCGAGAAGAGCTTTATCTACATGGTGCTTCCCAATTATGCATGAGATAGTTAGAGCACCAGGATCTTTGTACTTGGGAGGAGTGCAATGCTGAATTATGGAACTCACTTATTGTGGCATCATTACCTTCTTTGGCACATGACTCTCAGAACGCCTTTTTTGAGTGCAGAAGTCCTTCAAAAATTTTACATAAGGAGGAATATGCTTTAAGGAGTGGTAAATTGATCCTTACTTGTTGAAACACCTCCATCATGTCATGTAACTTGTCCTATTGCTTCCCCAACTTGGATGCTTCTAGAAAACGTTGTGGGAAGGGAGCCTTGGGCTCATATGAATTTTTAACACTTGAACTTGTGATCACTTCTTCTTCTCCCCCACCTTGTTATCAATAATTTTGTCACTTCTTGATTCGTGTGTGAGTGTGACTCAAAAAGTATATCAATTAAAATTTTCCACACTTCGTAATAGAACGAATTCCTTGTAGAATAGGGCTATCGAAAGGGGTATCGTACCTCAGGGATTATGGTCTGATGAGTTGGAATACGGAATTAATTCTAATTAAATTTATAAGAAAAGAATTCTGATTTTTAAACTAAATTAATTAAAAAGTAAAATAAAATAAATCAAATTAAATAAGATAATGAAGATAATAAGAGAGAAATCTAGGGTGTTTGACTTCACCACTAACTCCACAATCAATGGTCAATTGAATCAACTATAGGGAATTACATCATGCATAAGTGGTGTCGGTGGCTACAAGCTCACCTTCATCCGTCAAGAAGATAACATATGATTAAGGCTAAGCCATGGACTATCTTCGATTGGCATGGGCCATCTGCCTAACTACTCTAATCTAGGGTGCAGTATGGTTCATCTTCTCTAGGCATAATCCATCAAAGCTCATAACAATATATTCAGTGATTACCATTGTGTAATAATCTCTCTCATGATCACAGAAAATAAGAGAGATTGAGTTCAATAACAACAACTAAATATCTAAGACAAGATAAGAAATCATTGAGATTGAATTTACAAGACTTTTATTGCTCAATTCTATAATAAGAATCCTCTGAATTACACAATCTATGCATGTATATAAAGGTCCCCAATAATTAAAATAATCAAACCATTGATGCTTTGTTAGGGCTACATCAAAACCCTAGTGGATGAACTAGCCGCTCATGGTAGAAGAAGAAGCTTCAACTGTTGAAGAAGAAGACATCATCTTTCTGAATTACGCGTATGACTTTGTTCTCCAATGGCTCTGCAAATATGTTTCTGTTCTCTTCTCAGCCCTCTCAGACTCTCCAAGCTCTGTTCTCTCTCTCTCTCTAATCTCCTCAGTATCTTATTCTTCACTTTATTCCCCAAGAGAATACACCAAAGTCCTAATCCAATTAGGAATAAATTAGGGTTTCCCACAGCACTAATCAGGTGGGTTTTTCCTGCTGACTTCGGCCCAACTTTTGACCCACTAGAAGTCTGATTTACGGAATTTTCGTGAAATACAAAAGTGTGAAGAATCAAATTTCGTTCAACCTACCGTGAAAATAATGTCAATTTGAGGCTCAGAATTAAGACTTCTGGTCCATTTTCTAAAATGGGATTAAGACTGTATTATGCGCAGATTTGGGCTTCAGGCCCGAAACCTTCTTAAGCAGTTGTAATTCTCTTGGACCTCTTTCTTGGGCTGAATTGAGTTGAAATAAATGGTTGAGTGAATCTCCTTGATGTAGGCTTCATCTCACCATCTTGGATGTCTTCTTTAAAAGCCCAAAAGCTTGGTTTTAACTGAAATAATCATTAAGGCCCTGAAAATACAGAAAACACTAAAACAAAGTAAAATTACAAAATAATCTATCACTAAGAGAATAAAATACATAAGTTAAGACGCTAGAATGCGTAACATTCAACGCCTATCACTTCTCAAAGTGGTAATGGCTTAAAATGGCTCATGGTGTGGGTTACCTGAAGAAGCATGCATCCCTCTAGGATTTATAACTAGTTAACTTGGGAACTTTCCTTCTTCTCTTCTACTCAAAACATTAGTAAGTTGTCCAAACTAAGATTCTAGTTTGGCAATAAACTAAGAATAAGAATGTACCAGTTGAGCAGTAGCTTACACTATTTTAACAATGGAATTGAGCTTCACAAGTTTAGACTCAATCTTCATGAGCCTAGCTAGGGCACCCATCATCTTGTCTTCAAAGGTAGAATCCTTTTATGGCATAAGAACTTGTTCATGATATGGCTGTTGAGGCACATAGTTCCTAGGCTGATATGTAGGCTATATTGCTGCTCATTGATTGTTATAAGAGAAATCGGGATGATTCCTCCATGTTGGATTGTAAGTGTTACCACGTTGAGAATTCATTGGTCCAGTGAATGTAGCTTGGACTTACTCTTGTTGAAGTTTAAAAAATTGTCCAAATGAAGGACAATTGTTCACATTATGCATAAGACTATATCAAAAGTCACAAGGGTCTAGCAATGAAGAACTTACAGAAGGAGGAGCTTGATTAGCTACCATGATCAATGTTACTTTTTGTGCAATCAAGTCAATGTTAGTTAGCATAGCATCTGTAGCACCAACCTCAAAAATCCCATCAGTCTTCGTTGTAGTGGATGGTCTGCTAGAACGAGTAGAGGACATATGTTGTAGAAAATTGTCACTTAGATTTTCAAACAAGGTCCATGCCTCTTCTTCACTCTTCAACCTGAAAGTACCTCCACACAATGCATCAACCATCTGTCTATTGGCTTCAGTTAGCCTCTCATAAAAATATTGCACAAGCTACCACTAGGGAACCTAATGATGCAGACACTTCCTAAGAAGGTCCTTAAACCTTTCCCATGTCTCAAAAAATTGTTCTCCCTCATGTTGGGAGAAATAAGTGATAGCCCGTCTGAACTGATTGGTTTTCCCTATCAGAAAATATTTCTTGAGGAACTTATGTTGCATTTGAGTCCAACCCACCGGTTGAGAATTAAACCAATACTTGGCTTTGTCCTTCAAGGAGAATGGAAAGAGTCACATTCTAAAAGCATCTTCAGAGAAGATGTGAATTTTAATAGTTGAGCACACTTCTATGAACTCATCCAGATGCTTGTACGGGTCCTCATGAGTCAGCCAAAAATATGATGGAAGCATTTGAATAATGCTGAAATTGATCTCGCAATTCTGAGCAATGACATTAGGCAGTTGGAAACCAGCTGGCAAAGTGTAAGTCTCTAGAACATAGTAGTCTCTGAGCAATCTCGTAAGTCTCTGGAACATAGTAGTCTCTGAGCAATCTCATCCCTTTCACCACAGCATTAGGCACAACATTGTTGTTGCCATTATTGTCTTGCACTCCAGTCATGTCGTCAATAATTTCTTCTTCTTGCACAATGCAATCAACAGGAATGTTCCTTTATTGTCTGAGAGAGCATTTGGGCTTGGGATCAAGAAGTATCAATGGATCAGCCAAGGAACGGCGACCATGCATATGGTGACTAAAGTACGTGAAAAGAAAACAAAAATAGAATTAAAAACAAAATATAAAAATTTCTTATCCAATTAAAACTAATTATATAGTCCAAACAATCAAATAGATAGTCCAGGGCAATGGCGCCAAAAATTAATTTTGGCTAAGTGTATCAATTAAATTATACCACTTCGCAATAGAACGAATTCTCTGCAGAATAAGGATATCGAAGGGGTGTCCATCCTCTGGGACTGTGGTCTGACTGTGTTGGATGTATGGAATTAATTCTAATTAAATTAATGAAGAATAAGTTGCTGATTTTTATTCTAAATTAACTTCTAAGGCAATAAAATAAGTCCGAGAGAAAATATTAAGTGTACAAAGTATGAGATAAATCTAGGGTTATTGATTTCACCACTAACTTCACAATCAATGGTCAATTGAACTAACTATGGAGAATTATACCATGCATAAGTGGTGTCAGTGGCTACAAGCTCACTTCTAACTGTCAAGAGGATAATATATGATTAAGGCTAAGTCATGGACTATCTTCGATTGGCATGAGTCATCTGCCTAACTACTATACTCTAGGGTACAGTATGGTTCATCTTCTCTAGGCATAATCCATCAAAGCTTTTAATGATATATTTTATAATTACAATTGTGTAATAATCAATCTCATAATCACAGAAAATAAGAGAGATTGAGTGCAATAACAATAATTAAGTATCTAAGACAAGAAAGAAATTATTGAAACTGAATTTATAAGACTTTTATTACTCAATTCTATAAGAAGAATCCTGTAAACTACACAATCTATGCATGAATACAAAAATCCACTATAATTAGAACAATCAAACCATTGATGCTTAGTTAAGTATGTGAGACATGAAAGGTCAAACAAGTAAGAAAAGAAGACACAAGATCTGCCACAATATAATTTGTAGATTGATGATGCTATATTGGACACTTGTCTCACAATACCACCATTAATGTATTTCAACACGTGTTATGACAACTACAAAAGTGACCATCTAAACTTTATTAAAGAATGAGTAGCAAAAAAGGCGGTATGCAAGATTTTGTTTCAGAACTTATTATATAATTTTTGATTTATTACATTCCATGATTCTTCTGCATACACAAACTTGAACAAAGACAACATCCATAAGTTTAAAAGTGTTTTGGTCCAAGTAATAGTTTTGTTCAATAAATATTATATGTGTGTACCACTTTTTGTGGGCGCATGTATCAGTTTTTGTCCACACCATTAATTTTGACGACCGGTAATGAAAAAACTGAACAAATTTTTGATCATCGGTTATTAATGGAGCATAATGTTTAAAAAGGACAATTTGGGAGGAACAATGTTAGCCCGTATCTACCTCAACTTTGACATGATTTTAAAAAGTCATTGACTTTCACTGCAAGTATTTGTAATTTTTCCTACTTTATTCTTGCTCTTTCTTTCTTAGTCTTGAATGTCCTTGCCAAGACTTAGACTATAAACTAATTTTTTTTTTGAAAGATTACTATAGAGTATAAACTAACTTTCTAAAATAGTTTTAAGTGGAGTTCTTTAAACATGTCCCATTGATAACGGGGACTATAAACTAGGGGTGGCAAACTGAGCGGTTTGAGCGGATTTAGACCGGGTCGAATATGGGCGGGTTGAATATGGGTTGTGATCCATATTCAACTCATTTGTAGTGGGTCAAATATGGGCGGGTTGAATATGGGTTAGGTCAACCCATCAACCCATATTTGACCCAACTAGACATGACAGTAGTTAGGCGTGGCAAAATAGACGGGTTTGGGGGTTGAATATGGATGGGTCAAATATGGGTTGTAATCCATATTCCACCCGTTTGTAACGGATTGAATATGGGCAGTTCAAATACGGGTCGAGTTAATCCACCAACTCATATTGGACCTAACCCAACCGAATTGGTCGGCAAACCCAAATAAATAGGCTAACTTGACCCAGATTAGTCAAACCACCCCAGGCACAAATAAAAAAGGTCGATCTGATCCGAACAAATGGGTCGATGCAATATGAACAAACGAGTCAAACCTGACCCGATTAAAAATTTGTGACCGACTTTGTTAAACGTGGACACCCCTGCTCTTTTTGACATTCATTAATTATGCTTTAAAAATGCAATAAATAATTAATAAAAGCATAAGAAAAACATTAATTCATAAAAAAGAGGTCGACCCGACCTAGATAAACTGGTCAAACCGACCCGGATAAACAAATTCATGACCCGAATTTGTTTATCTTAAACACCCTTGCTCTTTTGACGAACAACAATTATGGTTTGAAAAATGCAATAAAAAACAAATAAAAGCATACGAAAAACATTTACAAAAAAAAAATCATTTTAACTACTATTCATTACCAAACTATAAGCAGAACAAAGAAATAGTCTAACAAACTAATATAACGTAAGTTGGAGATTTTGTATATAATCGAACCAAACATGCATTTCAAGTATATAATCAAACCATAAAACAAACGGAACTTCATAAAAGACAATTACAGTGGTAACAATAAGAGCCTTGCTATGTCCCTCTGTGTATATGCCTCAGCCTTAACACAAAAGCATCAATGTAAAATGTACTTGAAGAACCACAAAAAAAAAAAAAACCAAAACCAAACACAAATTTCTATCATCAAACATTGTGTTAGTGTTAGAAGTACTATAGTCTTAGAGTAATAATTATTTTATGTTCTAAATAAGAAACACTAGTAGGTATAAAGAGAGACTCTCATTTTTAAAACTCAATCTTAGTGTAGAATCACATGGAGCAAAAATATAGCAGGGGAAATATTTCTAAACTATTATTGCTATATTGACTACCTGAAAGCTTGAAGATGCATGCTTACATTGGCTCTTATTCTTGGAAGGAATGCTTTGAAATCAAAAAGTTTGTATATAATACTGTAATGGATAATTTAGAATGCAAGAGCAACAATGAGCTTAATCAATGTGAATTCACCTGCTGATACAAAAATTGTATGAAATTAACCCAATTATATTTATAAAAATTACATACATGGTTTTATTAGGCATGAATGAGAATGGCTTTTTCTTCAATATCTTATTCAATTCAGTAGAGTATGTATGTGCAATGAGTACACAGGACAGAACAGAACAAATGGCTTAGATTGATTTACACATCAACACATATCAGTACAAAGTTACTAAATACTTACATGGGTTCTCTAGTGTCATTATATGGCTTCGACCACACTACTAAAATTGTAAAAGAAACAGACTACATTTGAACAAGATAGGCACTATAAAATTTCTGGAAAAAACATTCAAGTAAAAATGATCTGAAAAACTGCCTCATAACTCTTAATGACTGTTTTTATTTTTCTACTCTTTTTAATGCATGAGTGATATCTAAGGACTTAAACCTCTGCCTTTTGTTTTTAAAGGAGAGAAGATAAGTACATGTAAAGGGTTAAGTCAAGTGGATAAAAAATTTGGCACTAGTGCCTATCAATGATATGTTTAAGGATCAAAGTGAGTTCCAAACAATTCCTTGGATTCCAGAGGACAAGGAAAACAATATATAGACACACTCATTTTAACTAGATTTCACAATTACGAACTATTTTTACAAACTCAATTACAAGTTCTATTTACAAACACGAGGTAACTCAATAATGAATAAACCAAATGCTACAAGTGTTTTTACAAACCCACTTACCTCAACAAGCACATCTAATATGCACAGGTACCTCCCCACAACCGCTCTTTGATAAAGTCTATCTTGTAGTTAGAAAAATTGTAGTAAATGACAAGATAGTTAGAAATTTCGTCAAAATAAAAAATGACCAAAAAATTTGGTCAGAAGATTGTATAAAAATGACATAAAACTCGATAGAAACTTTGTGAAAAAAATTGGTACAAAAATCATTACACACTGTCAAAAATCTAAGTGAGGTAAAGTAAACATCAAAGATAGTGAGATAGTGATGAGCTTTATTGTCAATTGTCAAATTATGGACAAAACACACAGATATAAGCTCATATAGATAGAGACACAAATAGATATTATATACATCAATCATCATCAACCCCATTCAACATAAACTCTTATCATCAGGAATTCAGCTCATGACACGAATACAAATTATAAATATCATCAAGATTAATAATTTAGAATAAAAGTTTGTTTAATCAACTAAAAAGAAAACCTAATTTAACATCTTATATATGAACATCAAAGTGTACAAACAAGTTTAATCATGTAAATAAGAGAATCAATTGCATAAACTAAATAAAACCCAGTTTAACATCTTATACATCAACTTCAGCCAATGAGTAAATAAATTCAAAATTTTAGGGAACAAGAAGATAATATCTATATTGAAATTTAAACAAAACTCATTTAATCGAAAGCAAGTGAAATTGAAACTCTATTTACCGAAAACAAAAGAACTGAAATTGAAACTCAACTGTAAGTCAATCAATACTCAAACTTGTCCTCCTTTGATCTCCGCAATGAACTCGACCTTGAACAGCAGATTGGCCGGTGACAAACCCTAAATCGAAGAGAGAGAGGCAAGAAAGAACTTGACCTGGAATGGTAGATTAGCTAGGGGAAGACCCTAAGTGGAAGAGACAGAGAGAAAGAGAGGGACACACAAAGACGGAGGATAAGGGAAACCCTAAATCGAAGAGAGAGAGAGAGAGAGAGAGAGAGAGGGAGAAGTAGAGAGGGTCGACTGAGTACTGAGTAGCAACACGATATGTTGCTTACAATGCTAGCGGGTGAAATATGGATTGAATATGGGTACCCATATTCAACCCGTTTTGACCTGCAAAATATCAGATTTTATTTTATCCAACCCGATTTTGACCTGTAATAAAAAATTAACCACCCGAATCCATTTATGACCGGGCGGGTCTTAACGGGTTGCCGGGTTAGAGCCCATTTTGCCAAGCCTACTATAAACTAACTTTTTATAAACAGTTTCGTGTGGAGTTCTTTAAATGCAATTCGATAAGAATAAGAATTTGATTTTTGTTTATTTATTAAATATTTGTTTAAACTTGAATTTTATACAAGTGGAGTAACACAAATTGGAACATAGTTAAATTGAGATGATAAATGCATTTTTTTTTAATTCAAGTGCACTATTGTTTTTTTGTATTTTTTCTAACATAAATGACAAACATACCTTTAATATGTGATATATATATATATATATATATAAAGAGAGAGAGAGAGAGAGAGACTTAACGTTAGCTCAAACCAAACTCAAAACACATTTGATTTTATGGAGTGAAGCTTACGAATTGTATTCCATTGCATTGACATAACTCGTTCTTGTATCCCAGTTTTCTGAATTTTAGGCACGCCACCAATGGTGTGTGGACCATTGATATACATGTGACGAGTGACCACCCAACACACCATAAATGCCAACTTAAATCCACTAGTTCCTCGTCACCGGCATGCAAGCCACCTGTACCCTATTCTCATATCATGTATATGTATAGCCAAATCTCAAAATTGATTGCGTGCGAGTCATCATCAGTCATCACACTAATTTCATTCTTATCTTAATTTGAGGGTTTCCGTTAAACTCTTATAAAGTCCTCTTTTAATTGGTTAAAAAATTAATTATAAACCCTCATTTGTTATTTTTAAAAAGAATTAAAAGTAAAAAAATTTAAGACAAAATTATCCTCATAATCTTTTAATACTTTATCTCTCCTCTTTCAATGTGTTTATATATATATAAATTATTTCACCTCTATCATCTCATCTTTCTTTCCTAAAAAAAACTAACACGGGAAACTCAATTAAATTTTTTTAATAAAAAAATCAACACTGTAAACTCAATTAATTTCTTTTATATAAAATCGACTATATATATATATATATATATATATAATATCACAATCTCTTAATACTTTATCTCTCATCTTTCAATGCCTCTCTCTCTCTATATATATATAATAGATTCTTTTACCACCTTACTTCTGTGTACCAATTTTAGTATTTTATTTCAATTAAAACTTTTAATTTTATTTTAAAATAACTAAAACTCAATTTCAAAATTTTATTACAACTAAAACTTCTATGCATATTATATTCTATTTTATATAAGAAAGAAATTAATTGAGTTTACAGTGTTGGTTTTTTTATTAAAAAATTAATTGAGTTTACTGTGTTATTTTTTTTAAGAGAGAAAAATAAGGATGGTAGAGAGAAGTTAGGTGGTGAAAGAATTTATATATATATATATATATATATACACACGGACACATTAAATAGGAGAGATAAAGTATTAAGAGATTGAATAATTTTGTTCAAAAATTTATTTGCTTTTAATGTATTTTAAAAATAATAAACAGGTAATAAATAAGACTTTAAAACTTAATGATTGATTTTTCAAACATCAAAAGAGCAGGACCCTAGCATTCCTCGCGTTTGTTTGTGTGTATATATATATATATATATATATATATGTACACAATTAAAATTGTATACCGTAGTACAAATTAAGATCTAATTATAGAACTAAAGATCTTTCTGCTCCATCAGTGCGTTTTGGTTGTAGTATTATGTCATACTTATCCGACCGCCGCCGTCAATGTAGCAATCACTAAACCCAGCTGCCCCCACCGAATTCCACTTTACTCTCTCTCTCTCTCTCTCTCTCTCTCTCTCTCAATAGCGCTCTCTCTCTCTCTCCCTCTCTAGCTGATCAAACGAAACAATGCTGTCCCCAACTCCACTCTCTCTTTGCTGTGCTCTCCTCCTCTGCTTGCCTCTAGCAGTCGTCTTTACTATCACCACCACTCCCCAAAACATCACCACAGCCGGCGGCGCCACCACCACCACCACCTTTCCCAACCCCACAACCACCACCAACGCCACCACTAACAGAAGTGGTGCATACCCATTACCCACATTCGGTACCCCCATAATCGAAACCCAACAAAAAATCAAGAACACAACCACCACCTCTCCACCACCGGAAGAAGACGATGACTCACTGTTGCGACTCGCCGCCCGAGTCAACCCAAAGCTACCCGCCGGGTCACGAAAGAAACTCGCCTTCATGTTCCTCACCACCACACCACTCCCTTTCGCACCACTTTGGGAGCTCTTCTTCAACCGCACCCGCAGAAATCTATACAACATATACATACACGCCGACCCAAGATTCCACTACGACCCGCCGTTTCGCGGCGTCTTCAGCAACCGAGTCATACCCTCCAAAGCCACTCGCCGATACTCCCCCACTCTCATCTCGGCGGCGCGTCGCTTACTTTCTCACGCGCTTCTAGACGACCCTTCAAATTCCATGTTTGCCCTTTTGTCCGCCTCGTGTATACCCCTACACTCGTTCAACTTCACTTACAAAAGACTAATCAGGTCAAAGAAAAGCTTCATCGAGATCCTCAAAAACGAGGCCGGCGCGTACGACAAGTGGGCGGCGCGTGGTGAAGGCGTGATGCTTCCGGAGGTGAGATTTGAGAGTTTTAGAATTGGGTCTCAGTTCTTCGTGTTGACACGTCGGCACGCGAGGATAGTCGTAAGTGACAGGCGGTTATGGTCTAAGTTCAAGCTACCGTGTCTGCCTGCGTCCGGGTGTTTCCCTGAGGAGCATTACTTTCCTACGCTCATGAACATGAAGGACCCACGTGGATGCGTGCCAGCTACGCTCACTCACGTTGACTGGAAGGGTCATCAGGGTGATCACCCACGCACGTACTCTGCAGATGAGGTGGGGTCAAGTCTGATCACTTCTTTGAGAAAGGACAGGCCTAGATACGGTGTCGTGGGTATCAACGGTTCTGATTGGTCTGTGAAGAGAAGGCGTGACCTGTTCTTGTTCGCTAGAAAATTCTCCGCTGATTCGATCCAGCCGTTGATGAGTATTGCCAGTAACGTCATCTTTAAAGATTAAGATGATGCCAGTTCTGTAAATTACACAGTTTTTATAGGCAATAAGTAATTATCAAGAAAGGCGGGACAAACCGTGGTTTTGTCTTAAGAGTTACGTACGAGGCTATATAATATATAGGGAGGCGATATTAGCACTTTTTTTTATAATTATATTTCACTTATTTTTTTTAAATAAAATGACAAGAATGTCCATAAACTAATTAATACATCATTCCTTATTTTCTAATAGCACAATTACCCTTTATGCTATAAAGTTAAACTCTTTTTTAATTTCTTTATTATAATTTGCTTTTTTGTCTTATCAAAAGAGATAATTTTTTTTTATTTTTTTTACTTTCTTTACTATTTTTTTAACCTTATCAAAAGAGATAATTTGTTCATAATTTTTTTTTTTGTCTTCTCAAAATGTATAATTTATTCAACAAAAATATATATTTTTTTGGTTTCTTCCAATAGAGATAATTTATTTAATAGAGATAATTTTTTTTGAACCTATCAAAAGATATAATTTATTCAATAATGATAATTTTTTATTTGGGTACTCTCAATGTAGATAGTTTATTCAACAAGAATAAAAAATTTTATATACTTTTTTTTCGGGTCGTGTCAAGAGAGAATTTATTTAATATGGATAACTATTTTTTGGGTATTTTTTAATTTTAAATTCCTACCAAAAGAAATAATTTATTTAACAGAGATATTTTTTTATCTCACGACAAAAATATAATTTCTTCAACAGATATATATCTATATATATTTTGGTTTTGTCAAAAGAAATAATTTATTAACATAGATAACTTTTTTTAGGTCTTGTAAAATGAGAGAATTTTTTTTTGTATTATTATTTTTCAAGTATTTTTTTTTATCCTATCAAAAGGAACCAAAAACATTAAAGATAAGAGACAAAGAGAATGTCTGAAATGGTAGTTTAGTATTTTTAAAAAAAGTTAATCATTTACATGTGAAGTAAATGTTAGAAGTAACATTTCTCCTAACATGAGAGTACAAACGTAAAAAATAAAAGTGCGAATATCGCCTCCCTATTATATATGACTCAAAAAAAAGTTAATTGGTTCGACTAATTCTATGTCTCATAAAAGATATCATCAAAGTCTTTCTAAGTATGTGATTTTTAAATATAAAAAATTATACAAAATTGTTAGATCCAATTTGAAGTGCACTCGAAATCCACCTTTGGAGTGGATGTGGAGTTTTTTTTAACTCTTTGATCTAGTATAAACTTTACGAAGCCTGAGAAGACCCTAATCTGCCTATAAACTTTAACTTTATATCATTGTTTCCTTTTTCATAGTTTTGGAATTTTGTAGTTGGTTTTCTCTCCACGTTTGTGTCTATATATATATATATATATATATATATATATATATATTCACACAATGGACAAATATATAAATTCAAGAATTATTAAGACTTTGGTAAAGAACTTTGAACTAGATTTTTTCTTCCTGTCATTCAAGAAGTTAAAGAAGTAGTGATAGAGAAAGAAAGATAATAGAGCAATGAGAGAAAGAGAGACTATACAATGAAAAAGAAATTTCAGAAGGAACCATTTCACTTTGTCGATGCTGTTTTGGCAATATACATAAAGGTAAAATCAGTAACCTCAGAATCAAAGCTTCTTTTGAAAATATCAACATAAATAATTTAGCTTGTTATGATTCTTCTTGAGTTTGGACCACTAACAAATAAACATTTATAGAAAACAAAAAGAATTCAAAAGTCTCGCGTGATACATGCTTAATCATACAAAAAGCAGCCAACGAAAAGTTTATTCTTTGGATAATCATATATATGTTAATCTACAAAAAAAAAAATTTTAATTAAAATTTGAAATTACAATGAACGTGATTATTCAAGTCGACAAACCATTGAAACATAATATAAAATACTATTAACATGGTATCTGTTATCTAAAATAAAGGGTGCCGGATTTAGTTTTTATAACTTTCAATCAAAGGAGAAAAAAGAAGTGTTCATAATGTGCTTTTCATTTTTTTTTTTCCCCTCTTTTTAGTAGATTTTAACATGGTTACACGGGTCATTTAATCATTCTATTAGTAATGACGTGTTCATTACTCCCTCTTGGATTTATTTATTTGTTTGTGAGTAATACCATCGGATCAACTGAAAGTAAAAACTGAAAATTAAAGTCGGATAAATTTTGAATTTATTATACTTGTCTTTTTTGTGTATTGTCATGTTACAACCACTCCCTCTAGTTTGCACCTTTGTAAAAAACACTCTTATCGTCACTTTAGTTAAAGATAACCTTGGTCAATACTAATGATAAGTGCACAAAATTTGCTATTTTGTATCCCAAAATAAGTTTTTAATTACTCTTTTATTTTATTTAAATGTTCTTATCATTACATTTTATGTTTTGTAGAAGTTGATTTCCAAATGAGAAGAAAAACAACAAAGAAAGGGATGAAAAGATATATAAAGCCAAAAATGAACATTAAAAGAATTATAGGAGAGATAGTATTCTGCACAAACTACTCTGTCCTAAGTTCAAAACTTTGGAAAATAATTTTTTTACACAACTACGGCAGCAGTTCAGCATTCAAATTGAAGATATGGAGATCAAATTTTAGAGATTCAAATTCAAATTTTATATTTTGATTCTTTTTAAAATTTTGTATTTTAAATTCTTTTTTTTCACCTAAAACATTATCTTCTAACTCTATAAATAGGAGGTCTTAGGGGTTGTGAATGAGTTGAAAATTGTAGAAAAAATAAAGTGTAGTAGGAAATATTTTCTTATATTCTATTTTTTTCTTTGTAAAAACTCCTTTCAAGGGAGTGAAGAAACCACCATGGTTGAAATATAAGTAAGATCTTTTACTTTCTTGTATAATTTTATCTTCTAAGAGCATTCTTTTAATTCTTTTTTTTTAGTTTTTATTTTTTAAAAAAAATTAGAGGGAAGATTATTCATGTTTGCCAAATAATGATAATTCGAGAAATGCCTACTTCTATTTACCTAATAAAGGTACAACAGATTAAGTAAAAAAATGATCTCTCATTGCTTTTATGCTATATTTTCCTTTATCTTTTCAAGTTGTAACTAGATTAGTGAAGTGTATTGTTTGTTGGAGGAAAACTCATATAAGAATAATAGAAAATTTATTTATGTGGATTCATGGTGGTGGATTTCCTTCCCTTGAAATTTATTTTATTAGTATTAGTTTTATTTATTTTTTTGTTAAAAAAATAAAAAAAATTATATTTTCAAATATTCATTTTCATCCCATTAATTAGTGTGTGAGTTCGAGCTCATTCGGAATCTCACTTGAAAGTGGTTCGATCCTGTTTACTACTATGCATTATTTTTAGTAAAGTGTTTGCATATTTTATGTTTTTACAAGGTGTAGAGAAACAACAACATACATCCATTGAATCTACACCCGTCAAATGGTGTCATTGCCAAATCAAGTTTGAGAATTTAGAGCACAAATATTCAACACTACAATTCTTTTGGGAGCCCACAAAAATTCTAGGATAGAATAACGTAGAAATATCCCTAGGGTCACACTTTCTTCAAATTTATTTTTCTTTTATTTATTGTTCTTTTTGTTAAAAAAAGAAAAAGAAAGACCACACACTCACTCATTTTTTTTTATTATTTGTTTTGTTTGTGCATTTTTAAATTAGCATTTGCAAAAGATACTTAAGGGCAAGAATTCCAATAAGATATGATCATCATTTCATCACCCGTTTCTGTTGCCCACAAATCACCAAATCCAAGCATTTGTCAAAGCCCGAGCCTAGTTTAATTAATTTTAGAGACCATCCAATTAATTCTCTACAATATTAGATTTAAAAATTCATCATCCTTGAATTTAAGCTCAAGATAAAAGACCAAAATTTTTTTGTGTGGTTTGTGTGTTCAGTCCCGTGTCTAGCCCATCTTCTAGGATCTAATTTGATAGGTTTTTCTTTCTTAAAAAGAAAATTAAGAAAATTAGGTGTCTGTTATTTTATGTCTAAGTGGTTGCGAGTTAGCAAATGCTTAATTCAGTGTTTTAGTGATTCGTCAGTCTTTGATTTAGAGAATACTCACATCACTCTCTCACTCTCTTCAACCACCACTCATAATCCAATGGTTGCACCTCGGACCTTGAATGACTACTTCACACCCATCACACCCGATTCCATTGTTCTCCTCGAGAATGATGCGACCCAGTTTGAGATTAGGCCTTCTATGATCAATCTGTTACTTAAATTTCATGGGTTTGAAATTAAGCAACCTTATATCCATTTAGAAAAATTTCTAACAATTTACAACACTTTCAAAAATCAGAATTTGGATGCCAAGGGTATCAAATTGCATTTTTTTCCCTTATCCCTAAAAGATAAGGCAGTCTCATGGCTAAACTCTATTCTTTCAAATTCAATTCAATTATGGGATACACTTGGAAAGAAATTTATGAACAAGCTTTATCCTATGCAAAAGACCAAGTTAATAAGAGATGTCATAAGCACTTTTAGAGGAAAAAATGAGGGACATTTTCACCAAACTTGGTAGCGCTTTTTATGATTTGCTTCTCAAATGCCCACACCATGGCTTTGATAGAGCACAATTCGTCCAATTTTTCTATAAAGGGCTTTCACCTATGGACCGAACCATGCTTGAGTCTATGCATCAAGGTTAGTTCAAGAACCAAACCCCTGACCAAGCCTTTAAATTTTTCGAAGAACTAGCTGAGAATGCCCAAAATTGGAATTAGAATACTTGTAATGATGAATTTTCTAGGAATGACCAATCCAATAGAATATCTAGTATGTATGAGATTAAGCCTGAAAATGAACTAAAATCTGTGATGCAAAGTTTAGCCGATTATGTGAAAGACTTAAGCAAAAATCTCGATGCTTTTACGCTCATCTCCACAAGTGCGCAATGCAATATTTGTTCTAGTTCATCTCATCCCACTGTGGTGTGTCTGGTCTATTGTACATCTGAACCTTCGGATGCACAAGTGTGTACTTTTAATACCTATAGGTTATTGACGACTAATACCTTTAGCTAGATGATAAGTGTTCAATTCTATGCATTTGAACCCTCTTTATTGCATATGGTAGTTCCATTTTTACGTTTACCGAGATATGTTTACGGTATTTTTGTGTTTTTGATGTATTGCAGATATTGGAGTAAATGGAGCAAAGTTTGAAACTATTAGCAGTTCAAGAGAAAAATCAGAAATTACAGCCAAAGGCATCTCGATCAATCAAGATGTTGATCTCGATCAATCGAGATCTCGATTGATCGAGATCTTATTTCGATTGATCAAAATCTCGATCAATCGAGATCCAATCTCGATTGATCGAGATTCTGCAGAGTCCACTTGGCCACTTGCTCACCTGCTTTCCCACTTGCAACAAAATCCCCCTTTTTGCACGACTTAGGGGGATTGTCTGACTTGAACAAGACCCTTGGGGACCTTCTTGATATAATAGATGTATATATTGATATATATATATATATATGGTGGGCCCCAAGGTTGAAAAAGGAGCCTTAAAGTACAAAATAGTCACATATCTCATATATCTCTCAACACACATCAGATTATCCAAGGAGATACCTTTGGGAGAGGAAGAAGATGAGCTGAACCAGACCAAGAAGCTTCACTTTCTTCATCAATGGAAGGGTGCAAGACTGCCATGAGCAACTAACTCTTCTACTAGGGTGTTGGTTTCAACCCCTAGCCATGTAAACTTGTTCATCTTTGTAGCACTTGGGATTTGTAATTACATGTTGATTATTTAGCCTAGTGATCATGTACACTAATACATTTCTTTTATATATTCATTTGATATGGAGTTTATTCTTGTCTTAGAGTAGATTTTGTCCTTTGAATGCACAACATTTGCATATTACACAAGAAGTGCAAATGATGGCTAGATAATGGTGTTTAAATGAATGTGTGATGTTTGCTTGTATAGACCATGCCAAGACAAGGTAGTTTGGATGCATGTAGGGTTCACTTAGAGAGTAGGGTAATTAGGTAGTTAGTTAGTTAGGTTGAAGAGTTATGCTTGTTGAAGATGGATTATGATAGGTTAGCACACACATTGATCTTTTGATATGTCATTGAGGTCACAAGCCTAATGACATTGTTAGGCATTTAATTAATGAATCCCATGCTTGCTACACTTATGAACATGTGAATGGCTAGTGGTGGAAACCAACCCTAGTTCTCTCTCCCATCCTTTACTCTTTAATTTTATTGTCATTACATTCATGCAATAGTTTATAAACAAAAACTCAAAACTCTGTTTTTAGAATTAAAGTGGAATTAATATTTCTTTAAGACAATTACGACTAGTCCTCGTGGGATCGATACCGTCTATATAGAACCTTATCTACAAAGATTCGTGCTCTTGCGAGTGGTTAAATTATATTTTGATAAAAAGGGCAATAATTAAGCTTACAATATAATCCGAGTTTAGCCACATCACTAGACATACCATCTTGATACACGAAACCAACATAACTTTTCATAGAGACAAAATTTTCCTTCACAAAACTTAGGTGGTCAACCTGGTTCTCAAGTTAACTCTAATAGGGTAACTCTAATAGGCTACCACAACCTCAAGGAGCTCTTGTTCCTCAAGGTAAATTCCCATTGAACAATCAGTTCAGTCACAATAGAGATCTAGCACTTGATCCCATGAATTATGTTACTCTTGTCTCACAAACCAACATGTTTCTAACTACGATGACACTTTGAAGATGTTTGTTCTTAATCTAGTTCAATCTAATAAGCAATCCAATAATATATTTCAAAAGTTAGAGACTAACTTTGACCTATTGACTCAGAACCAACTGTAATTTCAATAGTCAATCCAAAATCGGTTGAGTCAACTTACTTCTATTTTGTCCGAAAGACAGATGGGTACCTTGCCTAGTCATCTTGAAATCAACCCTAAAAGAAAATGGGTGAATGGCATGCCTCGATTTTCGATACCCAAATCTATATGGGAAATGGAGGTGAATGATTCAATCCGTACCAAATGTCATCACTAACATGCTCTAAGATCATCCTGTCATGCATCGAATCCCATATCCAAAACGATACAGGAACTCAAGGGTGAGAATGCGGAACATCAACACACCTTAACCATTATCACATACATCGTCATCACGGAACATCAATCATTATCACACATAACCTTATTAACGACTCTAAACCATAATGTCATATTCATATGTCCACTACTAGGCCCCTCACAGAACATTCATCCAAACTAACAATCTAATTCAGCTCAACAACACCCATATGAGCTGCAATTAATCGAAAGTGAAATTTTGATTAATGAAAGTTCTATGATTAATTGCACTTCATGCGGAACCCCCATCCAAAGGTTGTTTTTGGATCCCAAAACCTACGATTAATCAAAATCTTGGCTTCGATTAATCGTAGGCCTATTAACGATTAATCGAAAGTAAGACTTCGATTGATCGTAGGGGCAATTAATCGAAGACCTTATTTCGATTGATCGAAGGTCTTCCATAGGTATCCTTACTTCATTGTCCGTAAGTCTTTAAACACTAATCCAAATTCATTAATCTTCCCATAACCTAGCATACATCTACACAAGTTCATACACTACCAATTATATGCATAAACATTGTTCGAAAACATAAGGAAGATTTCATACATAAAGATACACCATATATATACATAACTCACTTCTTCATCCAAAAGTTAACATTCAAGGTATAAATGCTCATATACATTATTTCAAAAGTAAATCTCCTTATACAATTCCAAATATACTAAGTTCACATTCCAAACGTGCATAACACCAAAAATAAACAAAAGAGAGTTCTCCTAACTCTAACTCGACTCATGATTTCTCACCATCGACAACCTCCTTTCCATGCCCTGAAATTGTTAATGTAGGAGGATGAGTAAGTTCAATGGCTCAAAGTAATACATTGTGTAATTCACTCAAGTTCACATTTCATACCAACGCATAACATAGTTATGTGTCATGCTTCCTAGGAATCTAGTCAAATGCCAACTCTCATTCGACATGGCATATTCATCAATGTACTTGACAACCACAATGCCCAACAAAACATGCTTCAATGCATAACTTCATCATATCTATAACATATGACACAAGTGAAATCAAATATAAAATTTACTCAATTCACATAACTCACATTGTTACACTTAAGGCTTATATCGTTCACATTATCCTCAGAATTGTACTCACACTCACACACACAATCCGGATACGTGCCGAAGCTCTATATCCCATATTCTAGTTATTCTTGGGCTACTAACCCACTAGTAACCAACCCTCTTGCGCAAATTTGAGGACTTTCAAGCCTAGAAGACATGTTCCTTATCTACTTTTTACATGACCCACTTCCGAGATAACACCACATACACAAACAAAATATGTCATGTTTTACATAGGCATACATAATTATTGATGCATTGCACCCATTTCATGTCCTATATTCATTTTTGCCATGTCACACAAAAATTTATATTGACACATACACGTAATCAACCTTAAACTAAGTTTTTGACTCATCACCTAAATCCCATATATGTAATACATGTCACATTTTGCACATACAAGAAATTCATACATTTTAAATCATATATCAATCATTTCCAATCCAAAGAAAACATACACATATCAAATTAAACATTAATTTTATCATAAGAGTTCATAATTTCATATATAATATGAAAACATCCATTTTATGCTTATAACATGAAATTAAATTAGAAATGAAAGACACAACACACGCCCCCTACCTCAAGAGATATAATCTCAAGCTATCTCTCAATATCATCAACACCAAAGTTGTCCAAACCTTACTTTGTTCAGTTCCAAGTGACGCCCTTGTTACGTAAGAACAAGCTTTCCTTCTTCGGCAACTTCTGAATCAAGCCTTAAGGGCTCTAGATTTTAGAGAGAAGCTAGAGAGCTTGTGTGGGAAGAGAGAGAGTGATATTTAGACTTTTAGAGAGGGAGAAAAAAATTGTAAATATCTGTCCTTTAGATATTTATAAGCCCCAGGGTGAAAAATAACTAAAACGGCCCTAGTTCACTTAACATACCTTCCCGACCTCTATTTTTGAATCCGAAAGCAGTTATGGCCTCGAAATCAACTCTATGTCTCTCCTAATATTCAAATTGGTCTATAACCAAAAATAAGATTTCCCAAAAAAATATCTAAATTCTTGGGCCAACCTAACCCCGTCCCGGGTCCTGACAATCCAAAATTTTAAAATGAGCCGAATGGCTCACAAATCTCTTCGGACCTCTAAACAAGTCCCCACATATGTCAATTACATTTAAAACATATACAAATCAATTTATAATCCTATTTCAAAAAATAAATAAATAAATAAAAGAAAAAAATTCGGATCTCTACAATCTTTGGGAAGTGTTATTAAGGTTTTGGTAAGTTTTTGAAAGATTTGGGGGAATTTGACTTTTTGGTCAAACTGGGGCCCAAGATGAGGTTTAAGTGGGCCTGGGAATCCAGAAAATTTTTGAAAATATTTATTTTTGGGAATGTCTTAGATGAAATGTTTAGAGAGTAGAGGAAGTGATTTCAAGACCGTGGGAGTTTTCAAAATTGAAAACGGAGTCTAGGAAGGTACGTTAAGTGGCCCGAGGGGCATTTTGGTCTTTTCGCTCTTCGGGACCTTAAAAGGTCAGATATTGCAGAGATATTTCATATCTCTCATTCTCATGCAGCTGCTCTCTCTCTATTCTTTCTCTCTAGATTTTAGAAGCCTTCGAACATGATTTAAGTTCCACCAACGAAGGGAGATACGTAGGGGACGACTAGGGCTTCCCTTTGAACCGATCAAAGTTGTGGTTCAACAAGGTTAACATTGCTGAGATTTTGAGAGGTGCTTGACAGGCCTTCATTTTCGAGGTAGGGGTGTTCTTTCCCATTTATTTGTCGATTCTAGGGTTTCGAGAAAAATGGTGAGAACTAGGGTTATGTATTGCATATTTTAGAGTGGTAAGAGGGTTGGGATGTGAGTGTTTTTGATAAGCATTGAATGTTATACATTCTCACGCCTTTACTTTTGTATCTTGATCCTATAGCTGCACATATTGTATAGTTTTTACGTACTTTTATATTTTTGATGATTTCAGGTTCAAACTCAGAATATGGCGTAATTCGACTCCTTTATTAGTTCAATAATGCATTCTGAATTCCTATCATCCTTCATGGAGAATCTACATTAAGAAATAGTGAATGGTGGGTCAAGACCAGAGTCGAAAAGTTAGAAAGTTGAAGATTTGCAGAAGAAGGAGGATCGATGCATCGAAGTCCTTACTTCGATGCATCGTAGTTTTGATGCATTGAAGTCCCTACTTCGATGCATCGCCTGAACCTGCTGAAAATATTTTCTGCAGATATTTTCTCCACTTGCCACTTGTCTAATTTTGCTTGGATAAAGCCTTGCACGGAATTTCTATGATATTTTGAGCCTCTAGTCTAAAAAGAGAAAGTGAAGTTCTAGAGAGGGAAAGCTTCAAAGAGGGCTTTGTAAGACCTTGAAGACCATCTTGAGCATGGGACCATCTCTGTCTATGGAGTGCTTCCAGCCCACTATGATCAAATAATCATTCTCTAGGGTTTTGACAAACCCTAGCTTTGTAAATATGTTTTAACTTCAATGAATTGGAGATTTTTATGTATTTGATGTATATGTCTCTTGCCTTGAGCCTTATATATATATATAAGTTTACAATTTTTTCATGCTCATGTGTGGTGATTTATCTTCTTGTCTTAGAATGCTTAAATTTCTCACATGATCTTCAAACACTTGTATGTTTCACAAGGAATACAAGTGATGGCTTGAGACTAGTTTTCACTATAACATGCATAGCTAGATTTGCATAGTCCATGCTTAGAGAATGTGATTTTGCTTCAATTAGGTAAGTAGGTAGGTAGGAAAATCATGTGTCGAAGATTTTACTACAAGTAGACAATTAGGTAAATAAGAAAAATCACGCTTTTTAAAGATGGATTATAGTATATTAAGGTGTGTGTATTCTCTTGACGACGCCGTTATAGGTTGGACTTGTCAACACGTCATTTAATACATATTTGCATGAATTCCCTCAATTTATTATAAGTGTGACATACTACGAGGTTAGCGGGGAAGTCTAACCCTAGTCCTTTATTCTTCTCCTAACCTTTGTATTTAAATTACTTTTATGCTTTCGAAGTAGAGTAAGAGGACAATCAACACGGTTGTGATTTAAACAAGAACCAACCTTCAATCTTTAGCGAGTTATACCTACGTAGTCTCTGTGGGATCGACACCCTCAACTTAGAGCCCTATCCTTCAATAATTCGTTCTATTGCAAATGGTAAATTTATAAATTACGAGTAGCGCAAAAACACACAACAATTTTTGACGCCGTTGCCAGAGGCTACGGTTAAATTATTAAATTAGAGGATTGAGTCTAATTTAAATTTTAATTTAACTCATTCTTTATATTCTTTATTTGTATGTATCTTTATCTTTATTTCTTAAGTGTTTCATTGTAACTACTTGTCTAATCAAGGCATTAACACTTAAGCTTAGTGATAAGTGTTCAATTCTATGCATTTGAACCACCTTTATTGCATATGTTAGTTCCATTTTTGCGTTTACCGAGATATGTTTACGGTATTTTTGTGTTTTTGATGTTTTGCAGGTATTGGAGTAAATGGAGCAAAGTTGGAAGCTTTCTGCAGTCAAGAGATGAAATCAGAAAATGTTGCCAAGGCATCTCGATCAATCGAGATGTGGCTCATTTCGATTGATCGAAATCTCGATCAATCGAAATGCAATTTCGATCAATCGAAATGCTGCAGAGCCCACTTGGCCACTTGCTCACCTACTCTCCCACTTGCAACAAAATCCCCCTTTTTGCACGACTTAGGGGGATTGTCTGACTTGAACAAGACTTTTGGGGGCCTTCTTGATACAAGAGATATATATAATGATATATATATATATATGGTGGGCCCAAAGGAGCCAAAAAGCATACAAAAAGCACCAAAAGCCACATATCTCATATCTCTCAAGATACACATCAGAAGACTTGAGGAGAGACCTTCGGGAGAGGAAGAGAAAAGCTGAACCAGACCAAGAAGCTTCATTCTCTTCATCAATGGAAGGGTGCAAGGCAACCATGAGCAACTAACTCTTCTACTAGGGTGTTGGTTTAAACCCCTAGCCATGTAAACTTGTTCATCTTTGTAGCTCTTGGGGATTTGTAATTAAATGTTGATTATTTAGCCTAGTGATTATGTACACAAATACATTTCTTATATATATTCATTTGATATGGAATTTATTCTTGTCTTAGAGTAGGTTTTGTCACTTGAATGCACAACATTTGCATATTCCACAAGAAGTGCAAATGATGGCTAGATAATGGTGTTTAAATGAATGTGTGATGCTAGTTTGTATAGACCATGCCAAGACAAGGTAGTTTGGATGCATGTAGTGTTTACGTAGAGAGTAGAGTAATTAGGTAGTTAGTTAGGTTGAAGAGCTATGCTTGTTGAAGATGGATTATGATAGGTTAGCACACACATTGATCTTTTGATATGTCATTGAGGTCACAAGCCTAATGACATTGTTAGGCATTTAATTAATGAATCCCATGCTTGCTACACTTATGAACATGTGAATGGCTAGTGGTGGAAACCAACCCTAGTTCTCTCTCCCAACTTTACTCTTTAATTTTATCGTCATTTCATTTACGCAATAGTTTTAAACACAAAACCAAAAACCTGTTTTTAGAATTAAAGTAGAATTAATCTTTCTTTATGACAATTAACGACTAGTCCTCGTGGGATCGATACCCTCTATATAGAACCTTATCTACAAAGATTCGTGCTCTTGCGAGTGGTTAAATTATATTTTGATAAAAAGGGCAAAATTAAGCTTACAATATAATTTAGTTCCGACCACATCACTTAGATCCTTGTGAGTAGAGTACTTAACTTTCTTGCACTTAGAAATTAAATTATTTTTTTTTGCACGTAGTTTAAAGTTTTTCGTTTATTCATATGCAAGGTCGGAGATCCTCGTCATAATCCTTGTTGCTGTGTGACCTTGAACTTGAACGAACTCTTAGACAACATAGTAGCATTCCTAGGGACCTTATATTGTTTAGAGAACATAGGAGAGAAACCATGGTGAATAATGACAACCAAAATGTTCAGTAGAATCCAATCTTACCACCCCCACCGGGCAGTGAGATTCTTCAAGATTTTTATGTTCCATTTACTTATGCATCTCCTTCTTGTATTCGTTTCCCGAATGCGGGGAGGAACAATTTTGAAATCAAATCCTCAACAATTAATCTTCTTAGATATTTTCATGGGCTTCCAAACCAAGATCCTTATAAACATATTGATGAATTCTTAGAAGTGTGTTCTTCTTTACAGTTGAATGCACAAGCGGAGGACAACTTAAGACTTCGTCTTTTTTCCTTCTCGCTTAAGGATAAGGCCAAACAATGGTTTAATGCCTTAGAGCCAAATTCCATTAACTCTTGAGCTGAAATGCAACGGGAGTTTCTAAAGAAACATTTCCCAATGGGAAAGACTAATGATGCGCAAAGAGCCATCATTGGTTTTTCTCAAAGGGAGGGAGAAGCTTTTCATGAAACTTGGGAAAGGATGAAAGATTTTTTGAGGTCTTGCCCACACCATGCTGTTCTCAAATGGCAATTGGTGCAAGGATTTTATGATGGTTTAGGGGAGCCTCACAAACAAATCGTTGATGTTAGTTGTGGAGGTACATTCTTTCTAAAAAGCCCCGATGAAGCATGAATACTCTTTGAGAATTTGAATGAAAATTCATCTCATCGTTCTTCTAATGAAAGGAAGAATAAGGTAGTCGCTCCTCTTAACACCCAAACTGAAAGTATTTTTGAAATGCGTAAGGAGCAAGCAACATATAGGAAGATAGAAGCTTTAGAAAAGAAATTGGATCAAGTTATGTTAGCCGGTTCTTCTTCTTCTTCTTCTTCCTCCAATCATACTATTCCTAATCCTACCCTTCATCCCACATATGATGTGTGTTCATTCTGCTCTAGCACTTCATAATATATAAAGGATTGCCCTCATGCGGGGCAATATCCTAAATTTTCACAAAAGCAAGCAAATGCACTTTACTTTAGGCCGGGCCAAGTGTCATACCAAAACTCTTATACTCCCGGATGGAGAGATCAAAACTAATTCCAATATGGGAACCAAGGGCAATATCAAGGACCTCGGGGACCACCTGGATAGCCAGGTCTACCTCAATTCCAACCTAGACCTTATCAAATCAATTCAAATTCAAGCTTCTACTACACTCCCAATCAACCACCTTCTCGAAACCCAATTTTTGAGGAAAAAGTTTTGGCAGCTTTAGGCAATATCGAAAGTAATTCTCAAAAGATCAACGCCCACTCACAATCTATTGCAAAAATAGAGTCCCAATTAGGGCATCTAGATAATGCAATGAATCGTAGAGAGGGTGAAAAGTTGCCTAGCCAAATAGTGGTAAATCTGAATGGAGTTCAAGTAATTGATGATGCTTCACATTCCTTTAAGTTCAACAAAGAACAAGCTCAATCAATTACTACTCTAAGGAGTGGTAGAGTGCTAGAAAATCTAATTGACAAGATAGGAGAGAAAGAATGTGAGCGTCTGATAAATCCAAATAGTCCCATTTTTAATCCAAAAGATCTTCCAATAAATCCAATAGAGTTCTCTAATAATCCAAAAGAAAAAGGAAAGGATAAAATCATTGAAGCTATATTCTCATCGACTCCAAATCAAGCGGCTTCATATAAACCTCCTATTCCCTTTCCTCAAAGATTAAGGGAACCAACTCAATTCAAGATATTATAGAAATCTTCAGGCAAGTAAAAATCAATCTTCCTCTTCTTGATGCTATAAAATAAATTCCCTCCTATGCTAAATTTTTTAAGGACTTATGTACTCAAAAGCGTAAATATAGGAACCAAGTTCCTAAGAAAGTCCAATTAACTGAGCAAGTGAGTTTAATTCTTCAAAATAACACCCTTCCAAAGTTTAAGGATCTGGGTGCTCCCACAATCTCATGTATCATTGGTGACCATGAATTCGAATGAGCCCTCCTTGACTTGGGAGCAAGTGTTAACTTACTTCCTTACTCGGTTTATAAGAAATTAGATTTAGGATAGCTTAAGTCGACCACAGTTGTGTTGTAACTTGCCCAACAATCGGTGAGGCAACCACGTGGGATAATTGAGGATGTTTTCATCAAAGTGGACAAATTTTATTTTCTGATAGACTTCATAGTCCTTGATACTGAACATGTCCTAGACCCTACAAAGCATATTCCACCCATTCTAGGTCACCCATTCTTGTCTACGGCTAACACTTGCGTTAATTGTCGTACCGGGGTGATGGATATCTCCTTTGGGAATATGACCGTTAGGTTGAATATCTTCAATGCATCTCACCACACCTCCAATGATGAAAGTGACTGTTTTTGTTTGGATGTTGTAGATGAGCTTGTGGAAGAGATGCTTCCCCAAATCTTGTCGAAAGATCCTCTTGAGGCGTGTTTGAGTCAATTCAATTTTGAGGACTTTGACATTGAGCAATCCATTGAGGATGTAAGTCTAATGCTCGATGCCGATGTCATTAATGACTTTCCCATGTGGAAGACACCAATTGAGCCTCTCCCTGCTCTTTCAAATACTCCTCCAATTCCATCTCTTGTGTCTCCCCCATAACTTGAACTTAAGACTTTACCATCTAATCTCAAATATGTTTTTCTTGGCCCAAGTGACACTCTACAGGTCATCATAGCTTCAAATCTAACTCATGACCAAGAATGTTCACTCATAATAGTTTTAAAAGAACATAAAGGAGCCATAGGATGGACCGTTGCTAACTTAAAAGGCATTGACACCTTCCATTTGTATGCATCGCATATATTTGGAAGAGAATGCAAATACCTCATGTGAAGCACAACGTAGGTTAAACCCAAATATGAAAGAGGTTGTGATAAAAGAAGTTATTAAGCTATCCCACCACAGGATGGCGAGTGTGTATTGACTATAGGAAGCTCAACTCCTCAACTAGGAAGGATCATTTTTCATTCCCATTTATTGATCAAATCCTAGAGCAGCTTGCTGGACAAAGTTTTTACTACTTTCTAGATAGGTATTCAGGATACAATCAAGTGGCAGTACACCCGCAAGACCAAGAAAAGACCACCTTTACATGTCCATTTAGAACATTTTCTTATAGACGCATGCCCTTTGGGTTATGCAATGCACCGGCAACTTTTCAATGATGTATGATGTCTATCTTCTCGAACATGGTGGAAAAATGTCTTGAAATGTTCATGGATGACTTTTTAGTCTTTGGACCTTCTTTTGATTCGTGCCTTCAGAATCTTACTTTTGTACTCAAGCGTTGTAAGGACACGAACCTCATTTTCAGTTAGGAAAAGATCTATTTTGATGCTTCAAGAGGGAATTGTACTTGGGCATATTGTGTCCAAACGAGGTATCAAGGTTAATAGAGCCAAGGTAGAACTCATTTCTAAACTTCCTCCACCTTCTTCAGTGAGGGGCATTCGTTCATTCCTTGGCTATGTAGGTTTCTATCATCATTTCATCAAGAACTTTAGCAAGATATCTCGGCCTTTGTGCCGACTTCTTGAGAAGGATACTCCTTTTTGCTTTGATGAAACATGCCTTAAATCTTTTGAATTGCTCCGCACACTTTTATCAATTGCTCCAATTCTACTCCCTCCAAATTGGGCTCTCCCATTTGAAGTCATGTGTGATGCATCCAATTTTGCTATTGGTTCGGTCTTAGGGCAACGTGTGAACAAGTTACCACATGTGATTTATTATGCCAGTAAATCCCTTTCTGAAGCCCAATTGAATTATACAACTACAGAAAAGTAGTTGCTTGAAGTTGTCTACGCCTTGAACAAATTTAGATCCTATCTCTTAGGGTCCAAGGATATTGTCTTTTTAGATCATGTCGCTCTTCGGCATTTATTGGCAAAGAGGGACACTAAACCCCGATTGATTAGATGGATACTCCTATTACAGGAGTTCGATTTTGAGATTCATGACAAAAAGGGTACAGAGAATGTGGTCATCGACCATTTATCTAGGATCCTTGTGGAGTGCCATAATGACCAAATTCTAGTTATCGAGACCTTCCTGGATGAGCAACTATTTGTAGTCACTCATGATAAACTTCCCTGGTATGTTGACATAGTAATTTTTTTAGCTACCAGAAAGCTTCCACCCTCTTGGTCCAAACAAGAAAAGGATCATTTCTACTTTCAAGTGCGTTCATACTTTTGGGATGATCCCCATCTATTTAAATATTGTCCCAACCAAATCATCTGCTGGTGCGTGCTCGAGAGTTAGAGTCTTAGTATTCTTACTTTCTGTCACACATTGGAATGTGGAGGTCATTTCAGTGCTCGAAAAAATCCTTCAATGCTATTTTTTTTGGCCCACCATGCATCGAGATGCATACTTATTCCGTCGCTCCCGTGAGCGATGTCAGCGCCTCGGCGCTATGTCCCATAAATATATGATGCCTTTGAACCAGATCTAAATCATCGATATCTTTGATGTATGGGGCATTGACTTTATGGGCCATTTCCCAAAATCTGTCGGTTTTGAATTCATACTTATAGCGGTAGATTACGTATCTAAATAGGTTGAGGCTGTGGCTACCAGAACTAATGATCACACAGTTGTGGTTAAATTCATTCAAGCGAACATTTTTAGTCATTTTGGTACACCTCGAGCCATTATTAGTGACGGGGGTAAACATTTTTGCAATCGGTTCCTTCGACCTTGCTACTTAAATACTCTGTCACTCACAAGGTCTCTACACCTTACCACCCGCAGACAAGTGGTCAAGTAGAAGTATCTAATAGGGAAATTAAGCATATTCTTGATAAAATAGTGTGCCTCGATGATTACTGTGTGAGTGCGTCTCAATTAAAATTACCACACTTCGCAATAGAACGAATTCCTTACAGAATAGGGCTATCGAAAGGGGTGTCGAACCTCAGGGACTGTGGTCTGACTATGTTGAATTGTTAGGATTAATTATAATTAAATTTAAAAGAAATTGTGCTGATTTTTATATCTAAATTATCTAATGAATCAATTGAACAAAAGCAAGAAAAACTATTGAGTATAGAGAATATAAGATAAATCTAGGGTTATTGATTTCACCACTAACTTCACAATCAATGGTCAATTGAACTAACTATGGGGAATCATATCATGCATAAGTGGTGTCGGTGGCTACAAGCTCACCTTCATCCGTCAAGAAGATAACATATGATTAAGGCTAAGTCATGGACTATCTTCGTTTGGCATGGGCCATCTGCCTAACTATTCTACTCTAGTGTGCAGTATGGTTCATCTTCTCTAGGCATAATCCATCAAAGCTTTTAATGATATATTCAATGAAAACTATTATGTAATAATCACTCTCATGATCACAGAAAACAAGAGAGATTGAGTTCAATAATAATAATTAAATATTTAAGACAAGATAAGAAATCATTGAAACTGAATTTATAAGACTTTTATTGCTCAATTCTATAATAAGAATCTTCTAAATTACACAATCTATGAATGAATACAAAATTCCCTAATAATTAGAACAATCAAACCAGTGATGTTTAGTTAGGGCTACATCAAAACCCTGGTGGCTGAACTAGCCGCTCATGGTAGAAGAAGAAGCTTCAACGGTTGAGGAAGAAGACATCATCTCCATGGAAGTATTGATACGCCTTGTTCTCCAATGATTCTCTACTCTAAAAGCTCTTCAAAACTACTGCCAAGTCTCCTCCATACAGTCCCAATTCGTCACTATTAATAGCCAAGAGAATACGAAGAGTCCCCACCTAATTAGGAGATAATTAGGGTTTCCCGCAGCCCCTAATCAGGTGGGTTTTTTTGCTGACATTTGGCCCAGAGTTTGACCCAGTAGAAGTCCGATTCACGAAATGTACGTGAAATACAAAAATGTCCATAATC
Source organism: Cornus controversa (assembly GCA_026545225.1). Classification (NCBI taxonomy): domain Eukaryota; kingdom Viridiplantae; phylum Streptophyta; class Magnoliopsida; order Cornales; family Cornaceae; genus Cornus; species Cornus controversa. Next base: position 61,952,937 of record CM048846.1, on the reverse strand, counting down.
AAATTTTCTTCAACCTATATAAGAATTGAGTCAATTTGACACTCAGATAACCTTCTTGGATGTCATCTTTAAAAGCCCAAAATCATGATTTTAACTGAAATAATCATTAAGGTCCTGAAAATACAGAAAACACTAAAACGAAGTAAAATCACAAAATAATCTATCACTAAGATAATAAAATATACAAGTTAAGAGGTTAGAATGCGCAACATTAACGTTGATCACACCCCCAAACTTACATATTGCTAGTCGCTTAGCAATAGAATAAAACAAAACTAAAACAAAGGAAACTAACTAACACAAACTAAACTACCCAACTCCACTTTCGTGGGAGAAACGATTGCATTTAGCATATGCAACAGGCCTTTAAACCCCTAGATTCCCCCTAGTGGACGAGTATAGTCTCGTGAGGGTTTCCAGAAATGTTACCCACAAACATTCAAAATTCTGTTTCAACATTAATTCAAGAAGAAGATTACAATACATAGTTACAAACTTGCATTCAAGAATAATCTCAAAGCAACCAATTCTAACTCCCTCGTGGAAAGTGAACTAGCAATCCTCTCATGTAGGATAACCCAGCTCCAAATATATTAAGGCACATACCCCTACAACTCACTAGCTCCCCTTATTGAAATCATACTTCCAAACATGAATACATGACTTTTTTTCATTTTTTTTTCTTTTTCATTCTTTTTTTTTTCATTGCTTTATTGGTTGTGCAATGTCTTGATCTATTAAGCTTTCTGAAAGATTCATGTAGCAAGCTTTCAGTCAGTGACTCCCAAACTAGATGGCTTTAGGGCACTAGGCGTTAAGACACCCCGAAGAACCTAATTACCCAAATCAATCAGGCTACAAATCAAAATAACCAGTGCTCATCTTTTCTCACCCTTTCACTTTTGACGCAAACACTTCGTGCTTCCTGAGGCGTAGAGACCCAGTTACTCATGAAAAGGATCAAATTAATTTGTTATTCATCATATATTTCTTTTTCTCTTTTTTTTTCTTTTTGAAGTTAAGTAAAACACATCATCGGTACTCATTCTCAGGAGATACTAATTAATCTCAAGCATATGTAATAAAATAACTCCGAGCATAGGTTTATACCTCACAAGATTATGCTAGTGTGTTTGTGCATGTGAGGAAACTAAAACCAATCACCCCAAGGCGTATCAATGCAAATCATGATTAAAACCACATAATTTAAACCATAGTTTCCAAAAATTTAAAACATACTCAAAAATTGAAAGTTAAGTACCTACATAAGGCATTAATCCCTTGAAAAATATAAAAACATTCTATCTAAAAATAAAACAAAAGAAAATAAATAAAAAACTAAGAAAAGAAAATAAACAAAAATCCTAAAACAAGAAGAATGTCACAAAAATTTCTCCCATATTACAATAAAGCACATAAATAAGGCATCGCCTCACCCCCAAACTTAAATTGTACATTGTCCTCAATGTACTACCAATCGAAGCATAGAGAAGGGTAAGAACGAGAATACCAGGAATCTGGAGAAGTAGTGGCAAGAAAATATAACAAACCAATGGTATGAAGGCAATGCAACCACTCCCCCAAACTTGGATGTGACAACCTGTCAAAACAGACCACTATACCCTACCGACCAAGTGAAATAATATGGGTGAAAATAAATATGAAATAGATTTTTTTTGAAACTGAATAAAAATAATATGAAAAATAAAATAAATAAAAGAAAAATAAAAATAAAACTAAAAATACAAAAGATAGTTACCTCCGAAAAATCAAGGAGAAGGTGGTGTTGGAGCATCTAGGTCATAGCCGGAATGGTGCATCATAATCAACCAACTAGTCCAAAGTCAATGTGCAATGTCCTCCCCCAAACTTGTACACAAAACCCCTCAAATATGAAAAAGTTAAAACTTCAATGATAATGGAGAATAATAAGTTGGAATTGATGATGATGGTGATGAATGATGATGATCAAGTAGGTGTATGGAAATAAAAATGGAAGATTTTAAAGTGTAAATTGATGTTGGAGAGGCACAAAGAGTGGCATCGAGGTTTAAAATTCGGGTAGGAGCAATGAGAGCATGAAAAAGGGCATTTTAAAGTCCAAAATTGAAGCAGTGGGGCAATGTAGGCTGGGGCTATCGATCCCCCTTGGGCTGGGTGATCGATTGCCCAACTGGTTGCCAGCCCATGTAAAGAAAAAATGGGGGCAATCAATCCCCCTTGAATTGGGCGATCGATCCCCCTTGCTGGAGCCTGTTGAGTCTCTATCGCCAAGGGTCGATTGGGAATGGTATTTTCGAAGTATCTATCACCCAAGGTCGACCGAGACCTCTATTTTTCACCCATTTTGAGTCCAAATACTTCGGTACACCTCTTGACATCCCCCGAAAGTAACTTATACATCAAAAACTCAAAGAAAACACATCAAAACGCAACTAATAATGGAAGAAAAAGAAAGAAAAACATAAACTAAAAATAAAAAAATAAAATAAAAATAAAAATAAAAGAAAACTAAAGAAATTAAAGGATAGAAATACATACAAATCCTACAATTCAACGTCCATAGGCGACGATCATTGACTTTAATTGAAAGTTCATCCAATGCCACATCTCTTGAGGAGATTTAACATCGTCCCCCCTATATGATCCTTGATTCCTTGTACTGAACTCAAGGTAACCGGAATGGTCTCATTGGCTTCGAAAAACACATCTCTCTGCCTTGACGGAGAATATTTCAATTCTACCCATGGAGGAGACTTTAATGATGGCATCGGAAGAGTGCTAAATAGAATAGGCAATGGCATAATCAGAATCCTCCAAGGTGGAGTATTTTTCATGGTCACTACATCAAGTAAAGCCTTCACCCTTGCAATAGACTTCTCAACATCTTGAGATAGAGCAACCAGATAAACTTCTTCCACATAATCATCAAAGACATCCATGAAGAAACAATCACTCTCATCTAGAAGATGTTGAATGGCATTAAAAGTATTCAATTTCACCTTAGGCTCATGAGAAATTTCAGCATTAGGACTCTTGAGCACTTCTTCTTCTTCTTCTTCTTCCTTCTCTCCCACCTTTTTATTGATCACTTTCCCACTTCTCAAAGTGATGACGGCTTGAACCTCTTCATGATGTGGGCTGCTTGAAGAAGAAATATTATTGAAGACATGAACCCCTCTTGGGTTGGTAACTAGTTGGCTTGGTAGTTTTCCCTCCTCTCTTCTACTCAAGGCATTGATAAGTTATCCAAACTGAGATGCCAATTTGGCAATTGACTGAGAGTGAGAATGAACCAGTTGAGCAGTGGATTAAACTGTTGCTATAATAGCTTGCACTGTCTCTACAATAGATTCAAACTTCTCAATTTTTGCTAGGACAATCGTCATCTTGTCCTCGATAGCTGAATACCTCTGTGGCATAGGAACTTGTTCTTGATATAATTGTGAAGGCACATAGTTCTGAGGTTGAAAAGTGGGCTGAATTGTTGCCCCTTGCTCTTGTGGAAGATCGAAAAATTGCCCAAGTGAAGGACAATTATTCACATGGTGCATAGGACTTGAGCAAAAACGATATGGCTCAAACATAGGAGGATATAAAGATGGATTGGGAACTTGACCAGCCGCCATGAGTTGTACCACTCATTGTGCTACAGCATCCACAATAGTAGACATAGCATATGCAGAACCACTCTAAAAAATACGATCAACCTTCCTTGTATTGGATGGTCTACTCGAACAAGATGAAGACACACATTGTAAAGAATTATCACTGAGGTTCTCGAACAAAGTCCATGTTTCATCTTCGCTTTTTAACATGAAAGCACCCCCACATGATCCATCCACCATCTGTCAATTACCTTCAGTTAGCCCTTCATAGAAACACTACACTAACTGCCATATTGGAACTTGATGATGAGGACACTTCCTAATAAGGTCCTTGAATCTCTCCCATGCCTTAAAAATTTGTTCCCCTCAAATTGAGAGAAACCAGTGATAACACGTCTGAATTGATTGGTCCAAGAGAATTACAGCTGCTTAAGAAGGTTTCGGGCCTGAAGCCCAAATCTGCGTTTAATACAATTTTAATCCTGTTTTGGAAAACGGACCAGAAGTCTTATTTTCGAGCCTCAAATCGACATAATTTTCTCGTGTAATTGAACGAAATTTGATTCTGCACACTTTTGTATGTCACAAAAATTCCGTAACTCGGACTTCTAGTGGGTCAAAAGTTGGGCCGAAGTCAACAGGAAAAACTCACCTGATTAGTGCTGCGGGAAACCCTAATTTATTCCTAATTGGATTAGGACTTTGGTGTATTCTCTTGGGGAATAAAGTGAAGAGTTAGGGGCTGAATTGGGGAGAGAACACAAAGAGATTGGAGAGTCTGAGAGGGCTGAGAAGAGAACAGAACATATTTGCAGAGCCATTGGAGAACATAGTAATACGCATAATTCATGAATATGATGTCTTCTTCCTCAACAGTTGAAGCTTCTTATTCTACCATGAGCGGCTAGTTCATCCACTAGGGTTTTGATGTAGCCCTAACAAAGCATCAATGGTTTGATTATTTTAATTATTGGGGACCTTTATATACATGCATAGATTGTGTAATTCAGAGGATTCTTATTATATAATTGAGCAATAAAAGTCTTGTAAATTCAATCTCAATGATTTCTTATCTTGTCTTAGATATTTAGTTGTTGTTATTTGAACTCAATCTCTCTTGTTTTCTGTGATCATGAGAAAGATTATTACACAATGGTAATCACTGAATATATTGTTAAGAGCTTTGATGGATTATGCCTAGAGAAGATGAACCATACTGCACCCTAGATTAGAGTAGTTAGGCAGATGGCCCATGCCAATCGAAGATAGTCCATGGCTTAGCCTTAATCATATGTTATCTTCTTGACAAATGAAGGTGAGCTTGTAGCCACCGACACCACTTATGCATGATGTAATTCCCCTATAGTTGATTCAATTGACCATTGATTGTGGAGTTAGTGGTGAAGTCAAACACCCTAGATATCTCTCATATTATCTTCACTATCTGTTTACTTTGATTTATTTTATTTTAGTTTTTAATTAATTTAGTTTAAAAATCAGAATTCTTTTCTTATAAATTTAATTAGAATTAATTCCGTATTCCAACTCATCAGACCATAATCCCTGAGGTACGATACCCCTTTTGATAGCCCTATTCTGCAAGGAATTCGTTCTATTGCGAAGTGTGGAAATTTTTAATTGATATACTTTTTGAGTCACACTCACACACGAATCAATTTTTGGCGCCGTTGCCGGGGATTATCTATTTGATTGATTGGATTGTACAGAATTAATTTTAATTGAATTTTTAGTTTAGGAATTTTTTTTTATTTTTTTTTTATATTTTGCTTTTAATTTTGTTTTTGTTTTATTTTTGATACTAATTTGTTTTATTTATTTATTTTTATTTTTATTTTTTATTTTTTTAGACTTTTTTTTTTTTTGCTACTAATTTGTATTATTTTTGTTTTCCTTTGAGGGACTTCAATCACCATACCATTGAGCAAGAGGAAGAGATTATTGATGCCATGGCTGGTGTGCGTGCTAATAATGAGGACAACATTATTGTGCCTAATGCTGTCGTGGAAAGGGCGAGACTTCTTAGAGATTACTATGTTCCAGAGACATATAATTCGCCAGCTGAATTTCAACTGCCTAATGTCACAGCACAGAGCTATGAGATCAAGCCCAGTATCATCCAGATGTTGCCATCCTACTTTGGGCTGACTAATGAAGATCCATACAAGCACTTAGATGATTTTATAGAAGTTTGCTCAACAACAAAAATTCATAACTTCTCTGAAGATGCTTTCAGGATGCGACTCTTTCCATTCTCACTAAAGGAGAAGGCCAAGTATTGGTTCAGATCTCTACCGGCAGACTCTATCACTACATGGACTCAAATGCAAAGTGAGTTCTTGAAAAAATATTTTCCGATAGGGAAGACCAATCAATTCAGACGTGCTATCACTGGTTTCTCTCAATTTGAGGGGGAACAATTCTATGAGACATGGGAGAGATTCAAGGACCTTCTTAGGAAGTGTCCTCATCACCAAGTTCTAAAGTGGCAGTTAGTGCAGTGTTTTTATGAGGGGCTAACATAGAGTAATAGACAAATGGTGGATGCATCATGTGGGGGTACTTTCATGTTAAAAAGCGAAGATGAAGCATGGACTTTGTTCGAGAACCTTAGTGACAATTCTTTACAAAGTGTGTCTTCATCTCGTTCGAGCAGACCATCCAATACAAGGAGGATAGCTGATATTTTTGATATTGATTCTACAGATGCTATGTCTACCATTGTGGATGCTGTGGCACAAAGAATAGTGCAACTCATGGCAACTGGTCAAGTTTCTAATCCATCTTCAATAATTCAGCCCACTTTTCAGCCTCAAAACTATATGCCTCCACAACCATATGAAGCACAAGTTCCTATGCCACCAAAGAGTTCGGCTCTTGAAGATAAGATGATGTTTGCCCTAGCAAAACTTGATAAGCTTGACTCTATTGCTGAAGTACTTCAATCCACTGCTCAATTGGTACATTCTCACTCTCAATCAATTGCCAAACTAGAATCTCAGTTTGGACAACTTGCCAATGCCTTGAGTAAAAGAGAAGAGGAAAAGCTACCAAGTCAACCCATTGCCAATCCTAGAGGGATGTATCATTCTTTGAGCAACCCACATCTTGAGGAGGTTCAAGCCATCACCACTTTGAGAAGTGGAAAAGTAATTGATAACAAGGTGGGGGAGAAGAAGAATGATCAAGAAGAGGTGCTCATGAGTCCAATTGCTAAAAATTTATATGAGCCCAAGGCTCCTTTCCCACAACGTTTACAAGAAACATCCAAGTTGGGAAAACAAGGGGACAAGTTGCATGACATGATGGAGGTGTTTCGACAAGTGAAGATTAATATACCACTCCTTGATGCCATCAAACAGATTCCTCCTTATGCCAAATTCTTGAAGGACTTGTGTAGAGAATATAAGATAAATATAGGGTTATTGACTTCACCACTAACTTCACAATCAGTGGCCAATTGAACTAATCATGGGGAATCATACCATGCATAAGTGGTGTCGGTGGCTACAAGCTCACATTCATCCGTCAAGAAGATAATATATGATTAAGGCTAAGTCATGGACTATCTTCGATTGGCATGGGCCATCTGCCTAACTACTCTACTCTAGGGTGCAGTATGGTCCATCTTCTCTAGGCATAATCCATCAAAGCTTTTAATGATATATTCAATGAAAACTATTGTGTAATAATCACTCTCATGATCACAGAAAACAAGAGGGACAAGTTCAATAACAAAAATCAAGTATTTAAGATAAGATAAAAAAATCATTGAAACTGAATTTATAAGACTTTTATTGCTCAATTCTATAAGAAGAATCCTCTAAATCACACAATCTATGAATGAATACAAAAATCCCCAATAATTAGAAAAATCAAACTAGTGATGTTTAGTTAGGGCTACATCAAATACCCTGGTGCCTGAACTAGCCGCTCATGGTAGAAGAAGAAGCTTCAACGGTTGAGGAAGAAGACATCATCTCCATGGAAGTATTAATACGCCTTGTTCTCCAATGATTCTCCACTCCAAAAATTCTTCAAAGCTGCTGCCAAGCCCTCTCAATATAGCCCCAATTCATCACTTTTAACAGCTAAGAGAATATGAAGAGTCCCACCTAATTAGGAGACAATTAGGGTTTCTCGCAGCCCCTAATCAGGTGGATTTTTTTGCTGACTTTATGCTCAAGTTTTGACCTAGTAGAAGTCCAATTCATGAAATTTACGTGAAATACAAAAGTGTCCAGAATCGAATTTCGTTCAACTTATGCAAGAATTGAGTCAAGTTGATTCTCGTAAATAAAATTTATGGGTCATTTTTCAAAACAGGATTAAAATTGTATTACGCGCAAAATTGGATTCCAGGCCCGAAATACCCTTCAGCAGTTATAATTCTCTTGGGCCTCTTCCTTGGCCTGTTTTGAGTTAAAATATGGAGTTGAATGGATCGACTTGATGTAGGCTTTATCTAACCCTCTTGGATGTTATCTTAAAAAGCTCAAAATGATGGTTTTAACTAAAATAATCATTAAGGCCCTGAAAATACAGAAAATACTAAAACGAAGTAAAATCACAAAATAATCTATCATTAAGAGAATAAAATATGCAAATTAAGAGGCTAGAATGAGTAACATTCAACGCCTATCAACCAATACTTTGCCTTTTCCTTTAGAGAGAATGGAAAGAGTCACATCTGAAAAACATCTTCTGAGAAGTTATGAATTTTCGTTAATGAGCAAACTTCTATGAAATCATCTAAGTGCTTGTACGGATCCTCATGAGTCAGCGCAAAGTAAGATGGCAACATCTGAATGATACTAGGCTTGATCTCATAGTTCTGTGCAGTGACATTAGGCAATTGAAATCTAGCTAGTGAGTTATAAGTCTCTGGGACATAGTAGTCTCTAAGCAATCTCGCTCTTTCCACAACAACATCAGGCACAATATTGTTGTCCTCATTATTACCACGCACACCATCCATGATGTCAATAATCTTTTCCTTTTGCTCAATGTTATGGTGATTGAAGTACCGGATAAAAAATAAAAAAAATTTAGATTAGTAGCAAAAATAAAAATTCTAAACTAAAAAAAAAAATAAAACCAAACAAATTAGTACTTGAGAAAAAAAATGATAATAATAATAATAAGAAAAAAATAATAATAATAAAATAAAAGCAATATAAAAAAAATCCTAAACTAAAAATCCAATTAGAACTAATTCTAAGAATCCAAACAATCAAATAGATAGTCCCCGACAACAGCGCCAATTTGGTAATTGGATTTCTGGTGATACGGTTGAGAATTCGACTTGTATTCAGGCTGTTGAGATTGGAAATTGTAGAAATTTTGTCCTTGATAAGATGGACTTGGTTCCTGAGATTTCCAAGAGAATGCAAGATGATTCTTGTAAACAGGATTGTATGTATTTGAATATGGATCATTTATTGGTTTAGAATACACGACATTTGCTTGCTCTTGAGCATAATCGGGGGATTGACCGGCCATAGGACAATCCTACACATAATCTGAAGTACTATAGCAAAACAAACACCCATCCTGATTTAGAATAGGTTGACTAGAAGTAGGCAACCCACTCTTCATGAGTTGGTCAATTTTTCATGTAAGGGCCTCTACTTGCATGGCAACCTCATCTGACCTTGATAGTTCAAACAATCCTTTACAAGATTGGGTGTTTTTACCCTTTCGAGAGGAGGAGCGTTGAGATGAGTTTTCACTAGGCTTTCAAAAAGTCTCCATGCCACATTCGGACTCTTAAGAAGGAATGTCCCTCCACAAGAAGAATCTACCATTTGTCTATGTTGATCACTCAACCCATCATAGAAGCTTTGCACTAGCTGCCACTTTGGGACAGCATGGTGCGAACATGTCCTTAAAAGTTCTTTCAATCTTTCCCACGTCTCATAAAATTGTTCTTGGTCAAGTTGAGTGAATCCAGTGATTGCTCGCCGAATATCACTTGTCTTTCCCATTAAGAAGTATTTTTTTAGGAATTCATAGTGCATTTCCCCCCATGAGTGGATGGAATTGGGCTCTAAGGAGTTGAACCAATATTTGGCCTTATCCTTGAGAGAAAATGAAAACAAACAAAGCCTCAAGTCATCTTCTGAGAAATTTTGCAATCGGAGGGTTGAACAAACTTCAAGGAAATCATCTAGATGCTTGTATGGCTCTTCGTTTAGAAGTCCATGAAAATAACTAAGAAGGTTGATGGTGGAGGATTTTATTTCGAAATGATTTGCTGTAATATTTGGAAATTGAATGCATGATGGCGAAACATATGTAATAGAAAGGTAAAAGTCCCTAAGAACTTCCCCTTGAGGAGGATTATACGGTGGTAGACCGGGAGGTTGTACATTGTTTGGATCCATGTTCTCAGTCCTAGGTAAAATAGGGTCCCTAGAGGTTTCTCTACGTTGTCTAAGTGTTCGTTCAAAGTCAACATTACATGCAAGCAAAGGAAGTGACAATGACCGCCTACCTAGCATGCATTAATAGTAAAACAAAAATTACATATACAAAAACAAAGAAAATTCAATCAAATGCACGAAGTTTAGGCAATATACTCACAAAAGGTCCAAGCTTAAGTCTTGAGATACACGGTATGTGGTATACCTAAAATTAAGCAATTTGAGAGATAAGAACATAATATATACAAAAAGGATAAAAGAATTTCTAGACTAAGAATCAAATTAGACTTAATCTCTCAGTGGCGACAACTACACCGTAGTCGTCGACAATGGCGCCAAAATTTTGATGTGGTTAAATATTGGTTTTCTTTTGTAACTTACTATTGCCTATCAAAATATAATTTAAACCATTCGAAAGAGAACGAATCTTTGTAGATACGGTTTTATATAGAGGGTATCGATCCTAGGAGGACTACGTAGGTGAATTGCACTATTGAGAGAGAACTTCCAATTTAATCCTAAAAATAAAATTTTTGGTTTGGAATTGGAACTATTTCGTAAAATGTATAAACATTAAAAGTAAGAATTTGTAAAGTTAAGAGAGAGAGAGAGCTAGGGGTGGTTTCCACCTCTACCCATTTGACGTGTCCAAGTATGTAGCAAATGGGACTTTCTAGAAGTATATGCAACACAATGTCATTAGGCTTGTGACCTACCATGACATATCAAAAGATAAACATGATTTCTAACTAAACATAGCCCATCTTGAACAAGCATAGTCCTTCAACCTATCTACTTATCCTACATTCTAAATATACCTACGTGCATCCGAACTACCCTATCTTGGCATGGGCTATATAAGCAAGAAACATCACATTCCATTAAAAACCATTACAAAGCCATCATTTACATTTTTTGGTGAAAGTTGTAAATGTTGAGCATTCAAAATGAAATATTTTTACTCTAAGACAAGATGAAGAAATGATATCAAATGAATATATTGAAGAGGTTCACAAATATTATACAAAACACTAGGCTAAGTAATCAACATATACATATAAATCCCAAAGTTGCTAAAAAATGAACAAGTTACATGGCTAGGGGTTTCACCCACACCCTAGATGGAAGGTTAGTTGAACATAGGAGACTTGAAATCTTCCATGGACAGAGATATGAAGCTCCAAAGGTTCTGGTTTAGCTCTTCTTCTCCCTCCTCCAAGTTGATCTCCCCCTCTTCTTGCTCAAAACATGTATATATGTCCATCCACAAGTGTCCTTGGGTCCTACCATGCCATATATTTATATAATCCACCTAATATATATATGTTCGCTTCATATGTCTCTTTGAAGTCAAAAAATCCTCCAAAAGGACATGCAAAGGTCATTCATGAGTGCAAGTGGCAAGACAAGTGGGCAAGTGGACAAGTGGCCAACTTGCAGTCTGCAGAATCTCGATTGTGCGAAATTGAGGTTTCGCACAATCGAGATTTCGATCATGCGAAATGGATGTTTTGCACAATCGAGATTTCAATTATGCAAAATCATCATCTCGATTGTGCGAAATGCCTTCTCCAACTTCTTGATTTCTTCACTTCCACTGCATTTGGTTGGAAACATCGCCCTTAATATTCAACAAAAACACATAAATAACATAAAAATACCAAAATAAATACAATTAAGGAATTAATATATACAATTAAAGAGATTTAAATATGCAACATTCAGCGCTTATCATTGTTCTAGAAACATGATAGTAGATAAGACCAAATTTGCTAACATTAAAATTTTTGATGGTGGTTCTGTTATTTTTGGAAATAATAAGAAAGGCAAAATTGTAGAGAAAGGCACAATACCTGAAAGAAAATAAATGCCTATGCTAAGTAATGTGCTATATGTAGTGGGTTTAAAGCATAACTTGTTGAGTGTGAATCAATTATGTGACACTGGTAGCTTAGTGAATTTTGACAAAGAAAACTGTAATGTTATTGATAAACAATCAGGTAAAACTCTTTTTGCTGCATGTAGAGCTCCAGGAAATGTCTACACTATTCATGAAGACTCCTCACACTTTGTTTGCAATTTCACTAACATTGAAAATTCAACACTTTGGCATAAAAGTTAGGGCATGTGCATTCCAAGAACATAAAAAACCTTATCAAGCATAAGTCTGTTAGAGGTCTTCCAAATTTGTCTCTGAAGGAAAATCAAGTATGCAATACTTGCCAACAAGGAAAGCAGACAAAAATCTCTTTTAAAACAAAGGAAGTGAATACCTTACAACCACTTGATATTGTGCATATGGATTTGTGTGGACCCATGAGAACCACAAGTATTGGTGGTAGCAAGTACTTTATGCTTATCATTGATGATTATAGTAGAATGACTTGAATTTATTTTTTGAAAGAAAAATCTGAAGATATAATTCATTTCAAAAAGTTTGTTAACCTTGTTGAAAATGAGAAAAGTTGTAGGGTTAAGAGACTTAGATCTGATTTTGGAAATGAGTTTATCATGAAAGAATTCAGTGAATACTGTAACTCAAAGGGAATCAAGAAAGAATTCTCAGCAGTTAGAACACCTCAAGAAAATAGGGTAGTTGAAAGAAGAAATAGAATAGTTCAAGAAATAGGCAGAACACTTCTGTTTGAGAAGAATCTATCCAAGGGTTTTTGGACAGAAGCGGTAAACACAGCGGTCTATATTATCAACAGAGCTCTTCTGTGATCAAATTCGATAAAGACACCTTTTGACTTGTGGTTTGGGAGGCTAGCAACTGTGCATTACTTCAAAATATTTGGAAGTAAATGTTTCATCTACAACAACCATGATAATCTTAGAAAGTTTGACTCAAGAGCTGATGAAGGCATCTTTTTGGGATATTCTACAAATAGTAAAGCCTACAGATGTTATAACTTAAGAACCAAGAAGATGGTGGAATCCATTCATGTGAAGATTGATAAAGAGGGCAACACTCCAAAGGAAGACTCCTAAGAAGGTCTTCCTCTAGAAGCCAAAAAGGAAAATGAGCAACCTAGAGCATCCACTACCGTTGAAGAAGAGAAAAGAGAACCTCGATATCCGAATCTTCAAAAAGAAATCCAACAAAAAAGCATTCTGGACAACAATGAAGGAATGGCTCTTACAAGAGCTAAGAAGAAGGCATTACCACTTGTAGCTGAGGATGAGCACAGTCACTTTGCTATACTATCATCCATTGAACCAAAGTACTACTTAAAAGCAAAGGATGATCCAGATTGGATAATTGTAATGAAGGAGGAAATACACCAAATTGAGAAGAATTATACCTGGATTCGTATGCCCAAACCAACCAATAAGAATGTTATTGGTTCCAAGTGGATCTTCCAGAACAAGATGAATGAAAAAGGAACCGTCATAAGAAACAAAGCTCCATTGGTGTATAAAGGATTTGCTCAAATTGTCGGATTGGATTATGACGAGACCTTTGCTCCAGTTGCTCGATTAGAGTCTATCTGAATGATTCTCTCCTTTGCATGCTACAAGAGTGTAATGGTATATCAGATGGATGTCAAGTCTGCTTTCCTAAATGGTGATCTATCAGAGGAAGTATACATTGAGCAACCTGAAGAATTTGTCAATACAAAGCATCCTCAATATGTTCTCAAGCTCAAAAAAGCGCTCTATAGACTCAAGCAAGCTCCAAGGGTATGGTATGATAAACTCCACTCCTTTCTTATTAAACAAGATTTCCAAAGAGGAAAGATCGACATCACACTCTATGTGAGGCACTCCAACTCAAACTTTTTAATTTTGCAAATTTATGTGGATGATATAATGTTTTGTGGTTCACACTCGAGTCAAACCACACAATTTGCTGCATTTATGCAATCTAAGTTTGAGATGTCCATGTTAGGAACTTTGAAATACTTCTTAGGACTTCAAATCATTCAACATGCTAAAGGTATATTCATATCTCAAGAGAAGTTTGCAAAAGAAATTCTAAAAAATTTTAATATGGATGATTCAAAACCAATGTCTACTCCTATATATGACACCACAAACTTGTCCAAAGAATGTACCCCTGACCCTACAGATAATACGCTTTACCGGTCCATGATAAGAAGTCTTTTATACCATACTGCATCCAGGCCTGACATCATGTTTGCAGTTGGTTTAGTTGCAAGATTTCAGAGTGATCCAAGAGTCTCACATTTGAAAGCTGTCAAAAAGATCCTTAGATATAATAAAGGCACAACTAGACTCGGATTGCATTATACCCCATCTTCAATGTTGTCTCTTGTGGCCTTTTCCGATGCCGATTCAAGTGGTTCATAAATTGATAGAAAAAAGCACATCAAGATGTTGTTATATGTTTGCAAATAATGTGATTTCATGGCTTAGTAAGAAACAAGCTTCAGTGTCTTTTCCCACCTCAAAAGCTGAATACACTTCAAGCTTGCTCTCAAGCATTGTGGATGAAAACCACACTCACAAATCTAGGCACTGAATTCTCTACTCCCACTACCATTTTCTGTGATAATCAAAGTGCAATTGCCATTAGCAAGAATCACACTTTACATAATCGAAGCAAACACATAGACATCAAGTATCATTTTCTGAGGGATAATGTCCAAAACAGAAATATACTCATCGAGTATATCAATACTAAGGCACAATTAGCAGATATTATGACCAAACATTTGCCTCTGACACAGTTTGAGACACTTCGTAGTGCCCTAGGACACACCCTTTGTCATGCCCCGATTTTCGTTCTCTAAGAATCGAGGGTGAACAGTGTTTTCACCTCATCGTCTTACACTTCAATCTTGTCATAAACTATTCTATCAAGGACGCTTACTATATGCACACCATTATAGTGGTGTATTCTCAACAATACCCCGCACAATGGGTTCCACATTTTGTTCCACACATAAAAACTACCAAACTCCAGAAATTAACTCTCTGTACAACTGGAATTTGAGTTTGAAACCTACACCATTGGAATAATTCAAAAATACTCATATTCAAAAAAAGCACACTCAATTCTGATTTAAAATGAAGAAGTTGTGTCAAAACGAAGTTTGGACCGATTTTTGACTTTGCTGTGAATGTTATTTCACACGATTGAAATAGGGGTTTCGGTTATATGAAATTTCCCCTGTCTGGACCCTAAAACCCACAACATTTCGCAACCACTTCGCACAATCAAAAAATGGGTTTCGATCGTACAAAATGGTCATTTTGCACAATTGAAATGCCTTGGACAAGGACTCCAACAACCTTGTGCATAGCCCATTTTGAGCCCAAATCTCCACCAAACAATCTCGAATCATTCATTCCACATTAAAATCATCTACTAATGATACACCATCATACACATACTCTAATTTATATATTTGAAACCTCACAACCATGATCCAAAGGTAAATCCACACCACTAAGCTTTTAAATCCAAGAGTTATACACAATAAACTTGAAATCAACATTCTTCCATTTAAACCCAACAAGTCACATATGGTTCATACATGATCATTACATTTGAAACTAAAGTACATCAACATAAATCAAATATAAATATAACATCAATAACATAGTCCACATGCCACAAACCAGAATGGACATCGATCTACATCTCCAAAGGGGTCCAAAGTCTAAAAATAGAACTCAACAAGGTCCACTGAATTATTTATGCTTCATCCTCCATTGGTGCCTTATCAAAAATAGAGTTTGTAAATAGGGGTGAGCTTATCCTCTCTCGCTCAGTAGGAATGATCCACCCAACTCTATTCTAACTTAGTCAGCCATGCATGAATGCATATGAAAGCACTATATGTCTACATGACAAATAATTCATGCTTTTTACCCTCAAAACAAACAAGTTTTGGAAATCATACGTGCTGCTTTATATTTCAAGACATACATATATATAAATATCAACTTAAATAAGTCACATTTCATATGTATAACTCACACCACACATTCTCGAAAATCAATTCAACTGAGGACTTCGCTTGTCACAATCTATAATAAGGGTCGCTTTGGGACCACATACTCTGCTCACGCCTTTTGGGCTACTAACCCGACGGAAGTGACACCCTTTTGGCCAAGTTTTGGGTCTTGCACCCTAGAGTTTGAAACCCTTATTAATTCTCACACATGCCCCAAAAATGCGCTTTTCACATAATGTACACTTATCACATAAATGCACAAAATCACACAATGCAATGCTTTTATCAAAACAATACATTTTTCGTCTTCAACCCAAGCTTGTCACAATACCATTCCACCATATCATGAAAATCATCATGCTCATGCATTTTCAAGAAAAACATATCTTTCATGAACAACTATAAATCAAAAATTAAAATTTTGTACTATCACCAATTGAACACAATTTCCATCATTTGCATTCATAGTCACAAGATCACATATGCAATGTATATAATCCCTAACTAACATGTTAGACATATATATATGCATAAATCACATTTTTCATATATGTAAATATATACACCAAACACTAAACTCATGAAATCTCCACCTATCTTTCATATCACAATAAAAATGACCTATAGAATCAACACAAAGATGAGTCTAGCACCCCTACCTCAATTTTCAAGGTGGGAATCCAACTTTGAGAAATTTCAGCTTTCTCAACTTCATAAAATGGAGACTTTGATCGGTTCAAATCGATGCCCTTGGTGTCCCCTACACACTTCACTTATTTGGGAATGTCCAAATCACATCTTAAGGTCTTCAAACTCTAGAGAGAATGGAAAGAGAGGAAGTGGGAGCTTTAGAGAGAGAAAGAGATCCATAAAAATGAATATCTCTGATCCCCCCAGATGTTTATTCCACTCCTAGGGGTGCGAAAAGACCATTTTGCCCCCAGACCACTTAACGTACCCTCCCGACCTCCGTTTTCGATTTTGAAAACTCTGTTGGACTCAAAATTTCTCCCTTAGCACTCTAAACATTTCGTTTAATCCATAACCCAAAAAAAAAATTTCAAAATTTTTCCAAAATTCCCGTACTCACTTAACCTCATCCCAGGACCCTCGTTGACCAAAAAGTCAAACTTTTTCAAAAGTTATTAAAACTTCCCAAAACCATACTCCAACCTTCAAAACATTTTCCCCCCAATCAAAATATGTTAAACATCATTTAAAATGTACTTAAAGTAATAAATAATGAAAAATTCAAAATTGGGCACGGTCTCTACAGCTTCCCAACCTTAAGGGAATTTCGTCCTCGAAATTAGAACACACTCATAATATCATAGTGTTGTCACAACACCCTAAGTGATTTGCTTTAATTCCATTCATCACTAGTAACAACTATGAACTCGCCTACATCCAAACCGCGACTCATGTTCCTTAACCAACAAAGTTTTGGTCATCACACCATATGACTCCACTCTATATTTTCTAAAAATATCAACTACTGGTACACCTCAAATGATGTCCAAATATCTCTGAGATCATAGTGTAATTATCACACTATGATCCATAACGACAACCACTATCTCCCAAACTAAGTTCAGGAATATCAAGATTACAACCAATTTACTCTCCAACCAACGAAAACATGCTTATGCACCCCTTTCTAGCGACTCATCCACATCGAATCACAACTCCCAGATTTTTATACCAAACAATGCCAAATTCAAAGTCTAAACTTATATATCTCATTCGTGACCTAAAGTTAACGTTTCCTAAGGATTAATAACTCAATCCTTAACTTGTCCAATCACATTCCCCAAAACACATGAAATCTTTATTATCTACATCTCATAACCGATCCTTGGATCCTTTCCTCTCACCAATATTCTAAGGTACAGTCCATAGGAAAAACAAATTCAGTGAAACCTCACTAGTTATTCCCCACATCCTTTCCTCGATCATCAATTAATCAGGTAATGATATTCCTGTTGTCATCCTCTCAAAAATCATGACTAGTTGTGTCCCACAACTGAGTCAAATCTCATATGCCAATCAAAACTTTGATCCCTCAGGATCATAGCCAACTCCCCATTTTTATGTAAAAATTACTACTTGAGAACTTTCTCAAAGTCTCAGGCTCCCCAACTGGAGTCTATCACGACTTATATATCTCACTATTACAACCTCACTCAAACTCAAATCTCTAGTCAAGTTTAACAAATTCTCAAACTAAAATTCCTTAAGCGACAATGAGGCGCCCATATATATCGTGCACCCATTGATGCAAACACTAACACACCCTGAACATGTAACAACTGTCATGAATATCGTGCTAAATACCTAGCATACCACATATCACAATTAGCATAAAACTAAACATGTTCTATTAATGGCAACAAATAACTCATAATGTACTCAATGAATCCTATCTCTGACTCATAAGCTAGAAACTATAATCATACCGCACTCCTCATGGAGTCCTTTGATGTCTAGACTGTGGATCAGACATGATAGGGTTGACTCCCGGTACTGTTAGTGAACCCTGAACAAACTGCACTAGCTATACCTGAGTAATACCTTGTTGAGACCCTGTCTCACCCTGCACATTTTATCCCAGAGGATAGTTTACCTTGATATGACCAGTCTGGTGGCAGCGGTAACAAACATGCTCCACTCCACTGCTGGTGCCAACTGCATATGGGTGCACTCTAATTTGTAATGACCCAGTTGTTGACAATGGTGACACACCACTCTCGAACGTGAAGGTCTAATGGGCAAAAACACTGATGGTGTCGAGACAACCTGCCGTTGCCCTTAAGAAGATGGTAGATCATCTCTATATCTCTTCTTCCCTTGATTACCAAATGATGTCTCGGTATCCTTAGCCCAAGTCTTGGTTTCTTGTCTATCATTTTTTGTTGCTAATGCTTCCTGTACTGCCACATCAAAACTTATTGACCTTAAAACTGTCACCATATCCCTTATGGAAGTTCAGAGACCTCCCACAAACTTCTTCACCTTAAGTTCTTCAATAGGAATCACTTCCAGTGCAAAACGAGCCAAAGATGGGAACTTGGTCCCGTATTCTACAACTGTCATATCCCTTTGAAACAAATCATAAAATTCTTGTCTCAAGTCATCCTTCATCATCATTGGAAAATATTTCTCGAAGAACAATGTTTCGAACATATCCCAGTCCATTGCCTTAACATTGTGGTAATTCTCTGTAGAGACCGAAACCAAATTTGACCGGTTTTCAAAAAAATTTCATCATTTTCGCTATGAATGCGTTTCGAATGATGTTTTTGATGTTTTGAGAGTGGAAAACATGTTTGAAACATGTTATGAGATTTATGAAAGTTTTAAGAATTTTTACAAAAGTTTGACTTTTTGGTCAACAGGGGCCCGGGATGTGGTCTAGTGGGCCGGGGAATTTGAAAAGTTTTTTGGAAAATATTATTTTTGAGATTGGATGTAACAAAATATTTAATGAATTAAGGAAGTGATTTCGAGGCCGTTGGAGTTTTTGAAATCCAAAACGGAGCTAGGGAAGGTACGTTAAGTGACTTGGGGGCATTTTGGTCATTTGGCACCCAAGATATTATAAATATCTAGGGCTGAGATATCTCAGCCATTTCTCATGGCTCTCTCTCTCTCTCTAAATCTCTCCCACTTCATCCCTCCACCTTCTCTCTACATTTCAAGTGCATTCGGCTTGGATTTGTGATTCACCAAAGAAAGAAAGTGTGTAGGGGACGGTTAGGGCTTCGGTTTGAACCGAACAAACTCGTGTTTCGGTAAGGTGGAACCCACTAAAAATTTTGAGAAGTGATTGGAAGGTCTTCAAACTTGAGGTAGGGGTGTCTTCTCCCCCCTTTTCATCGATTCTCTAGGATCTTTGTGATATATGGTAGTGTTAGCATGGTTTAGGAAGGTAGAAGGTCTTTTCTTGATTTCCTTTGATGTTTAAACATGCTAAGAATGTTCCTTGTATGATTTATGTGATGTATGTGAAGCATGTTAGTCTATGCATGTTAAATGTGAGTTTTGTGCTGCCTATATGCAAAATACATGATGTATGTGACTTGTATGAATGTTATACAAGAATGATTATGTGTTTGACATGTTATTTATGGCTTGATGATATCTTTCACATGTTATAACTATTGGTTGAGAAGCATGAGGTTCATTAAGCTTACCTTGAACCATGACTTGAATTATGTGAGCTTTGATACCATTCTGTCACGCCCCGGAACCCAGACCGCCAGGACTCCCCCGGACCGACCTGAATCTCGAGTGTGAACCTATTCACTCAACCCCGTGAATGACCTTAACCACACTCAAGCGATAGTATCAAGCTCTTATACCATTCTATCACACCCTGATTCCCAGGTCCTGAGAACCGAGGTGTGAATCCGTGAGATCACCCTCACAATATAACCATCACCTGATCATACAATCTCAATTGTATTATGCATGTTGTAGGAATGATGGGGGGACACGTGCCCAAAAGTGTCCAATTTAAGTTTAAAGTACGAATGACACATCAGGATTTGATTTATTCAAATGGGTGATGCCCAATTTTCTTGAAGTAATAGGAAATTGAGATTGTATGATCACGTGATGGTTATATCATGAGGGTGATCTCACAAATTCACACCTCATTTCTCAAGACCCGAGAATCAGGGCGTTACAAAATGGTATAAGAGCTTGATACTATCGCTTGAGTGTGGTTAAGGTCGTTCACGGGGTTGAGTGAACAGATTCACACTCAGGATTCAAGTCGGTCCGGGGGAGTCCCGACGGTCTGGGTTCCGGGACGTGACATTCTCAACAAACTTCCACCAACGGCTCACTCCATCAATAAGGTGATGAGCGGCTACCTTCACTCTCAAGTCCTCCTCTACCTCTAGTACAGTAAGGAGTTCACCCATCTCATCTAACCATTTTTCTACCGCCACAAGGTCAGACCCTCCTACGTACAATGGCAAATTATACTCTTTCACATATTCTAATTCCAACGTCATCCTACTAGGAGTTGCTCTCGGTCGAGCCTGCGCCTCCTCTCATATTTCCCTAGTAACTTGTTGTACAGTCACAACCATCCTTCGCATAAACTGTTGTCCATTCATTGGAACTGTTGTCCCCTCATGAGTCCTCCGTGGTGGCATCTCGCTATATTAATAACAAGAAGACACTTAAAAATCCGAAGTATGAGTATTTCAACCAACTTTTCTCATACATACACAATGTCATGCTATGCCACTTCAAAATAGCATGTTATACCAAACAAATAAGCACATAAGCATAATCTATGTAATATGTACTTATCCTTCCCTTAAACAGTTTATCCATCACTTACCATATAACCCTTAACTTATCTCATATCAGTCAAACATGTCGCCCCCAGGTGCACAAACCATCACCGGTCCATCAACTTGGGAGGAGTTCATCAATCCCAATCCCTCATTCAACTATTTCAATAGTTCCCCTCTAATATACCATTTCTAGAATCTCAGTACTCCAATACCATCATTAACCTTAGTCAATTGATCGACCTCTAATTCTCTATTTGGAACAAGGTTAAGGTACTTCGTACCTTTCTTCACAATTCCAAACTCACACTATTAAGGTCTATCTCAGCATGTCTACCTCAACATTGCAATCCATTGACCAATCCTCAAGACTAGGATTCTAGGTGGTGACACATGTCACTACTAGTCATGTGGCGCATAACAGAACACTTACGCACAATGCTCGTTCATAGAAATCACATTTGTTACATAGCATATAACATATACCCATGCTAAATCATACACCACAAATAATGCAAGATATGACCTATGATGCATCCACACCAACCAACACCCTAGCTCTCGGCTAAAACTCATAAACATACTCCCAAGGCTTATTGCACTTGCACTACATAATGCCAATTCAATCCATAATTTACATGTCATAAGGCGTAATCAACAATTACGTCCCATATAGGTAATCTATGACTTGAAGTCTAAATCCTTATATTTTTAATCCCTAACCTCTAGTCAACACATTTTCAAGCCCTTAGAATTATCCACATAATGTCATCAAGTGAATAGACATCATAACTTTATAATTCCATACATCACCAAGTGTTACACTCGTAACTCCTAACTCATGCCATTAGAGTCAAGCACGAATAGTGCATTTTAAACACTCTAAGATTAAACACCATGTTGTCACACCTTCATCTGAGGTTTTCCAATCCTTTCTAAAGCAACTATTTTGTTCCCACAACTTCAATTTTCAAACTCATAAGCTGCTAACCTTCTTGTGTGCTTTCGGTCACACCCTAACTGTTTCATAACCCATCACAACAAACACCATTTCTCATACCAAATTTGAGAACAATCTCATCAAGACTAGTAATGATTAGTAAGACAAAGTCGAACATCGGTTGACTTTCTGTAATCTCAATCTCGCAAGACTGACAATTTCTACCCAAGGTAACTCTACTCTCCACGGCATATCATTGGGCGATGCTGACTCAAAAGATGACACATCTAAACCCAAATCACAACACAAGCAAATACATATGAGTGAATAAATGATATGTATGCAACTTTGTCAACATCCTACTCCACGAGCTAGAAACTAGGAAAATACAAATGACCTCTCTACTATTAGAAATCATCCTTTCATCTATCCTTTATCCATCGTCACTCAGATAAAACTACTAAACAACCACAAGAGCCAACGTATTGTAAGAGAAGTACTAATCCAAGAAAATGGTTGATCAGTCCAGTTTTCCTAGCTAGCCCAACTCAGTCCCAATTGTCAACCTTAGCATAACTCTTACCAACCATGCAACATAAGTCCCTAAGTATCCATAAAGACTCAAAACAATCACAACCTCGTTACATTACCTCTTCGTTATCCACTAACAAGACTTAACCTCAAGTCGAAAGTTCCAACTCAACCAACTTTGGGAGTATTACCGAATAAAAATCAGTTTCATGCACCAATGCAGTGATCTTTCATGATGATCACTCACACTATGCTAATCATTCCACTATCGTCCAATGTAGTTAACCAATCCTTTAGACAACCTCTAGTCATCACATATCTCTAAACCAACACATTGTTCTTTCTTTTCATACACGTACAACATGTAACCTAGCATGTTATATCAACCATTAAGCACATAAAATTTTCCTATAATATGCACAACATCAAATCTAGGATCATAAATTCGAGGTCACAATCCAACAATTCATCAAATCATTCAACTCAAAATGTGTCTTAACCTTCTCCGTCGTCCAAAAGTATTTAAACCCGGTTATGCTCTGATACCAAGTTGTCACGCCACGAATTTCGTTCTCCAAGAACCGAGGGTCAACAGTGTTTTCACCTCATCATCTTACACTTCAATCTTGACATAAACTATTCTATCGTAGAAGCTTACTATATGCACACCATTATAGTGGTGTATTCTCATCAATACCCCGCACAATGGGTTCCACACATAAAAACTACCATATTCTGGAAATAAACTCTCTGTTCAACTGGAATATGAGTTTTAAACCTACATCATTGAAAAGAGAGTTCAAAAATACTCAAATTCAAAAAAAACCACACTCAATTCTAATTTAAAATGAAGAAGTTACGTCAAAACAAAGTTTGGACCGTTTTTTACTTTGTTGTGAATAGTAACTTCGATTGTGCGAAAATGGTATTTTGATTGTGCAAAAATTTTACCCTTTCAAAAATTTGGACCTGCATTATTTGACACGATCGAAATGGGGGTTTTGATTGTGCAAAATTGCCCTTGTCTGGATCCTAAAATTCACAATATTTCGCAATCACTTCGCACAATCAAAAAAATGGGTTTCGATCGTGCGAAATGGTCATTTTGCACAATCGAAATGCCTTGCACAAGCCCTCCAACAACCTTGTGCATAGCCCATTTTGAGCCCAAATCTCCACCAAACAATCTCGGATCATTCATTCCACATTAAAATCATCTACTAATGATACACCATCATATACATACTCTAATTTATACGTTTGAAACCTCACAACCATGATCCAAATGTAAATCCACACCACTAAGCATTTAAACCCAAGAGTTATACACAATAAACTTGAAACCATCATTTTTCCATTTAAACCCCACAAGTCACATATGGTCCATACATGATCATTACATTTGAAACTAAAGTACATCAACATAAATCAAATGCAAATATAACATCAATAACATAGTCCACATGCCACAAATTGGCATGGACATCGATCTACATTTCCAAAGGGGTCAAAAGTCCAAAAATGGAACTCAACAAGGTCCACTGAATTATTTATGCTTCATCCTCCATTGGTGCCTTATCAAAAATAGAGTTTGTAAATAGCGGTGAGCTTATCCTCTCTCGCTCAGTAGGAATGATCCACCCAACTCTATTCTAACTCAGCCAGCCATGCATGAATGCATATGAAAGCATTATATGTCTACATGACAAATAATCCATGCTTTTTACCCTCAAAACAAATAAGTTTTGGAAATCATACGTGGTGTTTTATATTTCAAGACATACATATATATAAATATCAACTTAAATAAGTCACATTTCATATGTATAACTCACGCCACAAATTCTTGAAAATTAATTCAACTGAGGACTTCACTTGTGATAATCCATAGTAAGGGTCGCTTTGGGACCACATACTTTGCTCACACTTTTTCGGCTACTAACCCGACGGAAGCGACACCCGCTTGGCCAAGTTTTGGGTCTTGCACCCAAGGGTTGAAAACCCTTATTAATTCTCACACATACCCCAAAAATGCACTTTTCACATAATGTACACTTATCACATAAATGCACAAAATCACACAATGCAATGCTTTTATCAAAACAATGCATTTTTCATCTTCAACCCAAGCTTGTCACAATACCGTTCCACTCATATCATGAAAATCATCATGCTCATGCATTTTCAAGAAAAACATATCTTTCATGAATAATTATAAATCAAAAATTAGATTTTTGTACTATAACCAATTGAACACAATTTTCACCATTTGCATTCATAGTCACAAGATCACATATGTAATGTATATAAGCCCTAACTAATATGTTAGACATATATATATGCATTAATCACATTTTCTATATATATAAATATATACAGCAAACCCTAAACTCAAGAAATCTCCACCTATCTTTCATGTCACAATAAAATTAACCTATAGAATCAACGTAAAGATAAGTCTAGCACCCCTACCTCAATTTTCAAGCTTGGAATACAACTTTGAGAAATTTCAACTTTCTCAACTTCACGAAATGGAGACTTTGATCGGTTCAAACCGATGCCCTTGGTGTCCTCTACACACTTCACTTCTTTGGGAATGTCCAAATCACACCTTAAGGTCTTCAAAATCTAGAGAGAAGGGAGAGAGAGGAAGTGGGAGCTTTAGAGAGAGAGAGAGATCCATAAAAATGAATATCTCTGATCCCCCCAAATATTTATTGCACTCCTAGGGGCGCAAAAAGAACATTTTGCCCCCAGGCCACTTAACGTACCCTCCCGACCTCCGTTTTCAATTTTGAAAACTCTGTTGGACTCGAAATTGCTCCCTTAGCACTCTAAACATTTTTTTTAGTTCATAGTCAAAAATAAATTTTCTCAAAATTTTTTTGAAATTCTCATACTCACTTAACCTCATCCCGGGACCCTCGTTGACCAAAAAGTCAAACTTTTTCAAAAGTTTTCAAAACTTTCCAAAACCATACTCCAACCTTCTAAACATGTTTTACGCATTCAAAACATGTTAAACATCATTTAAAATGTACTTAAAGCAATAAATGATGAAAAATTCAAAAACTGACCAAAATTGGGCATGATTTCTACACCCTTCCTCCGCACTAGCTCTCTATTTTACTACCCTTTTGACGTTCATTGTCAAAAAGGGGGAAAAGTAGTTAGCATAAGAGGTTAGGTAGGTTTTGACATTAAAACGCATAAGGGGGAGATTAATGGTCCAGGAAGCTCATTAACATGTTTGCCCAAGTTTTAATGTCAAAAGGATCCACAGGGGCATTTATGTCATTTGTCTTGAATTATATTTGTTTAGATATAATTTCTTCTTTTAATTGTCTTGTATTATTATATTTTTTCCATGTATCTCCACTAATCAAATTGTAGGAGCAATAACATCATTTGTCAAAGAAAGACAAATTGAGTATAAGGGCATTTTGGGAAAGAAAATTGCTAGGGTTTTTGTGTCTTTGCTAAAAAGCATAATGAATTGCTTTTAATAAATAAAAGGCTGGGAGGAGATAAGGGTGCGGCACTTGAAAAAAAAAGAAGAAAAAGAGATATATGAGAGCAAAACACTCGATAGAAAGAAAATAACCAAGAAAAGATAGCTAAGCGAAATAGAGAGAAAGGGGAAAGCAGATTGTGATATGTCAATGGTGAAAATTGAAGATTAGTTTGGTTTTTAGAAAAGAGGGCCTTCTAGTTAGCTGATCGCAAATGAATCACTCACATCAAGCCTATATTGTTCATCCTATATCTAGTCTCTGTTCTTGTGATTCAGAATCTAATTATGTTTAGATCAGTTAATTTTTTCCATGGCTGCCAAAAAGGAACCTCAGTTCATAGATTCCTTGATGTTTTTTATTCTGATGCAAGTCAAACATAGCAACTGTGGATCATTTTTGCAGTATTTACTAAGGCACACGTCTACATACTCTGTCTAAGTTTTTTGAATTACTAAAACATTATGAGCTCATTTCATATCTAGACTGAATCGCTATGACCTCGTGAAAATTAGAAGAAAGGCAAAACTCAAACAGTTGGTAAATTTGTTCTAACTCTCTTCTCACAATATGCACAAGCGCACAAGTTGAGGCTATATGTTGACACACACAAGCACATGTGTACGATTTCATATACATATATATGTATTATGTGTTTTTTAATCCTTTTATGCATATCGTCTTGTTGAGTATATGTTGTTTATTATTTCTATACTTCACTATATTGAATCTGAAAATATGCAGTTTCTAAAAATCTGGTTGAGTATATGTTGATATAAGATTCTATTTCGTGTGTTAGCAAATGATACTTGAATCTGAAATCTGCTGATTATGTTTTGTGTATTTGCTAAATCTAAAAATCTGCACTTGCTGAATTGTTTTTTTTTATATCAACTATGAATCTCTGTTGTTGGCTATCCGAATTTGTCTCTTACTTACTAAATTTGTTTTGAGCTCCCTATGTTGTTGATGCCTCGAGTTGATTTAATAGCTTGTTCTCAAAAGCATATTGTTAATGTTTTATGTTGGATTAATTGTTACTTTGTTGTTTTGAAGTTACTATTTTGCTGAATTGGAATTTATTTTGATGAATTGGAATTCATATTGCTGAGTTGGAATTCCATATTGCTGATTTGGAATTGCTATTTTGTTGACATGAAATTACTGATTTGTCGTTCTTGAATTGTTATTTTTGAGATGTACATAGTACCTATGCTATTTATATTTTGAACTAGTTGATCTACTAATTTCTACTCCAGTTTCAGTTGTGTCCATTTTAAAAACAGGTATGAAGACAAAGAAATACTCAAACCCTTTATTGAAGTAAATTCCAAGCTGAATGGTTGTTCAAGAAGCTGAGAACATGAGTCTTTCAAAGAGAGTTCTTCTACAAGACCATTACAACTACACCTTAAGGGTGTACTTATTGAAGCTTATCTTTGAAGAAGTTCAAGTGTCATGATCAGCCAAGAAGACTACTGACCGTGTCATTATCATGCTAGACCTTTAAGACTAACTATCTAAGCTTGAAGATTTGAATATTGACTTTGAAGACCTACTATCGAAGTTTGAAGAGTTGCCACTCATTACATTGAACTGACTCCACTATCACTATGTATAGTCCAAGTATTGGGATACTTTGGACAGGGGGAGTGTGAGTGATTGTGGTGAGATTGGTGTGAGATAACCTGGGCTTTGGGAAGCCTGGGCTGGGTTGAGAGCAAAAAAGCTGTTGTAAGATTTGGTGAGAGTGGTTCAGGCCTAGGGAGGTTGTGAACTGGGTTGAGTGCTGGAGCGACTATGTTGTGAGTTGGGTGAGTGAAAGAGTGATTGGGGAATTACTGTACTACCCTTTCAGACATAGTGCAGCTCAGTTCAAAGAGGTTTTTTCCCCACCCTGAGGTTTTCCTCTATAAATCTATGTGTCCATTAATTATGTGATTGCATGTGCCAGCCAAACTTGCAATATTAGGAAGAAAAATCGAAAAACCTATTCACCCCCTCCCCCTCTAGGTTCATCATTTGGTGACTGTCAGAGTGGTCCAATTACATTGTGGCAAACCAAAATATTGCCCAAAAGTATGACACTGTCAGAGTTGTCCAAGTCATATTAGGAAGAAAGTTAAGTACTCTACTCACAAGGATCTAAGTGATGTGGTCGGAACTAAATTATATTGTAAGCTTAATTTTGCCCTTTTTATCAAAATATAATTTAACCACTCGCAAGAGCACGAATCTTTGTAGATAAGGTTCTATATAGAGGGTATCGATCCCACGAGAACTAGTCGTTAATTGTCATAAAGAAAGATTAATTCTACTTTAATTCTAAAAACAGGTTTTTGGTTTTGTGTTTAAAACTATTGCGTAAATGAAATGACGATAAAATTAAAGAGTAAAGTTGGGAGAGAGAACTAGGGTTGGTTTCCACCACTAGCCATTCACATGTTCATAAGTGTAGCAAGCATGGGATTCATTAATTAAATGCCTAACAATGTCATTAGGCTTGTGACCTCAATGACATATCAAAAGATCAATGTGTGTGCTAACCTATCATAATCCATCTTCAACAAGCATAGCTCTTCAACCTAACTAACTACCTAATTACTCTACTCTCTACGTAAACACTACATGCATCCAAACTACCTTGTCTTGGCATGGTCTATACAAACTAGCATCACACATTCATTTAAACACCATTATCTAGCCATCATTTGCACTTCTTGTGGAATATGCAAATGTTGTGCATTCAAGTGACAAAACCTACTCTAAGACAAGAATAAATTCCATATCAAATGAATATATATAAGAAATGTATTTGTGTACATAATCACTAGGCTAAATAATCAACATTTAATTACAAATCCCCAAGAGCTACAAAGATGAACAAGTTTACATGGCTAGGGGTTTAAACCAACACCCTAGTAGAAGAGTTAGTTGCTCATGGTTGCCTTGCACCCTTCCATTGATGAAGAGAATGAAGCTTCTTGGTCTGGTTCAGCTTTTCTCTTCCTCTCCCGAAGGTCTCTCCTCAAGTCTTCTGATGTGTATCTTGAGAGATATGAGATATGTGGCTTTTGGTGCTTTTTGTATGCTTTTTGGCTCCTTTGGGCCCACCATATATATATATATCATTATATATATCTCTTGTATCAAGAAGGCCCCCAAAAGTCTTGTTCAAGTCAGACAATCCCCCTAAGTCGTGCAAAAAGGGGGATTTTGTTGCAAGTGGGAGAGCAGGTGAGCAAGTGGCCAAGTGGGCTCTGCAGCATTTCGATTGATCGAAATTGCATTTCGATTGATCGAGATTTCGATCAATCGAAATGAGATTTCGATCAATCGAAATTTCGATTGATCGAAATCCACATCTCGATTGATCGAGATGCCTTGGCAACATTTTCTGATTTCATCTCTTGACCGCAGAAAGCTTCCAACTTTGCTCCATTTACTCCAATACCTGCAAAACATCAAAAACACAAAAATACCGTAAACATATCTCGGTAAACGCAAAAACGGAACTAACATATGCAATAAAGATGGTTCAAATGCATAGAATTGAACACTTATCACACCCCCAAACTTACATATTGCTAGTCCCTTAGCAATACAATATTACAAAAATGAAATCAATTATCTTATACAAAAGTTTAATCATGCTCAGTCATCAACTAGATAAAGGGCGCTCATCCATTCATTTCACAATTGGCAAATGCAACAAGTATTACAGAACTATGTGGTCATTAGCAAAAATGGACTTTCACAAGCTATAAATGAACGACAGTCCCCACATACTGGCCAGCCCGAACAACTATAACAGTTCCAACCCCAAAATCCTCTTTGAAAAGTGAACATGCATTCTAACGTGTGGCTTTTGTCATATTTGGAGAAGAAAACGAACAAATCTGTTTTTAAGAGAAAGACTCATTGAAAATGCTCAACACGGCTGTTTCATTATCACAAAACATTCATGATTGCTCATGTGCGGATGACCGTGCAATGCTTAGCTCTTTTTGCTTTCTTGTAAGCCCATGTAGCGGCATTGGGCCAATGACTCCCAAACCAATTGGTTTTAGGGCATTAGGTGAAGAAGCACCCCTCGGACTTAACAACCGAGCTTACAAGGCGATGAGCGTAAGCAAGCCACCCGCTTATTACTGCTCAACCTTACACACTTTTACACGACTATTTCTTGCTTTGAGGCATAGAAATCCGGTTTATTTAGTGAGAAGGCTTATTGCATATTTTTCTCTTTTTATTTTTTTTTTTACAACAATCGGAAGAACTTATTCTCTAAGTTGTTCAGATAAAAACAGAAATTTCAAAAATTCTCCCTCAGACTTATACCCCACAATTTAAAATGCATGTGTGCGAATTTGTGCGGTTAAGGACAAATTTAGGGCAAGAACTGTACGTGCTCGAATTTGGACAATAATGTAGACCGTTCTAGCTTACTATCAAGCTTGCAAAAGTGCGGGTATTTACAATGCTACAGTTCTTAACTACCTGCTGCATTTACCTCGGAGATTCATTCGAATGACTTCCTTTAAAAAGCAAGACATCATGGCAAGCATCCAAAAATATCGAGAAGAAGAAAAGAAAGAAAAAAAAACTGCTCTACAATGACACTCAAAATAATAACCGAACATTGCATGCGTATACAAGTGGTATAGCATACCGCACCCCCAAACTTATATGCAACATTGTCCTCAATGTTTGGACAAGAAGAGCAAGGAAAGAAGTTACCGGGATGGCAGAATGCGAGAAAAATGGAATTCCACAGCAGCGGTCATCCTGTAAATAAGAAAAATCTGCACAGAATACCAACTGGATACCACGAGCATTACAAGGAACAAAAAGTAGATAAATAGAACATAATGAAATAATTATGCACAAACAGACAATGCCAATATCACTGTAAATCTAATGGTCTGAAATGGTGTTTCCCGATTGTCTAAGAGGTCTATGCGATAAGATATTGACTATCCAGGCGCGCTAACGTATAGCACGCAAAGGGGTTGCCTTTCTTTATTACCGCCATACTGTGTTGAAGCAATCTCAACAGTATTGGGAATTGAAACCAGGCGGTAATAAACGGAAATCATCAACTGAATCGCATATAACAATTAGACAAGTGGTACTACATACATAGTCAAAGTATAGAGAACAGATAGCTTGACGGAAAGCAAAAAAAAAAGACAGTAAAGATAACACATGGCATAAAAGAAAATATAAATGTATTCCATATAACTGAAAATGAGTTGTAGTACAAAGTGTACCTGCAGGTGGAATACTCAAAAAGAAACTAAACATGGCCAACATGGCCTCTCAAAAATAAAGAAAGAAAAATACAGAAAATAAAGCAGAAAAGATGAATAAGGTGCAGCTACTCGAGGGCGGGTGGTGGTGGTGGTGGCTCGGTGGGAGCAGAAGTGGAGGTGGAGGCTCGACCTGCGAACAGGAACTGCAGATCCTGCCGGAAGGCTCGGAACTCGTCTAAGATCGCTCTCTGGCCCTGTACCAGAGAAGAAATGTCCGTCCAAATACCTGCCAGCTGACTCTGCGTCACCTGGACGTGCTCGTCAAAACCCTGCTGGAGCCGCTCTACGTCAGCTGCCAGGCAGGAATAGCCTGTCGCTAAGATATCATGCCGCTCTGCAGCGACATCCATCTCCTCCTCCTCCATCTCCTCCTCCTCTGTCTCAGCCCCTGCTGGCTCTCCCTCATCCATCTCCACCGGGGCATCCATATCTACATCGTCTGATGGATCACCCTGATGGTCCTGTCGCTCTAGGTGTCGCCTCACCCGATCCCACTGAGTAGATGTGAAGCGGGTGGGCGGTGCCAACTGAATGTCAGTCCGACTGACCGGTATACTGGCACTGCTGAGAAAAGCGGCGATCAGGAATGGAAAGGGAAGACGCCAACTCGCTGCTCTCCTCTTCCTCTTGTTGACGAGGCCATCCCAAACTTTGTGCATCTGCCCCCAGATAAGCGATGGGACAGAAAACCAAGCGCCCGTATGGAAAGCATAGAGGCAACGGAGGAGGTCGCCCCTGCGCTCGGCCACGTGCTGCAACGGACACGCGTTCTTGAGGAGAACGGTGTCCAGGAACCAATATCTGCTCGGGCACATCGACTTGGACATGCAGTTGTGGTTGGGCGTGGTAAACGCCCCGCCACACATGTCCATCACTATCGAGAAGAGCGTGGTGTCTGCTGGGAGCGCTGCACTATAGAGTGGCTGACCATCCGGGCCAACCATGTCCGGCGGCTGCTGGTGAGGGATGCCGAGCATATGAGCAATCCGACTCGGCGTAATCGTGATCGTGACAGTGGCCACGGTAGTCTCGAGTGTATCTGGCGCTGTGCAGGAGTAGGTCATATGCTCGTAAAAGACCTGCACTAGGCGCTCGTGTGCCACATCGGTGGGAGGCACACATAGCCGGTCGAGGCGACTCCTCCTGAGCTCGGCAACCGTCCACTCGGTGTCGGGATGCCTCTCGAACTCCGCTAGGTCGAAAACCTGCTCCGGGTGGAACTTCCGAGACCGGAAGGCTCGCCCGGGCACGTCACGAACAGCACCGGCGGCGTTCTTCACTCTCGCCATGGCCTCGGAACAGTCTGCACTGGATTCCAAAAGGTACGTAAATAAAAGATGAATAAGAAGAAAGTTAAACTACTACTAGACTAAAAGAATAAAAATAAAAATGAAGTCCTAGTCCAAGGTACTGACAAAAATGCAAAAAATTGCTCTCGAAGAGGCAATGTGAACGGGTGCAACCGACACGAAGGTACCGCGGTTACACACCGTACTCTAAGCGTTTGAAACGAAGAAAATGCCAAATCCCACTCCGTCATGAATTCCTACCCCCCCGAAACCCACAAAAACTCGATTCAAATATCGCAATAGCAACCATCCACCCCAACATTATCTAACTATGTTTATTCCACCGTAAAACTATCAAAAATGGCGAGAGAGTAAACAAAAAGTAGCCATGCATCACTTACCTCGTGAGGAAGAAGATGAACGGCTCAACCGATGAAAACTCCACGCGCAGCCGCGAAGAGAAGATCGCGCAGATGCTAGCGGCGGATCGGACTGCGTCGGATGGCGACGGATGATCGGGAATGGCAGATCGAGTGCTCGGGAATGCTTGGAGAAGGCTTGGATCGCACAGAGGAAGAGAAGAAGTCGAATGGTCTTTTAAAATGGGAGGGAAGCCCAACGGTTTAAATAGATTTTCGGCTCACGTGCAGGCTCCGCGTGCATTTCGATTGATCGAAATGTGCATTTCGATCAATCGAGATTTCGATTGATCGAAATCTTGCTTCGATCAATCGAAACCAGCTTCGATGGATTGAGATTGTCTTTTCGCTCAATCGAAAATTCCTCCCTTGAATCACATATTGACTTCGATTAATCGAACCTTTAATTGTTTCAATCAAAATTTGATGTCGATCGATCGAAGACCTATCGAAGTGCAATCGAAGAATACCAACTCTCGGGACTTTGGACTTGGCAAATCTCTGCAATTTTTCGATCAATCGAACTAGATTCTCGATCAATCGAAATTGTCGATTGATCGAAATCTTGGTTTCGATCAATCGAAATGCTCAAAAACAGTCAGTGCAAAGTATGCTACAGGGACTTGGATATCTTGGGAATTAGATACTACACTGCTTAGATACAATCCTACTTTGGATTAAAAGGGACATCATGGAAGCTTGATAGCTACCATGGCTTCGCCACCTTACACGTCTATGGCGCGACGTCCGGATCGACTCACGAGTCAAAATACACAGGATCCGTCAAAGTGACGACATCCACGTATTCGGTGATGACTTGGTCATCCACACACACTTTTAAGCGCTGCCCGTTTACTTTGAACATCGAGCCATCTTTCAAGTCCTTCAATTCCACCGCTCCGTGGGGAGCGACGGAATTAATCAAAAATGGACCATCCCAACGGGAGCGAAGTTTTCCGGGAAACAAATGGAGGCGCGAGTTGTACAACCAAACTTTTTGGCCCGGCGAAAATGTTTTGACTCGAATATTACGATCATGAAAGGCTTTGGACTTTGCCTTATAGATTTTCGCATTCTCATACGCGTCATGTCGCAATTCTTCCAATTCATTTAATTGAAGCTTTCGATTAGAACCGGCCTGTTTCATGTCAAAATTGAAGGTCTTGGTGGCCCACATAGCTTTATGCTCCAATTCAACCGGAAGATGGCACGCCTTGCCATAAACTAACCGATAAGGTGACATTCCAATGGGAGTTTTATATGCGGTTCGGTATGCCCATAATGCATCGTTTAGTCGCAATGACCAATCCTTCCGGTCGGGCCGAACAGTTTTCTGAAGAATGTTCTTAATCTCCCTATTGGATACTTCTACTTGGCCACTAGTTTGAGGATGGTAGGGGGTGGCTACTTTGTGTGTGACGGAGTATTTGAGAAGCAAGGTTCGAAGGAACCGGTTACAGAAATGCTTACCTCCGTCACTGATGATGGCCCGAGGCGTACCAAACCGGCTAAAAATGTTAGCTTGAATGAATTTACCACGACTGCGTGATCGTTGGTTTTGGTAGCAACGGCCTCTATCCACTTAGATACGTAGTCCACCGCCACAAGTATGTACTCATGACCAGTAGAGGGTGGAAATGGTCCCATGAAGTCAATGCCCCACACATCGAATATTTCAATGATAAGAATAGGGTTAAGAGGCATCATGTCCTTCCGAGACATCGCGCCAAGGCGCTGACATCGCTCACAAGAGCGGCAGAATGAATATGCATCCCGATGAAGTGTCAGCCAGAAAAATCCGCATTGAAGAATTTTTGCTGCGGTTTTCTTAGCACTAAAGTGTCCCCCACAAGCGAGTGTATGACAAAATTTAAGAATGCTTTGGAATTCACTGTTGGGTACACACTTACGAATTATTTGATCGGGGCAGTATTTGAACAATTGAGGATCGTCCCAATAATATGATCGTGATTGGGAGAGAAAACGATCCTTCTCTTGTTTGGTCCAAGAAGATGGTATTTTACCGGTTGCCAAATAATTAACCACATCCGCATACCAAGGGATACTCTCTTGAGAGATGACAAAGAGTTGTTCATCCGGGAAGGATTCACAAACTGGAATGGAATTATGAAGGGATTCAACAAGAATTCTAGAAAGGTGGTCAGCTACCACATTTTCAGTTCCCTTTTTGTCTCTAATCTCAAAATTGAACTCTTGCAACAAGAGTATCCATCGGATCAACCTAGGCTTGGTGTCCTTTTTCGCCAAAAGATGCCGGAGGGCAGCATGGTCCGAATAGACAATGACTTTTGAACCTAATAAATAAGCTCGAAATTTGTCTAATGCAAATACTACCGCAAGCAACTCCTTTTCCGTTGTGGTATAATTGATTTGAGCCTCGGAAAGGGTTTTACTTGCGTAATAGATGACATGTGGCAGTTTGTCTACTCGTTGCCCTAAGACAGCACCCATGGCATAGTCGGATGCATCACACATAATCTCAAATGGGAGAGCCCAATTTGGAGGGATTAGAATTGGAGCGGTTGTAAGCATGGTGCGGAGTTTTTCAAAAGCGTCAAGGCACGCTTCATCAAAGGTAAAGCAAGACTCTTTTTCAAGAAGGCGACACAAAGGCCGAGAGATCTTGCTAAAGTCTTTGATGAAACGGCGATAAAAGCCCGCATGCCCAAGGAATGAACGAATCTCTCTCACCGTAGATGGTGGAGGAAGTTTAGAAATGAGTTCAACCTTGGCTTTATCAACCTCTATTCCTCGCTTAGACACAATGTGCCCTAGGACAATACCCTCTTGAACCATAAAATGACTCTTTTCCCAACTAAGAATTAGGTTGGTTTCTTGACATCGTTTGAGAACACAAGCTAGATTTTAGAGGCATGATTCATATGAAGGCCCAAAAATGGAAAAATCATCCATGAACACTTCTAAGAATTTTTCCACCATGTCCGAGAAGATAGACATCATACACCGTTGAAAAGTTGCCGGTGCATTGCACAACCCAAAGGGCATGCGTCTATAAGCAAATGTGCCGAAGGGACATGTAAAGGTGGTTTTCTCTTGGTCCCTCGGGTCTATAGCAACCTGATTATAGCCGGAATATCCATCCAAAAAGCAATAAAAGCTTTGCCCGGCCAATCTCTCCAATATTTGATCAATGAATGGGAGGGTGCAAGGCAACCATGAGCAACTAACTCTTCTACTAGGGTGTTGGTTTAAACCCCTAGCCATGTAAACTTGTTCATCTTTGTAGCTCTTGGGGATTTGTAATTAAATGTTGATTATTTAGCCTAGTGATTATGTACACAAATACATTTCTTATATATATTCATTTGATATGGAATTTATTCTTGTCTTAGAGTAGGTTTTGTCACTTGAATGCACAACATTTGCATATTCCACAAGAAGTGCAAATGATGGCTAGATAATGGTGTTTAAATGAATGTGTGATGCTAGTTTGTATAGACCATGCCAAGACAAGGTAGTTTGGATGCATGTAGTGTTTACGTAGAGAGTAGAGTAATTAGGTAGTTAGTTAGGTTGAAGAGCTATGCTTGTTGAAGATGGATTATGATAGGTTAGCACACACATTGATCTTTTGATATGTCATTGAGGTCACAAGCCTAATGACATTGTTAGGCATTTAATTAATGAATCCCATGCTTGCTACACTTATGAACATGTGAATGGCTAGTGGTGGAAACCAACCCTAGTTCTCTCTCCCAACTTTACTCTTTAATTTTATCGTCATTTCATTTACGCAATAGTTTTAAACACAAAACCAAAAACCTGTTTTTAGAATTAAAGTAGAATTAATCTTTCTTTATGACAATTAACGACTAGTCCTCGTGGGATCGATACCCTCTATATAGAACCTTATCTACAAAGATTCGTGCTCTTGCGAGTGGTTAAATTATATTTTGATAAAAAGGGCAAAATTAAGCTTACAATATAATTTAGTTCCGACCACATCAAAATTTTGGCGCCGTTATAAAATTTCGATTGATCGAAATCCACATCTCGATTGATCGAGAT
Organism: Cornus controversa; assembly: GCA_026545225.1. NCBI lineage: Eukaryota > Viridiplantae > Streptophyta > Magnoliopsida > Cornales > Cornaceae > Cornus > Cornus controversa. Next base: position 61,915,594 of record CM048846.1, on the reverse strand, counting down.
GCCTTGGCAACATTTTCTGATTTCATCTCTTGACTGCAGAAAGCTTCCAACTTTGCTCCATTTACTCCAATACCTGCAAAACATCAAAAACACAAAAATACCGTAAACATATCTCGGTAAACGCAAAAACGGAACTAACATATGCAATAAAGATGGTTCAAATGCATAGAATTGAACACTTATCAGCACACAACAATTTTTGGCGCCGTTACCGGGGACTACGATTAAATCACTAAATTAGAGGATTGAGTCTAGTTTAAATTTTAATTTAATTAATTCTTTATATTCTTTATTTGTAAGTATATTTATCTTTATTTCTTAAGTGTTTCATTGTAGGTACTTGTCCAATCAAGGCATTAAGACTTAAGCTTGGATCCCTGTGAGTAGAGTACTTAACTTTCTTGCACTTAGAAATTTAAAATTTTGTTTTGCACATAGTTTAAAATTTTTCATTTATTCATATGCGAGGTAGGAGATCCTTGTCATTACCATTGTTGCCTTGCGACCTTCAACTTGAACGAACTCTTAGATAACATAGTAGCGTTCCTAGGGGCCCTATATTGTTTAGAGAACATAGGAGAGAAACCATGGCAAATAATGACAATCAGAATGCTCCACAAAATCCAATCTTACCACCCCCACCGAGCGGTGAGATTCTTTGAGATTTTTATGTTCCATCTACCTATGCATCTCCTTCTTGTATTCGTTTCCCGAATGCGGGGAGGAACAATTTTGAAATTAAATCCTCAACAATTAATCTTCTTAGTTATTTTCATGGGCTTCCTAACCAAGATCCTTATAAACATATTGATGAATTCTTAGAAGTGTGTTCGACTTTACAGTTGACTGCACAAGCAGAGGACAACTTAAGACTTCGTCTTTTTCCCTTCTCACTTAAGGATAAAGCCAAACAATGGTTTAATTCCTTAGAGCCAAATTCCATTAACTCTTGGGCAGAAATGCAACGAGAGTTCCTAAAGAAATACTTCCCAATGGGAAAGACTAATGATGCGCGAAGAGCCATCATTGGCTTTTCTCAAAGGGAGGGAGAAGTTTTTCATCAAACATGGGAAAAGATGAAAGATCTTTTGAGGTCTTGCCCACACCATGCTATCCTCAAATGGCAATTGGTGCAAGGATTCTATGATGGGTTAGGGGAGCCTCACAAACAAATGGTTGATGCTAGTTGTGGAGGTACATTCTTTCTAAAAAGCCCTGATGAAGCATGGATACTGTTTGAGAACTTGAGTGAAAATTCATCTCACCATTCTTTAAATGAAAGGAAAAATAAGGTAGTCACTCCTCTTAATGCCCAAACTGAAAGTATTTTTGAAATGCGTAAGGAGCAAGCAACAGATAGGAAGATGAAAGCTTTAGAAAAGAAATTGGATCAAGTTATGTTGGCCGGTTCTTCTTCTTCTTCCTCCAATCCTACTATTCCTAATCCTACCCTTCATCCCACATATGATGTGTGTTCATTTTTCTCTAGCCCTTCACATTATATAAAAGATTGCCCTTATGCGGGGCAATATCTCGAATTCTCACAAAAGCAAGTGAATGCACTTTACTCTAGGTCGGGCCCAGGGTCATACCAAAATTCTTACACTCCCAGATGGAGGGATCAAAACCAATTCCAATATCGGAACCAAGGCCAATATCAAGGACCTATGGGACCACCTGGACAACAAGGTCCATCTCAATTTCAACCTAGATCTTATCAACCCAATTCAAATTCAAGCTTCTACTACACTCCCAATCAACCACCTTCTCGAAACTTAAGTTTTGAGGAAAATGTTTTGACAGCTTTACGCAATATCGAAAGTAACACTCAAAAGATCAACGCCCACTCACAATCTATTGCAAAGATAGAATCCCAATTAGGACAGCTAGCCAATGCAATAAATCGTAGAGAGGGTGGAAAGTTGCCTAGTCAAACAGTGGCCAATCCAAATGGAGTTCAAGTAATTGATAATGCTTCCCATTCCTTTGAGTTCAACAAAGAACAAGCTCAATCAATTACTACTCTAAGGAGTGATAGAGTGCTAGAAAATCCTATTGATAAGATAAGAGAGAAAGAATCTGAGCAACCGATAAATCTAAACAATCCCATTTTTAATCCAAAAGACATTCCAATATATCCAAAAGAGCTTTCTAATAATCTAAAAGAAAAAAGAAAGGATAAAATCATTGAAGCTAAATTTTCACTAACTCCAAATCAATTAGCTTGATATGAACCTCCCATTCCCTTTCCTCAAAGATTAAGGGAACCAACTCAATTCAAGAAACAAGGAGAGAAATTGCAAGATATGAATGAAATCTTCAAGCAAGTAAAAATCAATCTGCCTCTTCTTGATGTTATAAATCAAATTCCCTCCTATGCTAAATTTCTTAAGGACTTATGCACCCAAAAGCGTAAATCTAGGAACCAAGTTCCTAAGAAAGTCCAATTGACTGAGCAAGTGAGTTCAATTCTTCAAAACAACACCCCTCCAAAGTTCAAGGATCCGGGTGCTCCCACAATCTCATGTGTCATTGGTGACCATGAATTCGAACGAGCCCTCCTTGACTTGGGAACAAGTGTTAATTTACTTCCTTCCTCGGTCTATAAGAAATTAGGACTCAGAGAGCTTAAATTGACCACAGTTGTATTGTAACTTGCCGATCGATCGGTGAGGCAACCACGTGGGATAATTGAGGATGTTCTCATCAAAGTAGACAAATTTTATTTCCTAGTGGACTTTATAGTCCTTGAGACCGAACCTATCCAAGATCCTACAAAGCATATTCCAATCATTCTAGGTCGCCCATTCTTGGCTACGGCTAACGCTTGTGTTAATTATCGTACCGGGGTGATGGACATCTCCTTTGGGAATATGACCGTTAGGATGGATACCTTTGACGCATCTCATCATACTGGCAATCATGAGAGCGAATGTTTTGGAGTAGATATTGTGCATGAATTACTGCACATGTCTTGCCGTAGACGTTAAACTTGGCCACAACTTCCGCGGTCCTATCATGTTCCATGTGACCCTTTAAATTCAAAAAGGAATGTATCTAAATATTTTTTAAGTATCTGAGTGTGAGAGGTATGATTTGAGGATTAAACAAAGAAATTTCATATTTGGGACAATTTTGTAAATTTATTGTCAAAGGAAGCGACGATGCATCGAAGTCCCTACTTCGATGCATCGTCATTAGCAACGATGTATCGATCTTTAAATGTCCCATTTTTCCTATCAAATCCAGCAGCCTCCGCACCTTGTGTCGATAGATGGTCAATGCATTGTTATCTTCAATGCATTGAAACCTCTAGATCGATGCATTATCAGCGACGATGTATCGAAGTAGCCACTTCGATGCATCGCACCAAGGCACGTGACTGCATAAGCAGTCATTTAATATTCAAATCTCTTATCTCTCCCTCTCATTTATTTCTCTCTTCTTGGAGACTCTTCACGTTCTCGTGTGCGTCCAAACCTGCCAAGAAAGCCCCATCACCTAGATCATCCCCTTTCTTTCTCTCAAATAATGGAGTTTGCACATTCCATCTCCGTTAGTGATCTACAAGGTTCCTTTCTACCCACACATTTTTGCCCTTTCTCTGATCATGGCAACTGACGAGGCTCCTCCTATTTCAGTTCATGACAATCCATGGGGTGACTAGGCAACCAAACACTTCCACCTCGAGCATTCAATGGATGTTGACAAGTTACAGCAGACCCATATGCAGCATGGTCTCTTTTGGCCCTCATCGAGCATCATTTGCTTGGTCTTTTGGTGCCTGTTTCTGAAATTTTCTACCCCCAACTTGTTCGTGTCTTCTATACGAACATGTCCTACCAATTAGACACCCCGAATGTATTGCGCACCACTATTGACGGTGTCACCATTACTAGCACCATCCGTGACATTGTTGATTATCTCGGGTGTCCCCATGAGGAGCCCGTCAACCTTCACTTTGGAGAGGAGATACTCCATTTTCCTGACATTACTTCCAACCTATCTATTTCTTCCATCATCCGACGCATGTGTCAGGGTCATTTCTCGGATCCTCCCACCAATTCTTACACCACCAAATCTTTGTGCCCACGACAATTATGATTTTTTGACATAATCTTTAGCGGAATGCCCATCCCATGGGCCATCGAGCGAATCGTCGTGGCGACTTTTTGAGGGCATTGTATGCCCTTCATTCAGAGTTTTGGTTATCTATTCAGGTTGTGATCTGGGGCCAGATGTCCCGAGTATGGGAGCAGCTCGTCGATCGTCCCACTCTGAAGATGACCAATGTTCGCCTGTCATTCCCATTTCTGGTCACGGCCCTCCTTCATCGTGCACATTTTCATTCTCTTTTAGATGAGATTGCGAGTGTGGCCCCCCCTCCCTTTACTTTTCAGAGGTGGAGTAAGATGCTTACCCACCTACTACTTGTTCCCAATGTCGCCCATCAAGTTGAGGAAGGTGATCCAGATATTTACGCCTCTAATAGAGCGGATACTGACACTGACATGGCTGAGGCCGATTCAGATACCCCTTCCATGAGTCGCGCCGAGTACGATTATTTGGCCAAGGGTCTAGAGTGTCTCAACACCAACCTTCAGTCTTTGCAGTTAAAGTTTGCTGAGCATCGCCAGTAAACCAATGATTTTTTAGGTACTATTGGCGAAGGCATGGTTAGTCTGATGCAAGACAACCAGCTTGCACTTCAGCATCGCCAGCAGACTAACTCGCATTTGGATGCAGTTATTACGGGCCAGCGGCAGATCCAACAGTTGCTTTGATAAGCACTGGGTCTGGGTTTGGATGTTTCTACTTCTACACTGCCACGACCTCCTCAGCCTTAGTTATTTTTATTTTTATTTTTCTTTTATTTTGTATTTTCATTTCATTTTTAGTATTTTGTTTTTATGTTTTCACAGTCATAGAACTGTTGGATGCCGCGTTGGCACTCTGTTTTGTTGCTTTGTAAAGCAATTCTTTTGTATTTTCATTTCATTTTTAGTATTTTGTTTTTATGTTTTCACAGTCATAGAACTGTTGGATGCCGCATTGGCACTCTGTTTTGTTGCTTTGTAAAGCAATTCTTTTGTATTCTACAAATTCTAGCATTTGTATCACACATGTTTGAAATAATGGAATATTATCAGCTTTCCTTTATGTTTCTATCATTGCCGTTTTTTTTTTTACTTTTTGTACTTATTTACTTTTTCAAGTTCGTGTATGTTATGCTGGTATGTACTTGTACTTGTGCAGGTTATGATGCCCCACTTGTCCCGTGTACCCACTACCATATCCTGGTTGATGTTTTATTTTTTTTTTGATATCCATCAAAACCACCGATAACATTGTTCTAACTCTTTTAGTTCAAATACTGCAAACAATGTTTCATTTAAGTTTGGGGATACAGTACACTTGCATACATTTCTCACACTTGCATACACTACACACTACATTGGGTTATTTTTTGTAAATTTTTTGTACATATTGCATCTTTAGTTCATGTTTGCCATGACGTTCTTCTAGTTAAAGAAGTGATAACCATAACGTTATCAATAAATGCATCTTGTAATTAGGAGCTTTGACATCCGAACCGAAAAATACTCGCATTTTTAAAAATTATGTGTTAGGTTAGAATGGTTTACATTTTTGTTCAGTTTTTGAATATTGTACAGTTCTTCTCCTAAATTTGTCCTTAACGGCACAAAGATACACACATGCATTCAATTGTGGGGTATATGTCGTTTGGAGAATTGTGAAACCGTTTGTTTTTATTTGAACTTCTTGAGGAATGAATTTCTTTGAAAAATCAAAAGCCAAAAAAGAAATAGAAGAGAGAATAAGAAAATAAACAAAACAAATAATTGGCAATAAGTCTTCTCACTCATTAAACCAGGCCTCTGTTCCTCAGGAAGCATGAAGTGTTCGCGTTTAAAAGGTGTGCAAGGTTGAGAAATAAATGAAACAATTGGCTTATTTGAGTTCGTAGCCTAATGAGCTCAGTTATTAAGTTCGAGGGTTGTTTCTTCACCTAATGCCCTAAAATTGTCCAGTTTGGGAGTCATTGACCCAACACTGTTACATGGGCTTACTAGAAAGTTTAAAAGACTTAGGCATTGCACAGCCAATTGTGCTTATGTTTGTAAATATTTTTGTAATTAGCAACATGCTTTGGTAATTCGTTTTAGCAGTTGTTTCTTCTAAGAACAGATGTTCCATTTTTATTGTCCATTAACGACAATAAACCACGCAATTGAAAGTATGTTCACTTTTCAAAGAGGATTTTAGGGTTTGCACTTGTATATGTATCAGACTGACCATTATGTGGGGGCTGTTGCCTAACTCTAATTTTTGACCGTCTAGATTTATTGATATCCATAGAGCTCCATAATACTTGTTGCATTTATCATTTTGAACATCAATTGAGGTATCACTTTTATTTCTAGTTAATGACCGAGCATTAGATCATTTTTGCATATTTTTGTGAGTTTAACAAGTGTTAAACCCATCGAGATTTCACTCGTCCACTAGGGATGCCTAGGGATTTAAAAGGCTTGTTGCATTTGCTAAATGTAACCGAATTTCCCATGAAAGAGGAATTATTTAGTTGTTTTATTTTATTTTTAGTTTTGTATTGCTAAAGGACTAGCAATTTTTGGGAGTGTGATAAGCTTTGAATGTTATACATTCTCGCGCCTTTACTTATGTATTTTGATCCCATAGTTGCACATATTGTATAATTTTTATGTGTTTTTATGTTTTTGATGATTTCAAGTTCAAACTCAAAATGTGGAGTAATTCGACTCCTTTATCAGTTCAACAGTGCATTCCTATCTCTTACAATACTTCATACAAAGTCTTCATCAAGGAATAGTGAAGGGAATGTCAAGACCAGAGACGAAAAGATAGAAAGTTAAGGATTTGTAAAAGAAGGAAGATCGATGCATCGAAGTCCCTACTTCGATGCATCGCAGCTTCGATGCATCAAAGTGCCTACTTCGATGCATCGTCCGAACCTCCTGAAAATATTTTTCTGCAGATATTTTCTCCACTTGCCACTTGTCTAATTTTGCTTGGATAAAGCCTTGCACAAAATTTCTATGATATTTTGAGCCTCAGATCAGTTATATAGCTAGAGAATATATAATAAAAGAGATACACACAATTCTTGTAAAAGATGGCATATTTTAGAATTCTAGAGAGAGAAAGTGAAGTTCTAGAGAGGAAAAGCTTCAAAGAGGGCTTTATAAGGCCTTGAAGACCATTTTGAGCATGGGACTATCTCTGTCTATGGAGTGCTTCCAGCCCACCATGATCAACTAATCCTTCTCTAGAGTTTTGACAAACCCTAGCTTTGTAAATATGTTCTAACTTCAATGAATTGGGGATTTTTATGTATTTGATGTATATGTCTCTTGCCTTGTGCCTTATATAAGTATAAGTTTACAAATTCTTCATGTTCATGTGTTGTGATTTATCTTCTTGTCTTAGAATGCTTAAATTTTTCACATGATCTTCAAACACTTGTAAGTTTCACAAGGACTACAAGTGATGGCTTAAGACTAGTTTTCACTATAACATGCATAGCTAGATTTGTATAGTCCATGCTTAGAAAAGGTGATTTTGCTTCAATTAGGTAAGTAGGTAGGTAGGGAAATCATGTGACGAAATTTTACTACAAGTAGGTAATTAGATAAATAAGGAAAATCACGCTTTTCGAAGATGGATTATAGTATATTAAGGTGTGTGTATTCTCTTGACGACGCCGTTATAGGTGGGACTTGTCAGCGCGTCATTTAGTACACATTTGCATGAAATCTCCCAATTTATTATAAATGCGACATACTACGAGGTTAGCGGGGATGTCTAGCCCTAGTCTTTTATTCTTCTCTCAACCTTTGTATTTAAATTACTTTTATGCTTTCAAAGTAGAGTAAACACAACCAAAACAGTTGGGGTTTCAACAAGAAGCAACCATGAACCTTTAGTGAATTATACCTACGTAGTCTCTGTGGGATTGACACGTACCCTCAACTTAGAGTCCTATCCTTCAAGGATTCATTCTATTACGAGTGATAAATTTATAAATTGTGAGTAGCGCAACCACACACAACAGTATGTGAGTTTTTCGATGTGTTTCTGAGGGACTTGACAGAGTTACCTCCGATGAGAGACGTTGTTTTTACTTCTAATAACCTTGTTCATAAATTTGCTAAAGATATAAGTAATACTTTTGAAATAAGCATGGTGGGTGAACTAACATTCTTTCTCGAACTCCAGGTAAAGCAATTTGATGATGGAAATTTTATATCTCAGACTAAATATGCAAAGAAGTTGATAAAGAAATTTAGTTTGGAAGGTTTCAAGCATGTGCAAACTCCTACGAGTACTTCATCCAAGTTGGAAAGGAACTCAGATTTTAATAGAATTGATCCTTCATTATATAGGAGACTAATAGGCAGCTTGTTATATTTGATAGCCAGTAGACCTAATATTTCATTTAGTGTAGGAGTATATGCTAGGTATCAAGTTAATCTTAGAAAACATCTCATTGCAGTCAAACACATCATTCATTATGTCAATAGCACTTTGAATTATGGATTGTGTTATTCTATGACTCTAATTCCAAGATTGCAACCTACACTAATCTTGATTGGGTTGGTAACAAGGATGATAGGAAAAGTACTTCAGGTGGTTATTTCTATGTTGGTACTAATTTTGTTTCATGGTACATCAAGAAGCAAAATTATGTTTCTTTATTATCTTGTGAGGCAGAATATATTGTTGCTAGAAGTTGTTGCACATAATTGCTTTGGATGAAACAAATGCTTCTGGATTATGGAATTGATCAAGGTACAATGTCTATCTTTTATGATAACAATAGTACAACTAATATTTCAAAGAATCTAGTTTTACATTTTAGGACAAAACACATTGACATTCGATATTATTTTATCAGAAAATTAGTTGACCAAAATATCGTGTCTTTGAAAAAAGTGCATACTAATCAAAATTTGTCTGATATTCTCACAAAGCATTTAGATGTTTCTAAATTTAATCATCTTAGAAAATCTATAGGCATTTATTGTCTTGACTAGATTGCATGACATAGACATAATCTAGATATAAATTTCATATTCATCTTATGAGTTTAGATTATGCACTTAACCTTGTAGTTTTAGGTTTTGTTTATTTTTCTTTTTAAAGACAAACAAATCAAATTTGAATGAGTATGTTGAACACAAGAAAAATTATGACACATAAATTACATATGTATGACATACTACGACAATGAGTTGAAATTTTCAGTTTTACTTACTTATTTTGTTTAGTAGATAAATCATGATGAGTACATTTACTAAATTATTTTTATGTCATTATTTTAGTCAAAGATAATGTTGATTTGATAGAGCATTATCTTGGGAATTGAATTTTCAATATTGTGTTAGAGAGCAAAAAGAGTGGTGAAAAAAATGAAAATAAAATATTTTAATAGTTGAAAAGAAAAAGAATTATCTTGTGAAAAATAGCTATTGAACATATTCTTAAAGAAAATGCTACCTTTGGAATGTGTCCAAAGATACCATGACAAGATCTCCAATAAGAATAAATAAAAATAAAGTTGTCTTAGGTAAGAACTGACTGCTTGTAAGAGTAAAAGCTGTCAAATATGTATATGCAAAGAAGAGAAAAGAAAGAAATGAAAGTCAGCACATGTTGATTCTTTGATTTTTTAAGTGAGTGTAATGTCATTAAAATATTGTCCGAAAATCTTAACAATTGACAAAAATATTTTGTTTATGAAAATTTATGACACTTAATATGTGTGTGGAACTGTATGATTTAGATTTGGATTTGACTTGTTTTACTCATAGTCTTGTAAAGAAAATATTTTCTAAGTGTTTTCATATACAACCTCTATATGCTTACTTGGTTTCCCTTTCATTGTCTTCTTATTTATCTTCTTTTGAGTCACTTCTGACAAAAATGAAGAGAGCATGTGGTTGTATCTTTCAAGAGGAGAGTGACTTTGTGGTTGAGGAGGAAACTTCATAAGCGTCAAGCATTTTATTGCATTGGCATTAGAATCAAGCATTTTATTGGATTGACATTACAAGTTTTTTTATATATTTGTGTTGCTTTCTTATGTTTATTTATCTTTCTTTATTAAAATTTAACGAAAGTATTTTGAGTATTGTTTTATAGAACATCGAGTTTATCTTATTATAGGTGTTCTTCATATTTATATTTACTGCAAGCTCAAAATCAGAGTGAAGTTAGAGATTGGTTTAGCTGTGTATTTTTATTTTTGACAATATTGTAATTTATTTTTTTCTGTTGCGAGATCGATTATATATTGTGAATTGTTAAAGGAGAAAATTGGATTGAGATCGAACAGAAATTCAATGTCGGATGAAATATAACAATTAAGTAATTTAAGAATGTCATATCCTTGTTGAAAAGTAATACTCCAACAGCACGTGAAAAGCAGGGTAGATGACCTGCCATATAAGCGTCTATACAACTGTGTTTGACCTTCCATTCCTAATTTTGACAAATCGTAACCTGTCATTAGAGCTTGTGACCTGACTTTAATTTTCTTTTTCATTTACTTCAAGTCTTCAACCACTGTAATTTGTTCCTCTCTCTCTCTCTCTCTCTCTCTCTCTCTCTCACACACACACACACACTGTATCAAACATGAAAGTCCAATTTATATGAGACAGAAAAGTTGAAGGAGTGAAAAAAAAAACCAAATAAAATAATTCAACAGAAGAAAAAGGTTAGGTATACAATCAAGTCGATATGTCCGAGTGGTTAAGGAGACAGACTTGAAATCTGTTGGGCTACGCCCGCGCAGGTTCGAACCCTGCTGTCGACGAGTATGTTTTTTAAAATTTAACTTGTTAATGAGCCTCGGATCACTGGTTCAACCGGTAAAGTCGGTTTAAGATATTTATGTACTAATAATTATGCAAACAAACTTTAAGTCTAGCCTATTGATTTTATATCAATGAAATATGCAAGTGTATGCTAAAAGCATTTGATATATACCAACTAAAATTGAAGAAAATGAATGAAAGTGATGGACTACATACAAGTCCTCTAGAAAGTCCACCCAATAAGGGTACTTGAATATGGCCTCATACATAAAAAATTAGGTCTACAAGAACAAAAGAGAAAGCAAAAGGCAAAAAAGGGTTGGAAAAGTAAACATGAATATAAAGAAGGACGTCTCAGTTTTAGATATATATATGTGTGTGTGTGTGTGTGTGTGTGTGTGTGTGTCTTTGAATATAAAGTAAACAAAGGTGGGTCATGGCCCTCATGGGTTACTAGTGTAATGAAAATGAAAGCCTTTAATGGTTTGTAGAAAGAATCTGTGGACACAGTTGTGGCTATACACACACACACCTTACCTTACCCACCAAACAATGAGACAGACAATAGTTAAGCACCACGCCCTTTCATTCAGATTTATCATTTATGCCTTGGAAGGGGAAGATAGATAACATTTTGGTTTGAGCCACTCATTTTCAACATATTTGCACATAAGAAAACCAATGAATAGGATCTTCTTCATTCTTACAACATTTCACTTTTAAAAGCATAGAAAAACTCAAACAAATTATGCTAATGCTTGACCCCCTCATGTAATGTAATGTTGGATGGCTCGAGACTAGACTCAACTCGACTCATGAACTCATAAATTGGTCTTTAACTTGACAATAGTGAAGAGTGAGGAGACAGAATCAACAAATTATGGGGCTAAGGCTAAAAACATGGAAGGACTCGAGTGATGTCCCCACCACATCCAGTTGGGTGTGTCTCTAAAGTGGTTGAAGAGTTTCTGTTCATTGGATGGATCATAATAGACCAACAACAACAAAGCCTATATATGATTTTTGTGGTGAACCACCATACAATACAATTAGCAAAAAAACAAAAGCTAAATTTTAGGATTTATCATATCAATGTCAACCACCATAAGGTCATTTTCATTCTCTCTCTCTCTCTCTTGTTCTCTTTAAATCCTTCCATCTTCATTGGATTATTGTTCTTGTTAGTGGTTTTAGTTTATTCACACTAATCCAACCACCACCCAATTCAACTCCATTTATTATTCTATCACCAATATTCTTAGATTTTCTCAATTTCGTTTTAGCCCTGTTTGTATTTGGACAACTACTTCTGCAATCTCCGCAAAAGTTGATAGGATGGAAAAGAATCTCTCAAGGAAAATAAGGGGGTCTCTCATCTCATTAATTTGGCTGAACAAGAAAGACAAGGAGAAGGAAGAAAGGGATTTGTTTCATAATTTCACTGTTATACCTAATTATGCTTAAAGGGCAAATAAAAAAAAAATTAGGTACCCCTTCCCGTCGTTCTCTCTCGCTTTCGGGACAAAGAATATGGTATACGCTGATGGAAGGGAGGGAATCACTTTTCCTTCTTGATTTTCCTTCCTTTTTCTCTCCACGTAAAACAATCAATCCTTTCCACATTTTCTTACCCCAGGTCCTCCGTCCCACACACTTTCCTCATAATGATGAAGAACTGATTGCCGAAGCTTATATGACCCGTTTGAATTGCCTAAATGGGCAGACTGACATATTTTTTCAAAATAGCTTTACGAGTCCGTTTTGATCAGAAAAGGCCCATTCTCCATTGAAAACAAGCCAACTCGTAGAAATTAGAAGTTTTGCTACTGAGGTATACTGCTTTTTGGCCGAATTTCATCATTTAGTGCCCTGAAATAGCTTTTCAAGATTGTCGAATATTTTCATGATTTTTGTTAGAGGTCTAAACATACTCGAATCATTCCGATTTTTGGGATGAGGTAGTTTTTAGTGACTAGATTTCTTATCCTATTTTTTTCCGTAGGGAAAGTTAGATTTTGTGACCAAAAAAAAAAAAAGCTTTAAAGTTACCTTAAAACATGAAAAAAAAAAAGATAAATAAAAGCAACCAAACCTAAAAAAAAATTACTAATCAGAGTGACCATTTAAAAGTTAATGCCCTAAATACCCTTCTACCACAACCCACCACGGCACCAACCACCACCTCATTCTCATCTTCACCAAATAAATAAATCAAGAAAGAAGTCTTGGGTTCCCCCTCCTCTTCCGTACACCATATACACATTCAACGGATGAAACAACACCATCCACTCCACAACCAACTGAACAGCAACCTCAGTCGCAACCACCGCCCTACGTCATCACTATCTCTTTCACCTCCTTCCCCTTCACTCCCTTCAACTTCATCAAACATCCCATCTTCCCCAAAACCCCACAACAAACAATCCACTGTCCAAAACCTCAAAAAACGACCCCCCTTCAACAGGCCGTGGCATGCCCCTCAATGGTCGATGTGTGAACAGAGTTTAAGTGTTTCCTATCCAAATTCGAGTTGGTGGCGGCATAGTAGTCTCCGGCGGAGGATGAGATATTCGCCTTCTTTGAATTTCCGGCGGTGAAGAGAGAGTTGAGAAAACTCACAATCCGACCGCTTCGCGAGATCGGTTGCTTCAACTTTTTCAGATTGCCGGCTCTTGACTTCGTCTTCTTCGCGAAACCACCTTTCTTCTTTGGTTTTTGATGATAATTATAAAACACTTTGAATTCTTCCTTCTAAACCGAACCACTAGTTCAAATAGGTTTCGGCCTGTCTGTTGTAAAACCAGATAGATGATTTCGATGAGCTACATAATGCACAGCTTCAGCTTCACATGATGAAAATCTACTGCCACAAGTAGAATCTGAAGATCTCAAGCTCGAATTGAGTAACAACAACTCACGAACTTTTTGCACTTTCCTCGCTTCTCTTCGTCTTGGCCTTCACTTCCATATATGCCTCCATTTTTGGCGTTTCATCGTCGCCGGAGCAAAGGGGTGGAATGGCTATGGGGTTCCTGCTCACCACCTGAGCACTTCGTCCCCACCGCCGGAGCAAAGGGGTGGAATGGCTATGGGGTTCCTGCTCACCACCTGAGCACTTCGTCCCCACCGATTTCGTTTTCCTCTCTAAAAACATCTTCTTAGGCAGCAATTTGATGGTGGAGACTCATTTTTTTATTATATTTTTTTTTTTTTTGGTGAAGATGAGAATGAGGTGATGGTGGTGGAGGGTGGTGGGTTGTGGTAGAAGGGTATTTAGGGCATTAACTTTAAATGGCCACTAATGAGCAATTTCTTTTTTAAGTTTGGTTACTATTTATCTTTTTTAAGGTCACTCTAAAATAATTTTTTCAACTTTGGTCACCAAAATCTAATTTTCCCTTTTTCATAATTTTTAGAGAAAGTTCTACTTTGGGCTTATTTTTAGAATTTCCTTATTGGGTTTCTTCATTATATATACATGTACCACAGAGATCAGAATTCATTCACTGACTAATAATATTTAAGAGTTTTGTTTAAGCATACTTTGTGAATTCAAAGTTGTTCATTGTTGATTCATGAACGTTCATAACTTCCACTCCATCGCATGATTCGTGAACGTTCGTAACTTCCACTCTGTTGCAAAACTAGAAGTTCAACCTGAAACAAAATGTCCTAGACTCTATCAATAAGAATAATGTTTTTGCAGCGCACTGTAATAGCTGCGCGGAATCAAAATTTCCAAAAACTCTTTTGACTTATCTCTATTGAATACCAATCCTGAGGAATTAATTCTACAAGAACAATGTAAAAGTCGCATGCATTTACACAATACAAAGATCAAGACCTAACTAACTTGTGAAAACAAAAGCAAAAGGCATGGCCATGAGTGAACATGGTCTGTACAATCAACCCAAAATAGTTCATAACTTCATATTTAACACTGCTAAATTGAATTGGTTAATTTCATGTTCAAACAACATGAATCACATAACAATATAAAGATGCCAAGAAAATTCAAATATTACAAACAGAGAGAGACATCATAATTGGATTATAAAGCACCCAAAATCCAAGTCCCCCGCCATAACATCTCTTCAGTTCAGTCTACCTCTTTCCCCCCATTGTTGTGCACAAATTTCAGGAATAAGATCACATCAAATTACAATGGAAACGAAAAAAGCACCAGAAAGATAACATACAAAAGAAACAGAGAGGAGTCATGTATACAGATACTGAGATAAGTTGCAAAATCAGTAAGGAGTATAGTAATACCCGGCCGGTGGTAGTCCCACTCCATTGACTGGTGGCATCCCATAAGGCATCACAGGCTGAACACCCTGACCATAGTATGCGCCACCACCGATCTTGGCTAAACTAGCTTGGCCTTGCATACCAGTCTGAGCATACTGTTGCCATACCATCTGCTCCTGCACAAGCAAATGCTGTTTCTTTTCCATATCAGACATTTGTACATAAGAAGGCGGTGGAATGGTCAATGATGCAGCAAACGGGTCTTGTCCAACCGTCTGGACTGTTCCATCAGGGGCTGGGAGTGCCAACACCGGCGTTGTGCTCTTCCCTGCCCCCGGCAATGCAACACTACTGGCGCTTCCACCACTCAATTGAGCAGTGCTCACATGTTGCCTTACTGTTCCCTGATCATACATGCCATTCAACAGCAATGGATCAAGCCCACCACCCATTGTGGCCTTTTGATTCGAAAGATGACTTGCTGACTCCACTAAGGCCAATTCCCAATCAGCTTTACCACTTTCAGCTGCCGGGTTTTGCCAAGCAGAGGTTACTCCGGGCTCTCCATTTGAAGGGAATGCTTCCCAAGACCCATTTGTACTGTTGGCTGCCGGACCTGCAAACAATGCCAAGGCAAACCTATTCCCCTGATCATCTGCAGTTACCGCTTCATCCCTCAAATCCACCAAGTCCCCTGTCTCTTGCTTCTTCGGAGGCTCAGGAAGCTCCGGCTCAGGTGGTGGTGGTGGTGGTGGAGTGTAATTCTCTGGTGCTGGCAACGCCTTTATTTCATTCATATTAGGTACAGGCTCCTCTTGAGCTACTGGCTGAGCCTCCACCCTCCTCTCCGGACTCTTTATCGCCTTTGCCCTATCCCTCACGAACTCCTCCAAAGTCTCCAACAACTTACTCGTAATCCTCTGTACTTCCGGGTACTCTGATGACCTTGCAACACCCGTGTCCTTGCACCAATTATAAAAGGCTATAAGCTCATCAATCTGCTTAGCCGCACTTGCATAGGCCTCGAATGCCTTGACACAATCTGAATACTCCATGTCAAAAAACCGATCGAGCAACACAGCCAACACCTCGCATATATCAGCATATAGCTTAAAACTCTCTTTCACAACAGGGTACAACGCAACCAACACCATCCTGCTATTCTTCGCCATTCCGGTGGGCCTACACGCCAATAACCTATCCAAAAGCCTCTGCAAATGACCCATCTTTCCGAACATCCTCTCGGGCTTCATATCCCTCAATGGGGTCACTTCCCTCTTCTCCTCTCTCCCCGCCATCGAAGACTCCCTCACGTCCCCGGACGACCTCGAACGCCTCACCCCATTATTTCCGTACCCTGGTTCGTCCCTGAACTCGTTGTAGTCATAGTCATAACCCCGATTGGGCGGCGACCTCCACCGTTCCTCTCTTGATCCAGACCTCTCAATTTCCCCACCACCACCAACACTACCACCACCAACACTACCACTACCATTCTGTTTCCTCTCGTATAACATTAACTCCAACCTCTGATCTAAATACAAAGCATAAGTCCTCACAAAAGCCGAATGGTCCCACGAATTCGAGTGGGCCTCGTCGCGAAAATCCGACATGTTCAGCAGCCTCGCCCCCCTCCGCGTGGCGTACATGATCTCCTGCTGAAAAACATAGTCGCCTTCGGATAATAGCCTGTGAACTAGCATCAAGCTCTTCAATGCAACGATCCAGTCCCTGGTTTTCCCCAACCGCTTGGACACCAACGCGACGCAAGCACTCACATACCCTCGCGAATACGAAGTCAATTGCAAGATCTCCCTAGCGTACTTCTCGTCCGCCGGATCATCGTCGTGACTCGTCGCCTTCACGATCGCGACTTCGAGCTCCGGAGCCATATTGCTCGCAACCTTCGCTATTCCTATGCTCGTCTGATCCTTCACCACTCCGATAGCTTTGCGAATCGTGCTCGGAGCCATTATTACGAACAGTTCGCTACAGAAAGCACAAAAGCATCAACAGGTTAAACAATATTATTGATATTTGATGCTAATAATCACTGTTTAAACAAACAAATTCGAAATTAGAAAGTGAAAAGATTGAATTCTATACCGTTAAATTCGAAATTAATTTCTAGATCTCCGCCGAAGAGAAAGCTCCGATCTGTTTGAAATCAGGTCAAATATGTGAAGACTCTGTTTCCAACAAAGAAGAAGAAACGGAGACTACAAACTATATAGCAGATCTGAACCTCTGAACTGATCTTATAACATATCGAGCTCAGACTTCACCGTCGGCAGCTTGCTCTCTCCAGATTTCTCTGTGTTGTCTCGTTTGCGCGGAAAGTGGAAGGGGGAGAGAGAAAGAGAGGGAAAACGAAGACCGCAAACTAGATCAGAGCTGATCCGTATTGCAGCATTTCGAGACTTGACCTCCGCGACTTTCTCTCCCTAGATTCTTCTGTGATTTCTGGTTTGTGCGGGAAGTGGAAGGAAGAAAGAAAGAGAGAGATGTGGAAATGGAGAGGAAGAGGACGGAAACGGACAGGAGAAACTAGATCTGAGTTTATCCGTAGAGCATTCGAAGCTTAGAGGACTTCAGGTCGGCTACTTTCTCTCTCTAGATTTGTTCTGCGGTTTAATTCCGGTTTTGTAATAAAATAGGGAGAGAGAGAGAGAGAAGAAGAAGAAGAGAGAGAGAGGGGGGTTGGGATGGGAATGGAAATAGAGCGGTAGTGTCGGGGGTGTCGGAGGGGCGTGTTTGGTTTAGTAGTTATTACACTACTATTTTATTAGAGTATGGACGCGTACGGTTCACGGTGATCGGTACTACTACTGTCTTTGATTGATACATAAATGGTCGTAGGTGTTGTTTGGAAACTAGTATTAACAAAGTTGATTCTCGTCTCCTTTATACCTTGACACGTGTAAGTTGATCCGGGAGTGTACAACCTACCGTAGGTCCCAGTTGGGTAAGTCGATTCGTTTTGGTACCACAATTCTGGCAAGAGCAATTTCCTGAGGTGTCTCGCGATTCAGGCTATAATTCCAATGAAAGAAAAGAAAAAAAAGAACACTGTTAAATTTTTGTGTTTGGCAATCATTAGTAAAAAAAAAAGAAAAAGATAGTTATGAAAAAAGAAAAGAAAGCAAACAATTTAAAAAGTTTATTATTATACCTTTTTACATTTAAAAGAATAAATTTTAATTTTTATTAAAATAAGAACAAAATTGATATTAATAAAATTTTATTAAAAAAAGATAGTATTTTCTTTCAATTTTTTTCATTTTTGGAAGGATAACAAAAGTTATTATTTATCTTTAATTTATTCTTCTAAATTCTTTCATTTACTTTTCTTTTCACTTAAAATTTCATACCTAACACACAAAATTATATCCCTTCATTGTCTTTCTTTTCTTTTTCTTTAATTTCTTTCCTACCAAATTTATCCTCACAAATTAAATAAACGATGTCGTCTCTCAAGTCTCAGCATGCTATTTAAAGATGGTTTCTTTTCAAACTCAGCTTCTCACCATACTTGATCACTTTAACCATCTTTTTCATAAAGTTAACCATTTCTCTTTTGGCAAGTGTTTGCTTTCCTTTTTATTTTTTCACCTTCTTTCTTAAGGCAAGTGTTAAATATAGAAATTACAATTTCTAATTATCATAATAATTGATGGAGACATATTTGGTTTTTCTATTTTCTTTTTTTTAAAATCGTCTCTTACCCAATTAATATGCATCCAAATTTGTTCAATCAAAGACTCAACGAGTATGACTCTACAAAAACGAATTCAGTTCAAGTCATTTGTTAAAGATAACAAATCAACTAAATTGAGTTGTTCTAATTCAATTCTTCTATTTGTAGTTTTAATTTGAACTAGCTTTGAACTTAGAAAAGTTGAAATGAACTTCTTTTATTTGTAGTTTTAATTTGAACTAGTTTTGAACTTAGAGAAGTTGAAATGAACTTCTTTTATTTGTAGTTTTAATTTGAACTAGTTTTGAACTTAGAGAAGTTGAAATGAACTTTCTTTTATTTGTAGATTTAATTTGAATTTAGGAGAAGTTAAAATGGAATTGTAAACCAACTCATTGAATGTTGTTTATTAAATGTATTATTAATTTTTATTAATAAATAGGTTAGAAACTTTTTCAAATTATTATATATATATATATAATATACATAAATAATCTCTTGCTTACCGGTGAATAAGAAATTCTTCCACACCAAACACAGTAACTATTGGATGTGATTGATATAAAAAAAACAATTATTAAAAAAATACTTAACAATCATATCCAATAGTTACTGTGATTGGTATGGATAAATTTCTTGCTCACTAGTGAGCAAGATATATATATATATATATATATATATATATATATATATAAATGAAATTATGGTTGAGAGGGAGGAGTCATTAATTTAAAGAGGAATTGCGCTAGCCCACCATTCCACCGAAATGGTGGGCCTAACAACCATTTTACTTTAATGAGTTAACATGAGCTGAACTTCTAATCTGGTTCACTTACAGCTCTAGAATACTTATGTGAGTTGTTATATTCACTGTTTGATTATGATACGTTGCTTAAGATAATAAATTCATTTTAATTTTTAATCAAATGAGATTTTTATTTTTTTTTGGTAAGTAAGGTAATGTAAATCAATCAGAAAAAACATTTTGTACAAGGGGCATATTCCATGTAGTCAAGCATGTACAAAAATAAAAAATATCCCTAGATCTACCCGTCCAATAAAATAGAACGGAAACTTCTATGAACAGTTCAAAAACTGATAAAAAAGAAATTGAAAAAAAATGAACTCAACTCTCAATAAAGCTAAGAATCTAACTAAAGAGTATTTAAGGCTTTAAGATCATTTATTTATTTTTGTTTCTCATTAATAAAATATTAATATGATTATGGCCTAGGAAAAGGAAGGGTAGGCGTGTAAATATATTAGATTTGAATCAAATTTGGCCTCAAATCTGATAAGTGTTATATTCGATTCGATCCGATAATCTGATATATTATTTATGATTGGATATATATATATATATATATATATATATATATATATATATATCCGTTTTGTTATTAAACAGTTATCCGATCCGACAACAAGATCGGAAATGTATATAATTTTTCGCTAAAAGAAATTAATATCAAAAGACTCAAAAGAGACTAGAAAACAATGATTAGGGAAAAAAGAGAGAAACTGGAAAAGAAAAATAAAATATAAATAAAAAAATAGTAGATAAGTAGGTATTTGACTTTTCATTAAAGAAAAAAACACAAACGAGGAAGAGGAAGAAGAAGAAGAAAATAAAAAATAAAAATTATTTGTGGACACTGTTAGCATTTTGAACTCAGTTGTTCTGTAAATTTTATTGCCCATGTGATGTTTTATGAAAGTCGATTAAGATTCTTTGTTTTGTATAAATAGTGAACCTTGTGTAGTGAAATGCATGTTCAGTATTTTTGAGAAATTATGATTTAGGTAATTTAGTCATGCTAGTCTTCATTTTGGAGCTTGATTTTGTGATTAAACTACTAGTGAAGTTTTTTTCTGTTTTTTTAGCCAGTAGCGGGCTGCAATATATATACTTGGACATTACTTTGATTTAAAGAGGAACAGTCATGCATTCGTACTCGTGACGTGACTGTTAGATAAAGTGATTTTAAATCGTAACTACCAAAAAACATTTTAGATCACATAATTGATTTTTTAACTACTTTTGACCGCTAAATTGAATTTTTCGTCCTTATTATACCAAGCTTATGTATTATGTAAATTTGTTGTTGGAAAGTAATTACTGAGTTGTATTATATGCCAAGTTAGAAGAAGATTCAATTATATTATTTTATTTAAAAAAAAATTTTAAAACCAATTGCTTTGGACTTGCTTGTAACCATATTGATGAATTGCCTTCTTTTTCCTTAGTCTCACATTCTGGTTTGGGCACGGGCATGGGTTGTAACAATTTTTTGGTATTAGAGCCTAGGTTGTAGTTCTTTGGAGAAATGCTTCTGGCTATGATAAGTATTTGAGCTTCATATAATATTTTGATACATGATAAGTAACTTCTCAATTTGTTTGAGCATGTGCAAAATTTTAAATTATTATATGTGTTTATATCATGATTTTATTAAGTTGTATGTGTTATGCTCTGCTTAATCGACTTAAAGTGTATTTTATAATTAACGATGACCGAAGCGGCTGCTAGTGCTACTAACAAACGGCCCACTAATGAAAAAGGACTTGTCGATGCGGTCCAAGCTTTGAAGGGTATTGCAGTCTTTATGAAACATCTGTGATGTATATTTTTGTAATTGGTAATCTTCGGTATCAAAACTAGACATATTGAGTTATAATCTTTTATTTATATTATTGTAATTGATTATGTAATTGAAGTCCTAATAGTGAGCATGAAGTTCTACACCAACCATACAAATGTTCTTCAAATGTATGAAGCTTGAATCTTCAAAAGAAGACATCTATGATCTAAATAAGAATTTAATCGATTGAAGTTTTCAGATGTTTTTGATTGCATGTGGACATTGTTGATCAAGTATAAGAGTCACGTAGTCCAGGTAAAGTGGTCAGAACACATATTTCAAATCGGGAGGTTTCGGCCTTGAAAATTAGGATTTTTGAGCAAAAATACAAAATATTCAAGGTTGGACCGGTCCAGCTCAAACCTAGACTGGTCCATGAAGTCTCGGAACTTCAAAACCTATAAGGCAAAGTCCTAGACCGGTCCAAGTGAAGGCTGGACTGGTCCAAGTGACCTGTCAAATCCAATAGGCATGTATATAATTTGTTGAAAGGAATGAAGTGCATTTTTTCATTAATTTTTACACACTTTGCCAATTTCAGCATCAAAGTACCTAAGGTACTTACAATGCATCATAATCACAATGTTGATGCATCGTAAGTACAGGAACGATGCCTTGTAATTTAACCCCTAATTCAAGTTCAAATCCATAGCATTTCGCACCTTATGTCGCAACTTTGACGATGCATCGTAAGGGCCATTACAGTGCATCGTAATGCCTACGTGATGGTACATGCAGTCACTTATACATTTGAATCGTGCCTTCTCCCTCTCATTTTTTCTCTCCTTCTCGTGACCAAAGTCTCTCTCCCTCTCAGCCGAGCACATCCTCACCCTCTTCTTCATCATCATCACTCATCTTCATCACCATTTTCGAAGTCTTCTGCCATTGAACGTCAAGAGGTAAGGATTTTTAGATGAATTTTAAAATTTATTAGATGAATTTTTAAATTTTTATAAATAATTATGTATTGAAAATTGTGCCATGATTATGAATTTAATGATGAATTTTGTTGGCAAATTTATGGGTTTTAAATTGTGCATTTGTGAATTTTCTTGAATTTTTTCATAACTTTTAGAACTCATTGTTATTTTATGTGAAATTTTGGTTTTAATGATTATATGATTGTTATATTTTTTATTTTCACATAAATAAAATCCTAAAAATATTTTTTCATATTTTTTAGATTTTTAGGAATTTTTTGTGTATTTTTAGGCATTTGTTTTCAAAAAAATTGAAAAAATGGTCTTGGATGGTCAACATTAGTCAACAGACCAAGTAAACCTCCTTGGACCAGTCCAAGGTGAAGGCTAGACCGGTCCATAGAGGCTCGGCCAGCACACTTAAGTGGTGTATGTGTGCATTGTGTTGATATCTCCCATTTACTCTCGTGTGTGCATTTTGTCTCCCTATTTCCCTCACTTTGCCTCAACTATCACTACATCTTGTGCTTGCTATATTGAATCATTGTGATTGATATTTTTTATTATTTTTTAGTTGAATTGGTGGGAGGGATTGATCTTTGGAGGATTTGTGTTGATTTTGGGAGATTACACTAACCAAGTGACATTAAAGCTTCTGTTCTCAAAGCTTGCACACCAAGTGTTTGTGAAAATTTTCCAATGGCTCCTACATTATTATTTTGCATTCCTTTCATTGTAGCAATGGCCGATGACTCTAGGCGACAAATACAAATAGTTAATGTTTCTCTAACACCGAAAGGTAATATAATTTTCATAGAGGGTTACTAAAAGTGAAAAGGAATGTTGATTTGAAAGACTTTGGTTGGAAGTCCTTATATGAGTTGGATGACATTTTTATTTGGATGTTTTATCTTTTACAATCAAAGTGTTTGACATTATCATTTAGATGAATACAACTGTTATGACTCAAGTAATTAGTGTTCTTGATCTTAATAGGTGGTATATATTTACAATATTTGAAAAAAAAATTTGATAGAGCACCTCTAGAGGATAATAATTTGAGTCTTATAAGAATCTAATGCATCTTTACTAATGGACATCATTCATTCTCCTACATAACTGATGATAACTAATTTTTAGGCTTTGATGCTTTGATGATTCTAACTAGTTCATCTTTTTGTTATGTTTATGACTTAGACTTTTTTTTTTTGGATACTCATAGTGTTTTGGATTAGATTGCATATTTATCTTATGGATACCATATTTGTGTCTGGTTCATATTTTTATGAACTTTGGTACAAATTTCAATAGATGGAGTTACATGACCAAGGATGTCCTTTTGATAGATGTTGATATCTAGGTTCTGTTCTTTTGACAATGTTTGTTTTAGACATAATATCTTTGGATGTTTTGTTCCTAGATATTATGCTTTGATATGCTAATGATACTCTATAATTTTGAGACTTATGTGATATAGTTAATTGGAGGTTGTTTCTTACTTAATCATATGTTAATTTGTTCTCTTGTGTTCTCATTGTTTTTACTTTGTCAATTTGTTCAAAAAATGAGGAGACTTATATAGGTGCTTTGAGAAAAGGAAGAGATTTATTTATTTCTTTGAGACATGTGGGGAGAAAGTATATTTCATTAATTATATGATTAAGGGGGAGTTTGGAGATAATTTTATATCAGTATATTTTTCTTGATTAAGCTTTCACAGGTAGTGTTGTTTGCATGATGTGCAAATTTTACAGGTTTTTGGCAAACACTACACATGAAGTTTGAAAACTTGCTCATGATACTCTTAGATCTTCAAGATATATATCTTTATATTAGGGACATATTGTAATCTGATTTTTTCAGTGGTTAGGTTATAATTGTCTAGGTTGATTTAGTCACGAAATTGCCAAAGGGAGAGATTGTGACGTATATTTTTGTAATTGACAATTTTCGGTGTCAAACCCAAACATGATCAAGTTGTATTCTTTAAGTTATATTCTTGTCATTGATTATGTAATTGAAGTCTCAGAGTTAGCATGAAGTTCTACACTAACCATGCAAGGGTTCGTCAAAGAATGAAGCTTGAATCTTCGGCTGAAGCCATCAAGGGTCTGAAGAAGGATTTGATTATTTGAAGTTTTGAGATGGTTCCAAATGCATCAGGACACCGTTGATCACATATGAGAGTCATGTAGTCTAGGTAAAGTGGTGACAACACATATATTTCAAATTGGGAGGTTCCGACCTTGAAAAAAGAGACTTTTGATCAAATTAGTGAAAATTTTAAGGTTGGATTGGTCCAAGTGAAGGCTGGACTGGTCCATAAGGCCTCGAGATCTCACACTGAGAATGTTATAGGGCATGGACCAGTCCAAGTGAAGCCCAGAGCGGTTCAACTTATCTGGTCTGCAAAATTTGACCAATTTTATCCTGTTTCGATCCGGATTTGACCCAGAACTTTCTAAAATCGTGGGCATTTGTTTCATATTGGATTTTAACTTGTTTTTAAAGGAAAACTAAGATTTTTAATCTTTATAAAAATCTTATATGATTTCTCTCTCATTACGCTTTCAATATGCATCAAATTGAATATTTTTAGTGGGAGAAAACATTGAGATATTTTTCTAGCGAATGATTTTTCCTCAATTCTTTGTTTATATTTTTGAGAGCACACACATATTCACTGAGTGATTTAGGGTGTCTCTATTTATTTGATCAACTATTCAAAAATTGCATTGAAGATTTATTCGTGATCAAGTTACTGGATTGCTTTCTTCAACAACTGTTCGTTGGTAAGGAAGGAGAAGAAGATCAAGCTACGCTAGCGTTAATTGTTTATTTACTTGCTTTGTGAGATTGCTTTAATGGTAATTAGACTTAAAATTGGATAACCTAAAAGATTAAGCAAAAAGCGAGTAAACATAATCACCCCGCTTCTAGGTTTTAAATCTAACTTTCGTAGCCGCTTCCGCACCGCGCAACTAAAGTAAATATATGTGACTATGAAGAAGTCACTTGAATAGATGCTTGAACTCAGTTGCATTTTAATTTTTGTTGTTGCTTCGCTAGCGTTTTGTTAAAGCTTTTCTTGTCCGTATAATTTGGTAGTCCAGACTGTATTTTGTATGTTGGAAACCTGTACAATGAATTACATGGACCATTCTTTGAAATGCTTGGGCATCAATGTTTTGAGTAGGGTGGCTATTTTTATTATGTGTTTAATATGTGGAGAATGTACTAGTGAAGTCTTAAATTTTTTTTTTATGTAAGGTTCAGTGTATGCCTTTTATTGACCTCCATAAAAATAAAATAAATAAATAAAATCTTTGTAGACACTCTGTTAGCATTTTTAAAATTGGAACATTTTGAACTCAGCTATTCTGTAAATTTTCTAATTCCCATGCGATGTTTTGTGAAAGTCGATTCAGATTCTTTGTTTTGTATAAATAGTGAACCTTGTGCAATGAAATGCATGTTCAGTATTTTTTAGAAATTCTGGTTTAGGTAATTTGGTCATGCTAGTCTTCATTTTGGTGCTTGATTTTGTGATTAAACTACTGGTGAAGTTTTTTTTTTTTTTTGGCCAGTAGCAGCCTGCAAAATATATATATATATATATATATATATATATACACACACCTTGGGCATTGCTTTTATTTAAAGAGGAACAATGAGAGCCGCAGTGGGTCTATCCTTGTATGTTCCACAATAGTACTTTTCATTTTATTTATTTGTTTTTATTCTATATGCTTGTGTGACTTATATTGAGTAATTTTATACCATTTGTTTGGAAGTGAGTTGTATTATATGCCAAGTTAAAAGATTCAATTATATTATTTTATTTTAATTTTTTTTTTTAAAAAACCAATTGCTGTGCACTTGCTTGTAACCATATTGATGAATTTCCTTGTTTTTCATTAATCTCACATTCAGGTCCGGGCACTGGGGTGTGACAGTACTTGTACGTTTTTATGTTCGGTTAAAATCATTTCAACCATTATTTAAAGAATCGACAGCAAAAACCAACCAAACAGTTCAAGAAATGGGAATTGTTGCAATTCTGCTATGAAAAAAGTTATGGATTTCATCAATCAAGTATCAAAAACTCACTTAGATAAATGGATAAATGACAGAGAACCAAAATCTTGAAGGATGTTTTGACACACTGAATGGTTTCACTGAAAATCATGTCAACTAACAGAAATAATTTCATAAATACTAGTGCAATCGCATATATATATATATATATATAGAGAGAGAGAGAGAGAGAGAGAGAGAGAGATAGAGAGAGAGAGCAAGAAAAACACAACAAACCCCACATCAATTAGATGGCCTACACTTACAAAACATGTCCTACAATGCAACGCGTTTATCTGCACAAGGCCACTTCAAGCAGACATTGTTTTCAATTCTGAAGGAGGAGATAACATAATAAGTTTATTATCACCGTAAATTTACACAGCACACAGAAGGGGTCATCATAAGAATTATCCTTCCTGACCATCATAAGAATTATCCTTCCATTGGTGAGTTTGTATCAACTCGCTTGTGTGCTTCGAGTATACTTGGTCCACCATAAGTAAAATACAGAAGACAATATCATCACCCCAGCTGCACATCCAACTGCTATTCCAACAATTTTTCCAATGTGTTTTTTGTCGCGATTGGAAGAACCAAAACCATTGGAGACTACAAAATAATCAAAAGGCAGGGCATGAAAAACAGTAAAAAGATAGTTAAAACATGGAAGATGAAGTATGTGATATGATTTAGAACCTTGAGAAACATGGATAGCTGACACTAAAGGTCCATATGTGCTTTGTTTTGGAATGCAGCAAGTGCCTTTCCCAGCCCAAAAGAAATGGATGTCCATGATTGTGTTCGTCACGTTTGCCTCAAATGTTTTTACCAATGCTCGATTGGATCCACCTGCTTCTTTTTGAATGTTGAAATCTTGAAGAACCCTTTCGCCCTTTATGTTGCAAGATCATACCAAAGAAAATGGACACAAAAGATATGAAATTAATCAGTCGAACAAACAAGAGTGGGACAACAAACTCACTAGAAGAAAACTACCAAAAATCTTATTGGGTGTTATGATGCCAACTTCAATTTATCTCATTTGCCTTTGGATTGCTAATAACAAGAACACACAAACCAAGTAGCTTTTGGGCTGTGGGATAAAGTGGGAGCGACTGCCATTTCATTAAGGTGTCTCACCAATTTACAAAATTATTGAAGTAAGAATAATGTGAAGTTATAAGAATTCCAAGGGAAATATCATCCATAAGTGGGGAAAAGTTGAACAAGGAAACCAGGTGGGTAAAATGCAGCACATGCTGTAGAATCAGTTGGGCCTCAGTTTGAGTATTAGAACACTTGGATAAACAAGGCTATTTAATCCTATTTTAAACTCAGTTTGACTCAATAAAGCTTTGTCCAAACTAATAGAGATCGGCTACATGAATCTTGTTTTATCATTTTGTTCAATACCATTCATTTCTATTTTGTGCTTTGTAATTCCGAAGTACCTGAATGTAAACATCAAATAAGCGCCTCCCCAGACCTCTCCAAGACCAAGAGTCATCCATTTGGATCTCTGCAAAGTGAAGCTTGATGCTGTATTTCCCATTCTTCAAACTAAGTCCATAGTACCTCAATGAGGTAGATGAAATCCTGGCTGTTTTATATAGTTCAGACTCTGAAGTCTCCGTTATATGGGAATCTGTCTTTGGTATATATTGAGGTCCAGTTGGATTAGAAATGAAAATCCCAGTGTTGCTTACTGCCCACTGCTTATCAGAGCTAGCATACAATGAGGCAGCTCCCAGTGTCTCTGAATCATTATCAAATCTGATGCCAGATGCAGATACTTGTTCTGTGCCTCCACAGTTGATAGAAAATGAAGCTACAAAGAAAATAAATAACCCAATTGAATTTCAACATCAATTTAAAGTAAGAAAGGTACACCAGGAAAACATTTATATTACATATCAACTATTAACTAACAGTTCTTTCCCTTTTTTTCTTAATTTTTCTTCTTCTTCTTCTTCTTCTTCTTCTTCTTCCTTTTTTTATTTTTGTTAGCTACTTATCAACTATTAACTAATGTGTTCTCATTAATCTGAGGGTGCTGGGAGATGCAAATTGGATATAAGCCTATATTTTGGCATTATTTGCACAAAATGGCCATCCTCAGGCTCCAACTGCATTATCAGGTTTGGGCTGCTTGACAGCCCAGCGTTTACCTACACAAGCAATCTTGGATTGTACCCATTTCCATTCTCCCCCCTCTTTTGGTAGGTTATCAGCTCATGAATTTTGAATTACCACATCTAGTTTTTATAAATAAAATTTTTAGTACTATGAAATTTCAGCATCTAATTCCCATATTTGCAGTTGAAACGATACAAACATCATGTGTATGTGAATTAAAACGATAGCAAGTCCAAGATGACATTCGTAGGAAAAAAGAATAAAAACATCGTGTGTATACTTCTTTTACGATACAATTTGCTCATCACAAGCTTTCTTTCTACCATATATTAATTACCATGCTAAAGCAAGGCTTATGGTCAAGATTATGAGGTTTCAAAGAATGCATTTGCATAAACATATTGGAAATACAAATAATAATCAAGTAAATAATTAGATAAATGTCAAAAGGAGCACTTATGCCACTAATTGCCAAGACAAGAAAAGATTTTAATGGTTTCAATATCTAAGATTTCTAATTTTAACCACATTTCTTTTAGAATGAGTTATTTACGCAGAAACATAAGGAGAGAGTGAGAGAGGGAAAAAATGCAATGCATGTGCCACCAGCGGAGCAACCACTGAGAATTATTTTCCACATTTTCTTCCTATGTGAACAACCCATAGACAACAAGGTTGCTCTGAAAATTTTCATTGATTGACATGGAGAATGACTTAATTCAGGAAT
Organism: Cornus controversa; assembly: GCA_026545225.1. Taxonomy (NCBI): domain Eukaryota; kingdom Viridiplantae; phylum Streptophyta; class Magnoliopsida; order Cornales; family Cornaceae; genus Cornus; species Cornus controversa. The sequence goes on along the minus strand of CM048846.1, from coordinate 61,886,255 downwards.
CAGTTTGCAGAGAGAAGAGGTAAAAAATAGAATAAACTATATATGGTCATGCAATTTCGACAAACATTTTTTTCATTCAATTACAGATATGAACCTTGCTAGTCACAAAAACAGGAGAAACTGCAATTTGGAAGACTAACTTAGAGCAGCAGAATGACTTGCAAGAACAAAACCTGGAAACTTTTATTAATATTTATTGCTTTTTCTGGACATCCCATAGGAACTGAATGGGAGTCGAATCAATTTTTCATGTTACATAGCATTTGAAATTAGATGAGTCCATTATTGGAATGGACGTCTTAGGGTCTTGAGAAATGTCTTTGTTTGAAATGCTAAAAATCATGTGTGGTACTCCATTTTAGAAAATAAATTTCTGTTTCAAATGCTATGCAACACACATTGAAGTGATTCAGTTTACAAAAAAAATAAGTTAGAAGTCATTCTTACTGAAGTTGTAACTTAACGTAATTTAAAAATTTACAGTATGGGGTGAGTTGAAGCCTGAGGAATCATTCTTTTCAGAAAATTAAGCATGTACTTACTGGCCCGAACTTTGTTACTGCACTTATTATTGTGTAGGAGGCAATGCAACATCCCGGATGTCTTCCTGCACCAATCAAACTGATATGAAACCACTAGTTTTACTGATATGACAATTATTTAGGGGAAATTAAGGCCTGAAGATTCTCAAGATACTTGAGGGAAAATCATTTTCAAACAACCAAAGAAAAGTTGGCAACATATTTCCTGTAGAAAAGGTACAGATTCCATCTGTTGCAACTAAGAAATAAAATACAACTAGTTCAAAGCTTTCACTTGCAGACCTTGGCCATTGTTATATGTTCATTAGAATTATTTTATTTCACTTCTGTCAATTTCAAAAGTTCAATAAATGAAATCAAGAAAATAATTTAATATTTCTGATGTTCACTACACGGTAAATAATAAAGGACAAAATTAGTTAAAAACTTTAAAATCATGTAATTTATAGCTATTTTTTTAGCATGAAACTTCAATATGAAGTAACACTTTGAACTTTGAAGTGCAAAAAGACAAAAACTATTATAGTGCCAAAGTAATCTCTGTAGTTGAGGTAATGGCTGATAGGATTATGAGGTAACTTACCCATCCAGTAAACTGTTCGCATTGATGGAAGTTCCGACCACATTGCTGAAGAAAGAGTAGTTAGTTTTTCTGACAATGGCACCACGAAAACTTACAAGGTAATGCTAACAATAGGTTCCAAGAGTGGCATCACCAAATAAATTATTTACTTAATAATACTAGGGTAAGGGTGAGCTTGAAGAGATTAACTTACACTGATAATCCTGCTTTGGCAGAATGTTGTGGTAAATTTCCAGAGATGGAATTGAAAGAGACATCTCTGCCACATAGTGACATAGAATAATGGATGGAGTTAGAAGCAAAAGTGAACTGCGAAAGGAAGCAGAAATGGGAATGCATAATGTTATGTTGGCTCTATAGAATCCCCATCATTTTTATGGTAATATATATAACTTTTTAAAGAACTTCATGTGGGTTCCTTGTAGCTGAATTATGTCATACTTGATTTAGAGTCACCATCATTTTTGTTCTCACATTACCAACTTTTTAAACAATTTCGTGTGGGTTTCTTGTAGCTCGTTGGAGCAGATATTGGCTTACTAAACTTATCACTCCCCAAAAATTCTGCACAGGCATTATGAAATTTATTAAGAAGTATCTTCATGCGAATGTCCAAACAACATGCTGATATTTAACTTTATTAACCAGAATATAAGTCCCTTGGTCATGATTTGCATGCTTTAGCGAGGCCTATTTAGGAACACCAAGGAAGAAAGAAAGTTGCAGCTATTCTTCTACATATTCCCAACCCTTTTGGGCATATATATGTTTTGCCTGCAATAGTTTGCTTGTGTAAGTTCTGTTTTCATTAAATGAAATCCGAGGGTAATGCATAGCAAAAAAGAAATTGGGAAATTTGAGGTTATTTTGTCTTGGAGTTGACTTTCTTATGCTCATCCTATGCTCCATTTGGGATCACGTTCCGCACAATGCAACTATCCCTTTAACCATTCTAAATTGACAAGATAATTTACATCAACTTTGTCCACATAATCTAGAAAGAAGCGCAATCCAAATTCAGAGATTAGGACTTACAATGCAACAAGCTTCTGATTTATAATATTTGGAGGTAGCTCACCACTCAAGTTATTGCTTCCGAGAAATCTGTGATATATAAATAGCATCTTTCATGGAGGAGAATTGCACAGCTTGATAACAACATTATGGAACTAAATAAATCATCAGTCTATACCAGAACACATGCATGCTATATCTATGTATATGCAAAAACTTGGGTAGACAAGCATAAGAACGCGTGTTTGAGTATGAAAGTTGATATTTTGTGCAAAATAATACAAATGCTAGGTTAGTCTCTGGTCCGTTTCTCCCAGCATTTCGTGTAGGTATGATCAACATAGGGTGTTGAAGCTTACTATATGACTGTTTGGCCAGCAAATGTATATATAGACTAGACAGAAAACTTTTTTAATGGTGTGCTTAAGAAGGGGAAAGGCGGTTGAAAATTGCTGTTTGAGGGCATGATAATCCAGAAGCACTAATTCTCTGTATCAATCGAAAATGAAACTATGTAAAGGAGGTTGTCATTTTTCAATGCAGCGTATATCATTTTATTGTGATATTGGATATGTTATTGAACTGCAATGTGGTCAAGCCAATAAGACAAAGTTTCCTCCAACAAAATTTTCTTTTTTTCTATCATATTGGAAGATAACAGGTTCGAATATTGAAAATTTTCACTCTTTGAGAGCTGTTACATCAGCTGTCAATCCCAGTTTGCTGGATCTAGTCTCCTAAAATGGAACTAAGCCTAAAAATCGTTTTGATCATGACTTTTATCCAATGAAATGCTTCATAAAACTGTATAGAAACTAGAGAAAATGGAATAACTCACAAATTTTTTAGTGAAGCAAAGTCTTGGAATGAGTTTGGTATTTGACCTGTCAACTTGTTGAAGCTCAAGTCCCTTTCATCATAATGATATTCCAACAACAGACACAGTCAGAAGCTTGATATTGAAAAATTAAAAAGATGGTGACTAATGAAAATATAAGCCAATCTCCATAGGGGCCTTCTTCTGAATGACAAGAACAATGAAAACAAACTATGACTAAAAGAAATGACATAGAGCAACTCCAAGGATATCAACATGAATAGAGCTGCTTCAATGTTGAGGTAACATACAGGATTTGCAAGTTCGAGAAGGTGCTAAGTTTTTCTGGGATTTGGCCAGACACTCGACAGTTTCTCAAGGATCTATAGCAAATATAAATTGGTATGTCAGTAGTAAACTAAAACTGAAAATGAATGGAAACTATAAGAGAGAGAGAGAGAGAGAGTTGTACAAATTCTTACAGTGTTGACAAACTAGTCAAGTTCTCCAAGAAGTCAAGCGAAGAATCTTCCCCACTAAGATCACCTATTCTCCTGCATAAGAATGAACATAAGAAGATCAGAAGCCTTTACTTGTTACTAAAAAAGTTAATTGGATTTCCTACAAATTAGACCACTAAAAATAGACCACTAAGCTCAATTCATAGGTGAAGATTAAATACAAAATTAGTGCAAAAATTTTCTGTTTAACTATAAAATAATACTGTTGCCAAACACGGACAACAATAGTTTCAATACACATAGCAACATGGCAGTTTGAAGAAGTGAAGAGTCCACTTGATTGGAACATGTAGCATGGTTTGTGTAGTTTTTTCTCATTGGATGTTCACTCTTGGACACATCAATTTGAAGTACAGTAATCCAAAATATTTCCACAGTTCAATAAGCCTATTTGCTTTCTTAGTCCAATTACTTGAAAGTGGAATTATTCATATGTAGCCTAGAAGGAAAAGCCACGCCCTTGGGCGATGCGCTTGTTTTATAGAAAATTAGTAAAATGTTAAGAAAGCTACTACAGGTCCTTACAGGTCTTCCAGTTTTGTTAGAGCACCATAACTATTCGGAATTGGACCTTCAAGCATTGTTCCTTCAATTCTCCTGTTGATGACACAACGGCAATGGCCACATATGTTCAATACAACCAAAAAATCATCATCAAATGTAAAACTGAGCATAGTGTTATGCATACAGAGTCCTGAGAGCTGTAAGAGTTCCAAAGAATTCAGGAAGCTTTCCAGTAAAAAGATTATCGAATGCCCACCTGAAACCAAAAAAAAAAAAAAAACACATTTGAGCCAAACTACCTGTATAAACCATACAACTTAAGATACTAAGAGATTGCCATATTATTTATTTAAAGAAAGTGACAAAGAAGTACAAGTAATGGAGGGATTTCAAATGTGATAGTGTTGATGGGATCGGTCCAGTTACTCCACTGCTACCGATGTACCTGAATGAACAACACATCATTAATCCGAATTAATGACCAAGAAAATGAGGAACAGAATAGTCAAACATTACATATTGAGAAGTCCTGCCCCCTTTTGAACTAAGCTGCATAATAAAAAATGGTCTGAACCTGTTGTGGTTCATTAGTCCCCATAAAATTCAAGCCAATTAACCTAACTTAGTCGTCCACCAACCTTATCATGTTTATAATGGAATGAAAATATACAATTTGATTTTGATCAACTACTTACAGCTGCTCTAAGGAGGTTAACTTTCCCAGCTCAGTGGGTAAGGGTCCATGGAAATTGTTCTGGAGAAAACTTCTGTAACAGGAAGAAAACTCAAATTAATGGATCTAAGAGGGGAAATATTACAAAATGATCGATTATGTGAGGGATAAAGATATTTGCTTACAGAGAAATCAACTTGGTGAGATTTCCCAGCTCGGATGGTACACGACCAGATAGATTATTTGCGCCTAGGCCCCTGTTTCAATCCTCAACATATACAACATAATCGTGAAAATGGGTTGACTCCAAAAATTCAAAATAACTAATGTGGATAACAGATTGTAACAACTACCTTACCCAAAACAAAAAAAACAAAAAAAATTGTAACAACTGGTTCATTGCAAAAATTCGAAAAAAGAAAAAGAAAAAAACTAGAATAATAAGGTTTTAAAAGGTTTAAGTGGCGATTACAGGTATTTCATATTAGATAACTGTCCAATTTGAGCAGGGATGGGCCCACTTAATATATTCTGACCAAGATTCCTGCATCATGATTCAAGATCATTAATTCAATCATCAAAACTAGAAGTGAAAAACAAGTACTAAAGCTTAAGATTTTGATCACTTACAAGTCTTCCAGTTCCTTTAGCACAAATAGTTCTTTGGGTATTTCACCAGAAATGTCCAAAGCATTTATCTTCCTGAAGAAGAACATTAGAATCAGAAAATTTCTTATAGCACGTATAATAAGAATGACACAATTAAGAGAATGGTGGTGGTGATGATGATGATAAACTGACAGATGGGTAATATGGCAGGTGTTTTCTGTGCATTTGGTACAGGCGAATCGGGGATTCGCAGACTCGGGATACCATGGTGCATTCTGGGTGCAGGGGTCAGTGTTTAAATTTAACTTTGTTCTCAAATTCCAGTAATCTATCATCTTATTGAGAGCAGCCACTGAACAAAACACACAAGCAAACGATGAAACTATACACTAACCAAAATTTATATACATAAATACATATATACAAACATAAATGCATAGATATATGAGAGAGACCTTCATCTGGAGCAGTGGCTGGTCGTGCAACTACAATTTCAAATATACCGAGAACAAAGAAAGAGAAGCTCAAAATTCCCATAACTCACCAGCAAAACACAGACACAGACACGCATACAGAGAGAGAGAGTCTTGAATGAATAGTCCATCAACTTGTATCGTATTACTTGACTTGACTACACTGTCCACGTTACAATTGAGTGCGTTGAGCACATAGACCTTTGCAAGTTGCATAGTTTTCTACTGCAAACTACTATTCTCTTAATTTTTTTTTATAAACTATGAAAATAAAAGTCATAACAACCTTTTACCCATCATCATCAGATGAAGCAACTTAAGATTTTATGCCGTGTGGATTTTAATATTTGAAAAAGGGAGCAACATGAAGTCTTACCATGGGATCACCCAAAAAATAAGAACATCCCAACATCATTATTAGTCAGTCATTGCTAGCCATTGAGCTGTGAATGACTAAACTTCTATGGGTAATTATATCAAAGAGTTTGAAGCTTCTCCTTCCCTTCGTGAGAACTCCGCGCATCATTAGTTTTTCTCATTGAAAAGTATTTCTCTAGAAACTTTCGTTGCATTTCTGCCCAAGAGTTAATTGAATTTGACTATAAGGAATTAAACAATTGTTTTGAGAAGGGGCAAAGACGAAGTTTTAAGTTGTCTTCTACCTGGGCATTCAACTGTATGTAAGATATAAATTTGTAATTGGCATATTTCAGTGATCAAAACTTGATTGATCGAGTTGTAATTTTCGATTTATTCGACGAAATTTATTTACCATTTTTCGACGAAATTTATGTCGTAGCAAATAATATGTTATTTACTACGGAGCTAATTTCGTAGTAAATAGTAAGGTATTTACTACGAAAAATTAAATTCGTAGTAAAATACCTATTACTACGGATTCAATTTCGTAGTAAATAGGAAGATATTAGCTACGAAAAATAAAATCCGTGGAAAATACCTTTCATTTTTACCACGAAAAAAAATTCGTAGTAAATACTAGGGTATTTGCTACGAAACACTAAATTCGTAATAAATACTCTATTTTTTTTTCTATTTAAATATATAGGATTATATATAAGAATATATATATATATATATAGCTGGGCCAACCAAATCATTACCAAACTTTTGTAATATAAATGGACCGAGCCCAAGAGAATTAACATAGCTCAAACCTAAGCCCATGTTCTGAAAGCCCATCTATATATATTCTTTAACCGCACAATTACTCTCAACCCTAGCCACACGGCTCGCACTCCTCTCTCTGCATCCTAAGTCCCAACTCACGCCTGCCGATCTGTATTTTGTGTTTGCTCTCTCTCTCTCTCTCTCGTGGCATGGGAGGACGGTGACGATGGCTTTGGCGAGATCGGAGCAGTGGCTTTGACGAGATCGGTGATTTTCCAGGTATTTCTTTTTTTTATAATTTTGTATGAAATTTATTTTGATAGAAATTTAGTTTTAGACAGATATGTGCATTCTGCATATGCGCGCGTGTAATATGTGTATGATAGATCTGTGCATGTGTGTGTTTTGTGTGTGTAATATCTATATGATAGATCTGTGGATGTGTGTGTAATATCTATATCTGAACCCTAGTTAAAACTGTTATTGAGGATTATGTATGGAGACAACAATTTATGGTTGGTTAATGTGAAGAAAAAAATATTTATGATTTGTTATACGTTGTTGTTTCGTTGTGTTTTTAGTTACTGGGAAACAAATTTCAGAATTTTGAATACAAATTAGTGGTTATATATATATATGTATATATATATATCCAATTTTCAAATAATTGAGGGTAGGTCTTGGTCCCTGTGCTATATTATTGCAAGACTTTGAAAATGATTTCCATTATAGTGAACATTTGATAGAAACTGGAACTGTTCAATGAATGTATACTTGTATAGTGTATTAATTTAGGAGGTATATGAATTAATGATGTTTGCTCACCAAAAAAAAAAAGACCAAAACAAGGAAAACTCGCAGTTGGTTACACAGTGCACATGCCTTGCTTTGTTAGTCAAAAGTTGACAATGCATTCCATCAAGTATATTTAGGCAAAGTCTGGGTGTGTGTGTGTATATATATATATAGGCTGAATCTAGGTTTAGAAGGGTGAGTGGAATTTCAAGTTGGTAGTTGTCAAATTGTTCCATGGTTGCTGGGTTAAGCAAAAATTTTTAAAATTTGAAAATAGTTGTTGAAGCAATTAATTAATTTATTATCCAAGTGTTGACAATATATGGTTGAGATTATATATAATTTGTAGTTGTCTAAGCTGTCATAGTGGGTTGTGAGAGAGGGAATTGGGTGATGAAATGTGCCAACAATCTCTGCAGCAACAAAGATATTCTCTCTTCACTAAAATGTTTGTGGTATTGGTGATGAGCAATATATGTGATTGTGACCACATAACCAAACAATAATGGCAGTCTCTTTCTATTAAAGGAAAAAGGAACCCTCAATTAATGGCGTCCATGGGTTCTTGATAACCCTTCAAAATCGTGCTCTTGGCGTGCTTGTAATTTGTCTACATAAAGTGCTCATCGTGTCCAATATCAATTATAGCTCCAAAAGATTTTTATCAAGAAATGAGTCATTGGAGAGAATCAGGGAGTACTATTAATTGGAAGCAGTTTGGTTTATCATACTAAAATATAAATTTGGCAACTAGCATATACTATGAACTTAGTTAATTTAATATTACAACTTTCTATAACCTATAGAACAGAAAAATCTCTCCTATTTTTCTTAGTTGCAGGGCTGACAACAAATTCCAGTTCTAAAATTTTATATTTCAGTTCCTTCCTTACATAAATCACCACGAATAGCCAACAATTCTAGAATAAGTCATTTATAATAATCAAGACGACTTCTAAACTTATCCTCTTTTGATTAATGAGAAAAAGAAACAGGATTTTTTATTTCTATTTTTAACGGTATTGGAGATTTTGCAAGCTCAGTAACTTATATGATCACTAATTTATTCAGTTTGTTGATTTTTTAATACTTTATGCAGGTTGGACCAGAATGAAGTTACTTTTTGAAATGCCATATACACAAGGAATTTTTTATCACGCACAAATGCTTCCCATTGCTTCATCACCATCTTATGTTGCTCTAGTCAAGCATGTTAGTAATATGCATATGCCATGGGTATTTGTAATGAAGTTGTTTTGGTTGTAATTAACGGTCTTTCTTTTGTTATGGAATGTATGTATATGTATGTAATTAACATGTTTTGGGTAACAGAACTTGTAGCATGCTTGTTAGGAATGTTAATGTGTTTCTTCACTAGTGTATTTTTATTAGCAAGAACTTGTGCACACTTATACCTTATATTTGAAAATTAAATAGCATGAAATGTTATATATATATATATATATATATATATATATTATAATATTATAATGAGTTTTCTTGATATTAGTGGTACTTGAAAAACAAAAGGAAAAAAATATAAAACAGTGATTATATAAATTTGTATAATCACTGTTTTATATTTTTTTTTAAAAAAATTATTATAATTTGCTACGGTTTTTTTTTCGTAGTAATTTCTAATTTTCGACACTTTAATTCGTAGTAATTACTAATTTGCGACGAAATAAATTTTGTAGGAAATACATTTATTTTCAACGGAATTTATTTCGTGGGAAGTAATAAGAATTAGCGACGAAATATTATCGTAGCAAATACATTTATTTCCAACGGAATATTATTTCGTGGGAAAAAATAAGAATTAGCGACGGAATATTATCGTAGGAAATATATTTATTTCCAACGGAATAATATTTCGTGGGAAATAATAAGAATTAGCGACGAAATATTATCGTAGCAAATAGTTATATTACCTACGAAATTTTACCGTAGTAAATAATAAGTATTGCGACGAAATATTTTCGTCTCTATTATCCTATAATTTGCCACGAAAAATGATTTCGTCGAAATTTACAATTAGAGACGCCACATATTGCAACGGTTGGTGCTACGAAAATATTTCGTGGCAAAAGAGTTTTTGCTACGAAATTTTGACTTTTTACTACGAAATATTCCGTGAGAAAAAACCAAATTTCTTGTAGTGAAAACACAGACACAGACACGCATACAGAGAGAGAGTCTTGAATGAATAGTCCATCAACTTGTATCGTATTGCTTGACTTGACTACACTGTCCACATTACAATTGAATGCGTTGACCATATAGACCTTTGCGTGTTGCATAGTTTTCTACTTTTGACAGTTTCAGTCTTTAGCAAACTATTATTCTCTTAATTTTTTTTTATAAACTATGAAAATAAAAGTCATAACAACCTTTTACCCATCATCATCAGATGAAGCAACTTAAGATTTTATTGCCGTGTGGATTTTAATATTTGAAAAAGGGAGCAACATGAAGTCTTACCATGGGATCACCCAAAAAATAAGAACATCCCAACACCATTATTTGTCAGTCATTGCTAGCCATTGAGCTGTGAATGACTAAACTTTTATGGGTAATTATATCAAAGAGTTTGAAGCTTCTCCTTCCCTTCGTGAGAACTCCACGCATCATTAGTTTTTCTCATTGAAAAGTATTTCTTTAGAAACTTTTGTTGCATTTCTGCCCAAGAGTTAATTGAATTTAACTCTAAAGAATTAAACAATTGTTTGGCTTATCCTTAAATGAGAAGGGGCAAAGATGAAGTTTTAAGTTGTCTTCTACCTGGGCATTCAACTGTATGTAAGATATAAATTTGTAATTGTAATATTTCGGTGATCAAAACTTGATTGATCGAGTTGTAATTTTTGATTTATTCTTTGTATCGATCATCGACTACTACGAGCTGATATTCAAGTGCATGGATGCAGACAAATCAGTTAGAACACCATATAGTACAGGTAAGTATGGTGAGGACACTTTGCACTTTTTAGTTCCGAGCCTATTTTAAAAAAATCAGGGTTTAAATGCAAAATTTAGAATTTTTCAAAGTAGGACCGGTCCCTAATATTTAGGACCAGTCCAACTTTTCTCAGCAGTTTAGTTTCTGCAGGTTTTCAAAAAGTCCCACCGGTCTTATTTATTTGGCACCGATCCAACTTAGCCTGTTCCAAATAGGAAATAGATTTTGACGAAAATTCTGATTCCTATTGGGTTTGAAACTTCTAGGAAAGTTCTATTTTGGTATTCAACTTCTTTTCCAAGTAGAATTAAGACTTCCTTTCCTATATATATGTATTCATATTTTCTCTACAAGTGAGGCCCTGGAATATTATTTTTAGAGAGAAAAAGTATATACATTATAATTAGGGTTTATATATTTTTAAGAACACACATCCATACTACACGAGTGATTTTTAGGACGGTGTTCTACTTCTGATTAGCTGCTCAGATATTGTATCAAATCGATTTGCTGATCAAAACATTGGATTGAAGGTTCTTCGCTTGCTTGCTTGTTGAGGAAGAAAGGTGACCATGGTGGGATGGAAGCACTCCATAAACAGAGGTGAATCCATGCTCAAAATGGTCTTCAAGGCCTTACAAAGCCCTCTTTTAAGCTTTCCCTCTCTAGAACTTCATTTTCTCTCACTATAATTTGTCATATGCTCTCTATTACAAGAATTGTGATATATATATCTCTATTACATATTTGTTAGCTATATATCTGACTTAAGGCTCAAAAGATCAGTGAAATTTCGTCCAAGACATCTTCTAGAAGAATTTAGACAAGTGACCAAGTGGAGAAAATATATTCCAAAAATATATTTTCTGTAGAAAGTTTTGATGCATCGAAGTGGGTACTTCGATGCATCGAAGATGTCATTTTGATTCATCAAAGTTCCTAGCTATGTAATCCTTCAACTCTTCAGCTTTCTGACTCCGGTTTTGACATGTCATTCACTATTCATTGATGTATCTCTTCAATGAAGTGCGAGCAGATATAAGAATGCATTCTTGAACTGATAAAGGAGTCGAATTACGCCGAATTCTGAGTTTGAACCTGAAATCATCAAAAACATACAAACATGTAAAACCTATACAATATGTGCATCTATGGGATTAAAATACATAAGTAAAGGCACGAAAATGTATAACATTCAACGTTTATCATAAGACAAGAAAGATAAATTAACACACATGAATATATGGAATTTGTAAACTTGTATTGAAGACAAGGCACAAGGCTAAGTACATATACACATAATTATACAAAAAAAATTCCAATACATTACAACATAAACATAATTGCATGGCTAGGATTTTGTCCAAACTCTCGAGAAGGAGTTAGTTGATCATGATGGTGATGAAGCACTCTATAGACAGAGATGATTCCAGCTCCAAATGGTCTTCAAGGCTTTGTCAAGACCTCTTTTGAAGCTTTCCCTCTTTAGAATTTCACTTCTCTCTCTAGAATCTCTAATTCTGATCTCTATTACAACTACATATATCTATCACTATAAGACTAAAAATTGTATATACATCTGATTTCTAATTCAAAATATCTCAAAAATTACGTGCAAAGGCTTTTTGGAGATGATTGGTGAAAAGTGGCAAGTGGCTGAAATATATTCTGCCAACTGTCTATTTTTTGCAGATTGGCGATACATCGTAATTGGCATTACGATGCATTATAATTATGATGCATCTAAATCACCATTACGATGCATCATAATTATTTGGCTTTGAAACTTGATTTCATCTTGCATTGTAGTTTCGGCTTCGCACGTATTCTTCTAATCCTCATTGCAAGCATTCTATCACGTAGTCTTGAACTTGGAATGCATTCTTCAAATGATAGCAGAGTCGGATTAGGCCGATTTTTAGAATAGAACCTTCACGTAAAAATTATACAATATGTGCAACTATGGGAACCAAATACGTAAGTAAAGGCGCGAGAATGTACAACATTCAACGCTTATCAGCCCTAACTAAGCATCAATGGTTTGATTGTTCTAATTATTGGAGATTTTTGTATTCATGCATAGATTGTGTAATTTAGAGGATTCTATTTAAAGAATTAAGCAATAAAAGTCTTATATATTCAGTTTCAATGATTTATTATCTTGTCTTAGATACTTAATTATTGTGATTGAACTCAATCTATCTTGTGTTTATGTGATTATGAGAGTGATTATTACACAATAATAATTATTGAAAATATCATTAAGAGCTTTAATGGATTATGCCTAGAGAAGATGGACCATACTGCACCCTAGAGTAGAGTAGTTGTGTAGATTGCTCATACCAATCAAAGATAGTTCATGACTTAGCCTTAATCAGATATTATCCTTTTGGCAGTTGGAGGTGAGCTTGTAGCCACTGACACCACTTATGCATGATATAATTCCCCATGGTTAAAATAATTGGTCATTGATTGTGAAGTTAGTGGTGAAATCAATAACACTAGATTTATCTCATATTTTTCACACTCCTTAGTTTCTCTTATTCTCTTTTAAATTGCTTTATTAATTAAATTAGAAATAAAAATTAGCAACCTATTATTTTTGTATTTAATTAGAATTAATTCTATATATCCAACACAGTCATACCACAATCTCTGAGGTTCGACACCCCTTTCGATAGCCCTATTCTGCAGAGAATTCGTTCTATTGCAAAGTGGTATATTTTAATTGATACATTTAGCCACAATCAACAGTATTGGTGGAAGGGTATAAAAAGGGACATCGCACAGTTTGTGGCAAGATGCCTCGTTTGTCAACAAGTAAAGGCCGAGCATCAAAGACAAGCAGGTTTGTTACAACCATTACCGATAGCTAAATGAAAGTGAGAGCACGTCACTATGGACTTTGTGACGGGGTTCCAAGGTCTAGGAAGATTCACGACGCAATTTGGGTCATTGTGGACAAATTAATTCAGGCAGCTCATTTTCTTCCAATTCGAGTGACAGATGACGGGGATACACTTAATCGGCTGTATATTGATCAAATTCTTAGACTGCACAGAGTGCCAATTTCCATTGTATTCGATAGAGATTTGAGGTTTACGTCACAATTTTGGTAGAGTTTTCAGGCGGCACTTGATACAGACCTCCATTTTAGTACGACTTTCCATCCTCAGACAAATGGTCAGTTAGAGCGTACTATACAGATTTTGGAGGATATGCTTCGGGCGTGTGCGCTTGATTTCTGTGGTAGTTGGGAGGATCAACTTCTACTAGTGGAGTTTGCATACAATAATAGCTATCAAGCTAGTATTGAGATGGCTCCATTTGAGGCATTATACGGTAGACCTTGTAGGTCACTGATTTGCTGGACAGAAGTCAGGGAGACTATTGCTTTGGGGGCCAAATATAGTCTAAGAGACTACATAAAAGATAAAGGTGATAAGGTAGCGGTAGTCATCAGAAAAGCTATACCGATAGAAGACGTCGGCCTTTGGCATTTGAGGTGGGGCACCATGTCTTTCTAAAGGTCTCTCCACGATGGGGATTGATGAGATTTGGGTGCAGTGGCAAGCTATTGCCACAGTTTATCAGTCCGTTCGAGATATTGGATCGTGTAGGTGAGGTTGCATATCACTTGGTATTGCCACTGCAATTGTCAAGTGTACACAATACTTTTCACGTTTCAATGTTGAGAAAGTATGAGCTAGATCCTTCACATGTGTTAGATTGGACATATCTTGAGGTAGAGGAGGACGTGTCATATGAGGAGAGACCGATTCAAATTTTGGACTCTAGAGATCAAGTACTTCGAGGCAAGATCATTCTATTGGTTAAAGTGCTTTAGAGGCATCACGGAGTCGAGGAGGCTATGTGGAAACAAGAATAGGAAGTTTGTTCAAAATATCCCTAGTTGTTTACTACTCGAGATATGTTCAAATTTTGAAGACAAAATTCCTTGAAGGTGGGGAGGTTGTAGAGACCAGGTTCAATTTTGACTGATTTTCTTTTTATTCATCATTTTTGCCATAAATACATTTTAATGATATTTAACATGTTTTAAATGTGAGAAATATGTTTGAAAACTTTTTTAGAGGTTCTGGAAAGTTTTGGGAGCATTTGAGTAAATTTAAGAATTTTGGGTCGGCGGGGCCAGGGATGCGAGTTAGGTAGGCCTGGGAATTCAAAATTTTTTGAGAAATATTATCTTTAGTTTTAGACCAAATGAAATGTTTAATGAGTTAACGAAGTGATTTCAGAGTCATAGCCGCTTTCAAAATCGAAAACGGAGCTCAGGAAGTACGTTGAGTGCTTAATGGCAAAATAGTCATTTTGCACTTAGTATGTTGTCAATACACATATATGTATATTGCTGGACATATTAGGGAGAGAGAGATATTAGCCATTAAAGCTCCACTCAAGCTCTTTTTCTTCTTCATCTTCTTCCTTCATTTTGAACACCTTAGAGTGAGATTTGGAGCTTACTCCAAGAGAGAAAGTTGCTCCCCTCTTCTTCCTCTTCAAGTTCGTGGGTTCAAAGTCACCCTTTGGAGACTTCTAAAAATTGAGGTTAGTTGAAGTTTGGATTCGGGCTTCATCCAAGAAGGAAAGTTTGTTCTCCTTATCCTGATCTATGATCCTACGGAAAGAAATTTTGATTTGGCAAAACTTGAAGTTTGGTGATTCTAAGGTTTACTAGGAAAAGCTTCAAACTTGAGGTAGGGGTGTTTCTTCCTTCTTATTCATCGATTCTAGGGTTTTGATGAATTTGGATATGTTTTAATTGTGCTAGCATGTATGGGTGAGTGGTGGGAGTCGAATGAATTATCTTTATCCCTTAAATTGTGTAATTATGCATGCTTGAAGTGTTCATCTTGTGATATGAGATGGATTGTGTAATTTTACATGTAATGTATATGAAATGAGAGCATATTTTGTTATGTGGTGAATTATATGAATATGTGATTAGTATGCATGAATTGAAGCATATATGTGACTATATGGGAATTGTGTAGATGAAATGCATGCTAGAGTTAAAGATAGCAAGAATGTGCATTGAAGAGCATGAGAAATACATACTATGTGAAGTATATGTATCTTATGAACATGTATATATGTATATCGGAGTATTGTCCAAGTGTGGCATACATGGAATTCAGAGGTCACCAACTATGTATTTGAAGTGGTGAGAATATGCATAATGGGATGATCATCAGAGATGCCCAATCATACCCCAAGTCTAGTATTCGTCGGAGTTGCCCAATCACGAGAGTAAGGTCAATATATGGTCATGATTGTATGATCATCGGAGTTACCCAATCATACAAGTGTCGTCGGAGTTGACCAATACTTTAGTGTCATCGGAGTTGACCAACACCACAGGATTTTTGGAGTTGACCAATCATGTCTACGTATCGAATTATAACCGAATAAGATGTAAATATCTTGATGCTTATGTGTTTTAATTGTTAAGTAAGTTATATGGATTAAATATATACTTGTTGAGTTGCATTGCGTTGGTTGACATGAAAACTTGATATATGTCATGTAGTGTAGCGGCATCATGGTTGTATATCATGTAGGTCGGTGTCGGGTCGATGTCTAGGTGGGTTGGGGCATTCCTACTGAGCTTGTTGATTTGCTCACCCCTCTCCCCCCAAACCTTTTTACAGATAAGACGCCAATGAAAAATGGGACATGAACGTCCAAACGGAGTTCCTTGTGACATTTTAGATTTATTTTTGGATATCGTATACGTGGCTATCCATGCCAGCTTGTGTCATGTTAATTTTGTTATAGTTGTAGTCATAGTTGAATTGCTAGTACTTTTGGATCATATACATGTAATTCATATAATGACTATGAACTTGGAAGACCACATTGATAAAATGTATGACTTGGATTCAATGTATGAATGGATCTTATGTTTATGAATTGAGGATTAATTGTATGGAATGCATGACGATTAGTATATCATTTATGTTGCAAGGTTGCATAGATAACTCTAGGGTGTTAGAATGAGAATTGGACATGTTTTGACTAAGTGGGAAAGTAGCAGGAATTCTGTCGAATGGCATTTCAATCAATCGAAGACCCCTCTTCGATTAATCGAAATGCTTCAATCGCGAGTTCCTACCTAAAAATTTTAATAGAAGTAGGTTGAATTCCAAAAGGGTTTCGATAGTACTTCGATAGACCACCAATTAATCGAGATATTCGATTGATCGAAAGTCCAAGTTCGATTATGCGAAATAACTATTTCGATTAATCGAATGGTATGTTTCGATCAATCAAAATCTGCAGTCCACAACTATGTTGGATGTGCATGTGTGACTACGTGTGGGGCCCATTGAAATTAGTTGATGTTGGATCGTATATATATATATGTATGTACAAGTGTGTAATTGAGCTTCTGCTAAATTTATAAGTTAAAGATGTTTCATTATGACTAAATGGATGGGTTCACCCTAGACTCCTGGGTGTCGAAAATTGGGGTGTGACGGATGGACTTGTGGAATGGGCATGACACAAGTTATGCCTTAACAAACCAAGGTGTGGCTAACTTGTGGTCACGAGTTGGACTTGGCGAAGGCATGGGCTTGGACCATGAAGCAAAAGGAACACAAGAATTAAGCTTGGCATAGGCTAGGCCCCACTCGATTGATTCCTCATATCATATTGGTAGCATGAGCCAAGGCTATAGGCACATGGTTGAGTCATTGGCTGACACGTGGCTTGGACAAATGACACACATAGGCTTGATCAGCTAACTGTTCCTATAATATAAGGGCAATTGCTAGCACCTCCCACATCTGTGTAGACATGATGGGATTGTAAGGGAGTGCCTAGCAACCACCAATGCAAGGTGACATCTTCTGAGCATGACAAAACATTGGCAATTTCTAGCACTTCCCATGTTGTTGGCTTTTCTCCCACATTGTCAGCAAGTAAGCCCTAGCAGTTAGGGGTGTTAACTGAATATCCCTTGCTGGCACGCAACAGATCTTACCAGCATAATCCTAACAGTTGGGGGTGTGACCTACATATGCCTTACTGGCATGCAACAAATGCTGCTAGCACAACTCTAGGTTGATGGGGGTGTCATCCACCAACTTAGTGGGCTGTTGTGGGAGATTTTGAGAGATGCCTAAATATAGGCTTATAGGGGTTTACAACGAGCATGAGAGTTGGTGCATAGAGTGCATTGTAAGTTTGTTGCAGACTTTCGCTACATTTTCTTGCACTATTTGTTTTATAATGAAGGTTGAAAGCCAAAGGCTTTTGTAAATTGCTATGTGTATTGTTCTTTCATTCTTACTTAACCTTTGGACTTGGTGTGTGTGAAAGGCACCAAGGGTGTGGGCTGAGACTAAGTCGAGGTAGATATGGGCTGACTTAGTGTTATCACAACAACGAAAATTTGGTGTTGAATTTGACCATGTGACAATAAGTATGTTGAGAAGTTGGGTTTAAGAAGAAAAAAAACATGGTTAAAGTGGAATAATATGATGAAAGACGACGTGATTTATCTAATTCATGATGTACATCTCAAAATAATTTCGAAATGCGTATCACTGCTCCAGCTATCTAAGTTACTAATCACAATTTTAGTTGGTGAAGCTTAGTACTTTCTCTTTTGGTAAGTGTTTTCTTTCCCTTTTTTTTTAACTCCTTTCTTAAAGCAAGTGTTAAAGATAGGAATGACAAATAGATCAGGTTTTGGTTGGTCACCCCTGTCTATGCCCGTAAACGGATTGCATTTGGACCGAATGGACCATAATCCATATCTAGTTTGTTTAGCTAACTGATTATTAGATTTGGATCATTAACGGGTTATTTGATTGAATGTTCCAATTCATATCCTAATTAATAATTATTGGCTAGGATTCAGATCAGATTCGGATCATATAGACATCTAACTGACCTTCATAGTGAGTAACACAAAACGTGATTTTGAAACTTAGACGTCTAATTGGTATACTTAGAGAGTAGGTATTTGACTTTTTATTAAAGAAAAAAAAAGTAAAGATAGACAAAATAAAGAGAGGGAAGAAGAAAAAAATAATGATAAAAATATTTTAGTAATACGTAAATATTATATATTATAGCATTAGATAATATATTTATAGTATATTATATATTATATTATATCGGATCGGTTCAGCCATAATCTTTATTTGGTTTATTTAGTTAATGGATAATCCGATTCGGATCGCTAACGAGTTATCGGATTGAATGTTATAATCCATATCTTAATTATCGGCTTAGATTTAAATCAAAATCCGATCCATTGACAAGTCTACCCCTATCCCATTTCCAACTTGATGAGGAAAATTAATTGTCAAATTTGGGTGAGTTCTAGATCACTCTGATGTGTGTTTTTCTTCTTTTCAAGAAAATTCAATCTTCGTAATTATCATGGAAAACAATGAATAGAAAAAGGCTTTAGTATATTATATTTATAATTGATCATGACATATTTAGATTTTTTTATTTTTTTCTAAATCCGTTCATAACCCGATTAAGAATGCACCCAAACTTATTCCATTAGAGATGGAACATGTTAATATGACTCTAGGAACATTTTGACTCATTTGTAATGCATTCAATAGCACAAGCTGCACAACATTCTGTTGGTTGGTGTAGTACTAAAAACTTGGGACTTTTAAAAGCAAGAGCAGGGTTTAACCATTAATCAAAGAATCAACAGCATAAACCAACCAAACTGTTCAAGAAATGGGAAATGCTGCAATTCTGCTATGAAAAATTTATGGATTTCATCAATCAATTATCAACTTACTGCACTTTCAGAAATATATATATATATATATATATATATATATATATATATAGGCGGCAAGAAAAACACAACAAACCAAGAACATCACACGAGAACCTTGAATTGCCACCTTATTAACTATACAATTGTTGATACGCCTGGTCAATGTGGTATTTGGATCTGATTCAACTACAGGGAGTTTAGACCCCACATCAATCGGATGGCCTACACTTCCAAAACAAGTCCTACAATGCAACCAGATTATCTGCACAAGGCCACTTCAAGAAGACATTGTGTTCAATTCTGATGAAGGAGATAACATAACAAGTTTACTATCACCATAAATTTACACAGCACACAGAAGGGACCATCATAAGAATTATCCTTTCTTTGGTGAGTCTGTGTCAACTCGCATGTGTGCTTGAGTATACTTGGTCCACCATAAGTAAAATACAGAAGACAATATCATCACCCCAGCTGCACATCCAACTGCTATTCCAACAAATCTTCCTATGTGTTTCTTGTCGCGATTGGAAGAACCAAAACCAACGGAGACTATAAAATAATCAAAAGGCAGGGTGTGAAAAACAGTAAAAAGTTGGTTAAAAACATGGAAGTTGAAAGTCTGATGAAGTATGTGATATGATTTAGAACCTTGAGAAACATGGATTGCTGACACTAAAGGTCCATATGTGCTTTGAAATGGAATGCAGCAAGTGCCTCTCCCAGCCCAAAAGAAATGGATGTCCATGATTGTGTTTGTCACGTTTGCCTCAAATGTTTTAACCAATGCTCGCTTGGATCCACCTGCTTCTTCTTGAATGTTGAAATCTTGAAGAACCTTATTCCCCTTTATGTTGCAAGATCATACCGAAGAAATTGGACATAAAAGAGATGCAATTAATCAGTTGAACATCAAGAGCGGCATACAAACTCACTAGAAAAACACTATAAAAAATATATCTTTTAGTGTTATGTTGCCATATTGAATTTATCTCATTTGCCTTTGGATTCTTAATAACAAGAACCAGAAACCAAATAGCTTTTGGGTTGTGGGATAAAGTGGGAGCAACTGCCATTTCATTAAGGTATCTCACCGATTCACAAAATAGGAACTATTGAAGCAAGAATAATGTGAAGTTTGAGAATTCCACAGGAAATATCATCCATAAGTGGGGAAAAGTTGAATAAGGAAACCAGGTAGGTAAAACGCAGCACATGTGGTAGAAAAGAACCAAATCATTTCAAATATAATACATGAACTTTACAAATAATGAAAATTAGTAGCATCATTAATGATATTCATGAACAACTCCAAATTAATGAAGCCAAATATTTCGGTATTTTTGGCACTAAGTACTTGCATAGTTATAACAATTGCAGCTCAAGCGGTTCTAGGCTAGATGGGGAGAACAAGGCTATTCATTCTTATTTTAAACTCAATTTGACTTGATAAATCTTTGTCCAAACTATTAGAGATCGGCTACATAAATCTTGTTTTATCATTTTGTTCAATACCATTCATTTCTATTTTGTGCTTTGAATATTTCGAAGTACCTGAATGTAAACATCAAATAAACGCCTCCCAAGACCTCTCCAAGACTGAGAGTCATCCATTTGTATCTCTGCAAAGTGAAGCTCAATGCTGTATTTCCCATTCTTCAAACCAAATCCGTAGTACCTCAATGAGCTCGGCGAAATCCTGGCTGTTTTATACAGTTCAGATTCCAAAGTCTCTGTTATTTGGGAATCTGTCTTTGCTATATATTGAGGTCCATTTGGGTTAGAAATGAAAATCCCAGTGCTGCTTACTGCCCATTGATTATCAGAGCTAGCATACAATGAGGCAGCTCCCAGTGTTTCTGAATCATCATCAAATATGATGCCAGATGCAGATAATTGTTTCATGCCTCCACATTTGATAGCAAATGAAGCTACAAAGAAAATAAAAAACCCATTGGAATTTCAACATCAATTTAAAGTTAGAAAGCTACACCAGGAAAACATTTATTTTACATAAACATTATCAACATTTCTTTCCCTTTTTTCTTAATTTATCTTTTTTTTTCTTTTCGTTTTTTGTTAGCTACTTATTAGCATTAATGGTCCCCTTAATCCAAGGGTGCTGGGAGACGCAAATTGGGTATAATCTAACTTTTGGCATTATTTGCACAAAATGGCCATCCTTAGGATCAAACATGCATTATTAGGTTTGGGCTGCTTGACAGCCCAGCATTTACCACTGCACAAGCAATCGTGATATATATATATATATACATTTTTTTTTTCTTCTTTTGGTAGGTTATCAGTTCATGACTTTTGAATTACCACACCTTGTATTATTAAATAAAATTTCGAGTACTTTGAAATTTCAGCATGTAAATTCCCATATTAGCAGTCGAACTTATTCATCAAACTAGCTCCTATACATTTTTTCATGCCAAGTTTGCTTTTGAAAATAATGGGACAACTCAAACAATTAGTCCCCACTTATAATTATACACCCAGAATAAGAATTATCCTTGTTTTCATCCTTTCAGTTCTAGACAGTTGAAAAATAAATAAACATATCACATATATTTTAAACATAGTTCAGCAAGTTAGGAATACAAAATGCAGTGTTCACCGTAATAAAAGAAAATATGAAAATACAACAAATGAAAAATGCCATTTGCAGCCAAAATGAGAAAAATGGAAACAATCGAATAAACTATGGGCATGCAATTTCAACAAACATTTTTTCATTCAATCACAGATATGAACCTTGCTAGTTTCTCACAAAAACAGGAGATAAGCTGCAATTACGAAGAGTAACTTAGAGCACCAGAATGACTTGCAAGAACAAGACTTGGAAACTTTTATTAATGTATATGGTGCTTTCTGGACATCCCATAGGAACTGAATGGGAGTCAAATCAGTTTGTCATGTTACATGGCATTTGAAATTAGATGAATCCTTTATTGGTACAGACGCTTAGGGTCTTGATAAATGCCTTTGTTTCAAATACTAAAAATCATCAGTGGTACTCCATTTCACATTATGGCTCCATTTTAGAAAATAAAATTCTGTTTCAAATGCTATGCAACACACATTAAAGTGATTCAGTTTATGCAAAAAAAAAAAAAAGTGAGAAGTCATTCTTCCTGAAGTTGACACTTGACATAACTTACAAATTTACAGTATGGGGTGAGTTAAAGAAAGGAAGACTTCTTTTCAGAAAGGCATGTACTTACTGGCCGGAACTTTGTTACTGCATTTGTTATTGTCTTGGAGGCAATGCAACATCCCGGATGTCTTCCTGCAACAATCATGGTTAAGGAAGTTAGTAAATTCACAAAAAGAAGTGCTGAGAAACCACTACTCTACTGATATGACTACTTTTGGGGGGACAACTTTTTATTTAGCCCTAACCCTGCCCTAATTACATGAAAACTTCCAATAAGGCACCCCAAAAGGGAAATTAAGGCCAGAAGATTCTCAAGATACTTGAGGGAAAAACATTTGCAAACAACCAAAGAAAATTTGGGAACATAGTTCCAATAGAAAAGGTACAGATTCCACCTGCTGCAACTAAGAAATCCAATACAATTAGTTCAAAGCTTTCACTTGTAGACCTTGGCCATTGTTATATGTTCATTAGAATTAGTTTATTTCACCTCCGTCAATTTCAAAAATTCAATACATGAAATCAAGATTCAATATTATTCTGATGAACTACACGGAAAATAACAAGAGACAAAATTAGTTAAGAACTTCAAAATCATGTAACTTATAGCTATTTTTTCTAGCATGAAACTTCTATATGAATTAACACTTTAAAATTTGAAGTGCATATAGCCAATAACTATTATATTGCCACAGTAATCTCTGTAGTTGAGGTCATGGCTGCTAGGATTATGAGGTAACTTACCCGTCCAGTAAACTGTCTGCATTGATGGAAGTTCCGACTACATTGCTGAAGAAAGAGTAGTTAGTTTTTCTGAAGAATGGCACCACAAAAACTTACAAGGTAATGCTAACAGCAGTTTCCAAGAATGGCATCACAAAATTTATTATTTACTTAATAATACTAATGCAAAAGTGAGCTTGTAAAGCTTGAAGAGATTAACTTACACTGATAATCCTGCTTTGGCAGAATGTTGTGGTAAATTTCCGGAGATGGAATTGAAAGAGACATCTCTGCCACATAGTGACCATAGAAAATGGATGGTGTTAGAAGCACAAGTGAACTGTTAAAAGAAGTAGAAACAGGAATGCATAATGTATATTCTGGCTCTATGGAGTCCCCATCATTTTATGGCCACATTTTAACTTTTCAAAGAACATGCGGGTTTCTTGTAGCTGAATTATGTTATGCTGGCTTTATAGAGTCCCCATCATTTTTATTCTCACATTACTAACTTTTCAAAGAATTTTATGCGGGTTTCTTGTAGCTGGTTGGAACAGATATTGGCTTACTACACCTATCACTCACCAAAAATTCTGCACAGATATTGTGAAATTCATCACAAAGTATCTTCATGCGAATGTCCAAACAACATTCTGGTATTTAACTTTATTAACCAGAATATCAAGGAAGAAAGAAAGTTGCCACTATTTTTCTACATATTCCCAACCCTTTTGGGCCTATATATGTTTTGCATACAATAGTTTGCTCGTTTAATTTCTGTTTTCATTAAATGAAGTCCAAGGGTAATGCATAGCAAAAAAAGTTGGGAAGTTTGAGGCTATTTTGTCATGGAGTTGATTTTCTTATTCTCATCCTCTGCTCTATTTGGGATCACATTTGGCACAATGCAACTATCCCTTTAACCATTTCAGATTGACAAGATAATTTCCATCAACTTTATCCATATAATCTAGAAAGAAGCGCAATCCAAATTCAGAGATCAGGACTTACAATGCAACAAGCTTCTGATTTATAATATTTGGAGGTAGCTCGCCACTCAAGTTATTGCTTCCAAGATATCTGTGATATATAGAGAGCATCATTCATGGAGGATAATCGCACAGCTTCATAACAATATAATGAAACTAAATAAATCATCAGTCCACACCATGTTGTATATATGTATATGCAAAAGCTTGGGTTGACAAGCATAAGAATGTGGGTTTGAGTATGAAAGTTGATATTTTGTGCAAGATAATAAAAAGCTAGGTCAGTCTGTAGTCCATTTCTCCCATCATTCCGTGTAGGTATGATCAACATAGTGTGATGAAGCTTATTATATCACTGTTTGGCCAGCAAATGTATATATCGAACAGACACACAAAACATATCAACATAGGGTGACAAAGCTTACTCTATCACTGTTTGGCCAGAAAATGTATATATAAAACAGACACACAAAACATTTCTAATGGTATGCTTAAGAAGGGCGATTGAAAATTGCTATTTGAGGGCATGAGAATCCAGAAGCACTAATTCTCTGCATCAATTGAAAATGAAGCTTTGGAAAGGAGGTTATCATTATTCACTGCAGCGGTTTTAATGGTGTGCTTAAGAAGGGGAAAGCAATTGAAAATTGCTATTTGAGGACGTGAGAATCCAGAAGCACTAATTCTCCGTATCAATTGAAAATGAAACTTTGGAAAGGAGGTTATCATTATTCAATGCATTGTATATCATTTTATTGTGATATTGGGTAAGTTACTGAAGTGAAATGTGGATATCAAGCCAATAACCCAAAACTATTTGAAGAATACTTCTATTATATTACTGATTTTGTAAATTTATCATAAAACTGTATAGAAACTACCAAAAATTGAATAGCTTACAAATATTGTAGTGAAGCGAAGTCTTGGAATGAGTTTGGTATTTGACCTGTCAACTTGTTGAAGCTCAAGTCCCTTTCATCATAATGATATTCCAACAAGAGGCAGAATTAGAAGACTAAAAAGATGATGAATAATGAAAATGAAAATATAAGCCAATCTCCATAGTGGCCTTCTTCTGAATGACAAGAACAATGAAAACAAACTATGACTAAAAGAAATGACATAGAGCAACTCCAAGGATATCAACATGAATAGAGCTGCTTCAATGTTGAGGTAACATACAGGACTTGCAAGTTCGAGAAGGTGCTAAGTTTTTCTGGGATTTGGCCAGACACTCGACAGTTTCTCAAGGATCTATAGCAAATATAAATTGGTATGTCAGTAGTAAACTAAAACTGAAAATGAATGGAAACTATAAGAGAGAGAGAGAGAGTTGTACAAATTCTTACAGTATTGACAAACTAGTCAAGTTCTCCAAGAAGTTAAGCGAAGAATCTTCCTTACTAAGATCACCTATTCTCCTGTAGAAGAACAAAAGAAGATCAGAAGCCTTCACTTGTTTTTGAAAAAGTTAAATGGATTTCCTACAAATTGGATCCTAAAGTCATTTTACATGAGCAAGAGAAAATTCAGAGATTATCAGTTGATACAATTAGTGCCTGACATATCTATAAGAACAGACCATTGAGTTCAATTCACAAGTGAAGATTAAATGCAAAAGTACTGCAAAAAAATTCTGTTTAACTATAAATTATGCTGTTGCCAATCACGGACAACAATAGTTTCAGTATACATAGCAACATGGCAGTTTGAAGAAGTGAAGAGTCCACTTGATTGGAACATGTAGCATGGTTTGTGCAGTTTTTTCTCATTGGAGGTTCACTCTTGGTCACATTAATTTGTAGTAAAATTATCCAAAATATTTCCACAGTTCAATAAGCCTATTAGCTTTTCGTAGTCCATTTACTTGAGAGTGTGGAATTATTCATATGAAGCCAAGAAGGAAAAGCCACGCTGTTGGTGATGTGCTTGTTTTATATAAGATTAGTAAAATGTTAAGAAAGCTACTACAGGCAATTATTCATATGAAGCCAAGAAGGAAAAGCCACGCCCTTCGGTGTTGCATGTTTTATATAAAATTAGTAAAATGTTAAGAAAGCTACTACAGTTACTTACAGGTCCCTCAGGTTTGTAAGAGCACCATAACTATTCGGAATTGGGCCTTCAAGCAATGTTCCTTGAAGTCTCCTGTTGATGACACAAGGGCAATCGCCAACATATGTTACACTATAACCAAAAAATCATCATCAAATGTAAAACTGGACATAGTGTTATGCATACAGGTCCTTGAGATCTGTAAAAGTTCCAAAGAATTCAGGAAGCTTTCCGGTTAAAGGATTATCGGATGCCCACCTGAAACAAGAAAAACTTATTTGAGCCAAATTACCTGTATAAACCATCAAACCTAAGATACTAAGAGATAACCATCTTATTTATTTAAAGAAAGTGAAAAAAGAGTACAGAGTCTGGAGGGATTTCAAATTTGATAGTTCTAATGGGATCGGTCCACTCACTCCACTGCTATCGATGTACCTGAATGAGTAACACATCATTAATCAGAATTAATGACCAAGAAAATGAGGAACAGAATAGTCAAACAATACATATTCAGAGGCCCTGACTCCTTTTGAACTAAGCTGCACAATAAAAAATGGTCTGAACCTGTTATGGTTCATTAGTCCCCCTAGAAATTGCTGGAACCAAAATTCAAGCCAAGTAACCTATCTTAGCTATCCACCAACCTTATCATGTTTATCAAAATTAGAAAGCTTGGCTAGTTTTCCTAGATGTCTCTTTTTAAACAGTTATGATGAAATGAAAATATGCAATTTAATTTTGATCAACTACTTACAGCTGCTCTAAGAAGGTTAACTTTCCCAGATCAGTCGGTAAGGGTCCATGGAAATTGTTCGAGCCAAAACTTCTGTAACAGGAAAGAAACTCAAATTAATGGACCTAAAAGGGAAAAATTACAAAATGATTGAATATGTGAAGGATAAAGATATTTACTTACAGAGAAATCAACTTGGTGAGATTGCCTAGCTCGGGGGGTATGCGACCAGTCAAATTATTTATGCCTAGGCTCCTGTTTCAATCCTCAGCATATAGAACACAATCATGAAAATGGGTTGACTCCAAAAATTCAAAATAACCAACATGGATAAAAGATTGTAACAACACGTTCATTGCAAAAATTCCAAAAACAAAAAAACAAAAGAAAGAAAGAAAATAAAGAAAAAACTAGAAGTCTAGAATAATAAGGTTCGAGTGGTAATTACAGGTATTGCATTTTAGATAACTGTCCAATTTCAGCAGGGATGGGCCCACTTAATACATTCTGACCAAGATTCCTGCATCATGATTCAAGATCATTAATTCAATCATTAAAACTAGAAGTGAAAAAGAACAAAAAGTTTAAGATGTTGATCTCTTACAAGTCCTTCAGTTCCTTTAGCACAAATAGTTCTGTGGGTATTACACCAGAAATGTCCAAAGCGTATATCTTCCTGAAGAACATTAGAATCAGAAATTTCTTATAGTATAACAAAAATGTTAAAATTAAGAGAATGGTGGTGGTGGTGATAACTGACAGATGGGTAACATGGCAGGTGTTGTCTGTGCAGTCACAGGCGATTCGGGGATTCGCACTCTCGGGTGACCATGTTGCATTCTGGGTGCAAGGGTCAATGGTGAAATTTAACTTTGTTCCCAAATTCCAGTTATCCATCATCTTACTGAGAGCAGCCACTGAACAATACAAACAAGCAAACAGTGAAACTATACACTAACCTAAATTAATGTACATAAATAGATATATACAAACATAAATGCATAGATATATGAGAGAGACCTTCATCTGGAGCAGTGGCTAGTTGTGCAGCTACAATTTCAAACATCCAGAGAACAAAGAAAGAGAAGCTCAGAATCCCCATAACTCACCAGCAAAATTCACACACATACAGAGAGATAGTCTTGCCTATAAGTAATTGAAGGACTAGGCCGGCTACAGTTGATAAAAATTCAAAAAAAGATTCGTTTCGTCAAGAACAACAAAACAAAACCAGGAAATTAAGTTAGATTTTTCTTGGCAACAAATATATATTATTTTTAAATTCTGTATCTGGGTAATGCCCTTTGCACTACTTTGAATCAAATTTTATATATCATCGTACAATTGAATATGTTGACCATATAGATTTCTACATGGTAGTATTCTACTTTTGATAGGGTCAGCCGAAAGCAAACTACTACTAGTCTACTACTATTAATTATTTTGTATAAACTTTGACTATAACAGCCATAACAACCTTTTGTTGTTTCTGTCAATTTCTCTCTCTCTCCCATTTTTTATGGGTAAGGTCTCTCTCTCCCATTTTACTTGCATGAAAAGAGAGTATAAATTTCTGATCAGACAATGGGATAATCCAAATTAGTCCAACAAAGACCAAAACAGTAAATTTAGGGGGAGTAAAGCTACGTTTGGGAGCACTAAATTGGTGCATTGAAATTGAAATTGGAGGAAATGAATTAGATTGAATTCGACAAATATGCTATATAGGATTCACATTCACTACTTACCAGAAAAAAAAAAAAAAGAGATCCGCATTCACCAATTTGTGCATCTATTGCACGAAAACTTTCTAATTTGATTTTTTCTTTGGCTGAGCCTGTGATCTGAATAGAACTTAATTAAACAAATTCATTAATGTTCGATATAAGAACATATGTAATTGATACATAGCCACCACGGACTAGCTCTGTTTTATAGTAGTAAAATGATATTGACCAAGCATGACAGATTTCTAAGCTCCAATACCATCTGAACTAACTCACATAACCACCAATGGGTCATTAACCTAACGATATAACCTCCCTACCCTCAAAGAGGAGGGGAGGGGCTCAAGCCCGGTGTGGACAATGTGTGTGTTATTACTTACAGATAAAAAAACAAAACATAAAACAAAAAAAAAGTAACTCACAACCAATTTTTCAATTAACCATTGAGATCTGAATGGCTAAACTTCTCTGGGTAATTATATCAAACAGTTTGAAAGCTGCATCAACACCAATATATAATTTATCTCTGACTGACCACTTGCAGTAGTGCTAGTGTCCACTCACCACTGCCAATGTTCTGAGAATTCGACGAAAGTTGAACACCAATGGCTACGAAAGGAAGGATGAAACTAAGTGTTAGCGAGCTTACGTATTAAAAATAGAAAATTTGGAATGAAATGTCACAATCCCAATTGCTTCAACAATCAAGAAGGTGAAGAAGAAATGCAATGTAGTGGTAAGGTTTGTTTCCCATGACTAGAGTCACAAATGGCAATGACAATTGGTGACCAATTCCCTTGTATTACAACAAATACGGACCCGAGTCTGTTACACCTTGTGCAAGAGAGAAAGAGAGAACAAATGTAACACAAGACCATAATAAGTAGAAGATTGGGCTATTTACATAACAGTAAGTGCCTTGCACTTGCATACATAAATAATGGCCATGTAGCAAATATTTGGTTGCTGGTACAAACACTGGTATTTATATAATAGATGCTATTTGGTACTTGCCAAGCATGATTATATATAAATTCAGTTTAAAATACAACATTCCACAAATTCTAGTCTACAAGGATAATAACAAGCTAGTGCTTTTTTTTTTCTTTTTTTTTCCTAATATCACAAGCAATGAAACTACTCTGCGCACAATTTATTTTTTACAATCACTCAATTCATGCTAGTTACTAGCAATTAAAGTTTTGCTAAAGCACTAGTATATAAATAGATCGAATAATGATCTGCAACTCTATCACCCTGCATTCCTCAGTATCTCTATTCGCTGCACGGACTCGATGAATGTTCTGCAAAACCATCATTTTAACATCAATTTTAGACAGTATCTTCTGTAAGCAAACTACAAAGTATATATATGTATGGAATAAATATTTGAATGGCATGTTCCTGAGATCTTTAATTATAATATGACATTGATCATTTTCAAGTCGTGAACAAGTGAAATAGATGATGTTCTCATCATTTTGGCCAGTTTAATTATACAATTCTATGGTTCTGTATAATTTTATATTAATTTGCTTTAAAGTATGTCTCCAAATGCTTAAACATATATTAAATTTGTCCAACAAAATGTCCATATAATTTACAATTCAGTGGACCATCTTAAGCATCCTGTGTTGAACTTGTTGACATAGTCAATAACGCACCAATTAGTATATGGTCTTATGCAGCATGTGTAAATGTATGAACATGTTAGTAAAAGTAGAGAGTACTGAAGAATATATATATATATATATATATATATATATATATATATATATATATATATATACGTACTGCCATGGAACATCTCCTGCAAGCAGCCAATCTCCATCTTTATCTTGATATGTGAGTGTATAACGTACACCGTCTTTGTCACTTTTCTGGTCTGTAAACAGACAAAACCAGAACAAAAACAGAGCTAAACATGTTAAAACCTGTTTAAAAACTTCCCAGTACAATAATTTAGAGGGGTTTATAAAATTAACTCATATATATATATATATATATATATATATATATATATATATATTTGTGTGTGTGTGAAGAATCACTTTAGCAATGTTGGTATGTAGATCACTTACATCTAGCAAACATGCTAATCAAGGTGTTTGTAAGCGTCCCATAAGAGTGATAAAGCCTTAGATCCACTTTTCTCCCTATTGCCACTCCCTCCATTTTCACCTTCACATACATAGAGTTTGATCCACCTCTTCCCCTCTCAGCCGTCCGATCGTTAATCATGATCCGACCAACTTGATGGTCATGATCACATAGAAGCTTCTTCCTCCATGATTTTATTGGTGGCCATCCCACAACATGATTTCCCTCTCCCTTATTTCTGCAATATCAATATTCAATAACAAGTTAATTACTTGGAGTAGCATTGCAGCTCATGAATCAAATAGACTTGTCCAAGAACACCATATAGTTTGGAATTGGATTGTACATAATCATATATATATATTTATATTTATATTGAGTAATGATCTCTTACTCACCGGTAAAGAAAAAAAATTTTACACACCAAGCATTATCACCGTTGGACATGATTTAAGTATAAAAAATGTAACTTTTAAAAATCTTACAATAATATTCAATGGTTATCATACATGATGCGAAAGAATTTTTTACTCATGAGCAACAGATCATTTCTATATATGTATGTATGTATATATATATATGTGTGTGTGTTTGTATATATATATACACACAATTAATTCATAAATATGATACAACTTCTTAAATTTGAGCATCAAACATTAGAATACTCAAGATCTAGACTTGATCTTGAATCAAATACATCTCACACAAGACTTAATAGGTGAGTTTTCAAAAAAAAAAAAAAATCTTCACCTAAATGGCTAAATCTAATATCATATTTATTCTTCTATACTAAATTATCTCCAAGCTTCCTTCATAAATCTTTCAAAGCTCTGATCTAATGATTTATTAATGTGCTTCATATAATAAATTGTATTTAATGTAAATTTCTATTTTTACTCATCAAGAGCCTATTTGGTAATTATGTCGTTTTTCTTTTTCAATTTTAAAAAAAATAGAAACTGAAAATCAATTGTAAAAAAATAGAATATGTTTGGTAACGTCATCTGTAGTCAATTTTTTAACATTGCTACAGTGCCCTTAAAAATGAAAACTAAAACTGACAGCTTCATTCACTTACGCATTACCAAATGCTTTTCTTAACCTAGCTTTTCATTTTTAAAAAATAGCAATGGAAAACAAAAAATATCAAATTACCAAACAGACCCTAATTTAGTAAAATACTCTAAATTATTAAGTTTTTCCGATGACTTAAAATTCAAGTAAAATTCATTAATTGTATTAAATACATTTTAAAAATTTACCAAAAATGCTAAAATTCATTAAAAGTTGAGTTTGATTGAATTATGTAGAAATATTTGTGTATCGGCCTATTTTGGACCCCCTATGTGGGAGGATAAAAAAAAATCACAATCATAAATGTAACGAGTGTGACATGAGTTATTGGAAATTTGGAACTATTGAGCGTGAAGTATAGGGTCACAAGACAACTGTAAAGGATAAGAAAATGCTTTCTTTCTCATTTAACAACTACGTTTTTGTTTCTCTCTCCCAGTAGGCCATTAACAAATAGACTTTATGCTTAATAGAGAATATGATGAGTTGGAGCTAAATGGGCTGGTCCGACCCGAAAATATTTGAAGCCCAAAATTTTTTGGCTTACAACTTCAAGGCCCAACATCAAGAATATCTGGGTATTGGAGTAAATGAGTTGGTCTTGGGGCCTTTTAAAATTTGTATTATTGAAAATAAAATTGGTTGTTGATAAAAATTATACTTACAATATAATTTGAAATTAAAGAAATTTATAAGTGAAAAAATTATTGATTCTCAGTGAGAAATTTATTTCAGAGGAGCAAATTGAATATGATAAAATAAATTGGTCTTTCTAACTAACATGACAATTAACAATACAACAAGACAGCAAGCCAAAAAACTACAAGTGTAGTAAATTACATTTAAATAGTATATAAAAAAACTTAGAAATATATAAAACAGACATTTAATTCATAAAATTTCAGTAATAAATTTGAAGAAGAAGAAGAAGAAAAGAAAAAAAAAAAACCTTTATAAGTAATAACTTATAAATTGATTTAAATTTAATATATAGTTCAATTAATGAATTGTTGTAATTTATAAAGTGATTATATAAAGTGTGTGTGTGTGGTATATATGTAATGCTTTCTTAATTCAGTGAAGGTAGATGCCCAATCCTTGGAGGAGCTGGGCTTTCCTTCATCTGGACTGAGCATCTATAAGAAAAAACTGGGCTGGGCCATAGACCTTCGGGCCCATTTTACACCCTTCAAATGCCCATCATCTTGAGTAGTTTTTTTTTTTTTTTTTTAATTTTAATTTTTCACGTAAATTTGAGAGCTTGATAGTGATTTGTGATTAATAAAGTAGTGTTTTTTTCTTCTTCCAAATCGCTTTATAATGCATAGATACATATAAATAGACATACGTATAGCTTTTAACTTAATAACTGCAGAAAATGGATCATATATGTTTATGAATCAATTTAAACACGATCACAAACTATATATATATATATATATATAACTTACTTGTCGTCAATGATGGCAGCAGTAGGTGGTATTTTGTTTGGTCCATTGGGATGATCGTCTTCGTCGTTTGGCTGGCCATTCCAGAGCAGTAAAGGCAGCAAAGTGTTGTGATGATCATGTGATATTCCAAAAGCATCAGAGAAACTGCGCTTGTTTTTGAGGTTGTAGTAATCAAAACCCTTCATGGGATTTTGGGTTGGAAGTGCCAGACTCAGTTGAAGCTCCATATCACACATATACAAGAAGAAGAACCAAGAAATTAATGGGCTTAGATCTAGCCTAGAGTGACCTTAAAAGTACAGTGTGTATTATATGGAGCTAGCACTAGTGCTTGTTTGAAGTCAATTTATAATAATACACATACATACATACATATGTTTCCGTGTGTGTGTGTGTGTGTGTTTATATAGTGATACATATATATATATATATATATATATATATATATCAAAATTTAAGGAACATTAATGTCGGTTTAGAAAAGGATGAAGTTAGGGACAGCATTGTAGTTGGGTCGGGAAAAAGTGTGGCAGCGACGAGGACAGGTGAATAAGGGTGCTTTCCCGTGCCAAGACCGCATAGCCCAACCCCTCTCTTTCCAGTCTTAACCCAACACCTATTTTCTATCTGTCCCCACATGCACTTACCAAACCCCTGCACAATACTTATTCTCTCTCCTCTCTCTCTCTCTCTCTCTCTCTCTATCACACACACACACACACACAGCGAATCCTGGTCCAGTTTCTTGAGAAAATTAACATACTTTACCTATCTTATTCAATCCGAGTATAAGTCTATGCTCAACCAATCATCTTCCCATCTTCTTTTTCTTTCTTTCTTTTATTTATTTTTTACTTTTTTGCAATGGGTGACAAACAATATATTGCCTGTCAAATTATGATTGGGTGATATGAAAATAAATTAACTAGAATCAGTTATTTTTCTTTTTCATTTTCTTTTTTAATTTTTTTTTTTGGGTATCATGTGATATTATATACTTGCTTGTCAAAATATGATTGTGTTATATGAAAATGAATTAACTGATTATTGTTATTATTATTATTATAAGAAATAAATTATTAAAAACATGTATTACATTGATATTGTGTCATGTCAAGTATGTATAAGTTGAGAATATCTTCTTGTATATCAGGTTGAAGGCAATTAATATGGTTCCGAGATACCTGCCACAATAATTTATTGTGGGCTCATCTCATCTTATAAATTAATTTTGTGGATAAATACTCCAAAGATGAGATATATATATATATATATATATATATATATATACCTATAACACTGTCAATATAGAAGGAATCGCGACATTTAAATCATAGATAGACAAATATATTTTGAACCTAACATTTAATGTAGATAAAAAAAATTTAAATCGTAAATAGAGAAAGTCATTTTCATCCAAATTTAAATGTAATATAGATATATATATATATATACACACTTATAACCTCCAACTCATTTCCTTAGATGAATGAAACAAATACGTAATATGTTTGACTGACAGAAATTAAGCCAAACAAAGTTGGTAGACTAGCCGATGGGTCACTCCACTAATTGAATATGAATTCCACCACATGTGTGTGTATATATATATCTATGTATATATATATACACTTAATTTGTGACGCAATGCCACATTATGTTACTACTAGGTTTGCTTTAATCTTATAATAGACATAGTAACCCAACGTGTTTTGGACAATGCATTTTGAAAAAGGGACAAAAAAAACCTAAGCATAATCATGATTTGCCATCTAATCATATGATTTTGTTCAAACACTAATCTTTAATTATCAATCAAACTCCTTTAAGTAGAATCTTGGACAACGTTGGATTTGATTTTCAACATTTGCGACGTGTCGGCAGATGCCCGTCAACCATGGTATGAATGATGTAGCTGCTTTATCACTCAAATCCTCCGTAATTATGTAAATTGTACTGCTCAACATTTTCTTCATCAACATTAATCATTCATTCTCACCCAAATTATGTCCGATATATGAAACCGACATCATTAATTAGATTCTTTTACTTGAGAGCGTTCCCATATATAAAACCGACATCATTAGCTAGACTCTTTTATTTCACAACGCTAAGAGAGAACTCGATTAATAGTCAAATAAATCTGAAAGAAATCTGCCAGTGGGAGCATGGCCCCACCACAGACGTCAATGGTAAACTCATTAGTCACACGACTTGAAAAAAATGAATATAATAATAATAATAATAATATGTATAGAGCGTCTCTTTAAAAAAAGAAATTTACAAATAACACGATCTTATTTACTTACTTATATGTGTAATCACATTTTTAAGGTTTTTGATACGATAATTTTAATATGAGCAGCATGATGATTAATTTGGCATACCATCATTTTGCATGCTCAAAATGTGTTGAAAGAGTTTGTATGGAAGATTATGAGCTCGTCTCATGATATTAGACTTACCCAAAAAGAAAAGAAAAAAAAAAAAAACACTCTCTTGATCTCCTTCAATATATAATATGATTCTAAGCTCTCTCTTTATTATATAAAAAATAGAGATTCTAAGCATTTTTTTTTCTTTCTTGATTACAATAACAAGGATTCCTTCTGTCGGAGTTCAATTCAACACTTTCACCAATAATAGATGGCAGAATAGAAGGGGTGGGGTGGGGGGAATGACCCTAGACAAAGCAACCAACAATTAACACATCTACATATATATACGTTTGGTGTATATATATATATAATATATATATATTCTGTACATAGAATAGAACATTAATTAGTGAATAGTATATATTGTTTGGAACAATGGAAAGGACACATTGTGAAGTTCACGTGGTAGGCAGCATGGTGGCACGACAAGCTAGTCCATGAATTCCCATATTTTGGTGTTACAAAGACATTCAAACCAGCTATAAGTAGTACTCAACACGATGAGTCCCATCTGAAACGGGCTGGATCGCACGTGTGGTGGAACCCAAACTAGGTCTACCATGCACATTTGCCATTATCAACTGTATCTTTAGCTGGCATTCATAAATTTACAACCCATTTGCAGATCATGGAACTCAGTTTTCACGTACAATGTGCTCCGTAAATCTATAGGCCCACCTCACACCAAGTAATTGTCAAATAAGAAGCTTTTTTACATATAATTTCACAAGCGTAAAAAAATTATGACAATGTACGTATTTTATTAAAATGTCATAATCGACCCATTTTGTTTGTGTATTATTTTAAAAAAAAAATTAAGAATGTTCCTTTTTAGATTGAATCAATTTTTTTTTCTTTTTTCATGCCTAAATTCAACTTTTCGAGTAGACATAAGAAAAATAACTAACCTTATAAGTAGATACTGCAAGTTATTAATCTCTCTTTAATTCAAATTTGGGGCTACAAAAAATATAAATAAAAAATTATCGAATATCAATAAGGTTCATTTATCTTAAATAAAATAGAAAATAGATAATTAAAAAAAACAACACAAATCACTTAAATTAATTAAAACAAAAAAAAATATATTAAAAAAAAACACAACAGAAATCACTTAAATTAATTAAAACATAAGAAAATATATTTAAAATATATATATAGATTGCATGTATGAATCTGCAGAAGAAGAAGAATAGCATATGTCTTTATCCTCGTCCTCATTTCTTTTTGTCTACAATGTCAACAAATGGTGTATTTGAGTTTTTTTATTATTCGTCTCTTGCTTCTTTTTTCTTTTTTATTCTATTTTCCATTCCAACATTTATTTCTTTAATATAGCTATCTCTCTCCTCCCATCATTCTATTATTTTATCTTCCACTCATGACTATATATATATATATAAAATATAACTCTCTCTCTCTCCTCCCATCACTATTTATTCTACTTATATCTCTCATTTTTTTTTGAAAGGCAAATGTATCTCTAATTCATATTGCATACATATATTTATATATATAAATATATGTATATATATATAAAGTAATGATCTCTTGCTCACCGGTAAGCAATAAATTCATTCACATCAACTACAGTAACCGTTAGATGTGATTGATATAAAAAAGACAATTATAAAAATAAATTTAGCAATCACATCCAATGGTTATTGTGTTTGGTGTGGATGAATTTTTTGCTCACCGGTGAGCAAGAGATCATTACTCTATATAAAAAAAAATTGGGGCCCCTTTAAATTTGGGGGCCCAAAGCGGCCACCTAGGTGGCATGTGCCCAGGGTCGGCCTACTTAGGGGTCGTTTGGTAACCGTTTATGTTTACTGTTTATTGTTTATAAAAATAAATTTTTAGGATAAACATGTTTGATAATTTTTGTTTTGTTTATAAATTGTTAAAACGCTTTTAAAACAACACTGTAGCTAAGCCTTTAAATCCTAAACACCAAAATGATGTTTATTGTTTATGTTTATTAAAAAAAACTTTTTTTTTCTTTTTTATCTAAAATGGTGATTATATTATTTTAATTAAAACTTGAAACTAAAAGTGAGAAAATGAAAAGAAAAAAAAATATAAAAGGCTATTGTTTGATACAACGATAAAAATATTATAATTATCAAATGTGGACAGAATTAAAGAGCATCAATTGCCTTACGAAAAAATATTTGGTACAATATGAATAATTACTAATATATTTGATAATAAGAAATAGTTACTTAGGGGCACCCATGCAAAAAAAAAAATATTTGAGGAAATAAAATAAAGAAGTCTCAACCATCTTCTTGTCAAAGAAACAAGAATGGTATTTTGTACTCATATCATTCATTCATTTTCAGTGTTGAAAGAAAAATAGAAATCAAAAAAATGAAAAAGAAAGTAGTAGCAGAAGAAGTTCAAGAGAAAGAGTATGCCCTCCAAATCCATCTTCTCACTTCATACAAATTAAAAAAAATTTAACTTTTTCATAGTTATATATATATATATTGTTTTGTTAGTAGGGGTGTACAAAGAACCGGTGGAACCATAAAAAAATTTAGCTGAACTGAACCGAACCGTTCACTACGGTTCAGGTTCCGATTCTAGCTCCAAATTTTAGAAACCATTCACTATGATTCCGGTTCCAAGCCTTGGAACCGGAACTAAAACTGTTGAATATATATATATATATATATAACTCCTATAATGATTTTCTATTATATATATATATATAACTGTTATAAAATCATTATAATAGTTATAATAACCTTTTGTTATGTGATAAGTAATGAATATTACATATTCAATACCCTTAAAATTATATGAATTAGTGTCTTAGTAATATTTATTTCATATTTTTATTAATAATTTTAATCTTTTTAGGATTTCAGGTGGTTAAGAGTAATTCTAATTAATAATGGTGCAATTGGGCTACAGATGGTGTTAGGCCTATTCACATTGAAGATTGGGCCAATTCAGGCCTAAAAAGTCTTGGACCCGTTTTGGTATTCAGACTATATCTCTGTACACGATTGTCAAAAGGACCCAAACTCCGCGTGGG
Source organism: Cornus controversa (assembly GCA_026545225.1). Lineage (NCBI taxonomy): Eukaryota > Viridiplantae > Streptophyta > Magnoliopsida > Cornales > Cornaceae > Cornus > Cornus controversa. The sequence goes on along the minus strand of CM048846.1, from coordinate 61,847,350 downwards.
TTGAAGGAAATTCAATTCTGCACAATTTCATATTTCACGAAAATTTCCTAAAACGGACGTTTTCATCAACTTTCTGCCCTATTTGCGCAGCTGCCACTTTTTGGGCGCAAATGCCACTTTGTGAGGAGCAAGTGCCATTTTCTTATGCGCACTTGCCACTTTGGGAAGGCCAGGTGTCCCGTTGGTTTGTTTTCGCAAAGTAAAAATGATGAAACGAAAAAAACTAGGGTATTCTGGAGGGGGAAGCAGAGAGAGATATACAGAGGCGATTCGTGACGATACGGGCAAGACGACGACGACTTCATCATCGTTCAAGCTTGGACCTCCGATCATGAACAACTAAACACCATTCCGGGGAAGTGATGTAACCCTAACCTATCTTTCAATGTATTAGCTTGTATATTAATTTGAGAATTATTTATTTTGTGCATTGATTGTATAACCAAGACATAAACAACAGCTGTGCTGTTAGTTTTAATTTGAATGGATTATTTCATTGCATATTTACTTTTGTTCTTGTAGAATGAATGCATGTTTGCAGTGATTAGGGTTTAGTTCTTTTCAACTTCTGTGATTTTGTTAAGACAGGTTATACAATAGTTTTCACAGATCATTCAATTTAGAGTTTTTATAATTCGTACTAAGCGAAGATGGGTTATCATATCATTAGTTAGTCAGATGTATAGGCCATGCTTAGCGAAGACGAGTTATGCTTAATTGTATGTTGAATGAATCCTCTTGATAGAATTGAATTTGGCTTGTAGCCATTCTTTTCTGAATGCATAGATTAAATGTCCCAAATTAGTACAACTTTCATTGTCAGAAGGTTAGTGGTGAAGTCAATTCCCAGGACCCTCTATCTCCAGTATCCATCATTTATTTATGTTATTTAATTTCAGTAACTTAATTTAAAAACAAAACAAATTCTCTTTCAATTAAATTAGACAAGATCTTGATAGCTTAACAATACAACCAATGCAGTCTCTGTGGGTTCGACCCCTACTCACCACTTTACTAATTTTAGTAGAGTATTTGTAGGGTTTTATAAATTCTTTTTTTGTCGAGGTGTAAAACAACAACGACATTATTCCATATTATTTTATCTGTGTTTTGCACGTCGAACATTATGTAAAATTTTTTAAACAATGAAGTTATTATAACTATTATAAGGTTAAATACAACTCCTATAATAATCGAATTGAACTGAACTCGCTTATTCCGGTTTCAAAATTAAGGAACCATTGAGAACGGTTCTGGTTCTAGTTTCGGTTCTCCCAATAACCGTAAGGAACCGAATCGTATGCATCCCCCTACTTGTTAGGGCCTTCTGGGTTGTGGGTCATTCTAGTTTTACAGTATAATTTGCAATGTGTAGATATATATGTAACCCAATATTATTTATTTATTTTTTATTTATATTTCTTGCTCTGTTATTGTTGTATAGATTTGTTGTAGCATGAACTTGACTTTTTATGTAGTTTATTGTGTTGATTTAAAAAAAAATAGTTTAATGTTAACAAACATGTTTTTCTGTTTATGATTTTTAAAATAAACCAAACATTTTTTCGTTATCAAACAACACTCATGTTTATGGATAAACAAAATCGTAACATAAACACTGTTTATATAAACACTTAAACAATAAACATTAAACATAAACGGTTACCAAATAGGCCATTAATAAGCGATCGATCGTTTAAGACCTTAGTTTGATTTGGGCCAAGGGCCTCTTTTGTTTTAAGCGATCAGTCGTTTAGACCTTAGCTTTAGTAAGCAATTAGTCGTTTAAGACCTTAGCTTTAATCAGAGATCAGTCGTTTAAGACCTTAGCTTGATTTGGGCCAAGGGCCTCTTTTTATTTTAAACGATTGGTCGTTCAGGCCTTAGCTTCAATAAACGATCGGTTGTTTAAAGCCTTAGCATGATTTGGGTCAATGGCCTTTTTTTATTTTAAGCGATCGGTTGTTTAAGACCTTAGCATGATTTGGGACAAGGGTTTTTTTTGTTTTAAGCGATCGGTCGTTCAGACCTTATCTTTAGTAAGCGATTGGTTGTTTAAAAAATTAGCTTTAATAAGCGATATGTCGTTTAAGACCTTAGCTTGATTTGGGCCAAGGGCCTCTTTTTATTTTAAGCGATCGGTCGTTTAAGACCTTAGCTTTAATAAGTGAACAGTTGTTTAAGACCTTAACTTAATTTGGGCCAAGGGCCTCTTTTTATTTTAACCTATCAGTCGTTTAAACCTTAGCTTCAATAAGCGATCAATCTTTTAAGACATTAGCTTCAATAAGTAATCGGTCGTTTAAGACCTTAGCTTCAATATGTGATCGATCGTTTAAGACCTTAACTTGATTTGGGCTGAGGGCCTCTTAGACTTGGTCATTTCTGGTGGTGCAAAAGTAGGCGTGGACATGTAACAGCGCATGTTGTCCTGCGTTGTTCCATGCCCACGTCGTGCCCTCAAGGGTTTTTACTTTCTCTTTTATACGCTAGGAGACAAGGATTTTTATCCGATGTGAGATTTTTCCCGTACCTTTTTTTCTAGTGACCAAATCAGAAGGTGGCTCTCATTAGATTTGAGACCAATCATAAGGAAAGTGTCATTCCTTTAAAAATAGTGGGACCGAATTGCCTGTGTTTAAATTCCAAATTTTCTTTGTATGACAAATTTTTCGTAATTCTCCGAAGAAAATTGGGAACTATACTCATGTATGGTTGCCTTAGGGGCTAAAGATGCCCTTGAAATAAAGGCAAAAAGAGGCTAAAAAATACGCCCTTGAAATAAAGGCAAAAAGAGGGTGAGGTATTACCGCTGTGTATTTTAATCTTACACAGTGACCTGCCGTGACAATAGGACTTCCATACTACACTTTATTTAGTATAAAGTTTGGAACTTTTTGTTCGATGTGGGACAGTGTCCTATCTCTTCTTGATAGTGATGTGCTTTAAAAAATGTACTCTTTATTAATTTCTTCCATATCTCTTTGAGAATCAGAAAATAGTCTGTCAAAAAGAAAAAATGTAATCTAAAGAAGCTGAAATTTACACATAATACCTTTTTAAATGAGTTGCATTCCAGCTAACTTTGCAAAGTCTGTATGTGTCATTTCTAATCAATTTAGTGACTTCGTATGGGCTTTCCCATTTTGCTGTGAATTTTTTGGCATTTCGTTCTTTTGTATTGTCGATGACTCTTCGTAGCACCCAGTCCCCAAGGTTGAACGCTCGATGTCTCACCTTTTTGTCATAGTTGTTCTTGACCATTTTTTGGTAGGAAACAAGTCTTATTTCGGTTCTCTCCCTCTTCTCTTCTAGGAGGTCCAGATTTCGTTCCAACAGCTGGTTATTCTACCCCCTCTCTAGCACCTTTGTTCGAGTAGTTGGGGTGGATAACTCGGTTGGTATTATCGCCTCAGATCCATACGCCAGACAGAACGAACTCTCACAGGTCGGATTCCTCGGAGTCATTCGGTAATCCTAAAGGACTTTAGGTAGTTCTTTTAGCCATTTGCTTTTACGATTTTTTAACTTCTTTCGGACACATTCGAAGATGGTCTGGTTAGTTATTTTCGCTTGGCCATTGCCTTGTGGGTATGATCTAGCAAAGAACTTTTGGTTGATTCCATACTTCTTGAAAAACTTATCTATCAGTAGATGATGTTGTTCTAGATGAATTTATTGACCTGAACATGAGTGATTGTCACGTATGCCTCCGTCTCGACCCACTTTGTGAAGTAGTTAGTAGTTAGGAGTACGTATCATTTGCTGTTAACAGCCTTCGGGATAGGCCCTACCTGATCCATCCCCCATTTTGCGAAGGGCCAAGGACTGACCATAGTTGTCAAGTCCTCTAGGGGCTAGTGCAGTATACTAGCATGCCTTTGGCATTTATCATATTTTTTGGCATACTGTTCTTCTCTAGTCATATACAGCCATAAATACCCTTGTGTAAGAGCTTTATAGGCTAGCAATCGTCCCCCTGAGTGATTTCCACACACACCTTCATAGATTCTAGAGAGCACCTCTCTTGCTTTTGCAAGGGCCACACATCTCAAGTATGGCCTTGAGAACGATCTTCTATAGAGATGTTCGCCGATCATAGAATATCTGGCATAATTCATTCTAAATCTTCTCGCTTCCTCTTTCGAATCTAGCAATATCCCATTAACGAGGTAGGCTTTGATAGGATCCATCCAATTGAGTTGGTTTTATATGACCAGTACCTCTTGTTGGGTATGAGTGCTAGGTTCTTGCAAGGAATCAATCGGAGCTATTCTGATTAGATCTGGTTGAGCCGTCGAGGTTGAACATGCTAGCCTATCGGTGTTCAGCTGGTTCAAGTATCTTGAGATCTGAGAGATTTTGACTTAATTGAACCCCTTAAGCAGCTTTTCCTCCAGATTATTGTAGGGTTTCATTCGATCCTCTTTCGAAAGGTAGTCTCCACTGACCTGCTTCACGATTAACTAAGAATCACTAAAAACTTGCAGGTCTTTACCTGAAGTGTTTAAGCCGGTCTCAGGCCTACTAAGAGAGCTTCGTACTCAGCTTCATTATTCGATGCATGAAATTCTAGATGGATTGCTTGCTATAAAGCTGTTCCATCAAGGGTCTGGATTTCCACACTGATACCTAATCCTGATCGCGTTGATGACCCATCGACTAAAAGTCTCCATTCAGGATGAGGCGGAAGCTCTACTTCTTCGTCACTTTCGGGCTCGCACTCTAGTAGGAAATTTGCAACTGCCTGTCCCTTTATGGTTGTTCGAAGTTCATAGGTTATTTCATAGACACCCAGCTCTATTGCCCATTTGGCTACTCTTCCTGAATGATCAGGATCATAAAGTATCGCTCTAATCGGGAATTTAGTTGGGACAACGATTGGGTGAGCCTCGAAGTAATGCCTGAGCTTCCTCTTCACCTGGACAAGGGCTAGTACGATCTTTTCCATTTTTTAGTATCTCTGTTCTGCCTTAGTTATGGTCTTGCTTGAGTAAAACATCGGGCACTACTTTTTATCAAGTTCTCTAATCAAGACGGCACTGGTGGTCGTTCGGGATACTGCAAGGTACAAGTATAAAGACTCTCCAGCCTCTGGTGTTGAGAGTGTTGGTAATTAAATTAAGTACTACTTTAGCTTTTCCAATGCTTCATTTTGTTTAGCCCCCCATACCTTCTTTCCTTTTGATTTGATGGCATTAAAGAATGACTTACATTTATTCGACAATCGAGAGATGAATCTACTCAGAGCGACAATGCGCCTTGTCAGGATCTAAACGTCTTTATGAGTCTTCGGTTCCTCGTTCTAGAGTTGGGCCTTCACCTGAACTGGGCTCGCCTCTATCCCTATTTGATTCACGATATACCCTAGGAACTGTCCTGAGGAAACGCCGAAGGTACACTTTGATGGGTTCAGTCTCATGTTATGGCTTCTCAGGGTGTTAAATACTTCCTGTAGGAACTCCAGACGGTTTTTCCTCTTAGGGATCTTCACCACCATGTCATCTATATATGCCTCAACCGTTCAGCCCATCAGGTTTTTGAAGACTTTATTGATCAACCGCTGGTAAGTTGCTCCTGCATTTTATAGTTCGAACGACATCACTTTGTAATAGTAGGTTCCTTTTTCAGTAATAAAGGAAGTCTTCTCCTAATCAGTCGAATTCATTAGAATCTGGTTGTATCATGAGTATGCGTCAATGAATGTCAACCATTCGTACCCGGTTGTGGTATCGACCATCTGATCATTCTTTGGCAAAGGAAAACTATCCTTGGGGCAGGCCTTATTTAGATTGGTAAAATCTATACAAACCCGCCACTTACCATTCTTTTTCTGGACCACTACCACATTTAAGAGCCAGTCTGGGAACTGAACTTCCCCTGATGGAGTCAATCTACCTCTAAAGCGATGATCTGATTCTTTTTTGGGGTAAATTGTCTCTATTTCTGTTTGACAGGAAAGAAGCTAGGATTGATTTTGAACACATAGCATGACACTAAGGGGTCTACGCTAGGCATGTCATGTGGTCCTAGGCAAAAATGTCAACATTCTTTCTCAGCAACTGTATCATCTGTGCTCTGTCTATTTGGCATAAAGAGGTCCCTAAATTTGTGGGATCTTTGCCAGAAAGGATCTCAACCTACTCAAGCGGCTCCTCGGTCGGCCTTTCTCTCTCTTGCTCTAGAAGAACGCCCTTTGGTAAAGAGTTCTGTGATTGCTATTTGTTCAGTCCTTCCTGCACCACATTTCCTTTTAGCGTAAGGGCATAACATTTTTTGGCAGTAACTTGATCTCCTATGATATCGACTGTATCTCTTTCGTTCAGCGCAATGCACCTCATAAGTTGGTGAAACGTGGAAGGGACTCCTTGCATCCTGTGTATCCAGTCTCTTCCCATTATCATATTATAAGAAGAGTTGAAGTCGATAATGATGAAGGCCTTAATCAATGTTCTTGAGGCTGCGGCAACTGGGAGCTCCACCACTCCTACCGGAGTCACTTGCTTACTGTCGAATCCTACTAACGGTTCAGCAGTAGGCCTACACGTTCTGATTTTAGACACATCTACTAGAAAGCATACAACGTTAGAACATTGGTGCTACTCCCTGCATCAACCAATACCCTTTTTACCTCACACTTGGAGACGATGAGGCTAATCACGAGTGGATCTTCATAAGGCATTTGGATCCCACTCATGTCCTTATCCGTGAAGGTGATTGGCATATTGGTTGAGCGATCATGTACTGAGCGAACTTCCCAATTCTCTGGAATCTCTGGGCATTCTAGAGACTCGACCACTTTCCAAACTCGCTTTCTTGATCTGAGGTTGGTCGACCAAAATTGCATTGATAACTCAGACCGGAACAGGGTTGAGCTACTTGTTTGCTTTTTGTTGGGGTTGATCAAAATTTTTGGTCTGTTCTTCCTGAACGACGTACTTCGATAAACCACCTTTAGTGATCAGAGCTTCGACCTACTGCCTTAGGCTCCTACACTTATTGGTGGTATAACCGAAATCATTGTGGAAGGAACAGTGTTTATTCTTGTCCCTCTACTCTGGCGGTTGTTTGATAGCCAGAGGGGAGCGAAAAATTCCTTTGCCCTTGTTTTCATAGTAAAATCTGGCCAGAGATACTTTTATAGGGGTGATCTTCTCCTCAACCTTCTGCCTTTTCGCGACCTCTGGAGCAGACGAGGTAGAAGCCCGATGTGACCTTGCCTTGGCCACTTGGTTCTTAGTTTGTTAGGCCACAGTTATCAAGGTCGATTGCTGTCTTCTGGCTGCCTTATCCTCGTCTATCCTTAGGTATTTTCGGGCTCAAAAATTCAGTTCGCCCATATCCTTCGGAGCACTCTTTACCAGGGATCGGTGGAACCCCTCTTCCAAGGAGATAACTATCTTAAAAGCTTCCACTGCAGCAGTCTGATCACATTGATCTATCATAGACATTTCTAAGTTAAAGTGAGTGAGGAAGGATTTTAACGTCTCCCCTTTGGATTGTCTCATGGTGAATAGAAAGGAGATCGTCCTTTTGCGCTCCTAGTTTCCTGTATACTAAGCCACGAATAGATCACATAGCCTATCGAAGTTTGGTATTGAACGAGGTGAATGTTGCTTGAACCATAGTAACACTGGCTCGGCCAGGCTGGACAGGAAGATTTTGCACATGAGCGAATCATTGTTGACATCCAATGTTATCTTCTGTCAGTATTGGTAGATATGCTCTACCGAGTCCCTTTTTTTATCGAAGGTAGCAAACATCAATAGGGTGAACCTTCTTGGCATTTCGGTTATAACTATATTTTCGGTGAAGGGGGACTTGGTTAACCTAGTGGTTGCAAACGATCGGTTGGCTAGATAACATGACCAGTCACCCTTTAGTGCATCAATCTCCCCTTGCATCTGGATCTTCCATTCCGGGAGGGGTTGCGGGGGATCGACTTGATCCTCATTGGGCAGGTCGAGGTGATGTTGTCTATTACCGGACCAGTTGTGGTGTGAGCTGCTTAGCGAACGGTTGCTCGAGTCGGCCCCTTCGTTCCATTGTCGCCCGGGGCTTCTTGGCCTTTCGGTGCGTTCCACCCTTACCTGCAAATTTGTGACCTGTTGATGTAACGCGTCATTCTGTTGGGTTAACTGTTGAACGCTAGGGCGGTCCAGTTAGGGATGGCAATTTGTCCAGCCCCGTCAGGTACCGGCCCCGTTTAAAACCCATTTACCGAACCGTTTAAGGAAACGGGGTGGGGATAGGGTTAAGGAAAATAACCCGCACTTAAACGGGGCGGGGATGGGGTAAGACCCTACTCCAACGGGTACCCGCCCAGCCCCACCCCGTTTAAGTATATATATATATTTATACTTATATATAAAATATATAAAGGAAATATTAATATTATATATATCATACAACTATACAAGTTATATTATATCAGTAATGGATGACTCAATATTAGCCATTGTGTTGCATGTACTTAAATGTGTGTTTGGTGTATATGTATATCTAAATATCAGATTTATTATTATAAAAATTTTTGCATTAAAAAAAAAGTATAAACGAGGCTAGGCAGGGCAGAGAAAATTAAACGGTTGCGGGGACAGGGTTTTGGGATGATATTATAAACGGTTGTAAGGCGAAAAAAGTTAAACGGTTGTGGGGAAGTCAAAACCCGTCCGCCCCGTTACCATCCCTAGCGCCAGTGGGTCTTGATCGTCTGACTGTATGGGTGGCGCCCTCCTTTGGTTCCTAGGGGGTCAACCCAACTCCGCCGCATAGTAGGTATTTCTCCTCGTATCCACCATGATTGCAAATTTTTTAAGTTCTAGAAAACGATCGAACGTTTCCCACAGACGACGCCAAAGTATAAGTAACAAAAAATTGTTCAACCAGTCACTGCCAAACAATTCAGTGCACACACCCAAAAATTAAGAACACAGTTTTCAGAAATAAAGAGAAAAAAAATTGCGAGAAGTGGATTTGAGGATCCCTTTCATTCATCTTTTCATGAATATTTATATAAGTTGGAATTCAAATCCTTTTAGGACTCGAATTTACTTATTTACAACTAAATTTTCTCTCAAAGAGTTTGGATTCCTTTTTGAGTTGTAAGTCTGCATTTGATTTGGACTTTCCAGCCTGAAGATGGGGCGACTTTGCCCTTTGGGATTATCGACCTAGCCTTTTGGGCCTCTTGCTGATACATGGGCTCAAGCCGACGCGGGTCTGGTCCATTTTTTTGTACCAATTCAGCCCATTGGACCGGATGATAATTTTGCCCCCTACAATACGTGATTGATCATTAAGTTTGCACACAACACATATTTTCCAACCTTAATTTTCTAGCACAAAGAGGTGTATATAAGATGAAGATCATATACACCAGATCAATTAATGTCAGAACTTATTACACTAATATATATATATATATATATATATATATATATATGTGTGTGTGTGTGTGTATCCTTTTTTTTATATATATTAACTTATCTTGATCCGAGGTTAGTCCCATTGAGAAAGGATCCTAAGCTGAAAAGGAAATTGGAAAAACCATAATAAGAAAGCTTATGTTTTCCTATGCCTTTTACTTTCAAAGGAGAAGAGATATAACTAAGCCCGGCCTTCGTTAAAAAAGGTTGATTGAATAGTTGTTGTCATTATATACAGGTAAATATTTTCCATGAAGAGAAGTAGCTAAACTGTAACATTTTGGATTCAATTGTCCTATATAAGTTCCTAGCTAATTAACCATGGTCGTAATAATATTCCACATTCAACCCTACCCATCTTTTTGGTTGTATATATTCTTAGTGAAATGGTAGACCCCATGCGCTTGCTTTGAAGGATAGTTGGATGCTTTTTTGTAGCTATGGAAAAGAGCATTCATGTTCTTATCTCTGAAAGAGGTCCCCATTCTAGAGAACAAAGCATATATCCAAATAGAGAACAACTCATTAAAGGAGAAGCTTCCACTTTGGCTTTAATTCAAGATAAGGAACTCCAATTGATCCAAAAAATCCAAAGCCATGCCATATATATATATATATATATATACTGCAATTCAAAGTATTTGTAGTCTAATATCTCATGCATGTCTCATTCAATCAAAGATCACACTCATGACTCACTCTCACTGGCCAATTAATCGCAACCATCTTTTATATATGTTTGTAGCATTGATAGATTCTGTCCTTAAATTGGCCTAGCAAGTCCATATGCGCGAAGCGCACGCGTAAGAAAGCAGGAACTTCTTCAAGGAAAAAGCTTTTGTCATTAGGGTTATCAGTGGCTCATGGATGGGGCCATTGAATGGTTAACTTCTATTGTTTCATGGCGACACATTTTCCGTCTAGGACCGGCCCAGTAATAATAATAATACTACTAATACATCTGCATTATGCACTGCATCGATCAAGCTAGTTAGCAGGATCATATATATATATATATAGAAAGGGGTACGTACGTTGTACCCACCATTTCATGAAATGAATCTATTACTAGGTTTGAACCTTGACATGATATTTCACCATTTGAACTTATTAGGTCGATTGGTTCATGAATCAAGTTCTTGGATTCAAATCAATACTACCCAGAAAGGGATTAGACGATATTCTACAGAAAATGTAGTCTCGATCAGCTAGCTAGCACTACATGTGGACGATACTAAAAAGAACTGCCCCCACCATTTCCAGAATCTAATGCTATGTTTGAACTTTGACATGACTTGTCGTTGAGATCATCAACTGTTTAAGATTAGTAGTATATAGGTTGATTCATGCATGAATCCAGAACCTTAGATTCATTGATTGTTCAATTCCTGGGACACAATTAACTAGAATGGTCAGTTTACTAAAGAAGTTTTGGACACCAAGCAAGAACAGAATCACTTGCTTTTGCTTAACAAATGATGATTGGAGTGAGTATACAAGTATGTACTTCTGTCCAACAAGTTTGTCTGTTTGTTTTTTTGTTTTTTTTTTTTTTTTTTTCTCCAAAAAGTCAAAACAATTTTATATATGAGTATAACTATTAGTAAGTAAATTATCTTTTCAAAATAAACATGGAGTCGAATATTTCAAAAATATATGGGGCCATTCAGTTGACCAGGGCACATGGTAGACAAAGCCCATTTCGCTATATTTAAAAGTAAGTTAGCCCACTACAAGAAAGTAGAGTAAGTTAGCCCACTACAAACACAAAATTGTTGATTAAAGGCTTGTTTGGCATGCTTTTTGTTTTTGGTGTTTTGTTTCTCTCTAAAACAAAATAAGTGTTTTATTATGAGTGTGTTTTGAATAGAATCAAAAACACGTTTGGCAAGGAAAATCTGTTTTTAGGTTTTTAAAACAGAAACAACAAAAACATGTTTACTAAGTCTAACTGTTAGTAAAAAAATTTGAAGCAGAAATTAAAAACATGTTTGGCATTAACTTGTTTGAGTGTTTTGTTTTAAAATATTTATATTGTTATATATAATTAAAAATTATTATAATTTACATATTATGTTATTTGTTAATATTTCGATAAAATTATATTTAGATAAATTATATATATATTTTTAACAACAGTTGTCTAAAAATTCAAAAATATGGCCAATAATTTTAAATTTATTTTGACAAAGTCTTGCTTAAAAATTGACATATTACAAATTTGTGCATTCCCATAAATCAATCCTACACAAGTCTAAATATAAAACTACACAACTTTTCAGCATATATTATTACAATTTGTTCCAAATAATAACAATCCACCAACAAGTTTACTAAAGAAGTTTTGGACACCAAGCAAGAACAGAATCACTTGCTTTTGCTTAACAAATGATGATTGGAGTGAGTATACAACTATGTACTTCTATCCAACAAGTTTGTTTGTTTGTTTTTTTTTTTCTCCAAAAAGTCAAAACAATTTTATATATGACTATAACTACTAGTAAGTTAATTATCTTTTCAAAATAAACATGGAATCGATATTTCTAAAATATATGGGGCCTTAAAGTTGACCAGGGCACATGGTAGACAAGCCCATTTCGCTATATTTAAAAGTAAGTTAGCCCACTACAAGAAAGTAGAGTAAGTTAGCCCACTACAAACACAAAATTGCTGATTAAGGGTTCGTTTGGCATGCGTTTTGTTTTTGGTGTTTTGTTTCTCTATAAAACAAAACAAGTGTTTTGTTATGAGTGTGTTTTGAATAGAATCAAAAACACATTTGGCAAGAAAAATCTGAATTTAGATTTTTAAAACAGAAACAACAAAACACATGTTTAGTAATAAGTCTAATTGTTAGTAAAAAAATTTGAAGCAAAAATTAAAAACATGTTTGGCATCAACTTGTTTGAGTGTTTTGTTTTAAAATATTTATATTATTATATATAATTAAAAATTATTATAATTACATATTATGTTATTTGTTAATATTTAGATAAAATTATATTTAGATAAATTATATATATATTTTTAACAACAATTGTCTAAAAATTCAAAAATATGGCAAATAATTTTAAATTTTTTTTACAAAGTCTTGCTTAAAAATTGACATATTACAAATTTGTGCATTCCCATAAATCAATCCTACACAAGTCTAAATATAAAACCACACATCTTTTCAGCATATTTTATTACAATTTGTTCCAAATAATAACAATCCACCAAGTTTGAAAAATAACAAATTTGTATGAATACAACAAATATAACTAAATCCATATATCTTTTTAAAAAAAATAGATTACAATTTAACAAATTCAACATAAAGAACACCAAATTCATATATACATAAAAATAATATGCATACCAAGCATGATATACAGATATTATTACTTTTCAACTTTTCAATGTATATTATTACAATTACATCCATGCCAAGTTGAAAGACATCTCCAAGCATGGTAAACAGAAATTCCTCAACATCCTTGTGCAGAGTTTCATCCCTTACAACAATATATGGTGGAATTTTTTCACCCCAAATCTTAGAGATGGGCAAATTCTCCTAATTTAATTTCAACGGTTTGGTCACTCTACATGATTCATTTGTTATGGGCTTGGGCATAGCATACTCCCCTCCATTCACAGCTCCAATAGTACCCATTGACCCATTGATACTGAACATTTTTTGGCTTTTTTTCTAGAACTTCTATCAATCTGCAGAAAAAATTGATAGTTATATTGCATGTACATGGACTTTTGGACTAAATTAGATATGATATGTACAAAAGTAATGTGATTCATATATAGAGACCAAGGTGCCCAGCTATATCTTGAGAATGCAATATGAGAATTCATGGATCAAGAAGACAGCAATGAATTTCAGAAAGATTCACCACTGTCTCACATAATAAAGAATCTACTCATTGGTTCTAGTAAAATTTTGGAAAACACAAGTGAGAATTCACTACAACAAAAATAGTTTTTAACGACGGGCAGAAACCATTTCTACGACAGGCATCGTCTGTTGTTGTATCCCCTGTCATAGATAACTAATACTTTTAATCAATTGCCCGTCGTGGAAGGTTACTTTCAACGACGGGTGTTGCCCCTCGTGAAAAGTAGCATTCAACGACGGGCACTGTCCCTCGTGAAAAGTCACATTCAATGACAGGTCGAGTCCCTAGTGAAAAGTGAACATTCCACGATGGACTTTAGACCCTAGTGAAAAGTGAACATTCCACGACGGACTTTAGACCATCGTTGTAAAGCACAATTCTACAACGGCCCGTGACCGTCGTAAAAATATAGGCCCTGCTTGGTTTATCACTCCAAAAACAGTTTTCTGTTTTCAGATTGACAAAAAATAAAAAACAGCTAATTAGATCTACTTGGAACTGTTTTTAAAAAACAGTTTTTAGAAAACTGAGTTAACAAAGTTAAGGTTTTTAGAGAACACAATTTGGTAATTCTCTTAGTTTTTGGGAAGAGTTTTCAAAACTAAGGAAACACGGAGAACTGGGGCCTTGCTTAAAAAATGACGTTACTTTTATCCTCGTTTAAAACCTCTATCTTTATCTCCTCTCTCAGCTGCACCTTCCCCCCCTCTCTCTCTCTCTCTCTCTCTCTCAACCTATTAAACGACTTTTCTGGTCTCTCGCACAATTTCTCTCGCCTCAACTGTAGATTGCATTCTCGTTTCCAACTGAGAATCGAGTTCATCGAGAAGATTTCCAGTCATCAATCCCTCTCTCTCGCCAAGATTTTTGGGGCTTTTTTCTTAAAATAGAAGAAACTCTCTACGATTCACTCATCCCTTGCTACGATCTCCAACAATTGTATTGTATTGTAGTGAACAATCAAGCCGAGACTACAGAAACAACAATTGCCATTACCCGCAATTTTTCTGTCCAATTCTGAGTATGAGGTAGAGTCAAAAGTTTCAAACCTAACTTTCTCATCTTAGATTATGTTCGGTAGTTGAGAAAATTTTTGTTTGTGTATGTGGGTTTTGTTAGTGTATGTCTTCATCTGAAGTGCATTCAGTCATTTGGTTTATCACGGTTTATTTCTCCGTATATACTATATATGGGTCAATTCAATTGATTATACGGGTTTGCGCCCGTTAATGGAGTTACAATTCTGGCTATTTGTTATTGATGATAAAATGCTAGAAAGATTTCTGGTTTGATATTTGAGGTGATTGTTAATGAATTGTAGGGGAAAATGGTGACCAGAATTTGGATGATATGTTTTCTTTGTTCAGGGTAGTAGTGTTGTCACAAAGGTCTCTTCCAATATGTATTTATGAATTGTATTTTTTTTATCTTACTTTAGGACTATCTATGTGAACAAGAAACAATGTAATCATCATAACTTATTAACACTAGATGGATGAATAAACTGCGGTGGAAGTGGAAGTGGAAGTGGAAGGTAATGAGATAAGAACTCTGTATTTTAGCTAATTAGTAATGAAATGTCAATATAGAAACAAGAATGAGTGTCCATATATACTAGCATTTTCTATGTTTAGGGCCTAATACCACTAGGCTGAGGGATTAATTGTATTGTTAGATCAAACATAAGATTTGGGGTTTGCTTACTTAGTTCTCAGAAGAAATGAGAGCATATAATAGCATAAGCATCGGTAACAAAGTGGTTCCCCAACATTTGTTTTCCAACAAGATAGTGATTAGGAAAATTTTTCCTTGGGACGAATTACATTAGACTTTCAATTTATTTATCTTATCAGTCACCTTGACAGGAAATTGTCTCTTCATCAATCCAACAGCTAACTGGGATGTGTATGTTTGGAGCTGCTCTTTTGTCGTCCAATGATGATTGGTGGAAGCACAAGTTTGTGGAGCAGTTTGGCAATGTGAACAGATCTCACAGGGATGGAGCCATTGGAAAGAGAAGTTTGCTTAGTCTTGGGAGAGTAGTGTGAGAAGAGACCCACCCTAACACATTGGGGGTTCCAGGACTTATAGGTAGTTTCCATGAGGGGCACAGGACGTTGTAGAAAAGTGTTTTTAAAAAAAAATAAAAAACAAAAGAAATTGCTTGCTTTAATTACAATTGTCCACCAACATCACTCATCCAAGGTCCCTATTTTAACATATATATACAAGGAAATGAAAACTTTGCAATCTTGTAGTACCCACAAAAAATTTGAAGATGCAAGAACCTTCCTCTTGGAAGCAACATTGACCACAAGTAAGACTTCCCCTTATAGATCTTGAGGTCCAACTTCACACTGTTATCCTGCACACCAAATACAAGTCCAGTTATATATAAGCATATAGTCATTCGTGTATATATTAGGACTACTGAGCCCAAGGATAAACAAAAAAAATAAGTTGATTAAATAACATTACAGGTACAATTAGCCCCATAAAGGTACATAATCATAGGGAAGTTTTTTTGTTTTTTTTTGTTTTGATAAGTAACAATAGGGAAGATTTTACTCATGCAGTCCACAGATTGAACGGCTTCTTGATCTGCAAACTACTACATTTGGTGCTAATTCAACCAATTCAAAGTCGAATCATTAATGATAACTAGAACTCATAATAATGAAGAATTTACTCTATTTTTTCTTCAGATTGATCCAACCTATATCAAAATCTGTATATACAAATAAAACCTAACATTTCAAATGGTTAAGGGCAATATGTCACAAACTTAGAAAACAAGCTTATGTTTCTTTGGTAGTGAAGAAAAGAAATTTATGAGCTTTATTCATGCACAGTGCAATACACAGAAATTCTTCGGTGGCCGCTTTCCTCCTCCTCCTCCTCTTCTCCTTTGCTGGTGAGTTTGAATACTCACTTGTATTATAATCTAACCTATCACACCTCCAAAACATGAACATATATAGAATTAAACCAATCAATATATATTAATTGAATATTATATATATATAGTGGGAATAAACCAACAGGAGTAGTGATGAATTCAAGTAACTGTCAACTTTTTCTTGAGAAAGGGAAGGTGGGAAAATAAATGCAAATGAAGACTAATTAGCACCCCCATCCAAAACCCAAACAAAAAATAAAAATAAAGAGAGCTATGGTATATTACTATTTTCAATGAAACTTGAAAGTGTGTGTGTGTGTGTATATATATATATATATATATATATATATATAGACATTATTTGTCAGTTTTCAAGGATCCAAAGTGATAAGCTCTCAATTGCCATTTTGATGTAATGTTGAAATATCTTTATCTATGACTTTCTTCTTCTAACACTAGATGATAATGCATGAATATAATAAGCTCAACGAATATCAACAATGGACAAAAACAGCACAAAAGAATAAAGATGTATAGATAAAAGAGAAAAAGGTAACAACTTTATCAATAGAAAGAAAGTACAAGATGAGTACCTTTTGTCAATGCAATTTGAAAGTCATAACAAGGAGCTTCAAACTGAAGATCAGAACCAGTTGGTGAAGCAAACAATTAAGAAGAAGAAGAGGACACTGTAGATAATGATTCCTCAATTTACTGCACTAGTACAATGTTTCTCACAGTCCTCTGTTGAACTTGAACTATATAAAGCCTGAAACAATCTTATAGAATCTAGTTAAGGAAAGGAGGAAGAGAACACTACAAATTACTGTCTACAATTGTGTAATGTTGAAATGAAATTATGTCTTTTCTTAAGAGAATGTCTGATCTGTTTGGCAGAGTCTTCTTTGAAATTCAAACATGTGATGGAGTCAGTTTTCAAGACATTTAGTGCAATTCAGAATAGTATAGGGGAGATATCCTTTGACGACAACCCTTTTTTAACCTTCAGAGCTCCAAATCAAAAGCAGTTTTTATTTTTCCTACTTGCATAGGGGAGATTTCCTTTGACGACAACCTTTTTTTAACCTTTAAGAGATTTTGTGCTTTGATCTCTGAGGTAAGTATTTTATAAGTTTTGGACCTCTGATTTTTATTCAAAGTGGTTGCTAAGTGAAAAACGAATTGAAGAATAGGATTGTTGTACCTGCATCTAAGATGGCACAGGGAGTAATGCTGGAATGCATAAAAAGTTAAATTATCGTGGTAATGTATTTTGGGTGGTTTTATTGGATTAAAATTTATTAGTTAAAACTCTTGAAAATGTCTATGGTTGTTTACAAGTTCTGAAAGACATTAGAACTTTTCTTTATTTTAGATAAAATAGAAAGAATGAACTTGATATTGATTAAGTTAATTCTTATGAAGATCAAAAGCAGGTGCAAGAAAGGAACCATGGATTCATGTGTTAAAAAGAAATGAATTGGAATAGGTTAAACAAAAACTTCTATAGATACACAAGTGGGATCCGTTATTTAAAGAATTCCCACATGGATTCCTATTTTTCCCTTTCCACTTGCATAATAAAACTTTCTTTTATTTCTTTTATCTAGACTATCCTTTCCAAACCACATGAAAGGAATACCACTATCCTTTCTTTCTTTTCCTTTCCTAGTTATCCAAAAAAGAAGAGGGTTGACCAACCCTCCCCCCACCTCCGCAGCCACTCCTTCCCTCATTGAAGCCATACTCACCACCACCACCGGGGGTAGTAACCTGAACTGACGACTCATTTGGGACGGTGACGTCGACGGCTATGTAATTATCGACAGAATCAGTATCGACCAAGAACTCTACCTTCTGACCAACCACAAGATTGTGAAGACCCTTGGATCGGATCGAGGACCGTTCGACAAAGAGATCTTCACCATACATCGAAGTGATGACCCCAGAGCCCTTCAGATTATCGAACCTTGTGACCACACCCAATTCTCTGGGAATCAACTCCCCCTCGTCCATTGGATATTTGTTCCCCACAGTGTAACAACCACCGCCGCCTCCGCCATCCTGATTACAGTCGCTCTCTATCTGCCCCGTCACCTCACCTCTGTCACCGAAATCTTCGTACCACGCGTCCAAATCAGCAGCAATTTCGGCAAAATCCTTACCTTCATATACCTCACGAAAATACTCACCTCGACCCCCATAAGCCTCATTGAAGTCAAACCCGTCATCCCCGCCGGGAAACAACGACCTGTTTGAGGTGGTGATGTCGAAGGCTAGGTAATTATAGTCAGAATCAGTACCGGCAACGAACTCTACCGTCTGACCAACCACAAGACTGTCCTTCGATCGGATCGAGGACCGTTCGAAAAAGTGATCGTCGCCATACATCGTAGTGATGACCCCAGTGCCCGTCAGATCATCGAAACTTGTGACCATACCCAATGATCCGTGAATCCTCTCTCCCTCGTCCATCGGATCAGATTGCATGGTTTCTCACTAGCCCTAACCTTGAAAGCAAACCAACCGAGAACGACCCCCAAAACCCCAATCTCTCTGTATATGTATTACATACAATATGTGGTAATATTCGTATCACTAAAATTATACTCACACACACCCCTGAAATTTACATTTATTGCATACAGACAGAGATAATGGACATAATTATAACTTCCTACCTTATTTTTTAATTTTGAAACTTATTTTGCTTTTATGGAAACTTGAACCATCGACCTAACTAGGAGTGCACAAAAAAACCTGTAGAACTAGAACCGTAAGGAACCGTACCTGAATCGAATCGAACGGTTCACTACGATTCCGATTCCAAATTTTAGGAACCGCGATTCCGATTCTAAGTCAAAGAATCAGAACCAGAACCGTTATAAAAATAAAAAAAAAATATATATATATATATATATATATATATATATATAATATTTATATAACATAAGATATATAAATAAAATTAAGGAACCGTTGGAACGGTTCTAGTTTCACCAAGAACCGTAAGGAATCGTGCCGTGTGTACTCCTAGACCTAACTAGCTTATCATGACTGGTATGACAAGTTGGTGGAAGCAAATCGACTATCGATAGTTAAAAAATTATAATTTTCTTTGTTCATGAAACCCATAATAAGGTCTAATTAATAATTGTGTGTGTGTATTTGTACATATCAACAAGAATTGTAGAGGTTAAAAATGCATCCATAGTGATTGTACGTAACCAATCCCACGTTTCTTAACACCGTTTTAAAGAATAAACGCAATCAAATCCAAATACCAATGACCAGCCTTTTGTGATGAAGATCCACGAACATAGGAATGAATATGGTTTAAAGCTACAAAACTAGTTGAAACTGTCCAACATATATGCATATACTGTCCAACAAACATACATGCATACATACATATACTTATACACACATATATCACAGTAAGTTTAGTTTGGAAGCAACTTCAAATAAAGATCAACACAATGACCACTAGGGTGGTCAATTTCAATTCAAGGCCACGAAGTGACGCTCTTGCAAGTAGCAAAATGCCTAGTGTTTTGATTTAAGCGAAGCAAGCTTTCATTCCATCATAAATGTAAAATTAGAAAAACTTGTAGCACAATCTATTTGCTGGTTTCATCCCCAATTACAGTGTGTGTGTCCATAATTGGCTTCCCAGACAATGAGAAAACACTGCACCATCCCTTCAAGTACTCGTCATCACCCTCGTCTTCCTCTCCTTCAGCAGACTCTAAACCAACTTCCTCGTAGTCCTTCTCCAGAGCAGCCAAGTCCTTCTCCAGAGAAGAAGTTAGGGCCTGTGGAAGAATGACAGACACTCCATTCAAAGTTCAAGGGAAAATAGAGAGAAAGCAATGCAAAAGAAGGGAAAACCTTAACATTTGAAACAACAAAATTAGATAATGGACCACTGGGAGCTTAATTGGAAGCCAAATACAGACAAGGGAAGAATTGATTTGATAGAACCGCCTAAACCAAATCAATCTAAACAGTATTTGGATATGACCTATTTTGATGACCGAGATTTTTTTATATACTAAATCAATAATAACCAGCCAAGCCGAGTCCTTTTCTTCAAGGATTCTCATTACGATCCAAGAGCTATGGCACAAGTTTGAGGTGAACAAGGCTTGAGTTAATGCTCAGAAGTATCCAAGCAAATAGATGGTTTTGTTCAATACTAACTCTCTTTCACTCAATTTATATAGCCATTGAGCATCGAGTTCAACTTGGTGGAAAAGATGAAGGTGGTGAAAAATTGCAGAATATGTGTGAACTTAACTACAAATAAAGACTTTGAAAAGTTCATTGTAGTGTTCAGTGTGTGCATTTAACAGATGAAAACCAATTTACACGGTAACACGAAATCAGGATGACACACAAAAAATTAAAGATCCGACTAACTTTCAACTAACCGAAAAAGTTGAATATGTGATAACAAGTGAAGCTAGATAAAATCAAAACCAAATTAAAGGAATAAAGAATTCGAGAATATCAACTAAATGGAAAAGAAAAACGAATGAAGAATACTAACGGTTCAGATCGAATTTGATCATTTTTTTTTGGTTCCTAAACCATTAATTGAAACAATACTGGTGTTTCACTACTTTGAGTATCAGGATCATACATGTGCGCTCTAGAATTGAACCATACCGCATGGTTCAGATTGATTCAGACCAAATTAAAAATTGTAAATTAAACCAAATCCATTTTGCGCCCCTGCCTCCATTCGTCCCATAACCAAACACGCTATACAAGTCAAAAAATAGTTGATGTCTCTTCTTTGAAGTCCCTCAAATGTGGCATGAAAGTGGGGAGACATGTAGTACCTTAGACATGCAAGTTTTGTTCCATGACTTGTCGGTGGCATTTTTGTAAATATGTCAAAATAGGTGACTAGAACATGCTTTCAGCCTGGAACTAAGGAGGGTGTAGTCAATTACGATTTTAAAGGATTTTAAAACACTTTAAAAGTCTAAGTGTATTCAATCCAAATTTTTATATACTTTTAAAGAGTCCATACAAATCTGGCTGTATTCAATAAAGATTTTAAAAAAAATTTACAAAATCCATTTTTTTTTTTTATAAGTAAAGATTTCATAGAAAAGCGGCGTCCCAAACACAACAAACAAAATCAAATTCTTAGACTATTTACAAAAGTCAAAAGGGACTCCGACGAAGCACAAAAGAAGCCCTTCGACCAAAAGAAGAGGAAATTGAGAACAGAGCATCTAAGAACACCCCAAGGCTGTTCAAAATCTTCAAAAATTCTTTAAAGGATTTCATTGGGTGATGGATTTTGGTGGATTCGAGGGTGGAAGGTATAAATACCGAAGCCCATAACAAATCCAACCTTTCCCCCATAGATTTTGAAGCTCATCAAACAATTGAGTTATTCTTTTTGCATCAACACGCTACATTGTGGTAATCACTGTCAACAGAGAGAATTCATCTGCAGAATATACCACCCAAAGCATGGCAAGCTAGCACACACTCACATGATTTAAACTAGTTTATGAATAGTTCACATGTTAATCAAGATTGAGAAGTTCTAAGACGGTAAAACTAAAAGCAGAAGAGAGGGAGTAAAAACTACACATTTACCCTTGCTTTCCAATCCATTACAGAGAGCAGATTTGGGGCATTCTCGGGAAAAATGCCCTTGCTACCCACAGTGTAAGAACCACCACCACCACCACCGCCATAATCCCCACCTCTGTCACCGAAATCTTCGTACCACGCGTCCAAATCAGCAGCAATTTCGGCAAAATCCTTACCTTCATATACCTCACGAAAATACTCACCTCGACCCCCATAAGCCTCATTGAAGTCAAACCCGTCATCCCCGCCGGGAAACAACGACCTGTTTGAGGTGGTGATGTCGAAGGCTAGGTAATTATAGTCAGAATCAGTACCGGCAACGAACTCTACCGTCTGACCAACCACAAGACTGTCCTTCGATCGGATCGAGGACCGTTCGAAAAAGTGATCGTCGCCATACATCGTAGTGATGACCCCAGTGCCCGTCAGATCATCGAAACTTGTGACCATACCCAATGATCCGTGAATCCTCTCTCCCTCGTCCATCGGATCAGATTGCATTGTTTCTCACTAACCCTAACCTTGAAAGCAAACAAACCAAGCGAGAATGAACCCAAAACGCGAGAATGACCCCAAAACCCTAATCTCTCTGTATATATATATATTTATATTTATATTTTTATACATGTGAGGTAATATTCGTATCACTAAAATTATACTTACACCCCTGTAATTCACATTTATTGCATCCAGACGGAGATAATGGACATAATTATAACTTCCTCCCTTATTTTTTTAATTTTGAAACTCATTTTGCCTTTATGGTGACTTGAATCATCCGGCTAACTAGATTACCCGATGTAAAATCAAGTAAAAATGTCATTTATACTCTTTTCTTCATTATATTAAAAAAATATATTATATGCATTAGATTAATATAGAGAGCCTATTTTGTTACACCCAATTATTAAAGTAATTAATATTGTACACACAAATTGCGAGTCTAAGAATAAAATTAAAACACGTGAATAAATATATTAATTTTAAAAAATATGGGTTACAAATCTCTGTAAATATTTACAAACAATACGGATTCAATGGCAGCTGGAATTTGATTTTAAATTGGATTGAAGAACGACACGTGAATGATGTGTTTGTTGTTCTTCTCCTTCAGAGTTTAGATACTTTGAAACTTTGGATTTAGAGTGAAGAATCCTACAGAGTTCTTGGTAGTCCTCCTTTTCATCCTCCGCCTCTCTCTCTATATCTATACTATTATTAAAAGTACAAAGGATTTTTTTAGAGTACAAAGGATTTTTTTAGTTTCAATACACTTTTTTATATTTTTTTAGTTAAAAAAATAAAGATATAAATTATATAAACACACATTTATATGGAGTTATACAAAAACACGTTTTATAAAAACATAATATAAGAATGTTACCAAAAAGAGAATATAAGAAAGTTACCATTGTATTAGAATTCTTTTTTAATTAGTAAAAGAAAATCGATATCTATATTTTCATAGTTACAAAAATAGAAACAAAAATATTATAAACACAAGTTTTATATGAAATTATATAAACACGCGTTTTTTAAAAATAGTTATATATAACGTAATAAAAAAGTTACCAACCTACTTTTTTATATTTTTTTAGTTAAAAAAATAGAGACCTAATTATATAAACACACATTTTATATGGAACTATACAAACACACGTTTTATAAAAAGAGAATATAAAAGAAAGTTAGCAATTGTATTAGAATTCTCTTTTAATTAGTAAAGAAAATCTATATCTATATTTTTATATTTTTTTAGTTAAAAAAATCGGGACATAAATTATATAAACACACGTTTTTTAAAAGTAGTTTAATATATATATATATATATAACGTAATAAGAAAGTTACCAACCTTTTTAATATATATAAAGAAAGTTACCAATTCTATTAGAATTGTTTTTTATTATTATATTATATTATATATTATTTTCTTCTTTCCCTCTAGATACACACATGTATGATATTTTTGATTTTTTTTGTTGATTCGAGTGTAATTTTCTCATGACCTAGGGTTCGAATTAGTCTTTTATATGTTTTTTTTCTCTCTCTACATACACAATGTTTGAATATGAATTTATATAGTGATAAATTTATATGAATTTTATTGTTAGCAAAGTTCATGTAAAATATGAATTTTATTGTTAGCAAAGTTCATGTAAAATATGAATTTATATGATCAGTTTATCTCTCAAACTCCTAAATTAACTATAATCAATTCTCTTTTGAAGCTTGTTGATCGACGAGATCTCTCAAATTAGGTTTTCTCTCATTACACACACACATGTATGTTCTTCTTTTTTATGATTCTTCATTGTTTTTGGTGTATTTTTCTCATTACAGTTTGTGTTAGTGCTATCCTTACACAATGTCTAAATATAAAATTATATGGTGATAAAATTTATATGAATTTTATTGTCTACAAAGTTCATGCATATACTATCTAAATATAAATTTATATGATAAATTTATCTCTCAAAATCCTAAATTAACTACAGTCAATTCTCTTTTGAAGCTTGTTGATCGATTCTAAGGTTTCCGAGATCTCTTAAATCAGGTTTTCTTTCTCTTTATCCCTCTCTACATATACAAGCATGTATGGTTTTTCTAATTTTTTGTTGATTTGGGTGTATATCCTTACACAATGTTTGAATAAGAATTTATTTATGATATAAATTTATCTATCTGGTGATAAATTTATATGAATTTTATTGTTTGCAAACACAACCAACTACTAATACTTCCTCATTTAGACAAAAAAAAATTAGAGAAACTTCATAAAAATATAACCTTATATAATTTTAAATTTTGAGTTTTTTTAATCTATTAAAGCGTCCGTCGTAAAGCGAATAAGTAGTTAAAACTATCTTTTAATATATGATTTACAATTATATAGAAATATGAATTTAAATATTTATCTAAAATTAGTGTCTATATCATAAATTATTTAGATGAGAAATTGTAACCCCTTTGGCATTAATCTTTACTCTTAGAACCTTGTTTTTTACTAATGAATATACAAAAGGAGAACACAATTGACTTCATAAATATTTGAAATTTCAATTACTCAAACAAATTGCTTTTAATTATTTGTAAAAGGAAGTTTTTTTCTAAAAAAATTTTGTACAAGAGATTTTAATTAAGATTATAAATTAACTTTTGACCATGTGCATCATCAAGCGCCTATCCTATCAACTGAAAAATATTAAAAAAACACACACACTTTGAGAAGTTTTTTTATTGTTGTTGTGAATTTGAAGTTTGAGAAATAATTAAGTAACTTTTCTACTATATTTTAATATTATATTATTATGTTCTTTTAAATTATTTGTATGTAGGTAAATTTATGAATAATAACATTATTCATGAGAAACCTAAATGATTTTTTTCCCAAACTTTTTGTTACGTATCATATATCTATATGAATTTGAAGTTTAAAATAATATTAGTATGTGCATTTAAATTATTTGTATGCAGATAAATATATGAATAATCAAATTGCACTTATGGTAAATCATAATTTTTGTTTAATTATTTTTTATTCCACAGCAAGGTAAGTCATTTGTTGGGGGGGGGGGGGGGGTGTTCAAAGCAGATATACTAAGACAAAGAAAAACAAGGGGAAGAGATCTATGATTAGCACTAATAACTTAATTTATTTCAATAATAATTTAATTTATTTCAAATAATGTAACACTATTAGCGAGAAAAGAAAAAAAAGGGGAAGAGATCTAGGATTAGAAACTAATAATTTAATTTCAAATAATGTTAGACTATTAGCCAATTTTCTTGTATAGTATTTGAAAAATTAAGCATCATAATTCTTTTTCACTTATCATTGTGTCATTAAACTACTTATTTTAATATGGTATTTAAGTGTGATGTTTAATTGTTTAAAAATTTGCATAAAAATCACAAACCAAAAAAATTAATATAAAAATCACTTTGTTGTTTATTTACATTGAAAATTATTATTATTAACTTAGATTTTATTCACGTGCAATGCACATGTCGTTTTACAATTCCTATTTTTTATCTATTATTTTATTATAGATAAAAATTAATTCATTTAAATTTATCAATAATATTAAAATAAAATTCTTCTTTTCGAAAGAAGAGGACGAGTTTTATAACAAGGTGATTCTTTGATCCAACCAAAGTAACTTTTTGATCCAATATTTGATATATAAAAGCACAAAAGACTACTAATACATACATAGTATATGACTCATTATGATAGTGTAAAATGATACTAAAAAGGGATTATGCAAAAAAAAAATAAAGTTATTCTTATATCTTTATTTTTGGTTATTTATATTTTTATAATCACAAATATATAAAGACTTTTGTGCTTCAAACAAATCAAGTGCATATATATATATATATATATCAGTACATAATTGAATAACTTTTTATTTGAACTGAGGAGATATCACTTCAACAAAAAGTCCGAGTATCCTACTGTTTTTAATTGAGGCATATTTATACAAGTAAAGTTTAATTTGAGATGCATTTTAAGTTTTACATATAAGGATATTCTGTGTGTGTATTGATTTCTTTAGTGTTCTGAGTAAATTCTATTATCATTGAGCTTCGATATAATGTTTAAGATGATATTATCATTGAGCTTTGATATAATGTTTAAGATGATGTCTATTTTTTACAAAGGCTTCTAACACTTTTTTTTATCACTTTGTAGATAATGAAGCTAATAAATGAAAGACCTATTATCACAGTTACATATTTGTCAATCAACACATTCAAAGGTAACTTATCACATAATATTGAGATTATTCCCTTTATATTTTTTAGTATATCTAAATGAACATAAAATAAAAAATAATATTATATTTCAAGTTTGGGTCTTCAAACACAATCGGGATCTACATTACAAATTAACATGAAAATTGAAAGAGTCAAAGCATTACGATATTGGTTGGTTATTTATTTCTTCTTACTTACATTAGGTTTTAATTATTTATTTTACTTAAAAAATATCATGACTGGTATGACAAGTTGGTGGAAGCAAATCAACTATCGATAGTTAAAAAATTATAATTTTCTTTGTTCATGAAACCCATAATAAGGTCTAATTAATAATTGTGTGTGTGTATTTGTACATATCAACAACATATTGTTCTAATAATTTATTATGCATTGACACGTTTAAAGAAAACGTAAATGACAAAGACATAGATGCTTTCATTTCAAATTTAAAATATCAATTATTCAAAGAGGCAGAAAAACTTTCGCTTGAAGACACAATTGAAAAATCCGTAATAGCATTCAAGGTATTAAATTTTTTTTTTATATTCATTTAATTTGTCATTATTATATCACATTATTATAATTAATTTATGTTAAAAAAATATATTTTGTCACTCAACTTGAAAAAAACACATTCATTTTTTTAAACAAGAATTGTAGAGGTTAAAAATGCATCCGAGCTATGGTACAATGCATCTAAGCAATGCAAGAAGAAAGTTAAAGTACGAAATGATGGACTCAACTGTACTAATTGCAAAACAAAAGACGCTAAATGCTTGCAAATGTATTATTATATCTTCAAACATTCTATTTTTTTTAAAAAATTACAATATGACAAATATGTCATTCTTTATTATTATGTATCAATGAAGTATACTCATTTATGTAGATTTATGATGCAAAATTCGAGTCAAAGATATAACAAATAATGCATATCTAACAATATTTGATGATTCTCAATCATTAATAAATTGTTTATTAGATAAGCTAATACAGTTAAAAAGTCAGGTAATACTTTTTCCCTCACTCATAAAATTTATATAATTCATTTGAAAAATATCAATATTACTAAAATAAATTTTGATGAGACAGAGGCCCAAGAATTGTTCCGGTTATGTAAATGTGTTAAATTATCACTACAAGAAATCAGAGCTTTAGGGACAGTCAAATTCGTCACTAAAAATCCTAAAACCGTCGCTAATACTCAAATCTGACCGTCACAAAAAGTGGCGTCGCAAAAGGTCATTAGTGACGGTCAAGTTTTACCGTCACAAAAAAGTGGTGTATTAGTAACGGTTTTAACCGTCACTAATAACTGGACTATTAGTGACGGGCAGGAACTATCACTAATACACTGGTGTATTAGTGACGGTTTGACCGTCACTAATAACTGGACTATTAGTGACGGTCAGGAGCTATCACTAATACACTGGTGTATTAGCGACGGGTTTGATCGTCACTAATAACTGGATTATTAGTGACAGTCAAAAACTGTCACTAATACGCATGTGTATTAGGGACGGTCTGTCCTGTCCCTAATACCTACATTTAGACTGTCCCTAATACTACAAATAATTTTTTTTTAATTTATATATTTTGCTTAATTTCTGTTTTTATAATTTGCTTGATTTTTAATTTACATTTCTTAAGCTAATAACAATATAAAAAAATATATTAATATCAAAATTCAAAATAAATTATATATATGACAATATTAAATAAATATTGCATAAATTACATAACAATACCTAATTAGGACTTTTTTATAAAAAAAAAATCAATAAGTTAGTACAAGCTAGTTCAACATCCAAGATAACAAAACAAAACATAAATCAAACAAATTTGTCTTGAAATAAAACAAGCTGCATTGAACAATATAGATCCAAGATAAAACCTACAAAAGCAAATCCAGAATTAAGGTGGTGTTGGTGCTGAATGGGGTGTTGGTGCTAAATGGGCTGTTGGTGTTGGGGCTGACTCTGATGTCGTTGGTGTTGGTTTTGATTGGGGCTACTGAGAAAACTAGAACCATGGTGGTGGATGCTGATACTGCCACCATGGTGGCGGCTGGGGATACCTTGGTGGTGCAGGTGGTGCATGCTGCTGTTCGAAATCTGATGGCTGGGGATACCTTGGTGGTGCAGGTGGTGCATGCTGCTGTTTGAAATCTGATGTTTGCTGATAATGGTGGAACATCCTTCCGTGATTTATGTAGAAGTAGTGCATTTCTTTGTCGAGTACTGATACCAATCTCAGTTGTCCAAATATGATTATTTAAGTCAACAGGTTTATAAGAATCTGGCGAGAACTCTACCGGAACTGGATTGCCTTTTCCGTAAAGTTTCTTATCTTTCACTAAAGCTTCATTCTTTGTTTTTCCACGCCCTTTCCGAAATGGGCCTAAAAAATAAATTTATCATCATTATTAAAATACAACAATTATAAAAGAGCTTATATATAATGAATCAATGGTTCAACATAATTATCACCTTCTCCACTTGGTTGTCCTCCTCCACTCGATTGTGGGTTCATCTGTGAAGCAGTACCTAAGCTTTCGATACTTGCTCATGTATTAAGTGAATTACTACCACCACCTTCTCCACTAGGTTGGCCATCATGTGCACTTGGAGATGGTGGGTCCGGTCGAGCTGTGCGAGACCTTAGTACTCTATACATTGGAGGCTCAGAGATGTCCATGAAGAGAGATACAATCAAACAACTACAAATACAAAATTATTGGAATAAACTAAGTTATGATTAAGAACAATTAAAAAAAGAACCAATACAAGTGAAACAAAATTCAATTTTAGACACCTTTATCAACATAAAGCTTCAAAACATGGAATAAAGAGAGTAAAGACATCCTAATGATCAAAAAAGAAAAAAGAAAGTAATTTAAAGAGCATATTAGAACCTCCTATATTGTAAGAAAGACATGTGAAGGAAATCACCAAGGGCTTATGAAAGAGTTCCCATAACACATTTTTTCAACAATCAACTATATAATTTAAATGAAAGAGCCCACACCAAAAAGTTCAATTAGCCGCAATTCAAATTCGGTCCGTCCCATTTCTCCTTAGTGTCATAAGTAGTGAGACATGGCATGGTTACCCATGGTATTGAGGTGGCTATTGTAGTGGTATCCAATATGTCAAGAACAATAGTAGAGGTGCTTGTGACAGAAACATTGAGTTTTTCCATACAAGAAAATATATTGCAAAATCAGAATAGAGAGACTAATTTATAAATGCATCACCTCTAGTTTCAACTCGGAAAATTTTAATCCATCTTCTCTATTACCTAAATTTCATGTGAAAAAAGAAAAATGCATCACATCTTGTACATTTCTTCATAAAACAACCTCAAAAGTCCAAACAGCATGAAAAAAACCATGTACGTACTTAACAAAAATTTAAGAAGATATAGTATATTTCTTTTATCTGTTAAGGGTCATGCCAATGTAGTATATAATACTAGGATTTCAGAAAGTGTCGGTTTGTAGTTTTCTAACAGTATGCATATGTATAACAGTGCCCTTTCATCTTAAGTGATTATATGATCAGACATTTCTATAATACAATAACATAAAAATGGTAGTTGGGCCAGCTCATGATCATAAGGACATGCAACAACTTTTTTAATGTAAATTAGTAGGCTTTTTCTACTTTTGACTCTATGATTCAAGTTCAAACAAAGAGAATCAAGGTGATTTTTATAAACTTAACTTATCACGTGATATTATGTACATATACATATGTGTGTATCTATATATATATATATATATATATGCATCATGCATGTATTAAACTAACCGGCTTCAATGGATGCTAGAGGTAAACAAAAACTATACAATGATTCTTGGCTTAAAGCTGGTATATTTGAATCTAAAATTTTCAAGCTGTTTCTTTTTCAGACCATACCTCACCAATTTAAACCCAATGCTTAAATGTAATATAGATATATATGTATATGATTACCTATAACTTTGACAAAACATCGATCAGAAAACCTGAGGGGAAAGAGGTAAAAAGATTTCAATATAGCTGGAACAGGTTGGGTAATCTCTAAATCTACAGATGAACTCCATGGCACCTTTTTTTTGGATAAATAAAGAACTCCATGGCACTCTGGAAGTAATTCGAAAGATTAGCTTCCTCTCTGTCAAAATCAGAACTCTCTTTCTCTGTAGACACACACACACATAATCATAGTAATTGTAATAAAAAGTATAAAATCTTAATTGAAACAAAATTTTAGTACACATCATATCACAAGTGAGACATTTTATTCGATCTTGATCCTTTTCATCACTAATATGGTAGTAAAAAATTGCAAGCAAATTGGAGAGCAACTTAAAGAGTAGCAGAACCACACAGAAAATGAAAGTAAAAATGGATGAATTAGAAATAAAAAATAAAATAAAATAAAAGAGGGGAGAAATTACAAAAAGTCCTATTTATAAAAATGTAAGACCACCAAATCCTATTAATGAACAAGCAAAGAAATAAATTTGAGGACTGAACTATAATGGACAAATGATGAAAACAACTC
The DNA here is from genome assembly GCA_026545225.1 of Cornus controversa. Lineage (NCBI taxonomy): Eukaryota > Viridiplantae > Streptophyta > Magnoliopsida > Cornales > Cornaceae > Cornus > Cornus controversa. The sequence goes on along the minus strand of CM048846.1, from coordinate 61,816,197 downwards.
TTTAAAATGATCACAATCTAACTCATGATGAGGCAACTATATGTCCCCCGTTTGATCATCACCCTAAGATGAGAATCTGATGTTATGTTATTGCTAAAGTTGCCCACCAAATCTGCACCTACCCTGAAACACTCCATTCCAACCCAGACAATATCAGAACACTTGAGCTAAATTTCATAGCCAAAGGTACCAGATAGCTTAACTTGGTTGATTCAATGCCATAGAAAAAAGAAAAGAAAATAAAAAAGGCTAGCCCTGGGCACGAGCCTCCTGCCATTGTGGGGAGGCTGTGTGCTTGTGATTCAATGCCATGTAACTTTGCAAAATCTAAATGTTTATGATAGAGTTATGGTTCTGCCAAGGTAAATATGCAGAAATGCACATGTTCACGACAAAAACCAACATAACAGTTTAACAATAATGCTAAATGAACTGGCATGCTTATTATGGTAAACAGAGTGATAATAGAGTATTCACAAGTTTCAAGGCTGAATATTATTAGCAGAATAACTTCTGTTGATTTCACTTTGCAGGTAACTCTGTTGACATTGCCTAATTAATTCTGATGGTAACAAATACCATAGATAACAAGCTTATCTTTTTTTTTTTCTGGTTCCTTATGAGTTTTTACTCTCCTTATTTCTTTTTAAAGTATTAAATCAAGTACTCTTCCACTTTGAAAATGTTTTAGCTGACAAGAAATGTTAAACATTGCCAAAAGCTCCACAGATAACACCCTTGTGATTTTACCCTCTACTGAAACAACAAGAAGTAATAAAGAGGAAATGGTAAAAACAAGTACCAAACAGTACCAAGGCTGTCAAAATACAGTACTGACCTTTTTCAGTTAGTTGTAATCATCTGTTGATCCTATTACAATGTAAAGGTTGTTTGGGTTGCATTTTTAAAGTATTTCCTCACTGCTCAAAAAAAGCCATTGATTTCTGATCATAAAGTGAAAAAAGGGCAAATCTCACACAATGTTTGGCAGGGCTAGTGACTGCAACTAAAGAACCACAATGCCTCCTACCAACCATACCACATCACATCCTCCTTGCAGATTTGAGGAATGGCTGGACAAATAACTATATGCAAATTGAGTATGACACTTAAAAAATAAATAAAAATTCAAAATTTTCGCAAGGAACAAAAAGGGGTAGAACATAAATCCCAAGTGATTGTGAAGGAAGAGATACCTAGAGAGGTAAACATATTTCGGATGTAGTTTCAATTTGTAAAGACCACAACCCATGCATACATTCATATAAAAAGTATATACAGAGAGAAAGAGAGACATCATTCTAGTTCAAATTGAAGGAAAATACCAAAACTGATTCAATTTATCAAAACTTCCTCTAGGAGGTGTTTAAGTTATCAAATTGTGAAAAAAAAAAAAATCTAAAACACATACAAAAATAAAGCAAAAGGTAAATGTTTCTAACTTGGAAGTCTCATCCCTGAACTAGTACTATCATACTGTAAGTGTCCCAACATGTGTTATGGTGGTAAGTGCAGGGTGGAGTGTTTTCTGCAGACTTTTGTGAGGCTGTTATTGGGGTTTGGCTAGGGTAGCTTTTGCATGTGGATGCATCCCAGACTTCAAGCTGGCAATTTTTGTGGGCAGATTAATGGAGTGGGGGCTAGAGTGTGGTTACACAATCTGTACTATGGTGGAGATTGCAGGGTGCAGGTGGATGTGTGTTCTCTTCAATGTTTGTGAGGGTGCTATTATGGGTTTGCTGGGATTGAGAGTGCATGTGGCTGCTCTACAGCTTACTAATGACCAATGTTACTTTATGTTTGTTTAGTCGAATTGGGTAGATGTTTGTAATTCAGGTTAAGGGGGGGTGTGTATGGCCCTGAGGGGAGGTTTATGTGTTGTGTATTTTCGTTAGTTTGGTATGCTGATGGTATGGGGTTGGGTGTTTGGTTCTTACTTGTATGGTGGATATACAGATTAATGAATTGTTTTTGGCCAAGATAGGCAAGTCTCCGTGGTCTTTTTCTTCGATTTTTTAACGCAAAATTTTTTGGTATCATCTTTTACTTTAGGTTGACTTGTTTTAATTGGGCAAGGATTAAGATAAGTTTACCAAGATTGTTATGATTTATATTGAGTTTTCTCGATGAGTTTCATAAGTCACAGTCCATTTTTGTTTTAATCGTAAAAAAAATCTTTTATAAGATTGTATAATCTAAACTGAACATATAACAATCATGATTTTTTTGTTTTTTGGGGCAAGTAAGATTATATTAACAAGAAGCTAGATACACAATATATACAAGGGGAATAACCCAGGACTTTACAAGAGAGAAATTCTAAAACAATTATATGCCAAGATCAAAGATTACTTGTAAAACCCAATATCTTTCTGCAGTCAAAATCAAGCAGCATCATATGAAACGAATTTGACCGGAGTGCAGCTCAGCATAGAAGGTAAAAGGATGGTAGAAAAGCAAGTCCATGGTAGCCAAACAAGGTTTGATGGGAGTAATGAACTAAGCACAGAAAAGAAAGCAAAAAAAATAGTTACAGCTCCAAATTGTTCTATAGCATTTGCAATCACCTCATCATTATGGGTACAACAAAACTTAGTAATATTTTCCCCATTTCTTGATCGCGATTAAGTTGGGCTATGGGATTGTTGATCAATCTATTTAGGGGTGCACAAAGAATCGTCGGAACCGGAACCGGAACCGAGGGGAACCGTACCGGAACCGTACCAAACCATGGCTACGGTTCCGGTTCCGGTTCCTAAAATTAGGAACCGTTACCAACGGTTCCGGTTCCGGTTCCAGGACCAGTAGAACAGTACCGGAACCGGAACCGTTGGGGGTAACGGTTCCTTGGAACCGGAACCGGAACCGGAACTGGAACCGTTTTATATTAAATATGTGTATATATATATATAATATAATATATATATATACATTACATATAATAATTATATATAATGTATATATATTATATATAATAATTATATTATCATATATTATAGGGTGCCATTTTTAGATTGTAGGTTTCACATTTATTTAATGAATATATATATATATATTTTGTATTTTCAAGCTTCATTAAAAAAAAAAAAAAAATCCCAAGGAACCGCGGTTCGGTTCCTCACGGTTCCGGTTCCGGTTCCGAAAATCAGGAACCGTTGGTAACGGTTCCGGTTCCGGTTCCACCAAGAACCGTGGGGAACCGTACTGTGTGCACCCCTAAATCTATTTGTGTTGGTGTTCTCAGCTATAGAAATAGGTAAGCTTGAGCTTTGACCTTTCTAACATGAGATTCTGGCCCAGAACCAGGCCATGAGTGAGCTATGTTCCTTCTGTGCAGAGATAGTTGATGAGGAATTTGAGGAAAGATCAATGGTGGATGGAAGAGTAGTTACAAAAATATTTGCATAGTCAGGGCTGGAGGGTGGTGGTGGTGGTGGTACTTGTTTGGCAATCAAATACTGGACCCTAAAAGTACATCTTTTGAAGGTCGAAACAAGAGCACGAAACGACTTCGACTTCACTGGTGCCTCCTGTCCCATGGCTATGGACTCCTCATCAGAAGCCCTAGCTTTGATGACCTTAAAGGAGGAGCTAGGATGAAATGGGATTGTAATAGGTAGCTTGGAATGTGCTTTAATTTACAGACTCAATTAATATATTTATAGTTGTAGGATTAGTAGCTAGCTAGAGTACTCAACGACTAATAGAACTTTTGACACCATAGATTTTAAAAGCCAAACTCAAATTTGATACTTCCTAAATTTATAAAAAAAAAAAGAGACAATTGTAAGAAAATATATATATATATATATATATTTTTTTCTAAGCAATATTTTATTAGCAATCAACCAAACATAGAAGCAATGCCTCTAAAACAAGGGAATAAAGAAATTTTATTCCAAAAATTTGCTACCAACAAGAAAAGGAAAGAGAAACCAGCAAAAGAGCTAGCAAACCAATCCTTTAAAAACAAAGACACAAACGATCTGCAACTACTTTGAAAATTTCTTACGAAAATTATCGATTCTGGTACTAGCTTTTCCCAATAAATTTCTAGAGTAACTAGTTCCTACTTTTCAATTACATGTTCTGTTTAATCTCAATTCGAATCAACCTTCAATGCCAGAGTTTAGTTTATGAAACTTGCTTTTTCTTATGCCAGAGATATTTCAAAACAAATATCTCTTAAAGGCTATTTATATTGCTGGAAATTATCTGAGATTTTTTTACTAACATACATTCATAGCTTCACATTTTAAGCATGTTTTTAATCATTGTTTTGTCAGAGTAACATAGGTACATTCTCCTATTTTATATGTAGACATGCATTGTTTTTCATTGTTTCTATTTTTTATTTTTTTGATAATTTGGATTCTTTGCTGATAAGTACATGGATTTCTAGGCAAAACATGTGAAGAATGGAACTGAGACAGAGAGTAAAACAAGTACTCCAAAATCAAGTACAAGGGGAAACGCAGGGTGGCACACAAAGGAAACAATTCCAATAAGGAGTGGGAGAGTTCAAAAGAGTAGTTTGCTTCATTTCACAAGATTATAGGAAGAATAATTGATACGAGGATTGGCACAGTCTGCCACGCAGAGCCAAGTTTTGTGGCAGTTGTAGGTGATGCCACATCATATAATCCAACTAAAAAAAATTTTAAATATCAACAATTCAGGTAGGCTCTACATAACAATAAAGTTGGATGTCCTCTTGCCATTTAAACATATAATTTAACAAGAAAACGGGCATTTCATACCTCAATCTCATTCGCCTCGAAGTCCTCTTGTAGAACAGATTACAAGGCAGTAATTGTAGTCTGTACAACGGAAAGAATTCGGTGATATTAAAATTTCAAAAATATATATGTATATATATGTATGTGTGTGTGTTGGTATTCACAAAGTATAAGACAATCACAGATCCGTTGTTGACATCCCAATACATTCTCGAGCAAAAACACAAAAATAATTGGGGGATAACATAATTTTTATTCTGTTTATACATCTTTTCAGAAAGGGAGGAGGACTAAGCCCGTTGGCATGCCATGGAAGACAATTGTGAGGACAAAAGAAGCTTTGATGCAATCATTGAAAAAGCATAAAAGCAACAAAAAGTGCGTTTTGAAAACAAAAACAAATAATGAAACTTTTGGCATAAAATGTATACATATATTTTTATTTTACTTTTTATTCTAGAGCAATCAAATATCACTCTTCAATCTAAAGAGAACACAACTCAATTGCTGGGAATGGGCTACACATCTCTTTTGAATTTATCTACCCAAAACATGATGTAATTTTAGTTTAACCAGCCCAATTAAGAGGAACACTACAACTGCTCCACTTAATTGTGCAAATCCCAATTCATCTCCTGGTAACATTCCTCTTGTAACAGAATTGAGGTTGAACTAAATACAGATGCCAATTTTATCTGTTCATTTTCATTTCTATAGGTAATTTAAATCCTATAAGTTTGTCAAAAGCGTTGTACTACAAGTGCTGACATGTCATTTGAAAGGAAGGGGTGGGGTTAAATTCTTGTACATAAATCTTAAATTTCAAAATCTCCATTGGCACTTGGCAGAACTCAGCAGCTGTTGTACTATTCTATTAGTTGCAATCTTTTAGTCAATAGGTATAAAAGAGGATCTAGAGGAAGTGTATATGTGGTAGTCCTCTACTTGTTCATGCTTATCTCTTCCATTAATTCAATCTTTTCCGTCAGAGTTGTGGTTGAGTTTGCCAAAACTTTACACATATGTACATACGCGCGCGCACACATATATGACATAGAACATTATGGGTTGACAATTATGTTCATCCGATTTAATAGATTTTAATTTTTGTTGTGCAGACTGCTCTGTCCAAATTTGGGAGAATGCTTGTTGAATTCATTTGTATGTGGCATGCATTTATTTATTTATTCTCTTTTGTTACTGTTAACTTGTATGTTTTAATAGGTTGGAGTTGTGAGGAAGGAGAATCCTGTGTTTAGAGTGTTGTCCATGGAGGAGATTGAGGAACATTTGACTGCCATAAGTGAGTGTGATTAAGTACTGGTCAGAATCTGAAAATGCGTTCAAGTAGTCATTCAGATTTTATAAATTGCAAGACTCACTTTTTCATTCGACTAATCATTAGACCTGTTATTAAATCAGATTGCCTGAGTTTTAATTGTAACAGTGGACTTTGATTTTGAACTACAATTGTAATTGTCTAAAGCATTTGTTGGACTTTGAATTTCTCTCAAAGAAATAAAGAAAATAAATGGACATCGAATGCATGAAAAGATAAAAAGGAAAAGAGTGTAAACAGGATAAATAATAAGTACAAGCCTACAATTGCGGACATAGGCACAATGTGTGAGACAATGCTACTAAAATTAGATTACTTAGAAAATGTGTAACCTAGAGTTATGAATCCAAGAGGAAAAACAATAGACTTACAAGTTGTATTGAGTGGTAGGGCTTGAGTGTCAGTACATAACATCAACACCTTCTTGTGAACATGTTTAGTTTTGCCAGCAACTAGAAATTTATGAGGGTCACTACAACACTGAACCATAAAATGAGGTTTCAGAATTACAAGAAGAGGTATATGTAGAAAAATCTCAAGAATTTATCTACTTTTTGAAAGCCTCAGAAGCTATAACCAGCAAAGAGAATGGGAAAATTGCACCTTAACAACAATTTTAACATCAAGGAATTATGTGAATGAGGTTTTATGGCAAAATCATGTTTGAATTTGAGGGCAACCACCTGCCCTTACACAAGAAATAAAGCAGGTATCTGACCTCATCCACCCTTCCAAGGCTGAATACTGGATAATGTTGATCTTTATAGTAGGTCGCCTCTTGATGAATATATTCATATCTTTATAATAAAATTTTCTTTCACACATAGGCAAAACTCACTGGTATACTGAGTTGATCATTTCTATTTCTTTCTTTTGGTAAGTAAAATTAAATGTTTGAGTTGATTTTTTTTTTTAATGGTATGTTTGAGTTGATCTTGTTCAACAAAACTCAAGCCAGATGAGATAATTCAATTATTCCACTTAAATTTCTCTTTTATAGATATATATATGATATCCTAATCTTACATCCCTCGCTAAACCTAAATAAAACCCTTAAAATTGTAAGAAAAAAGGCTGAATTGCTAAAACTGAATAAAAACCCTAAAACTGAAAAAAAAACCATCATTTAATCTGATTAAACGAAAATAAATAAAATCAACAAATATTATATATATATATATAAACAGAAAGATATACAAATACAAAGGGAAAAATAAAAATTAAGAAATTGATACACACAAATTCAAATATGAGAGAAAAATATTACCTTAAAAACAATAGAAATTCCGAACCTAGCATCAATCAAAACTGCTGATGACTAGAAAAAAACCCTATGAACCCAAGAAACAATTGTTAGGGTATTGTGAGTTGAAATCAATGAACCTTGGACTTAGAATAGAGAGAGAGAGGGTGTACCTGACCAGAATTGGAGATAGTGGCTTCGTCGAAGGCATGACGGTGGGTCGTAGTTGGAGGAGAGGTAACGATTGCCAAGACCACGCATGCGACTTGCTACTAAGAGATTGGACCTAGCGACTTCTGCTAGTATTGAAACGGGATATGCTTGCTGCAACGAGGTGAACTACAGGTGCTTCTATAGATACTTCTACAAGCGATGCTCAGGATATGGAGGATTTACTGAATCGGTGAAATGAACTGCTTGATCTACTAGTGCTAACTTTGGTTATGCCACAGCTTGATCGCGAATGCTCTCCTCACTCACTAATAGCATCTCTAGCTGGATATGGTTCTCAATGATGAAGATCAGAATTAGTACAAAATTAGAGAAATTAGAGATTTGGCTGAAAGAAACGTGTGAGAGGGAGGAGAGAAAAAGAGAGGGGTGGAACTGAGAAAGGTTAGGGCCAGGTTCGATCGAAAAAGAAAGAGGGAGAAACCTATCTGTGAAAATTAGAATGAAATTTTTGCGCGTGAAAGTTTTTGACAGCCGTGAAAATTTTGTGTCAAAATTACCGTCCCAATAAGTAGGGTCATTAGGGACGGTCCGTGTCAAAATTACCGTCCCAATAAGTGGGGGGTCATTAGGGACTGTCCGTGTCAAAATTACCATCTCAGTCAGTAAGGTCATTAGGGACAGTCCAAGTTAACCGTACCCAAATATAGGTTATTAGTGACGGTTTTTTGGACTGTCACTACAGGACTGTTCTTAAAAAGCCTAATTCTTGTAGTGTATATCTTGCTTATTCAGAACATCACCGATGAAAAGACTACTAGCGGATGATGAAAAGATGCCTATTTATGACTTTGAGTATTTGGCTAGCCTCCAGTCCAGCTAACTGACATTGCGCCAAGGTGATTGACGTATTATTGAGCCTTACAATCCACATAGATTCAATAGACAGTTTTGTTATCACCAGGATACTCTGGGCAGACTGAAAAGGGATATTCGAACTAGTGCCTTAGAAGAGATTATGCCACTGTGGAGATTGACCACTCGTTATCATACTAAATGTGAAGTACAACTTCCTTCAAACTCTAATTTCCAAAAGTTCTTTGTCACCAAAACTTATGCTGAATAGTGGTCAAAAGTTTATGTTGATCTATTCATGGTGAAAGGAGGCACTTCAGGGCACATTAAGCGCACGATTTCTCCAAAAGGAAAACTAGCCAAAGTTAGAAAGGTTACAAACAATGGACCTAAGTCGTCCTCTTCTTCTAAGCCAGCATCGGGAGCAGCCACTAAATCCCATAGTGATCATGATGTTGAGGAGAGTTATGAAAGTTATGTAAAGGTGGCCAAACATGTTCCACCACAAATCAACACCCGTCCTTATACTCAATTAGTGATAGATTCAGATAAAGATATGGGGGCAGATGATGAGGATCGCAACTGGAAGCATATGGGTGATAAGACGAAACGTATTTCCAAGCAAGGGTATTTTATTACTTCTTGCGGCGTGGATCAATATTTCGGCATGGTTTCCAGCAGTAACGAACAAATGCAAGAAAGGTTCCCACCTTTTATTCCATATTTTATTTTGTTTATTTTTATTTTTAGGTAGAAGGTACTAGTGGCTACCATGAAGAAGATATCATTCTCATTGATAACCCTACTAGTAGTGGAACATCTGTTTGTGGGCCATTTGCATTTGAGTTGATACCCAAGATAAATGATATATCACAAGTTTCACCAGTAGGAAGAGAGACTCCTCAAGGCTTAGATGCTTTAGCAGGGCATGAAATCAGTAGCCAGACCCCCTAGGTGGTCGTGCAAGAACCTCAAAAAGTTGATATATGCTCACATCAAGTTGTCCCGTCTAAAGTGTCAGCCTTCGATGATGAAGACATCATCTTAAGCACCCTGACGCAAAACTACTTTAACCCTTGTCGAGAATATAAAAAGTATCATGATCAACACTCCCACTCACAAGATTCCATCCTTGGGGCCCAAGTTTGAAAAACTTTACATTGAACTTTCAAAACTCCCTGGAGATTACTCTAGTATAAAGAAACGAATCGAGTCATATATGAAGAATGTTACTCATTATATTGATGCAAAATATTCTTATGCTTCTATGATAACTTCAGAAAAGAAGTCAGAGCAACTTACTCACATTAATATATTGCTCATTGACACCTCTACTTTGGAGGACACTAATTCCAAGCATGTGTAATCACTTCAAATAGCTTTGAGTAATGCTGAGGACAAGGAAACTAGGTTGTTGAAAGAGTTGCAACAAGCAAGGGAGGATGCTAAGCAACTTAGAGCTCCAATATAAGAGAGTAATGCACAATTATCTCAAAGAAAGGAGGCCATCACTAAGCTCATGAAAGAACGAGACTCGGTTGAGGAAGCTAACATTCTCTCAACTCACGATCTTGAAGTAATGAGGACTATAGAAGAATTATTACAAACAGAATGTGAAGAGATTCTAACTTTGTAGCTTTGAAGTGACTCATCATTTTTTATTTTTTTTATTTTTTTAGAGCAATCTACTTAGCTAGCAAAGTAGAATTGCAGTTGATAAGCGATGAATGTTATACATTCTCATACCTTTACTTACATATTTTAATCCCATAGTTACACATATTGTATAATTTTTACGTGTTTTCGTGTTTTTGTTAATTTCAGGTCTATTACAAAAACTGGCTTAATTCGACTCCGCCATCATTTCAAGAAAGCATTCCAAGTTCAAGATTACGTGATAGAATGCTTGCACTGAGGATTAGCAGAGTACGTGCAAACTGAAGCTACAAAGCAAGAAGAAGCCAAGTTTCCAAGCCAAGAAATTTTGATACATCATAATAATAATTAAGATGCATCGTTTGAATGTTATACATTCTCGTGCCTTTACTTACGTATTTTAATCTCATAGTTGCACATATTGTATAGTTTTTACGTGTTTTCGTGTTTTTGTTGATTTCAGGTTCTATTACAAAAATCAGCTTAATTCGACTCTGCCATCATTTCAAGAAGGCATTTCAAGTTCAAAACTATGTGATAGAATGCTTGCACTGAGGATTAACAGAGTACGAGCAAGATGAAACTATAAAGAAAGAAGAAGCCAAGTTTTCAAGTATGCATCGTAATAATAGTTAAGAAGCATCATAATTTCAATATATCGTAATGCCATTTACGATGCATCGCCAATGTCTACAACAGACAGCTATCAACAAAGATATTTTGGCTACTTGGCCACTTGTCACTAATCATCTCCAAGAAGCCTTTGCACATGATTTTTGGAATATTTTTGAGTTAAAATCAGATGTAAACAGAATTTTAGTCTCACAGTTAGATATAAAAAACATAATTTGTAATAGAGAGAAATATTAGAGATTGGAGAGAGAGAAGTGAAGTTTTAGAGAGGGAAAGCTTCGAAGGAGGTCTTAACAAAGCCTTAAAGACCATATAGAGCAGGAATCATCTCTGTCTATGGAGTGTTTCAACGTCATCATGATCAAGCAACTCCTTCTCTAGGGTTTGGACAAAACCCTAGCCATGTAACTATAATCCATTTGTAATGAATTGGGATTTTTGTGTATTTGTACTTAACCTTGAGTCTTGTCTTCAATACAAGTTTACAAATTCTACATAATTACTCTTGTCTTAGAATTTTAAGTTGGTTCACATAATCCTAAAAACACTTTTATTTTCACAAGAACTGTAAGTGATGGTTTTGTACCTATTTTCACTTGAACATGTCAACTCTTAACTTTTATAATCCATGCTTAGAGAAGGTAATTTCACTACACTTAGATAATTAGGTAATTAGGTTAATGTAGTTAGGTGGGTAAATTATGCCTATTGAAGATGGATTATCATTAATTAGGGTTCATGTATCCTCTTGACGACGTCGTTGTAGGTAGCACTTGCCAAACGCGTTTTCTGCAGACTTTTGTGAGGCTGTTATTGGGGTTTGGCTAGGGTAGCTTTTGCATGTGGATGCATCCCAGACTTCAAGCTGGCAATTTTTGTGGGCAGATTAATGGAGTGGGGGCTAGAGTGTGGTTACACAATCTGTACTATGGTGGAGATTGCAGGGTGCAGGTGGATGTTGTGTTCTCTTCAATGTTTGATGAGGGTGCTATTATGGGTTTGCTGGGATAGAGAGTGAATGTGGCTGCTCTATAGCTTACTAATGGCCAATGTTACTTTCTGTTTGTTTAGTCTAATTGGGTAGCTGTTTGTAATTCAGGTTAAGGGGGGGTGTGTATGGCCCTGAGGGGAGGTTTATGTTTTGTGTATTTTCGTTAGTTTGGTATGCTAATGGTATGGGGCTGGGTGTTTGGTTCTTACTTGTATGGTGGATATACAGATTAATGAATTGTTTTTGGTCAAGATAGGCAAGTCTCCGTGGTCTTTTTCTTCGATTTTTTAACGCAAAATTTTTTGGTATCATCTTTTACTTTAGGTTGATTTGTTTTAATTGGGAAGGATTAAGATAAGTTTACCAAGATTGTTATGATTTATATTGAGTTTTCTCGATGAGTTTCATAAGTCACAGTCCATTTTTGTTTTAATCGTAAAAAACATCTTTTATAAGATTGTATAATCTAAACTGAACATATAACAATCATGATTTTTTTTGTTTTTTGGGGCAAGTAAGATTATATTAACAAGAAGCTAGATACACAATATATACAAGGGGAATACCCCAGGACTTTACAAGAGAGAAATTCTAAAACAATTATATGCCAAGATCAAAGATTACTTGCAAAACCCAATATCTTTCTGCAGTCAAAATCAAGCAGCATCATATGAAACGTATTTGACCGGAATGCAGCTCAGCATAGAAGGTTAAAGGATGGTAGAAAAGCAAGTCCATGGTAGCCAAACAAGGTTTGATGGGAGTAATGAACTAAGCACAGAAAAGAAAGCAAAAAAAATAGAACCAGCTCCAAATTGTTCTATAGCATTTGCAATCACCTCATCGTTATGGGTACAACAAAACTTAGTAATATTTTCCCCATTTCTTGATCACGATTAAGTTGGGCTATGGGATTGTTGATCAATCTATTTGTGTTGGTGTTCTCAGCTATAGAAATAGGCAAGCTTGAGCTTTAACCTTTCTAGCATGAGATTCTGGCCCAGAACCAGGCCATAAGTGAGCTATGTTCCTTCTGTGCAGAGATAGTTGATGAGGAATTTGAGGAAAGATCAATGGTGGATGGAAGAGTAGTTACAAAAATATTTGCAGAGTCAGGGATGGAGGGTGGTGGTGGTACTTGTTTGGCAATCAAATACTAGACCCTAAAAGTACCATCTTTTGAAGGTCGAAACAAGAGCACGAAACGACTTCGACTTCACTGGTGCCTCCTGTCCCATGGCTATGGACTTTTGAAGGTCAAAATATTTGGGGTTTGCTTACTTAGTTCTCAGAAGAAATGAGAGCATATAATAATAGCATAAGCATCGGTAACAAAGTGGTTCCCCAACATTTGTTTTCCAACAAGATAGTGATTAGGAAAATTTTGCCTTGGGACGAATTACATTAGACTTTCAATTTATTTATCTTATCAGTCACCTTGACAGGAAATTGTCTCTTCATCAATCCAACAGCTAAACTGGGATGTGTATGTTTGGAGCTGCTCTTTTTGTCTTCCAATGATGATTGGTGGAAGCACAAGTTTGTGGAGCAGTTTGGCAATGTGGACAGATCACAGGGATGGAGCCATTGGAAAGAGAAGTTTGCTAAGTCTTGGGAGAGTAGTGTGAGAAGAGACCCACCCTAACACATTGGGGGTTCCAGGACTTATAGGTAGTTTCCATGAGGGGCATAGGACGTTGTGTTTTTAAAAAAAAATAAAAAAACTAAAGAAAATGCTTGCTTTAATTAAAATTGTCCACCAACATCACTCATCCAAGGTCCCTATTTTAACATATATATACAAGGAAATGAAAACTTTGCAATCTTGTAGTACCCACAAAAAATTTGAAGATGCAAGAACCTTCCTCTTGGAAGCAACATTGACCACAAGTAAGACCTTCCCCTTATAGATCTTGAGGTCCAACTTCACACTGTTATCCTGCACACCAAATACAAGTCCAGTTATATATAAGCATATAGTCATTCGTGTATATATTAGGACTACTGAGCCCAAAGATAAACAAAAAAAATAAGTTGATTAAATAACATTACAGGTATAATTAGCCCCATAAAGGAACATAATCATAGGGAAGTTTTTTTGTTTTTTTTGTTTTGATAAGTAACAATAGGGAAGATTTTACTCATGCAGTCCACAGATTGAACGGCTTCCTGATCTGCAAACTACTACATTTGGTGCTAATTCAACCAATTCAAAGTCGAATCATTAATGATAACTAGAACTCATAATAATGAAGAATTTACTCTATTTTTTCTTCAGATTGATCCAACCTATATCAAAATCTGTATATACAAATAAAACCTAACATTTCAAATGGTTAAGGGCAATATGTCACAAACTTAGACAACAAGCTTATGTTTCTTTGGTAGTGAAGAAAAGAAATTTATGAGCTTTATTCATGCACAGTGCAATACACAGAAATTCCTCGGTGCCCGCTTTCCTCCTCCTCCTCTTCTCCTTTGCTGGTGAGTTTGAATACTCACTTGTATTATAATCTAACCTATCACACCTCCAAAACATGAACATATATAGAATTAAACCAATCAATATATATTAATTGAATATTATATATATATATATATATATATATATATATATATATATAGTGGGAATAAACCAACAGGAGTAGTGATGAATTCAAGTAACTGTCAACCTTTTTAATATATATAACGTAATAAGAAAGTTACCAACCTTTTTAATATATATAAAGAAACTTACCAATTGTATTAGAATTGTTTTTTATTATTATATTATATTATATATTATTTTCTTCTTTCCCTCTAGATACACACATGTATGATATTTTTGATTTTTTTTGTTGATTCGAGTGTAATTTTCTCATGACCTAGGGTTCGAATTAGTCTTTTATATGTTTTTTTTCTCTCTCTACATACACAATGTTTGAATATGAATTTATATAGTGATAAATTTATATGAATTTTATTGTTAGCAAAGTTCATGTAAAATATGAATTTTATTGTTAGCAAAGTTCATGTAAAATATGAATTTATATGATCAGTTTATCTCTCAAACTCCTAAATTAACTATAATCAATTCTCTTTTGAAACTTGTTGATCGACGAGATCTCTCAAATTAGGTTTTCTCTCATTACACACACACATGTATGTTCTTCTTTTTTATGATTCTTCATTGTTTTTGGTGTATTTTTCTCATTACAGTTTGTGTTAGTGCTATCCTTACACAATGTCTAAATATAAAATTATATGGTGATAAAATTTATATGAATTTTATTGTCTACAAAGTTCATGCATATACTATCTAAATATAAATTTATCTGATAAATTTATCTCTCAAAATCCTAAATTAACTACAGTCAATTCTCTTTTGAAGCTTGTTGATCGATTCTAAGGTTTCCGAGATCTCTTAAATCAGGGTTTCTCTCTCTTTATCCCTCTCTACATATACAAGCATGTATGGTTTTTCTAATTTTTTGTTGATTTGGGTGTATATCCTTACACAATGTTTGAATATGAATTTATTTATGATATAAATTTATCTATCTGGTGATAAATTTATATGAATTTTATTGTTTGCAAACACAACCAACTACTAATGCTTCCTCATTTAGACAAAAAAAAATTAGAGAAACTTCATAAAAATATAACCTTATATAATTTTAAATTTTGAGTTTTTTTAATCTATTAAAGCGTCCGTCGTAAAGCGAATAAGTAGTTAAAACTATCTTTTAATATATGATTTACAATTATATAGAAATATGAATTTAAATATTTATCTAAAATTAGTGTCTATATCATAAATTATTTAGATGAGAAATTGTAACCCCTTTGGCATTAATCTTTACTCTTAGAACCTTGTTTTTTACTAATGAATATACAAAAGGAGAACACAATTGACTTCATAAATATTTGAAATTTCAATTACTCAAACAAATTGCTTTTAATTATTTGTAAAAGGAAGTTTTTTTCTAAAAAAATTTTGTACAAGAGATTTTAATTAAGATTATAAATTAACTTTTGACCATGTGCATCATCAAGCGCCTATCCTATCAACTGAAAAATATTAAAAAAACACACACACTTTGAGAAGTTTTTTTATTGTTGTTGTGAATTTGAAGTTTGAGAAATAATTAAGTAACTTTTCTACTATATTTTAATATTATATTATTATGTTCTTTTAAATTATTTGTATGTAGGTAAATTTATGAATAATAACATTATTCATGAGAAACCTAAATGATTTTTTTCCCAAACTTTTTGTTACGTATCATATATCTATATGAATTTGAAGTTTAAAATAATATTAGTATGTGCATTTAAATTATTTGTATGCAGATAAATATATGAATAATCAAATTGCACTTATGGTAAATCATAATTTTTGTTTAATTATTTTTTATTCCACAGCAAGGTAAGTCATTTGTTGGGGGAGGGGGGGGTGTTCAAAGCAGATATACTAAGACAAAGAAAAACAAGGGGAAGAGATCTATGATTAGCACTAATAACTTAATTTATTTCAATAATAATTTAATTTATTTCAAATAATGTAACACTATTAGCGAGAAAAGAAAAAAAAGGGGAAGAGATCTAGGATTAGAAACTAATAATTTAATTTCAAATAATGTTAGACTATTAGTCAATTTTCTTGTATAGTATTTGAAAAATTAAGCATCATAATTCTTTTTCACTTATCATTGTGTCATTAAACTACTTATTTTAATATGGTATTTAAGTGTGATGTTTAATTGTTTAAAAATTTGCATAAAAATCACAAACCAAAAAAATTAATATAAAAATCACTTTGTTGTTTATTTACATTGAAAATTATTATTATTAACTTAGATTTTATTCACGTGCAATGCACATGTCGTTTTACAATTCCTATTTTTTATCTATTATTTTATTATAGATAAAAATTAATTCATTTAAATTTATCAATAATATTAAAATAAAATTCTTCTTTTCGAAAGAAGAGGACGAGTTTTATAACAAGGTGATTCTTTGATCCAACCAAAGTAACTTTTTGATCCAATATTTGATATATAAAAGCACAAAAGACTACTAATACATACATAGTATATGACTCATTATGATAGTGTAAAATGATACTAAAAAGGGATTATGCAAAAAAATAAATAAAGTTATTCTTATATCTTTATTTTTGGCTATTTATATTTTTATAATCACAAATATATAAAGACTTTTGTGCTTCAAACAAATCAAGTGCATATATATATATATATCAGTACATAATTGAATAACTTTTTATTTGAACTGAGGAGATATCACTTCAACAAAAAGTCCGAGTATCCTACTGTTTTTAATTGAGGCATATTTATACAAGTAAAGTTTAATTTGAGATGCATTTTAAGTTTTACATATAAGGATATTCTGTGTGTGTATTGATTTCTTTAGTGTTCTGAGTAAATTCTATTATCATTGAGCTTCGATATAATGTTTAATATGATATTATCATTGAGCTTTGATATAATGTTTAAGATGATGTCTATTTTTTACAAAGGCTTCTAACACTTTTTTTTATCACTTTGTAGATAATGAAGCTAATAAATGAAAGACCTATTATCACAGTTACATATTTGTCAATCAACACATTCAAAGGTAACTTATCACACAATATTGAGATTATTCCCTTTATATTTTTTAGTATATCTAAATGAACATAAAATAAAAAATAATATTATATTTCAAGTTTGGGTCTTCAAACACAATCGGGATCTACATTACAAATTAACATGAAAATTGAAAGAGTCAAAGCATTACGATATTGGTTGGTTATTTATTTCTTCTTACTTACATTAGGTTTTAATTATTTATTTTACTTAAAGAATATCATGACTGGTATGACAAGTTGGTGGAAGCAAATCGACTATCGATAGTTAAAAAATTATAATTTTCTTTGTTCATAAAACCCATAATAAGGTCTAATTAATAATTGTGTGTGTGTATTTGTACATATCAACAACATATTGTTCTAATAATTTATTATGCATTGACACGTTTAAAGAAAACGTAAATGACAAAGACATAGATGCTCTCATTTCAAATTTAAAATATTAATTATTCAAAGAGGCAGAAAAACTTTCGCTTGAAGACACAATTGAAAAATCCGCAATGGCATTCAAGGTATTAAATTATTATTATTTTTTTATATATTCATTTAATTTGTCATTATTATATCACATTATTATAATTAATTTCTGTTAAAAAAATATATTTTGTCACTCAACTTGTAAAAAACACATTACTTTTTTGAAACAAGAATTGTAGAGGTTAAAAATGCATCCGAGCTATGGTACAATGCATCTAAGCAATGCAAAAAGAAAGTTAAATTACGAAATGATGGACTCAACTGTACTAATTGCAAAACAAAAAACGCTAAATGCTTTCAAATGTATTATTATATCTTTAAACATTCTATTTTTAAAAAAAAAATTACAATATGACAAATATGTCATTCTTTATTATTATGTATCAATGAAGTATACTCATTTATGTAGATTTATGATGCAAATTTCGAGTCAAAGATATAACAAATAATGCATATCTAACAATATTTGATGATTCTCAATCATTAATAAATTATTCATTAGATGAGCTAATATAGTTAAAAAGTTAGGTAATACTTTTTCGCTCACTCATAAAATTTATGGATAAAATAATTCATTTGAAATGTATCAATATTAACAAAATAAATTTGTTCTTTTTGTAGGACGAGGAGATGAATGAATTTTACGACAAAGTGACAAGTTTCATAGGAAAATTGTTTCTTTTTATGATCAAGATAGACACAGTAAAAATGACGTAGTCAAAAATAGTTTTGTGGTAGCAGCTATCAAAAAAGTTTCACTTAAGAATGATTTATTTGAAGAAGAACTCAGAAATATAAAAAGGATAAAGTGTTGAGAATTTTCAAAAAATAGTAATGGATTGTTTAAGAATTGTTAGAATTATACCTTTTGATTTCTTATAGTTTATACTTGATTCCTTCCATGTGAATAATAGTTACCTTATAGTTTTATTTTTTTCAACAAATGAGTTTATATTACCATGGATACATAATGAAAATATTTTGGGTATTTTAATTAATATGTTTGGATGTGTTATAATAATTTTGAATATTTTAAGTGTTATATTTTAATTTATTTTTTATCCACGTGCATTGCACGTTCTTTAAACTAGTATATATATATTTAATTATCCATTTGATCCATTTTCAAGTGAGTTTGGATTTCTTAGACAATTTGAATCAGCCCATGACTTCTTTATTTGTGGTGGATTTGTCTACAAATTACCCACACTTCAATCCCGACCCATGTCTTGCATGCTAAAATTTGAGGGTGAGGCTTGGAGTATTTTTTTTTTTTTTAAGATGATGCAATCAAGATCATCCTAAACTTTGAGCCGAAACAATACTTTCCCTAACTTGGATTGGGATTAGGACTGCTTTAGTTTCCTTCATTGTGTCCAACTGCAATTTCTTTGTTTTCCTCCCTCGGTTAACTCGGAATCTACAATGAAAAAAAAAACAGAAACCTGTTGAAAACAGGATTTGTTTGTTGCTGGCTATATATATATACGCCCAATTATAAAACCCTCTCCATTAAATAATGCAATCAAGGTACATCGTAGTGCTATCTCAAAAGACTTCCACGGGTCGAAAGAAAATAAAAGTACTCTTGAATCTTGCACGACTGTATCTGGACAGTGGTGCCTTTTTTTCCTTTTCCTTTTTCTTACTTGCCCATCGTACTCACTTCGTTTCCTTTTATTGTGTTGACACGTCCTCCATGTATGCATATACCATGAATCCTTTGTAAGCACCGTCAAGTAACGTAAAGTCCCACCAACTGATTTTTTTTTTCTTATTTTTTTTTGTCCTTATTTCTTCTCCATACTTTACCACATGTCTCCCATGAATACAAATACCATGACCATGTGTAAGCACTGTCATGTCTTGCATTACAATTTTAACAATATATCGTAAAACTCTCTTGCTTTTCTCTGCTCATATATGCACATGGGCCTTCACTATGCCACAAATCTCTTTTTTTCTTTCTTTTTTTTTTTTCCTCTTCTTATTTTTTATGTTTTCGGTATTACATATGTCGAGAACCGTGCGCCATTCTTCTTGATCCTTTCTGAATCACAATTTTACTTTCTAAGCAATACCTTGGCAGAGAGCCAGATTTTTTTTTTTTTTATACATGTAAAACTTTATATATATATATATATATCTATCAATGTCCATCTGACCATTTGAGCTTGTGATTTTTAATCGCAGTTACAACTGAACCATATGTTTCTCATCTGATTTTGTTCATTTTTTTTTTAGATTAGCTTTTACTTGTGGAAGTTTTGTGTTGCCTCTGAAACAACGTACAGATTCATTGAACTCATCGAATATTACAATTTTATGCAAGTCAATCAACACTATTTTTTTCAAGTTTGAATTTTTTTTGCCAATTCTTACAGGTTCCCCATCCTTTTACAGTGAGGGAAAGCTTTCCAAAATACTGCCAAATTGTCCAATCGCTTCCTTCAGAATATGGAGTTTCGAACGCCATTCATTAGTCCATTTGGGGTCACTTAGTTCCTTTAGAACACTTTATCGTCCTTTCGGGGTCCCTCGGTTCCATTAGAACACTTTATCGTCTCTTCGGGGTCCCTTAGTTTCGTTAGAACAAAATTTGTTAGTCCTTTTCGAACACTTTTTTTTTAATTGGTTAAATTTTTTTTTATAACACTTTCTTTTTTTTCAAGAAACAATTTTTGACTTCTATCAATCATGGTTTTATTCAAAAAGCTTCAAGACAAACACAATAACTGTTTTAGAACGAGAGAACGACGTCATGGAGAAAGGAACTACACTGAATGTAAGAACCCCACTGGTTGGTCATTTTGCTCCACGGGTGTCTACACCTAATACTTCATAACACTTGTCACAATGGTCCAAAGAATTTTCTTACATGCTTCTAAATCTTGGCTATAATCAGAATAAGAAACGAGCATCAATTTTAGAGGCTTTAGTGTTGAAATCTACACTTCATGAAATTGAAGAAGAAGAACCAGAGCCAATTCCACTGATAGGTCATAAGGTGCATGCCAAAGAAGTAGAATGGGGTGTTTCCTTTAAAGCTTTTGTTGACTTGACGTATACCCAAGGTTATTGGGAATGGTCAGAAGATGTTTTGGGTCATCACAGCAAATTCCTTAAAGATAACAAATTATACGGTGCCATGTTTGCTTCCCTGTTCTTCTTATGATCGACATGTGAATGTAATCATAACCTTCCTTGAGTCTTGGTGTCCTTTAACCAATACACTCCACTGCTCGATCGGGGAACTATCGATTTCCCTTCATGACCTTATGTGATAGGAGGTCTCCCATTTTGTGGAAGATTTTACGAAGAAGTTGTTTCTTGTGCAAAGAAATTATCCACCACAGACAAAGATGGAAATTCTCTTCTCCCTTTGAGTTGTCGATACTTATTTTTAATTAGCTTTTTACCAACTTTGTAAGAAATATAAATGGGACCGGACTTTGAAAATTTTTGAATTGAGAAAGCTTTGGTTCAAAGGCGCCACTAAGTATAATAAACCACCTTCGAGAAGAACACGATGGCGGATGATAATAAATTGTCTTTTTGTTCCTATTATAGCCAGCATTTATAGAGGTTTGAATGACATTGTTTTTGCTCCTGATCCTAGAAACTCTATTGTGACATTTCTCATGCACTATGTATATAGCTGGTTAGATGAATATTTCAAAACAAATTTTTTTGTCCTAGACTATAATTACCTGCCCCGAATGACACGGTACGCGGGGAAAGGGTCTGCGAAGCATTTTGATGAGACAGAGGCCCAAGAATTGTTCCGGTTATGTAGAGGTGTTAAATTATCACTACAAGAAATCAGAGCTTTAGGGACAGTCAAATTCGTCACTAAAAATCCTAAAACCGTCGCTAATGCTCAAATCGGACCGTCACAAAAAGTGGCGTCGCAAAAGATCATTAGTGACGGTCAAGTTTTACCGTCACAAAAAAGTGGTGTATTAGTAACGGTTTTAACCGTCACTAATAACTGGACTATTAGTACGGTCAGGAGCTATCACTAATACACTGGTGTATTAGTGACGGTTTGACCCTCAATAATAATTGGACTATTAGTGACGGTCAGGAGCTATCACTAATACACTGGTGTATTAGCGACGGGTTTGATCGTCACTAATAACTAGATTATTAGTGACAGTCAGAAACTGTCACTAATATGCATGTGTATTAGGGACGGTCTATCCTGTCCCTAATACCTACATTTAGACTGTCCCTAATACTACAAATAATTTTTTTTTAATTTATATATTTTGCTTAATTTCTGTTTTTATAATTTGCTTGATTTTTAATTTACATTTCTTAAGCTAATAACAATATAAAAAAATATATTAATATCAAAATTCAAAATAAATTATATATATGACAATATTAAATAAATATTGCATAAATTACATAACAATACCTAATTAAAATCAATAAGTTAGTACAAGCTAGTCCAACATCAAGATAACAAAACAAAACATAAATCAAACAAATTTGTCTTGAAATAAAACAAGCTGCATTGAACAATATAGATCCAAGATAAAACCTACAAAAGCAAATCCAGAATTAAGGTGGTGTTGGTGCTAAATGGGGTGTTGGTGCTAAATGAGCTGTTGGTGTTGGGGCTGACTCTGATGTCGTTGGTGTTGGTGTTGATTGGGGCTGCTGAGAAAACTAGAACCATGGTGGTGGATGCTGATACTGCCACCATAGTGGCGGTTGGGGATACCTTGGTGGTGCAGGTGGTGCATGCTGCTGTTCGAAATCTGATGGCTGGGGATACCTTGGTGGTGCAGGTGGTGCATGCTGCTGTTTGAAATCTGATGTTTGCTGATAATGGTGAAACATCCTTCCGTGATTTATGTAGAAGTAGTGCATTTCTTTGTCGAGTACTGATACCAATCTCAGTTGTCCAAATATGATTATTTAAGTCAACAGGTTTATAAGAATCTGGCGAGAACTCTACCGGAACTGGATTGCCTTTTCCGTAAAGTTTCTTATCTTTCACTAAGGCTTCATTCTTTGTTTTTCCACGCCCTTTCCGAAATGAGCCTAAAAAATAAATTTATCATCATTATTAAAATACAACAATTATAAAAGAGCTTATATATAATGAATCAATGGTTCAACATAATTATCACCTTCTCCACTTGGTTGTCCTCCTCCACTCGATTGTGGGTTCATCTGTGAAGCATTACCTAAGCTTTCGATACTTGCTCATGTATTAAGTGAATTACTACCACCACCTTCTCCACTAGGTTGGCCATCATGTGCACTTGGAGATGGTGGGTCCGGTCGAGCTGTGCGAGACCTTAGTACTCTATACATTGGAGGCTCAGAGATGTCCATGAAGAGAGATACAATCAAACAACTACAAATACAAAATTATTGGAATAAACTAAGTTATGATTAAGAACAATTAAAAAAAGAACCAATACAAGTGAAATAAAATTCAATTTTAGACACCTTTATCAACATAAAGCTTCAAAACATGGAATAAAGAGAGTAAAGTCATCCTAATGATCAAAAAAGAAAAAAGAAAGTAATTTAAAGAGCATATTAGAACCTCCTATATTGTAAAAAAGACATGTGAAGGAAATCACCAAGGGCTTATGAAAGAGTTCCCATAACACATTTTTTCAACAATCAACTATATAATTTAAATGAAAGAGCCCACACCAAAAAGTTCAATTAGCCGCAATTCAAATTCGGTCCGTCCCATTTCTCCTTAGTGTCATAAGTAGTGAGACATGGCATGGTTACCCATGGTATTGAGGTGGCTATTGTAGTGGTATCCAATATGTCAAGAACAATAGTAGAGGTGCTTGTGACAGAAACATTGAGTTTTTCCATACAAGAAAATATATTGCAAAATCAGAATAGAGAGACTAATTTATAAATGCATCACCTAAGTGAAAAACGAATTGAAGAATAGGATTGTTGTACCTGCATCTAAGATGGCACAGGGAGTAATGCTGGAATGCATAAAAAGTTAAATTATTGTGGTAATGTATTTTGGGTGGTTTTATTGGATTAAAATTTATTAGTTAAAACTCTTGAAAATGTCTATGGTTGTTTACAAGTTCTGAAAGACATTAGAACTTTTCTTTATTTTAGATAAAATAGAAAGAATGAACTTGATATTGATTAAGTTAATTCTTATGAAGATCAAAAGCAGGTGCAAGAAAGGAACCATGGATTCATGTGTTAAAAAGAAATGAATTGGAATAGGTTAAACAAAAACTTCTATAGATACACAAGTGGGATCGGTTATTTAAGGAATTCCCACATGGATTCCTATTTTTCCCTTTCCACTTGCATAATAAAACTTTCTTTTATTTCTTTTATCTAGACTATCCTTTCCAAACCACATGAAAGGAATACCCACTATCCTTTCTTTCTTTTCCTTTCCTAGTTATCCAACCCACCTCCGCAGCCACTCCTTCCCTCATTGAAGCCATACTCACCACCACCACCACCGGGGGTAGTAACCTGAACTGACGACTCATTTGGGACGGTGACGTCGACGGCTATGTAATTATGGACAGAATCAGTATCGACCAAGAACTCTACCTTCTGACCAACCACAAGATTGTGAAGACCCTTGGATCGGATCGAGGACCGTTCGACAAAGAGATCTTCACCATACATCGGAGTGATGACCCCAGAGCCCTTCAGATTATCGAACCTTGTGACCACACCCAATCCTCTGGGAATCAACTCCCCCTCGTCCATTGGATATTTGTTCCCCACAGTGTAACAACCACCGCCGCCTCCGCCATCCTGATTACAGTCGCTCTCTATCTGCCCCGTCACCTCACAAGTACCACCGCTGTCACCGAAATCTTCGTACCATGCGTCCAAATCAGCGGCAATTTCGGCATAATCCTCACCTTCATATACACCACGAAAACACTCACCTCCACCCCCATAACCCTCATTGAAGTCATACCCGTCATCCCTGCCGGGAAACAACGACCTGTTTGAGGTGGTGATGTCGAAGGCTAGGTAATTATAGTCAGAATCAGTACCGGCAACGAACTCTACCGTCTGACCAACCACAAGACTGTCCTTCGATCGGATCGAGGACCGTTCGAAAAAGTGATCGTCGCCATACATCGTAGTGATGACCCCAGTGCCCGTCAGATCATCGAAACTTGTGACCATACCCAATGATCCGTGAATCCTCTCTCCCTCGTCCATCGGATCAGATTGAAAGCAAACCAACCAAGCGAGAATGAACCCAAAACGCGAGAATGACCCCGAAACCCTAATCTCTCTGTGTATATATAGATACATACGAGGTAATTTTCGTATCACTAAAATTATACTTACACCCCTGAAATTCACATTTATTGCATACAGACGGAGATAATGGACATAATTATAACTTCCCCCCTATTTTTTAATTTTGAAACTCATTTTGCCTTTATGGTGACTTGAATCATCCGGCTAACTAGATTATCCGATGTAAAATCAAGTAAAAATGTCATTTATACTCTTTTCTTCATTATATTAAAAAATATATTATATGCATTAGATTAATATAGAGAGTCTATTTTGTTACACCCAATTATTAAAGTAATTAATATTGTACACACAAATTTCGAGTCTAAAAATAAAATTAAAGCACGTGAATAAATATATTAATTTTAAAAAATATGGGTTACAAATCTCTATAAATATTTACAAGCAATACGGATTCAATGGCAGCTGAAATTTGATTTTAAATTGGATTGAAAAACGACACGTGGATGATGTGTTTGTTGTTCTTCTCCTTCGGAGAGTTTAGATACTTTGAAACTTTGGATTTAGAGTGAAGAATCCTACAGAGTTCTTGGTAGTCCTCCTTTTCATCCTCTGCCTCTCTCTCTATATTTATACTACTATTAAAAGTACAAAGGATTTTTTTAGTTTCAATACACTTTTTTATATTTTTTTAGTTAAAAAAATAAAGACATAATTATATAAACACACATTTTATACGGAGCTATACAAACACACGTTTTATAATAAGAGAATATAAGAATGTTACCAAAAAGATAATATAAGAAAGTTACCATTGTATTAGAATTCTTTTTTAATTAGTAAAGAAAAAGAGAATATAAGAAAGTTACCAAAAAGAGAATATAAGAAACTTACCAATTGTATTAGAATTCTTTTTTAATTAGTAAAAAAAAAGAGAATATAAGAAAGTTACCAAAAAGAGAATATAAGAAACTTACCAATTGTATTAGAATTCTTTTTTAATTAGTAAAAGAAAATCGATATCTATATTTTCATAGTTAAAAAAATAGAGACAAAAATATTATAAACACAAGTTTTATATGAAATTATATAAACACGTGTTTTTTTAAAAATAGTTATATATATATATATATATATATATATATATATATATATATATATAACGTAATAAAAAAGTTACCAACCTACTTTTTTATATTTTTTTAGTTAAAAAAATAGAGACCTAATTATATAAACACACATTTTATATGGAACTATACAAACACACGTTTTATAAAAAGAGAATATAAAAGAAAGTTAGCAATTGTATTAGAATTCTCTTTTAATTAGTAAAGAAAATCTATATCTATATTTTTATATTTTTTTAGTTAAAAAAATAGGGACATAAATTATATAAACACACGTTTTTTAAAAGTAGTTTAATATATATATATATATATATATATATATATATATAACATAATAAGAAAGTTACCAACCTTTTTAATATATATAAAGAAAGTTACCAATTGTATTAGAATTGTTTTTTATTATTATATTATATATCATTTTCTTCTTTCTCTCTAGATACACACATGTATGATATTTTTGATTTTTTTTGTTGATTCGAGTGTAATTTTCTCATGACCTAGGGTTCGAATTAGTCTTTTATATGTTTCTTTTTTCTCTCTACATACACAATGTTTGAATATGAATTTATATAGTGATAAATTTATATGAATTTTATTGTTAGCAAAGTTCATGTAAAATATGAATTTATATAATCAGTTTATCTCTCAAACTCCTAAATTAACTATAATCAATTCTCTTTTGAAGTTTGTTGATCGACGAGAATTCTCAAATAAGGTTTTCTCTCATTACACACACACACATGTATGTTTTTTTTTTTTTTATGATTCTTCATTGTTTTTGGTGTATTTTTCTCATTACAGTTTGTGTTAGTGATTATTAGAGTTATTATTTTTAATAAGAGTAGAATAGTCTTTTACTTTATTTTGTTTGTAAGCCTATATATATTCTCTTTATTAGGTTTTCATGTTTGTAACTTTGCATTGAGATTATAATAGAAATCCTAACCCCTTTTTGTTTTTATCTCTTCTTCTCTCTCTTTACAATTCTCACATGGTATCAGAGTAATGATCCAGATGAGTCCTTTGATTGGTAATCACATGGAAGAACTGTACATTCCATCTACGCTGACCGCGGATCCAACTCCTTGGTGAGTTGGCTGGGGGTTGCAGGGGGCAGCGCGCCCCTGCTGGGGTTCGAGGCGGAGCCCCGAATTTTTTTTTTTTTGGGACGTTTTGGCATCGATCTGATTCTGGTATCGCTTCCGTTTAGCATCGAATTGTTCTGATTCGCACCGTTTATCTCTGGTATTTGGCTTTCATCTCTCTTCGTACTTATTTTGGTTAATCGTACTGTTCCGATTCGCACCGTTCGTCTCTGGTATTTGACTTTCTCCTCTCTTCGACATGGCTGGTGAAAAAGATGACTCGCTTCAGTCTATTAGTGTTAGATTAGATGGAAAGAATTATTCGTATTGGAGTTATGTGATGAAAAATTTTCTTAAGGGCAAAAAGATGTGGGGTTATATTAGTAGAATTTCGGGTCAACCCAAGAATGAAACGGTTGAAAATTATGCAGATCTGTTAGATGTTTGGGAAGCAAATAATTCAAAAATTATCACTTGGATCAACAATTCTGTTGAACATTCGATAGGTACACAGTTGGCAAAGTATGAAACAGCCAAGGAGGTTTTGGACCATTTGGCAAGACTGTACACACAGTCTAACTTCGCAAAACAATATTAGTTAGAATCTGATATTCGAGCTCTTGAACAGAAAAGTATGAGTGTTCAGGAGTTCTACTCTGCTATGACAGATCTTTGGGACCAGTTGGCTCTCACGGAATCAACAGAGCTACGAGCATGTGCACCGTATATTGCTCGAAGGGAGGAACAACGACTAGTTCAGTTTTTGATGGCTCTTCGTGATGATTTTGAGGGACTTCGTGGGTCAATTCTGCATCGTAGCCCACTTCCTTCTGTTGATTCAGTGGTCAGTGAATTGTTGGCTGAGGAGATACGTCTTAAGTCTCAGGCAGGAAAAGGAATTCTCCCAGCACCTAATCCATCTGTTTTAACAGTTCCTTCTAGACTACCTTTCAACTATCAGAACAAGACTTACGTGAATGTTGATTTTGATGAATGTAGTTTCTGTAAGCAGAAGGGCCATTGGAAGGCTCAATGTCCAAAACTTTTGAGTAGAGCTCAGCCACAACAACAACAGCAGAAGCAACAGCCTCCTCCATGGAAATTGGAAAATCAATCACAACAAGCTTATAGGCCTCTGCAACCTAATACTGCAGCAGTTGTACCACCATCAGACTCATTTGGTTTTGGAGTTTCATCATCTTCTAATTCCACAGTTGCCACCCTCGCTGACCAATTTCAGAAGTTCCTTGCCACACAGCCACATGCTATGTCCACCTCTTCTCCAATAGGTCAGTTATCTTCTAGTTCTTCAGGTATGTCTTCTTCCATATGGGTCTTAGATTCTGGAGCTTCACATCATATGTCACCTGATTCCTCATCTTTTGCTTCTTTATGTCCTACATCATCTGTGTCTGTCATGACTGCTGATGGCACTCCTATGCCTTTAGCAGGTGTTGGTTCTGTTGTCAAACCTAATTTATCTCTTTCTAGTGTTTATCACATTTTCAAACTCACGATAAATCTAGTTTCCGTTGGTCAGTTATGTGACTCTGGTTACTCAATATCTTTTTCTTCTTCTTCTTGTCGTGTGTAGGATCCGTAATCCCAGAAGTTGATTGGGATAGGCCGTAGGCAGGGGGACTTTACATTTTGGACGAGCTAAAAGAACCAGTTGTTGCAGCTCCCAGTGTGGACTTGTCATCTTTTCATTTGAATTCTTCTTCTTCTAGTTTTTATTTATGGCATTCTCGCCTTGGTCATGTTTCGGCCTCTCGTTTAAGATATTTAGCATCTACAGGAGCATTAGGAAATTTGCAAACTCATAACATTTCTGATTGTAGTGGTTGTAAACTGGCAAAATTTTATGCTTTACCTTTTAATCGAAGTATTTCTTCTTTTCTTGCATCATTTGACTTGGTCCATTCTGATGTGTGGGGACCTTCTCCCGTTGCCACAAAAGGGGGGTCTCGATATTATGTTTCCTTTATTGATGATTGCACTCGTTATTGTTGAGTTTATCTTATGAAATATCGTTCTGAATTTTTTAGTATTTATAATGCTTTTCGAGCCCTTGTTAAAACTCAACATTCTGCTGTTATTAAGTGTTTTAGATGTGATTTGGGTGGGGAGTACACTTCTAATAAATTCTGTGAATTACTTGCCTTAGATGGAACTGTTCATCAAACTTCTTGTACATATACTCCCGAGCAAAATGGTGTTGCTGAGAGAAAACATAGGCACATTGTTGAAACTGCTCGTTCTCTCTTATTGTCTGCTTCAGTTCCTAGTGAATTTTGGGGAGAAGCAGTTCTTACTGCTGTCAACTTAATTAATAAGATTCCATCTTCTCACATCTCAGGTTTATCACCTTTTGAAAAGTTATATGGGCATGCTCCTGATTATTCTTCCTTGAAAGTTTTTGGTTGTACTTGTTTTGTTCTCCGTCCTCGTGTAGAGCGTAGCAAGTTATCTTCTCGTTCTGCCATTTGTGTTTTTCTTGGTTATGGTGAGGGTCAAAAGGGATATCGGTGTTTTGATCCAATTATCCAAAAACTCTATGTATCTCGTCATGTTTTGTTTCTTGAGCATATACCATTCTTTTCTATTCCTACTAGTACTCATAACATGACCAAATCTGACCTCATCCATATTGATCCTTTCTCTGATGATACTGATAATTTGTCTTCTCAAGTCCATATTGACTCACAAAATGTTTCTAGTCCTCGTGCTCCTATTACTCATTTTCCTCATCATTTTTCTCGCAGGGTTCGCACTGATAGTTCTGCAGATACTGGTCCTTTGCTCTCTGATACACCTGAAACTCCCTCTCTTCCTGTGGCCACCCAAGCAGTTCCTGAGACTGTGGATCCTCCTTCTCGTTATCCTCAACGTACTCGTAAGTCCACTCAACTACCAGACTTTGCTTATTCTTCTTATTCATATTCTTTTACTTCATTTTTAGCTTCTATTCACTGTCTCTCTGAGCCTTTATCCTATAAAGAGGCAGTTCTTGATCCTCTTTGGCAGCAGGCTATGGCTGAGGAACTCTCTGCTTTGCATAAAACAGATACTTGGGAGTTGGTACCGCTACCTCCTGGTAGAAGTACGGTTGGTTCTCGTTGGGTTTATAAAATCAAAACCAAGTCTGATGGGTCAGTTGAGCGGTACAAAGCTAGATTGGTTGCCCAGGGATTTTCTCAACAGTATGGTATGGATTATGAGGAGACCTTTGCTCCTGTTGCAAAAATGACTACTGTTCGTACTCTTATTGCAGTTGCCTCTATTCGTCAGTGGCATATATCTCAGATGGATGTTAAAAATGCTTTCTTGAATGGCGATCTTCAAGAAGAAATTTACATGATTCCCCCTCCTGGTGTTTCTCATAATCCTGGATATGTTTGCAGGCTCAAGAAAGCTTTATATGGTCTCAAACAGGCACCCCGGGCCTGGTTTGAGAAGTTCTCTACTGTGATTACCTCTCTTGGTTTTTGCCCAAGTCATCATGATTCAGCTCTCTTTATTAAGAGTACCTCTGCAGGTCGTATTCTTCTTTCCTTGTATGTTGATGACATGATTATTACTGGTGATGATGTTGATGGGATTGCAGTGTTGAAGTCAGAATTAACTCGACAATTTAAAATGAAGGACTTGGGCTCTCTTCGCTATTTTCTAGGTATTGAAGTAGCATTCTCTCCAAAAGGCTATCTTCTATCTCAGTCAAAGTACACGACTGACATTCTTGAGCGTGCTCACCTCACTGATACTAAGACTGCTGATACTCCTCTTGAGCTTAATGTTCGATATTCTCCTTCTGATGGTACCCCTTTGCCAGATCTTACTTTATATCGTATTATTGTTGGTAGCCTGGTATATCTCACTATTACACGTCCAGATATTACATATGTTGTTCACATTGTTAGTCAGTTTGTTGCTTCACCAACTACAGTTCATTGGGCTGCTGTTCTTCGTATCCTTCGATATCTTCGAGGCACTCTCTTTTAGAGTCTTTTACTTCCATCGACCTCTTCTTTGGAACTGCGTGCATACTCAGATGCTGATTGGGCTGGTGATCCAATAGATCGCAAGTCTATCACTGGTTTTTGTATATTTTTGGGTGATTCTCTTATTTCTTGGAAGAGTAAGAAACAGACTGTCGTTTCTAGATCTTCCACAGAAGCTGAATATCGTGCTATGGCATCTACTACCACTGAGATAGTTTGGTTACGTTGGTTGCTTGCAAACATGGGTGTTTCTCTTTCTCATCCCACTCCTATGCATTGTGACAACAAGAGTGCTATTCAGATTGTTCACAACTCCGTTTTTCATGAGCGAACTAAGCATATTGAGATTGACTGTCATTTCACTCGACATCACCTTAAGCATGGCACTATTACTTTGCCCTTTGTCACATCCTCCATGCTGCTTGCAGACTTGTTTACAAAGTCACATCCTATTCCGCGTTTTCGTTTTTTGGTTGACAAACTCTCGATGCTTTTAGCAGCCACATCGTGAGTTTGAGAGGGGATATTCGAGTTATTATATTTAATAAGGGTAGAATAGTCTTTTACTTTATTTTGTTCGTAAGCCTATATATATTCTCTTTATTAGGTTTTCATGTTTGTAACTTTGCATTTAGATTATAATAGAAATCCTAGCCCCTTTTTGTTTTTATCTCTTCTTCTCTCTCTTTACAATTCTCACAATGATATCCTTACACAATGTCTAAATATAAAATTGTATGGTGATAAAATTTATATGAATTTTATTGTCTACAAAGTTCATGTATATACTATCTAAATATAAATTTATATGATAAATTTATCTCTCAAAATCCTAAATTAACTATAGTCAATTCTCTTTTGAAGCTTGTTGATAGATTCTAAGGTTTCCAAGATCTCTTAAATCAGGTTTTCTCTCTCTTTATCCCTCTCTACATATACACGCATGTATGATTTTTCTAATTTTTTGTTGATTTTGGTATATATCCTTACACAATGTTTGAATATGAATTTATATGATATAAATTTATTTATCTGGTGATAAGTTTATATGAATTTATTGTCTGCAAACACAACCAACTACTAATACTTCCTCATTTAGACAAAAAAAAAAAGAAGAGAAACTTCATAAAAATATAACCTTATATAATTTTAAATTTTGAGTTTTTTTAATCTATTAAAGCTTCCGTCGTAAAGCGAATAAGTAGTTAAAACTATCTTTTAATATATGATTTACAATTATATATAAATATGAGTTTAAATATTTATCTAAAATTAGTATCTATATCATAACTTATTTAGATGAGAAATTGTAACCCCTTTGGCATTAATCTTTACTCTTAGAACCTTGTTTTTTACTAATGAATATACAAAAGGACAACACAATTGACTTCATAAATATTTGAAATTTCAATTACTCAAACAAATTGCTTTTAATTATTTATAAAAGGAAGTTTTTTAAAAAAAATATTTTGTACAAGAGATTTTAATTAAGATTATAAATTAACTTTTGACCATGTGCATCATAAAGCGCCTATCCTATCAACTGAAAAATATTAAAAAAAACACACTTTGATAAGTTTTTTTTATTGTTGTTGTAAATTTGAAGTACAAAGCAGATATACTAAGACAAAGAAAAACAAGGGGAAGAGATCTATGATTAGCACTAATAACTTAATTTATTTCAATAATAATTTAATTTATTTCAAATAATGTAACACTATTAGCGAGAAAAGAAAAAAAAGGGGAAGAGATCTAGGATTAGAAACTAATAATTTAATTTCAAATAATGTTAGACTATTAGCCAATTTTCTTGTATAGTATTTGAAAAATTAAGCATCATAATTCTTTTTCACTTATCATTGTGTCATTAAACTACTTATTTTAATATGGTATTTAAGTGTGATGTTTAATTGTTTAAAAATTTGCATAAAAATCACAAACCAAAAAAATTAATATAAAAATCACTTTGTTGTTTATTTACATTGAAAATTATTATTATTAATTTAGATTTTATTCACGTGCAATGCACATGTCGTTTTACAATTCCTATTTTTTATCTATTATTTTATTATAGATAAAAATTAATTCATTTAAATTTATCAATAATATTAAAATAAAATTCTTCTTTTGGAAAGAAGAGGGCGAATTTTATAACGAGGTGATTCTTTGATCCAAGCAAAGTAACTTTTTGATCCAATATTTGATATATAAAAGCACAAAAGACTACTAATACATACATAGTATATGACTCATTATGATAGTGTAAAATGATACTAAAAAGGGATTATGCAAAAAAAAAAAAAAGTTATTCTTATATCTTTATTTTTGGCTATTTATATTTTTATAATCACAAATATATAAAGACTTTTGTGCTTCAAACAAATCAAGTGCATATATATATATATATATATATCAGTACATAATTGAATAACTTTTTATTTGAACTGAGGAGATATCACTTCAACAAAAAGTCCGAGTATCCTACTGTTTTTTAGGCATATTTATACAAGTAAAGTTTAATTTGAGATGCATTTTAAGTTTTACATATAAGGATATTCTGTGTGTGTATTGATTTATTTAGTGTTCTGAGTAAATTCTATTATCATTGAGCTTTGACATAATGTTTAAGATGATGTCTATTTTTTACAAAGGCTTCTAATACTTTTTTTTTTCTCACTTTGTAGATAATGAAGCTAATAAATGAAAGACCTATTATCACGGTTACATATTTGTCAATCAACACATTCAAAGGTAACTTATCACACAATATTGAGATTATTCACTTTATATTTTTTAGTATATCTAAATGAACATAAAATAAAAAATAATATTATATTTCAAGTTTGGGTCTTCAAACACAATCGGGATCTACGTTACAAATTAACATGAAAATTGAAAGAGTCAAAGCATTACGATATTGGTTGGTTATTTATTTCTTTTTACTTACATTAGGTTTTAATTATTTATTTTACTTAAAGAATATCATGACTGGTATGACATGGTTGGTGGAAGCTAATCACTATCGATAGTTAAAAAATTATAATTTTCTTTGTTCATGAAACCCATAATAAGGTCTAATTAATGATTGTGTGTGTGTATTTGTACATATCAACAACATATTGTTCTAATAATTTATTATGCATTGACACGTTTGAAGAAAACATAAATGACAAATACATAGATGCTCTCATTTTAAGTTTAAAATATCAATTATTCGAAGAGGCAGAAAAACTCACTTGAAGACACAATTGAAAAATCCGTAATAGCATTCAAGGTATTAAATTTTTTTTATATATTCATTTAATTTGTCATTATCATATCACATGATTATAATTAATTTATGTTAAAAAAATATATTTTGTTACTCAACTTGCAAAAAACACATTACTTTTTTGAAACAAGAATTGTAGAGGTTAAAAATGCATCCGAGCTATGGTACAATGCATCTAAGCAATGCAAGAAGAAAGTTAAAGTACGAAATGATGGACTCAACTGTACTAATTGCAAAACAAAAGACGCTAAATGCTTTCAAATGTATTATTATATCTTTAAACATTCTATTTGTTTTAAAAAATTACAATATGACAAATATGTCATTCTTTATTATTATGTATCAATGAAGTATACTCATTTATGTAGATTTATGATGCAAATTTCGAGTCAAAGATATAACAAATAATGCATATCTAACAATATTTGATGATTCTCAAATATTTTAAGAAGATGCAATCAAGATCATCCTAAACTTTGAGCCGAAACAATACTTTCCCTAACTTGGACTAGGATTAGGACTGCTTTAGTTTCCTTCATTGTGTCCAACTGCAATTTCTTTGTTTTCCTCCCTCGGTTAACTCTGAATCTACAATGAAAAAAAAAACAAAAACCTGTTGAAAACAGGATTTGTTTGTTGCTGGCTATATATACGCCCAATTATAAAACCCTCTCCATTAATTCATGCAATCAAGGTATTTCGTAGTGCTATCTCAAAAGACTTCCACGGGTTGAAAGAAAATAAAAGTACTCTTGAATCTTGCACGACTGTATCTGGACAGTGGTGCCTTTTTTTCCTTTTCTTTTTTCTTACTTGCCCATCATACTCACTTCGTTTCCTTTTATTGTGTTGACACGTCCTCCATGTATGCATATACCATGAATCCTGTGTAAGCACCGTCAAGTAACGTGAAGTCCCACCAACTGATTTTTTTTTTTTTTGTCCTTGTTTCTTCTCCTTACTTTACCACATGTCTCCCATGTATACAAATACCATGACCATGTGTAAGCACTGTCATGTCTTGCATTACAATTTTAACAATATATCGTAAAACTCTCTTGCTTTTCTCTGCTCATATATGCACATGGGCCTTCACTATGCCACAAATCTCTTTTTTTGCTTTTTTTTTTCATGTCTTCGGTATTACATATGTCGAAAACCGTGCGCCATTCTTCTTGATCCTTTCTGAAATCACAATTTTACTTTCTAAGCAATACCTTGGCAGAGAGCTAGATTTTTTTTTTTTTATACATGTAAAACTTTATATATATATATATATATATATATATATATCAATGTCCATCTGACCATTTGAGCTTGTGATTTTTAATTGCAGTTACAACTGAACCATATGTTTCTCATCTAATTTTGTTCATTTTTTTTTAAATCAGCTTTTACTTGTAGAAGTTTTGTGTTGCCTCTGAAACAACGTACAGATTCATTGAACTCATCGAAGATTACAATTTTATGTAAGTCAATCAACTCTATTTTTTGAAGCAACGTACAGATTCATTGAACTCATCGAAGATTACAATTTTATGTAAGTCAATCAACTCTATTTTTTGCAAGTATCAATTTTTTTTGTCAATTCTTACAGGTTCCCCATCCTTTTACAGTGAGGGAAAGCTTTCCAAAATGCTGCCAAATTGTCCAATCGCTTTTTTCAGAATATGGAGTTCCGAACGCCATTCATTAGTCCATTTGGGGTCACTTAGTTCCTTTAGAATACTTTATCGTCCTCTCGGGGTCCCTCAGTTCCATTGGAACACTTTATCGTCTCTTCGAGATCCCTTTGTTTCGTTAAAACAAAATTTGTTAGTCCTTTTTGAATACTTTTTTTTTAATTGGTTAAAAATTTTTTATGACACTTTTTTTTTTCAAGTAAACAACCTTTGACTTTTATCAATCATGGTTTTATTCAAAAAACTTTAAAACAAACACAATAACTGTTTTAGAACGAGAGAACGACATCATGGAGAAAGGAACTACCCTAGATGTAAGAACCCCATTGGTTGGTCATTTTGCTCCACCGGTGTCTACACCTAATACTTCATAACACTTGTCAAAATTGTCCAAATAATTTTCCAACATGCTTCTAAATTTTGGCTATAATCAGAATAAGAAATGGGCATCAATTTCAGAGGCTTTAGTGTTGAAATCTACACTTCATGAAATTGAAGAAGAAGAACCAGAGCCATTTCCACTCATAGGTCATAAGGTGCATGCCAAAGAAGTAGAATGGGGTGTTTCCTTTAAAGCTTTTGTTGACTTGACATATACCCAAGGTTATTGGGAATGGTCAGAAGATGTTTTGGGTCATCACAGCAAATTCCTTAAAGATAACAAATTATACGGTGCCATGTTTGCTTCCCTGTTCTCGTATGATCGACATGTGAATATAATCAGAACCTTCTTTGAGTCTTGGTGTCCTTTAACCAATATACACTCCACTGCTCGATCAGGGAACTATCGATTTCCCTTCGTGACCTTATGTGATAGGAGGTCTCCTATTTGGTGGAAGATTTTACGAAGAAGTTGTTTCTTGTGTAAAGAAATTATCCACCACAGACAAAGATGGAAATTCTCTTCTCCATTTGAGTTACCGATACTTATTTTTAGCTTTTTACCAACTTTGAAAGAAATATAAATGAGACCGGACTTTTAAAATTTTTGAATTGAGAAAGCTTTGGTTCAGAGGCGCCACTAAGTATAATAAACCACCTTCGAGAAGAACATGATGGCGGACGATAATAAAGTGTCTTTTTGTTCCTATTATAGCCAGCATTTATAGAGGTTTGAATGACATTGTTTTTGCTCCTGATCCTAGAAACTCTAATGTGACATTTCTCATGCACTATGTGTATAGCTGGTTAAATGAATACTTCAAAATAAACTTTTTTGTCCTAAACTATAATTACCTGCCCCGAATGACACGGTACGCAGGGGAAGGGTCTGCGAAGCATTTTGATGAGACAGAGGTCCAAGAATTGTTCCGGTTATATAAAGGTGTTAAATTATATCTTGCTTATCCAGAACATCACCGATGAAGAGACTACTAGCGGATGATGAAAAGATGCCTATTTATGACTTTGAGTATTTGGCTAGCCTCCAGTCCAGCTAACTGACGAATGTAGATTAGTGGATATTTGTCGTTGCTTTTCTACACTTTGTACAAAAAATAATAAAACCTGCAAAAACTTTACTAAAAACTGTATAGTAGTAAGCAGGGTCGAACCACTCTCAAGTGAGAATCAGTAACAAGTCTAAACTTCAAAACCTAAATCTCTTGAGATGAAAAAATGAATATTTAAAAAAATAAAATTCTGATTTTTTATTTAATAATAAAAACTAATATTAAATGTCTTAGATCAAATGATAGGACAAATCTCAAGGAAAGAGAATTCACCACCATGGATCCATATAAATAAAGTTTTTTTTTTTTTTATATTCTTATCTAGTTTTTCCTCCAATAACCAATACACTTCACCAATCCAATTAGAACTTGGAAAGATGAAGGAAAATATGGAATAAAAAAGAATGACTTGATTATATATGAGAGAGACATTCTTTACTTAATCTGATGCACATTGGCTAGGTAAACAGGGGTAGGCATTCTTCGAATTACCATTATTTGGCAAACACGAAGAATCCTCCCTCTAATTTTAGAAAATAAAAATCCAGAATAGAAGAATAAAAGAATGTTCTTGGGAGGAAAAAGTAGACAAGAAAATAAAATAACTTACTTATATTTCATCATAGTGGCTTCATCACTCCCTTGAGAATTATGTTTATAAGAAAAAGAAAATGAATACAAAAAATATATTTACAACTACACTTTATTTTTTTCTACAATTTCTAACTCCCTTCACCATCCCCTAAGACCCCCTATTTATAGAGTTAGAGGGGAATGGTTTAGGTGGGAAAAATTTTAAATACAAAATTCAAAATACAAATTTGAAATACCAAATTCAAAATTCAAAAACAAAAATTCAAAATACAAAATTTTGAATTTGAATATCTAAAATTTGATTTCCATATCTTTAATTTCAATTCTGGACTGCAGACGTGGCCGTGTACAAAATATTTGGCAAAGTTTTGAACTTGAGACCTCTTGTGAAGTAGATTGCACAGAATACCATCTCTCCTACAATTCTTCTTATGTTCAACTTTGGCTATATATATCCTTTTTAGCCCTCTTTTGCTGCTTTTCTTCTTATTTGGAAATCAACCCCTATAAAACACAAAATGCAAAGATAAGAATATTTAAATAAAGTAAAAGAGTAATTAAAGACTTATTTTGAGATATAAAATAACATGTTTTGTGCACTTATCACTAACTGACATTGCGCCAAGGTGACTGACGTATTATTGAGCCTTACAATCCACATAGATTCAATAGACAGTTTTGTTATCACTAGGATACTCTGGGCAGACTGAAAAGGAATATTCGAACTAGCGCCTTAGAAGAGATTCTGCCATTGTGGAGATTGACCACTCGTTATCATACTAAATGTGAAGTACAACTTCTTTCAAACTCTAATTTTCAAAAGTTCTTTGTCACCAAAACTTATGCTGAATAGTGGTCAAAAGTTTATGTTGATCTATTCATGGTGAAAGGAGGCACTTCAGGGCACAATAAGCGCACGATTTCTCCAAAAGGAAAACTAGCCAAAGTTAGAAAGGTTAATGGACCTAAGTCATCCTCTTCTTCTAAGCCAGCATCGGGAGCAGCCTCTAAATCCCATAGTGATAATGACGTTGAGGAGAGTTATGAAAGTTATGTAAAGGTGGCCAAACATGTTCCACCACAAATCAACACCCGTCCTTATACTCAATTAGTGATAGATTCAGATAAAGATATGGGGGCAGATGATGAGGATCGCAATTGGAAGCATATGGGTGATAAGACGAAAGGTATTTCCAAGTAAGCGCATTTTATTACTTCTTGCGGCGTGGATCAATATTTCGGCATGGTTTCCAGCAGTAACGAACAAATGCAGGAAAGGTTCCCACCTTTTATTCGATATTTTATTTTTATTTATTTATTTTTAGGTAGAAGGTACTAGTGGTTACCATGAAGAAGATATCATTCTCATTGATAACCCTACTAGTAGTGGAACATCTGTTTGTGGGCCATTTGCATTTGAGTTGATACCCAAGATAAATGATATATCACAAGTTTCACCAGTAAGAAGAGAGACTCCTCAAGGCTTAGATGCTTTAGTAGGGCATGAAATCAGTAGCCAGACCCCTTAGGTGGTCGTGCAAAAACCTCAAAAAGTTGATATATGCTCACATCAAGTTGTCCCGTCTAAAGTGTCAGCCTTCGATGATGAAGACATCATCTTAAGCACCCCGACGCAAAACTACTTTAACCCTTGTCGAGAGTATAAAAAGTATCATGATCAACACTCCCACTCACAAGATTCCATCCTTGGGGCCCAAGTTTGAAAAACTTTACAATGAACTTTCAAAACTCCCTGGAGATTACTCTAGTCTAAAGAAACGAATCGAGTCATATATGAAGAATGCTACTCATTATATTGATGCAAAATATTCTTATGCTTCTATGATAACTTCAGATAAGAAGTCAGAGCAACTTACTCACATTAATACATTGCTCATTGACACCTCTACTTTGGAGGACACTAATTCCAAGCATGTGCAATC
This sequence comes from Cornus controversa, assembly GCA_026545225.1. Lineage (NCBI taxonomy): Eukaryota > Viridiplantae > Streptophyta > Magnoliopsida > Cornales > Cornaceae > Cornus > Cornus controversa. The sequence continues at coordinate 61,776,056 of CM048846.1, read as the reverse complement.
ACTTCAAATAGCTTTGAGTGATGCTGAGGACAAGGAAACTAGGTTGTTGAAAGAGTTGCAACAAGCAAGGGAGGATGCTAAGCAACTTAGAGCTTCTATATAAGAGAGTAATGCACAATTATCTCAAAGAAAAGAGGCCATCACTAAGCTCATGAAAGAACGAGACTCGGTTGAGGAAGCTAACATTCTCTCAACTCACGATCTTGAAGTAATGAGGACTATAGAAGAATTATTATAAACAGAATGTGAAGAGATTCTAACTTTGTAGCTTTGAAGTGACTCATCATTTTTTATTTTTTTTATTTTTTTAGAGCAATCTACTTAGCTAGCAAAGTAGAATTGCAGTTGATAAGCGATGAATGTTATACATTCTCATACCTTTACCTACATACTTTAATCCCATAGTTACACATATTGTATAATTTTTACGTGTTTTCGTGTTTTTGTTGATTTCAGGTCTATTACAAAAACTGGCTTAATTCGACTCTGCCATCATTTTAAGAAAGCATTCCAGGTTCAAGATTATGTGATAGAATGCTTACACTGAGGATTAGCAGAGTACGTGCAAACTGAAGCTACAAAGTAAGAAGAAGCCAAGTTTCCAAGCCAAGAAATTTTGATACATCATAATAATAGTTAAGATGCATCATTTGAATGTTATACATTCTCGTGCCTTTACTTACGTATTTTAATCTCATAGTTGCACATATTGTATAGTTTTTACGTGTTTTCGTGTTTTTGTTGATTTTAGGTTCTATTACAAAAACCAGCTTAATTCGACTCTGCCATCATTTCAAGAAGGCATTCTAAGTTCAAGACTATGTGATAGAATGCTTGCACTGAGGATTAGCAGAGTACGAGCAAGATGAAACTATAAAGAAAGAAGATGCCAAGTTTTCAAGTATGCATCGTAATAATAGTTAAGATGCATCATAATTTCAATATATCGTAATGCCATTTACGATGCATCGCCAATGTCTACAACAGACAGCTGTCAACAAAGATATTTTGGCTACTTGGCCACTTGTCACTAATCATCTCCAAGAAGCCTTTGCACGTGATTTTTGGAATATTTTTGAGTTAAAATCAGATGTAAACAGAATTTTAGTCTCACAGTTAGATATAGAACATAATTTGTAATAGAGAGAAATATTAGAGATTGGAGAGAGAGAAGTGAAGTTTTAGAGAGGGAAAGCTTCAAAGGAGGTCTTAACAAAGCCTTAAAGACCATATAGAGCTGGAATCATCTCTGTCTATGGAGTGTTTCATCGTCATCATGATCAACCAACTCCTTCTCTAGGGTTTGGACAAAACCCTAGCCATGTAACTATAATCTATTTGTAATGAATTGGGATTTTTGTGTATTTGTACTTAACCTTGAGTCTTGTGTTCAATACAAGTTTACAAATTCTACATAATTACTCTTGTCTTAGAATTTTAAGTTGGATCACATAATCCTCAAAACACTTTTATTTTCACAAGAACTATAAGTGATGGTTTTGTACCTATTTTCACTTGAACATGTCAACTCTTAACTTTTATAATCCATGCTTAGAGAAGGTAATTTCACTACACTTAGATAATTAGGTAATTAGGTTAATGTAGTTAGGTGGGTAAATTATGCCTATTGAAGATGGATTATCATTAATTAGGGTTCATGTATCCTTTTGACGACGTCGTTGTAGGTAGCACTTGCCAAACGCGTCTTTTGTACACATTTTTATACATTCCCCGATTTAGTACAATGGCATGGTTATGAGGCTAGTGTTGATGTCTAAACCCTAGTTCTTTAACCTTTTCTCAAACTCTTTTCAATTATTGCATTTTTTATAATTCAAGTAGTTTAAACAAACCAACTGTAACGACCCAGATTATTTTTGGCTGGTTCTGAATTATTTCTGGATCGGATTAATTTTTTTCAAGTTAGTTGACTTTGGAAAGGTGCATATATATATATATATATATATATATATATAAGTGGAATTATATATATATTGATCGAGGGTATGAAAAATCATATATATGGGAATATATATATGTATTGTTGCATGGTAAGTGTGTATATATATATATATATATATTGAGACATAAGTATATATATATATATATATATATATATATATATATATTTATGGTGGGTCTATATGTAATTATGGATATATAGAGTTGCATGTACATAATTATATGTATATGTGGGAGAAAGGAGAATACCCATGTAGTATTTTATACATATAATATAATATATGTATATATGTGCATATGTGATCATGTGGCTGAGAGTGTATGATATTGTGTGTGGTGTATATTGAAAGAAGAAAATAGTATACAAGAAGATAAGGACAACCGGACCAAGTGGTCGGCTAGAGAGAAAGAAAAGAAGAAAGAAAAGAAAAGAAAGAAAGAAAAAGAAGAAGAAAAGAGAGAAGCTGAGAGGAGTTTCTAGAGAGAGAATGCAAGAACCAACCTTTTGGAGAGAGAAAGAGAAACAGAGAGAGAAGATGGTGCTCTAGGCTGGTGGTGCTCGGCTGGGTCTTCAAGGCTTGGCTGTATAGGGTGATGGTTTAAACAGTGAGTTGCCATGGTTGAGCTCGGTGAAGGTGCAACAGAAAGTGAGTCTTATAGGGGGACTCGGTTAACAATGGCTTGAGAGTTCGATAGTGGTGGTGAGTTAGGTGTTGAATGCTCTGGCAGTGGCTGTGTAGTGGCCGGTGAGGCACTGTTTGGCTGGGTTCTCACTGATCGATTGTGCATGACCTCCAAACAGGTGTCTCACGGCTGAGTTTCGGACGACCACTGCAGGTGGTGGTTGACGGGTTTGGTGGCTGAAGTGGGTCATTGGATTGGGGTGGCTGTTCATGGAGTTTTCTGACAGCGGAGTGGTCGGAGAAGATGGTTGGGACGTGACTGTTTTGGCGTCGCAATTTCGGGCGACTGATAGATTTGGTCGGTCGATCGAAAGTGCTGTTTCGGTCGACCGAAACCATTTTTCGGTAGATCGATCGTATGGCTTGTTTGGATGCTCGCTATTGGTGCGACCATGGCTGGTTTCGAGATGGGTTCGACTTGCAAGGTGGTAGTTTTAGGTTGGTCTTGTAGAGCTTATGGGGGCTGTTTGGCAGCAAACTGGTAACTCGGTTAGGGGAAGTTTGGTGCACCGTTGGTCGGGCATGGTGGAACCGGTGGCTGCGGGTTCGGTTGGTGATCTTCTCGGCAATGGCTGGGAAATGGGTTATGGTGAGCTCGGCTTGGACAGCCTTAGTGGTGGTGCATAGTGGAGGTGTTGTGGGTTGAGGAAGGTGGCTAGTGGTGGTCATAATAGTAGCTCACAGCTGGGATGGTGTGGGTGTGAACTGAGGATAGTGATGATATATATATGGATTGATAATTGGCCCAAGTAAATTAAAGGTTGGGTTTGGCAGTAGGCTGCCAGCCAAGTTGTGGGTTGAATTTTGTTTGGGCTCAAACACTTGGATTTAATTCCCCATTCGATTTAAATGGGTTGGTTTTGCATAGCTTGGTTGTGGTTTATTTGGACAGCCATGGTTTGGGCCTAGACTTTAAATTGGGTTGAATTAATTGGGCTTGTTATAAATTGGACCATTGGGCAGTCATATGGGCTAGTTGTTTGTGCTGCCTAGTTAAATGGAGTTGGGTCAATTAAAATTGAATCGGACCAAGCATGGAAATAAGAAGGAAAGGGAGTGTGTTCATGTGTGACTTGGACACGGGATTGGACTAGGCTTGGTATGGACCGCTTTGCAAGCACGGGCACAATAAAAAGCGGGACCTAAGGCAAGTTAATTATTGCTTCTATCTCCTACATATATATTTTAATTATGTTGATTAATTTTACATATGTTTATAATTTGATCATATGTGGTGTGTAGATATATATATATATATAGGTGCATATATATATATAAAAAAAGGTGATTGTTGTATATATGTGGGACGTGGTGATGTATATATATGTGTGTGTGTATATACATATATATGGTGGAAAGAAAAACATGTTAATTTAAATGCTTGTTTACATTGTGATATGTATATACGTAGATTGAGCCCATGTAATTTATGCTAAATAATATATGTTTAGCTAAGCGTTGTTTCGTATGCATAGGTGGATTTTATGCACTAGTTGAATATATATGTGATTATATATTGGGTAGTGGTAGAGATTCATGCTAAATATGATTATAGCATCAATAAGCATTTGAGAAGCATGATTTATGCTAAGTGTTATATATGTGCATAATACGTGTATGGGTGATGTAATATATATATGTGAATATATATGATGATTAGAATACATGCTAGACACTCGTGGTGAATGTATGCATTAAATGAGAGCATGACTATATTTATGCTAGTGTATGTGCATATGTGATTTATGTACGTGATTACATGTGGGTTTATGTGAAGTAAATGAATGCTATCTGTATATAAAAAATGAGTGCATTGGTGAAGCATGACTAAAATGTGCTTAAGTGAGGTTTATGAGCATATGTAGACTGTATACTAGATTTTACATGTATAGGTGAATATATGTGTGGATTGATAGATGTGAAATGCATGCTATGTTCCTTTTAACTAGCTTATGCATTGTGAATCATGAATCTTAAATGCTTGATATATATATGTTCGAAATGCATATATGGGTCCATGGTGAGGAAGCGGGAACAAGTGGTCAAATCACCTAGAGTAGGTCAATACTCGATCACGGTGATTATGGTCTTGGAGGAGGTAAATTCTCGATGGCTGTGGTCTAATCACCTCGGAGGAGTGAATTCTCAGTGATTTATTCCAAAAATTATCTCATCACTTGATAGGACCGATGTTCTCGGTGGTGCATTTTGAAATTATCTCATCACCTGGTAGGACCAATGTTCTCGGTGGTGCATTTTAAAATTATCTCATCACTTGGTAAGATCGATGTTCTCGGTGATATATTTTGATTTGTGTGGGAAGTGTCCCAGGTCACATGGTTGGCCTAAATACATGTTAGGTTGTCGGCTGGGACCCGAGAGAGAGAGAGAGACAAAATTGTGAGATTACTTGCGTTATCTATTGTGAAGCATGCTATGTGTTTAACGCATTCTCATATATGTGTTGCTTGTGAATGAACATGATATATGTTGTTATACTATATAAATGCATCTTTATTGCATTTGAGATTGCCACTTGTTGAGTAAGGAACATGGTGATTGAATTACATTGTTTATGTAAATGTTTCAACATATATGTTCTATATACATATTGATGTTGGATGTTTACTGCTTATTGAGCATTTTGAAAATGATTTCAAAAATCATGTGTGGTTGACTTATATGTTCATTTGTGCTATATTTGCTATATGCGTTGTTGGTTCATGTATACTAGGTGGAGTATGATTTAAATAATTGTAATCATTTAGTAGATTTGTGGTTGTAGTAGGTGAGTGATTACGATGCATCGTAATCCCAATTACGATGCATTATAAATAGTTGAGTGTTTTGAGTGGGATTCGAGAGGATTCGCAGGATGTTACGCAACTTGTGCGTTAAATTTAGGGAATTATGGCACATCATGTAACGGAACCACTGGGGTTAGTTGGGTCTGTAATGTACGTATATACGTACGTGTATACAATTTAGGCTTCCTTGGTGATATACATGGAGGGACATTCCATTAGGGTTAATGGACAATGTCACTTCCAGTCCCACGTGTAAAGCCCATAATAACTTATTGAGGTTGAGACATACGTAGGTAAACGTGTGTAGGTGATTACAGTTTTGCATTGAGATTAGAGATGTGAAATATATTATAGTACAATTGGTGATTAATAGAATTGATAATTGATTACACCGTTCACTCCCATTTCCCTCGCTCTTAACCGGGTGTCAGAAATCAGGGCGTGATAACTTGGTCTCAAGGCATAGTACCATAGTAAGATTTGAAATGTGAGGTGATGATGTGACAACCTAATCACCCTCGGTTCCGGTAGTCAAAATTTAGGGCGTTACACTTTACTTAGACCATCATAAAAATCTTATACCAATTGCTATTTAAGGATAACATGGTGTGGGCATGATTGGAAAAGGTCTTTCATTCTCTCCCATGTTTCATGGAAGGCTACCTTCTCCATCCCATTGAGAAAAACCAATAATGGCTCTCTGCACATCACTAGTCTTTCCCATTAGAAAATATTTCTTTAGAAACTCCCATTGCATTTTTGCCCAAGAGTTAATAGAATGGGACTCTAAGGAATTGAACTATTGTTTGGCTTTATCCTTGAGTGAGAAAGAGAAGAAATGAAGCATTAGGTCATCTTCCGTGAAGTTGTTCAACCGGAGGGTTGAACGTACTTCCAAGAAGTCATCTATGTGTTTATAAGGGTTTTCATTAGGTAGCCCATGGAAACAATTTAGAAGACTAATGGTGGAGGATTTGATTTCAAAGTGATTCGTCACCAGGTTATGCAAACGAATACATGATGATGATGCATATGTAGTTGGAATATAGAAATCCCTAAGAACCTCCACACCCTGAGGGGGTGATGGTTGAATGATTGAATTTTGTTGTGTATGTATATTATCATTATGTGTCATGTTTTCTCTCCTAGGTTCTCTAAACAATATAGGGTCCCTAGGAATGCCGCTATATTATCTAAGAGTTCGTTCAAGTTCAAGATCACAAGGCAATAATGGTAATGATAAGGATCTCCTACCTTGTATGTGAAAGTTACACTCCTAAATTATAAACAAAACAGAATTTAAACAATTAAGTGTAGGAAATTGGATACTATACTCATAAAGAATCCGAGTTTAAGTCCCGAAAGTTTGAATAAGTGATAAATAACTAAAATGCAGTACTTAACAAGGAAGAACAAAAATACTTACAATTAAAGAATGAGTTAGGTTAAAAATCAAACTAGACTCAATCTTCTAATTCTAGCAATTAACCTATAGTCCCCGGTAACGGCACCAAAAATTGATGTTTTTCTTCCTTTTGTTTTGACAATCAAAGTGTTTTATCACTCGCAATAGAACGAATCTTTGATAGGATAGGGTTCTATATAGAAGGTGTCGATTCCACAGAGACTACATTGGAATAATTGGTTAAGATTGAAGATTGGTTCTAGTTCAATTAACAAACAATGTTTGTTTGTGCATATGCTACTTGAATAATGAAAAAAATGGTAATTGTAAAGAGTTTGAGAAAAGGATAAAGAACTATGGCTTAGACTTCACCACTAGCCTCATAAACATGTCCATTGGATACTAAATCGGAGAATGTATATAAATGTGTACAAATGACGCGTTTGGCAAGTGCTACCTACAACGACGTCGTCAAGAGGATACGTGAACCTTAACTAATGATAATCCATCTTCGATAAGCATAATTTACCTACCTAACTACATTAACCTAATAACCTAATTACCTAAGTGTAGCGAAATTACCTTCTCTAAGCATGGATTATGAAAGTCAAGAATTTACATATCAAGTGAAAATAGAAACCAAGCCATCACTTATACTCCTTTTGAAAGTATAAGTGTTGGAAAATGTAATACCCCGAAAATTTGGACGTTAGTTATTTCTTTTAAAATTTGAATTGCTTTATATATATATTTTTAATTTATGTGAAATGCTTTGTCTCTATATTTTATCATTTTATGTGAGTTGCTTTTCCTTTATCTGCATTTTATCATTTCATGTGAATTGATAAGTTTGATTTTGTTTATCATTTTATGTGGATTGTTTTTGTCTTTATAGATTCCAATTATTTCATGTGAATTTCTCTGCTTTATATTTCTATCATTTTATGAGAATTTTTTATTGATTATGTATTGTCTGATTTAAATCTTTTAAATGCTTTAAATTGGGCTAGGGAGGAATCTGAGCTGAAATGGTTGGGCTAGGGACATGCTTAAGTTGATGGGCCAGGGTTATAGTTAGATTATTTTATTTTCTTTAGTCTTTTTTGGTTTTTAGAAAAAATATATATAGAATAATAATAATTAAGACAAAAGAAAATAAGAGACTAGGGTTTATGTCATTTGCTTTATACACAGAAACCAAGAGAGTTAACGAAAGAGAGAAGGGAGTGAAGGAACAATCGGGTGAACAAGTTGTTGAATCGTCAAAGAGGCAATTAAGTTTGATTATTCTCTTCCCTTTTGAATCCGTATGCATAGTCTAGGTTTGTAGATTAAGTTTATATTGAAATTTTTTATATAATTGTGTGTTTATTTTCTGTTGCTTCCTGTTGATAAATTTCGTGAGAATTGATTATGCTAACTGTATATAGGAGTATAAATTTATATATGAAAGAATATATGCATATATATATTTCATGTATGTGTATATTGTATAGAAATTGTTCGTGCATGAATTTGAGATGGAAAGAGATGTTAATTCATAAACCTTCTGTGTTGTGATTGTCTATTAAACGACTATTGATCTTTAGGAAAACAGATCGTTGAGGAATTTGACTTTAAATTTTGAAATTTTACGAAGAACCCTAGAACTTGTGAATTGGGGGTTTTTGATTCGGACCGTTTTGGAAGGGACTTTTTACACCAATAGGTAGCCGACATTGAGAGGAGGAGAATGGCGTAAAAATGGAGGTGAACGGTGGCCGGACTGTCGCCGAAAAACCGCTAGCAGTGCGTTGTACGTGCTGCTGGGCGCACTGGAGAAGAAGCCTAGTGTAGCCCCTTTCCCTACATGCCTGGCCGACCCATGCCAGCGCCAGGGAAGTTATTTTTGGGCCCCACTCATGGGGGGCCACCTCTGGGTCCAATATGGGCCCGTTCCGAATAGTTTTGATATTTTTTTTGAATTTTTTTTTAAAAACTTGAAAATTCGAAAAAATCTTTTTTAAAAATACTTTTGTAATTCCAAAAATTCCCAAAATTTTATGTCAACTTCCTACGGGTTTAAGGAGCTTGGGATTTAATTTTCATATTGAAATGATTTGCCCTTGTTTTTAAATTGATTTTTAAAGTGTCTAAAAATTGAGTTTTTTACCTTCGTTTATTTTTAAAAATACTTAAATATTTATGAAAATTCCCAAATTTTTACTGTAACTTTTTGGAGGTTAAATGCACTTGGGTTTAAATTGTCATCTCGAAATGAGCTTCCCTTAGAGTTCATTTTATTTTTAAAGTGTCTAAAAGTTGGGTTTTTACCTTCTTTTATTTTTAAAAAATATTTTAAAATTCCATAAAAATCTAAAAAAATTCAAGTAACTTTATAAGGATGAAATACACTTGAGTTTTGAATTTCAAGTGAAAATAAGTTTTCCTTGTGGTTTTATCGATTTTAAAGTATGCCTCAAAACTATGTTTATTTTCTTTTGCTGGAAAAATATTTTTTTTTAAATTCCCAAAAATTTCAGAAAATTCTAGAATGATTAAAGAAGGTTCTTAGAAACATAATATGTCCGGAAACCTAGATTAGAGTTAGGTTTAGACTCCCTCGAAGATTTGAGTGCATAGAAGGCTTGGTTGGGTATTTGATCCTATAATAGATGGTCGTGTTATTTTATTGTCTTAATTATTTTCTTCTTAAAGTTATAATTATTCATGATACACATGGTATAGTTTATTTGTGAATGGGTTATCTCTTTGTGATGATTGGATACCTGATAATTTAAATCCTTATGTCTTATGCATTTTCAATAATTGTACACCTTTTTCTTATTCATGTAATAATGTATCTATACATTATTTTTGGCATGTCAGGATTGTCAAGGCGTGTCAGGATTGCCAATACCTATTAAAGTATCTAAGATTAAAGGAGGCATGTAAGGATTGCCGGGGTATGTCAGGATTACCTAGATTTAATAAAATGCATACATATGTTTCTTTATTTTGAACTTAAAGAATGTGTTCATTGTTAAATGATAAGGGTTTATTGGGACAATGTATAAGATGATTTTTATTTCTGAAAACATGAACTAGATAGGGAATGACTAGTATGTTTATACCTACACCTGTTAAGGTAACAAAGGATAAAAATGGTGGCATGTCAAGATTGCTTAAACTTGATGTTATACTTGTATTAATAACAAGGCACAAGGCAAGGTACAATTACACATATATACATAAAACTCCCAATTCATTACAAAATTAATATAGTTATATGGCTAGGGTTTTGTCCAAACCTTAGAAAAAGAGTTAATTAATCATGATGGTGAGGAGGCAATCCATAGACAGAGATGATTCTAGCTCCATATGGTCTTCAAGGCTTTGTCAAGACCTCCTTTGAAGTTTTTCCTCTCTAGAGCTTCACTTCTCTCTGTAGAACTACAAATATGATCTATATTAAAAAATATGTTCTATATCTAATTATGAGACCAAAAGTGTATACATCTGATTTCAAACTCAAAATATCATAAAAATCATGAGCAAAAGCTTCTTGGAGAAGATTGGGGACAAGTGGCAAGTGGCTAAAATATCTTCTGCCAGTTGTCTGTTTTCTGCAGATTGGCGATGCGTCTTAATTGCCATTATGATGCATCATAATTCCATGACTTGGAAAATTGATTTCTTCTTGCATTTTAGCTTCGGCTTTTATACGTACTCTGCTAATCCTCATTGTAAGCATTCAATCACGTAGTCTTGAACTTGAAATGCATTCTTGAAATGATAGTGGAGTCGGATTGGGCCAGTTTTCGGAATAGAAACTGAAATTATCAAAAATAAGAAAACACGTAAAAATTATACAATATGTGTAACTATGGGATTAAAATACGTAAGTAAAGGTGCAAAAATATATAACATTTAATGATTATCACACCCTCAAACTTAGATATTGCTAGTCTCATAGTAATACAAAAGGATTTAATTTAAAACAACTGCCCTACTTTCGCTTTCATGGGAAACGCAGTTGCATTTATCAAATGCAACAAGCCTTTTAAACCCCTAGACACGTCTAGTGGACGAGTGAAGTCTTATTGGGTTTAACATGCTTGTTAAACTGACAAAAATATGCAAAAATGGTTGATTGGCTCAGTCATCAACTAGCAAAGGATGATCACCCAAATTCTCGTCAAGGTGACGAATACACAAGTATTATGGAACTAGATGGACATCAATATCAATATGATTTTAAAATCATGAATTAGATGGCAGTCCCCAAATAATGCTCAACTCGACACACATACAAGTGCTAACCCTAAAACTCCTTTTGAAAAGTGAACATACAACTTAATGCATGGCTTAACATTGTGCTCGGAGAACTAATTCAATGCCCATCCTTAAAGGAACTTCTTTTCAAAAGAGATCACAATGACATGCCATTAAAACATAATTTTACAAAACTACGTGATAGACTAAAAGAGAAAATTCAAACATACTAAAAAACTACAATTCTAAGACCTAAATAACGTATTAATCATTCAATCAATGTTCAAAACATCCTAGAGATCTTATATTCTAAAATAAATGAACACAAAGTAAATACTATGCAAACTAGAGATATTATTGCATGCTAACTACTTCACTTCAACAATTAGGCACATAAAAATGTATCACCTTACCCCCAAACTTGAATTGTACATTGTCCGCAATGTACATGGAAATGATGCATATAAAGAGGGATAACGATAGTACCATGGCATGAGGCTAGTGTGAAAGAAAGCAAACCATGAGGTTGAGGGAAGCATGGAATGCCCCCAAATTTACAGTCAACAACCTGTGAAGCATAGCACTAAATCAACCAAGTGAAAGGAAATGGGCAACAACGAAATAAGGAATCAAAAACACCACATTCACATTCCACGTACACAAGTATGAAGTAGAGAACATATCATTATTTTTTAATTGAAATGTGAACTACAAAGGTTAGAAATAGAAGGTGCGAAAAAAATAAAAAATAAAAACAGAAAACAAATATGGTAGTGATGGGAGGTATAGAGTAGTTGGGGGGGGGGGGTGGGTATGAGAAGAAGAGAGAATGAAAATGAGAGGGAAAAAAGAAAAAAATTATTATTATTATTTTTAATTTTAATTAAAAAAAAAATTAAAGGAGGGCAACTTGTCACCTTTTAGGGGTGACCCGTTGCCTTTCTGGTAGAGAATAGGCCATTTCCAGACCCAAGGGTGACCCGTCACCTTTTGGGCCTAGAATATGCATTATGAGGTGGTTTTTAGGTCAAAGACCCGTTGCCTTTAGGACCAAGAATGCTCCATTTTTTGTTCTTTAAGCCTCTATTTGCACTAAAAATTTTCCTAAAAATGGCTAAGTATGAAACTACTTACTCCTACAAGCTAGATGATCAATTTTATGGCTCTAAACATGAAATTAATATCTAATGAATCCAAATCATAAACCAACCAACTAAAATATGAAAGTGCACACTTTACACTAATTAATACAAATTGTTAAACACAAAACAAGAGAAAGCAAAAACAAAAGAAAAACACACTCCTAACTATGACTTTTAATTCAATGTTCACCATATACCACATCTCTTAAGGAGATCTAACATTGTCCCCCTTATATTGTCCTATGCCTCACTTCAAACAATTTTTAGGTACGACATATCAACATTTTTATGAGGCCTCAAGTAAACATTGCTCTTGATTAAACATCTCACTCATATGGACTTGATTGTTTTATAATTCAAAAGTAATTGTAAGAGGTGGAATCTTGTTAGGACTTAAGTAATCGCACTTAAGTTCTTCATGTAAATTTTTCGAGTCTGGGTTAAGTAATGGTTCCACAATGGGGGCATGGTCCAACTCAATTGGTTAAAGGGGTTCGATATTAACCTTCCACTTTTGTGTGTCCATAAGAAGAAATGAATCTAGTAAATCATTCACCTCTTCACATGCAATATCAATATCAAAATTCTCAAAACCAAAATGAGTCAAACATATTTCAAGAAGGTCATTAGATAAGATAAGTGGTCGCAACTCTTCCATGAACTCCTCTATGACATCAATGGAATAACACTCAGATTCATCGAGGGAATGTGGGGTAGCATTGAAAATATTCAAGCGCACCTTCACGTTTTCGAAGGTAATGTCCATAACTCTGGTACGACAGTCAATGGAAGCATTTGTCATTGCTAAGAACAGGTGACCTAGGATTACTGGAATGGACTTCCTAGGGTTGGGGACAAGTTTAGTATCAAGAATGATGAAATCTACAGGAAAATAAAATTTGTCCACCTTAATGATCACATCCTCAATGATCCCACGTGGTTTTTAATGGTCTCGAGATTCGACCTCGAATCTTTGGGTGAAGAATCTTATACTTAGTAACCAAGCACTAGAAAAATAAAAATAAACAAAAGTTAAAAACAAAGAATTTCCTAAACTAGGAATCAAACTAGATTTAATTTCTAATCTTAAAAGTTGAACTGTAGTCCCCAACAACGGCGCCAAAAATTAATGTGGCCTTTTGTGTTGCCTATCAAAAACAATATTTACCACTCGCAATAGAACAAATCATTGGTAGGATAGGGCTATAGAGGGTGTCATTCCCATAGACTACGTGGGTTTATTGCTAAGGTATTGAGATGACGTTTGATTCAATTCAAAGAGCGAATTTGAATGGTTTGTATAAACTATTGCATGTAATGAAATCATGATAAATGAAATGAGTTTGAGATTAAGAGAAAGAAATAGGGTTTGGACTACACCACTAGCTTCATAATCATAACCAATTGCATTAATATGGGGAAATCAACACATATATGTAACTTTGACTTGTGGCTCACATCGACGTCATTAAGAGAATACGTAAACCCTAATTAAGCATATTCCATCTTCGATTAGCATGACTTGTCTACCTACCTGTGTTACACTAATTACCTAATTAACCAAGTGTAGCACAAATTATCTTTTCTAAGCATGGACTATCAAAATAAGAGTTGACAAGTTCAAGAAAAATGATTACAAAGTCATCATACTTATAATCACGGAAAATAAATACGTAAGAGATCATTTAAAGTAATCTGAAGTTCTAAGACAAGAATTATACTTTGCTACAAATGAATTTAAGCAATAGAAATACTTCTATTGAAAACAAGCCTAAGACAATGTAATTACACATATACATGTACAAAATATCCAATTTAAAGCAATTAGAACATAATTACTTGGCTAGGGTTTCATCAAAACCCTAGAGAAGTGTTTAGTTGATCATGGTGAGAAGAAAATGCTCCATAGATAGAGAAAATCCAAGCTTCATGTGATCTTCAAAGCTTTGTCAAAGCCTTCAATGGTGTTTCTCTATCCTCTTTTATCTCTCTAAAATCCTTCTCTACTAAGTATGTGTCTAAGTATATCTATCTACCTTGTATGAGATTATATTACATGTATATATCTGAATTGAAGCTCAAAATATTCCATAAAAATAGAGCCAAGCTTGTTGAGAAAGTTTCATAATCAAGTGGCCTAGTGGATGACATTGACAGATGTTTGCCCCAATTACGATCAATCGTAATGTGGATTACAATTCATTGTATTCACGGTATATCGTAATATCATTGATGATGGATTGTAAATGGTTGCTCTTCTGAATTTGTTGCAATGGCTAACATGTATCTTGACTCTTCAAATGAAGTTGGCCCAGGGAGTGGTGATACTCGTATACGAAATTATCCTTGAGTGCTCAAAATCACCGAAAATGGCTGCATTTTTGGGATAATCTATGAAAAGAACAAAAATAACATAAAACTATACGAAAATTACAAATAAGGGATTAATATATCCAGTTAAAGAAGTGTGAATGTGCAACATTGGTCGCTTATCAAGGTTGATGGCCCAAGTCCCCAATAGGACAATAGTGGGTGTGTTGTGTGTCTTGCCTATCAAAAATAAATATAAATAAAAGCCATACAACTCTCTGATTATTGCTTTCTTTTGAATGCTTATTTCCGGTCTTGCTGATCATTTGTGCATTTGCAGCTGGTAGCATTTTAGTTGCTTGTGTATGGCTTCACTTTAATTAAGAATTGTATGTTACAATTGTTAATCATAAACTTTTATGAACTTGCAAATTTGACCTTATCAAAAAAAAAATAGCAAATTCGAGTGGTGAATCCAAAACTATTCCATTTCATTCTGAAGTTGGGTCATAATGTGGCGAAGAGAAAATTGGCAAAATTAACACTTCACTTCCATTTGCATGCCTTCAGGGTATTGGAATAATCACTTTCTCCAACCATTTTGAATAATGTTTTCTTGATAGTTGCAACTTTTTTTTTTTTTTTTTAAAGATTGATAGTTGCATCTTAGCGGCACAATATATTGTAATTTAAGCTTCATACATACATATATATATATATATATATATATATATATATATATATATATATTGATTTTTGTGATTGAATGCCACTAACCAAAATTTCTCAATATGAGAGAGCCATTCCAAGACTTGTCCTCCCTTTCATAGAAAATGGAGAGATTAATTTCTTTCTTTCTTTCTATTCCTCAATAGAAAATTCCTTTTCATTCATTATTATGATTCTTTTTGTCTTGTGCAGCTCTTTTTTGTTCTATAGTGTTTTTGGCTCTTCCAGAAATTTCAATTGCGTTCATATTCATCACTTCCAGTAGGATAGGCGTGGACACCTTTGTTTGCAAATCGATACAAGTAACTAAACGACTTGCTATATATACCATACAAAGGCATCTCCCACCCAAGGGTTAACCAATACACCACCGTTGTATGGATATTGCATTCTCTTATATCTACATATTGCAATCTTAATTTAAAATTTACAATACATAAATTGCAGTGGAATTTTTTATACCAAAGAATTCTGATTCCTTTCACACCATGCATGTCTCATGCATGCCAACACGACTATACTATGATTATGATGACGATCACGATCACGATGACGATGATTTAAGCAATACAATGATTGTCTTTGAATCAATAAAAAAGTAAATTTACGAAATTTGCATTGCATATGAAAGAAAACTTTTTCGATGAATGTAATTAAGATTATATTTAGCAATTGATGTGTTTTTGTCGGGCAGCAGCTCAATGTAATTTATGGCATAAGAAAAAATAAATAAAATTAAGTGTGACGTTTTGATATTTTTAATATATAAATGTAAAATTATATTAATATTTTTTATTGAAAAATCAATTTTGTTATCTTTTGAGATGCAAAATGGGTAATTAAATAATCATATTCAATACTATTTTTTTTCAATAAATTATAATATAGCTATATCCATACTCTTAAGTACTATTACTTTTTAGCTAGTCAGGTGCTAAATGTCATGTCAGTCCAAAATAAAATTGACAAACATGTGGCTCCAAAGTGTGTCAAATAAGGTCCAGGGCCTTAGGGACCATTTAGCCTTGAAATGTGTCAAATAGAGGAGCAGGGCCCATGTGGGTATGACCAACTCTCCAGGTGAGATTAATGGTTAGCCCGCAAGTGGACTAAATAAGTGTGTGCATTACTCTTTCCTTTTCCTTTTCCTTTTCCTTTTTCTTTTTCTTTTTTTCCCCCTAAATAAGTGTCTGCATTACTTCATTGCCAAATATATATAAAAAAAGAAAAGAGTAATGCACACACTTATTTAGTCCACTTGGGGGCTAACCATTAATCTCACCTTGGAGAGTTGGTCATACCCAAATGGGCCTTGCTCCTCTATTTGACACATTTCAAGGCTATATATATATATTTCAAGAAATTTATCACACCAAACACATTAACAGTTAGATGTGATTGATATAAAAATATAATTACTAAAAAAAATCTAGCAATCACATCCAACGGTTACTATGCTTGGTGTAGATGAATTTCTTACTTACCGATGAGCAAGAGATCATTACTCTATATATATATATATATATCACATGGAATTATGTAATTCTTCTATTTTTTTTATTAAATCTGTAAATACAATTTTTATAGGCTACTGATATTTCGGATGGTTAATTATCCAATATTTTTTTGTTGAATTGGGGTAAAGACTTGTGTCTAGTTTTACAGTATAACATCTATAAATTAATACATTTGGGATCACATAAATTCTATTAATTAAGTGAAATATTAATTTATAGATAAATTAATAACTTATTAATTTAACAAGATATTTTATTTACATTATTTATTTATTTTTAAAACATTTAGTTTCTCAATTAAGATTCAATCTATTGTACTCATCTAATCAATTAAATATACATTTAACTAACACTAGATTCATATATTT
The DNA here is from genome assembly GCA_026545225.1 of Cornus controversa. NCBI lineage: Eukaryota > Viridiplantae > Streptophyta > Magnoliopsida > Cornales > Cornaceae > Cornus > Cornus controversa. The sequence goes on along the minus strand of CM048846.1, from coordinate 61,758,879 downwards.
TTTTTAAATATTTATATGTACTTCTTACTAAATTATTAATTTATGTAATAAGTGAACCTATAAAAATCTATAACGAAAATTTTCAAATGTATTATTTTATAAATTTAACAAAATTTTTAATTTAGTACCTTGGTCAAGTTGAGACTAACTTAATTTATTATTTTAAAAAAATTATTAATTTATATTTATAGAGGTTATAAACCTTAATATCAGTTAGCAGCTAAGAGATGGACCATAGATGCAAAAGTGGCTGACAGTGGACTTAATTACATATCATCTTTAGCCTTCAGCAACAAATCTACATTGTATTGGATATATATATATATAAAAGATCTTATATATATATATATATATATATTATATGACCTCTTTTTTGGCTTGTAATGTTATTAGTTACTGAAGTCCGTCGCTAAAGATGTAGTTAAACCGAACATGTTGTTATCTGCTAGAGCAAATTTTAGCATTCCACAATCCTGTCCTCGTATACATGGCCAATTTTCTTTATTACAATTTTGACTAACAAAATGGTTTCACTATCTTAATTGTTTTTAATATTTATTTATTATTTGACATATTGGACCTTGGCCAAAATTTTGGATTGCTTACATTGATGGATGATAATAGCCTACTTTCATTCCTCGAGCATGCATACGTTGCACCTAGTACATGGTGTGCATCTCAACTTTTCGTGTATTACACGGGTGGTGGGACCCACCGTGCATGTAATACACGAACTGCTGGGATGCACTCGACGCATATGCGTCGGGTGCACTTAATATCTATACCCATTCTTCAGTGTTTTATTTCTCATGAGGACATCCACACACAAGTTGTCTCTATTTATTTGTTTAGTTTTTGCCCCTCAAAAAAATAAAATCATTTCATTTTTTTTTCTTTTTCCTATATTTTCCAAATATGATCAAGAATTGCTACTATCTTTTATCTTCTTTCTCTCTCTTTAGTCATTAGTCATTTAAATATGAAAAGAAATTAACATTATTTTATTTTTTGTTTTCATTTATTTCACCCTTTAGTCATTGGTCATTTAAATATGAAAAGAAATCAATATTTTTTTTTGTTTTTATTTAATTATTTCATAATTAGTATTGTAGTTTCATTCCTGTTGTGACACAAAGGAGCGACGATAAACTCATAATCGAATTACAAAAATTAAGAAAGAGAAAAATTATTAAATGCAATTTGCTTTTGAGTATCTTCTAGTTCTAGGGTTGGTTCACTTCTTTCTTATAATAGTTGTAACTTTAACCTTCTTCGACAAGTAATCTCTATCATCTTTGTAATTACTTCATTAACTTATTATTCTCTTAAAAGTAATTACGTCTCCGTTTCTTTAAATTTCTTCCGGTTTAAACTTAGTTTTCGTAGCACTTCCAATTTTTCCTAATTTATCCAAGCACATGTCATTTTTTTTTTCTTGTGAATTTGTATCTTTATTATTGAATAAAAAAATTCACATTCTATGTGGTGATCATTTTTACCTAATTACAAATTCACGTGACTGATAACGTCTTCTAATCACAATTTTTTATCATAAAAAGAAAAAAAAAGTAATTTGTGGAAATAACCACTCTCATATGAACAAGGAGGGGAATATGATGGGGCCCACCCTCACTGATGGTAAGGCACGTTGCTGGATCATAAATAAAGGCTTCTTTCTTCTGCAGATTTTACTCCGCTCTTCTCTCTCTCTCTCCGATATTTCTTTCGTTGACAGCTTCCCACGAACATTAAATGATCAAATTTTAGTTTGATATATATATATATAGCTTTCAATTCGTCGATAAATCGGTTCATATTCTTCAATTGCTCTCAGTTTCATCACAACCTCGGCTCTCTGCATATCAGTTGAGTGTTTCTCCTTTAAGGTTTTTTTTTTTTGTGTGTCAGTTCTTCTTTGAATTTTTCATGAATGATCTCTTATCCACTGTTTGGTTGATGAGAAACTGGAGGAAACTAAAAGAAATTAAAATCCTGGGTTCTTATTTGTGCACGTGTTCCTCTAATTTTTTTCAGCAACTTAGAATAGGGATTAAATCCTCTTCGTTTATATTTTTATAATTGGGATTTGGATTGTAATTATTTTCTTCTGATTATGGATGTTGCGATTTTCAGCTTCGCTATGTTCTATAAGTGCAGTAATTGTAGTCGTTATTCTTCGTCTATCATTAGCCTCGTTATTTAGAGAGTGAGAAAGTAAACGGAGATTATTTTTTATTAGAGCTTTTAACATGATTTGAATGATTAATTACGTTATTTGTTAGAAGTTTTAAACATAACCACAGCTAACAGTGATTTATTTTTATAGTTGTGTGTATGTAAGAGAGGGTAGAGTTTTTGCCAAATTGCGAATTGGGTTACAGTTATTGTAGTGGAATTTCAGGTAATATATATATATATTTCTTATATATTTCTCTTCATGATCCCTGCATTTGGAAGCATTTTCATACGTTTAATTCAAAATAATCTCAAGAATAAAAAAATTCATAGTTTCTTTGATACTCTCTTTCAATTAAGTCAGGGGTAATACTAGAAAATTGTATTTTTCCACCGCAACAGCACAATAGCTCGTCAATGAAAACCACCTTGAAAATTCTCAAATAAACTTTTTGATCTGAAAATATGAGAAAAAATTCCACGAGGTATGGAGCATGCTCATAGTGCATATTGCCCTCTAGTTCTTTTTATTGTGAGCTTTTATCTTAAGAATTTGTGATCTCTCTCAATTTGTGCATATTCCCCCTGATGAGTAGGACAAGCTTGTGCATGAACCATCATTTTCGAGGAGGTAATGGATCAAATACCAACATCCACGCCATATTTACAACCAATAACTCTAAAAATTTAAGATAATTGAGAGGTTTTAGCTTGTTTTTCTTTCCAATACTCCTCACTTTTGGCCTCTCATGACTAGCGGCTATCAACAAATTTTGTGTTATCAGGGAAACACATTTTTACCCTCTGACTTGGCCTGCAACTTTAAGCAATTTAATTTGCAACATTTTTAGTGTAAGTCTACATGTATGGCCAACTTTGAAGGGTGAGACCCATTTGCAGAAATTTCCTTTTTAGTGTTAAAGGGAATTCAGATTCTGAATGTTCAGTTCCAAATACTTTCTCAAGTTGTTTGTTGTAAGTGGTGTCTATTGCAGCTGGGAGAAGACAAGTCGCAGTGAGAATGTGTGGGATGATATCAGCTCCTTGCTGCTTCATACGCTGAAGCATCTGAGTCTCCGAGCAAGGGTTGCTTGAGCTTGTAAAGCATGGCGCTTCTGTAACCTTATCTTGCATCTTTGAATAATTTTCTTTTTTCAAGTTGATTTAACCTTGACTAACTATCACGATGCATTAACCGTGGTCTCTCTGCAGTCTTCTCTTGCATGTATTCAATGTCTCAAATCATGTTGAAAGAAGTTCATGTATGCTTGAATCCTGATATAAAAAAGTGTTGTATCTGCATATCCTAAGATAGATCAAATTGGTATTCTCACACCTTAATTAATAAAGGACAATATAACTCTTTGCCAAAGTTTACTATGTTAACCCTGATCCATTTGAAACAACCATCTCATATCAGCTTGAGTTTTCCTTCATAATGATTCATGTGATATTGGCTTTAGTTGCACTGTTCATTCAATGTTTCGTTTTTGATGTTTCAGAAAGAGTAATGGCTGGACAAGTAGTTAGCAATCGACCAACTACTTCCTTTGAGTTTGAGCTTGTTGAAGGTGATCCTGATCACCCTAGGACTGTTGAAGCAGCGCCTAAGTTAATCAATCCATGGATTGACCCTGCAACAATAAAACTGAGACACAGAATTGGGAGGGGTCCCCTTGGTGATGTTTGGCTAGCAACTCATCATCAAACAACTGAAGATTATGAAGAATATCATGAAGTGGCTATCAAGATGTTGCATCCTATTAAGGAGGATGACATTAATGCTGTATTAGGTAAGTTTGATTATCTGTTTTCTAAGTGCCAAGGATTAGAAGGCATTTGTTGGCTGCACGGCATTTCAGTTCTAAGTGGAAAGGTGCGTCTTCTTTTTGAATTTGTCGATAATACAGTATTGTCATTTTTTCATCCTTATTACTCAAAGTTATATATGTCCTTCCAGATATGCATTGTTATGAAATTCTACGAGGGATCAGTTGGTGACAAAATGGCTCTCCTTAAAGGGGGCAAGCTATCACTACATGATATTTTGAGGTGACGTTTGTCTTGTACGGATAGGATTAGATTTTTTTTCTTTGTGTTTACTTAACATATAAAATAGAATAGTGACACATAATCCTCATTTTAGGATTAGATATTTTTTTCAAGAATAAGGAAAATAGCAAAGTGACACATATTCCTCATTTTATGGTGATGTTTACAGGTATGGGATTGATTTGGCTCAGGGAATTATGAAGCTGCATTCAAAAGATATCCTAGTTCTTAACCTTAAACCTTTTAATTTCCTTTTGAATGATAATGACCGAGCTGTTCTTGGAGATTTAGGGATTTCCTATGTACTGCTGGGAATTCCATTGCCAAGTTCAGATATAGCTCGAAGACTTGGTACTCCAAACTACATGGCTCCAGAACAATGGGAACCAGAAATAAGAGGCCCGATATCCTTTGAGACCGATTCATGGGGGTTTGGTTGCAGCATTCTGGAGATGTTGACTGGTGTTGTGCCTTGGTTTGGGAAGTCTGTTGATGAAATATACCGCTTAGTTGTGAAAAAGCAAGAAAAACCACAAATTCCTAGTGGCCTTCCTCCTGCAGTTGAGCATGTCATTATTGGTTGTTTTGAGTATGACTTCAGGAGTCGTCCCTTAATGGCAGACATCTTACATGCTTTTAAAAGGTATCCCCTTCTATTTATTTGTTTTTTTTTTCTAGAGCTTCAAAAATGGTATGTTTCTTAGTAGGTGCAGGCATTTTCCATCCTTTTATATTTGGATTATAATGTTTTTCCCATTGTACTGCATTTTGGAATTTGCCTGAAATGAAGACAGGTTGCTACTGGTTAGCACTTCATTCCATGTCCATGGAGTGAACTTCTCTGATGCTAAATAGGGGAAGTAGTAACATGAGTGCATGGTACGTGAGCTTGACCATTCAAGGAAGATTGCCTTTTCATGACTTTTTGTCCAATGAACTGTTGGTGCCACAATGATCTATTACATGATTAGAGAAGCAGTAAACTCTTAATCTTACATGCATTAAGTATGAACATGAATAAAAGCCTGAGTTCTACATACAGTTTATTTTTTATTCAACTTAGAATCTAACGATGCTTCAAGGATCAAGTGATGTAGGGCTTTAAAGGAACCTCAAATGAAGTATGAAGAATAAGAGTAAACTACTGGAGTCTCACCAACAATAGGCTTAGGCATCACATGTAGAGAAGGTCATACGCCTTCCTAATTTGTGGACACTCATAGGAATATTCCATCAGACAATGGTTCATTCCATCATGAATTTAATAAAGATCTCACCCGTTTCCTTTATGGTAGTTTCTAATCATAATCACATGATTCTTAGACTTGAATCATGGTGAAATAGGAGTTGTTGCCCAAACAATGACCCAAGAGGAGGGAAGGGGGTTAATTGGATCTTTGGCAAACTATAGTAGATTTTTTGATTCATTAGTTTAAACAAAAAATCTAAGAACAATTTAAACAAGCTGAAAGTAAAGGGAGGTAAGGGTAGAGAAAATCAAACACAAAGACCACCAGCTCTTTACATGGTTTGGCACCCCTGCTTACGTCCACGCCTTGAGACACCTCTCAAGGATTCCCAAATCCACTCTGCTTTCCTTCATGGGTGGAAAGTAACCTTTACACAAATCTTCTTCACAGGTGAAGAGTAACCTTTACAAAGCTCCACGAGCTTGTCTGTTCTTGCTAAGTGAGCGCCTCACCTAACCCTTTACAACAACTCTCAAAGATAAATAAGTTGAGTACAACAGCAGATCTCCCTCAATGGACAAATTTAGAAATCAAAGCTCACTACGAGTATCCCTCAATGGATAGATATACAAACCAAAGCTCACTTTCTAGAGTAATAGATGAAGCAAGTGATGAAAGATCGACTCTAGATGTAAATGGTATTGATCTCACTAGATCATATTCAAGTGAATGTACCAAATACAGTAAATATCTCTAAGATATTCGAGTATCATGTAAGAGATTTAAAAGTTTTTGCAAGAGGTATCCCAAATGAGTAAAGCTCTCAAGAATATACAAGAGCTATGTGCAAAAGTTACGCAAATAGGTAAGGGACGTCTTATTTATAGCCTCATAGGGAAATGTTTCTCTTAGAACTTAAAAGAGGTTGTTTGGAAACACGGTTATAAAAATTACGAGTCATGTAGTGCTATAGGATTCCATGTAGACATCTATATATAGCCCCTTTTATCACTTTAAGCACTTGCCTGTTTCGTGTTCATATAAATGTCTATAAGGCAGCATGTAGACGCCTATTTGCAACTTAAATTTTTATATAGACGTCTATAATATATTATACAAACGTTTAAATAGCATCTTCTGAGAATTCTGGGCAGTACTTTTAAAAAATATGAAGATGTAGACGTCGAAAAGAAAACGTGAAGACGTCTATATAGCAATTTCTAAGAAATCAGGCAAGCAAGTGCTTTGCTAGACCATTAAGATGTGGATGTCTATAAGAAAACATGAAGACGTCTATATGGCAATTTATAAGAAATCAACACTTGCAGTACTTTGCCAAAACATTAAGATGTAGACGTCTATAAGGTTCATCTAAAAGTCAATGTCACTTTGAAAATTTTATTTTGAAAAATTTAAGTGCAAAAGTGATACCAAGTAGGCTAAATGACTATTTTGCCCTTTTGAGTGAGTCATCTAAGTTCAAGGGTCAAGCCATTGATCATGGGGACCTTTGAATAATAAGTTTTATTTTTTAACGCTTAGGTCCAAATTCTTTTAAATCCTAGAGTTGAGCTTTCAAATACCTATTCTAGCTCTTACCAAGAACCTATTCTATGAACTTGATCTTCAATATCTTTGTTCCATTGACCATGAGCTTAGATCCAATTGGGCTTTTTTTTTCTTTTTTTTTTTGTATTTGACCATGGATCTTTACATACTTGAGTTTTATAAAATATCTTGAAATTAGTCACTCTCAAGTAGAATATCAAATTCTCATATTAATAGGTTGTTATCATCAAAATTACCAGTTGATCCTTGGTATGTGTTGATAAAATAAAATCAAATTGAAGAGAAATTAAACAAGAAAAACAGAAGAATATAACGTGGTTCGGCCACTATGGGACACAAAGCCCAAAGGGCTACATCACTTTATTGTATTCTCTCTCAGTTTTGTTTACAATGACCACCTCTATTTATAGGTGAAAGAATACACGTGATAAACATGGAAAATACATTAATGGAAGATTCCTAAAATCAATCCTATAAATCAATTCTATCAATCTTCTATCAAGGCTTAAATCACTCCAATAATATATTCTCCAATACCCCCCTCAAGTTAGTACACGGAGATTTTAACTTATGTGTTCAACTTGAAACTAAATACGAAGTTTCGGGGAATCCAAGACGAATTGATCTAGAAATCCAAGACGAGTTGATCTTGAGATCCAAGACAAGTTGATTCGAAGATCCGAAATGAATCTAGAGTATGGTATGATAACCTGCTTTGATACCATGTTGATAAAATAAAATCAAATTGAAGATAAATTAAACACGAAGAACAGAAGAATATAACATGGTTCGGCCACTATGACCTACATCCACAGCACACAAAGCCTAAAGGGCTACATCACTTTTATTGTATTCTCTCTCAGTTTTTTTTACAATGACCACCTCTATTTATATGTGAAAGAATATACGTGATAAACATGGAAAATACATTAATGGAAGATTCTTAAAATCAATCCCATAAATCAATCCCATCAATTTTCTATCAAGGGTTAAATCACTCCAATAATATATTCTCCAACGGTATGAAACCTTGGGGTCAACATGATTTACTACTCATAACCATATAACTTAGACTTGCATCATACTAGAGGTAACCCATAAGACTCAACACTCTTAAACTTCTTAACTCATGACTTTTATACTTATAATCATACTTACAATGCTTTTTGCCAACTACTCAGGGTTAGTTGCATCAATTATATTTTTCCATCCGTCTCTAAGGTTATAACCTTAATCAAACCATATGTTATCATCTATGTTACATGAACTCTTCAGAAGTAGTTGAAGTACTCATTGTAGACACACAATATTCAGACATGGGCATAAGATGTGTCCAACACTTTTGGTTAGACATACACCTATAAAACGTATCCAATAGTTCAAGTTTATGATATTATTGAAATGCTTGTATTGAACACTATGTTACATCAAAATATTTTTTTGCTCTAAAAAAATAAAATAAAAATATTAAATAATATGAATATTTAGCAATATCCATGTGTCCTTTTATTTAGGAATTTGATACGTCCGATATGCAGATCGATATCTACACCTGACACAAGTACCCGAGTCCATGTAACATAGGGTATCATATTTTTTCTTACTAACTCTACGTGTGTTAATTTTGGTCTTCCACTTCTCCTAGCATCACCCTTAATGTGGACCATGTCACTCTTCCTAACCAGTGCATTTTTTATTCTTCTTTGTACATGTCCAAACCTTCTTAATCAATTTTTCTTTAGTTTTATCTCCAATGGATGTTACTTAAACCGTTTCACAAATATATTCATTTCTAATTCTATCCTTTCTTGCCACACATCCATCTCAACATTTTGATTTTCTTCACACTTTCTCTATATATAATTATATATGTTATGTTTAGTTGCCTAACATTCTGTCCCATAAAATGTGGTTGGTCTAATACAATTTTATAGAATTTTCCTTTCAATCTTAGAGGGATGGATACACCAAATCACATGATATTCTAGATGCACCCCTCCATTTAACCCATCTTGTCTTGATTTTATGATTAACATCACCTTGAATTTCTCCTTCATTTTTAATAAGTGAGTCTAAATAGAAAAACATTCACTTTTTGGTATCTCTTGATCCTCAATCTTCACTACATTCCTTTTTGAATTTCTAGATTTACTAAAGTTACACTCCTCCATATGTTCATTTGTATTCTACTTATCTTAAGTTCTTTTAATTCTAGGGATTTCTCCAAACCTTCAATTTAGCACTTAACTCTTTTCTAGTTTCAACAAGTAATACAATATTTTCAGCAAATAAAATACATTATGAAATCTCGTCATGAATGTGTCTTGTCAATTATTTAATGTTGAAGGATTTAAATATTAAATTTACACCCTCTCTAACAGCTCAAGCTTTTAGAGTAGATGGTGGTAAACATAGTATCAGAGTAGACAAGGTGTGTGTTCAAACCTTATTGTCACCCTGATAATTAAAATTGAAACAGGTGTTGGACCAGAAGAAGGTCATATGTGAGGGGGCTTGTTGAAGGATTTAAATATTAAAGTTACACCCTTTCTAACTTCTTAAGCTTTTAGAGTAGATGGTGGTTAACAATAAAAATGGGCTGAATGGTAAGACATAATGTAACTTACAATAGTTGGAAATTCACTTGTTTTTTCTGATAGTTGTTCTAGTTATTATCACACTTCCATAGTTCCATCATACATGTCCTTGTTATGTCAATACATCCCTTTATTACTCATTTCTTTTCTAAAACCTTTTGATATTAGATCTCTAGGTTCCATATCGTAGGCTCTATCTAAATCAATGAAAACCATATCAAGATGTTTCTTCCTCTCTCTATATCTTTCTATTAGTCCTCAATAAATAAAAACCATAAAGGGTTACTATGATCAAAACTCTTTTATTATCTCTCTATTTAGTTGTGTAAAATAAATTTATATGAGAGTTCTATTTTCAGAGAACTTTCATTAAATTGCATAATGGCCTGATGTTTTTCTGTCTTTAAATTAAATTTTCAAATTCATTTGATTATTATATTGATATTGAACTGAATCTTTATATTAATTATTTGTAGTTACATATTACTATAGAAAGATATATAACAATTTTATATCATCGTCATCCTTGCCTTTATCCCGTACAGACAGAGTCAGCTGGTCAGTCACATGGATTCTCTTTTTTCACTCTTTTCTATCATAGGTCATATCTTCTATAAGATTTAATTTTTTGAAATCATTACTTATCACTTCATTCCATGTTAGTTTTAGTCAACCTCTTTGTCTCTTACCTTCTATGCAAATCAATCTTTTTCTTCCACGGGTGCATTTATAGTTCGGTGTTGAATGTGCCCATACTACCTAAGTCTACTCTCTTATTTTCTCCCTCATAGGCGTCACACCCAGTCTCTCCCTAATTCTTTGATTATATGCAGAATAAGTACAAATACACACAACATGAAGACACTCCTGCTATCCAAAAACTTTATATTTTACGATCCCACTCTCTTGCTCTCAATTCTGCTTCTGCTTTTGTTCTGCTGTGTGTGACTGAGATTAGGATTCATTCTTAACAATCTTTGATAGTATGTGAGACTTTGCCACTTCCAAATTATTGGTAACCACCAACTTAAACAAATCATCTATCTTCTCAGGAAGAGAATCGTTCTCCTAATGACCTTCTGAGTCGCCGCCATTCATTTCTTCATTAATTTTGCTAAACCAATTCTCTACGAAGAACAATATCAAAAAGCTGAAAAATTTGGACTCTAGTTACGTATTGAGGATTTCAGTAACTTTGTTATTTATAATGCCATGTAGTTTTATGTAGCTTATATCAAGATATCTCTCAAGTCAGATGCTCTTCCTCATTTCTGAGAAAGATTTTGAATTTAAAAACCTCAAGGATATGAACTTCCGACTCTTGGTATGGATTTGTTTTTTCACTTGATATGTTTGATTGCATAGGAAATCAAAATTCTTATTGTAGTTTCGTATTTTTTCACACCTGTTGTATTCTTCGCAACCGAACCAGGAAATCAAAATGGTCTCTTACTCTTTTGTCTTATGTTACATTGGTTTCCAAGGACAAATTCATATACCACTAATCACATTATCAATGATACTTCTACTAATACATGGAAAGTGCTCAACTGGATATGGATTGCATTAGCATCTGCTCTCAAGACTAGACTGCTAAGAGACCCCAATGCACCACCTACTAATAGTTGAAACTTTTTCCACAAACCAACTTGTGTTTCTGGTTAAGTAAATAATATCACAAATTTTATGATTATACATGTTAAGATTGATTTTTGTTAGAATCCTATTAGATTAAGTGGAATTTTATGCATATATACAGATTTACATGTAAAAGGGTCATTACCTAGTATGCACTCGTTAATCGAGGATGCTAGGAGGGGTGAACTGGATGTAGACCTAGCCTAGTCTTTGGCTTTATGTACACAAAATTGGCTGCTCTCATAATCTGGATGTGTGTTCTCATGCATGACAACCCAAGCATTTTATGAGTGCACCAAGCAATAATCCTATGTACATGGCATATACATGTGCCAGCAAAACTAGTTTTCCACAAAGTAATATTCTCACATATGACATCTATTTGCTAATGAAACCAACGCCCCCTTGGGGTTATCCTGCACTTGGAAGAAGTAGAAAAAGGAATAAATATAGTGATAATTTGATTCTTCGTCGCTGTAGTAAATAGGAGAGAAAATTGAATTTATTTATTCATTTTTACAAAAGAAAAGAAAAAAAGGAGTAAGCTGTGACACGTTCACTAAAACTAGTCAATTCAATGGAAAGAGCTGCCTATTTGAGCAATTTTTAATGCTGTTTAATGGAGAAAAAAAATCTTGCACATTTATCTTTCGGTGCATGAAACTGTATCTGAGAAAGTTTTAGGATTTTGAAAGTTGAGATGAAAATTCAATTCAATAACTTGGTGGCTGCTAAATTTTGTGCCTCAAGTGATAAAGTAGACTGTAGTGAACTAGGGAGGTAGAACGAAACAATTTGTGGCATAGAGAGCGCATAATTTGTAGTAGGAAGGCAGACCAAGAAAAGTATGTTAATCCTTGCATGCAAAACTGACACTGATGGTAGTCCTTGCAGGAGCAAAACTTTCCAGTCTTCTACATTGAGAATGTGAGCAGTGTTAGTTATAGAAAGACGCACTTACCGAGGATATAGCATTCATTTTGGACATATACTCTTCTGGAACTTCTTATTACAACATTTGCAAAATATTACTTGTTCATTTCTTCTCATTTGTGTTAACAGTGGTTATCATACTTGCAGCTCACAGAATGCAGTGTATCGTGATGGCGGCTGGACAGGTCTTGGGAGTAGAATGATTACAGAGAAATCGATTGGCAATGGGTATACTGAATGGTTCCTCTCAAAGGATCACCTTCAAGTGGGTGACATGGTGCGGTCCAGAAAGCCACCAAACTCATGCAAACCTGAAAATATGAATGTCCCTGAAGGGACTATAGTGGGTTTAGAGCAAGACACTGATCGAAATGGGTTTATTTTAGTGAGGGTCCATGGCATCCATGATCCAATAAGAGTTCATAAATCGACATTGGAGCGGGTCACCTCTGGCTTGGCTGCAGGGGATTGGGTACGTTTAAAGCAGGAAGACAAGAAGCACTCACCAGTGGGTATTCTTCACTCCATCCAGCGTGATGGAAGCGTAGCTGTTGGATTTATTGGAGTGGAGACTCTTTGGAAAAGCAATTCTTCAGCACTCCAGATGGCAGAATCTTACTGTGTTGGCCAGTTTGTGAGGCTGAAATCGAATGTTTTTAGCCCTCGATTTGAATGGCCTCGAAAAGGAGGTGGTGAATGGGCCACTGGAAAGATTTGTCAGGTCCTACCAAATGGGTGCCTTGCTGTCAGATTCCCAGGTAGATTGACATTTGGGGACGAATGCAGCAGCTTCTTGGCTGATCCAGCAGAAGTGGAAGTGGTTTCTTTTAATACTTGTCCTGGCGTGGTTAAAAAGTATCAACATCTTGAGGATTTTCACTGGGCTGTTAGGCCACTTCTGATTGCACTGGGTCTATTTACTGCCATGAAGCTAGGCTTCTTTGCGGGGAAGAAAATGGGGAGGTCAAAAGCAAAGAAGGGACAAAGCACTGCAATGGCATGCGATGGTCAACATATGGATGGAAACGCAGCATGGCTTCCTCCAAAGGTGGCAAACATCATCTTTAGAGACGGTGTCAGTACCTCTACCACTCGATAGTTATCTAACCTACTCAGATGCCCAAAGCTAGTGACTTGTGCTAAAATATAAACAGAATTGCATCAGGAAGTTGTTAGCTTAGCTTAGCTTAGGGCATTTGACAGACTATTTCTGCTTAAAGAGTAGGGATAGAAGAACCCTGCGAAACAAGTATTCATATGATGTATATATATGATTGTGTTACTATAATTACCTTCATAGCTGTAAATATATTTATTCAGCGACTTTCCTACTGTAAATTTGTTTTTCTATTTTGGTTTATTTTATCAACATGCTTTATCTTTTACAGCCAAATAAATCTGAAATCTGATGCTCCAATGAGTCCGTGAATACGGTGAAATCTGATGTATCAAGCAGTCCATGACTCCATGGTGTACTCAGGGGGACTATTTTACTTGCATGTTTCCTTCTTATCTCAGCATGGTTGAAGCTACCTTCAGGCTGATGATCCAGTGCGTGCGGCAACAGAGACTCGCACCTGAGAAAATAATTTCAGCACCTTGTGTCATTTGGGAAAGCGTTAGTCCTGCTTCCTATGGTTATAGCATCTTCTAAGTTGTCGACAAACCTCCCTCAAAAAAAGGGTTTAGAGCGACACCCACTTCCAAAATTTGATGTGTCCATGCTGGTGCACTAATGCATCAAGAGTGATTTTGAAATCCTTGGGGTATTAGATTAACCCATTTCCTTGGTTCTCTTTTGTTTGGTCCTGATGTGCAATCAATTGTTTTCACAATATTTTCCAGTGTAATGCTAGAAAAAAAAAAAAACTTCCGATTTCTGTCTTCCATACCAGTTTCAGTAAGCTGTGGTCCAGTCCCCCAGTATGACTTTATTGAGTTGAATTTGGTCTGAATTTTTTCATTTAAATCATACAACTTTCAATGTAAAGGTGTAGCAGATTGATACCAGCTTTGACACCTAAAGTGTCCTCTAACGATTGAAAACACGAGCTAGCTAAGGGTAAAGAGCGCAAACGCCATCGGCTGACAAGTAGACCTCACAAATGAAAGCCCCCTCATTATAGACTTGCTGAAATGACAATGCAAACCAACTGAATCATTCTGCATATTTCATTGTCTTGAAGTTGCTTCTAAATTTTACCAAAATGTCAGTGCTGTAATGCAAGAGAGCACATTTCCAGGAGCATCAAACCAGTTTGGACAAGAGAGAGGGAGAGAGAGACAACAAAACAACTCTCTGGTTTTGATTCCTGTTGTGGAAGAATGTAAATGTAAAAACAATATTTAACATCACTTATTAGGGAGAGACAACAAAAACAACTCTTTTGTTTTAACTCCTGTGGAAGCATGTGAAAGTAAAAACACAATCTAAAATCACTCATTGTACAGTTACTATTGGACACAATTTTGAACAACATGATGATGTTGCCATGCTGGCTCTACAACAGAAGAAACAAATGTTTCCAAGTTATCTGCAACTGTGGTAAACAAATCGGTTAGATATCTATACAGACCAGTCACTGGCTTTAGAAATTACCTCTATTAGTTTGCGTCACCAACAATACCAGCCTTTTTTATGAGCTGCTCAGACAACAACAATACCAGCCTCTTTTATGAGCTGCTCAGACAATGCTGAAAGCCGGGCAACTTCTGTTTCAATTTCACTCAGACATTTGTTGTCAAACACAACTACACTTGGATCAGACCCATTATGCAGGAAGGTACTGAAATCAGAATCCGCCTCAATGCTCAAGCTAGCTTTATTCAAAAGCTCTCGACTCATTGTGGCAAGTTTTTGAAGCGCACTAGTTGCAGCTTCAACTTCCAGTTGAGCTGCCTCTAATTGGAGCTTCTCAATTGCTAGGTCCCCAATACTTTTCTCACCAATTCTTTCTTGTGCCAAAGCATAAAGTTTTTTTAAATCATTACCATCTTGGATTATTTCTTCCTTCATATTCTGTAGTTCCTTCTCTCTTGCATCTAATTTTCCAAGAACCATTTTGAGCTCCTCGTCTTTGATTGTGAGAGCCCTCTGCGCAGCTAGAACTTCCATTTCTTTCGTTCTTAGGCTCTCTCTAGTTGACTCGAGTTCAGTTTCAAGCTGTTTCTTCTGCCACTTGAAATCATCAGTTGGTTTTTCTAATAGCTGATGCAACAACTTGGGCTCCATGTTGTCAAATGAGCTCATTCCATCATAATATTCATCCTTCAAGGAAACAACCAGTTTGTCAGTGAGCTCTACAATCCGCTCCACCACAGTTTCGGCTTCAGACATTTTAAGCTTTGTATCATTCAGCTCATGTTGCATTGTCTGAACATGGTCCTCTTTCTCCTTTAGCATGGCAGTTGATTGAATAAGCTGGTCTTCTCTACTTCTCATAAGCATCCTTAGCTCATCAATTTCCTGGTTCACTTCCTCCATTTTCTTCCTTGCATTGAAGAGTTCTAAATCTCTCTCCTCTAAAATAAGCTGAAGAGAAGCCTGCTCAGACTTCAAATGCTGGATCTCTAGTCTAGCTTCAACCAATTCTGACTCTTTAACCTGAAGAAGATTGTGTGTTTCTGCAAATTCAATATTTCTCCTGTCTACTTCCTCCTGGAGAAAAGACATACCTTGAATTGCCTGTTGCAGAGACGACCTCTCTTTATTCAATTCCTCATGCAACTCTTCAATAAGCTCCTTTTCCAAACTTAAATCTTGTTCAAGCTCCTTGTTTCGAGCCTCGGCAACCCTAAGCTTTGCTCTCTCACTCTCTACTTCTATTTGGGAATCTTTCAAATTTGTTGTGTAAGACACGATACTTTTCCTTCGTTCTTCCAGTTCTATGAGTTGTTTTTCTAGCAACTTTTCTTGACCTTGCATTTTCTGTCTAGAGGAAGCCAGAGTTTTCTGAGACGAAACTAGCTCAGACCTGACATTAGCAAGAAGCCTCTTGACTCTTCTAAAATCCTTCAAAGTTTCATTGGCTTCTCCCGTGTGCTTAGATGCTTCCTCAGCAAGTTTCTTCAATTCTTCTTGTGATAAAAGCCACTCCATTGTCTGCTGCTCCAAATTGGCCTCAGCAACTTTTAGCTTCTCCTCTTCAAGTCTACGCAATGTCTCAGAAACTTCTAATTCTTCTTCTTTCGCTTGGATTGCTTTCCGGAGTTCTTGAAGCTCAACTTCTTGTTTCTTCACAATTTCACTGGCTTCATTCAGGAGCCGAGCCTTGGATTTAAGCTCAAACTCGGTGTTGCCAGCTTCCTCACTTTTCTTCATGAATTCATTATTCATCCTACCCATTGCATCTTCTTTCAAAGATAGGGCCGATTGCACAGCAGAAATTTCCCTATCTTTCTCCTTAAGTTGAAGCTTTAGATCTTGTATTTGTGTGGCTTGAGAAGCCAAGTTAAGATTAGCATTCTTGAGCTCCTCTTCTAGTTTTTCCTGCTTAGAACAAGCAGCCGCTAATTCTTCCTCTCGCCACTCCAACTCCTCCTTTGCCCGATTTAATTCAGACTGCTCCAATAGGACCTTTCTTTCTGCATCTTGTAGATCTTCTTCTTTCTCCTCCAAGGCTTCCAGAGCAGCCTGAAGATCAGACTCCAGAATTCCGAGATTAAGCCCCAATTGAGCATCCTGAGGAAGATGAGAATCTCTACTCATATGTTCTTCCAGTTTTTGTGATTGGGCAAACAACCTCTCCAGAAGAGTTCTTGCAGGTTCAGTTGCCCCATTGCCATTGACGCTGGACTTCCTGTTATCCAAGACAGATTTAATAATCCACGAGGAATGCCCTTTTCTTTTTGGGGCTGTAAAAAGAGCTAGTCTCTTTTGCTCGCCATTGAACCTGAGAGAGAACTGCAGAAAACATTTCACCAATTCAAAAATAATCATACATTCACTAAGAAACCAATAAAGCCAAATGCACAAGCATTTTACTTGTATGATAATATTTTTTTCTTTTCTTTTGGTCAATATTGATCTAATCCTTGATGAAAATGCACTTGTTTACTAGTCAAAGGAGCTAAAAGGAACATGTACATAAAGAAAGAAGCAGAATGACAAGGGAAATGAAGAGCAATGTGAAGACAGTAAATAGATAATGTTTTTATGCATTTTTCTGGCTTGGCTTTATGCCTATGTACTGCCTTTGATGAATTGGCCTTCAGTGCCTTTGCAATGATAAATAAAATAAAATAAAATAAAATAAAAAAGAGTGAAGTCAAATATTTATCAACTAATAGTTTCCAAGAACAAGGCAAGGAGGTGAAAAAATTCCAGCTAAAATCTGCAAAAAAAAATTAAATATAAATTCCAAAATAGCCAACCAGTAGGCAGTAACAAACTTAACCATTATCAGAACTATTTTTTCAAACTTGTCTAAATACGAGCAACTTTAGTCAAATTTTGTTGTTTAATGTATTGGACCCTCTCTAATTTATTATGTCTTTCAAAACAAATAAAAGATATGAATACCAGCAATACTGGGAGAGACTAATCTGGCATTGAACATGCTATGCGGGAGATCAAAACCCGCTGATAAAGTGGCCAATAAGCATTGATCTGTGGAAGCGTCTCTCCACAAAATACACACACGCACGCGCAATAGAGAGAGAGAGAGAGAGAGAGAGAGATTAAAATATCTAAGATTTATGGTTTAAAAATTGTAAATTATGAAGGAATAGAAGAAAGAGCAGAACCTATAACTCCTCCAGACCCTACAACATAAAATATTTTGCCAACATCACAAAAAAGACTCTCAAGGTTTTTGCAGTTAGAGGTGGCAAGTAGTCATGCAAAGTTGAGTTCAAGCTATAGAAAGCATTAGTAGCAACGATAATATCATCAACCCAAGATGAAATAAATGGGTCGATTTGTTAAATAGTATTTCAGCTTCTAGCACAATTACTGAATCCGCAGAAATCATGCTCAACAATATCTAGATAGAGGATACAAAATAACCATTTCTTTTGGTATTGGGCAAAACCAATAACATAATTAGTACTCGAAGTATTCATGTCATCAATAGCCATCATCAAAGCTATTAACCCAAGTCACCAAAAACAATATAAAAGGATCCAACTCCAAAGGCCTTCCAACTCAGGGAAAAAAAAAACACTCATCCATATAGCGAATGAAGCAATATATGCAATTAGCATATATCCATTAAGCGATCCTTCAGAACACTAATACAGGGATAATCCAATTCAAAGGCTCAGATGAAAAACCTAAAGTAGTCCATTATCTCTTTTCTCTAGTTCAAGAAGCAAATACACACACAAACACACACTACTCAAAAAGTATATATCATGGTGCCCATGAATTTAACGGAGGCCCTCAAGAACATAATCATAGACAGCCCCGCAACTCCTAGGGTTTAACAGATGCAAATGAAATAAATTTTTGAATCCTCTTTTTCGATTGAAATAATTAAGGATTAACCTAAGTCAGAACTTGTTCTTCAAAGATAGAACCTTAAAACCCTAAAAAACTCAATTTACATCAAAAATTTCCCGAGGCTTGATAAGCAAAACACTAATCAGTAGGAACCAACATTATAACATGAATCAGGAAATAGCTTCTTTTTTTCCAAATTCATTCATTGAATTCTAACAAAGTCAATCAGGTTCTCTAATTCAGCACGAACTCTATTATTTGTCCAAAAGCAGAAAAACCGAGAAAATGAATTATATATTTATATACATGTACAGAGAGAAGTACCTTGGATTGTTGGAGAGATGAGGTGGCTGAACGATTGGCGTGCAGAACGGCTGACAACGCCATTGTTTACCTCTCATTCGTTCCCCTTCTCTTCAGACAAATAATCTCATCAGTCGCAAATACATAATATACATATATATTATATATATATATATATGTATATGTATATATACACACAAATCAAACTCAGCAATACAACAGAGCAGTAGAATTACAAAATCTAGAGAGAGAGAGAAAGGAGACTTGAAGGTGGGGGAAGGGATTGGAGGGAAACAGAAAGAGGCTTACGATAGCATCATCGTTCACAGAGGCTAAGTTGCGCCGCGTTTACGTGTTATCCTTAAAGACATTATTAAATGCAACGCCGTGTGCTGCGTGCTTTACGAGGTATGATTGGATGGTCTCAAGCCCACTGAAACAAGGTAGTGATATCAGCTTTAACCATCAATTCTACATATATTACGGAGTATAAAGGAAGGTTTTAGACAATCTTTGATTGCGTGACTTTCAACCATTTGATTTGATGATGAGATAAGTCTCATCTTATCTTATCCAACGCTGTGAGTGAGACCTTCTGCATTTGACTGATGAATCAGAGAGTTGTCAGTGTGACACAATATTACAGATTGATTTTGAAAGCTCTATTGATAACATTGTTCATTCATTTAGACAGTTGTGAACTTACATTATTCAACTTTATTTGTTAGATGAGACACAGGGTGTGAATGCGACTTCAAACCTGTCTTATTGATTGGTCTAACTTTATTTGTTGAATGGATATTTAAGTAAGTTTTGAGATATTTGAAAAGGAGGACAAAATTATTTTGGAAAGGATCTCTATCCATAAAATTGATTAATGTGAATTTCACCCTTGAATATATTTATATTACATTTAAGTAAGTATTGTGTTTGAATTTTTTTTTCAAAATATTTTAAAAATTAATTTTACTATTTAAAATATCTATCTCTATCTATTTATGATCTAAAATAATTCTTTCAATCGTTAATCTAACAGTCATGATTTACTCACTACATTCATACTTAAATTCACATACGCATCCACCTAACTTCTCACATAATATGAATCCGACTTCAAACCTGTCTTATTGGTTGTTCTAACTTTATTTTTTTAAAGGATATATACAGATATATCCTCTCAAGTTTAAGCAAATTACACATGAGTATAACGTTTGAACTTTATTATTTTCACTTCTTCTAAGATTTGACGGGTGTGTTTAACAATAACTCTGATGGTTTTTTTTTTAGAACCGTTAATCAAAATTTTGAAAATGACCATTTTGTCATTCTATTCAATTATATTTCTTATTAAAATATTGAAGATAAAAATAAAATTTTATACTATAATTTAGTGTTTGTTAAAGATTTAACATAATAATAGTGAAATACTTCACCCGTGTGTAATTTATTTATATCTCAAAAAAATTCTAGTGTAATTTATCCTTTATCTAGCGTAAAAGGTTGAAAATTTACCTCTAAGATTCACCTCTTCGTGGTCTAACTTGAAATAAACCGATTTCTTCACATCTAAATGAAAATAAATGGATTGAAACATTTTATTACGGTGGTCTCAGAACCACCTTAAATTGAAAGCTTTCTTGCAGGTGAAATTGCTAGAACTGTGGTGCATGTGATGGAATGCCTGACACGTGTAATTGTTCTTACCATGGAAGATGAATCTTCAGCATACACTTGCGGTTGTGGGACTCACACTCAATCCTCTCAAGCGAACCTCATATTCTAAATTTGGCTCTCTTGCACCTCTTTACCATTTATGTATTAAGTAATGACGCATGGGAAAGTTATTATAAATCGAATTATTTTACATTCATCAAATAAAATACGGGAACTTAAATATTTATTTTACTTTTACTGTTCAATGAATAGAGAAATATTCAATTATTTATTCAGTGAAAACTTTCACTCCGTTAAACATATGTGGGATCTAAATATTTATTTTATTTTCACCATCCAATTAATAGAAAAATATTATGTCATTCATTCGGTGATAACTTTGTTAATTATACGTGAGACCTAAACATTTATTTCACTTTCACCATCCAATAAATAGAGAAACATTCGACCATTGTGATAACTTTCACCATGTTAATCATTTTCGCTTATGTATATATGCCAATATGGTTCTGAAATTTTTCCGAATTTGGTGTTTTTTATATTATTATTTGTATTAGTAGAGATGCGATATCCGCACTCTCTTTTTTACATTTACACTCCTATATTTAAAAAACTGACACTTCTAACCTTAACTTCACAAGTTTGATTTTTTTGTTTTTTCAAATTACACAACTAACTTTTCTGACATTCCCTTTCTGTCTCTTCATCTTTAATGTTTTCGGTCTCTTTTGACATGATACAAAAAAAAGATCTCTTTTAAGCAAGTTATTCCTTTTGACATGATAACAAAAAAAATTATCTCTTTTGAGCAAGTTATTTCTTTTTCTTCTCCAAAAAAATATATTGTATTCTTGAATCTTTGGGTGTGTGCAATAATTATTTGGTTACAAATTAGTCAATCAATTTCTTGTACAAACAATGTAGCACTTGTTTAATTAGTCACGTCAAATTTATGCATATTTTTTAAAATTACCTTCTTCTTTTTCTTTTATTTATTTACATATTATAATCACAAAATTTTACCTGCTAATTTGTTTAACTTTCATGATAATAATGTGTTACAATCGCACTTTTTTTTCTTTTTCAAAGCAACCAAAGGACTAGAGGAGGTATATATGCCCTTTTCCATAATCATCAGTCCTGGCTAGTAGTAATCACACACATAATCAAAGTAATTGAATGATTAATCATAACAACATATTTGAAACCATCATTACACATGAACAAAGGCAA
This sequence comes from Cornus controversa, assembly GCA_026545225.1. Taxonomy (NCBI): domain Eukaryota; kingdom Viridiplantae; phylum Streptophyta; class Magnoliopsida; order Cornales; family Cornaceae; genus Cornus; species Cornus controversa. The sequence goes on along the minus strand of CM048846.1, from coordinate 61,737,073 downwards.
AAAAAGCTTTCCTGGTTATTGGAACAAATTAATCACAACAAATTACCAAAGTAATTAATTAACAAATTAAACACATTCCCAATAGAGACCGTGACCAATTTTAGTCGATTTTGCATTTTTTGCGTCATAATTGCCATAAATGCATTTTGAGTGATGTTTAACATGTTTTGAGTGACAGGAACATGTTTGGGAAGTGTTTTAAGGGTTTTAAAAAGTTTTCTGAAGATTTGGAGAAATTTGACTTTTTGGTCAAACTGAGGGCCAGGATGCGGTCTAAAGTAGATTCGGGAATCCGAAAATTTTTTGAAAATATTTATTTTTGGGAATGGCTTAAATTAAATGTTTAGAGAGTTAAGGAAGTGATTTCGAGACTGTAGGAGTTTTCAAAATCTAAAACGGAGTCTGGGAAGGTACGTTAAGTGGTCCGGGGACGTTTTGGTCTTTTTGCGCCCTAGATGGCATTTTAAAGCATGTGGTGGGGGGAGAAACAGCCATTCTCATGGATCATCTTCTCTCTCTTCTTCTTCCCTCTCATCCTCTCTTCATTTTCTCTAGATTTCGGAAGCCTTCGGGCGTGATTCAAGTTCTACCGAAGAAGGGAGATTCATAGGGGACGACTAGGGCTTCCCTCTGAATTGATCAAAGTTGCAATTTGGTAAGGTTGACATTGCTAAAATTTTGAAAAGTATTTGGAAGGCCTTCAATTTCAAGGTAGGGGTTCTCTTTCTCATTTATTTATCGATTCTAGGGTTTCGGGTTAAGCGGTGAGAGCTAAGGGTGTGTATTGCATGATTTAGAGTCGTAAGAGGGGTGAGATGTATTGTAATTCTACTTCTCTTTATTCTCTTGTATGCAATTGATATCTATATGGTAGTATCCATGGTATAAGGAGTGAATGCATGAGAGATTTTAACATGTGTACTTATATGTTAGGTTTTGTGCACATATGTGAAATTGTGTTATATTGGATATGTATGTGTTATGTGTTGCTATGTGAGTCAAATGCATGCTATCTTTATATAAAAAATGTGTGCATTGGTGAAGCATGACTAAATTGTACTTAAGTAAAGTTTATGTGCATATGTGAATGATATGCTAGTTTTCACATGTATAGGTAAATATATGTGTGACTTTATGAAGATGGAAATGCATGCTATGTGTTCTATTAACTAGCTTGTGCATTGTGAAACATGAAACTTAAATGCTAGATTGTAATATGTTCGAAATGCATATATGGGGCCGTTGTGAGGAAACGGGGAAGTGTGGTTGAATTACATAGAGTAGGTCAATACTCGGTGAGGGTGTTCAAGTGGTCTAATTACCTAGAGGAGGTAAATTCTTGGTGATAGTGGAATGATCACCTGGAAGTAGGTAAATACTCAGTGATAATTCAAATAGCAGTCTAATCACCTGGAGGAGGTAAATTCTGGGTGATAGTGGAATGATCACCTGGAAGTAGGTAAATACTCAGTGAGAATTCAAATAGCGGTCTAATCACATGGAGGAGGTAAATTCTTGGTAATAGTGGAGTGATCACCTGGAAGTAGGTAAATACTTGGTGAGAATTCAAAAAGGGGCCAAATCACCTGGAGGAGGTAAATTCTCGGTGACGGTGTTAGAAGTTGCATGGGAAGTGTCTCAAGTCACATGGTTGGTAAAAAATCATGTTAGGGTTTCGGTTGAATTCGAGAGGGGAACAAATGTATGATTGTTGCTTTCATTATTTTTGGTGGAGCATGATATGTGTTTAATGCATTCTTATATATATGCATTGTTGTGAACAAAGTTGATGTATGTTAAACGATATGTGTAATGTAGTAACATGCATTCATGTAGGTCGTGTCGAATAGACACTTAGGTGGGTTGGGGTATCTCTATTGATCCATCGTAGTGCTCACCCTTTTCTTTTAAAGTTTTTTTGCAGATAAGATGCCGATGACAGATGGGATTAGAGTGTCCAAGTAAAACTCAAGTAGCATTTTGCTATATTTTGGATGTTGTATATTTTGTGGATATCCATGTTGGCTTGTGGCATGAGATATTTCCCTTTGAGTTGTAGTTATATTTTGGACAAATGTAACTTATGTGTATGTTTGGATTATGAGCTTCTTAAATATGATAATATAATGGACTTGGTTATGTAATGATTGTTGAGAGTATCTAGTTTCATTTGATGGACGATTTTAATATAAATTGGAATATGCTTATGATGGGAAATGACTCATATTAGTGCATGATTTGATTATGAGAATAAATTAGAACTTGTGAATCTTGTAAACTCCTTTTTGCGTGATTTGGAGGTTGTAAGAATGGATTATGTTGGTAAAAAGGGCATAGAAGGTCAAAAATGGCCATTTGCAAAGTTGCAGTTTTTGAGTAGTTCGATGCATCGAAGTTTCTAGTTCGATGCATCAAAAAACCTACAAGATTTTGGAATGTAAAAGTCCTGAGAGCTGTTTTGGTTGATATTAGTTCGATGTATCGAAATGATCACTTCAATGGATTGAAGTCACTATTCACAGCATGCGCCAAAATTTGTCCAAACTTCAATCAGGTATAACTTCTTCGTTTTAAATCGAAATTGAGTGTATTTTTTTTTTAAATTGAGTATTTTTGGATTCTCTATCCAATGGTGTAGGTCTCAATTTTAGATTCCAAACATACAAAGTACTGAGTCTTAGAAGTGAGTGATTCATGAGAGTGTGGATAAATAAAATTCCTACTAAGGCGATATGATTTGATGTAGGGTCCATTAAGATTGGATGAAGTGGAGTTGTACACATTTATGTGCAAGAATAGAGTTAAGATTATGTGATAATTGAGGGTAAGGATGATCCATTTGGCATAATGGATGGAGTAACTTTCGGTTCTCCGGGAGTCAGAAATCGGGGCATTACAACATGGTATCAGAGCTTGATACTATGGCATGAGTGTGGTTAGGGTCATTCACGGAGTTGAGTGAATGGGTTCGTGAACCAGAACTCGGGGTCTGGCAAGGGGAGTCCCGGCGGTCTGAGTTTTGGGGCGTGACATTCCCCAACCCAAAAATAAAACAAACTAATTGAATGATTAATCAGAGCAACAACAACAACATATTTGGAACACATACAATTGAACAAGTTAATTAAGAACACAATGTTGATCAACTTGGCTTGAAGCACCATTTGGTAACCTAACCGCATTGGAAGCCCAGAGGAATGGATTTGCCACATGCACTGACTAGCAAGCTAAGTGTAACGGGCACATTTAAGTTAATCCTAAGCACATTGGCCTTAATAGTGGTGTAGAGGCAAGTTGCGGCTTCCAAGTCAGCCTAGCCTTCGAGCAATGTGCAGTACTTGCTCAAGGGTGGTGATCCAACAATGATATTAACCACCCCAGCTTTAGAATGTCCCTACGACAATAAAGGTTTATAGGGGGAGCCTTCGGTGGTGGCATCGGTTTGGGCTTGGGCTTGGGCTTGCATGGGAAACAAACACTAGTGAATGTTGAGAAAAAGAGAAGGGAGAAGATTAAAGTGGCAACAAAGAACTTGTTAGAGACCATGATCTTGTTTGTTAGGTTGTTCCCTATTGGGAGCAGCCCATCTTTGTACATATTAATATGTCTTGCCCTTCCCAAAATAAAAGAAAAACTCAAATGCATATGTATTGGTTCGTACACACATATCTAATTAATAGAAAACGTACTTTTGTGTCTATAAAAAGCACGTGGTTGGATGAGAAGATACAATAGTTTATATATATATATATATATATATTGGATGAGAAGATACAAGAGTTTATATATATATATATAAACTATTGTATCTTCTCATCCAACCACGTGCCTTTTCGTAACCCTCTTTTTCTTTTCTTTTTCCAAAATATTCTGAATTTTATGCCATATGTCTTCCACTTCAACTTCTCACAACAGTAATGTTGGGCTTTGGCTTTTGGGCCTCTAGTGGTTATCTCACAAGACTCGAAAGTATGAGAGTTAAATAGTTGATGGTGGTCGATTATCTATATTATTATATACGAAAATTTACAAATTAGTCGTACTTTCTAATTGCAATGACCAATGAGTCCTAAAAGTATTTGGTACGACAACAATGTCTTACTTTTTTTTTATAAATGTTTCCAACTAAATTCACAGCTCTACTAGTAATAATATTTGTTGTTGTTGTTGCAATTTTTTTTTTATTGAATTATTTTTCTCTTATTTAAATATTAATTAAACCATTTACACTTAACATAATAATTAAAAAAAACAGATAGTTGAAACTACCACTCAACTTAACAATTTTCTAAAATGATTAACTTATTATTTAAACTTCACTATTTATAATGAATTTAATTATACCCATTGTAACATTTTTACCGTAAAAATCAATAGTTAAACGTATTATTTATATTTCAACCATAAAAATAAATGTTTAAAAGTTTCATTTCTTTTTTTTTTCATGCAGTATATTCATGAAAAAATCAAGGAATTAGTTAAATTGTTTTAAAATTTTGTATTTAAGATATATCCATATATATATATATATATCTATTAAAACAAGTAATTTCAAGAATTATGGGTAAATTTATTTAAATTTGACGGAGAATATGTCATCAAAACATTATGAATCTTTCATAATTTATTTTAATAAGAAAAAGACATTAAATGTATTTCAATAAAAAAAAAGTTAAAATTTGAAAAAACTTGGTTGCTAGTGGAGTTAAGAACTTAGTTGAAAATACTTATACAAAGTAGGATTGTCACGACCTTTGTGGGCGGGTGTGATGTGGGCGAACACTAACATGTCCTTCAACACTCAACACCACTGCCTTGGTTATCACTTTTGCCACCATTTTTATTCTTTAATTTTAGGTAATTTCACATCTACTACTAAAGCATCATATTATAGTTCATTTGACTCCAAAAGAATTCCTACTCAAATTACTCACACATCACTCACATACTCATTGTATACACTCTTATTACACTAACACACATTTTCATCACTTCCTCCCCATATATGCACAAGTTGACATATAATAGCTCTCACTCCCGTCTAGTCAAACACCACTTAAACTAAAAAATAGTAATTATAAACATTAAACACTAATGCACGATAGTTACGAACATACAAACAATTACACTAACACAAATGACACATCACACTCATTCAAAAATCCATCGACCACCAAGACATTGTATCATATATTACAGTACTATATATCAATTTATTATTTTCATTATTACTTACATTTTTAAGGATAATGGAAAGTATTTGAAATTATCTCAATAACCAGTATGATAATGGAATTTTTTTAAGTGATAAAAGGAAGGTTTATGAGAAAAATAGCTAATTGAAATTATCTCAATAACTAGTATGATAATGATTTTTTTTATGATAAAAGTAACGTTTACAAGAAAAATAGCTAATTTTTTTTTTTAAAAAAAACTTAGAATTGTAACTACATGTTTTTGTTGATTATAATGGTATTTTTGTTTCATGTCCGAAAACAAAGTTAAATTCAAGAATTTACGTTTTTCAAATTAAATAAGTTAGATAGATTTATTACTCTCATTATTAAGTAATAATTTTGTTACATGATGTGAAAAGAAAAAATGCAAAAGAGAAGTAGCAGGAATCGTCTCTTTCTATTAGCAAAATTTTATAAAATATGTAGTTCAATATATTATTACATTGTATTTGTTTAAAAATATCTAAATATAAATTAGAAAGAATTTACATGAAATCAAAAGACTTATACAAGACTCACGTTAAAAAATTAAAGTTACTTAAAAAAAAAAGTAGAATTCTAGAAGAAGTAGAATGCTAAGAATTCATGCATTACTATAGAAATTTCTAGAAAAGGGAAAAATTATAAAAGAAAAAATTGATATAGACTATTATATTTGTACACATTTTTCATAGAAGTATGTCACTGTAAAAACGCAAAACACACGGTGAAAAGAGTTTGTAAAGAGGTCGTGGCTTTGAACATGTGGATGAGCCATTCGTGAGTTACCATTCACGGCCACCTTTCCATACCCAACAAAAGCTTGCTGCTGCCAAGAAGAAGAGGCACACGATCAGAATATGGAAGAAAGTGGGAGCCATTTCACTAGCAGCCGCTTCACCAAAATAACAAAAGACAAGGCAAGTGATCAGCGTAAGAATATGCCACAGTACGTTGACCATCCATCTGCGTTATTGTCATTGTTTTGCACGGTCTGATTACCAACAGTCCGGCTAAAGTCTATGAGAGACTTAGTGAGATAAATTGGAAAGAGCAGTGTAACACTCGCTCACATGAAAAAATTATTGACTATTACAGGGACTCCTAAAATGGGAGAAATCCACCACTAATAACTCTCTATTTCATATTATCTTCTAAAATAGTGTGAAATATATTAGCAAACCATTGCAGATCTGCTCCTTGTATATGTTTGTATTGGTTTTTCTTATTCAACAACTCTACTGTCATCCATAAACTTAGGAGCCAATTTTTTACTGCTCTTGATTTTGAGATCTCTAACAAATATTTGTTATTATATTTTGTATTTAAACGTTGTTTGATGATAATGAAAGGAACAATTAACTTTCAATATCTGTTATGGTATCAGAGCAATTTTAAGTGGTAGCCGATCCTTTTTTTTTCCTGTTCTTTCTTCTCTTCTCCAAGAGCCATGACCTCCACCTCTACCCCACCCACCATCCATAACACCAATGAACCTCACCAAACACTTATCAGCATTAATGTTGTAGCTCAAGCCTCTCTCAAACTCACCTCTACCAATTACATTTCCTGGAAACTATAATTCCATACACTTTTCATCGGCTATGATCTTCTTGGCTATGTCGATGGCTCAAAACCCTATCCAGCAACCCCCATCACTAACAATGGTACCACCAGACCAAATCCAGATTACACTATTTGGACAAGATGGGACCAGTTAATACTCAATGCTATCATTAGTTTCATTTCTCTAACAAAAATTTCCTTCATTGCTCAAGCCAAAACCTATAGGGAAGCTTAGATAATCCTAACCAATATGTATGCCAAGCCTTCTCGTGGATGCATCAAACAAATAAAAAGCCAACTTAAGAACACCACTAAAAGATCACTAGGTATCACTGATTTTTTGCAAACAGTTAAAGCTCGAGTAGATGAGATTGCTCTTCTTGGAGCTCCAATTGACGAAGAAGAAATCACAGATAAAATCCTTGATGGTCTCAGAGATGACTATAAGGAATTAGTGAGAGCTGTCCAAGCAAGAGATACATCTATCACCTTTGAAAATTTTTAAGAAAAACTACTCAATTCTGAGGTATCCCTTCAAGCAACAAAACCAGAGCAACCATACTTTCTAGCCACTGTAAATCCCAATGGTTGCACCAACAAGAACTGGCGTTTATCTACCATTTCAGGAACCAACGCCACAAGCTAGCGACCACCCTTCAACTCTGCCAATCGCCCATTTGCCTCAACTAATGGTGGCCCAAATTTGACACAAGGAAATCGTCCTCCTCCCAGACCATATCTTGGTTACTGTCAAATTTGCAGGATTCAAGGTCACACTACAAAACGGTGTCCTTCTTTCCTCCTAGTACCGGTTCAAGCATCCAATTCTAATTCTTTAATGCCTGGTTCTATACCATAAACTCACCTTGCAGCCAATACCTCTAACACTCCATCGTGGTTGTTGGGTAGTGGTGCCTCTCACCATGTTACATCTGACTTGAGCAATCTCTCACTGCATGTTCCATACAATGGCAACAATGACATTATGATCGGAGATGGTTCAAATCTTCCTATCACCCATACCGGTTCCACCTCTCTCAAAACTCCTCAAACTACCTTTACATTAAACAATGTCCTTTGTGTTCCTACCATGAAAAAGAATTTAATCTCAATATCCCACTTTTACACCTCTAATAATGTTTCAATAGAATTCTTACCATCTACTTCTTTTTAAAGGAACTTCGCACAGGGGCAACACTACTAAGAGGACAAACTAAAGATGGGGTCTATGAGTGGCCAGTCTCTTCACCTCTATTTGCTTTTTCTAGCTTAAAGACCTCTTCTTTTGAGTGGCATCATCGATTAGGACATCCCGCATTTCTAATTCTAAAACATATTGTTTCGAGCAATCACTTAGGTTTATCTTCCTCTTTGTCATCAAATTTCTCATGTAATGCTTGTCTCTGCCATAAAAGCCATAAACTGTATTTCTCCAATTCAACACTTGTCTCCAATCAACCATTAGAAATAATATTCTCAGATGTCTGGACCTCTTCAATTCTCTCATATGATGGCTTTAACTATTATGTAATTCCCATTGATCACTTCACTAAATATATCTGGTTTTACCATCTGAAACAAAAATCAAAAGTAAAAGAAGTTTTAATAAGATTTAAAGCCATTGTTGAAAAACATCTCAATCTAGACATCAAGACCCTCTACTCTGACAATGGTGGTGAATACATATCTCTTGCTAATTTTCTTTCCACCAATGGTATTTCTCATCTCATCACTTCATCTCACACACCTGAACACAATGGTTATTTTGAAAGATGACATATTCATATTGCAGAAACTGGTCTAGCATTACTCTATTATGCTTCTTTACCTTTAGTTTACTAGTCTCTTTCTTTTGCAATAGCAGACTACCTAATAAATCGCATGCCAACTTCCACACTGAATCTCTCCTCACCTTACCAAAACATTTTTGGTATAGCTCCAAATTACTCTAAACTAAGAGTCTTTGGTTGTCTATGTTACCCCTGGCTTAGACCTTATACATCTCACAAACTTGAATCACGTTCTAAGCCTTGTGTCTTTCTTAGGAAAGTGCTTACTATTGTCTTGATCCTTCAACTTCAAAAATTTATGTATCAAGGCATGTCAAGTTTGTTGAGTCTCTGTTTCCCTTTACCTCTCTATCTAGTCCGTCCCTTCGTCCTTATCCCAGCTCCATCACCACTTGGATTCCTCCACCAATTAGAGTAACCTTATATCCTTCATAGTCGCCACTCAATATGCCATCTGAAGTTGTAGTCCCTCAGCAACCTCTATGTGAAGCTTCAACAACCTCACCAGTGCCTAAACCATCATCTAACATAACACATGAAACTCAACCCTCAACTTCCACCCCACCATCATCCAATTCTAACCCACCCATGAATCTCCCACCATCACCCAATCCTAACCCAACCGAAAATAACCTACTTCCAACTCACACTATGACCACTAGAGCCAAGAATCACATCCACAAGCCAATAAAAAAAATGAACTTTCATACCCAACTCTCCAAATCTAATGACCTTGAACCAACCACAGTGACTCAAGCTCTCAAAGATCCTAAGTGGCGTCGGACCATGTTTGATGAGTATGATGCTCTAGTTCAGAATGAAAAATGGGAGCTCGTACCACCTGATTCCATTCATAATATCGTTGGGTGTAAATGGATTTTTAGAACTAAACGTAACTCTGATGGCTCTATTGATAGGTTCAATGCTCATTTGGTTGCAAAAGGCTTTTGTCAACAACTAGGGGTAGATTACCTTAACACTTTCAGTCCTGTTGTCAAACCAACCATGGTTCGTGTTGTTCTAATCCTTGCTGTGTCTCAAGGTTGGTTCTTAAGACAATTTGATGTAAACAATGCTTTTTGCGAAGGCCACCTCTCCTAGAATGTTTACATAACACAACCACTAAGCTTTGTTGAAGATCAAGTATACACGCTCGCGGCATATCTTTCAAAATCTGTATAGTACGCTCGGACTGACCATCTATCTGAGGATGAAAAGTCATACTAAAGTGAAGGTCTGTATCAAACGATGTTTGGAAACTTTGCCAAAATCGTTATGTAAACTGTGAGTCTTTATCTGACATAATAAAAACTGGCACGTTATGAAGTCTAAGAATCTGCTCAATATACAATCTACTGAGAGTATCCACATCATCGGTCACTCTAATAAAAAGAAAATGAGCCACCATGGTCAATCTATCCACAATGACCCAAACTGCATCGTGACTCTTCCTCGACCTTGGAAGTCCCATCACAAAGTTCATAGTGACATGCTCCCACTTCCACATTGCCACAGGCAATGGTTGTAACAACTCCGCTAGTCTCTAATGCTCGACTTTCACTTGTTGACAAGTAATGCATCTTGCTACAAACTATGTTATGTCCTTCTTCATACCTTTCCACCAATACTGTCGGCGTAGGTTATGATACATCTTGGTACCACCTGGATCAACTGCTGGTCTTGAACTGTGAAACTCTTTTAAGACCTCATGCCAACGAGCTAAGGGAACAACCATCTTCTCCTTGAATTTTAAACCCTTATATGAATGAATCATCCATCCATCCACCACCTCGCCACCTGAAATTCGAGTACGAATAGTCTCCATCTCACTATCTTTCCTTTGCTCTTCAATCACTTTACTCATAAGAGTTGGTTGAGCAATAAGAGTAAAAAGAGTTGCTGGTCCATCATCTTCACTAAAATGTAATCTCATTTATGAGATATTCTCCATCATCTTTCACTTCTGTATAGTTATTCTTGCCAAGCCAATATGTGACTTCCTACCCATTGCATCTGCTACTACATTAGCCTTTCCCAGATGATATTGTAAGTCGAAGTCATAGTCTTCTATGTACTCTATCCACCTCCGTTATCTTATATTCAAATCTTTTTGTGAGAAAATGTATTTGAGACTCTTATGATCGGAGAACACTTTAAACTTCTCACCATATAAGTAATACCTCCAAACTTTGAGTGCAAAATCACCACTGCCAACTCTAAATCATGTGTAGGGTAATTTTGTTCATGTGTCTTTAACTGCCTTGAACCATACGCTACTACTCTTTCAGTTTGAATCAACACATAACCCAAACCAAGTCGTGAAGCGTCACGGGTGAGCTTGGTAATTGGTGCTGCTAACCTCAAAAATTATTTCACAGACCTCTGATAATATCCATCTAATCGCAAGAAGTTACGTATTTCAAATACTCTCTTTCGTGTTTCCCAACTCATCACTATCTCTATCTTGGATGGATCGATAAAAAACTTTCCTTCGAACACAACATGTCCAAGGAACTTCACCTCTACTAGCCAACACTCACACTTCTCGTACTTGGCATACAATTTGTTATCCTTTAGAAGTTGTAATACAATCCTTGAATGACCCTCGTGCTCCTTTTTCGAAGACGAGTACACCAGCATGTCATCAACAAACATAACCACAAACTTATCAAAATAAACATTGAATACACGGTTCATTAAATCCATGAATGCGGTCGGTGCATTTATTAAACCAAATGGCATCACCAAAAACTTATAGTGTCCATAACGTGTGCGAAAAGTGATTTTTTTGCGATACATGTTCGATGCATTAGAAATCAACTTACGATGCATTGTAATTTGACTTACGATGTATCGTACTCTCAATTATGATGCATCGTAATTCTCAGAAAAGGGATGCTTGAACTAGGGTCATGTGATGTAAGTGTTGTGCCATTGGCCCTAGACGAGGACGCGCCACATACAAATTTTAGTGAGAGAACGATTAAGCTTCCACAGTTATTAGGGATTAGACAGTTCATTAGGGTAAATGGACAAGTCATGCCCTTGGTTCCTGGGAGACGGGGATCAAGTGTGGAATAACGGTATCAGAATTTGATATTAATGATTGATTAAGGATGGAGCGTGGTAGATTTCACAATCCACCCCTTGGTTTTCGAGAAACGAAAATTGGGGCGTGACAACATGGTATCAGAGCACTGGGTTTGAACACTTAGGGACGACAGGAATGGCCGTATCATGTGTAATTTGAGAGGGTTAGATAGCTCTAGGTTTTTGTTCCCTTGGATAAGGGAAGGATTAAACCACAATTAATTTGGGAGAAATTGGTGAATTTCAAAAATGGTGAACCTGAGGCATTATCTTAGAATTGAGGTTAAATGCAAAGTACCTATAACATGAATGTGCTTATGTGCTGACTTGATGAGGTAACGTGTTATTTACGAAGTGATTTAATATGTAGTGAATGGGCATGAGTAGAATAGGACAATGATCTTCATACGTGAATTTTGAAGTATCTTCTTGTTATCAATATAGCAAGATGCCACCACGTAGAGTTGGTGGGGAGGTACCACCAACAGCTCCCATAGATAGAGAATAATTTATGCTCGACATGGTCACTACCATGCGGCAAATTACAAGGAAAACTCAAAGGGAGACTCAAGAGGCGACATAAGGTCCACCAAGAGCAGCTCCTCCTAGTTGAATGATAACATCGTTCGGGCATATTAAGAAACATAACCCACTAACCTACTCAGGGGGATCCGATCCCATGGTGGCGGAAAACTAACTAGATGAGATTGTCAAGCTCCTTACTATGCTTGAAATAGATGAAGACTTGAGGGTGAAGGTGGCCACTCATTACCTTATAGAGGAAGCTAATCGTTGGTGAAAATTCACTAAAAATTACCATGACATCAAAATGATGGATTGGGACATGTTTCAAGTACTCTTCTTTAAGAAGTACTTCCTAGTGACGGTGAAGGACAACCTAAGAAGGAAATTTTTTGAGTTGACACAAGACTCAATATGAAACCAAACTCACTTCCTTGGCTTATTTTGCAAAGAAGATGATCTTAACTGAAGAGCTAAAGATAAAACAGTTCATAAGGGGTCTTCGGACATTCATAAGAGATAAAGTGGCAGTCTTGGGCCTGACTAACTATGCAGTGGTAGTGGAGAGGGCACTAGTGGCTGAGGGTCTCAACATTGATAATTAGAAGAAGAGAGAGGTAAGGAATCAAATGAGAAACACGGGGTCCGTTTTAGACAATTGTGCTAGAAAGAAAAGAAAGGATGGTGGATCGTTCTCATAAGGGCAACAACAAACCCAATCTACACCATTAGTGGATGTACCTACAGGACCCATACGGTCTAAGGCGGTTTGCTACAATTGCCAAAAGTTAGGACATAAAATGGCTGAGTGCACCCAAAATCAGGCTACTTCTATGATAGACAAGAAGTGCTTTCACTATCAGCAGATGGGGCACATTAGCTGGAGCTATCCACAGAAGAAAGGAACTCAGAGTGGGTTAGTTCATAGCAGCACTCCGCGCACCCTACTACTCCATGGCTAGATTTTAGAGCACTGCCACCACCATAGACAGTACCATCTGTGTAGAGCCCATGAACACAGGCTAGAGGGGCTATGTCTAGTACTCCTAGTCAGTAGTATAGACACCAAGGTACTGGGCAACAGGGCCAGAGAGCTTCGAGTCCTGCCTTCACTTTTATTCCAATAGAGACCTCAGCGGGACCGTTAGTGGTTTGAGGTATATTTTTTATTTTTAACTCATGGGTTAGGGTGTTAATGGATTTGGGTGCATCATATTCATTCATTTATGTGCATTTGCTTGTGCTTTGGGATTAGAGGTGTCATCATTGGACTCAATTTTATCCATCGATACACCAGTTGGGGGTAGAGTGACCTTGAGTAGAGTTTGTCGATCTTGCGAGATTGAGATTTTAGGACACTGGCTAGTGTTTGATTTTATCCTTCTCGACATGTCTAGCTTTGATGTGATATTGGGTATGGATTAGCTATCTACTTACAAGGATAACATTGATTGTCATCGGGGAAGGGTAACCTTGTGCACACCAGAGGGTGTTAGCATTTGTTTTGTGGGAGAACAAGATGATTTTTACTTATTTTCCTCATATGGTCCCAGTGAACAAAAAAGACTTGGGTGTTTCCTAGTAAGCTTGTTAGCTGATGGTGATGATAAGATGCTTAGAGAGCTTCCTCGTGTAGTGTGTGAATTTATAGACATATTTCTGAGGGACTTGATAGAGTTGCCTCCAAACAGAGAAGTGTGAAACTTGCTTCAGGTACCCATCTCAATGGCATCATACCGAATGACATCGACTGAATTAAAGGAGTTAAAGGACCAATTGCAAGAGCTACTAGACAATGGGTTTATACGTCCTAATATTTCACCTTGGGAAGCTCTGGCCCTCTTTGCTAAGAAAAATGACGGATCCTTACGACTTTTCATTGACTATCGAAAGTTGAATCGGACAACGATCAAAAATAAGTATCCTTTGCCAAGGATATATGATTTGTTGGATCAACTAAAGGGTTCCAAATACTTCTCAAAGATAGACTTGAGATCTGGATACTATTAGTTAGGGGTTAGAGAGGCAGACATTCCAAAAACTGCTTTTTGTACATGATACAGACACTATGAGTTTTTGGTGATGCCGTTTCAGTTGACAAATACACCGGCAGCATATCATGGACTTAATGAACCGTGTGTTCAATGAGTATTTGGATAAGTTCGTAGTTATATTTGTTGATGACATACTAGTGTACTCATCTTCAGAAGAAGAGCACGAGGGTCACTTGAGGGTTGTATTACAATTTCTAAAAGAACATTAATTATATTCCAAATATAATAAGTGTAAATTCTGGCTAACAAAGGTGAAGTTCCTTGGGCATGTTTTGTTCAAAGGAGGAGTTTTTGTGGATCCATCCAAGATTGAGTTAGTGATAATTGGAAAAGACCTAAGAGCGTATTTGAAAAATGAAGCTTCTTGGGATTAGCCAGAAATTATCAAAGGTTCGTAAAAGACTTTTTTAGGCTAGCAGTGCCAATGACTAAGCTTACTCAAAAAGGAGTGAAATTTGTGTGGAATGATGCTTCCAAGCATGCATTCATGGAGTTAAAGAGTTGTTTGACTTCAGGGCCAATTTTCATCATTCCAGAACGTGGATTGGGTTACACAATCTATTGTGACGTCTCACGACTTGGGTTTGGATGTGTGCTAATGCAAATCGGGAGAGTAGTGGCGTATAGTTCAATGCAATTGAAGACACATGAATAAAATTACCCCACACACGAATTAGAATTGGCGACGGTGATCTTTACACTTAAAGTGTGGAGACATTACCTATATGGTGAGAATTTTGAAGTGTTCTCTGACCATAAAAGTTTTAAATACATTTTCTCTAAAAAGAATTTGAATATTAGGCAACGGAGGTGGGTGGAGTACATGGAAGACTATGATTTTGACCTACAATACCATCCATGAAAGGCCAATGTGGTAGCGAATGCCTTGAGTAAGAAATCACGTGGTAGCTTAGCAAACATTAACTATACATGAGTGGAAGATGATGGAAGATATCTCAAAAATGGGATTACATTTTAGTGAGGATGATGGACCGGTGACTCTTTTTACTCTTATCGCCCAACCAACTCTTGTGAGTAGGGTGATAGAAGGGAAAAAGAGAGATAGTGAGATAGAGGTTATTCACACTCGACTTTCGGTTGGCGAGGTAATGGACGGATGGATGATTCATTCAGATGGGAGTTTGAAGTTCAAATGGAAGATGTTTGTTCCCTTAGCTTGTCGGGACGAAATCTTATGGGAGTTTCACAACTCGAGACTAGCAGTGTATCCAGGTGGTACCAAGATGTATCATAACTTACACTGACAATATTGGTGGAAGGGTATGAAAAAGGATGTAGCTCAGTTTGTAGCAAGGTGCCTCACTTGTTAATAAGTACAACTATTACCGGTGGTAATATGGAAATGGGAGCACGTCACTGTGGACTTTGTGACAGGACTTCCAAGGATGAGGAAGAGTCACGATGCAGTTTAGGTCATTGTGGACAGACTGACCCAGGTGACCGATGATGTGGATACTCTTAGTAGATTGTACATTGAGTATATCCTTAGACTTCATAGAGTACCAGTTTCTATTGTTTGAGATAGAGACCCATGATTTACATCACAATTTTGGTAAAGTTTTCAAGCAGCACTTGATACAGACCTTCACTTTAGTACGACTTTTCATCCTCAGACAAATGGTCAGTTAGAACATACTATACAGATTCTGGCGCATATGTTATGAGTATGTATACTTGATCTTCGGGGTAGTTGGGGGGATCACCTTCCATTGGTGGAGTTTACCTATAATAATAGCTACGAAACTAGTATTGAGATGGCTCTATTCGAGGCTTTGTATGGTAGGCCATGTAGGTCACCTGTCTGTTGGACCAAGGTCGGAGAGACAGTGTCCTTGGGACCAGATTTAGTTCAAGATACTACGAAAAAGATCAAAGTAATAAGGCACAGGTTGCTTACTTCTCAGAGCCGTCAGAAGAGTTCTGCTAATAGAAGATGGTGACCTTTGGCATTTGAGGTGGGGTACTATGTTTTCCTAAAGGTCTCGCCATGATGAGTTTTAATGAGGTTCGATCATAGTGGCAAGCTAGCACCATGATTTATCAAGTTATTTGAGATCTTGGATCAAGTTAGAGAGGTTGCTTACCGCTTGGCGTTGCCACCGCAATTGTCAAGTGTGCACAACAACTTTCACATTTTTATGTTGAAAAAGTATGAACCGGATCCTTCACATGTGCTTGATTGGACAGACCTTGAGGTGGAGGAGGACGTGTCATACGAGAAGAGGTTGATTCGGGTTTTAAACAACAAATAGCAAGTACTTCAGGGCAAGACCATCCCATTGGTCAAAGTACTTAGGAGACATCATGGGTAGAAGAAGCACGTGGGAATAGGAATAAGAAATTCGCTCAAAGTATTCTGAGTTGTTTACTATTCACTACAAGAAAATAGATTATTAGTGACAATTTTTTAGTGACAAAGTAAAAAATGACACTGAAAGCCATATTTTTAGTGACAGTAATCATCATACCGTCAATAACAAAAAAAATTCCCCACGAAATAGTTTTGGCGGGAATATTTTGCACCATCAATTTTAGGGACGATGTTGTAACTTTAGTGACCGAGTTTATGCCATCACTAATTCATTTTTTCCACTTCATCACATTTTTCATTTGGACAGCTTCCTCATTCTTCTAAAAATTCCCACTATCTCCATCAGACCCTATTCTCACTCTATTAGTTTCAATCTTTTCCGCATTTCTACCTTCTATCTCATTGCGATCCCAAGGAAGATCGTGATTTTCTTCAACGAAAAACATAAATGTAAAACCCTAATCTCTCCCTTACATAAATCGTGAAGCTTTACCTTTGTCTCTCTCTCTCTCTGTGTATCAATATATTCTATCATAGCCCCAATCTCTCACTCTCACTCAGTTCAGCCCTAATCATTCACTCTTTGTGAAGTTAATTTCATCCTTCTCTTGGTTCAGTCGCTCACTCTCACTCCAATTATAGAGGTCTTTTGACAAGCATTGGAGTCAAAACATGCAGTTCAATGTAACAGGTATTTCTCTCTTTATATCTTTCTCGCTATATATATACATGGATGTATCTCTCTCTCACACACATAAACATAGATTACACACACAAATACACACTATCAGAGAGTGATTTGATCTTAAAGGTCCTTAGGATTTAATTACACATGAAGGGGAGGATCTCTGTGGGATTATTTTGGCACCAGAATTGAAAGAAAAAGGATCAATTTAGTGCTTCCAGGGCTATTTGCTGATATTTGCTTTATTTTTTCCTATTATCTTTGTCAAATACCTATATTTTCTACTTTTAACGCTTAATAACATCATTCAGGTACTTTTTTGAGGCTTGCTTTGGGTCTCATGTTATAGGTTTTCTAATTCTTTCCTTTCTTGCTATTTTCCGTCCTTTCATTTAGAGGTTGATTAGCTTGGCTTTTGAGTATGAGTTGAGTATAACAGAGTATGAGAGTCGAAAGTTGCCAATCACCAGTATAATTGCTATCACCCACTATATTTGCAATATTAAATTGCTCAATCACGGACAAGTAAATTTTGACATTTGCTTTGATGAAAAAAATGGTTCCATCTCTATTAATAATGTGGTGAAAATATATATAGATTTTTAACATAACCAATGCAATTAAAATCCATAAATCTTGTACTTTCTTTATCCATAGATTGCTTAACTTTCTGGCAAAAAAATCAATAAATTAATTATTGTAGAAAATGTTATTTCTTTCATTCTATTTAACATATATAGTAGCTTCAAATGGTAGTCTATTTTAAATGGTGAGAATCAAAATTTCATCTTTGCAGAATGGGGATTTATGAAGTTATCCATAAACCTTAATTCATCTCTGGATGGTTTACATGTGGTTTTGTTCTTATTAGTATGTGTTGCTGTGCTAAAAGTCAGTATTAACATTCTTTTTGTGAATGATGTCCTGTTGAGTACCTGTGGAATTTATGGTTATAGAAGATGGCGGTTTATTATGATACTCTACTTCCTTTTGAGTTATATGGTTGCCTGTATCTAGTTTGATGTTCTGCAAAAATTCCCTTTTATGCCTCTTTGGCCAACTTGTAATTATATGGATATATATAGAGGCTATATTAGATCTCATGTGAAGCCTGAAATGAAAATGATGCATCTATTTCTTCTGTGCTTGCCTTGTCAAAGAGTTTTTTCATGCAATCTCTTAGCCTCAGCTACATAAGTTGGTGGTTTCAGTTTTATATATCTCTTATATATATATATATATGGTTATCCTTTTCGGCTTTGGTGCCTCTTTTGGTTTCTTTTTTCTTGATGGATATGGACTTTCCATGACCTATTCTATTTCTTTCTAAAATTTGATTGAATAAAATCATCTCAATTCTTACCTTTCAAAATGAAAAAATAAAAAGAAAACTTTTGTGCCACATATATGATATGATATGATCAATTGTAACAGCTTGTTCATGCTTTTGCAATTGCACTCAGTTGACTGCATTGACTTGGTGGCGCTGATACTATATTTATTTGCAAGAATTTTTAACATTGCATTAAGTAATGATAATTTTAAAAAAATCTCTTAAATAAATTAAATCTAAGAACTATTGAGTTGTTAAGCTCTGTTTTATTACTTTTTTTTTCTCATATTTTCTTCTTTATATTTCATGATAACGAAAAAACTATTTTTTATTTCTATATATTTTTGTGTCACTAAATGCAATTAGAAATTAGGAAAAAGAAATGTAATTAGAAATTTAAGTTCAGACATGTTATTTTATTACTAGCATGTCTGCGAACTGGTCCAAACCAAACGCTAGACATATTCTAATAATAAATTCTTCCTTTAGATTTTTCCCTCAACGTGTTGAATGGAGCAACTCAGCCACCTTGGGTCAACCTTTTCCATAGATATACTCTATTCTGAACATTGATTTTGAAACAGAGTCTTTTCACACACACACACACACACATAAAGCTTGGATTGCCTTCTCAGTTCTCACAAACATCCTCATCTATTGAAAGAAAGCTAGACATTCAATTCTCACCAGAACAGTAATGGCCTCTGTGTAAGCTCTCACACATCTCTCTGATTCTTCATGTATATATATATATATATATATATATATATCTTAGTGTGTGCGTACATATATCAATAATATACCAGT
This sequence comes from Cornus controversa, assembly GCA_026545225.1. NCBI lineage: Eukaryota > Viridiplantae > Streptophyta > Magnoliopsida > Cornales > Cornaceae > Cornus > Cornus controversa. The sequence goes on along the minus strand of CM048846.1, from coordinate 61,717,678 downwards.
GTATTTTGTATATTGGTATATAATTATGTACTTGTGGCCTTGATCTATCTTGATCAATATGCTAATAATGATGTTTGCAATGCTTTTTTTCTTGTGATCAAAAGCGTGCAAGAGTATCTCCCCCCATCTATGGATCCTAATTCTGAACCACCTACCGTCTTTGATGGAACTACTAGGTATACCCCCTCTCTCTATACACACACACACACACAAACACAAACACAAACACAAACACATACATAGCATCAACTGATATATCATTATATTGGGTACTTCACCATTTTGGTGGTTAATGAATTTGTTGCGCTGAATTTGAATTTTTTGTATGATCATCTCAGATTCTAATTAAATTGGGTTTATTAATTCTTGCAGGTTGTATATAAGTTACATATGTCCATGTGCGCAACGTGTGTGGGTTACTAGAAACTACAAGGTTTGTCTCGGTCTCTTCATCACTGTGTTGTAATGTTACTTTTCTTCAATTAAGTGTTCTTATTTAGCATTTTAATATATATCCTTTACTGAAATGGTATAAGAGTGAAGTCATTTTTTTAGTGTGTATGTCATAATGAAGATAAACTTTCATTTTACATCTGGCGTGTTATTACAATTTTCAAACCATAATAATGTTTTGTAGGATTGATATTGTTTCAAACTCATTGAATTAGAGACCTCTATGCACAGGGAAAAAAAAAAGAAACCTATGTTCTGCTTTTCATGTATGTATGCCGAATATTAAGTTGATTAGACATATATAAGTAGTATAAAAATAAAACCCTGGTTCAGAGTTTAAATTGGTGAGAGTCTCACTTCAACTTGTTTTTTGCAAATAAATAAATAAACCAGTCTTACAAGTATGTTTGCCAAACTCAAAATTTACATATATTTTATTTTATATGTTACTAAAGAGTAAAGATTTGAAACATGCCTTATTCACCTCCCATAATGTGTACATATTTTATAAAAATACCAATCTCATTCTTCAAAGTTATGACTATTGAATGTACAAATTATATTTTAATTTTCAAACTTCATATAATTTGTATATTTTCTTTCAATTTCATTAATCAGTTTTGATTTGTTTTTCTTAGTTTACAATTGAATTTAAAATTTTTTTTTTTTTGTATAGCCAATTACATGGATAAGTTTTGGATTCATCATCACACTAGGGGAAGTCGAGAATATTTTAATGGCATAAAAGACTTCATTCAAGTGGCTAGTTGCCATACAGACTCGCTCGGTAGGACCCGATGTTCATGTCGTCATTGTAAAAACTTGACATTTAGTCTAATTAAAGAGGTTGAGCACCATCTCTTGACGGATGGGATGGCATACCCTTCTGTTGCGGCACAACTTGGATGTTATGCATATAGAGAAAAACATATGTGATAATGTGTTGGGGACATTATTGGACATCGAAGGAAAAACAAAGGACACCTTCAAAAGTCGGTTGGATTTAGAAGCAATGGGGATTAGGAAATAACTCCACCTCAGGCGCAATGGTGAAAATTTTGAGATGCCACAAGCACGCTACACATTGTCAAAGGCTGAAAAAAAGGCAATTGTGTGAGTGGCTAAAATCGGTTAAGTTCCCAGATGGCTACGCATAAAACATAAGTCGATGTGTGAATGTTAATAATTGTAAAATATCTAGATTGAAAAGTCATGATTCACATATTCTCTTACAACCTCTCCTCCCTATAACTATACGAGGGCTCTTAGATTCAGACATTTGTAACACAATAGCAGAGCTTGGTTTATTCTTCAAGGAGTTGTGTTGCAGAACTGTTAAAGTGGATGTTTTAGAGGCAATGGAAAGGGACATTACTGGTATACTATGCAAGTTGGAGATGATATTTCCTCCATCATTTTTTGATATAATGGTGCACTTGGCTCTACATTTGCCACGTGAAGCCATCATCGCAGGCCCTACACAATATCGGTGAGTGTACCCTATCGAAAGGTGATTTATATTTTTCATGCAAAATAATTTTACATTCTTTTTTATGATAAGTTTATTGATGTGTTGGACTAAATTATTTGTAATTATTTTGATGTGTATGTAGATTTTTGCATACTCTAAAATTGTACGTGCGTAACAAAGCACGACTTGAAGGGTCCATAGCTGAAGCTTATGTGGACAATGAATGCCTCACATTTTGTTCAAAATTTCTTTGAGGGATTGAAACACGGTTCAATCGAAAAGAACGAAATAATGAGGGAGGTTGTAACAATAATTGGTCCACTTTTTCACAGCTAAAGCAAGTGGTTCTACCTTTAGGAGCAGAAAATATGGAGATGTTCCCCCGCGAGGACATGGAAAAGGCTCAATTCTACGTGTTAAATAATTGTGAAGAAATCGAGTCATACACACGGTTAGTAACTCATTGCATGTCATATCTTGCCAGTAAATATGTAGTCTATTTGTAAATACACAATTGTATTTTAATATCAGGTAATTGTTTAGTCAACACAAGGTAGAACTTGAGATTAAAAACTCGCATAATGTGGATCGAAGACATGAAAAAGAATTTTCAAGTTGGTTTGGAACACTAGTAAGTCTATACTTATTTAAATTGAATCATTAAGTTTGATTTAATTAATGTACCATTGTGCATTTATTTAACATTCTACCATTTTTTCAATAGATAAAGGAAATGCGTCATCATCATGCGGCAAGAACTAGTGATGATCTGTACTCATTAGCTTGTGGACTTGATTGCCGAGTATATCGATATTCTACTTGTATTGTAAATGGGATTAGGTTCCATACTAAGGAAAGGGAGCGAAATCGAAGAACACAGAATAGTCGTGTGTCAGTGAAAGGACAACACCTAGATTATTATGGTGTCCTAACAGATATCATCAAGTTACGATATCCATTGGGTAGAGAGGTTTTCCTTTTCAAATGTGATTGGTTTGATGTTGAGAACACGGGCATTAGTATAAATACAGATACTTATTTCAGGAGCGTAAAGGTTGATCGTAAAGCGTACAAAAATGAGCCATTTGTATTAGCAAATCAAGCACAACAATGTTTCTACGTTAAAGACAACAAATTAGGAGGGGCGTGGGAGATAGTTCAAGATATAACACATAGAGGCTCATTTGATGTTCCTGAAGTAGAGGGTGAAGCAGGAGTAGATGATGTAATGCTCAACACTACAGCATATCAAGAGAACGAACCAAGCATCATGGATAGGGTTATTGAGGTGGACTTGGACATGGATCCACTCCCATTGAATAGGGACGACTTGGAGGGTGAAACTATTGATGTTGAAATGATTTGGAAAAGTAATGACGGAGTAACAATTAATGACGATTTTTGGGACAATGTCAAGAACGATGATGGAAATGATATTCAACACATTTCAAATAAGGAACCAGAATTACTGAGTGGAGATGATACTAATGCTACTGATTTGGATGACACGTGAAGCTCTGTATTTTTTAGCATATACCTTGTGATTTAGTTTTATGTTTAATACATTTATGGCATCTGTTGAGTTATTTTTGAGCATGTACCTTGTTATTTGGTTATTCATACTTCACTATATGATGATACTGATTTGGACATGGTTTGCTTAATGATTATGAAATTCTGTGATGCCCATATATCCTAAAATCATATGAATTTCAAATGAAACATTGTATGTGTATTTTATTTTAAAGTTAGCGGTACCTTTTACTAACTGAATTAACATCTAGTAATGCATTGAATATTGAGGTCCAACACCCGCACGACTCAAAGTCACACACCATCTACAAGTTCACCTGCTACACAACCGAGTGGAGAAGGTGATGGTATTACTATGCAACCTACTACACAATCGAGTGGAGAAGGTGATGCTAGTGCTACACAGCCTATTACATAGCCGAGTGGAGAAGGTGATGGTAATGCTTCGCACCCAACTACACAACCTACTACGCAGCCCAGTGGAGAAGGTAATAATTATGCTTCACCATTGCTTTACCGTATGCATTATATAACACCTGTGTTTAAATTATGATAAAAAAATTTCTCAGGCTCAAAACCAACTGTACCCCGGCATGGAATAACAAAAAATGAGGCTTTACGAAAAGCCCAAGATTTGCTCGGAAAGAATGTTCTAGTTCTGGTAGAGTTTTCGCCAAAGTATAATAAACCAATTGGCAAAAATGACAACCTCTGGAGGGCTGAGCTTGACATAATTGTGCGTTCAAAGATTCCACTTAAGCATGCTATATGGAAGGATATTCCAGAGAGTGACCCGGAGCTCTGCTATGACCATTTAAAGGTAGTTTTCTTTTCTTTTTTTTAGTATCATTAAAACATAATGGATATTTTTAGAATTATTGTAGAATTAAGAGTCTCAATGTAATTAAATGTTTTCATATTTTACTAAATTATTTTGGTTAAATGTATTACTTTTTTGCTATTGAACCTGGATAGTAGACCTTACTATTTTTTGCTATTGATAGCCCCATGCTAGAGAGTATACCTTACACTTCTTTCCAATTTTATTTTCCTAATTTCTTTAACTTGTTAGTTCAGACAAGGGCATGCGAGCGCCATATTATATCTATATCTATGCGAATACTAATACATGTACTGCTTTAAAAATGTTATCATGCTGTTGTACTAGTATCTTATGGTTCATCTGTTGACAGTCCCCGTACCAGCTAGTAGACCATATCTATATTTGAATTATTTAGCCCTTTAATAGAAGGTCAAAAGTGATAATTTGATTAGAGTTTCAACTAATAAAACAATTGTGTGAAGCACCAAACCCTTTTCAATGTAACATGAGGTTGAAACAAGCACCAAAATAAGTTCATTATATGGTTCTTTTTTATCCTATTTATGTTCATCTATGCCAAAACAAGTCTATGTTTGTATTATTCTATTCTCAAATTAAATTAATTATCTATTATAAAGACGACCTTTGGAGTGGACGTACATTCTGATAAAAAAAAATGGAAGTCCATAAATAGCGACCTTGCTCGTTATTTGAGGAGATATAGATATACTTTGAAGGAGCATTTTGACAAGCATCTTCCGGTTGAGAATGCACGTTGCCATCCTTATAAAGAGATTCAAAATGAAGATTGGAAAAGGTTGTGTGATAGGTGGTTGACACCAAAGTTTCAGGTTCAACTTAATTTTTACTTTGATTTTGACTATTTACTAGATATCACTGAATATAATATATTGATACACTATTTGGGTTTGCTAAATGGAGCTTGGTTCATTTTTTGAATTACTGTGTAAGAAGCAAGTGAAAAAAATGTTGTAAATCATTCAAAGAACGAGGTTTTGCATGTTCGTGGGTCTGTCCCCTTCGTCAAATCTTACAATTGTTACGTAAGATATGAAACTATGATTATAAATTTTCAATTTATTATCTATCTAAAATCTTATATAGTTAAATGCTAACATTTACTTTGTTCTGCAGTGTAAAGAAGATCAGATTCAAGAAGATGAGGAAGATGAACAATATCAGCCAGGTGTTGCAATTCGCATGTACAAGAAAATGCATTATAGGGAAGGAATTGGATGGGTACACGAGACTGCAAAGAGGAACTTTGCAAGTCAGTATTTTCTTGATATGTGGGAGCTATTATTCTAGAAGTAGTGCAACTTATATTGCTTATATTGGCATTGATATAATCCTTCTATAAAAAAACAATTTCTACTGGAAAAAAAAAATTTTGTTTCAAGTACTTGAGTGTGTTGGTACCCTTTTCTATTTATTTATATGAACATAGCTTGGTTCTTTTTTTTTTTTTTTTTTTATAACTTCAGAGGTTCATAGTGGTCATGTTTTAGGGATTATATTGTTTGCTTTGAACCTTGGTGATCAATTTCTAATATTCCACTGCTTTACCAGCCGAATTTATGTTCAGTTTGGGAGTTGAAACTTTTTTTCTTAATTCACAATCTCACCATTGTGGGGGTCACATCACTTTCCTTATCACCTCCAAAAATCTTGAGAGTTTCCATCGAAGGCCCTCTTTAAACTTAGATTAGGCTTGGATAGAAGCCCAGAACAAAGTCATCCTGCTTTGGTTTTGTAGGTACTCAAGTGTTACCAACTTTATGGCAAACTGAATGAAAAGTCCATACTCTTTTAACAATTATTTAGAACCTATTTAGATCCTCTCTCAAAACAGAGGTTCTTATTACAAATGATTTCTTCCGAATGAAATTGGAGAGATTGAAATTTAATCCAGCACCCATCAATTTAAAAAAAGAAAAGGAGAAGAACATATAATTGTACATAAAGCAAATTGAAAAGGAATATATAAATGGATTTTCTTTTCAGTCACAAACATGGTACCACACTAAACAATAAGACCAATTGTGTCAGTCACCAACAAAACATTTAGTACATCTGTTTCGTTAGTTGTCTGATTATCCTATTGTCCTCTTGTTTCATATTCTCGTAAGTAATTTATTCTTAAAAAGAGCAGCAGTCCATCACTTTTAGCTCAATAATTGCAGGAGCAAATGGTACAGGATGAAATAGCAGAAAAAGAGAAGTCTTCACAAGTTTCCGATGGCGCTAGTCTAATTCGAAATGATGTGGAGATAATGCATTGTCAGCTTGGTCTCAGGGGAACATATCCTTGTGGATTTGGAGATGGCTTCATGGTTGCAAGTTCATCAAGTCGTCGTCGTTCCTTATCTTATGAAGAGGCTGCTAGAAAGAGGGCAGAAATTACTGAGAAAAAAAATGAGCAGATGGAGGATAGACTTATAAAAATGCAGGAACAAATGGATAATATGGAGAGCATGCTTAGACAACAATAGGAGAAATCGCCACCTTGGTTCTATCAGCACTTGCCACCGCCACCAGACATCTCCCAGTATCAGCATCCACAGCCACCATTGCCACCAGACAGCTCCCAGTATCCGCCACAATGGTGGCAATATCAACTGCCACCATGGTTTAATTTTCGGCAGCAACACTCATCAGCACCATCACCACCTGAATGAACAAATTAATATGATGATTATATTTTCTTTAGTTGGATTGATTTAAGACTACATTTTAGTCCTTAAGTTTTTATTTTGCTGAATATTTACCTAGTATGTGTCTTAAACATTTCAACATGATGAATGGTTTATATTTTGACTATTTTATGTTATATAAATAAATTATTTTGAATTTTGAAATAATTAATATGCATTTCAATATTAACTCCAAGACTATATCAAGACATTTAAACTACCAAATCATGGAAAGCTACCTAGAATAAAAAAAAATAAAGAAGAGCCAAAATGAAGAAAAAAATGTTAAAAAATAAATACAATATTAGCAACAGTTTAATACTGTCGTAAAAACAAAATAATTGAAGTATTTGCAACGATAAAATCGTAGCCAATAATAGAAACTATTAGCGACGCTATCCACAGCGTTGTAAATAGTGTTATATATTAGTGACAACAAACATTCTGTCACTAATATTTTCATGTAATAGCGACGGTTCAATAGGGACGGTAAAAACTGTTGCTAAAGATTTATTATGGCGCGTATATTAGGGACGGTAAAAACTGTCAGTAAAGACTGTAACTTTAGAGACCGTTCATTTTATCGTCACTAAAGACTTATTCCGACGCATGTATTAGGGAGGGTAAAGACCGTTACTAAAGATGAAACATTTAGCGACGGTGTAATTTAACCGTCACAAATGACATTCTGTTGACCTTTAGTGACGGTTTTTTGCTTTTTAGTGACGGTTTTGACCGTCTCTAAAGATGCAGTTTCTTGTAGTGATTTGAGGTACATTTTAATTTCGATGACGAAATTCTTTTAAGGTTGGGAGGTTGTAGAGATCGGGCTCAATTTCAGTCGATTTTCACTTTAAGCATCCTTTTTGCTCTAATGGCATTTGTAAGTGATGTTTAGAATATTTTAATTGGGGGAAACATGTTCATGGAGTTATATGATGGTTTTTAGAAGTTTCGAAAACTTTTGGCAAAGGTTGACTTTTTGGTCAATGGAAGCCTCGAGATGAGGTTTAATGGACCCAAAAATCTGAATTTTTTTTTGGAAAAATATTAATTTTGATTTTGGGTGTAACAAAATATTTAGATAGTTAAGAAATCAATTTCGAAGCCGTAGCTGCTTTCAAAATTGAAAACGAAGGTCGGGAGGGTATGTTAAGTGACTCGAGAGTGTTTTAATCATTTCGTGCCATAAGAGAAAAGATAAATATCTGTGGGGCTAAGAGAAATCACTTTTATAGATTTATTTCTCTCTCTAACTCTCCCACTTCACCTCTCCCCCTTTTCTCTAGATTTCGGAGGACTTACGCTTTGATTCAGGAAACACCGAAGGTAAATGGATTGCTCTACACAGCAAGAGCTATGCTTTGCACCGAACAAAGTCCACGTTTGGCAAGGTGGGAAGGGCTTGAGGTAGAGGTGTGAAATCCCTCTTTATTTTGATCCTATAGGTCCTTTATCTGTGACATGAAAGATAGGTTCAATATTTAGTGAGATTAAAAAGTTGAGTACGAATATATGTATATAAAAATGTATTTTATGCATAGCAAGATGATTTTCCTATGTGTGATGTATGAAACTGTCTTCAATTGTGAAGAAATGTGAGTTTTGACTATATATATAGACTTGTGCATGAAAGATGTGATTTTTTTGATAAAAATGTATAAGTATCATGATTTCCTATGAAGTGAGTGAATGACATTGTGATAAGCTTGAGTTGTGGATAAAAATGCATTCTTTTGATAAATTACATTGCATTGGTTGAGATTGAGGATTTTGTACATTTATATGATAAATGTACACTATGTGAAAAGTACAATTTTTGGGGGCATATGTGAGAATAAATAAGGGTTTCGAATCCTAAGGTGCAAGACCCAAAACTTGGCCAAGCGGGTGCCGATTCGATCGGGATAGTAGCCCGAAAAACGTGAGCAGAGTATGTGGTCCCAAAACGACCCTTACTATGGATTGTGACAAGCAAAGTCCTCAGTTGAATTAATTTCCAATGTTATTTGGTATGAGTCTAAATTGTGCCTTGTGAATTTCTATGAGATATATGTAGTGTTGATATGTGAAGCATCATGCATTATTTCAAAACGTGTATGTTTTATGCATAAAAAGCATGGATTACTTGTCATGTAGTGATGTAGAGCTTGCATGTGCATTCATGCATGGCTACCTGGGTTAGGGTAGAGTTGGGTGGATCATTCCTATTGAGCCGTTGTGGTGCCCACCCCCTCTTTCCAAATTTTTTCTTTTCAGATAAGGCTCCTATGGAGGTTGAGGCATAGGGCATTGGAATGGATTTTATACTCCCTTTTGGCTTTCTTTTGAAGATATGTATATAGGAGCCCATGCCAGCTTGTGGTATGTTGACTATAGTTGTAATATTACCGTTACATTTGGTTCCTTATATGTATATGAACTTCAAATGTAAGTGTCACACTTATGGAAATGGTTTTGAGAAATGTATGTCTAATGATTTCCCTTCATTTGAGACTTGAAGAATGTATGTGTAAAAGACCATTTCATGCCTTATACGTACGATTTTTCTTATGAAAATGATCTTTGGGAAGTATAGATGGTATGTTTATTTGAATTGTGTGCATTGTGAGTTATAAGATGGTGTATGATCCTTGAAAAACAAATGAGTAGGAATAACGAATGGACTTTGGATTGATGTATGAATGTTAACAAGGAATTAAAAGTGAAGTTTGAGCCCCAAAAGAAGAAAGTCCAGAATTGCAGGAATTCTACAGGAGCATCTGTCCTGGGATTACAATACATCGTAATCCCAATTATGATGTATCGTAATTTTGATGCATCGTAATCTAAAGGACGATGCATCATAAATTGTTTGCAAAGATTCAAAATGAAAAGCCCCGAGAGTTATTTTCTGGCGATACATGTTTGATACGTCGTAAATCAACTTATGATGCATCGTAATTTGACTTACGATGCATAGTAATTTCAATTACGATGCATCGTAATTCCCAGAAAAAGGATGCTTGAACTAGGGTCATGTGATGTAAGTATTGTGCCATTGGCCTTAGATGAGGACGTGTCACATTTAAATTTTAGTGAGAGAGCGATTAAGCTTCCACGATTATTGGGGATTAGACAGTTCATTAGGGTAAATGGACAAGTCATGCCCTTGGTTCCCTGAAGACGGGGATCGGGTGTGGCATCACGGTATCAGAACTTGATATTAATGATTGATTAAGGATGGAACGTGGTAGATTTCACAAGCCACCCCTTGGTTTTTGGGAGATGAAAATTAAGGCGCGACACCAACTGTGAGTTGGCGTGGAGCGTAGCTGATATTCTTTTAGAGACATTTATTGCTTTATTTGAATACATGTCCGGAATGTGGACTATATGCATGTGGTGAACATGTATAAGATCTTTAATGTTTCAAGAATATGTTATGATTTTGTCTTATGATTACGTACATTATAAGCATGACTTTGAGCATAGTGAATGCTAGAAAAATTAAATGATGATATTACATTTATGTCTGTTTATGGATGTATAAACTTGTGAGAATGGTTGTGTTGATGAATTAGTGAATTAAGAAGTATGACATGATAGAAATGTAACTTGAAGTGTGAGGTTGAACACTCATAAAATTCTGCAGGAAAACAGTTGAGGATTTTCAATTGATCAAAACTCATGTTTCGATTAATTGAAGAGTGTCGATTAATCGATCATCAATCAAAAATTGTTCGATACAAAGAGTTACCTATTCTAGAGGAATTTCGATAGTACTTCGATACAAGGGCGATTGACCGTAGTTTTCGATTGATTAAAACCTCAATTTTGCTTAATCGAAATATGAGGGTCTTGATTAATCAAATAATGCATTTCGATTAATCGAAAGTGCATAGACAATGTGTTTGGTTTGTATGATACATTTCGATTGATCGAAACCTCAAGCATTCCATTGGTTGTAAGTGGATTTATAAGATTAAATATAAGTCTGATGGCTCTATAGAGCAATATAAAGCACGTTTAGTTGCTAAGGACTATACTCAGCCGGAAGGACTCAATTTCGTTGAGATTTTTTTCCCAGTTGCCAAACTTGTTATAGTCAAGGTTCTTTTGGCTCTTGCTGCTAGTCAACATTAGCATTTAGTCTAGCTGGATGTGAATAACGCATTTCTTAATGGTGATCTTTTTGAAGAAGTATATATGGATGTTCTTCTTGGATATGACAGTAAGGGGGACTCTATTCTTAAAGGGGACAAGCTTGTTTGTCAACTTCACAAGTCCATTTATGGTTTAAAACAAGCCTCTCGACAATGGTATTCAAAATTTTCTCAGGCTTTTATTCGATTTGGTTTTACTCAATCCAAATTTGATTATTCTTTGTTCATAAAGGGTACAGGTTATTCCTTTGTTGCCTTGCTAGTCTATGTTGATGATATTATCATCACTGGACCTAATACTCAAGTCATTGATTCCTTGAAAAGCTTTTTTAATGTTCAGTTTAAGGTTAAGGATTTGGGGTCATTAAAATACTTCTTTGGTCTTGAAATTGCCAAGTCTAGTAAAGGAGTTGTTCTTTCTCAGCATCATCATACTCTTCAGTTGCTTAAAGACATAGGTTATCATGCCTGTAAGCCTACCAATTTGCCTATGGATCCTAAAGTTTCTTTGAGTGCTGATAATGGTGATTTGTTGATTGACATATCTCAATATAGGCATCTCATTGGTCGCCTTCTCTACTTGACTTTGTCTAGACCTGATATTACCTTTGTTGTCCACAAATTAAGGCAATTTTTGGCCAAGCCTCGAATGCCTCATCTCAAGGTTGTTCATCATCTTCTTTGGTATCTCAAGTCTCATCCTGGACAGGGGTTATTTTTCCATTTTTCTTCATCCTTCCACCTTCGAGCTTACTCTGATGCAGCTCCTTCTTCTCTTAGTTTGAAAGCTTTTTCTAATTCGAATTAGGCTTCTTGCTTGGATTCTAGGAAGTTTGTTACAAGCTTTTGTATATTCATTAGTGACTCTTTGGTTTCATGGAAATCAAAGAAACAATCTACCGTCTGTAGGTCATCTGCTGAAGCTGAATACAGGACCTTGGCTGCTACGGCAAGTGAGTTAGTTTGGCTCCGTCAATTGTTGAAAGATTTTCAAGTTGATGTTTCTTCTCCGGCTCTCCTCTTTTGTGATAATCAAGCTGCAATTCATATAGCTTCTAATCCAACTTTTCATGAGATGACTAAACACATTGAAGTTGATTGTCATTTTGTCCGAGACAAGGTTGCTGATGGTTCTATCAGACTCATGCCCATTCGTTCTCCCAGTTAGCTGATGTCTTTACAAAACCTCTGCCTTCTTCTTTGTTGTTTCCACTTCTTTTCAAGATGTTTGTAAAGGACAATTACAATCCATCTTAAGGGGAAGTTTTAGATTATAATTAGTTGTAAATAGCTGTTTGACAGCTGTAGCTTAGGTGGCCTTAACTGACTTCTTTTATTTTGCTATTTATTCTTTGTAATATCAGGATTAGATTTTAATAACATTTTTCCAATTCTTCTTCTCTCTTATTCGTATTAATTTCTTTTACATTTGTACGTATAATTTGATTTCAACAGAAAATATTAAGTATCGATATAATAATAGGAGAGCATTGTGAGCATGGTGGTTGCCAGAGCAATCATAGGTGCTGCAATTGGTGGGTGGTTGAAGGATTGCAATTCTAATAGTTGACTTCCTCTTTTAATTGGAGCTGTTGTCATGGCTTCGACTCCCAGCCCTGCTTTTCTGATCGTCGGACGAGTTTTTGTAGGACTTGGTGTCGGAGGCATCAATGACAGCCCAGTTGTACATCTCAGAAGCTTCTCCAACGAAAATCCGGGGTGCCCTTGTCAGTACCAATGGCTTTCTCATCACTGGAGGCCAGTGCAGTTCATATTGATGCTGATGCTTCCAGAATCCCCCCATTGGCTTTGGCTTTACCGCAAGGTCATTTGATTCATCCCAACTAGTGATTTTACTTTCCAATTAAATCTCCATATTTGATTCTATTGATTTATTTGCATAGTCACCCATTTCTTTATGAAAAGCAGGGTAGAGAAGAAGAAGCCAAAACCATATCAAGGAAAATTTGATCTTTATCCTCATTGGCTCAATGGCTTCCATGTGAATAGGAGAACCATTGCTCTTTGCTGGTCTCCTAGTCATCAAATGTGGTTTCTCACAACTTCGCCAAATGGGCCTTAGCTTGAGGTGGTCGTCTTGTTTGTGTTCTCTGCTTGTATTGTTATTTTTGGTTGCCCTCTATATCTATATCTATATCTATATCTTTGCTTCTTTCATTAATTAACAATTTCTTCCTCGTTGATATAGGTGAACTTGGTAAAGGATAAAGAAAATGTTGAAATTTAAGGTTTGTGAACTTTCCAAACAATGAGAAACAAATTAAAGGGTATATAAGACACAGCCAAGAGAAAAAGGCTTTTTTTTTTGTATCCTTGGAAAAACATCCCACTTTCTTCATCACTAAATGGGAAAGACATAACAAGCAGCATCCTTATTTCCTCATAGTAAACTGAAAATACACTTGGTAAGAAATTGGCTCGTTTCATCACCTGTATCATGTTCAACGAAGGATCCATTAATTAAGCAGATGAGACACCAGGGTTTTATATATATATATATATAGGAAATCCCAAAACAGAGAATTGGGGCAAACAAACCCAAACAGGGAACAAGCAATAAATGGTAACGAATCTCGCTGTGATTCGGTTAACTACTTACTTGTGGAGTATTTGATGTGGAAAGAAACTTGGTTTACAAGTCGAATTAGGAACCCTCAGGAGTCCCTATATATACGGGACATACGGACATTCTTTGCCATACTTCTCTCTGATTTCCTTGGTATAAACCCCAGAACGTACATACAGACACTCTTTTCCCTACTTCACTCTGATTTCCTTTCGTTTCCATTACTATTAATCATTCTTCAGTACTACTAGCTTTATATATATATACTCTTTCCACTGTACAACAAGTTATATAAAGATGATGTTGAGCGACATATGTCTTGCAGATGTGGTTGATAGCAAGCCCGAGAAGTGGTGGAGTTCTATGGACTTCCTGACAGAAGTTACCGGAGTTGCGAGCGATAAATATGACAAAGAAAAAGCCGTCCAGAGTCTTCGATTTTCTTTGCTCCACCTCCGACCACAACAAAATCCGATGAAAAAAAGATCTCTCAAGAAACGTCCCATTAATCGGTTTCTTGACATACCCAAGAATGAAAGATTGGCGGCTGGTGATCCGTTTCTTGACATACCCAAGAATGAAATATTGGCGGCTGGTGATGATCAAAAGTTGATAATGATCAAGAACAAAAGAAAGAATGATCATGGTACTCTGAAGAATAATAAGAAGAAGAAGAAAGACATGAAAACACTACATGGTCTGAACCCACCACCGGACATGCCTTTAAGGATGAGGAATCGTATTGGTGAGATTGGTGGTTCTAATATCATGCTGGTGATACAGAAGGCTCTGTTCCCAACCGATCTCAGCGAGGGTCACAATCGTTTGTCGATACCCGTAAGTGATGTGAAAAATGAATTTCTGACAGATGATGAGAAAGCGAGCTTGAAGATGAAACAAGAAGGGAAATGGGTGGGAATAGAAGCGTTGCTGATTGACCCAGAGTTGGATGAATTCAGGATAAAGTTGAAGAGGTGGGAGATGGAGAAGAATAAGAAGAAGAAGGATACTAATTCTTCGTCTTCTTCCATTAAATCTAACCCAATGTATGTGTTGGTGAAGCCTTGGAAAGAAGTTGTCAAAGCCAATAATTTTGTTAAGGAAGATGTTGTGCAAGTTTGGTCATTCCGATCACCCAAATCAGAACTTTGCTTTGCGCTCGTTAAAGTCCCAACTCAGGCAGAGGATGATGATGGTGCAAGTACTTACTAGTGCCAATTAAATGCATATATGGCTTCTCATCTTCAAGATTAGGATATATTGATCGATCTACTGATTTATATATATATACAGAGGATGTGTATGTGTTTGTTTTTATGTAATTCAAATTAATTTCTTCAATCTCAAATGCATATAAATGGAATGGTTTAATTTTTCCACAAAATAATTTTGTTCTTTCTAATTTTCTTGCTTTAATAGAATTTTAGTTGTTGCTTATATTTACACACACATACATACATACATACATATATATAGTTAAAGTTGAACTCGACCTTAGAGTTGATGTCTCCTAATTCCCTATGGAAAAATCTATGAACCCACCAATTAATGTCTAGGCAGCCATGAAAATTTCTGCAATTGAGTACATGAAATCAACACACCTTCGAAAGGTAGCCCTCTTCCTCTGAAGCCAACAAATCGCATATCTTTGAGACCATTTGAGCCTCTTTTCTGGCACCAGAAGGAACTCCATAGCCGCTAGCAGGTTTTGCTCTTAAGCTAGGTTTTGCTGAAGGCCTTAGAGATTACTCAATGTAGGCCATACATTATAGATATTACCTATGTAATTTGCTCTCTCTGCCATCTTTCTTTTCCTGGGATTTGTTGTGGATCGACCTGTTCATCGCTGGAAAGATTGATCACAGATTGGAACTCTGTTATGAACCTCAAAAGAACCATCAAACCTTTCGTTTGCAATTTTTGAATTATTGTCCAGGTTACCGTTACTCCTCAACGGCTCTGTTAACTAAATGGGCTTCGGCTCTTTTAAATAAATGGGCTTCGGCTCTTAACTAAATGGGTTATTCTTTCCTTGCTGCTGTTTGGGCTTTTGCCCCTTCAGCTCCTTTTTTATATATACATTTTTCATTCTCAGGATAAATAAATAAAACAAAAAAATACCTTCTGTGCCAATGGTAGAATAAATTCTAATATGCTTTCAATATAATTAAATATCTTTAATTATTTCAATTGAAAAAAACTAAGGTACTTCATCTTTTAGTCCTCACATTTATTATACTTAGTAGATGATATACATTCCAAATACATGAAAGAATCAGAAAATAATTTACATGTTGCACAGTGGAGTACAAGCTATTGAAAAGTCGGTGTAATAATTCTAATTCTAACTCAACATCTAAGTTCAATTTGCAAGTCCGAATTCAACCCGTGTTAAAATGTAAGGATGAGTTGGGCTCAAATTAGTTAGTTTGGGTTGAAATACGAGTTAAAGTTGCATTATGGTTAAATATTTTATATGTCCAATTCAGCCTACATTGTACTTCCACTTCGTTCGAGTTGTACCTCTAATTCATCCGAGTTGTTGAGTTGATGCCACCATACCAAATGGCCTCTTAGAACTCTCAAGCAAAAGTGATAATTCTCTATTAGAAAAAAGTTGTTAATTAAAATTTAAAATCAACGCGTATAATTCTATTATTATGTTGGTTAAATAATATATTTAATATTATATTACTTACTTATTATTTTAGTTTTATCCTAAACTACCTACAATTTTTTATACTCTTTCTTAAACCATCTAGGACTATGATTTCTTGTTTCCTAAATTTACTTAGTCACCAAAGTTATGTGCCTATAAACCGGCCTTTATGTATTCTTCATAAATTTATTTAATACAATATACAATTTTCCTATATTTTTTACAATGTTAAATCAATTCTCACCTAACAAGTACTAGTATTGTTCTAATAGAATTATAATTAATTATACAAAATCCCTTTCTATTACAGTTTGAAGCCTTCAACCTATAACGCAAAACAAATTATAGGAGAAACATTGTACTCTTTTGTGTACTCATCTTTTCTAAATGCTTTCTATCATTGTGAAAGTTTATTTCTCTTTAAATTATGACTTTTTGAGCTATCATGTACATATTCATTTTTATTTTTATTTTTTTAAAGAAATTTATCTAACTAAAAAACTCCTTGTACTCTTACTTATTTTTACTAGTGGAGTCTAGTAGAGTCGGTTTTTTAGTACCAGACATTAGATCGTGTTTGGTAACTTAAAATGAGAGAAAAATAAGTGTTATGATAGGCATTTTGAATATCACTTGTAAAAATAAGTGTCAGCTAAAATGAGATAAAATTTTAAATGCAACATTTTTATTTATTACTAAATTTTGGATACTTAAAATCCAAAAAATATCAAAAAAAATTCTCAATTTTTAATGATCACTTACAACTTTTGCAATCAAAATTAAGTACTTAATTTTTTAGATTTATCAAACAGAAAGATTAAGAGTTCAATTGGATACTATGCACTTACTATTGGTTTAACCTATGTATAGAAACAGAATTTAACTGCGTTCTATTTACATATTTCTCCATAGGGAAGTTGAACTATGTTCTATGTACTTATTTTTTTATTTTATTTTAACCCATAAAAATTTTCCTTCCAGTTTTAATCTTTACCCATATCATCCTTTGTTTGTTTCCTTACTCTTCCATATTAGAACACTAGTAGCAAAATTCCTGAGTTTTTTAAAATAATTTTTGTATTTCTCAAATTATTAAAATAAATTATAAAATGAGAATTCAAGTTTTTAATTATACAAATGCATAATATGATGAAATATTTCATCACGGATGTCTTGTTACAAATAATGAAATATGGTTATCTAGTCGATTTCTCTCAAATTGAGTACATTTAAGAAAGAGTCTAATCATATTTTTAGCTAAACTATGTGAGTCAAAATGTCTTTACCTCTTTACAATTCAAAATAACTCAATCTAACGATCATGATTAAGAATGCATGATAGTGCCGTAGGCATGGGCATGCACTAGTATATATCTATCTCTATTACATTTAAGCATGGATGCATGATTGTGTTGTAGGCATTGACATACATTAGTATAAAATGACTTTAGACCATAGATAACAAAAGACATTTTGGACCGCAAGATTTATTTTTTAACCATTTTTGTCCGTTAGATGGCCTTTTTTGTCCTTATTATACCAAACTTCTATATTATATAGATATTACATTTAGGCTTGGTATAATAAGACCAAAAAAAATCAATCTAACGGTCAAAAGTTGTTAAAAAAATAAATCATGTGGGTTAAAATGTCTTTGTCTATTTACAGTTCAAATAATCCTATCTAACAGTTATGATTAATGGTGCAAGATAGTGTCATATGCACGGACATACACTATATATATATATATATATATATATATATATATATAAACTCTTCTATCTTCTCATCCAACCATGTGCCTTTTTTTAACCCTCTTTTTCTTTTCTTTTTCCAAAATATTTTGAATTCTATGCTACATGCCTTCCACGTCAACTTCTCACAACAATAATGTTGGGTTTGGCTTTTGGGCCTTTAGTGGTTATCTCACAAGACTCGAAAGTATGAGAGTTAAATAGTTGATGGTGGTTGATTATCTATATTATTGTATACGAAAATTTACAAATTAGTCGTCCTTTCTATTGCAATGACCAATGAGCCCTAAAAGTATTTGGTAGGACAACAAAGTCTTACTTTTTTTTATAAATGTTTCCAACTAAATTCACAACTCCACTAGTAATAATATTCGTTGTTGTTGTTGCAATTTTTTTCTTTTTTTATTGAATTATCTTTCTCTTATTTAAATATTAATTAAACCATTTATGCTTAACAAAATAATTTTAAAAAAAAGCACATAGTTGGAACTACCACAAAACTTAACAATTGTGTAAAATGATTAGCTTATTATTTAATCTTCACTATTTATAATGAACTTAATTATACCTATTGAAACATTTTTACTGTAAAAATCAATAGTTAAACGTATCATTTATGTTCCAACCATAAAAAGAAATGTTTAAAAGTGTCATTTCTTTCTTTCATGCAGTATATTCATGAAAAATCAAGGAATTAGTTAAATTGTTTAAAATTTTCTACTTAAGATATATACATATACATATATATATATGTATATACATATACATATACATATATGTATATATATTAAAACAAGTAATTTCAAGAATTATAGGTGAATTTATTTAAATTTGATGCATAATATGTCATCAAAACAATATAAATCTTTCATAATTTATTTTAATAAGAAAAAGACATTAAATGTATTTCAATAAAAAAGGTTAAAACTAGGAAAAAATTGGTTGCTAGAGGAGTTAAGAACTTAGTTGAAAATATTTATACAAAGTAGGACTGTCACGACCTTTGTGGGCGGGTGTAGTGTGGGCGAACACTAGCAAGCTACGGGTGTCACAATCCCACATCATTTGGGTAGGTGAAAGTGAATTACTTATATGTATGTTTGCAACCTTCTATGACATAACGCATTTTAAAGCTGTGATAGCTATGAATTCGCCATAGTTAAGCGTACTTCGCAGGGAATAATATCAGGATGCTAGAACTTCATAGTTAAGCGTGCTTAGTTAGGAGTAGTATCAATCTGAGAATCTCTCCAAAAATTCTTTGGTTCAGAAAAATCAAAAGTCGACCATATTGTGTTGGGTAAGGCTGAGGCGTTACAAGGACTTTATTGTCTTAATAGAATATTGTTGCACTTAGTGTTGCTTCTTATTAAAATGTAGGACCAAACAATAATTTTTCCTATTATATATGATTCAAGGTGTTAAATATGTATATATTATATAACTGTTTTCCTCATTTATTTGTAGCCCAACTCTTGGAAGTTGATGAAGCTTTCTTATAGGCTTCATTGCTTTTAATTGTACTTTATTTTCCACTATATTTGTTTTATTGAGGTTTTTAGTATTAGTGTCTATTTGGCAATCTAATTTCTTAAAAAGAATTTTGGGAGAGAGAGGAATTTAGAGGCATCAATCATATAATTATTATTTTTTTAACCATAGATCATACTTGTCAGGAAATTTTTAAATTTTTTGGAGGTTTAAACAAAATGTATGGATAAAGTATATGTAGTTATGTTCAGAGGCTGCCCCTAAAAGAAGGGAAGGCCCATGGAAGAAACATGCTCCAAACAAGAAGAAAAGCCCAACTAAAGAGGGAATTGAGGCTCAATAATAGCCGGCCCAAAGTCCATCTAATTGGAACGAATTAGAACAAGTCAGCCCAACACAATTACACTCCATAACCTAAACAAGTAGGAACCAACCAGTTGCCAAAGAAAGAACCATTATATATTTATATGTATCAACCCATTGAAACATATTTTGCTTTTATAAAACTGAAAATAGACCAAACTGAAGCGAAGCAACGTAGTCTCAACTATATATAAACCAATCCTAATGTACTGGAAGTCTAGAATATGAATCCTATGAAGCCAAGTGCTTAACTTGAATAACTAACTTCATATTTACTCTATTCGTTTGGGCTTGTTTTGCCTTCGGGCTTGGGCTGGTATTGGGCTTTGATGGCTGGCTAGATTGGGTTTTAGGGTATGGTGCCTTATGGAAGGGATGGTGCCCTTTTTAAGTAAAATAGTGAGGTGGGTGTTGGGTGTTTGATTGAGTGGAAGATAACAGAAAACGATGATGTGTAAAAGTTGGATTTTGTAAGCTTGTGAAGAAGTTGTATGATTGATATCTATCTATCTACAAGTACTTTGTCATGTCACTATGGAAGTTAAATTAATTGACAATGGGATACCAAGCTGGTGTCCAAGGCATTGTTTGATTAATCTAGGCCCAGGACCAAACCAGAAAAGCTAAACAGTGGTGACAATTACGACATTAGACTGGCCCTTTAAGTACTTAATCCCCTAGAATATGTATGTGTATATATATTATGGAAACCTCAGATTCATACTAGATTAATTCATACATTTTATAGTGAGATATTTGGTGATATGATGACAATGTATAGAAAACCCATGAGCCTAAAAGGCTTGGGCCCAAAAATGAAATGCAGACCATGGCAGTAGTAATTGGTTAATAGGGATAGGAAGGAACAGGAACAATATATATATATATATATATATGGAAACCCTAGATTCATACTAGATCAATTCATACATTTTATAGTGAGATATTTGGTGATATAATGACAATGTATAGAAAACCCATGAGCCTAAAAGGTTTGGGCCCAAAAATGAAATGCAGACCATGGACAGTAGTAATTGGTTAATATGGATAGGAAGGAACAGGAGCAACAAATACAATTTAGTCAATTTGCTGGATTTGTACAACACTAATGGGTGCCAGCTTCTTTGTTGGACAAGTATGGAATAATAAAGTCCCTTTAGTGTTTCCTTGTTTTGTCTTTTGTCTAGTTTGTGAGTCATATTTCAATTATTGAATCAACCAACATGACCCAAAATCCAAGTCTACGATGTGTCTTTCATGGTCAAGAGGTGAAGTTTGCAAAACTGCATTGCGAGAGAGGCATGAATGAACCCTTCAAAATTCTGCAATTTCTCTCGATTCAGAGATGGCAAGCTTATTGATCGACTTGTTAGGGCTTTTTTCTGAATTGAATCCACGTTTAGTCTTCCCATATAATCTTATTTTATGCTCCAAATGTCCTCCACCATGGAAACTATTATACCCATAGTAAATTACATGAATTTGATCTCATAAGTTCATAATTACGAGAAAACTACCATCAGCTATTAAACGCAGATATAACATACATTTAACTTGCTTTATGATTTCACATTTAAGATATAATTGGTAAATTACAAATTGAAAATCTTGAATTTTCAATTTTTATAAATTAAAATTTTGAAAATTAATTATGTAATATTCAAATTGAAATTTTGTCAACATCCCAGTTTTATTGGTGTATATATATAAGAATTTTTTTATTAAATATGATATTCAGTATAGTTGCTAATATTTAAAAAAAAATGATTTTTTTTTTTAAATATGGCCCCATGAGATGGCTCTAGCCTCTCTCTGCTGTTCCCACCTGAAACGATTCACTTAATACTGACCTTCACTCTCTCTCTCTCTCAACTCCTGAATGCGCCAACTCTCTCTACCTCCATTTATCTCTAAGTTTCTAACTTAATCTAAAATATCTAACATTCAAGAATTGTGATGATAATATAATTGATAACTAAAGGTGCAAGGATAATTAAGACTGGAATGTAAATTGACAAGGAATTGAAATTCCAAGGGAACACAATTGCTGAAATTATAGGTACTAGAATGGGTAAATTGACATAAAATGAAATTGACAAGGAAAGATAAAGTGCATCAAATTAAATTGACAAGAAAATGTAAATTGATATGAAAGGATAAATTGACATGAATAATATAAGTGTTGTGATAGTGGTGGTTTCTTCAGTCATACAACTAAACTATTTATAGAATTTACATCGAACAAATTGTCGTAAGATTATGTAGAAAACGTGCCATAAATCCATTTGAATCCAAAACTATTTTGAATTGGTCTTTAAGAGTTCTAATGATGCCACATGCCCTATCTTCACTGTTTTAGAGTTCCAAATCAATTTAAATCCACTATATGATTGATAACTTTATCTCTCTTATTTCCTATTAGAATTTGAATTTGAATTCCAAACCAATATGATCTCCTTATAACTCCCTTCCTGATTATTTGGTCCCACGTGCTAATCAAGTTTGACATATTCAAAGAATATCAATTCTTTATTACAGACATAAGTACCCATTGCCTATGTCATATATTTGATCCTCAAATAATGACAAGCCCCTAGTTTTAATACCCAAATCGATACAAGAAATGGAGGTAAATAATTCACTCCGTACCATATGTCATTGCTAAATATGCTCTAATACCATACTATCACGCCTCGAATCCCCATACCCAAAGTGCTACGAGAACTCAAGAGTGAGTCCATCCACTGAGTCCTAATGGACAGTTCTTACTATTATCAACATCGCGAAAAAATCATCATGTACACATTATTACATATGCACAATTCTACAATAACTTATCTCAATGGATCCACACATGGTCACACACACACATATCCAACATTACTTTTATTCTCAAAGTAGTTATGGAATGCACTGATAAGTGTTCAATACTATGCATTTGAACCCTCTTTATTGCATATGTTAGTCCCGTTATTACATTTACCGAGGTACGTTTACGGTATTTTTGTGTTTTTGATGTATTGAAGGTTTTGTACCAAAAGGAGCAATGTTTGAGGCCATTTGCAGTTGAAGAGCAGAATTCAGAAATGAAGCTAAGGCATCTCGATCAATCGAGATGTTGATCTCGATCAATCGAGATCTCGATTGATCGAGACATGCATTTCGATTAATCGAAATCTCGATCAATCGAGATTCCAATCTCGATCAATCGAGATTCTGCAGACCCACTTGCCCACTTGCTCACCTGCTCTCCCACTTGCAACAAAATCCACCTTTTTGCACGACTTGGATGGATTTTCTGACTTGACGAAGACACATGGAGATATTATTGATTTAGTTGGTATATATATTGCTATATATATATATATATGGTGGGTCCCAAGGATGGAAAGTAGCCAAATATGCACAAAAGGAGCCATTTCTTTCATATATCACTAATACATTAGAGACTTTCGAGAGAGGAAAAGGAGAAACTGAACCAGACCTTGAAGCTTCATTTTCTCCATCAATGGAAGAGTGCAAGGCTGCCATGATCAACTAACTTCTCTACTAGGGTGTGGGTGAAACCCCTAGCCATGTAAACTTGTTCATTTTTGTAGCATTATTTGGGATTTGTATTTAAATGTTGATTACTTAGTCTAGTGATGATGTACATTTATACATTTCTTATATATATTCATATGATGTTTTTTTTTATTCTTGTCTTATAGTAGAATCCATCTTATGAATGCACAACACTTGCATCTTCTACAAAAAGTGTAAGTGATGGCTAAGCAATGGTGTTTAAATAGAATGTGTTGTTCTTGCTTGTATAAACCATGCCAAGATGAGGTAGTTTGGATGCATTTAGGTTCACTTAGAGAGTAGGGTAATTAGTTAGGTTGAAGAACTATGCTTGTTGAAGATGGGTTATGATAGGTTGGAAAACACATTGATCTTTTGATATGTTATTGAGGTCACAAGCCTAATGACATTGTTAGGCATTTCATTTTATAAATCCCAAGCCTGCTACATTTGTGGACATGTGAATGGCTAGTGGTGGAAATCACCCCTAGTTCTCTCTCCCAACTTACAACTCTTTAAATTTAGTGTTTTTACATTTTATGCAATAGTTTTAAAACAAAAATCAAAACCTTGTTTTTAGAATTAAAGTGGAATTAATCTCTCTTCAAGACAATTAACAACTAGTCCTCGTGGGATCGATACCCTCTATATAGAACTGTATCTACAAAGATTCGTACTCTTGCGAGTGGTTAAATTATATTTTGAAAAAGGACAAAAATAAGCTTACAATTACAATCTAGTTTAGCCACATCAAATTTTTGGCGCCGTTGCCGGGGACTACGGTTTAATTGTCGCCATTGAAAGATTAAATCTGGTTTAATTCTTAGGCTAGAAATTCTTTCATTCTTTTTTTTTGTATATATCTTGTGCTTATCTCTCAAATTGCTTGATTTTAGGTATACCACATAGTGGGCACCTCAAAGACTCAAGGTTGGACCCTTTGTAAGTATAAAGTCTAAATTTGTGGATTTGAGTAATTTTTTTATTTTGCATATTGAGGTGTTGTTTTACTTTTAATGCATGCTAGGTAGACGGTCATTGTCACTTCCTTTGCTTCCGTGTAGTATTGAACTTGAACGAACACTTAAACAACGTAGAGGAACCTTTAGGGACCCTATATTGCCTAGGACTGAAAACATGGAACCAAATGATGGACAACCTCCCGGACTATCTCCATTTAATCATGAACAACAACCTCCACCTCCTCCTCCTTAAGGAAAATTGCTTATGGACTTTTATCTTTCGACTACATTTGAAGTACTTTCATGTATTCAATTTCCTGATGTAGCGGCAAATCAATTTGAAATAAAGTCCTCCACCATCAATCTTCTTAATAGCTTCCATGGTCTCCCAAATGAAGATCCATACCGGCATTTAGATTACTTCCTTTCTGTGTGTTCCACCATTCGGGTACCACAGTTTACGGAGGATGATTTAAAGCTTCGTATGTTTCCATTCTCCCTAAAGGATAAAGCTAGAAGTTGGTTCAATTCCTTAGAACCTAACTCAATCCATTCTTGGGAGGAGATGCAAATTGAATTCTTAAAAAAATACTTCCCAATGGGAAAGACGAGTGATATTCGACAAGCAATCACCGGATTCACCCAAATTGATCAAGAACAATTTCATGAGACTTGGGAGAGATTAAAAGATCTTCTTAAATCTTGTCTGCACCATGCTGTCCCAAAATGGCAGCTAGTGCAAAGCTTTTATGATGGGGTAAGTGAGCAACATAGGCAAATGATAGATTCCACTTGTGGAGGTGGATACCTTTTGAAAAGCCCAGATGATGCATGAAAACTTTTTCAAACCCTAAGTAATAATTCAGCTCAACACTCCTCCACTAGAAAAGGGAAATCCACCCAACCTTGTAGAGGAGTGCATAAGATTTCAAGGGTAGATGAGGTTGCCATGCAAGTAGAAGCCTTAACCCAAAAAATGGACCAAATCATGAAAAATGGGCTGCCTACTCCAAGCCAACCTGTTCAAAATCAGGAAGGGTGTTCGTTTTGCTATAGCAGTTCACATTATGTGCGAGATTGTCCTATTGCCGGTCAATCTCCCGATTATGCTCAAGAGCAAGCGAATGCCATGTATTCTAAACAGATTAATGATTCATATTTAAATACCTACAATCCTGGTTACAAGAATCATCCGGCATTTTCATGAAAATCTCAAGAACCAAGTCCCTCTTTTTAAGGGCAAAATTTCTTTAATTCTCAATCTCAACAGCCTCAATATAGGCCAAATCCTCAACCTTACCATCAAAGATCCAACTACCAACAACCACCACCTCCTCCGAGAAGCCAAGGTTTTGAAGAAAGAGTGATAAACAGTCTTGAGGCTAATACCCGCTTGTTGCAAACCCACTCTCAATCAATCTCTAAGCTTGAAGCTAATGCTCAATCTATGGCTAGGTTAGAAGCTCAAATCGGGCAACTAGCTAATGCCTTGAATAGAAGAGAGGAAGGTAAGTTGCCAAGTCAACCGGTGGAAAATTCTAAGGGTGTTCATGTGATTGATGATTCTCCTTCATCTTCTTGTAATGCTCCTCCGGAGCAAGTTCAATCAATCATCACCTTAAGGAGTGGTAAAATCATAAATTCCAAGGTCGGGGAAGAGAAAAAGGAATCCAATGAGCAATCCAAAAATCCAAAAGAATCTCAATCAAATCCAAATGTGTCTCCTTCAAATCCAAATGTGAACAAAGTCCCACAAAATCCAAAAGGAAAGGCAATTGAAGTTGTGTCACCATCTATTCCAAATCTTGACACCTCTTTTGAACCTCCGGTTCCTTTTCCTCAAAGATTGAAGGAACCTTCTCATTTTGGGAAACAAGGAGAGAAAATTCAAGACATGATGGAAATCTTCAAACAAGTAAAGATCAATCCCCCTCTCTTTGATGCAATTCGAAAAATTCCCTCCTATGCTAAATTCTTGAAGGACTTGTGCACTCAAAAGCGCAAATCTAGGAACAATGTTCCTAAGAAAGTCCTCCTAACTAAGCAAGTAAGCTCCATTTTCTAACACCAAGCCTTTCCTAAATTCAAAGATCCGGGTGCTCCAACCATTTCATGCACCATCGAAAATCAAGCTTTTGAAAAGGCACTTCTTGATTTAGGGGCTAGTGTCAATTTGCTTTCATTCTCAGTTTACCAACAATTAGGTTTGGGGGAACTTAAGCCCACCACAGTTGTGTTGCAACTTGTCGACCGCTCGGTGAAGCAACCACGTGGCATCATTGAGGATGTGATAATTCAAGTGGACAAATTTTACTTTCCGGTGGACTTCATAGTCCTTGACACGGAACCAGTCCAAAATCCAAATAGACATATTCCTATCATTCTAGGTCGTCCATTTTTGGCCACGGCAAATGCTTGTGTTAATTGCCATACCGGAGTAATGGACATCTCTTTCGGGAATATGAAAGTCCGCTTGAACATCTTTAATGCTTCTCACCACACATCCGACGACGAAAGTGAATGTTTTTGTGTTGATGTAATGGAAGATCTCGTTCAAGAAGCGCTTCCTTCTATTCTTTCAAAGGATCCTTTAGAGGCATGCCTAAGTCATTTCAACTGTGATGATTATGACATTGAGCAATCCATTTGTGAAGTTAATTCAATGCTCGATGTCACGACCGTCATGGATTTGCCTAAATGGAGGGTTCCGAGAGAACCTTTGCCTCCTTTGTCCAATACTTCCCAAACTCCTTCTCTAATTTTCCCACCACAACTTGAGCTCAAGCCTTTACCGGCTACACTCAAGTATATTTTCTTGGGCTCTAATGAAACCCTTCCAGTCATTATTGCTTCCAATCTCACCAATGATTAAGAGATAGAACTTCTAAAAGTGTTAAAAGAGCACAAGGAAGCAATAGGATAGAGTGTGGCAGATCTTAAGGGAATAGATCCTTCTATTTGTATGCACCGCATACACTTGGGAGAAGATGCAAAGACCTCAAAAAAGGCACAACGTCAATTAAATCCAAATATGAAGGACGTTGTAATGAAGGAGGTTGTGAAATTTCTAGATGCGGGAATCATTTACCCCATCTCAGATAGTAAGTGGGTTAGTCCCACTCAAATGGTTCCTAAGAAGTCCGGTATTACGGTGCAACCAAATGATAAAGGTGAATTGGTTCCCCAATGCACCACCATGGGATGGAGAGTTTGCATAGATTATCGGAAACTAAATTCAGCAACTCGGAAAGATCACTTCCCTCTTCCATTTATTGATCAAATCTTAGAGAGATTAGCTGGTCAAAGTTTTTATTGCTTCTTAGATGGATATTCCGGCTATAATCTGGTTGCTATAGACCCGAGGGACCAAGAGAAAACTACCTTTACATATCCTTTCGGCACATTCGCTTATAGACGCATGCCCTTTGGGTTGTACAATACATCGGCGACTTTTCAACGGTGTATGATGTCTATCTTTTAGGACATGGTGGAAAATTTCTTGGAAGTGTTCATGGATGATTTCTCTGTGTTTGGACCTTCATTCGAATCATGCCTCCAAAATCTATCCCGTGTTCTCACACGATGTCAAGAAACCAATCTAATCCTCAGTTGGGAAAAGAGCCATTTTATGGTTCAAGAGGGCATTGTCCTAGGGCACATTATGTCTAAGAGAGGAATTGAGGTTGACAAAGCCAAGGTTGAACTTATTTCCAAACTTCGTCCACCATCAATGGTGAGAGAGATTCGTTCATTCCTTGGGCATGCGGGCTTTTATCGCCGTTTCATCAAAGACTTTAGCAAGATCTCTCGGCCTTTGTGTCACCTTCTTGAAAAAGAGTCTTGTTTTACCTTTGATGAAGCGTGCCTTAACGCTTTTGAAAAGCTACGCACCATGCTTACAACCGCTCCAATTCTCATCCCTCCAAATTGGGCTCTCCCATTTGAGATCATGTGTGATGCATCCGATTATGCTATGGGTGCGGTCTTAGGGCAACGGGTAGACAAATTACCACATGTTATCTACCATGCAAGTAAAACCCTTTCCGAGGCTCAAATCAATTATACCACAACAGAAAAGGAGTTGCTTGCGGTAGTATTTGCCTTGGACAAATTTTGAGCTTATCTATTAGGTTCCAAGGTCATTGTCTATTCAGACCATGCTGCCCTCCGGCATCTTTTGGCCAAAAAGGACACTAAGCCTAAATTGATCCGGTGGATACTCTTGTTGCAAGAGTTTAATTTTGAGATTAGAGACAAAAAGGGAACCGAAAATGTAAGGATTCACAACTTTTTGTAATCTCTCAAGAGAGTATCCCTTGGTATACGGACATTGTCAACTACTTGGCAACCGGCAAAATACCCTCTTCTTGGACCAAGCAAGAGAATGATCAATTTTTCTCCCAATCACGATCATATTATTGGGACGATCCTCAATTGTTCAAATATTTCCCCGATCAAATAATCCGAAAATGTGTACCCAACAGTGAATTCCAAAGCATTCTAAAATTCTGTCATACATTTGCTTATGGGGGACACTTTAGTGCTAAGAAAACTGCAGCAAAGATTCTTCAATGCGGGTTTTTTTGGCCAACACTTCATCGGGATGCAAACTCATTTTGCCGCTCATGTGAGCGATGTCAGCGTCTTGGCGCTATGTCTCGGAAGGACATGATGCCTCTCAACCCTATTCTTATTATTGAGATATTTGATGTGTGGGGCATCGACTTCATGGGACCTTTTCCACCATCTACTGGTCATGAGTACATACTTGTGGCGGTGGACTACGTTTCTAAATGGATAGAGGCCGTTGCTACCAAAACCAATGACCACACAGTCGTGGTTAAGTTCATTCAAGCTAATGTCTTTAGCCGTTTTGGTATGCCTCGGGCCCTCATCAGTGACGGAGGTAAACAATTCTGTAATCGGTTCCTTCAAACCTTGCTTACCAAATACTCTGTCACACACAAAGTAGCCACCCCATACCATCCTCAAACTAGTGGACAAATGGAAGTATCCAATAAGGAGATAAAGAACATCCTTGAGAAAATAGTTCGGCCTGACCGGAAAGATTGGTCATTGCGACTAAATGATGCATTATGGGCTTACCGAACTACTTATAAGACTCCCATTGAAATGTCACCTTATCGGTTGGTTTATGGTAAAGCATGCCATCTTTCGGTTGAATTAGAGCACAAAGCTATGTGGACCACCAAAACGTTCAATTTTGACATGCAAATGGCCGGCTCTAATCGAAAGCTTCAATTGAATGAATTGGAAGAATTGCAACATGACACGTATGAGAACGCTAAAATCTATAAGGCAAAGTCTAAAATCTTTCATGATCGCAATATTTGAGTCAAAACATTTTCTCTGGGACAGAAAGTATGGTTGTACAACTCACGCCTCTGTTTGTTTCCCAGAAAACTTCGCTCCCATTGGGATGGTCCATTTTTGGTTAATTCCGTTGCTCCCCACAGAGCGGTGGAATTGAAGGACTTGAAAGATGGAATGTTGTTCAAAGTGAACGGGCAACGCTTAAAACCGTGCGTGGATGACCAAGTTACCATGGAGTATGTGGATGTCGTCAATTTGACAGATCCCGTTTATCCTGACTCGTGAACCGATTCCAACATCATGCCATAGACGTATAATTTGGCACGACCATGGTAGCTATCATGCTTCCATGATGTCCCTCTAATCTAAAGAAATTTTGTATATAAGTCTCATAAGTTCAAGTCCATGAGGTTCTAAATCAAGCTGATCAACAAGGCTGTTTTTCAGAATCTCGATTGATCGAAACAAGGATCTCGATCAACCGAGATCTCAATTAATCGAGATTTTGATCTTGATTGATCGAAATAATACAGAGATTTTGGAATATTTTGCAAAGTGCAAAGTACCGAGAGGTGTTTTTTCTCGATAGCACTTCGATAGGTACTCGATCAATCGAAATCTCGATCAATCGAGATCCCATTCTCGATCAATCGAGATCTCGATTAATCGAGATGTGCATCTCGATTAATCGAGATTGCCACACTGACTGCATGTGTTTCACTTACATATTCGAAACTGTCGGCTCCCTCTCATTTCTCCGTTTCTTCTCGCGACCATCCAACTTCTTCCTCCAGTCCGAGATCTCCAAAGCCATCCCCGATCACCTTCCAACCTTTTTTGATCATTCCCGGCCCTCCGCTTTCGTTCTCCGTTCTCCGAGCCTTCCGCATATTTGCCCGAGTTCGTATCTTCGCGGTTGCGTGTTGGGTTTCATTTTCTTGCACCGTTCATCATTTTCGCCTTGAGGTAAGTTGATGCATGCTTTATTTTGTTTGATTTGCCGCTATTTTTGTTAGTTTACCAGCTTAATAAGCTTAGATAGATGATGTTGGGTTGGAGTGGCTTGCATTCGCTACGTTCATAATGGGAACTTGCGAGTTATGGGGATAGGTGTGCAAGAGCGATTGAGATCCTGTATATTGTTTTTGTTTCGGGTGCTTGATGTTCGGTTTGCAACCACGACTTCATTGTTCGGTTGCATCCACTTATCGCCGCTTGGTTGAGAGCGGATTGAGAGATATATTTGTGCGGGTCGTGTTAGCTTTTGAGTTGCATTGTATATCCTGTGCATTACACGAGTTGCATGTTTTTGATTCCTCGTAGGCCTAATCGAGTTAATTTGAGCATGTTTTGGCGTGCATGTCTTGGCATCATGGACTAGAACTTCTTTTTACTTTTTATTTTTATTTTAGTATTCATTTTATTTTATTTTTATTTACTTTATTTTTGGAATAAGTGCAGACTGTTCTGGATTATGGTGCGTGTGAAGAATCCCACCGTTGTTATTCGAGATGTGCCCGGGCCAGCCTTCCGGAGTCGGAAGTTCCACCCGGAGCACCGATTTGATTTAGCGGAGTTCGAGAGCCGTCTCGATTGCTCGTGGGCAGTAGCAGAGCTCCAGCGGCACCGGCTCGACCGGCTATGTGTGCCACCCTCCGATGTGGCGTACGAGCGATTGGTGCGGGTTTTCTACGAGCGCATGACCTATTCATGCACCGAGCCTGACACCTTAGAGACAGTCGTGGGGGGCTCGACAATTACCATTACACCGAATCGGATAGCACAGATGATTGGTATTCCACACCAGCAGCCCCCGGACATGGTTGACCAGGATGGTCAGCCGCTCTACAGGCTTGAGTTTTCGACCGATATGACCCTTTTCTCCATCGTCATGGACATGTGTGGCGGGGTATTTACCACTCCCAGTCACAACTGCACGTCTAAATCGATGTGCCTGAGTGTTTTATGGTTTCTGGACACCGTTCTCATCAAGAGCGCGTGTCCTTTACAACATGTGGCAGAGCGCCGGGGCGACCTTCTCCATTGCCTGTACGCTTTCCACACAGGCATATGATTTTCTGTCCCGTCACTGATTTGGGGACAGATGTACAAAGTTTGGGACGGGCTCGTCAAGAAGAAGATGAGTCGGGTGTCGAGTTGGCGGCTTCCCTTCCCTGTCCTAGTCATAGTTTTCCTCAGCCATGTCAATATACCGGTCAGTGACACTGACATCCAATTGGCACCGCCCTCCCATTTCACGCATACTCAGTGGGTGCGGGTGAGGAGGCACTTGGAGCGCCAGGACCACCAGGGCGATCCACCAGAGGACATGGACATGGATGCTCCGGTGGAGATGGCTGAGGATGCGCCCACAGAGGGTGAGGCATCCGGTGAGGAACTAGAGGATGATGAGACTGACATCGCCGTAGAGTGGCATGAGATTCTGGCGACGGGCTATTCCTGTCTGGCAGCCGACGTTGAGCGTCTCCAGCAGGATTTTGAGGACCATGTCCAGGTGACGCAGAGTCAGCTGGCGGCTATGAGAACGGACATTACGTCTCTGACGTAGGGTCAGAGGGTGCTTTTAGATGAGTTTCGGGCTTTTCGGCAGGACCTGCAGTTTATGTTTGCCAGCCGAGCTTCCACCTCCACCTCTACTCCACCCACCGAGCCACCTCCACCACCACCCACCTTAGAGTAGCTTTATTTTTTCGTATTTTCTGCTTTACTTTCCGTTGTTTTTCTTTCTTTGCTTTTTGATAGGCCATGTTGGCCATGTTAGTTTTTGTGTATTCCAAATGCATGTACCCTTTTGTACTGAAACTCATTTTGACATATATGGAATACAGTTGTCATTTCTTTTATAGCATGTGTTTTATTTACTATCTTTCTTTTTACTTTCTGCCAATATCTCTGCTCTCTATACTTTAACTATGTATGTAGTACCACTTGCCTAATTGTTATATGCGATTCAGTTGATGATTTCCATTTATTACCGCCTGGTTTCAATTCCCAATACTGTTGAGATTGCTTCAACGCAGTATGGTGTTAATAAAGAAAGGCAGCCCCTTTGCATGCTATACGTTAGCATGCCTGGATAGTCAATATCTTATCGCATAGACCTCTTAGTCAATTGGGAAACACCAGTTCAGAGCCTTGGATGTGCAGTGCTCTCGGCATTGTCAACTTGTACATAATTCTTTTATCATGTTCTTTTCATGTACTTTTTGTTTCATTTAATGCTCGTGGTATCCAGTTGGTGTTCCGTGCAGGTTTTTCTTATTTACAGGATGGCTGGCCGTGTTGGAATGCCATTTTTGTCAAGTTCTGCAGTTCCGGTAATTTCTCTCCTTGTTCTTCTTGTCCAAGCATTGAGGAAAATGTTGCATCTAAGTTTGGGGGTGCAGTATGCTATACTACTTGCATATGCATGCAAATGTTCAATCTTTGTATTGATTGTCATTGTAGAGCAGTTTTTTTCTTGATATTTTTTCATGCTTGCTATGATGTCTTACTTTTTAAGGGAAGATCATTCGAATAAATGTCCGAGGTAAATGCAGCAGGTAGTTAAGAGCTTTAACATTGTAAATACCCGCACTTTTGCAAGCTATGTAATAGGTTAGAACGGTCTACATTTTTGTTCAAATATGAATATGTACGGTTCTTGCTCTAAATTTGTCCTTAACCGCACAAATTCGCACACATGCATTTTAAATTGTGGGGTATAAGTCTGATGGAGAATTTTGTAAATTTCTGTTTTTATTTGAACAGCTTAAAGAATGAGTTCTTTCGGTTGTTTTAAAAAAAAAAGGAGAAAAATATGCAATAAGCCTTCTCACTCAATAAACCGGATCTCTATGCCTCATTAAGCATGGAGTATTCACGTATAAGTGTGCAAGGTTGAGCAATAATAAGCGGGTGGCTTGTTTAAGCTCATCGCCTTGTAAGATCGGTTATTAAGTCCGATGGGTGATTCTTCACCTAATGCCCTAAAACCAATTGGTTTGGGAATCATTGGCCCAATGCCGCTACATGGGCTTGCAAGAAAGCAAAAAGAGCTAAGCATTGCATGGTCATCTGCACATGAGCATTCATGTATGTTTTGCGGTAATGAACAACAGTGTCGAGCTTTTTCAATGAGTTTTTCTTTTAAAAATAGATTTGTTCTTATTTTTCTCCAAATATGACAAAGCCACGCGTTAGAATGCATGTTCACTTTTCAAAGAGGATTTTGGGGTTGGAATCGGTAATTTTGTTCGGACTGGCCATTATATGGGGACTATCGTCTGTTTGTAGTTTGTGAAGGTCCATTTTTGCTAATGACCGCATAGTTCTGTAATACTTGTTGCATTTGTCAGGTGTGAAATGAACGGATAATCATCCTTTATCTAGTTGATGACTGAGCATGATTCAATTTTTGTATAAGATAGTTCATTTCATTTTTGTAACATTGCATTGCTAAGGGACTAGCAATGTGTAAGTTTGGGGGTGTGATAAGTATTCAATACTATGCATTTGAACCCTCTTTATTGCATATGTTAGTCCCGTTATTACGTTTACCGAGGTACGTTTACGGTATTTTTGTGTTTTTGATGTATTGAAGGTTTTGTACCAAAAGGAGCAATGTTTGAGGCCATTTGCAGTTGAAGAGCAGAATTCAGAAATGAAGCTAAGGCATCTCGATCAATCGAGATGTTGATCTCGATCAATCGAGATCTCGATTGATCAAGACATGCATTTCGATTAATCGAAATCTCGATCAATCGAGATTCCAATCTCGATCAATCGAGATTCTGCAGACCCACTTGCCCACTTGCTCACCTGCTCTCCCACTTGCAACAAAATCCACCTTTTTGCACGACTTGGATGGATTTTCTGACTTGACGAAGACACATGGAGATATTATTGATTTAGTTGGTATATATATTGCTATATATATATATATATATGGTGGGTCCCAAGGATGAAAAGTAGCCAAATATGCACAAAAGGAGTCATTTCTCTCATATATCACATACCATACATTAGAGACTTTCGAGAGAGGAAAAGGAGAAACTGAACCAGACCTTGAAGCTTCATTTTCTCCATCAATGGAAGAGTGCAAAGCTGCCATGATCAACTAACTTCTCTACTAGGGTGTGGGTGAAACCCCTAGCCATGTAAACTTGTTCATTTTTGTAGCATTATTTGGGATTTGTATTTAAATGTTGATTACTTAGTCTAGTGATGATGTACATTTATACATTTCTTATATATATTCATATGATGTTTTTTTTTATTCTTGTCTTATAGTAGAATCCATCTTATGAATGCACAACACTTGCATCTTCTACAAAAAGTGTAAGTGATGGCTAAGCAATGGTGTTTAAATAGAATGTGTTGTTCTTGCTTGTATAAACCATGCCAAGATGAGGTAGTTTGGATGCATTTAGGTTCACTTAGAGAGTAGGGTAATTAGTTAGGTTGAAGAACTATGCTTGTTGAAGATGGGTTATGATAAGTTGGAAAACACATTGATCTTTTGATATGTTATTGAGGTCACAAGCCTAATGACATTGTTAGGCATTTCATTTTATAAATCCCAAGCCTGCTACATTTGTGGACATGTGAATGGCTAGTGGTGGAAATCACCCCTAGTTCTCTCTCCCAACTTACAACTCTTTAAATTTAGTGTTTTTACATTTTATGCAATAGTTTTAAAACAAAAATCAAAACCTTGTTTTTAGAATTAAAGTGGAATTAATCTCTCTTCAAGACAATTAACAACTAGTCCTCGTGGGATCGATACCCTCTATATAGAACTGTATCTACAAAGATTCGTACTCTTGCGAGTGGTTAAATTATATTTTGAAAAAGGACAAAAATAAGCTTACAATTAGAATCAAGTTTAGCCACATCATGCACATTTCGATTTAAACGAAATGTACTATTCATTTAATCGAAATGGGTATTTCACACAATCGAAATTGGACTTTCGATTAATCTAAATTCTCGATCAATTGGTGATGTATCGAAGTTCTATCGAGATTCTGCTAGAAATTGACCCAATTTCATCGAAATATTTTCAGTACAAGCTCGCAGAATCGAATGATTTTGATTTATCGAAAATGGATTTTTGATCAATCGAAATGTTATTCGACAGAAATCCTGAAACTTTACACTTACACTAAAACATGTCTAAACCCATTCCAACACATTCAAATTTCCTTAGATATTTCCATATAACATTTGCAACATAAATGAAATGTTAAAACATCATACATTTCATACAATTGACCCTTGAATCATAAACATAAATCCCATTCACACATTGACATACTTCAAAACAAATACATTAAATGTGAATCTGGAGTGTAAGGCACATACGCCTATACACACTGTGATTCGTGTGTGAGTGTGACTCAAAAAGTATATCAATTAAAAATTTTCACACTTCGCAATAGAACGAATTCCTTGCAGAATAGGGCTATCGAAAGGAAGGGGTGTCGAACCTCAAGGACTGTGGTCTGACTGAGTTGGATATACAGAATTAATTCTAATTAAATTTAAGAGAAATAAATTCTGATTTTTAATTCTAAATTAACTAATGAAGCAATTGAACAAAAGCAAGAAAAACTAAAGAGTGTAGAGAATATAAGATAAGTCTAGGGTAATTGATTTCACCACTAACTTCACAATCAATGGTCAATTGAACTAACTATGGGGCATCATATCATGCATAAGTGGTGTCGGTGGCTACAAGCTCACCTTCATCCGTCAAGAAGATAACATATGATTAAGGCTAAGTCATGGACTATCTTCGATTGGCATGGGCCATCTGCCTAACTACTCTAATCTAGGGTGCAGTATGGTTCATCTTCTCTAGGCATAATCCATCAAAGCTTTTAATGATATATTCAGTGAAAACCATTATGTAATAATCACTCTCATGATCACAGAAAACAAGAGGGACGAGTTCAATAACAACAATCAAGTATCTAAGACAAGATAAGAAATTATTGAAACTGAATTTATAAGACTTTTATTGCTCAATTCTATAATAAGAATCCTCTAAATTACACAATTTATGAATGAATACAAAAATCCCCAATAATTAGAACAATCAAACCAGTGATGTTTAGTTAGGGCTACATCAAAACCCTGGTAGCTGAACTAGCCGCTCATGATACGCCTTATTCTCCAATGATTCTCCACTCCAAAAGCTCTTCAAAGCTGCTGCCAAGCCTCTCCCATACAGCCCTAATTTTTCACTTTAAATAGCCAAGAGAATACATCAAAGTCCTAATCCAATTAGGAATTAATTAGGTTTTTCCGCAGCCCTAATCAGGTGGGTTTTTCCTGCTGACTTCGGCCCAACTTTTGACCCACTAGAAGTCCGATTCACGGAATTTTCGTGAATACAAAAGTGTGCAGAATCAAATTTCGTTCAACCTCACGAGAATATTATGTCGATTTGAGGCTCGGAAATAAGACCTCTGGTCCGTTTTCCAAAACGGGATTAAGACTGTATTATGCGCAGATTTGGGCTTCAGGCCCGAAACCTTCTTAAGCAGCTGTAATTCTCTTGGACCTCTTCCTTGGGCTGATTTGAGTTAAAATATGGAGTTCAATGGATCCCTTTGATGTAGGCTTCATCTAACCATCTTGCATGTCATCTTTAAAAGCCCAAAATTACGGTTTTAACTGAAATAATCATTAAGGCCCTGAAAATACAGAAAACACTAAAACAAAATAAAATAACAAAATAATCTATCACTAAGAGAATAAAATACATAAGTTAAGAGGCTAGAATGCGTAACATTCAACGCCGATCACCTCCAAACTTACATATTGCTAGTCCCTTAGCAATAGAATAAAACAAAACTAAAACAAAGGAAACTACAAATACTAACTAAACTACCCAACTCCACTTTCGTGGGAGAAACGATTGCATTTAGCATATGCAATAAGCCTTTAAACCCCTAGGTTCCCCCTAGTGGACGAGTATAGTCTCGTGAGGGTTTCCAGAAATGTTACCCATAAATATTCAAAATTCTGTTTCAACATTAATTCAAGAAGAAGATTACAATATATAGTTACAAACTTGCATTCAAGAATAATTTCAAACTTTCAAATTCTATAATTCAAATCAATGGTCCCCATGCATAATTTCACATCAACATATCTCAAAATAATCAACTCTAGCTCCCTCGTGTAAAGTGAACTAGCAATCATCTCATGTGGCATAACCAAGCTCTGAATATATTAAGGCACATACCCTTTCAACTCACTAGCTCCCCTTATTGAAATCATACTTCCCAACATGCATACATGACTTTTCATTTTTTTTTCATCATTCCTTTTTTTCCATTGCTTTATTGGTTGTGCAATGTCTTGAT
Source organism: Cornus controversa (assembly GCA_026545225.1). NCBI lineage: Eukaryota > Viridiplantae > Streptophyta > Magnoliopsida > Cornales > Cornaceae > Cornus > Cornus controversa. The sequence continues at coordinate 61,679,447 of CM048846.1, read as the reverse complement.
CTATTAAGCTTTCTGAAAGATCCATGTAGCAAGCTTTCAGTCAGTGACTCCCAAACCAGATGGCTTTAGGGCACTAGGCTTTAAGATACCCCGAAGAACCTAATTACTCGAATCAGTCAGGCTACAAATCAAGACAACCAATGCTCTTCTTTTCTCACCCTTTCACTTTTGACGCGAACACTCCGTGCTTCCTGAGGCATAGAGGCCTGGTTACTCATGAAAAAGATCAAATTGATTTGCTTATTCATCACTTTTTTTCCTTTTTTTTTCTTTTGCCTTGAAGTCAAATAAAACACATCATCGGTACTCATTCTCAAGAGATACTAATTAATATCAAGTATATGTAACTCAATAACTCAGAACCAAAGTTTATACCCCATAAGACTATGCTAGTGTGTCTGTGCATGTAAGGAAACTAAAACTAATTACCCCAAAACATGTTATTGTAAACCATGATTAAAACCACTTAATTTAAACCACAGTTTCTAAAAATTTAAAACATACTCAAAAATTGCAAGTTAAGCATCTACATAAGGTATTAATCCCTTGAATAATGTCAAAACATTCTATCTAAAAACAAAACAAAATAAAATAAAAACAAACTAAGAAAATAAAATAAAATAAAATCCTAATACAAGAAGAATTTCACACAAATTTCCCCCATAATGCAATAAAGCACCTAAATAAGGCATCGCCTCACCCCCAAACTTAAACTGTACATTGTCCTCAATGTACACCCAATCAAAGCATAGAGAAGGGTAAGAACGATGTTACCAAGAATCCGAAGAAGTAGTGGCAAGAAAATAGAGCACACCAAGGTATATAAAGGCAATGCAAGCACACCCCCAAACTTGGATGTTTCAACCTTTCAAAACAAACCACTATACCCCAAAGACCAAGTGAAATAGTATGGTGAAAATAAATGTGAATTTTTTTTTTTGAAACTGAAAGAAAAACAAAAACAAAATGAAAAATAAAATAAAGAAAAGAAAATTAAAATTAAAAGTAAAAATACAAAAGATAGTTACCTCTGAAAATATCAAGGAGAATGTGGTGTCGGAACATCTAAGTCAAGGCCAGAATGGAGCACCAAAATCAACCAACTAGTCCACAGTTAATGTGCAATGTCCTCCCCCAAACTTGTAGCACAAAACCTCTCAAAGAAATCCAACCAATTTTTCAAACAAAGTCTACTTCCTTGTGAAGAAGAAACTTGAGAAAATTGATCATTGAATGAGGATGGAGAAAAATATATTGGAATGGATGATGATGGTGATGAATGATGATGATCAAGTAGTGTTATGAAATATTTTGAGAGTGTATTTTGATGTTGGAGAGGCACAAAGAGGCACCAAAGCTTGAAATTTTGGGTTAGAGGAAGTATGGCATGACAGAGGGTCTCAAAATAGACAAAACGGATCAGATTGGGCCTTCAGGGGCTGGGGTGATCGATCCCCCTTGGGCTGGGCGATCGATCGCCCAGCTGGTGGTCTCCTCTCTTTGCCAAATAATGAGGGCGATCGATCCCCCCTACTGGAGCCTGTTGAGTCTCTATCGCCAAGGGTCGACCGGGAAGGATATTTTTGGAGGGTCCATCGCCCAAGGTCGACCGAGACCTCTCTTTTTTACCTATTTTGAGTCCAAATACCTCGGTACACCTCTTGACATCTCCCGGAAGCAACTTATACATCAAAAACTCAAAGAAAACACATTAAAACACACCTAATAATGGAAGAAAAATAAAAAAAAACATAAACTAAAAATTAAAAAAAATTAAAAAAAATAAAAGAAAACTAAAGAAATTAAAGGATAGAAATACATACAAATCCTACAATTTAACGTCCGTAGGCGATGATCATCAACTTGAATTGAAAGTTCATCCAATGCCACATCTCTTGAGGAGATTTAATTTCGTCCCTCCTATATGATCCTCACCTCCTTGTGTCAAACTTAAAGTGACCGGAATGGTCTCATTAGCTTTGAAAAACACATCTCTCTGCCTTGACGGAACATGTTTCAATTTTACCCATGGAGGAGACTCTAATGATGGCATCGGAGGAGTGCTAGAAAGAATAGGCAATGGCTCAATCAAAATCCTCCAAGGTGGAGTATTTTTTATGGCCACTACATCAAGTAAATCATTCACCTGCTCAATGGACTTCTCAACATCATGTGATAGAGCAACCGGATCAATTTCTTTAACATAATCATCAAAGTCATCCATGAAGAAACAATCACTCTCATCTCGAGGATGTTGAATGGCATTAAAAGTATTCAATTTCATCTTAGGCTCATAAGAAATTTCAGCATTAGAACTCTTTGTCACCTCTTCTTCATCAAGCTTCTTCTCCCCCACCTTGTTGTCACTTATTTCTCCATTTCTAAGAGTGGTGATGACTTGAAATTGTTCATGGTGTGGGTTGCTCAAAGAAGAAATATTGTTGAGGACATGAACCCCTCTTGGGTTGGCAACTGGTTGGCTTGGTAGTTTCCCCTCTTCTCTTCTACTCACAGCATTGACAAGTTGTCCAAACTGTGATTCCAGTTTAGCAATCGATTGAGAGTGAGAATGTATCAATTGGGCAATGGATTGAACTATTGCTGCAGTAGCTTCCACCGTTTCAACAATAGAGTCAAGCTTCTCAAGTTTTTCTAGGACAATTGTCATCTTATCTTCAATAGCTGAATACCTCTGTGCCATAGGAACTTGTTCTTGATATAATTGTGAAGGCACATAGTTCTGAGGTTGAAAAGTGGGCTAAATTGTTGCCCCTTGCTCTTGTGGAAGATTAACAAACTACCTAATTGAAGGACAATTATTCACATGATGCATAGGACTCGAGCAAAAATCACATGGCTCAAAATAGGAGGGTATGGAGATGGATTAGGAACTTGACCAGTTGCCATGAGTTGCACCACTCTCTGTGACACAGCATCCACAATGGTAGACATAACATCTGCAGAACCAATCTCAAAAATATCATCTGTCCTCCTTGTATTGGATGGTCTGCTTGAACGAGATGAAGATACATGTTGCAAAGAATTGTCACTGAGGTTCTCGAACAAAGTCCAAGCTTCCTCTTCACTTTTTAACATAAAAGTGCCCCCACATGATGCATTGACCATCTGTTTGTTACTTTCTGTCAGTCCCTCATAGAAACACTGCACTAACTGCCACTTTGGAACTTGATGATGAGGACACTTCCTAAGAAGGTCCTTGAATCTCTCCCATGTCTCAAAAAATTGTTCCCCCTCAAATTGAGAGAAACCAGTGATAGCTCGTCTGAATTGATTGGTCCTCCCTATCGGAAAATATTTCTTCAAAAACTCATTTTACAGTTGAGTCCATGTAGTGATAGAACTCGCCGATAGAGATCTAAACCAATACTTGGCCTTTTCTTTTAGAGAGAATGGAAAAAGTCGCATCCGAAAAGCATCTTCTGAGAAGTTATGAATTTTCGTTAATGATCAAACTTCTATAAATTCATCCAAGTGCTTGTACGGATCCTCATGAGTCAACCCAAAATAGGATGGCAACATATGAATGATACTGGGCTTGATCTCATAGTTCTATGCAGTGACATCAGACAATTGAAAATCAGCTGGTGAGTTATAAGTCTCTGGGACATAGTAGTCTCTGAGAAGTCTCACTTTTTCCACAATAGCATTAGGCACAATATTGTTGTCCTCATTATTCCTACACACACCATCCATAATGTCAATAATCTCTTCCTCTTGTTCAATGGTATGGTGATTGAAGTACCAGAAAAGAAAAAAAAAATAGATTAGTAGCAAAAATAAAATTTCTAAACTATAAAATAAAATAAAACTAATTAGTAATTGAAAAGAAAACAAAAGAAATAAAAAATAAAATAAAAATAAAATAAAATAAATAAAAGAAAAATAAAAAAATAAAATAAAAATTCCTAAACTAAAAATCCAATTAGAACTAATTCTAAAAATCCAAACAATCAAATAGACAGTCCCCGGCAACGGCGCCAAAAATTGATTCGTGTGTGAGTGTGACTCAAAAAGTATATCAATTAAAAATTTTCACACTTCGCAATAGAACGAATTCCTTGCAGAATAGGGCTATCGAAAGGAAGGGGTGTCGAACCTCAAGGACTGTGGTCTGACTGAGTTGGATATACAGAATTAATTCTAATTAAATTTAAGAGAAATAAATTCTGATTTTTAATTCTAAATTAACTAATGAAGCAATTGAACAAAAGCAAGAAAAACTAAAGAGTGTAGAGAATATAAGATAAGTCTAGGGTAATTGATTTCACCACTAACTTCACAATCAATGGTCAATTGAACTAACTATGGGGCATCATATCATGCATAAGTGGTGTCGGTGGCTACAAGCTCACCTTCATCCGTCAAGAAGATAACATATGATTAAGGCTAAGTCATGGACTATCTTCGATTGGCATGGGCCATCTGCCTAACTACTCTAATCTAGGGTGCAGTATGGTTCATCTTCTCTAGGCATAATCCATCAAAGCTTTTAATGATATATTCAGTGAAAATCATTATGTAATAATCACTCTCATGATCACAGAAAACAAGAGGGACGAGTTCAATAACAACAATCAAGTATCTAAGACAAGATAAGAAATTATTGAAACTGAATTTATAAGACTTTTATTGCTCAATTCTATAATAAGAATCCTCTAAATTACACAATCTATGAATGAATACAAAAATACCCAATAATTAGAACAATCAAACCAGTGATGTTTAGTTAGGGCTACATCAAAACCCTGGTGGCTGAACTAGCCGCTCATGATACGCCTTATTCTCCAATGATTCTCCACTCCAAAAGCTCTTCAAAGCTGCTGTCAAGCCTCTCCCATACAGCCCTAATTTTTCACTTTAAATAGCCAAGAGAATACATCAAAGTCCTAATCCAATTAGGAATTAATGAGGTTTTCCCGCAGCCCTAATCAGGTGGGTTTTCCCTGCTGACTTCGGCCCAACTTTTGACCCACTAGAAGTCCGATTCACGGAATTTTCGTGAAATACAAAAGTGTGCAGAATCAAATTTCGTTCAACCTTACGCGAATATTATGTCGATTTGAGGCTCGAAAATAAGAATTCTGATCTATTTTCCAAAATAGGATTAAGACTGTATTATGCGCAGATTTGGGGTTCAGGCCCAAAACCTTCTTAAGCAGCTGTAATTCTCTTGGACCTCTTCCTTGGGCTGATTTGAGTTAAAATATGGAGTTCAATGGATCCCTTTGATGTAGGCTTCATCTAACCATCTTGCATGTCATCTTTAAAAGTCCAAAATTACGATTTTAACTAAAATAATCATTAAGGCCCTGAAAATACAGAAAACACTAAAACAAAGTAAAATAACAAAATAATCTATCACTAAGAGAATAAAATACATAAGTTAAGAGGCTAGAATGCGTAACATTCAACGCCGATCACATTGTTTCAAAAAATTAAGTCTCTTTATACATTTCTAAATGTACCATGTCCACATCTCGGACATGCATAACATCAAAAATGACCCAAAAGAGAGTTCTCCTAACTCTAAGCTCAACTCACGGTTGCTTACCATCAACCACCTCCTTGCCAAGCCGTGAAAGCGTTAATGCATGGGATGAGCAATTTCAACGGCTCAATGTAATACGTTGTGCAATCCATTCAAGTTCATATTTCATACCGTTGCATAAACATAATTCAATATGCATAACCTAGTTACGTGTCATACTTCCTTGCATTCTAGTCAAAAGCCAAAACTTTCCTTTATATGACATATACATCAAAACACTAGACAGCCGCAATGTTCACAATCATGCTTCTATGCACACTTCATCATATCTATAACATATGACACAATCGAATTCGCATATAAAACCCACTCAAGCCACATAAAGTCACATTTTCACACTTAAGACTCAAAACACTCTCAGAATTGGAATCACACTCACACACAATCCAGATACGTGCCGAAGCCCCATACCCCATATTGTAGTTATTTTCAGGCTACTAATCCACCAGTAACCAACCCTCTTGGGAAAGTTTGAGATCTTTCAACCCCCGAGGATATGTTCTCCATCTACTTTGTCATGAGCCACTTCCAAGATAATCCCCCACACACAAAACATGTCACGTTTTGCATATACATTCACAAGTCTCGATGCATTGCACCCATTTTATGTCCTATGTTCATTCTAGCATATCATGCCATAATTCATATTGACACATGCTTACATTCAATCCCGAAAACTAGATTTTTGACAAATCACCAAAATTCTATATATGCAATATACTTCATATAAGGCATACACTAGCAATTCATGCATTTTAAATCCTATATACATTATTTCCAATCCAAATAAAACATATACACATTTATTTCAACATGAATTTCATCACAAGAGTTCATAATTTTATATAAATCATGAAAACATCAATTTTATGCTTAAGACATGAAATTTAACTTGAAATGAAAGACACAACACACACCCCTACCTCAAGAGATTTAATCTCTAGTTATCCCTCAAAATCACCAACACCAAAGTTGTCTAAAATTGACTTTGTTTGGTTCCAAGCGATGCCCTCACCACGTAGAATAGACTTTCCTTCACCAGTACCTTCCGAATCAAGCCCTAAGGCCTTCAAAATCTAGAAAGAAGAAGAATAACACAAAGAGGAGATGAGGGAGAGCTTAGGCGGCTATTTAGAGAGAGAAATAGTGGCTGAAATATCTGTAGTTGATATTTAAAATCCCTAGGGCGTATAATGACCAAAATGCCCCTAGTCACTTAACATACCTTCCCGAACTCCGTTTTTGAATTCGAAAGCGGCTATGGTCTTGAAATCAATTCTATGTCTCTTCTAATATTCTAATTGTGTATAACCAAAAATAATATTTTTAAAAAAATATATTCGAATTTTCAGGCCCACCTGACAACCTAAAATTTCAAAATGAGCCAAATAGTTCACAAACTCTCCGGACCTCTAAACAAGTCCCCACATATGTAAATTAAATTTAAAACATATGAGAATCCATTAAAATTCTATTTCAAAAAATAATTAAATAGCAAAAAAAATTTAAAACTCTACAACCTACCCACTTTAGGAGATTTCTTCCCCAAAATCAAACATATTTGTGAAAGAAACAAGTCCGGGTTCTTGTTCTCATTCCCAAATGGCCTCTTCTACTCCATGGTGTTTCCATAAAACCTTAACCAATGGAATGGTCTTGCCCCTCAACACTTGATCTCTAGTGTCAAAATTTTCCACCAGTCGCTCTTTAGACGACACATCTTTCGAAGAAACATGAAAGACATTGTGAATACCTTCCAATTGCGGTGGCAAAACTAATTGATAGGCAACTTCACCCACGCATCTAAGATCTCAAAGGGTCTAATAAAGCTCAACGATAACTTGCCACTCTTTCCAAATCTCATCAACCCTTTGCATGGAGAAACCTTGAGAAACATATGATCCCCCACCTCAAATGACAAAGGTCTCCTCCTTGTCGGCATAGCTTTTTTGTTTACTCTGTGCCGTGATCAATCGTTGTCGAATTAACTTGATCTTTTTTGGAGTCTCGTGGACTATATCCGATCCAATCCCAAAGCAACTGTCTCCCCCACCTCGGTCCAACAAGTTGGCAACCTACACGGTTTACCATACAATGCCTGAAAAGGAGCCATCTCAATGCTAGCTTGGTAGCTATTGTTGTAGGCAAACTCCACCAATGGCAAATGGTCATCCCAATTTCCTCCAAAATCCAGAATACATGGTCTTAACATATCCTCCAATGTCTGAATCGTATGCTCTGACTAACCATCAGTCTGAGGATGAAAAGTTGTACTAAAGTGCAACCCCGTATCAAAGGCTAGTTGAAAAGCCTACCAAAATCGTGAAGTAAACCTACCATCCCTATCTGAGACAATAGACACCGGAACACCATGAAACTTCACAATCTGCTCCATATATAGCTTATTGAGATTATCTGCACCATCCATGATCCGAATAGGCAAAAAATAAGCTGTCTTAGTCAAGCTGTTGATTATGACCTAAATGAGATCATGTCTTTTTTGTGACCTCGGAAGCCTCGTCAAGAAATCCATAGTGATATACTCCCATTTCCATTCCGCCACTGGCAATGGTTGTAACAAACCAGTCAGTCTTTGGTGTTAGGCCTAAACTTGTTAGCAAGTAAGACATTTAGCCATAAATTGAGCCATATCCTTTTTCATTCCTTTCCACCAATATTGGTGTCTTAAGTTATGAGACATTTTTGTCCCATCAGGGTTGTACTGCAAGCCTAGAACAATGAAATTCTTGAAGAATACCCTTCTTACACGGGATAGGCACATACATCTTCTCTTTAAACCACAAAATTCTATCCACATGTAAGGTTCAATCTTCTACAACTTCACCATTCGAAATTCAAGTGTGAATAGCCTTCATTTCCTTATCTTGCCTTTGTGCCTCAATTACCCCATTGACTAGAGTTGGTTGAGAAACAAGGCTAAACAAGGTAGCTAGTTCACTATCATCATTGAAGTATAAGCCCAAATCTGTTATGTCCTCCATCATTTTCAATTCTTGAATAGCAATGCTAGCCAAAGTCCCATGTGATTTTCTACTCAAGGAATCAGCTACTACATTGTACTTTCTCAGGTGATACTGAAGATTAAAATCATAATCCTCCACTTACTCTACCAATCTCCGTTGCCTAGAATTCAAATCCTTTTGAGAGAAGAGATATTTGAGACTCTTGTAATCGAAAAAGACTTTAAATTTCTCCTCGTACAAGTAGTGCCTCCATCCCTTCAATGCAAAAATGATTGTCACCAATTCTAAATCATGAGTCAGATAGTTTTGCTCGTGAGTCTTTAATTATCGAGACCTATAAGCAACAACTCTCCTTGTTTGCATCAACACGTAACCCAATCTGTCACGCGAAGCATCACAATATATTACATACCCACACTCTAGAATCACTAAAACTGGAGCGGTAGTCAACCTCTTCTTTAATTCCCAGAAGGCAAGCTCGCAAGCTTCGTTCTATGTAAATTTGACTCCCTTACGAGTGAGTCTTGTCATAGGTGCTGATAACCGAGAGAAATCCTTCCCAAATCTCCAGTAATAACCGGCTAACCCCAGAAAGCTCCGAATTTCAAACACATTCTTTGGGCGTTCCCAATCCATCACGGTCTCAATCTTGGAAAGATCCAGGAAAACTCCTCCTCCTAAAATCACATATCCGAGAAACTTCACTTTCGGTAGCCAAAACTCGCATTTCCTATATTTGGCATACAACTAGTTCTCCCTTAGAATTTGTAACACTGTCCTCAAGTGGTTCTCATGTTCCTCCCTTGATGAAGAATACATAAAAATGTCATCAACGAACACTACGACATAACGGTCAAGGAATTCACTAAATACACAGTTTATTAAGTCTATAAACGCCACCAATGCATTTGTTAACCTGAAAGGCATCACAAGGAATTTGTAATGACCATACCATGTATGATCATTACAAATTTTCCTTCAACACTTTCAACTCCGTTGGTGCCATACAATACGGTGCCATAGAAATGGGCGTTGTACTGGGTATGATGTCAATGGCAAATTCAACATCTCGCTTAGGAGGCAATTCCACCAACTCATTCGAAAACACATCCTCAAAATTGTAAACCATTTTAGAAAAGTTTTCAAAGTTTTCCCCTTACTTTCAGGTCACAAGCTAGACTAGCTAGGAAAAAAACATAGTCACTTCGATCCCACAATCCATAGAGTGACGAAGAATGAATTTCACTCCATTCTTCCACGAAGCAAAAATAATCTCCTTTGGGTGTACACACTGACATTTTTCCTCGGTACAAATCTATTTTGGCTCTAAAAGCGAATAACCAATCCATTTTAAAAATGACATCAAAGCTCGCCATCTCTAGGAGAACAAAATCAAATACCAACCACCGATTTGCTATCTTTACCTCACATGCCTGACACACCATATCCAGGATCATCCTACCCCTAACTAGCATATCAATATACAAGGCTCTATCCAAGGTCGACACCTTTAACCCCAAAGTAGATGCAAAAGCAGTTGATATAAAGGAATGGGATGTACCCAAATCAATTAAAACTCTAGCCATGAGCAAGATACAAGAAAGATCCCTCGTACCATCAAAGAACCTGCTGAAGTCTTGATTCGTGTGTGAGTGCGTCTCAATTAAAATTACCACACTTCGCAATATAATGAATTCCTTGCAGAATAGGGCTATCGAAAGGGGTGTCAAACCTCAGGGATTATGGTATGAATGAGTTGGAATACGGAATTAATTCTGATTTTTATATTTAAACTAATTAAAAAGCAAAATAAAATAAAATAAAGGAAATAGAGAGTGAAGATAGTATGAGATAAATCTAGGGTAATTGACTTCACCACTAACTCCACAATCAATGGTCAATTGAATTAACTGTGGGGGATTATACCATGCATAAATGGTGTCGGTGGCTACAAGCTCACCTTCATCCATCAAGAAGATAATATATGATTAAGGCTAAGTCATGAACTATCTTTGATTGGTATGGGCCATCTGCCTAACTACTCTACTCTAGGGTGTAGTATGGTCTATCTTCTATAGGCATACTCCATCAAAGCGTATAATGATATATTTAGTGATTACCATTGTGTAATAATCGCTCTCATGATCACAGAAAATAAGAGAGATTGAGTTCAATAACAACAACTAAATATCTAAGACAAGATAAGAAATCATTGAGATTGAATTTATAAGACTTTTATAACTCAATTCTATAATAAGAATCTTCTAAATTACACAATCTATGCATGTATATAAAGGTCCCCAATAATTAAAATAATCAAACCATTGATGTTTAGTTAGGGCTACATCAAAAGCCTAGTGGATGAACTAGCCGCTCATGGTAGAAGAAGAAACTTCAACAGTTGAGGAAGAAGACATCATCTTCATGAATTACGTGCGAGACTTTGTTCTCCAATGATTCTCCACTCCAAAGCTCTGCAAATTATGTCTTCAATATGTCCAAAGGCTCTCTCCACTGCCTAGGAACTCTCTCAAAATAGCCTTCAATTTGCCACTTTATAGCCCAAGAGAAAACACCAAAGTTCTAATCCAATTAGGAATTAATTAGGTTTTCCCGCAGCACTAATTAGGTGGATTTTTTCTGCTGACATTCGGCCTAACTTTTGACCCACTAGAGATTCACGAAATTTTTGTGAAATACAAAAGTATGCAAAATTGAATTTCCTTCAACCCATTTATTAATTAAGTCGATTTGAGGCTCAGAAATAACACTTCTGGTCCATTTTTCAAAACGGGATTAAAACTGTATTAAGCGCAGAATTGGGCTTCAAGCCCGTAACCTTCTTAAGCAGTTGTAATTCTCTTGGACCTCTTCTTTGGGCTGATTTGAATTAAAATATGGAGTTGAATGGATCCCTTTGATGTAGGCTTCATCTAACCTTCTTGCATGTCATCTTTAAAAGCTCAAAATCATGGTTTTAACTGAAATAATCATTAAGGCCCTGAAAATATAGAAAACACTAAAACGAAGTAAAATCACAAAATAATTTATCACTGAGAGAATAAAATACGCAAGTTAAGAGGCTAGAATGCGTAACATTCAACGCCGATCAAGTCTCAGCTGGAGTAATAGCATATGCATAACTCTGTATACCCCATCCTTCCTGACCACTCCCTGGATGGCTGGATTATTAAGTAGAGGTAACAAAAGTCGCTTCCTCCCCGGTTGTGAACTCCGAACAGACTGTGCCGGCTGTGGTGGCTGAGGTACTCTAAATCCTGATTGTGCCTCAAAAGCCTGTGAATAATGCTATGGTGACCCTGCAGCACCGTAAGCACCACTCTTCTTCTGTGGGAAATCCCTCACCATGTAACCCGCCTGTCCATACTAAAAACATTTCCTCGAATCCTCCTCCGGTGTAGGTTATAGCTGTGGGCATTCTGACTTGTTATGCCCTATTTGCTGACACTGATAGCATTTCACCTTATCCCTAAAGGACCTAGTAGGCTTAGACATTATAGAGAATGACTAAGTCTGTTGTGGTCCTCGAGGGTATAAACCACCCCCCTTGTGCTTCATCTTCATAATGTTCTCCAGATAAAAAACCACATTTCAAGACTAATTCCTCAAGTCCTGTATCCTCTGAATATCATTTTCATCTACCTCAACACCTCCGCATAACTCGATGAGTCCAAGATAGTGACCTTGGTCCTTATCTCAAATCAGAGTCCCTTCACGAATCTCCTTGCTTTGGTTTGTTCATTTGCTACCATATCCAGTGCAAATTGAGATAATGCTGTAAACTGGTTCTCATAGTCCATCACACTCATTCTTCCTTGAATCAAGTGTATGAACTCATCCTGTAGTGCTTCCTTTATCGTGTTTAAAAAATAATTTTTTAGGAACAACCTTCTGAAAGTTTTCCACTCCATGTTCCTTGCCTCATATGTATGGGTCATGGACTTCCACCAAAATTCCGCCGCTCACGTTAATTGAATAGGAATCATAGACATTCTTAGATCATCCTCATTTATCCTTAGCACATTGAATGCTTTGGATATCTGTTCAAGCCAATCTTCTATAGCTATAGGATCTGATCTCCCATCAAACATAAGAGGGTTCATCTTCTTGAACATTTCTAGCGCTTTCATTGCCCTATTCCCACCTCCCATTTCCTGATTATGTGGACCTTCATTGGCCATCTAAGCCAACAATTGTATGGCATCAATCATATCTTTGACTAACTGTGCCCCATCTATCAACGGTGGAGCAGGATCCACACCTCTACCTCGGCCTCTTCTTGGTGGCATGATTCTAAGAAACATTTCCAAGGAAGATTAATCACATTTATATGTCAATTAGTCAATTCTACTTACTTATAGAATCATGTTATTACACTTAACACGTATTTTGAAACATAATACATAAGAGTCGCGTAAAACCAACCCTTACCCCACGCCCTTAGGTGTTCCAACCTAATACTGACATTCGACCCTTAACCTTCATCCTCAAGTATTCAAACTCGGTTAAGCTTTAATACCACGTTGTGACACCCCAATTTCCAATACCCAAATCAATAAAAGAAATAGAGGTGAATGACTCACTTCGTACCACATGTCATCACTAAACATGTTTTAATACCAAACTATCACGCCCCAAATGCCCATACCCAAAGTAATACGAGAACTCAAGGGTGAGTTCGTCCTCGAAGTCCTAATGGACCATTCTTACTCTTATCAACATTGCAGAAAAATCATCATGTACACATTATTACATATGCATAATGTCACGCCCCAAAATTCGGACCACCAAGACTCCCCAGGTCCAAGCCCAAATTCTGGGTAGTGAACCTGTTCATCTATCCACATGAACTATCTTGACACAATCATGTTTTGATATCATGATATGATACCAAGTTGTCATGTCCTGACTCTCAGGCTATGATTTGTCATGGAAGCCTTTACCTTATCAACACATCAATCCCTCATCAGACGTTATCACAATGATCAACAATCTACATCATCATTTCATAATCAATGAAAGCATCATTTATACACCAATACCATCATATACGATGAACATTCTCACTACGGAACCCCACATGCACATTACACTACATATCCAAAATAGTGTGGATTGTAAATTTCTCACAATGGAAAGTGTAGTTTCACACAATCGATATGCTAAGTTCGCATAATCAAAATTCTTGTTTAAATGAAGTACTTGCGAAGTACTATCAAGATCCCACTAGAATTTAACTTAACTTCCATCGAAATTCTCGCTACAAGTTTGCACAATCGAAGACATTTTGATCATGCAAAAATGGCTTTTCGCACAATCAAAATGGCCTTCTGTAGAATTCCTGCAACCTCATGCTTTATCCATTTTATGCACAAATCTCCCATCCAAACAAGCTCATGTCCTTAAATCCCTCCATACACATTTGCAATCATAAATGAAGTGCAAAAAATCATACATTTGATGCATTGGTTACAAAATCATCATTCTATACATACCTCTCATTTTACTAATTCATCAACACAACCATTCTCATAAGTTTATACATGCAAAAATGAACATAAATAAAGAATCATCATTTAAATTATCTAGTATCTACCATGATCAATACCATGCTCATAATGTATGAAATTATAAGGCATAAATAATACATGTTCTCAAAACATAATTGGTCTTTACATGTTTGCCGCATGTATATAGTCCATAATCCGAACATGCATTCAAATAAAACATTTAAAGTCTTTAAATGAACTACTACTGCTCCACACCAAATTTACCATTGGGGAGACTCCATCACTTCTTTCCGACTTCCTGAAAAGAGTTAATGTAGAGATCGGGTCCAATTTTGACCAATTTTCATTTTTATCATCATTTTTGCCCTAATTGCATTTTAAATGATGTTTAGCATGTTTTAAATGTGAAAACATGATTGGAAAGTTGGTTTGGGATTTTGGAAAGTTTTGAGACCATTTGAGAGAATTTGAGAATTTTGGGTCAACGGATCCCGGGACGCGGTTTGAGTGAGCTCGGGCATTCAGAAAATTTTTGAAAAATATTATTTTTGGTTTTGAACCAAACAAAATGTTAAATGAGTTAAGGAAGAAATTTCGGAGTCATAGTCGATTTCAAAACTGAAAACTGAGCTCGAGAGGGTATGTTAAGTGAATCAGGAGCATTTTGGTCATTTCGCACCCCAAGAGGATATAACTATCTAGGAGATGGAATCTCAGCCATTTCAAGTTGAAATATCTCTCTCTCCCACTCTCCCTCTTCATCCCTCTCCCTTCTCTCTACAGTTCAAAAATGTTAGGCTTTGATTTGAAAGTTTTCGAAGAAGGGTAGTTTGTTCCTCGGGCTAAGGGCGTTAGTTTGAACCGAACAAAGTTGATTTTTGGTAAGGTGGGATTTGGAGGAATCTTTGGCGTTAGCTAGAGGAGACTTGAAGTTGATGTAGGGGTGTGAATCTCCTATTTACTTTGATTCTATAGGTCACATAATTGTGACATGAAATTCTTATGAATTCATTTGTGAGGAAGTTGATTCTAAATGGTGAAATTGATGTTGTCTAGCGTGTTCTAGGTTGAGGTTATGTTGTATGCATATGTTTAATGCTACATCTTGAGTTTATGTTGAGTTTTTATGTCCATTAAATGGAATTTTGAGCCTATGTGTGGGATAAATGCATGAAATGAGATTTCTTAAAATGCATTGTTGTGATTTTCATGAAGTGGATGAAAATGCATTGTGATGAGCTTGAAATGAAATTGATATGTATAGATTTGATATGTGTTATACATTTAGGAAATGTGGTGAAAATATTGAATTTGTGCATTTATGTGACAAATGTTTATTATGTGAGAATTTGTGGTTTTGGGGTATGTGTGAGAATTAAAAATGGCTTGGAGCCCTAGGGTGTAAGACCCAAAACTTGGCCAAGCGGATGTCGCTTCTATCGGGTTAGCAACCCGTAGAGCGTAAACAAAGTATGTAGTTTCGAAAAGACCCTTACTATAGAATTGTGACAAGCAAAAGTCCTCAGTTAAATTAATTTTAGAGTATATGTGGTGTGAGTTTATTTGGTGTACGTGATTCATTTATAAATTGTTTATGTGCATTGGGAATGTGTGGCATAAACATGATTTCAAAAATGATATTGTTTTGAGCAAGAAAATCATTAGAGCATGGCATGTAGTCACTTAGAGATTTCATTGTACATTTATGCATGGCTACCTGAGTTAAGGTAAAGTTGGGTGGATCATTCCTACTGGGCGTAGTTGTATGCTCACCCCTTCCCCCAAACTCTTTTTTAGATAAAGCTTCCCTACAGGATGAGGCTTTATTAGCTCAAGTAGATTCTTTTAGAGTTCTTTTGGATTGATGTATATAGAGGTCCATGCCGATTTATGGCATATTAACTACGTTAGAAGTGTTGCATTTACATTTAGTTCTTTCTCTTATACACGAACTTTAAATGTAATTGCCACACTTGACTTGAGTAGGATTTTTTAGAGATATATGTATAACGAATTCATCCATGTATGACTTGTGAGAAATGTATGAATGATGATCCGTTTCGAATCACCTTATGTACAAAAATGTGGGAATGACTTTTAGAAATGAGGATTGTATATCTTTAATTGGCTATGTACATTTTTGATGTTTATATTTCAAGGAGAATGTATACTTTGGATTAGAATTGAAGAATGTATATATTTGCATCTATGAGGCTCAAATATATGGACTGTATGGTGATTTTCTTTATGTTTTGAGTGGTTTTTGAACTTTTGGTCGCCTAGTCTCTGCAGCAGTTGATTGAAAGTGTGAGATCCTGAACATTTGTAAATGGGGTACCTATTTCAGATGACTGAAGAAGGGCTTCAACCGGGCTAAAGCTCCCTTTCGGTCAATCGAAGCTACCCTCCAGCTGACCGACAAAGCTGGGAACGTAAAGGTCAGTTGAACTCAGGTTTCAGCCAATCGAAACTAGACTGAATTGGAATTTCATAGATTTTGGAATTGGAATGAGTATGTATAGAGGCATAAACCAATGTGGAACCCATTGGGACAAATAATGACGAGTATACGCATACGTAATTGCATATATATAGATACCTTCCGTAATTGTATGGTATTGATGTTTGAATTTCATCGTTCACTCCCATTTTCCTCGCTCTTAATTGGGTGCCGAAAATTAGGGCTTGCCAACTTGGTATCAAAAAAGGATATCAGAGTAGGTTATTGATAAGTAGTTTGATGTTTGACTTTCACTGTTTACTCCCATTTCCCTCGGGTGCTGGAAATCGGGGCATGACAGTTAATGCTCATGGAATAAGCTATAACACGCTCAGTTGGAATGTCTAAAATACAATTCCACAAGCTCCGTGAATACCACGTAACCATACATTGCATTTAATCATGTTAAACAAATATTTGTACATCACAACCATAGCACAAGCAATATATAATGCAACATGATATGCTGATTTAAGACTTATAAGTTGCTATTTTGAACATCTTAAGGTGATGTTTTGAGAAATTAATTATGCTGATTTGAGATTTTAGTAGTGCTGATTTGGGACTTATTTAGTGTTGTTTTGTGACTTAAATAATGTTGTTTTGAAAATATAAGTTGCTGTTTTGAGAAATTTATGGTACTAATTTGAGAACTTTATATTGCTAATTTTATAATGCTAAAGTGCTGAACCTATTTTGTGAATTTCTAAAGTGCTGAATTATGCCTTGCATAATTGTGTTCATTCTCTTTATATTTTGAACTGCTTGTGCTACTAACTTATACTCCAATTGTAAATATGTTTGTGTTTAAAAACAGGTATCAAGACAAACAATGCCAAGACTATTGTTTAAAGTGGATGTACTAAGCTAAATGGAAGCTTGAATAGCTGAGAAGGAGACTCATAGAAAAAGCAGTTGTTTACAAGACTTTGGAAGCTACATTTAGAATTATTCGCACTAAAGCCTATCCTTGAAGAAATTCAAGCATCATTCTGTGATTCGCACTGAAGCCTATCTTTGAAGAAATTCAAGTGTCATTATCTGCTAGGAAGTCAAATGGTCTAGTCATTATCAAGATAGACCTTGAATAATAATAATCAGAGCTTGAAGATTTGAAGATTGACTTTGAAGACCTACTATCAAAGATTGAAGAGTTGCTTTGGATAGAGGGTGTGAGTGATTGTGGTGAGATTTGGTGAGAGATAGCTTGAGCTTTGGGAAGCCTAGGCTGGGTTGAGAGCGAAAAAGGTGTTGTGAGGTTTGGTGAGAGTAGGTTCAGGCCTAGGGAGGCTGTGAACTAGGTTGAGAGCTGGAGTGACTATGTTGTGAGTTGGGTGAGTGAGAAAGTGATTTGAAGATTACTGTACTACCCTTTCAGACATAGTGGAGCTCAGTTCGAAGTGGTTTTTTACCCCACCCTGGGGTTTTCCTCTATAAATTTGTGTGTTCATAATTGTGTGATTGCATGTGCTAGCCAAACTTGTAATATTAGGAAGAAAAATTGAAGAACCTATTCACCCCCTCCCCCTCTAAGTTTATTAATTGGTATCAGAGCACAAGTCTACATTTTTTGGTTTAACCACCAGTAGTAAAGATCCTAAGTATAAATGAAGATAGTTTCACTCACAAGGCTCCTATTTTTAATGGCACAAGTTTTGACACTTGGAGGATTAAATGGAGGCCTTCTTATTATCTCTCTCCTATGATGTATGGCATGCTACATTGGAAGATGATGTCATTCTTGATCCTGCAAACCTCTCAGCGACCAACAAGTTGGCAAAATTATTTGATGGAAAGGCTAGAAATGCCTTATACAAGGCATTACAGAAGCAAGAATTCACAAAAGTCAAGAATTGCAAAAATGCAAAGGAAATTTGGGACTCACTTGTAACTGCGCACAAAGGAAGCAACACCATCAAAGCAAACAAGATTCAGCTTCATCAAGTTAAGTTTTACGGTATCAAGATGGATGAGAAAGAAACTGTGGCTGATTATTTCTTTAGAATTAAGGAGCTTGTTAATGACATGAGGGCCCTTGGTGAAGACATCAAAGACAAAGTGGTGTGCAAAAAGATACTACGCATTATGTTTAATCCCAAGGTTACTATACTAGAAGACAAAGATATCTCCAGAATGTCCATTAATGAGCTAGAATCATCTCTCACTGCCTATGAGATGAGAATTGGCATCCCTCAGTATCAAGGAAAGAATTAGCTCTGAAAGGTAAGGAAGTTGAAGTTTCAAGCAAGCAAAGATCAAGTTCAGAAGAGTCTAAAGATGAAATAGCATATGTTGCAAGAAAATTCAGAAAGTTCAAGGTGAGAAAGAAGTCCAAGCAACTACAAGGCCAATTAAACAAAAGGGATGTCGATCCTTTGGGATTGTGGTCTAACTGTGTTGAATTATTAGGATTAATTCTAATTAAATTAAAAAAATAAGTTGCTAATTTTTATATCTTAATTAACTAATGAAGCAATTGAACAAAAGCAAGAAAAACTATTGAGTGCAAAGAAATAAGATAAATCTAGGATTATGGATTTCACCACTAACATCACAATCAATGGCCAATTGAACTAATTATGGGGAATCACATCATGCATAAGTGATGTCGGTGGCTACAAGCTCACCTCCATTCGTCAAGAAGATAACATATGATCAAGGCTAAGTCATGGACTATCTTCGATTAGCATGGGCCATCTACTAACTACTCTACTTTAGGGTACAGTATGGTCCATCTTCTCTAGGCATAATCTATCAAAGCTTTTAATGATATATTCAATGAAAACTATTGTGTAATAATCACTCTCATAATTACAGAAAATAAGAGAGATTGAGTTCAATAACAATAATCAAGTATCTAAAACAAGATAAGAAATCATTGAAACTGAATTTGTAGGACATTTATAACTCAATTCTATAAGAAGAATCCTTTAAATCACACAATCTATGCATGAATACAAAAATTCCTAATAATTAGAACAATTAAACCATTGATCCTTAGTTAGGGCTATATCAAAACCCTAATGGATGAACTAGCCGCTCATGGTAGAAGAAGAATCTTCAATGGTTGAGGAAGAAGACATCATCTCCATGGAAGTATTGCTACGCCTTGTTCTCCAATGATTCTTGACGTATGTAGATTAATGGATATTTGTTGTTGCTTTTCTACACTTCGTACAAAAAATAATAAAACCTGCAAAAACTTTACTAAAAATTGTATAGCAGCAGGGTCGAACCACTCTCAAGTGAGAATCAATAACAAGTCTAAACTTCAAAACCTAAATCTCTTGAGATGAAAATTGAATATTTAAAAAAAAAAAATTCTGATTTTTTATTTAATAATAAAAACTAATATTAAATGTCTTAGATCAAATGATGGGAAAAATCTCAAGGAATGAGAATTCACCACCATGGATCCATATAAATAAATTTTTTTTTTATATTTTTATCTAGTTTTTCCTCCAATAACCAATACACTTCACCAATCCAATTAGAACTTGGAAAGATGAAGGAAAATATGGAATAAAAAAGAATGACTTGATTATATATGAGAGAGACATTCTTTACTTAATCTGATACACATTGGCTAGGTAAACAGAGGTAGGCATTCTTCGAATTACCATTATTTGGCAAACACGAAAAATCCTTCCTCTAATTTTAGAAAATAAAATCCAGAATAGAAGAGTAGAAGAATGCTCTTGGGAGGAAAAAATAGACAAGAAAATAAAACAACTTACCTATACTTCAGCCATGGTGGCTTCATCACTCCCTTAAGAAGGATGTTTACGCTTGCATATTAATAGAAAACAAACAAATAGAAATGAAACTACTACTCATCATTGAATCAATAAAATAAATACACTATTTTTTTTTAATTTCTCTACAATTTCTAACCCCCTTCACCATCCCCTAAGACCCCCTATTTATAGAGTTAGAGGGGAATGGTTTAGATGGAAAAAATTTAAAATACAAAATTCAAAATACAAATTTGAAATACCAAATTCAAAATTCAAAAATAAAAATTCAAAATACAAAATTTTGAATTTGAATATCTAAAATTTGATTTCCATATCTTTAATTTCAATTCTAGACTGCAGACGTGGCCGTGTACAAAACATTTGGCAAAGTTTTGAACTTGAGACCTCTTGTGAAGTAGATTGCACAAAATACCATCTCTCCTACAAATTCTTCTTATGTTCATCTTTGGCTATATATATCCTTTTTAGCCCTCTTTTGCTGCTTTTCTTCTTATTTGGAAATCAACCCCTATAAAACATAAAATGCAAAGATAAGAACCTTTAAATAACATAAAAGATGAATTAAAAACTTATTTTAGGATATAAAATAGCAAGTTTTGTACACTAATTTCTTTTGCTTGTATTTGCTAGAGGATTAGCAAAAGCTCGTTTTGGGGTAATTTGATAAGTGCACAAAACTTGCTATTTTATATCCTAAAATAAGTTTTTAATTCATCTTTTATGTTATTTAAAGGTTCTTATCTTTGCATTTTATGTTTTATAGGGGTTGATTTCCAAATAAGAAGAAAAGCAGCAAAAGAGGGCTAAAAAGGATATATATAGCCAAAGATGAACATAAGAAGAATTGTAGGAGAGATGGTATTTTGTGCAATCTACTTCACAAGAGGTCTCAAGTTCAAAACTTTGCCAAATATTTTGTACACGGCCACGTCTGCAGTCCAGAATTGAAATTAAAGATATGAAAATCAAATTTTAGATATTCAAATTCAAAATTTTGTATTTTGAATTTTTATTTTTGAATTTTGAATTTCAAAATTTTGATTTCCATATCTTTAATTTCAATTATATACTACAGACGTGGCCGTGTACAAAATATTTGGCAAAGTTTTGAACTTGAGACCTCTTGTGAAGTAGATTGCATAGAATACCATCTCTCCTACAATTCTTCTTATGTTCATCTTTGGCTATATATATCCTTTTTAGCCCTCTTTTGCTGTTTTTCTTCTTATTTGGAAATCAACCCCTGTAAAACATAAAATGCAAAGATAAGAACCTTTAAATAACATAAAAGATGAATTAAAAACTTATTTTAGGATATAAAATAGCAAGTTTTGTGCACTTATCAATTCTCCACTCCAAAAGCTCTTCAAAGCTGCTATCAAGCTTTCTAATACAGCCCCAATTCATCGCTTTTAATAGCCAAGAGAATATAAAGAGTCCCCACCTAATTAGGAGACAATTAGGGTTTTTCGCAGATCTAAACAGGTGGATTTTCCAACTGACGTTTGGCCCGAGTTTTGATCTAGTAGAAGTTCAATTCACAAAATTTTTGTGAAATACAAAAGTGTCCATAATCGAATTTTGTTCAACCTTCATGAGAATTAAGTTAATTTGATGCTTGGAAATAAGAGTTATGGGCTATTTTCCAAAATGGGATTGAAACTGTATTACGTGCAGAAATGGATTTCAACCCGAAATACCCTTCAGCAATTATAATTCTCTTGGGCCTCTTCCTTGGACTGTCTTGAGTTAAGATATGGAGTTAAATGGATCCACTTGATGTAGGCTTCATCTAACCCTCTTGGATGTCATCTTTACAAGCCCAAAATAATGGTTTTAACTGAAATAATTAGTAAGGCCCTGAAAATATAGAAAACACTAAACCGAAGTAAAATCACAAAATAATCTTTCACTAAGAGAATAAAATATGCAAAATAAGATGTTAGAATGCATAACATTCAACAATGATCACACCCCCAAACTTACATATTACTAGTCCCTTAGCAATTAAATAAAATAAAACTATAATAAAGGAAAGAAACTAAACACTACCTAAACTACCCAACTCCACTTTCGTGGAAGAAATGATTGCATTTAACATATGCAACAAGTCTTTGAATCCCTAGATTCCCCCTAGTGGACGAGTTATAGTCTCGTGAGGGTTTCTAGAAATGCTACCCACAAACATTTAAAATTTTTGTTTAAACATTAATAAAAAAGAAGATTACAATATATAGTTACCAACTTGCATTCAAGAATAATTTCAAACTTCTAAATTTCATAATTCAAATCAATGGTCCCCATACATAATTCACATTAGCATGTCTTAAAATAACCAACTCTATCTCTCTCGTAGAAAGTGAACTAGCAGTCATCTCATGTGGCATAACCCAGCTCCGAATATACTAAATCACATACCCCTTCAACTCATTAGCTCCCCTTATTGAAATCATACTTCCAAAGATAAATACATGACTTTTTTTCATTCATTTTTTTTCTTTTTTCTTTTTTTTTTCATTGCTTTATTGGTTGTGCAATGTCTTGGTCTATTAAGATTTCTGAAAGACCCATGTAGCAAACTTTCAGCCAGTGACTCCCAAACCAGATGGCTTAAGGGCACTAGGTGTCAAAACACCCCAAAGAACCTAATAACTTAAATCAACCAGACTACAAATCAAGACAACCAATGCTCATCTTTTATCACCCTTTCACTTTTGACGCGAACAATCTGTGCTTCCTGAGGCATAGAGGCCCAGTTACTCATGAAAAAAATCAAATTGATTTGCTATTCATCACATGTATTCTTTTTTTTTTCATTGAAGTCAAGTAAAACACGTTATCGGTACTCATTCTCAAGAGATACTAATTAATATCAAGCATATGTAATTCAACACTTTAGAGCCAAAATTTATACCTCATAAGATTATGCTAGTGTGTCTGTGCATGTGAGGAAGCTAAAGCCAATCACCCCAAGGCATGTCAATGCAAACCATGATTAAAACCATTAGATTCAAACCATAGTTTCTAAAAATTTAAAACATACCTAAGAATTGCAAGTTAAGCACCTACATAAAGTACTAATCCCTTGAAAATTTTAAAAACATCCTATCTAAAAACAAAACAAAAGAAAATAATAAAAAAAATAAGAAAATAAAATAACCAAAAAGTTCTAAAACAAGAAGAATTTCCTCCATTATTGTCATAAAGCACATCAAAGGCATCGCCTCACCTCCAAACTTAAATTGTACATTGTCCTCAATGTACACCAAATACAAGCATAGAGAAGGGTTAGAACGATATTACTAGAAAACTAGAGTAGTGGCAAGAAAATAGAGCAAACCAGTAGCACGAAAGGAATGCAAGCAATCTCCTAAACATGGATGCGACAATATGTCAAAACAAACCACCATACCCCAATGACCAACTGAAATAGTATGGGTAAAAATAAATACAAAAATGGAAAAGAAACAAATTTTTTTGTTTGAAACTGAATAAAAAACACAATACAAAAAATAAAATAAAGAAAAGAAAAATAAAAATAAAACTAAAAATACAAAAGATAGTTACCTCTGAAAAATCAAGGAGAATGTGGTGCTGGAGCATTTAGGTCAAGTCCGTAATGGAGCATCAAAATTAACCAAACAGTCCACAATCAATTCACAATGTGCTCCCCCAAACTTGTAGCACAAAACCCCTCAAAGAAATCACCCCACTTTCATAATTAATTCACACCTCTTGTGAAGAAGGAAATATGGAAAATTAAAATTTTAATGATAATGGAGAAGATGAAGTTGTATTTGATGATCTTGATGATGATTGATGATGATCAAGTAATAGTATGACAATAAAAGGGGAAGATTTCAGAGTGTATATTGATGTAGTAGAGGCACAAAGAGGCACCAAATCATGTAAATCCGAGTAGGAGCAAGTAGGGCATGAAAAAGGGCTTTTAAATAGACAAAATGGATCAGATTGGGCCTTTATAGGCTGGGCAATCGATCGCCCAGCTGCTTGTGGGGTGCTCTTTAAAAATTCAAGGGGCGATCGATCCCCCTACTGAAGCTCCTTGGGCGTCTATCGCTCAAGGTCGACCGAAAAGGGTATTTTTGAAGTATTTATTGCCCAATATCGATCGGAACCTCTCTTTTTCACCTGTTTTGAGTCTAAATACCCCTGTCCACCTCTCGGCATCCCCCGGAAGCAACTAAGACATCAAAAACTCAAAAGAAACACATTAAAACGCAACTAATAATGGAAGAAAAATAAAGAAAGACTTGAAAGAAAAATTAAAAAAAAATACATGAAATCAAATATACAAAATACCCTACAGTTAGCATCTATAGGTGACGTTCATTGACTTCAATTCAAGGTTCACCCAATGCCACATTGCTCGAGGAGATTTAACATCGTCACCCCTATATGATCCTCACTTCCTTGTGCCAAACTCAAAGTAACCCGAAGGGTCTCATTGGCTTCTAAAAACACATCTCTCAGCCTTGAATTCAATTCAAACTATGGAAGAGAATCTAGTGATGGCACCAAAGGAGTGCTAGAAAGAGTAGGCAATGGCTCAATCAGAATCCTCCAAGGTGGAGTATTTTTCATGGCCACTACATCGAGTAAAGCATTCACCCCCTTAGTGAACTTCCCAACATCTTGAGATAGAGCAACTGGATCAACTTCTTCCACATAATCATCAAAGACATCCATGAAAAAAATAATCACTCCCATCTGGAGGATGTTGAATGGCATTAAAAGTATTCAATTTTACCTTAGGCTCATGAGAAATTTTTGCTTTAGGACTCTTTGTCACCTCTTCTTCATCAAGCTTCTTCTCCCCCACCTTTTCGTCAATTATTTCTCCACTTCTAAAAGTGGTGATGGTTTGAACTTGTTCATGGTATGAGTTGCTTGAAGAAGAAATATTATCGAGGACCTGAAACCCTCTTGGGTTGGTAACTGGTTGACTTGGTAGTTTTCTCTCTTCTCTCTTACTCAAGGCATTTGCAAGTTATCCAAACTGAGATTCCAGTTTGGCAATCAACTGAGAGTGTGAATGTACCAATTGAGCAGTAGCTTGCACTATTTCAATAATACATCGGTGGCATAGGAACTTGTGCTTGATCTTGCTGTGGAGGCACATAGTTCTAAGGCTAAAAAGTGGGCTGAATTGCTACCCCTTGTCCTTATGGAAGATCGAAAAATTGCCCAAGTGAAAGACAATTATTCACATGGTGCATAAGACTCGAGTAAAAATCACATGGATCAAATATAGGAGGGTAAGAAGATAGATTAGGAACTTGACTAGCCAATGTGAGTTGCATCACTCTCTATGCCACAGCATCCACAATGGTAAACATAGCATCTGCAGAACCAATATCAAAAATACTATTAGCCTTCCTTGTATTAGAATTGGACGGTCTGCTTGAACGAGATGAAGACACACGTTGTAAAGAATTGTCACTGAGATTCTCGAACAAAGTCCATGCTTCCTCTTCGCTTTTCAACATGAAAGTGCCCCCACATGATGCATCCACCATCTATCTGTTACCTTCAGTTAGTCCTTCATAGAAACACTGCACTAACTACCACTAAACTTGGTGATAAGGACACTTCCTAAGAAGGTTCGTAAATGTCTCCCATGTCTTATAAAATTGTTCTCCCTCAAATTGAGAGAAACCAATTATAGCACATCTGAATTGATTGGTCCTCCCTATCAAAAAATATTTCTTCAAGAACTCACTTTGCATTTGAGTCTATGTAGTGATAGAGCCCACCGGTAGAGATATGAACCAATATTTGGCCTTTTCCTTCAGATAGAATGGAAAGAGCCGCATCCGAAAAGCATCTTCTGAGAAGTTATGAATTTTTGTTAATGAGCAAACTTCTATGAAATCATTTAAGTGCTTGTACGGATCCTCATGAGTCAGCCCACAGTAGGATGGCAACATTTGAATGATACTGGGCTTGATTTTATAGTTCTGTGCTGTGACATTAGGCAGTTAAAATCTAGCTGGTAAATTGTATGTCTCTAGGACATAATAATCTCTGAGAAATCTCGTTCTTTCCACAAGACGCACAATATTATTGTCCTCATTATTACCACGCACACCATCCATGACGTCAATAATCTCTTCCTCTTGCTTAATGGTATGGTGATTGAAGTCCCACAAAAGAAAACAAAAATAAAATAATACAAATTAGTAGCAAATATAAAAAATCTTAAATAAAATAAAACAACTTAGTATCTAAAAAGAAAACAAAAATAAAATAAATTAAAAGCAAAATAAAAAAATTTCCTAAACTAAAAATTCAATTAGACCTAATTCTAAAAATCCAAACAATCAAATAGACAATCCTCGGCAACAGCGCCAAAAATTGATTCATTAGTAAGTATATCAATTAAATTATCACACTTCATAATAGAATGAATTCCTTGCAGAATAGGGTTATCGAAAGGAGTGTTGATCCTCTGGAACTGTGGTCTGACTGTGTTGAATTGTTAGGATTAATTCTAATTAAATTTAAAAGAAATAAGTTACTGATTTTTATATCTAAATTAACTAATGAAGCAATTGAACAAAAGCAAGAAAAACTATTGAGTTTAGAGATTATAAGATAAATCTAGGGTTATTGATTTCACCACTAACTTCACAATTAATGGCCAATTGAACTAACTATGGGGAATCACATCATGCATAAGTGGTGTCGGTGGCTACAAGCTCGCTTCCATCCGTCAAGAAGATAACATATGATTAAGGCTAAGTCATGGACTATCTTCGATTAGCATGGGTCATCTGCCTAACTACTCTACTCTAGGGTACAGTATGATCCATCTTCTCTAGGCATAATTCATCAAAGCTTTTAATGATATATTCAATGAAAACTATTGTGTAATAATCACTCTCATAATCACAGAAAATAAGAGAGATTGAGTTCAATAACAATAATCAAGTATCTAAGGCAAGATAAGAAATCATTGAAACTGAATTTGTAAGACTTTTATACCTCAATTATATAAGAAGAATCCTCTAAATCACACAATCTATGCATGAATACAAAAATCTCCAATAATTAGAACAATCAAACCATTGATCCTTAGTTAGGGCTACATTAAAACCTTAGTGGATGAACTAGCCGCTCATGGTAGAAGAAGAAGCTTCAATGGTTGAGGAAGAAAACATCATCTCTATGGAAGTATTGCTACGCCTTGTTCTCCATTGATTCTCCACTCCAAAAGCTCTTCAAAGCTGCTTCCAAGCCTCTCCAATATAGCCCTAATTCGTCACTTTTAATTGTGAAGAGAATATGAAGAGTCCATGCCTAATTAAGAGATAATTATTTCCGTAGCTCTAAACAGGTGAATTTTCCAACTGACGTTTGGCCCGAGTTTTGACCCAATAGAAGTCCGATTCACGGAATTTTTGTGAAATACAAAAGTGTCCAGAATCGAATTTGATTCAACTGACATAGGAATTAAGTCAATTTGATGCTCAAAAATAAGAGTTACGAGCTATTTTTCAAAATAGGATTAAAACTTTATTACGTGCAGAATTGGGGACCTATCGTCTCCTCCCTCGATTGGGAACCTTCCTCGTGTCACAGTTGTCAGCCTTGAGAGCATCTTGGACTTGGGCTCTTTTAGGGTGCTGCAGACTCAATTATTCAGTGGTAGTAGTGTTCCAAACCCGGGCTCTTTTCGAGTACCTACAACTCAGCTTTTTGGAACTGGCGGCTCCCAAGCATCTTTCTTGTCTGCTGCTAGTGGCATTAGGTCGATGCTAAATGACCCATCTTTTGCCGTTCACCGGACCAATCAATATGTCATTCAGAGTGACCTTGAGCAGGTGGATGCACTCGGGGTTCCTGTTTCTATTGGACACATCCTAGCCACTATGGCCAAGGTTCGAATCTTTTCTTACTTTATTCTATCAATCTCGTCTTCTATATGATTATACATAGTTTAATGTTGTTCAACAGGGCATAACATTTGCCCAATTCGTCTCCAACCACTTTATGTGGACAGCGACTGAACTCGAGAAGCAGAAGGCTTCCTTCAATACTGAGTGCACCTCTTTCAATACTGAGCGTTCCACACTAAATTCAAAAATAGAGTCTCTACGCGCTTCTCAGCTTCTCAAGCTAGAGGGATTGACATTCTCAACTCCTAGATCCTCTATGACCGGGAGAAGATGGTGTGTTGGAATGCCAACCTACTGGACTCCAAGCAGTGGCTGTCGAGAAATTCAAGAACTCGTCTAATTTTGACAAGATATATGATGAGTCATATATCGAGGGCTTCGAGTATTTTCACACTATGGTACAAGGCGAGTGGCTAGAGATGGACTTTTCCTGTTTGCAGCTGAAAGGGGATGAGAACGAGAAGTTTGATTATTGATGCACCCTTTCTTTCTATTTAGTAGTTTTTTTCTCGTAGCGTTTCTACTTACGGTCTTGTAATTTTATCAATTAATGAAGAGTTAATTGTTTTCTTGTTGAGATTTCTTTTGTTTTATAAGAATAGACCTTTTTTGGCGCAATCTTGCAATGTGGGTCATGCCCCATAGGGTCAATTGACTATGCTCTCAGAATTAACTTACTCCGCTTCTTTTATTAAAGATCCCCTTCGAAGGCGTCCCTCCATGGTGTTCTTTGACAACTTTTTTGGAATTAATCCATCCTACCTTTTGAATGGTCTTCCTTAGAGGTGTGGCCTCGTGAGGTTGTTTATACAATATTCTTGGAATTAATTTATCCCGCATTTTTATTAAAGGCCCTATTTAGAGGTGTGCCCCCATGGAGTTGTTTATACAATGTTTTCAGAATTAATTCATCCCGCCTTTTTCATTAAAAGCCTTCCTTAGAGGTGTGCCCTTGTGGGGTTGTTTATACAATATTCTCTAAATTAATTCATCCCGCCTTTTTCATTAAAGGCCGTCTTTAGAGGTGTGCCCCCATGGGGTTGTTTATACAATGCTCTCGGAATTAATTAATCCCGCCTTTTTCATTAAATGCCCTCTTTAGAGGTGTGCTTTTGTGGGGTTGTTTATACAATATTCTCAAAATTAATTCATCCTTTCTTTTTTATTAAAGGTCCTCTTTAGAGGTGTGCCCCCGTAGGGCTGTTTGACAATATTCTCAGAATTAATTCATCCTGCCTTTTTCATTAAAGGCCTTCTTTAGAGGTGTATTCCCGTAGGGCTGTGCCCCCATAGGATTGTTTGACAATATTCTCGAAATTAATTCATCCTACATTTTTCATTAAAGGTCCTCTCCTAGAGATGTGTCCCTATAGGGTTGTGCCCCCGTAGGGCTGTTTGACAATGTTCTCGGAATTAATTTATCTCACTTTTTTCATTAAAGTCCCTCTTTAGAGGTGTACCCCCGTAGGACTATTTGACAATGTTCTCAGAATTAATTCATCATGCTTTGTTCATTAAAGGCCCTCTTTAGAGGTGTGTCCCCGTAGGACTGTTTTGTTCACTTTTTGTTTTAGTTATAACAACATATTTTGAAAGAAAAAAGACTGTTGTTAATATTTTAGTAACAAATAGAGAGTTATTCGAGAAAGACCTCGGAGCTATCATCCTAAAATTTGATACTAAACTAAGTTTTAGCTGGAACTATTAAAGTAAATGCAACTTTTAAAAGAAAGTCTTACTGGTGGTATTTCCTCAGATGTTTAGCATTCCAAGGATGGGCCAACTGCCTCCCTTTTAATGTCTCCAATCAAATTGCCCTCTATCATTGAGTTTAGATAACTCTTAACGGGCCCTCCCATTTAGGATTCAGTTTCTTGGTGCCTGGGGGTTTGGTTGCTTGAGTTACTTCACGAAGGACTAGGTCTCTAGGTTGAAAACTCGTCCTCTAGGTTGAAAACTCATTTGTTTGGCTTGAGCACTGTAATACTAAGATATGGCTTATTGATACACTGCCACCCGTAGTCGGGCTTGTTCTCTTCTCTACTTTTGACTTCTAGGCCCTCTACACTTAATGTATCTGACATTTTTTTCTCTTTTAGGAAAGTGGCATAGCATTCTCAAGTAGTGACTTGATCTCCCCTTAGCTCCCCAATGCCATGGTTAGTAGGGAACCGTACGAGGAGATGGTAAGTGGAGGTAACTGCATTTATGGCATTCAACGTAACTCTTCCCACGATAACATTGCATATAGAAAGGTAATCTACTATGAAGAAGGTCATCATCTTAGTGACTTGCCTTGGGCTTGTGATAGTAGTGACTGGAAGGTCAACGATAGCGAGTGGAAAGAGTTTCTCTCCAGAAAACCCGATAAGTGGGGATTTAGTAGGTTTGAGTCTTTCCCTACCAATGTTCATCTGGTTGAAGGCTCCCACAAACAGAATGTTAGCAAAACTGCCATTATCAATTTAGTACTCGCTAAATTGTGAAATTGGCTATAATCAGTGTGACCACCATAGCATCGTCATGTGGTTGTTAGACTCTTCTCGCATCATACTCTGAGAAAGTTATGATCTGATCATCTAGTCGGGGGCGATTGGCTCACCTCGCCCACTTCACAGAAACTTTTGATTTTCCTCACATGTGCCTTGTGAGCTGCCTTAGATTCTTTGTTGCCTGCAACTCCACCTGATATAACTCTAATTTCTCCCAATGGAGTATTTCTCCAAGTGTTGTCGTCTTTGCCTTTTTGCGGGTGGTTCTATGCCCCCCTCTCATCTCCAACCACAAATATATAAAACTGGCCCATACAAATCAGACTTTCAATTTGTCTTTTTAAGTCGATGCACTCATCTGTGTCATGTCCATGATCGTGGTGAAATCTGCAATACTTGTCGCGGGATCTCTTAGCAGGATCAATTCTTTGCTTTAGGAGCCGTACTTGGGGTCTCTATCTTCCTCATTAGAATGTCCCCCTCTTTTCCTGTCCTTCTTTATGTCACCATCTCCTTTTTTCCTCTGTGGATCTAGGGCATCTTTGACATTCATGTACTTTTGGGCTTTTATAAGTAATTCTGACATACTTTTTGGTGGATGTTTAGAGATTGAGTACAAGAACTTTAAAGGCTACAGTCCTCTCATGAACACGATAACTGCTACCTTATCGTCCAAGTCATCGACCTGCAACATCTCCCTATTAAACCGGTTGATGTAGTCTCGCAACGATTCTCCCTTAGTCTATCTTATGTTTAGAAGATACGTAGTAGACTTCCTATGCCTTTGGGCGGCAATAAAGTTGCTCACAAACAACCGGCTCAATTCCTTGAAGGAATGTATAGATGTAGGTTTCAAGTTGTTAAACCATGCTCAAGCAGAACCTTTCAATGTAGTGGGGAAGGCTCTGCACATGATTTCATCTAGTACTCCTTGGAGGTACATTAGAGCCTTGTAGGTCTCCAAATGGTTTAGCGGGTCCTTGGTCCCGTCAAAGTTTTCAAATGTGAGCATCTTGAACTTGCTGGGCATAGGATAATTCATTACTACTGCGGTAAAAGGGAGGTTAGTTTGTTAGACCAGATCCTCCACTGTAGCAGGGCCTTTCCCCTTTATGACGTAAGTCATGCTCTCTACCTTGGCTTTGAGGTGTTGCATATCCATATCATAATAGGCAGTTTTCTTTGAATGTCATGAATCTCTATGAGTATGAGCCCTAGACCCCGAATCCCCCTGGGCATGAACTCTCTCAGGTGAGACTAGGTGAATGGGATTTATCCCTTCTCAATCGCTTCTAACTCAGTTATGGATCGCGTTGTCTGCCAGAACCCCACTGTCTCACCCAACATCATTTTCTTCTAGATCGACCGACCTAAAGTGACTCTTGGATGGCCCTAGTGCCACAGGAGGGAGGCGCTGCCGGATTGCCACATTCTGTTGGAGTACCTGGGCCAGACTTTGATTCAAGTTCTGAACTTGGTATTCCAAAGCTGCGACATGCTTTTGGTCATTTGGGACTATGGGGCGTGCCCTTTGGAAGTCTTATTGACCAAGGGGACTACATGCCTCCTGCTTTTGTTATCGGCAAATTATGACCGAAAAGGTCTAAGGCAGCAGGCCGATCTTGTCTGGCTGGAAGGTTGTGGCCGGCAGGAGGGTCCTATTCGGCAGGAGGGTTGTGGCTGGCAGGAGGGTCCTGCCCGACTGTAGTCTCTACTCCAGATCGTAGGTGCATCATGCTTTATATATGCTTCGGGTAGAACAGTCAAGTTTGTGACAGTTCCTAGAGATGACGCCAACTAATGAAGCTGAAATTCATCCCGACTGGTCAAACGCCAACATGTAAAAAGGACAAGAGAAGGGTAATCGGAAGGACACCGGCATGGTGTCGGCCGACTATGCTCCGACGATCAAGTCAAAGATCGAAAAGGCTTATTGAAACTAGAAAGGCACCCAGAGGGTATTAATTGCATCCCTGATATATGGACCGTCTCTGTGTATTTATTTATAGCAGTCAAATAGGAATGTGTCCTAATAGGAGACTAACTCTTCATTTTTTCAACTTATCTAGAGAGAGGAAAGTCCTAATCAAACTATACTTTTTGCCCACGTTACATCAATCTCAACTTCTATCTTTACACGTGTCGAGTCAAACACACTTTATAAATAATTGAGATAGATTCAAGGCAGAGTGTCTTCCATTTTATTTTAAATAAATAAACGAAATTTGACACCGGGGGACAAATTTGTTACGACAAGTAAAATAGAAATCCCTAGTAAGTTCACAACATAAACTTATATATATAGACATAGTTTTTAGAAACAAACAACCCCTCCAAACACTGATAACACAACATAAACTGAGAAATTTACCATTTTTAGAGATATAAAAGATATATATATCTATATCTATATATACACACACACACACACACACACTTATATCTATTCTATATAGAAGGAAAGCAAATAAGACAAAAAAAACTCAATCCAATGGTCCAGATTTGTTAAAAAAGCAATCCTGCAGTCCAAAATGTCTTTTGCTATTTACGGTCTAAAATTACTTCATCTAACGATCACGATTGCGAGTGCACGATAGTGCCGTAGGCACGGGTATACCCTAGTATATATATATATATATATATATATATTTATATATACACATACACATATATAAGAGAAATAAAAGAAAATTAATCCAAAAAAACAAATAGTAAATACATAAGCTGTGAAAGGACCCACTGTCCAAATCTCTCTTGTTAGCTTAGCCCTCTCTCACAACATCATCTCACCCTTTACCTTCTTCTCTCTGCCTCTCTTTCTCTCTCTCTATATATACGCACACATTCATTATTGATTGATCAAATAAACCAGAGAATATATAATACATATATATATAGATAGATAGATAGATACAGAGAGAGAAACCTGGAAAACACAAAACGGGGACAATGAAGCAACAAAACAAGCACCAGCAGCCGCAGAGCTTATCATCATCTGAAGCAGTCTCATCCTCGTCGTTGTCATCATCGTCAGATCATTCACAGCCGTCAGTACAGGTGACATCATCGACGGCGACAAGGCAATCTGAAAAGCCGGTGTTGTCGATACCGGCGGCGGACGATCCGGCGGTGTCTCGCGACGGCGCGGGTGGCCAGGAATCGGTGACGGTGGAGCGGCGCGGGGAGTTCGCGGCGGTGTGTAAATGGAGCATCTTCAGTTTCCCGAAGGTGAAAGCTAGGGCACTGTGGAGCAAGTACTTCGAGGTCGGTGGTTATGATTGCCGACTGTTGCTGTATCCCAAAGGTGACTCGCAAGCATTGCCTGGTTACGTCTCAATCTACCTCCAAATCATGGACCCTCGCGGCACCTCCTCGTCCAAATGGGACTGCTTCTCCAGCTACCGCCTCGCCGTCGTGAATTCCTCGGACGATTCGAAGTCGATTCATCGGGATTCGTGGCACCGATTCTCGAGCAAGAAGAAGTCGCATGGTTGGTGTGATTTCACGCCCTCGGGTTCGATTCTCGACCCTAAGTCTGGGTTTTTGTTCAATAATGATTCGTTACTAATTACTGCTGATATACTGGTTTTGAATGAATCTGTTAATTTTACACGGGATAATAATGAATTACAATCCAATTCTATTTCATCATCGGTTGTGACTGGGCCGGTTGGTGATGTTTTGAGTGGCAAATTTACTTGGAAGGTGCATAATTTTAGCATATTTAGGGAAATGATTAAAACTCAAAAGATAATGAGCCCGTTGTTTCCAGCCGGGGAGTGTAATCTACGAATTAGTGTTTATCAGAGTTCAGTTAATGGGGTCGACTATTTGTCCATGTGTTTAGAGAGTAAAGATACTGAGAAGACATTGGTATCAGATCGAAGTTGTTGGTGTTTGTTTCGAATGTCGGTGTTGAATCAAAAGCCGGGAATGAATCACATGCACCGGGACTCATATGGGCGGTTTGCAGCGGATAACAAAAGCGGGGACAATACTAGTTTAGGTTGGAATGATTATATGAAGATGTTGGATTTTATTGGGTCAGAGTCTGGTTTTGTGGTGGATGATACAGCAGTGTTTAGTACGTCCTTTCATGTGATTAAAGAACTCAGTAGCTTTTCCAAGAATGGTGGGCTGATTGGAGGAAGGAGTGGAAGTGGTGGAAGAAAGTCTGATGGGCATGTGGGGAAATTTTCTTGGAGAATTGAGAATTTCACGAGGTTGAAGGATCTTTTGAAGAAGAGGAAGATTACGGGGCTTTGCATCAAGAGTAAGAGGTTTCAAATTGGCAGTCGGGATTGTCGGCTCATTGTCTACCCGCGAGGTACACAATATTGCTTAGTTAATTTTTTTTTTATGTTGATTAAATTTCATGGTTGATAGCTTCAATTAATAATGATGCTTAGAAAAATGTCGTATACTCTACATCTTTTGTACTGAAAATGGATATGGCTCATCATCTTTCCACTGATCCTTGTACTTGACATTAGTTTTGTGCTGATAAGCAGTTGCTTGGTTTGTGCCTGTATTGATTACTGAACAATTATTTCTACATTCTTAGAAATAAATAGAATTAATTTATCATTTTTATGATCATCCTTACACTTGGAATTAAATGAGCTGGACTGACAATTTGCTTAGGTTGTGCATGGGAAAGTGAATTGATGACTTGTCATTGATATTTTGATCTTTGTGCTTGAAATTTTATGAGTTGGGTTGAGATTCTTTTAGTTCATGTGTGGGAAACCAATCTGATGAATATTACACTTGTGCTTGATGGTATCAGGGCAGTCTCAGCCACCATGTCATCTGTCAGTTTTTCTTGAAGTTACAGATTCACGAAATACTTCAAGTGATTGGAGTTGTTTTGTGAGTCATCGGTTGTCAGTTCTGAACCAGAGGATGGAGGACAAATCTGTTACGAAGGAATCTCAGAACCGCTACTCCAAAGCAGCGAAGGACTGGGGCTGGCGAGAATTTGTGACACTGACTAGTCTATTTGATCAAGATTCTGGATTTCTTGTACAGGATACTGTTATATTTTCTGCAGAAGTTCTTATTTTGAAAGAGACATCCGTAATGCAGGATTTTACTGATCGAGACACTGAATCAAGCGGTGCTGGTTCCCAGATAGATGGAGTTGGGAAAAGGAGTTCATTTACATGGAAGGTGGAGAACTTCCTGTCCTTCAAGGAAATAATGGAAACCCGAAAGATCTTTAGCAAATTCTTTCAAGCTGGTGGATGTGAACTTCGGATTGGTGGGTGGATGTTTCTCTTTATCATGCCCTCTCTCCACCGACATTTTGCTTGCAGTTGTTTGCCTCTTCTTAATTGGTTGATGGTTTGATTTTTTTGTGAAGCAGGTGTGTATGAGTCCTTTGACACCATATGTATATATTTAGAGAGTGATCAATCGACTGGCAGTGATCCTGATAAAAACTTTTGGGTCAGATACAGGATGGCTGTGGTGAATCAGAAAAATCCTGCCAAGACTGTGTGGAAGGAGTCTTCTATATGTACAAAGACATGGAATAATTCTGTTCTTCAATTCATGAAGGTTTCTGATATGCTGGAGGCAGATACTGGATTTCTTGTTCGTGACACGGTTGTCTTTGTTTGTGAAATCTTGGACTGCTGCCCTTGGTTTGAGTTTTCAGACCTAGAGGTTAGTATATATCTGCCAATTAGTTGGTTGGCCCTCCTTTTCTTTACGTGTATCTTGGTAAAATATCTAAAGCACTAACTAGGCTACTAATTATTTGCTTCCGAAACTCACCTCAAAACATTCAATCTGAAACATTAATAGGGACCCAAAGTATTTTAGATGAAAATAAAATGGTGTGCATGTGTGGAAATGGAGAGTACAAAAAGAAGAGGAAAGAAGGAGAATAAGTAGAAAACTGAAATATGGTCTAGTAGAGTTATGGGTTTGGTTGGCCCTCCTTTTCTTCAGGTGTACATTGGAAAAATATCTAGAACAGTAGGTACTCTGCTCATTGTTTACCTTGGAATCTCACCTCAAACCTGTCAAAATGAAACAAAGATAAGGGGCCAAAGAATTTTAGCAGAGACATTCATGGAATGAATGTGATAAGAAATGATTGTAAAAAATTAAATCTTGTAGAAGATATGACCTATGATAGAAAAGAGTGGAAAAAGAGAATCCATGTAGCCAACCCCGTTTGTACGGGATAAAGGCAAGGATGATGATGATGATGATGCCATTCATTTGTTGATTTGCATAATTTAAAGAAGGGGCCTTTTTTTTTAATTTATTTAAAGGTGAAATAATAAATTTAAACTATCTAAAACCTTGTTGGACATGGTCACATGGGTGTGTGCTTTGTGTCTATTTAAAAAAAAAAGGGGTTTCATACTTAACTTTGAGCTTCCAGATCTCTTGAAACATGGGCCTAACCTTCAGCCCTAAACAAGATACTCGTAGCTCTGGGGGGAATCTAAGGCATCAATAACCTTGTTAATGCTTCCATCATTTGTTAAATGTTACCCAATTGTATTGCTTTTTCGGACTCCAAGCAATTGAAACTGGATCACTAGCAGAAGCAAATCCATATAATATTTAATCCTCATGGTTTCCATTTAATCTCATATTTAAATACATTAATTCACACACACATATGAACATTAATTTATCAATCAAGCAAGAAATAAGAAGTTGTTTCTTTTCTTTTGATTTAATCATATATTTCTCTTAATCATCACTATATTATACCAAATTCTTTGCGCATATATATATAGTCTTCTCTATCAGATTTTGAGCCTTATCTTAATTCCCATTGCTAAAGATAGATATTAAATGCTATTTTAGTCACCAGTTTACATTTCCGTACCCCATACCCCTCCCAAAACTAAAAAAAGATAAGAAAAGAAAAAAAAAAAAAAAAGAAAGAAAAGGAAAACATCCTAGCATTGCTCCTGATTGTAATCATATTGAAATGGGTCACTTTTAGTGGTAGTATTCTGGCAGCAATTATTTTTGTTTTAGTCAACAATGCCTCATACAGGCCCTTTATCTTGTCAATTTATACACTTACAGTTACTCTCCACAAAAACATTCATTAACTTGACTTTCTATTTATCATATGCTGTCTCTATTCACTTATGATTATGTAAGAATTCTCTATATTCTTTTTAAATATCTGCATGTTCTGTTTGAAAGTGGAGGAAGCAATAATCTTAGTATTCCAAGTTCATTGTGGAAAACTAAATTCTATATGCATCTTCTGAAAAGCAGTTTACTTCTGTAATATCCATTAATCCCTTAAAGGGCAAAGCAAGAAAATCTTTATGTAAATGGTTTTCATGATTTTAAATTTTAAACAAAGCCTTGATCCCTTTTCTTGATTAGAAGACAGAATTTATGAATGAAAAAAGAAGTTGCAAATACTGAAGGATGAGATATTTTTCAATGCACATAGGAAGAAAACCAAAGTTAAAGATACAAGAAAAACTGCCCAAGGCAAACTGAACTGTGACGTCCAACCAACTAAAGCACAACGGTCACCAAGTATTGAAGAAAGCATGAAAAAAAGTAAAATAAAATAGAAAAAGAGATGAACTCCCAATCACCATTTCCAACTACATCAGGGAGAATATATGTGACCTTCATGCTATGTTAATGTGATTTTGGTTTTGTTTAAAGCTTCCATGAACCTTCTCATTTCTTTATGCTCTGGTTGGTAGGAGAGATGGAAAAATGGATGGAAGGGAGAGGGAGAGGGAGAGGGAGAGAGATGGATAAGGCATCCCTAGGGAAGGGAAGGTGTCTCCTTCGCTATTTGTTTGGTTGAATGGAATGGATAGTAGAAAGGATGGATGGGGTGACACCTTTCTTCGTTTGGTTGGAAGGAAGGAAAGGAGAGACTTTATATTTCTTTTACTAGTATACACTCATTATATAAACTAATTAAAAGTAAATATTCATTCCAAATTAATATGGTTTAACAAAGTAATTTGGTAATTAATTGAGGGGTAAAAATGGTATTCCACATGGAGCAGTTTTTCTTTCTTTCACTCCCCTCTTCCGTCCAATTTTGGAAGGATAAAAAACATCGGCTAGGAGGGATGATTCATCCCCCTCGCTTCCTCCCTCTCTTCCCTTCCAACTAAATGATGGAAGCATCTTTCATCCTTCGTCCCTCCTTCCTTCCAACCAAAGTATTTGACTCTATGTGACTGACCCTGAACTCTTACCATTGAGCAGATCTTGTTTGTTGTTTGAAGTTCAATATTCTGAAGTGAAAATAGGTACATAGTTATTCTAAAGTCGATTCGAGGCCTGAAAGCCATAATGACAATACTAAAAGCAAAACAACATGCTTGAAGCATTTTTTAATTTTTTTTACTTGTCAGAACAAAAAAAAATGCTAGAAGTTAAATTTTTTACCACTTTGCCCAAATGGGAAAAATCACAGGATTTAGTTCAGGCTAATCCACTATGAGAAAGATTATTTATCAAAAAAAAAATCCACTATGAGAGAGATTTACACTAGGTTAACAGTTTTTAATTCCTAGAACCCTTAGCTATGTTACCCAAACTCAGGTACGTGTGTCGGGTACGGGTATGTATTCACGCGTTGGATGTGTCAAATTTCTAAGTGGAAGGACTAATAGACACTACTAATTATTCATATTATTTAATATTTTTATTTTATGTTCTAAAGTAAAATAATGTCTTTTTGTAACATAGTGTCTAATATAAGCATATCATTCATTTTGAAGCAATGATATAATAAAATTGAATTGTTGGATGTGTGTTTTAGGTGCACGTCCAACCAAAAGTGTCGAATACATATCCCATATCCATGGTTGAGTATTGTGTGTCAGACACAGGTTCTTCATGTGCTTTTGAAGAGTCCATCCATGTAACATAGCGCCTGATTTGACACAGACTGATTCATTAGACTCTCCACTCGAGTCTCAAGGCACACAGTTCTCTCGTCAACCGATCTGCTCCTCATGCGATTTGCTTCTCCAACCGTTGATTTGATCTCCAGTCACTGGCACTATAATCTCAGTTTGATTGAATGATTTTTAGTGTTGAACTCTCTTGAATCAGCTCCACAGCGATTATGATATCAACACGCTTATAGAACAGTCACTAATCAAATGCAATTGATGAATGCTAAAAGAAAAATATGAATGAGTTCAAATTTTTCTCAAAAGCTCCCCCAAAAAAATGTGTCTATGTATATTCTCTGAATTTCTAGGATTTGCCCTATGATAGTGTCTTTATAGACAAATCAGTGTTGTAAAGAGAATAGGATTTTAGTGTTTAAAGCTGAAAAAGAAACTGCTTTATCGAAAAGCTCTATTGATCAAGAGACACTTTGATTGCGATTGACATGACTCTAATAGCCATTAATCGATACCTCAACTTGATCAATATTTAGAAAAAATTTAGAAAAGGTTGTTTTCAAAACACTATATGCAAATCAATTAGGATTTTCCAAATCTTAATTTTTGATGCCGATGTTAGTAGTAAGGAGACTAGAGAGGATTCAAAGTGAGTTTCTGTGGGGCGGTTTAGGGGATGAGTTCAAATTCCACTTGGTGAGTTGGGAGAAGGTGTGTACCCCGATTCAGAAAGGGGGACTGGGAATAAGGAGGTTAGAACTGGTCAATAAGGCGTTATTGGGCATATGGCTTTGGCGTTCGGGAGTTGAGAGATCTAGATTGTGGAGGAGGGTTGTTGTTAGTCGGAGTGGGGAAGGAGTCGGTGGTCTACGGAGATGAACCTTCCTGTGGGGGTGGGGGTTTGGAAATGTATTCGAAAGGATGTGATGAGTTCTCCAAACTCATTCGATTTAGGGCGAGAAATAGGAGACATCAGTTTTAGGGAGGATGTTTGGTGTGGGGAAATATCTTTGGCCTGTAAGTTCGCTAGATTATTCAGGATTGCTACGAACAGACAAGCCTTAGTTGCCGACTGTTATCAGCTTGATAGTGGAAGATTGACTTGGGATGTGCGCTTTCGTAGAGCTTTTCATGCTTAGGAGCTTTCAGAGGTAGCGGACTTTCTAGCCCTTTTGTATAGTCAGGTGATCAAGGGGGGGAGGGGATGGACGAGATGGTTTGGATGGGCTCCAAGAGGGGAACCTTTGAGGTTCGTTCCTTCTATAGAATCCTCTCGGACTGCACAGGTCCCATCTTTCCTTGGAAGGCTATTTGGAGAACAAAGGCTCCCGTGAAGGTGGCTTTCTTTACTTGGACAGCTACCTTAGGCAAGATTCTTACCATTGACAACCTCAGGAGAAGGGATCAAATTATGATGAATTAGTGTTGCATGTGCAAGAGGTCGGAGGAAACGGTGAACCATCTTCTTTTACATTGTTCAGTGGCGAGGGACGTTTGGTCTATGTTCTTGGCTGCGTTTGGTATGGCTTGGGTGTTTCCCAGTTCCACGAAGGACATGATCGAGGCTTGGAGAGGGTTTACAGTGGATAGCCTAGCCAAGGATGCTTGGAGGGCCACTCCCCTTTGTTTATGGTGGGGCTTGTGGCAAGAGAGGAATAGGAGGCGCTTAGAGGATGTGGAGTTTTCTATTTGGTCTCTCAAATACAATATTTTGAGTCTTTTATTTTTTTGGGTATACTAGAAAAATTGTACATCTGTTGGTCAAGTTGTAGACTTTCTTGAGAGCTTAAGCTTATAGTTAGCCGATGTTCGGCTTTTTGTAGTCTCTTGGGAGCGCTCCCCTCTTGAGCGCCGTTTAATGAATTTTTATTTATAAAAAAAAAAAATTTAGGATTTTCCAAATCGAGTCATGAAATCTCAAAACCCTAATATATGAATGCATGAACCCTAAATTTGGTGAGTGCATAAAAGTGTCGATTTACCTTCATACCCTTGGCATAGAAGATTAAGATTTTGCCCTTGATTAAAGCTTGAACTCCATCGTTGAATATGACCAAGAGGTAACTAACTTGGGGCTAACTAGCTTTTAAACTTCTAACTAAACCTAAGTCCTATTGACCTAACACAATGTGTACTATTATCTCAATATACTCTAGTTTTGATTCACGAAATATGCTAACCCAAGTGCTATTGACCTAACACAGTGTGTACCATTATCTTATAAGCCATATATATTTAGATGTCGATTAAGATTAATGACATGTCTTCAACCCAGAATAAAGCAAAACCATTCGTTGGCACCCTAGATTCGGTTGATTAAGATTAATGACATGTCTTCTACCCAAATGACCAAACCAATGTGGAGTTTGACAAATATGGAAGATGCTCACTTAAGGCCACAAAATTATGAAAATTTGCATTGTTAACCTATATGAAATAATTTCACTTTCGGCAATGTTGGATAAACTAAAGCTGAAGTTAAATATCTCAGCTGTGAGTGAATAAATAGCTACTTAATTCAATTGAATTTTAATCATCGCCCTTACATATTCTGAAAGATCTTTATACGACAGAGTGAGGCATGAACCTGCCTATAATACTTGACACATATGCGAACTTTTCAATTTATTTTATTACAGATTATGTACAAATATCATGCGGCATCTTAACTTTGTTTTCTTTTTCACTAATAAAAAAAAAAACTCTCTTTTTTGGTCAGGTTTTGGCTTCTGAGGATGACCAGGATGCTCTGACAACAGACCCTGATGAACTCATAGATTCTGAGGAAAGTGAAGGGCTAAGTGGAGATGAAGAAGACATCTTTAGAAGCCTTCTTTCTAGAGCAGGCTTTCACCTTACATATGGAGATAATCCTTCACAGCCACAGGTCACTTTGAGAGAGAAGCTTCTAATGGATGCTGGTGCAATAGCTGGTTTTCTAACTGGACTTCGCGTTTATCTTGATGACCCTGCTAAAGTGAAGCGCTTGCTTCTTCCAGCCAAAATTTCTGGCAGTAATGATGGGAAGAAGGTTACAAAGTCTGATGAATCTCCCCCCAGTCTGATGAATTTGTTGATGGGAGTTAAAGTTCTGCAGCAGGCAATCATTGATTTACTTTTAGACATAATGGTTGAGTGTTGCCAACCTTCAGAAGGAAGTTCTAATGATTATTCATCTGATGCAAATTCCAAATCTTCTCCAGATGGCAGTGGAGCTACCAGTCCATTGGAATCTGATCAGGGAGATGGAGCAACAGAATCTTCACAGCTCCCTGTACATAACAGATTGGATTTTGGGATAGATGAAAGCACCAATGCATCTGCTGTACAAAGTTCAGACACGAATAGGATTGATATACCTGAAAAAGCAGTTCCTGGAGAGTCTATTTGTCCACCAGAGACTTCTGCTACTGGTACCTTCGAAAATGCTTCTCTTCGCCCCAAGGTGCAGTTATTTATTTCAAGTGGTGCATTTCCTAGCTTTTATTTTCTGGTATTGACATATCAAAGAAAATGTAATTTCAGACTAAATGGCCAGAGCAATCTGAGGAACTCCTGGGATTGATCGTGAACTCACTGAGAGCACTTGATGGAGCTGTTCCACAAGGTTGTCCCGAGCCAAGACGAAGACCCCAGTCTGCACAAAAGATTGCTCTTGTATTGGATAAAGCTCCTAAGCATCTGCAACCAGACCTAGTTGCTCTGGTGCCCAAATTGGTTGAGCATTCGGAGCATCCTCTTGCTGCTTCTGCACTTCTAGATCGCCTTCAAAAGCCTGATGCAGAACCTGCATTACGACTACCTGTAAGATAATCTGAAAGTTCTCTCTCTCTTTTTTTTTTTTTTTCTTTTGGCTAAATTCTTGTTGGATGTGCTTCCATAGTTGTATACGGACAAAATATGAGCATCTAGGGAAGATCCATCTCAATTTTGATTATAGTTTTTTTTTTTTTTATGTTCACAGAAAATTTTGTTTATTTAGTTCCCCTCTGCACTTCTTGTATCTTAATTATAGAATTTCTGGTCCTCAGGTTTTTGGTGCTCTTAGTCAGTTGGAATGTAGCAGTGAAGTGTGGGAACGTGTTTTATTTCAATCTTTTGAACTTTTGGCAGATTCGAATGATGAAACCCTTGCAGCTACTGTGGATTTTATATTTAAAGCTGCATTGCAGTGCCAACATCTCCCAGAAGCTGTATGCATATTTTTTTTCCCGGAAATCCAATTCGAACTCGTTCATAATTATAGCTGGGTTTCTATATTATGTAATGCTTTCCTTTGAACACATGTTAACTTCTTTTGTTCTTTCTGTAGGTCAGATCTGTTCGTGTCAGGCTGAAAAAACTGGGCACAGATGTGTCTACCTGTGTGCTTGACTACTTAAGCAGAATGGTAAATAGTTGTGCAGATATTGCTGAATCTATTTTGACAGATATTGATTGCGACAATGATTTTGAAGAAAATTGCTCAGTAATGCCTTGTGGACTCTTCTTATTTGGTGAAAGTGGGCCTACTTCTGAAAGATTGCGTGCGGTGGATGAGCAGGCTTTCCGTGCTAGTTGTCATTTTTCTGATATTTATCTCCTGATTGAGATGTTGTCTATCCCTTGCCTTGCTGTTCAAGCCTCCCAAACTTTTGAGAGAGCTATAGCTCATGAGGCAATCATGGCTCAATCAGTAGCCATGGTCTTGGAAAGACGCCTTGCACGGAGAATAAATTTTGCTTCACAATTTGTTGCCGAAAATTTTCAGCATACAGATGCGGTAGTAGAGGGAGAAACCATTGAACAGCTGAGAGTCCAACAAGATGATTTTACTTCCATTCTTGGTCTTGCTGAGACATTGACCCTCTCTAGAGACCCCCGTGTCAGAGGATTCGTGAAGCTTCTTTACACTATATTGTTTAAATGGTATGCTGACGAGTCTTACAGATTGAGGATGCTGAAAAGACTTGTTGATCGCGCCACCAGCGCAACAGATAATAGTCGAGAGGTAGATTTAGATGTGGAAATTTTGGTAATCTTGGTCTGTGAAGAGCAAGAAATTATTAGACCAGTTTTGATCATGATGCGGGAGATTGCTGAACTTGCAAATGTTGATAGGGCAGCTCTTTGGCATCAGTTATGTGCCAGTGAAGATGAAATTCTTCGCATTCGTGAAGAAAGAAAAGCTGAAATTTCCAATATGGTTAAAGAAAAATCTAATATCTCACAAAGGTTGAGTGAATCTGAGG
The DNA here is from genome assembly GCA_026545225.1 of Cornus controversa. Classification (NCBI taxonomy): domain Eukaryota; kingdom Viridiplantae; phylum Streptophyta; class Magnoliopsida; order Cornales; family Cornaceae; genus Cornus; species Cornus controversa. The sequence continues at coordinate 61,634,578 of CM048846.1, read as the reverse complement.
CAACTAACAGCCGTCTTAAGGTACATTTTCTGCATTAATTGATGATATATTAATGAGAACAGTCACTTCTAATCAACCTTCTGGGGATTGTTATAATTGATATCATCGTAAAATGGCAGTCTGAAAATAGGGCTGAGATGGAACGTTTTGCTCGGGAAAGGAAGGAGCTTTCTGAACATATGCAAGAAGTTGAGAATCAACTTGAATGGCTCCGCTTAGAACGAGATGATGAAATTGCAAAGCTCTCTGCTGAGAAGAAAGTTCTTCAGGATCATCTACATGATGCAGACATGCAAATTTCCCAGTTGAAGTCCCGTAAACGTGATGAGTTGAAGGTATAAAATTTCTGTTGTTGCTGTGTGTTTTTGTTCTTTTGCAGTTATACTGCAGGTATTTCCAACAAGCTGTCATTGGCATTATATTTTTTGCTAAGTGATCATCATCATCCTTGCCTTTGTACCATGCGGATGGGGTTGGCCACATGAATTATTTTTTTCCATTCTTTTCTATTAAAAACCATGTATCTTACAATATTTAGTTTTTTAAAATCATTTTTAATTACTTCATCCCACGTAAGTTTTCGTTTACCTCTTTGTCGCTTACCTTGTAGGCAAACAACTCTTCCTCTCCTAATTGGTGCATCTTCGGCTCTATGTTGTATATTTTTTGCCAAGTAGCAAAAGGGACAATTTGTCCGTGTCATACAGTGACACTTAAATTTATTAAGCACTCCCGAGAAAGTGTGGCACTTCCTCTTCGTGTTCTCAATTTGAAAATTAGTTCAAAATTCCAGTCTGTTGGCCAACATTTGCAAAACATTCCCATCTCATACTCTACTATATATACACGATAAAGAGTATGGGTTTGACATTATTTGTATTTCTTTGGCTGGATTTGGATTTTGGACAATCAAGTTCAAATTTTATGCTTTGAATACCATGTTTTGGTTAAGATGGATCTGCCTTATTTATTTGAACACTAGTTACCGTTGAATTGATTCAGATGATTAATTCAACCGAACAACTGAAACCTGGTCCTTGGACATAGTTTTTTCCCGTTTTAAATTGTCTCCATTTTTTTTTTTGTTGATAAATTTTCTCCAACTCACCAAGGGTTGTAGCCTAGTGGTTTTCCTCATGTTCTGAAGTAGAAAGTTGAGGGTTCAAGTTCCCATAAGGGCAAAGTGGGTGTGAGTTTCAAATAGAGCAAAAAAAGTCTCCAACTTCCTTTAATCAAGTTTACAATTATTAATTGTTTACCTGTGGATTGTGGAGCAGAGTCATCTTTTTTTTCCTGTCCTTGTTATTTAGGCCTGCTTTCTAATCATGTCATATATTGTCAACATTGTTTACGTCTGGCGTCAACCCCCAAAATTTTGTGTGTCAGGTCTTCATCTGATCATTTATCTATGTGGATTGTGGAGGACCCTTGTCTGTCTAATCCAGTCTTTCATGACCTGGTTTATATATTTGCATGAAATTTATGTTATTACGTGAAATTTGTCCCAAAGTATTTGTATCAATATGACATGATTCTGACACAAATATGGGATACAGCTCGGTACATGGCAACTGTTGTGGACATGCCTGATGGTATCTTAGATCAAGGGAAGAAGTAGAAGGAAGAAATGAAATAAAAAGTTGAAGGCAGAAGAGAAGAAAGAGAAAAGGGAAAATTGCTCGCCATCTCTCCATATATGTTTTTGTTGAAGCCAGAAAACCTATTCGAAATAAAAAGCTGGAGACATGTAGTTGCCTGCGGTTGCCTAATTATTTCTTCTTTTCATTGTGGTACGGTGAGCTGAGAAGATGAAGCCCTTGAACCCAAAATTAGGCCTAGCAAACAGACACGTTGGGTTGGGTTTGGACCGGGTCAAATATGGGTCGGGTCAAAATGGCGTCATGACCCGCGGACCCATTTTTTTTATTAAAAAAATATAGAAGTCATTCTTAATTTGGGCTAATTCAATTATCATATTCGGATGGATAAAAAATGTATGGATAAAATTACGTTAGAAACCCACATTAATTGTGGGAGCCAGGTTGAAACGGATTGGTCAAACCTTCTTGAACATGTAAATCTAATAACTCTTTTTTGGAAATTCTTTATATTTTATACATTTTATGAAATTTGAAGCTAATGTTACGATAAACAGTCATGAACCAAGCAATATCACGAAACACAACAGAAAATGAAACAAACACCACACAAAACACAAGAATTTAACGTGGTTCGGCGATGTGCTTACGTCCACGGCGATGATCCGACGAAAGTTTTCATTATGCGAAAATTAGGAGATTACAAGTTTCAACCCCAAATCCTAGCTCTCGCTCTCTCACTCTCTTTTTGCTATTTACAATGTTTTTTTCTCTTAATCCCACTCCAAACCCTAGATGCCCTTGAATACCGGGCTACAAGAGCAATTGCTGGTCATGACAAAATGGGAGAAGCCATCGGCAGCAGATCAAGCTGGTTCTCGAAATCCGAGTTAGTCCCCTAGAAAATTACATCTCCTATGAGGAAGAAAATATATCTATAGAATGAGAGAAGCAGATGGTGGGTTAGAGAGAGAGAGAAAGAGGCGGTCAAAGACAAAATCCTTGTTTGGAGGAGAGAAAAGACTATAGCTTATCGTCAGAGAGAGAGAGAGGGAGAAATAGAAATCGAAGAGAGGCGGAATCGGCCAAATCGAAGAGGTAGAGTCGAAGAGAGAGGGGCAGCGATGCTTATTGTTGAGCTCTGGCTCTCTTTTACTCAGTGGGTGAAATATCGGTTGAATGTGGCTATCCATATTCAACCCAATTAACCTGCAAATTAAGCGGATTATTTTCATCCAACCCATTTTTGACCCGTACAAAAAATGAGTTGCCCAAATCCATTTATAACTGGGCGGGTTTGCATATATTTTGCCACCCCTACCAAGAATACATATCATTCCAGATTTTGCTTGTAAACCCATGATCTTTCATATTTTCAGTTCATAAAATTGTTATTTTATCCCTCATTTTGCTATAATTTTGTTAAGGCTTCGATAACTAAGATATTTTTATAGTTCCCCACTCGCATTTTTGTTTCATTGTATCCTTGCTCTTATTTTTAGATAATCCACATTCATTTTCTTCAGCATATATCCTAAAGAGATACCACTTCCTCAAATTTATTATGAATCGGGTTCTTTTGTCTCAACTTTATCCCAGCTTTGCCAAGAGAGCAACCCCATTTTTCACCTTGAATTGGTCAAAATATATGGAATTTCTTACTTTTTGTGGAGGATTAGATCCAGTAACTGGGGGTATATGGCTGACCAAGACAACTATTTTACGTCTTTGAGCACTAAGAACCTTTGACTATATCTCAACAAAAATCTGGTTGTTGCGAATAACGTATTAAAGTCACTTCGTTTCTTTGATCAGATATTCTGTTGGTTATTAGTAAAAATCGCTACACGTTTAGCTTTTCCTGAGCGAATCTGATGTTCCAGCTCTCCCCCCCCCCCCCCCCCCCCCCCCCCTCTCTTGATTTTCTTTCCTATTGTTCCAAATCACTGATTAATTTGTATGACCATCGAGGTACTTTGATAGTTTAGCAGTGTCCTTGTATCTCAAGTTTTAGGGATCAGAATGGTCTGACATTTAGACACACTCTCGTTCTTGATCGGCGTATCCAAGTCTAAAGTCTGTTGTTTCTCTTTTGAAGAAACCCCACGTGGCCTGAAATTGCTTTGCAGCTTCATTCTTTTGTCTTCTTCTCTCCCATTATCTTCTCTCTCCTCTCTCTCTTTTTTTCTCTTGTCTTACCCTCGTTGTATATCTTCTTTTACCTTCTCTCCCTTTCTCTATCTTGTCTTTATTTCCCTCTTCTTTCCTCTACTTCTCTTTTCCACATAAAGGAATCTATTCTCTATTGGAGATACTAGGGAAGTTTTATATCAAGGCATGAAGAATGCCTTTTAGATTCCTTTATCATTGCTTTTTTAAATCACTTGGGCAACCTCATACAGTAGAATGGTATCATCAGATTTCGTGCTATGATTGGTTCAAGCAGCGCTACCACTAGTTATTTTCTTAACCAAGTTTTGCCTTGAAGACTTTTTATGTGCATGCTTTTTTAATTTTATACTAGTCAAAACTGTTATACAGATAATTTCTTTTTTCTTAATTCTTGAATTCTTAATGACATGTTAGTAAAGCAATGCTCTTTGGAGGTACGATATGGCTATTTAGTTTATATTGGAATTGTGTAATCTATAACCAACCTCGTAATTTCCAACAACATTTGTTGATGATTTATGTTCTTGACAGATGCAGACCAGAATTTTAATTGTTAAGTTCCATTGATGAAGAGTTTTACTTTATTTTATTTGTTCTTCCTCCCAGAGGGCTAGGCTCTGATTAATCTGTTGTTCTGCATAATTATTTTTGGAGTTGTGGCTTTGATGTTGAGTGTTGAGATGATGTCTTTCCTGACAAAAATCTATGAATGTCACAGAGAGTGGTGAAGGAGAAAAATGCTCTTGCTGAAAGATTAAAGAGTGCTGAAGCTGCACGCAAAAGATTTGATGAAGAACTGAAACGCTACGCTACAGAGAATGTGACTCGAGAAGAAATTCGGCAGTCACTTGAGGATGAAGTGCGGAGATTGACACAAACAGTTGGCCAAACTGAAGGGGAAAAGCGTGAGAAGGAAGAACAGGTTGCTCGATGTGAAGCATATATTGATGGGATGGAATCCAAATTGCAAGCTTGCCAGGTTTTTGCCTCGAACATAGCTCATGTTTTTTGGTGTTTCCACAATCTGCTGCTTAGTTCTTCTGTGGTGCAAATATTTGAATTGTACCTTGAAATTGAACTACAATTCTCTCTCTCTCTCTCACACACACACAAGACTGTGACTAGCTGAATGAACCTAATTTAGAAGTTATACCTGTCTTTCACCTGCTATATGTATGAAAAAGATGTTCTGACATGGGCCTAGGAGGTCCTTATTAGACTGTCACGGGGTTCAGAAGTCCACTTTGCACGTAAGCGGAAATAGGCAGAGTAATCATCCAGATGTTAAAAATCACTATTCTACAGAAATTACTTTTTTCAGCCTTGAGATAGAATGGCTATTTTGTAGTGTTGTAAAAGTGGTACATTGGCATACTGTAAGTGATAACATGAGCATACTTAAGTTGTACTCACAATGTACCACTTTTGGTACCCCCATGTTGGCATACTAAAGGTGGAACAACCCTACTGACTAATATGAGTAAAATGGAGAAGCCTTATGACCTCATCACTATGCAGTGACAGACTTGCCATTTACCTTATCAGACTGGTTGTTAGACATTGAATAATGCGGAGCAGAATATGAGGAGTCAATGGACCTCATCAATTGGTGGCAATTCACTCAATCATGTCTTTCTACTTCTTTGATTAAGCTTGTCTATTTTTGGTTCCCATTTTAGCATTTAGTGTTTAGCAATTTAGCATCACAGGGTGGTTCAACTCATAAAGTGTGAAGTTTTATGAATTTTTTTGTTACACAGTTTTTTTTGGGGCCTTCCTGAGTGAATGTGTTAGGGAGTTTGCATCCATGTGTTCTGAATCTTCTCTCTGGGAGAATACCCAAAAAGATTATACGGACTAATGCCCCCTCCTTTCTTTGCAGCAATATATTCACACCCTTGAGGCTTCACTTCAGGAAGAAATGTCGCGACATGCCCCTCTATATGGTGCAGGATTGGAAGCTCTATCGATGAATGAGTTGGATACACTGTCACGCATCCACGAAGAAGGTCTCAGACAGATTCATGCCCTTAAACAGCATAAAGGGAGTCCAGCTGGCAGTCCTCTTCTGAGCCCTCACTCCCTCCCACACTCTCATGGATTGTATCCTGTTGCACCACCTCCAATGGCTGTTGGATTGCCCCCTTCTCTCATCTCAAATGGTGTAGGAATCCACAGCAACGGGCACATGAATGGTGCAGTCGGACCCTGGTTCAACCATACTTGAACCCCGAGTCACAGGCTCCTTTAGGTCTACGTAGGCGACATTGCCTTATTTTATCCTGCTGGTCTCCTTGTTCACCTATTAGGAGCTTATGTCTCGATATGTATTTGCGTCATCTCTTTGCATTTTGGCTGGTAGGACTGGTGGATTCATTGTGGGAAAAGGAATAATACATCATCTCAATATATTGATGTATATGGAAGGATAGTGTGTTGGTGAGTCCAGTAGAACTAACAGTCGCAAATGCCATTTATTGCATTGTTTTCCTTAAATTAATCATAGGCATTAAAAAAAGGTTTTGTTTACTTCTTTTAATGGTCTTGGATTTATTAATTAGATTCAATTGTTGTTGGAGGTGGATTGATGTTGCTCTTGAACACTTAGGTAGTATATGGTTAGCCTCTGGGGTAGTATGGTCTTGAATTTCAGTTTTAGTCGTCATTTTCATTGTGCCTTTTTAACATCCCTATTTTGGTTTGTCTTTTGCTGGCAAATTGCGAATGTGACTTGGTACTGGGATGCTGCAAACAGGGTTTTAGGAGGAATGGATTGTGGCCAAATACTTGCAGTGGTTTATTGCTTAGCTTTGATTGGAGAGAGATTTAAGTTTTGCCATGAAGTGTTTGCCTTTTGTTTTCGTTCTTGTTGTGGAAAATTTAGATGGGTTTTTGGGATTAGCATTGCATTCTGGAACTATAAAGGAGAGGTCTTGAACTGTCTTTTGCAAAGAACCTCTCTCATGCCGTGGATCACAAGATGGAGGCATCTGCAGTTAAGAATTAGTATTTGGTATGGTAGGCCTCTCGGAATTTATGGCAGTCTAATTAGATTTCATTAACCGAGTAAAAGCTCGATTGAATTCAAATCGTCAAAGGTAAGAATATTCGAGTTTTAAGGTCAGTAATTTTGCTTAAATAGCTGTTTCTTTAACATTTTTTTATTTATTTGTTTTTCTTTTAATCAAATTATTTTGCTAATACAATTCTGTTGATAAAGGGTGATGCTTGAACCCTAACATGAGAAACCTTGCGCCTTGTTCAGTTCTTTGAGAACAAGTATCAAGAACGTCCTCATTTCAGACCTTTTTAAAATTTTGTTTTCAAAAGATAAAGGGTAAATTTCAGTAAACCTAAAATTACTACTTTGTCTAAATGAGGAGAAAAGAACAAATTGCAAAAAGTTCCCGGAACTATCAAGTTTTTGCAACAAACCCCTTTAACTTTTATTGAGCCAAAAACTTCCAGTTATCTTTCAAAATCGTGTAAAATGTCACTTAATTTGTAATGTGAAAAAGAAAGTGTCTAGTAATAAACTTGAAAAAATAAAATAAAATTAATATCTAAAATACTATAGGGAGCCAAATCAATTAATTATATTGACTATGACGTTTGTTTGGAGTTGTTATGGGTAATTTTTTTCAACTTCATAAGTAGGGGCATTTTAGTAAATTTTTATTACAAACTAATAAAGACTTTACGAGTGTAAGGGGGAATTTTACACAACTTCGAAAGATAAGAGATTTTTGGTACACAAATAATTAAGGAGAGATTGTTGGAAAAAATTTGATAGTTTACTAGGATGTTGTGAAATAGTAATTTTGCAAAAAAAGATAACTTTTTCATTATCAAGGTCTCTCAGGTGATACCTGGCACTGTGGTCCAATAGTTAAGGGGTCTACTAGGGCGAGTCGTAAACTTGAATGTCCTAGGTCTGACTGTCACAGGGCACAAAAATACATTTTTAGCCTAGAATCATGTGATTTGAGTTACCATGTTAGCTGAGATATATTAGCCTAGAATTATGTAATTTGACTTTATTTATGTGCATATTTAGGCATACAATCTGTAGTAATTTTATTTGGTTTTTTTTATTGTAATATTTAACATCATCATCATCCTTGCCTTTATTCGATGCAAAAGGGATTGGCCACATGAATTCTCTTTTTTCACTATTTTCTATTATATGTCATCTCTTCTACTAGATTTACTTTTTTGAAATAATTTCTTATCACTTCATTTCATATTAGTTTTGATCGACCTCTTTATCTCTTACCCTTTATGCAAATCAATCTTCCTCTTATCATGGGTGCATTTATAGGTTGGCATTGAATAAGCCTATACCACCTAAGTCTAATCTCTCTTATTTTCTCGCTAACCAACGCCATGCCTAGTCTCTCCCTAATCCTTTTATTATTAATCATATATTTTCTAGTTGTTCTTAGCATCCATCTTAACATTCACATTTCCACCACATGGATGCATTGTTCATGTTTTTATTTAGAGCCCAACATTCCGCACCATATAACATAGTCGATTTAATCATTTTCCGATGCATGTTCTCTTTTTATTTATTTGGAATTAATTTATCACATAGGACCCCACTAGTGTTCCTCCACTTAGTCTAAGCTATTTCAATTCCACTACTTATATCATCATCAATCTCTCTATCCCTTTGTATAATTGATCCTAAGTATCGAAAGTAACTACTTTGAATAATGCTTTGGTCTTGAATTTTTATTACTATATTATAATGTGCTTTTTTAATATATAAATACTAGAGTTGTAATTGGGTTTTCATTCTCATTCAAGACTTTAAGCTGCCTTGAGGCATACACAAGGGATACTCAAGTCCATTTGGCGGCCAGTGCAAGGCAACCCAGGCCTCGTGGTCTCCACAAGGGCCCTTGTGGCTTGTACAACTACCTTAGGTTGTTTTCAACACCCTGTGACGTTGTCAGCACATGATCCTGTGAGTTATTGTTTTGTGATTGAAAGCAGATATTTCTAAATTTTACAATTTTTTTTTTAGTTGGGTAAGCTGGTATAGTTTGTAGAGCCCCAGTTTTTTTTTCTTTTATTTTAACTACATGTGAATTAATTTTAAGCATGATTAATTGTTTAATTACAGCTTAGTGATTTAAATGGTCCTTTGGTCTTTTCGGGTATGGGTGTGGGATCGGGACGGATCTGGATAACTTGGAAAGTAACTATGGGCTCTAAGGAGTGGCATAGGGGTATAAGTGTAAGTTTGAGGGTATAAGTGAAGTTTTGAAAAAAGAGAAAATATTAGTTTGAGAATAAGTGCAACTTAACCATAACAAAGAGCAATTAAGGAGAGTTGATGGGGCCAACTTAACAAGTCTTGCAAGACTTGTATATACATATGTGTATAGGCTCCTTTGGACCACACAACACACAACCACTCCCTCTCTTCTCCTCCTTGGCCGGCTAACTCTCCCTCTCTCCTCTATTTCACTTTTCTTCATTCTCTCTTCAATTTGAATGCCAAGAAGTGAGATTTGAGAGTTACTCTAAGAGGGAAAGTTGTTTTACCCTTCTTCCTCTTTAATTTGATCGGTCCAAAGTCAAGTTTGGTGGAGTTTGAAGCTTGGTGAAATTAGGGCTTTTTGGTACCAAGCATGGATTTTGAGGTAGGGGTGTCTTTTCCTCCCTAACCTCAATTCTATAGGATTTTTGTGGGTTTTGTTGGGTGTTTAGTATGTTCAGAAGAGTTAGAAAGTTAAATCTTCAATTCCTTGTTGTTCTTCTTATGGAATTATATGCTAAACATAGCCTCCATGAGTTATATATGACGGAGTTGGTATATATAGACATATATGATTGTCTTGTGATAGTTTGCTATGTGAAATCATGATTTTTGTGTGCATTTGAGCTATGTATTGATGTACATATATATTGCCTTGGAAATGCATGTATATTTATTGATTTGGGAATGCGTATGGCTAGTTGTGGTCATTTATGAACTATTGACTTGGTATACAAACATGTTGAAGGTAAGGTGTTTGATAAAATGCACCAAAGAGAATTTTCATTGAAAATATGGCATGAAATTTGGAGGATGTCCAATCATGCTTCATTATCGGAGTTTGGTTAATATCCTTATGATCCTCGGAGTTTGACCAATCATTACATAAAATTATGGGAGTTTATCCATACTAGTATGACTTTCGGAGTTGACCATTATACTCAAATGATCCGAGTTTGACCAAGATTACATGATCGTCGGAGTTGTCCAATCATGTGTTATTTTCGGTGCATAATTAAAGTTTTATGAGATTAAGCATGAATGAAAGCATTGTGTCTATGCCATATGGTCTGTAAGAATGACATTATTAACATTTCATATAGGTCGATGTCGAGTTGGCACTTATGTTGGTTTGGACATTTCTACTGGGCATATGATCACTCACTCCCTCTCCCCAAACATTTCAGATAAGGCACCGGTCATAGATGGAGCTTAGAAGTGCTATGGTTAGAAGTACTTGGACTTCTTTTGAGCTTTTGTACATTTTGGACTATGTATGCCATGTTAGTTTATTTTTGGGGGCAAGTTAGAAATTTATATGGAACAAGTGTAATTGGACTATGGACAAACGTGTTGTATATGTATATTGTTTCTCTTTCGAATTTCCCCTCTTATTCTTCAAAGTTGTATAACTTTTAGACGCATGTCCTTCCTTTGAAATGAAATTACTTTTGAGTGTGTTTTGGACTATGATACAATGTATCTATAATTTTTTTTAATTACATGGGTGGAAAGAGGATTGTCTTAGCTTTAATTGGATAGGTCGTGGGCCTTATTTGGATTACAATTGAGTGTGATATTCTTGTTTTACTATAGGAGTGCATATTCGGGCCTATGCCATTTTTCTTGAGTATAACTCAAGTTGTTGATTGGATTTTTTGACTATTGAAATTGGGTTGGAAACTAGACCTGTTGAAGATTGTCCATGAAAATTTTTGGGTCATTTGGACTTATGGTTGTGAGATACTTGCATTTGAAAACAGGTTGAAAATAAAATAAAAATGGCTAAGTGTGGGTAGCAGAAATGTGGTCTTAGCATTTATAGCAACCAATCACTTTTTACTGTGACCAGTCACCCTTATAAATGCCCAGAATCATGCTCCCGGCCACAAATGCAACCCGTTGCCCTTTTACGGCGACCAATCGCCCTTTTGCAGAATGCGTAACTAGTTTTGACTTGGATTTCAAACAGGTATTTCCCTTAATTTCAAAATGAAATTAGGTGATTCTTTTTTTAAATTGAGTATTTTTGAATCCTCTATGTAATGGTGTGAGTTTAAGTTTGATATAATAATCACACAAGGTGCTAATTTTTTAAAATTGAGGGTCTAATGAGAGTGAACTGGTTTAACGTTAACAATTCACCCCCGTTTACCTTGCTCTTAACTGGGTGATGGAAATTGTGGAACGACAACTTGGTATCAAAGCGTAATTGTTGGTGAAAGGTGTTGATGTTTAACTTAATCACCCCCATTTCCTATGCCCTTCAAAGAGTTGGAAATCGGGGCGTGACAACTTGGTATTAGAGCTAACTGGGTTTGAATACCTTGGACGATGGTTGAGGGTTGAACCACGCGTATAATTGAGGTTGTATATTATTTTTTGTAGGGAGAATATAAGATATGGAATGTGTATATATATATATTTTTATATGAAATAATTTATCACATCTTACATATATGGAAAGAAAATTTTGAGTCGGGAGAAACTCTCCTATAAATATGTCATATTTTCTCCCATATAAAGTGTATGGAAATTAGTTGTAAGACTAGGATTTTCCAATTACAACAAGAGTGGTTGTAGGAGATTGCAGAGAGAGAATCAATTCACAAACCCAGGGTTCTCCCACAAGAACTAGGTTTTTAGAGAATCAACCTCAAGGGTCATAGCGGTGATTCTTACGGGTAGTACACCAAGGAGATAGATTGTTTCACCAATTATTGAAGACTAGGGGGTTAAAAAATTATCTCCATCAGGGTATACGATCTTTGAATCCCATATTCTCCATGCAATCATACTTTATAAATAGAAAAAAAAAATTACATAATCTTTCATAAATCAAAGGGTTCGACCAAATTTGTCGATTCATCTCGACATGCTTTCGCAATTATAAAAATTTTTTGCCCTTTCCACCATCAAATGGTATCAGAGCCACCTTGATGTTTATTAAAAATTATGTATTTAAATTTTTTCTAAATATTCATGGGTTCTTAAAATCATGTTATGCATGTGTTTTGCATTGGTTATTGATTTTATTGATTACCATGAATGGTTGATCGTATGGATTCATGTATGAGGTTAATGTTTTTCTTTTTATGATGTAAGGCTCTGGGCCAATTTTATTTTGATGTATTTTATATTTTTGATATAAATATTGGAAAGCCTTGTAATCGAAGAACCCTAGATCTCAAAGAACACAAAGAATGCAAAAAATGCATCCATGGAGGACAAGTGAAAAAGAAGGAGCAGAGAACACTAGAGGTGCGTGGGCACTAGCAGTGACAGCAGCCGTTGCGCATGATAAGCGTTGAATGTTATATATTCTCGCACCTTTACTTACGTATTTTAATCCCATAGATGCACATATTGTGTTATTTTTATGTGTTTTTATGCTTTTGATGATTTCAGGCTCTAATCCAGAATATGGCTTATTATGACTCCATTAGCATTTCATGAATGCATTCTTAAATCTGAGCATGCTTAATTGGATGTCTACATTGAGGATAAGTGAAGGGCGTGTCAAGACCAGAGCCAGAAAGCTAAGAACTTGAAGGAATCCAGAGCAAGTCCACTTCGATGGATCTAAATGATCACTTCGATGCATCGAAATGCCCATTTTGATGCATCTCAAATTCCTGCAGAAAGATATTTTTTCCAAGATATTTTCTCGACTTGGTCACTTGTCAAGATTTCATTTGAAGAAGCCTTGCATGAAATTCCTGTGATATTTTGAGCCTAAAGTCAAATGTATATGTATGAAATATGTAATAAATACAAGAGGACCATATTGATATATTAGAGAGCATAACTCTGCCCAGTCTCATAGACTACAACCCACTGGAATCCAATGCTATGTCTAGGATCTTACATCCCACTAGTTTCACAATCTCATTATTCAAGAGAAGAACCATTTCTTACTTTCATTATTCACCCCAAAGAACCAGTTGACAGTTAGAGAGAATTCATTTCATATTAGTACTTCACTTTAGATGACCCTTACTAATGAGAGTTTGAGGTCACCTACAGTAGCCAAACAGCAGCCATACAGTGGCCGCAGCCCACTGCGTCTACACGTCCACTATATCCACCTCTTCCCTTTCATGGCAAAAAACTATCCTCACTTCAAATACCATATGTCAGGATCCTCATCCACTATTAACTCATCCTTTTCTTATCATCATATCCACACCATGATACAACTATGTTAATCCTGTGCACCTCACAATGCACCACTTAGATCAAGGCACTTAAGAAGTGCACTTGTTAAAACAAGTCATCTAGTCCTGTTCGTCTTCGTGGACTACAATCCATTGGCATTTAGTGCCAAGATTAGGGTTTTACATGCCCTTAACTTCTCAATCTCGTCTCATCCTTTCACTCTACGGAATCAGTTAACAGTTAGAAAGAATTCATTTCATATAATGCTTCACCTTAGACAACCCCTTCCAATGAGAGTTCGGGGTCACCTATAATCACCTACAGTCACATACACCCAATCCAGCGTATATCCTGGACTGAGTCCATTGCGTCCACCCTTCACTCTCACGGAAAGAACCTATCCTTGCTTCAGACACTACATGTCAGGATTCTAACCGGCTTTCAACTTATCCTTTACTTAACCATCATATTTAACCTATGATGCAACTTCTCAATTCCTTTCACACAACCTCGACGTTTTATTTTTAGACGTAACAACCATTGTATGCTTCACCGACTCAAAGAATTTAGTCATTTCTGAGTCAATATCTGACTATCTCAATAATTACCTCTCAAACATACACTGTTTAGAATCACGGTATCACAATACCACCAATTTTCTTAGTTATTTGACTAAACTCTATCCTCAATAGTCATGCAATCAATGCAACACTAATTCTAAGTCACCAAACCATCTGTGTGGAATCTCTAAGGCAATTCATATCCTTTTTCATTAACTCTAGACTCGTGTTCTAGAAGTCTATCTTCACATGTCTACCTCGACATCACAATCCACTACACTCCAAACCTCTACCTAGGTTTACCAATCCTTTAAATCTAAGATTTCTAAACAGTGACTACATGTCAGTATTGACCACGTGACACAAAATGCAACACTAATGTTAATGCACAGTCACATGAATCATATATTTCACGTAACACATACATATAGCATGTTAAATCAAATAAGCACATAAAATGCATGATATGGGATGTAATGCATCTAAACAACCCGATATCCCAACCCTCGGGCTAACACCAGGAAAGTACCCTTGACCACGCATAGTTTCGGCACATCCTCTGCCTAAGCAAACGTGATAACACGGCCCAGATATCCCTAGTATACTGACACATACTAGAATACACTACACTACACTACAAGCAGTTACTTCAATCCTTAACCTCAACTGAGTCCATAATCATTTCTCACCATTCATTCTAGGTATCCATACCTATAATTATGACGATTTATACGACATCTCACAACTCCAATCTTTCACAAAATTGGACCATTACTTCTCGTTCTTAGGTTTCCAAACCCAGTACCTCAATTACACTCCATGACTCAATAAGTTATTTCAAGTCCTTTATTGGTTTAACCATTTTCCTTCATCCCTAGGTATTCTAACCTAGAGCTTTGATACCATTTTATCACGCCCTAGAACCCGGATCACCGGGACTCCCTCGGACTGACCCAAATTTTGAGTGTGAACCCATTCACTCAACCCCGTAAACAACATTAACCACGCTCATGCAATAGTATCAAACTCTGATACCATGCTGTAATGCCCTAGTTTCCCGACTCCCGAAACATCGGAGGTGACTACCATCCATTAAACCCAATGAACCCTCAATTACCGTGGAAGCTTAACTCTGTTCTTGCACATAGATGTTCATAACTCCACCTTATCCAACCCTAATGGGCCCTACTTCAAACCATATCACCTTAGAGGGGATTTTATTTATCCGCACTCTCATAAATCACTCACTTTCAAGACTCAACACTCCGTGTGTTTCTAATTTGGAACTAATACCCACACCATTGGATAGAGAATCCAAAAATATTCAATTTAAAAAAAAATCACACTCAATTCCGATTTGAAACGAAGAAGTTATGCCCGTTTGAAGTTTGGGCAAAATTTGGAGAATGCTGTGAATAATAACTTTGATACATCGAACTGGGGAGTTAGATGCATCGATGCTGTGATGCATCGAACATGTATCGTTGCAAGTATCGCAACTTACTATCCTAGACTCGAAAATCTCAACTTTTAGGCTCCAAAACTCATCTAAAAGCCTAGAAATCACCAAAATATCACCCACAACATGTACAAATGATAAAAACATCATCAAACATCATTTTAAACATGAATCCACATCTCTAACAATCATATCCAAGAATTTAGACATAATGAAATTAAAACCAACTTCTTCCATTCAAAACCCACAAATCACATATGATCCATATATGATCATTACACTTGAAACTAGAGTACATCAATATGATTCAAATGTAAATATAACATCATTAACATAGTCCACATGCCACAAACTAGCATGGACATCTATTTACATCTCAAAAGGTCAAAAGTCCAGAAATGGTACTCAACAAGGTTATAATCCAAGTTACATTTATCCAAAACATAACCACAACTCAAATAAAGTCTCATGACACAAGCCGGCATGGATAGCCACAAAATGCACAATATCCAAAATGTATCAAAATGCTATTAGAGTTCCACTTGGATACTCAAGTCCCATCTGTCATCAAAGAGTTTATAATAAAGGGGTGAGCACCACTGCGGCTCAGTAGAGATACCCCAACCCACCTAAGTGCCAACTCGACACGACCTACATGAATGCATGTTACTACATTATATGTATCATCCAACATATACTATGTTCATTCACAAGCAATGCATATATATAAGAATGCATTAAACATACATCATGCTTCATGATTTAAAAATGAAAGCAATATCACACACTTGTCTTTCCCTCACAGACTCAACCCGATACCCTAACATGATTCTTGATTAACCATGTGACTTGGGACCCTTCCCACACAAATTTTAGAATTTACATCACCGAGAACATCGGTCCTACTAGGTGATGAAATCATTTCAATACGAACCACTGAGAACATCGGTCCTACTAGGTGATGAAATCATTTTAATACGTACCATTGAGAACATCGGTCCTACCAGGTGATAAGATAATTTTTGGAATGCACCACTGAGAACGTCGGTCCTACCAAGTGATGAAATATTTTTGGAATACACCACCGAGAACATCGGTCCTACCAAGTGATGAGACCCTTTTCAAGACTTTCACCGAGAACTCCTACCTCCAAGGTGATTAGACCACTTTTCCCCGTTTCCTCACAACGGACACATACATACATTTCGAGCATATATAGATCAAGCATTTAAAATTTCATACTTCACAATGCATAAGCTAGTTATAAAAGTTCATAGCACGCATTTAATACTCATCAATCCACATATATATTTTTCTATATATACAAAACCCTAGCATAAGTCACATATGCTCACAAAATCCACATAAGCACAAACTTGTCATACTTCACCAATGCATACATTTTCTATATAAAGAAGGTATGCATTTTACGTATACACATCACATAACACAAATATGCTCATTTAACACATTTTCACAAAAGTGTACCAAACCCTAGCATATAAGTATACATGCTCATTTCTCTCACTCATTCACCCTTATTATCATGCATAACACCATATACATTCTCATTGCACATAAGAGACTAAAGAGAGTAGAAATCACTCACATCCCAACCTTCTTACCACTCTAAAACATGCAATACACACCCTTATCTCTCACTACTTCACTTGACCTAGAATCGACAAGTAGATGAGAAAGAAAACCCCTACCTCAAATCCAAGCTTGGTTGTTAAAGACCCAAATTCCATCAAGCTTCAAACTCCTCCAACGGTAACTTTCCATCGATCAAATCGAAGAGAAAAGTGAGGGGAGCAACTCTAATTCTTGGCTCCACCCTCAAATCTTACTTCTAGGCCCTCAAAATTTGGAAAGAAGGAGAGAAGATAAGCTTGTAGAGAGAGAGAGAGATTCGGACTGAAAAGAGAGAGAAGCCTAAAAAAATTTGATATTTTTCTCTCTTTTTCTATATATATGTATTATATATATTGTCCCTTTGCAACTAAACCCTCTATCATTCGCTTATTTGCTCCTTGTTATGGGCCTTTTGCACTTATTTGCAAACTAGCATTTCTTCACTTTTTGAAACTTCACTTATGCTTTTAAACTTACATCCATACCCCTACGCCACTCTCAAGTGTCCGTAGTTACCTCCCGGTTTACCCAGATCCATTCCGATCCCACACCCATAACCGAAAACATAAAAAGGATTATTTAAATCCACTAAGCACGTCATTAAGTGACTAATCATGCTTAAAAGTCACCGACCCGTAATTAAAATTCAAAATTTTTTTTGGGTCATCACAACCTCCCCACCTTCAAGGAATTTCGTCCTCGAAATTAGCATCGTCAAGGTCTTTCTAAGACCAATCCATATCGGACGATATTCTTGCCAATAATCGTCACTTTTTCCTTCCATCTACCCTAGGTGCTACACTTGCAACACCTAACTCAACACTTAAGTCTAACACAATCAGTGTGTCTCAACTGCCCTAAGGCAATATAACCACTTCCATGACATGGCTGAGCAACCTTGAACCTCATGTACGGCTCATTTCCACAATCCTCTGAAGCACTTGCTTCCTAGAGTCCACAGTCTCTACCTCAAGACCTATCTAGTCTATCTCTATCACTAGTCTAAGGTAATCTCCTCGACTAATCATATCAATCACTCACTGTGATACATCCCTATCATATGTGATCATCAATACTCAAGTCATTCTATCATTGTCCAACATGACTCTCAATCTGGCATACCATTCCCGGGCTTAGTCCAATATCTTGGGCATCATCACAATACAAACCATATCAATTCAGTGCATATCACAAGCGCACTCACCAGCAAGGCACATAACAGTGTACTTGCCGAGATAAACCACATAAGCAGTGTACTTGTCGCAGTAAGCCACATAACTCTACCCAATCTCATAGACTACAATCCACTAGAATCCAATGCCATGTCTAGGATCTTACATCCCACTGGTTTCACAATCTCATTATTCAAGAGAAGAACCATTTCTTACTTTCATCCTTCATCCCAAGGAACCAGCTAACAGTTAGAGAAAATTCCTTTCATATTAGCACTTCACTTTAGAAGACCCTTACAAATGAGAGTTTGAGGTCACCTATAGTAGCCAAACAGCAGTCATACAGTGGTCGTAGCCCACTGCGTCTACACGTCCACTGTATCCACCTCTTCCCTTTCATGGCAAGAAACTATCCTCACTTCAAATACCATATGTCAGGATCCTCATCCACTATTAACTCATCCTTTTCTTATCATCATATCCACACCATGATACAACTATGTTAATCCTGTGCACCTCACAATGCACCACTTAGATCAAGGCACTTAAGAAGTGAACTTGTCTAGTCCTGTTCATCTTCGTGGACTACAATCCATTGGCATTTAATGCCAAGATTAGGGTTTTACATGCCCTTAACTTCTCAATCTCGTCTCATCCTTTCACTCGATGGAATCAGTTAACAGTTAGAACTAATTCCTTTCATATAGAGCTTCACCTTAGACAACCCCTTCCAATGAGAGTTCGGGGTCACCTACAATTACCTACAGTCACATACACCCAACCCGACGTATATCCTGGACTGAGTCCATTGCGTCCACCCTTCAATAATGGTACACAATTGACTTAGAATAATATCATTTGTTTTCATCAGAATGATAAATGCTATTATTCTAGTGAGGCCAATGGGATGCCTAAGTTAAATAATGGGGCAAACCCAACTAATTAGTGGGAGCAGTACCCTTGTAGAGGTATTACTTTTACGATAATTAGTATTCTGATTATGATGCTTAATGGTTGAAGGAGTCATTTTGGTGCTTGAATTATTGTAAGATATTAATTCATTTTTATCATATAAATATGTGATTTTCAAATTCACCATATCAAATCCCTTCAATTCTCTTGCTACTATTCTCAAAGATAACAAACTTACTGGTCCAAATTATATTGACTGTAAAATAAACTTGGACATTATCCTTACAACTGAGGGGTTCAGTTATATTCTTACTACACCATGCCCTGACCTTCTACAGATGACCTTCCTGAGATTGTTGAAATATATCAGAAGTGGCATAAATGTGTAATTTATTCAAGCAACAATTTAATCAATTCCATAACTCAATTGACATATACTAAGAATCTATCACATCCTCCTTTTACAAATCATATAATTATATCAATTAGTAAATCTCTTAGCATTCATAAGAAAAGTATTTAGAATGCAAATGAAAATATAATAAAATTAAAGTGCTTACCAAATAAGAGGAGTTAAGAGTTAGAGAAATACAAATCAAACAACATAAGATTTTTATATGGTCGGTACCTCTCTTGTTCACTTACGTCCATGCCTCCAGAGAACCTTTTGAGGATTCTATTGTGGGGTTTCCCTTACTAGTGGAAAGCAATCCTTTACATACTCTTGCTTGTTTGTGAAGAGCCAACCTATCTTTGCTCGCTTTTGCAGGTGGAGAGCTCTCCTAATCACTCTCTCTTGCGGGTGGAGAGTAAACATTTACAATGTTTTTTCAAGCTTTCCTTGCCAAGACCAGCTCTCGGGCTTCTAACTCTCAATAAATATGAATTTGAAGTTTGGATTACAACAACATATATATCTCAAAAGATAGATGTACAAATGATAGCTCGCATACTTAGAGTTAGCAGTGAAATACTCAAATGAAAGCTTTTCACTAGAATTTTGCTTCTATGAATGATATTCAAGTTTTTAGCTCAATAGTGGTAGCTAATCAATGAAATATATTCAAAGATTAAGCTTCATTATAGTTTCTACTAACAAAGGATGATGAGAGATGTGTATGGTGGTAGAAAACTCATATAAATATACATTTCAATGTAATTTATAGCCCTTTAAGAGAATATGTTTGTTTGTAGTCGTTAGGAACAAGAACAAGCTATTATAGCTTCAGTCCTTCAAAAAGGAGGCATCTGAAAATTAAAGTAGGCATCTGAAAATCATTTATTGGGTGTCTGAAACAATTGGAGACATTTTAAGCTTCAGGTTTTGGAACTTTCGGGGCATCTAATTTTGGAGTTCAATCGTTCTGCTCACTTATTTACATTGAAAAATAAATCGAAGTACCCCCTATTTGAATTCAATAAAATAGTTTCAAAATCAAATTCCAAGCAAATCAAAATTTAATTTTTCAGTTTTAATACAAAATGACATTTCTCAATGTACAGTTAAAAAATCATCTTACAATTTGAATGACCAAATCAAGTCATTTGGGGTAAGAAAATTTATATGATCATGATAAATCATGGGGTACAATTACGAGAAATTTCGATTTCAAAATCATTGAAAAATGCATATTAACAATTTAGCCCCTAAAATCCAACACTTAGCTAAATTTTGAGCTAATTGTGGCCTAATTCTAAGTGTCCAATGAATCACGATATAATGTGAATGATATGTGTTGGTCCTAAGGTCCACTAGGTCAAGAGATGATCTTTCAAGTAAGTTACTTAAAGAATAACTTTATAGAATATACTAGCACTCATCCAATACTAGCCTACCCAAATATTTTGATCTTCAACTCTTTAAGCTTTTGGGTTCCATCATCACGTAGCCTGGATATACTTCAACTTTGCCATTGATTTTTGATTTTTTATCTTTGAGTTTCATGATCATGTGGCTTTATGAATCTTCTTGTAAGTTCATTTGAAGTCCAAAATCTTTAAAATACTTGAGATAATTAGATACCTTGTAAAATGCACACTCAAGTAAACTCATTAAATCTAAAATATAATAGATTGTTATCATCAAAATCACCCAAATTATTTTTGGGTTAAAACTTTAAGTTCAACATGTATGTATTTGCATAACTTATGCCCATTTAATAAGGTACCCATATTTAATTTTACATGCTTCTATTTGCTCAAATGATCTTTCTTTATTTCATTGAGGACACTCAAGTCATTTGTTTTAAGAAAACAGTACATACTAAAAACAGAGATAAAAAACTTCATTCATCCTAGTTGAATGGGTTGCATGGGGTACCTCATCAAGCTTATGACACTCTATGTCTTTTTTTTATCGCCAGTTGCTTCCTCCTTTCCTTCTTGGATGGATTGTTTAATTATTTTTGTGTATCTTTCTCTTGACCTGACACTTCTATTAGTTCTTTTTAATCAGTCCGCTTTCACATGGCCCTTGCATAGAACCTTTTCTCCGCTTCTTAATCTCCCAGGATATCGATTATTTCCCTTACATTTGGGTGCACGTAGTGCATTAACTGATAAAGTGTAGAAGGTACTCCATGTATTTTGCAAATCCATCCTTTACTAATGATCAGGTTGTGGGAAGAATTGACGTCCACAATGACGAAATGTTCAGTTAGCGTCCTAGTCGCGGTTAAGATTGGAAGTTCAAACACATCAGTTAGAGTCCCATAAATGGCTTTATTGTGACTTGAATCTAGTTAATGCTCACACTCATTTGTAGAAATGCCCATAGTGTTAGTACATTTACACTACTTCCTCCATCAACTAATACTCTTTTCAGCATACAATTTGTAATACCTCGTAAAATTTGAGGATATTTAAATTGTGTTCCAATTATTTAATTGAATTTTTATTTATTTATTATTATTTAGTTGGGTTTTAATTATTTAAATAGCTTTAGTTAAATTTTGTCAATGCCTGTTTTATTTGTTTAATGTGGATGTTTGAATTGCTACTAAGTGTTGATTGATTTTAATTGTGTGAAATATTTGTTTTAAACGTAATTTTTCTTTTAAATAAAATATATGAAATTTTGGGCTGCATGTTATTTAATTTTTAATTTTTTATCAGGTTGGACTAGACTGTTCGGTTGGGCTATATATATATATATATATATATTATTTATAGGTGGACTAAGTATTTTATATTTATTAATATAATTATTTAGGAATTTTTATTTTAGTTTTCTAAAAACAAATTTAAAATAAAAGAAAAAGAAAAGGGGGTTAGGGTTTCTGTCGTTTACACGTACAAAGACTGGAAGAGTGTAGACGCAAGAGAGAAGGGAGAAAAGGAGTGATTCATCGAGACGGGTGGTTCTTGTTCATCAAAAAGAAAAGTTTGAACTCTACTCTTCCCCTTTGAATCGTAAATATAGATTATATATATTTTTTTATGTATATATGTTGCATGAATACATATATTCATGTATTTAATTATGAAATTAAATGATTATGCATTCTAAGAGTGATTATGTGGATTAAACATAAAAAATCTGTGGGTTTGGTACTATTATAGGGTATTTTTTCATATGTATATGCATGTATATATGACTGTATAGGCGGGTGTGTATATATATGTGTGTGTGTGTACGAACAAGAAATTGGGTTTAATGTATTCATCAATTTCGAAGGTTTTTGTTCCGATTAATAGGTACATCTTGCTTCTCCGAACATTCCTTGAAAGTTTGGTTATGAACCGTTGGGAAGATTGACAGGAAATTGGGTTTGAAATTTTAGATTTTTAAAACTTGAAATTGGGTGTTTTTTATTTAGGCCACGAGAGGGGGTGATTTTGGTACCAATGCATAGCTTAGATCGAGACGAGTTCAACGATATATTCATACCCGAGTTTCGGTGACCGGAGGTGACAAGAATAAGGCAAGGAAAACGCTGCCATTGTTGTGCGCGCCTGCTCGAGAAAGTAGTAGGGAATTAAAAAAAAAAAGGAAGAAGAAGGAAGAAAAAAAAAAGGGTCTCCGGCGTGTGCGCCACCGGTCGGGTACCGAAAAAGGTCCATTGTGTGCCACTCGTCGGGCCCACCCACTGGGCCCAGTTTGGTCCCAGTCCGAAATATTTTAATTTTTAAATCATTTTTTTATATAGAAAATTAGGAAAAATATTTTAAAAATACCGAAAAATTCTCAAAATTTTAAATTAATCTTTTGAGGTCAGAATACTCTTGGATTTTAAATTTCAAGTCAAAATAAGGTTCCCTTGTGCTTAAAGTAGCATAAAAAGTATGCCTCAAAACTAAATTTTTATTTTGGAAATATTTTAAAATTTTTGAAAAATTCTAGAAAATTCTTAAAAAATCTAGGTAACCTTTTAGGGACAGAATACACTTGGGTTTTAAATTTCAAGTGGAAATGGGCTTCCCTCGTGGTTAAATTAGTTTTAAAAGTGTGCCTCAAAATTGGGTTTTCATTTTTTTTTATTTGGAAAATATTTTTTTAAATTTTCAAAATTTTTTAAAAATTACAAAATGATTAAATAAGATTCTTAGGAACAGCATAGGCCCGGAAAACCTAGATTAGAGTTAGGTTTAGACTCCCTCGATGATTTAGGTACATTGGAGATTTGGTTGTGTGCTTGCTCATATAATTGGTAGTTATATTATTTTTTCTTCCTTTATTGGATTCTTTGAAATCATAATTGTTTATGAAATACTTGATATTAGTTTAATTGTGTATAAGTTATTTTATTGTGGTGATTGAACTTCTGTTAGATTAAATTAATGTGCTAAGTAGGTTAGGTATTTTGTTTTGGTTTAATATGTTATTTGTAAAGGCATGTAAGGATTGCTAGGGGGTATGTCAGGATTGTCAATACCTAATAAGGTATCTAGGGAGGCATGTAAGGATTGTCAGGGGGCATATCAAGATTGTCAATACCTAATAAGGTATTTAAGGATAATATAGGAGGCATGTAAGGATTTCCTAGGATTAATAGGGTGTTATATTTTTGTGCCTTTGGTTTGAACTTAGATAATAGGTTCTACATTTGTGTGATAGAGGTTGTATTGGGACGGTATATAGGACGATGTCTATTTTGGAGACATGAGATAAATAAGGAAATGATTTATATTTATTTGTATATACTTGTTGTCCCTCATATAGAGGGTATGTTTACCGATTCTTTGATTAGGTTGTAGTAACAGAACTTGCTCGTGGATTTAACCCACTTTGTTGACCACGCGGATAGAGTTTTGGGTTAGTTGATTGTGGCAGACATCTCCTCTCATTAGTTTTCAGAGTAGGGATCTATTCTTTTCTTCATGTTCAGCTTATGCATTCTATTGGGACGTTGGTTGTTCTGTTATTTAATTTATAGTAATGACTCTTCTTCTTTCTAGTCAAGGGGTCCTTGGGTTACGGGACTTCCAAGTTGTATTCCCAGACACGTACTTTATTTATTTAACATTTTCATTTTAGAAGGACTTTCTATTCCGTTTTAAAATTTGTTTCATTTTGTCTTTGTATTTTATGCTTGTTTGCTATCAATTGTAAGTATCCTTACGTTTTAAGTATGAGACTGGTCACCTTATGCGTGAAATTTTGTAGGGGGTGTTTCACAATTGGCCACTATGAGGCTAATCACTAGAGGGTCCTCGTGTGCTATTTGTACCCTCTATAATTCTTTAACAACAAATGTTATTGCCACACTTGTTATTCAATTCCATATTGTATTTACTTCCCTAATTCTTTGCAATTTTTGTGCCTGTTAGAGTCAAGATCATTTCACACCCTCACAATCTTGATCTGGTTCTGATTGTCCATAGATGATATTAATGACCCTCATAGATGGTCTTGCTTCTATGGTGATCGATCTGGTCTCACTTAATCCTTTACCTCCATGTATTTTGTTAGTTCACCCTTGACAATAGGGCTTCGACCTGCCTTCTCAAGTTCTTATAGCCATTCATCTGGTGACCATAGCCACTATAAAAGACACAATGCTTAGTTTAATTTCTCTACTCGATCGGTTGCCTCGTAATAGGTGGAGGGAAAAAAATTCCCTTGGTCTTGTTTTATTGGGATAACATTACTAGACTTGTATTTAGTGGGATGATCTTTTCTTCGTATCTTTTTCTTTTCTCTAGTGCCTTGATGACTGATGGTGGGGCGCTCCTAGACAATTTGGATTTTGGAATTTTCTTTTTTAGTCTGATTTCTTATGTTAATTAATGTTGACCGCTATAGTCAGGCCACCTTATCTTCTTCTAGTCTCAAGTACTTCTAAGCTTTGGCATTCAGCTCTCCCATACTCTTCGGAGGACTTTTCACCAGGGGAGCATGAAATTTCTCTTCTAATATCATTGTTATTTTGAAGGTTTTGCCTGCTGCTATAGGATTGTAACAGTCGATCATCGACATATCAAGGTTGAACCATGTAAGAAATGCCTTGAGGCTTTCCCCTTTTGCCTATCTCATTGTGAAGAGAGATGGGATGTCCTTCTTTTATATTTGATTCCCCACATATTGGGCAATGAATAATTCACATAATCGCTCAAAGCTAAGAATTGATAGAGCTAGTTGTTGTTTGAACCAAACCAGGGTTGATCGACAGGTAGTTGGAAAGACCTTGTAAAGGAGAGGTTCATTCTCTATATCCAACATCATCTTTGTTTGAAACTGATAGACATTTCGATGGGATCTGTGGTTCCATCGAAGGCTGTAAAGATAGGCATTGTGAATTTTTTTTGGTTTAGAAGCCCTAGTGATCTCTTCTTGTAATGGCCTGCTCTATAAAATATGATATTATTTGCTTTGTGTCTAAGCCCGCATATATAAACGCTTCACCTTTACCTTCTCTAAGTGATGTGGGATCGCACAACCTATAGCTCGCCAGTGTGATAGTCTGTCGGTGTCTATCGCACCCGCCCACAATGTCACCACAATAACCTTCCTTAGGAGCTCAATGTCATCGTTGGTCACACTTCCGGCTGGGCTCCGACACTAATACCATTTGTAACGCCCCACCCTATCTGACACAATATTGTTGACTTTTGGCTCCCTCGAACCTGAGACTTCATAGGGGGTCACACATCCTAGTACAACTCTCGCATAAGCACACTAAACTAAAGAGTACTGATGGGTTCATGATTATCACGGCTTTAAACCGTGTTGTGCCATAGAAGAGTGCGACGTATAAGCACTTCACCTTCACCTTTCCTAGGAGATGTCGAATCATGACACCTATAACCTGCCAATGTCATAGCTCACCTAATGCCTTACACCCGTCCACAAAGATGTTGGGCCCCTAAGGGGGGTGATTGTGGGTGGGTGTGTTGTGGGCGGGTGCGAGAGACATTGGCAGGCTACCACACTCATGAGCTATAGGTTGCGTGATCCCACATCGCTTAGGGAAGGTAAAAGTGAAATGATTATATGTGCGGTTCTATCTTCAAATGGTATGAGGCCTTTTGGGGTAAAACTCAAGAACAAAATTGCTCTGGCTTAGGCCCTAACAGGACAATATCATACTTTGTGAAACGAGCTGTTACCAATGGTATCAAAGCCAAAGCTCAGCCAGTAGTGTGCTAACGGGGACGTTGGACCTCTAAGAAGAGTAGATTTTGATGACTTCTGTGGGCGGGTGTGATGTGGACGGGTGCGAGACACTAGGAGAGTTGCCACAATAGTAGGCTACGTATGTTATGATCCAACATCGTCTGGGGAAGGTGAAGGTAAAGTGCTTATATGTATGTTCGCACCCCTTCTATGACACAACGTGTTGTAAAACTGTGATAATTGTGAACCCATCAGAACTACGCAGTTAAGCGTGTTTATTCGAGAGTAATACCAGGAGCTCTTGGGAAATCTCTTGTTCGGGGGAGCCAAAAGCTGACATTGTGTCGGGTAGAGTGGAGCGTTACATGGCTGAATCAACTTTGTGGTTACCTGCATGGCTAGATCAGCTGGTGTCTGGGCCTTCAGGTCTTTGAGCTTTATGTCAATCTCTCTTTTCATTTGGATTTTCCATTATGGTTGCTAGTTTGGTTGAACACCAAACTGATCGTTCTAGAGGTCATTAACCCGAGCGTTTGCTTGTATGTTGAGTTGTGCTTGGTCACAACGAGATCCTCCAACGGTGTGATGGCTAGATTTCGCTTGCCCCTCTCTATTGGTATTTCTAACATCCCGAGTCTCTACGTGGGTTAACCTCTCCTAGAGCTTTGCATTCTCTCTTCAGAGGGCTTCGTATTCTTGCAAAAGTCATTATTGCATATTTTGTTGATTTTCTTCGTTTTCTAGTTGTCACTTCGACTCCTCTTCTTGGAGCACAGTTTGTCCTAGACCGGATTGTAAATGCATGAATTTTGTTTAAAGGAATCTACATTTCGATCTCACAAACATCGTCAAAGTGTTGATACAAAAAATTTGTTAAAGAAGAGTCCAACAATTATTGCACCAAAAACATTCAAATGAATTAGAGAATTTGGCTCTTAGTACTATTATTATCACTTGGGCTTAAAGCCTATTTGAATTTCAGGTCACGAATCTGTATTTTCTCATTCTTTTATATATATATATATATATATATTTCTTCTTTGTTTTCTCTTGTATCACTGATTTTTTGCTCTTGATACCTCATTCTGGAGATAATTGTGTCGGTTTCTTTCATCATGAGAGTGATGTCTGCATTTGCTCCTCTCGTTGCTTGGGTAGTTGACAGTCTTGGTGGGCATATCTTCTTACCACGTGCCTCCTCTTGATTTGTTGTGGTCTTATACATACGTCGCATTCTTATTGGTGAAAAAAATTTCCTCCACAGTTATCCAATTGTGTTTGAAGGAGTGAATCAAATTCTCGTGTTTGTGGTAATATCTGATATCGGGTTATCTTCAGGGCAGACGTTGATTCATAATCCTCAAAATGGCGTGATGAGTTTGTTATACAAGAAGTCATACGTGGCAGATTATTGTCTTAGCCGGATAAGGCCAATTATTGGATGAATCAAAAAGTCAAAAATCACACGTTTTCCACAACGTCTATGTTTGACAGATCATAGGAAACAAATCCAACCAAATATCATGTGATTTTTTCTTCTTTTAGATAACAACATTACATTAATACTATCATATTCCTAATTCCTATGATTACTCCGTTATTTGACATTTCTTTTGCCACCAAGAAACTTCGATATATGTTATAGCACATTAGTGTTCCATTACGGCAATCTTGTATACAAAGCTAGTTGGATACGAGTTTATCTCATTCTTCCATGCATAGAAGAAGAGAAAATCTAATAAAATAAGAAACTAAAGAAGTCCAAAATGGCATCATCTCCAAAAATTATAATATATATATATAATAAGTGTCATAATCACTAAACTAAAATAAATACCAATAATCCCAATCCATTTAGACCACTTAATAAAAATCTTCAAATACATAGCAGTATCTACATATAAACTTAAAAACATACTAAGATAATTAAACAACAGGAAAAACTCATAATAATCTTATTCTTGTGTTTTATGGTTACATCAGTCCTGTAAACAAACAAATAGATTACAAATAATTGCAATATATATAACTATGTATATATAAGTTTATATAAAACCATAATATATGAATAACTTATATTATAATCGTGTTGCGGGTTAGACACCTTAAACCCAAACTCAATCCATTTTTTGCGTGTCGTGTTCGTGTCAACCCATTTATTAAACGTGTCGGCTTATCTCAAACTCAAACCCGCTTAGTTCGTGTCGTGTTCGAATCTTGTTGTTGTGTCGTGTCCAATTTTGTCACCCCTAATATCTACAGTCAAAGGGAGAGCATATTGATGAGAGAGAGAGAGAGTGAGAGAAGTTCTAAATCATGTATTTGCGCGCATAGCGGTGTGCAATTTCCATTTCCGTTCCATCCGATAAGGAAGCAAAGGGGCAATTGTCGAGCAGTGACAGAAAGAAAGGTATGACTAAAAAGATGTGACGAGATCTAGAACAGATCAATACAAACGTGGCCGATAAATCTCTTTGACTAACTCACTAATATATATATATATATATATATATATATATATATATATATATTGTCCCTCTTTGCCACCCCCACCTGAC
Organism: Cornus controversa; assembly: GCA_026545225.1. NCBI lineage: Eukaryota > Viridiplantae > Streptophyta > Magnoliopsida > Cornales > Cornaceae > Cornus > Cornus controversa. Next base: position 61,605,530 of record CM048846.1, on the reverse strand, counting down.
TTTTCCACTCATTTCAATCTCCACCATTCATTTTTCTCCCATTCTATTTAAGCTAATACACCAATCCTTCAAAACCCCAATTTTAGCAACTCCACACATCTCTCTCTCTCTCTCTCTCTTATAATTATAATATCGTTGGAAAAAAGAGGTGTCATTCTCTTAATTGTTGAATAGCTAGCTAGCTTCTTATTTTCTTCCTCCATCAAGATAGAGAGAGAGAGAACTGAATATATTAATTTGTTCTTCTCTCTCCTCATTGCTTGCTTAATCAATTGGTTATGATCATCAGCTCTGTTTAATTGTCCCACCAAATATCTGTGAGCAAGAGAGCTCCTCTCTCTCTCTTTGGGTCTTTGCTTCGATCGATCTTTTTCTTGATACATACGTATATATAACTACATTAATTCCATACGTACGTAAGCTCATCTCTTTTCTTGCATATATGGTTATCTATATATTCTAGCTTAATTAATTACCTTTAGTATTAATCAATTTTTTTCAATCTAGCTAGCTCATTGATGATTTAAATTTTTTTGAGATCCATATGATCCAGAGTACTCTGGAAAATAATACATATATATATCCTTTTTTAATATAAATATTAGTAATTTTGAGACAGCCATTTTGACCATTCCGGCCACCTGAGAAGGTTGAGAACCAATGGCTATAATTTTAATTACTGATATTTGTTATAACAAGCAACTGCTATCCTTTTTTAAGCATATATATATATACACACAATTAATGAATATTGTATTATAGGTTCATCATAAACCTTAAATTTCGACTCTCTGTCTCTCATTCCCTCCCTCTCTCTCTCATTTGCAGCATGAAAAAAGTTTGTTGGCCTTACTTTGATCCTGATTTCGATAGTCTCCCAGAGAGGATTTATGGCCCAGCGTAAGTAAAGCTTCAATTAAACCCTTAATGCCTATGCATTCTTATTCATTGGTCCCTTTAGATGATCATCAATTAGAATGAAGTTATATGAACTTTGTGATTAATTATATATATATCTTCTCAATTATATATTTCCATTGCAGTTGCAGAGTTTGCATTGACAATGAAAGCTTAAAAGATTTCACTGTAGTAAAGGTATATATATGTACGTGTGTAATTCTGTGTGAGAGAGAGAGAGTGAGAGACTATATATATATATATATATATATCAAGATTGTAATATGTGTTTATATATTGCAGGTTGATAGTGTAAACAAACAGGGTATCCTTCTGGAAGTGGTGGAAGTGCTGACAGATATGAACCTCGCTATCTCAAAAGGCTTCATTTCATCTGATGCTGGATGGTTCATGGATGGTATGAGCTATACCATCAATCTTAATTCCTAATTAATTACCCTTTACCATTTTATATATGTGCCAATTCAATGTATCCCTTGTATATAATTTGGGATCGGATATATAGCAATTTATATATATATAATTATATAAACATAATTTTGAACTAAATTTCACATCCAATATAATTTGGCAGTGTCAATGCCTTTAGCCCAACGGCTCGTTTGGAGTGTCAAAGGCTTGTCCCAATTATTTGGCACTTAAGTACATGCTATATCATATGGTTAGCATGCCCTATCTCAACCCATATATATATATATTACTTTTGTTCTTCTTTCCCCTAGCTAGCTAGCACTACTGTCAATATATATATAGTCTTGATCATGTTTATATATATGGATTTGAAATATATTTTACTTTGGCCTCCTCTCTCTTTTGGGCTCGACTAGGATTTGAAATAAGAAATGTGGACAATATTGGTGATCCTTAATTAGTTTTAAATTGATAAGAAACTAATCTGCCATGCATGTATATATATTAGTAATTTTGTATCTAATTCTGCTTATAAATTTTGTTTGACGTACTATATATAATTCCTATTCCTAAGCTCCACTAAACCCTACAAATTCACTGCAATTAGCTTACTGACTTTCTACTTAATTCTGCATATTTTTCAGTTTTTCACGTTAAAGATGAGCATGGTAACAAACTCACAGATCAAAGAGTCATTAACTATATTCAGCAGGTAACGGGTTTTGATTTTTCAAATATATATATATATATATATATATATGCAAGATTATTTTTCAATGTTAATTCCATGCAATTCTAATGCATGTGAGAAAATTAAAATTACCATGCAGGCCATAGGTACAACGAGGGAGACCCCAAAAAAGGCAAAGGCCAGGGCTAGTAAGTTGTTTGAATCTGAACACCTTAATGAACACACAGCCATTGAAATGACCGGCAAGGATCGGCCCGGACTCTTCTCGGAGATATCGGCTGCCCTAGCCGACCTCCATTGCAATGTAGTGGAAGCTCATGCATGGAGCCACAATGCACGTCTAGCTTGTGTTGCCTACATCTCGGACCAATCCTCAGACACCCCCATCGACAACCATCGGCTCGCCATCATCGAAGACCACCTCACCACCATCCTCCGAGCAACCACCGCCACCAACCCTACCGGAGATTTAACAAACCAACAAGAAGTGAAGACGGCCGGCCTTCAGGGAGGTGAAGGCACCATGACGAAGGTGGAACGCCGGTTGCATCAGCTCATGCTCTCGGTTCGGGACTTTGACAGACCGTCGTGGATGACTGGGTCACCGGAGATGCCACTGGGATTGGAATCCAGTGACGATGATGCCAGGAAGATCTTGATTGAGAGCTGTGATGAGAAAGGTTATTCGATAGTGACTGTGCAGTGTAAGGATCGACCAAGGCTCATGTTTGATACTGTGTGCACTCTTACTGACATGCAATATGTAATTTTCCATGCTTCCGTTGATTCCCATGAAGGTTATGCATTTCAGGTACGTAGGATACCAATAAGCCAATATGCAATTAATTGTTATATATATATATATACTTAATCTTGCTTAATACAATGTTATTACAGGAATATTTTATACGGCACGTAAATGGTTGTGCCTTGAACACAGACAGCGAGAAGGAGAGAATTGTAAAATGCTTAGAAGCTGCTATAGAGCGCCGGGTTTGTGAGGTATATATATATGCCCTAACTACAAAATTACAACTAAACTCTTCCTTTGTTATTGTTGTTAATTATTACTGAGTATTACTGGTATGTTTAATTGGTTCAACTGACTATATTTTAATTGAGGGGTGTTTTTTGAAGGAGGACTAAATTAACTATACAATTTTATAATTTTATGCTTATACAGGGTGTCCGGCTAGAGTTATGTGCAAACAATAGGGTAGGGTTGCTGTCCGACATAACTAGGGTTCTCCGAGAGAATGGACTTGTAGTGGTTCGAGCGGATGTGGCAACACAAGGAGAGAAGTCAGTGAATGCTTTCTATGTGAGAGACATTTCGGGCAACGATGTAGATATGGAGTTCGTTGAGTCTATGAAGAAAGAGATGGGACCGATAGATCTTGCAGTCAAGAACGAAACCACTCTACGGCCAAACTCACCTGAGAGGTTCCGGTTCTCCATCGGAGACATATTGAAATCCCAAATCGAACGTTGCTTCTCTCACAACTATGTTGCCATCAACTGATCGATGTAAATATATATATATATATATATATATATATATATAGCCAGTTGATAGTACACAGAATATGCCATACATATTGTACATGTAGTTTAATTATCTTTCATTTCAATGCATTGTTTCTAGCTAGCTAGGGTTGTAATTAAATGTAAAGTGTTTCAATATCTTATGAATGTAATGCCCAACTGTTATTTAGATTTTAGATTGTAATATCATATATTTCTTTCAATATTCATTCGATCATTTTCTACGTCCAAGTTTATATTATTACTAATTATCAATCTATCCAAGTCTTAAATTTATTCTCCTAAGCCATACAGAGTGTAATATCATATGAAACACATCAAATCTCTCAACTGGCTGTTTCAGCACAAAATGTCTCCTCACAGCTCTTAAACCCTTCTTCAACCTCATATACTTCTCTTCAGGAACTGCCATCAACACCTCCTTCAGTCGTGGGATTTCCAAAACCTCAACCTGTATCGAGAATGCCTCCCATCGTAGCACATCACTGAATGGCAACACATAATGATCTGATATTATCACGGGGATGCATTCGGCGTAAATGGCCTCAACTATTCTAGGGCTAGCCACTTCATACCCACTAGGACAAAGACAATACTTGGAGTGTAACATGAAAGAGTAGTAATCTAGGTCTTTGGGGAGGTACTCGTAGACAGGGAGGTTGGTGTCACGGTCCTTCCAGTGCCGGAGGAGGATAGGTCTGATAGGGCCGTGCATTCCACCGGCAAAAAATGCTAAGTAGGGTCGTGAAGTGTTTTCCGGTGGAGGGGATTGGAGTTTGGAGGGTATGTTGCCGTCATAGAGGTGAATTTCAGGGAGGCTGACATCTTTCTGTGGGTCGAATCCTTCAGAGGAGTTGGCATTGCACAATACCCTGATGGATGTGTTGTAGAGAGTCGGGTTGCCCTGTGAGGCATGCGGAGCCTGCACCGGTTAGAAAATCAGAATTGCTATTAGGGGTTAATCTAGTTCTGATATATCTATATATATATAATTAAACTTATAGACTGAGTGTATTTACACTCCCACTAGCTCACACAACGTGATGAGAGACTAGAATATATCTAATATTTGGTGTGATTTTACCCAAAAAAAAATGCCACATTTCGAACTTCGCATCCTCACACTAATCCATTCTTAGTAAACCCCAACTTTTACTATTGGATCACAAAATGACCCTTTCTATTGCTATATATATGTGTGCAAAATGTCCCTTTCTATTGCTATATATGCGCGCGCGTAAGCATGCGCAATTTTATTATGGGTTGAAAGGGGTCCATCCTCAGATCTATTCTCAGGAGATCGAGTAAAAGATAAGGAGAACATTTTTAATTTTGTGTTGTTATATATAATTCCCAAGACACCTCTTTCAAACTAAAGTAAAACATTTGAAAATTTCTTTCCAAAATGAAAAACTTAATTGACTAAACAATGCCAATGAAAATTAATTAATGGACATTAAAAAGATGGATATCGATCATATGAATTTCACATGAAGATAACTGTTCAGCTGTGTAGAATTGGAATTGGTAGAGTTGAAAAAAAAAAATATTAATAAAATACTATTAATTATTAATAAAAAAATTTCTAATTTCACCAATTTCAATTCTAAAACTTTAATTCCATGTAAGCCGAACACACCCGATCATTTTCTAATATTATTAGATTTTCAACTTAAATAGCATTATTCTCTTATGCGTAAACAAAATTGGTGTCATCACAAGTTGTGAATTACTTTGCCCATTGTTAGCACTAGTACTTTGTAATATCCTTGAGGTACACAGTATTTTCTTCTAATATACATATATGATACAGGGTCGGCTGGACTCTTAGGCTACTTAGGCGGTCGCCTAAGGCCCCAGCCAATAGAACACCTCCAAATTATTTTAATTCCTTAATAAGAGTTCCTAAAAAAAATTATAATATTATTAAACTTTCTAAATTTTTTGTTTTCTTATAGTGTTAGGCCTCAACAAAAGATTTAATAATAGGCCCAAATAATTTAATTTATTCTAAAACTTCTAATTTCTATCATTATCTCAAAACCTTCCTCTTTTTTCTCTCTATCACTCTTTTCACTTTTTTTTTAATTATTGAATATATACTTAATAGATAATTATAAAAAAATTAGAAATTATAAAACTTTTCATCTTCTCCTATTAACTTTTATTTTTTTTCCCTATTCCTCACATTTTCTATTATCTCTTTACAACAATAATTGATAATAAAACAACAAAAAATTTAGGTGAAAAATAAACAAATGAACAACCAAGTCATCTAAAAGAATTAGAAGATAATATAGTAATGAAAGAAATATATATTTATGACTTAGATTCATAGTGATAATTAAATGAGTGATAAGAAAATTCTTTACGAAAAACATGAAAAAAAATGAAAGAAAGTGAACAAAGTAAAAAAAAAAATTGAATATCTTATTCAAAAATCATATTCTATTCTTAATAATATCTAACACCGAAAAAATATCGTTAAAAAATTAAGAAATTTATTAGTAAAAAATGATCTAATTAAATATAATAATTTCAATAAAAATAATTTTATATAAATATTATTAATTAATATTTTATATTAAAATATTACATGTTAAAAAGTTACTCCTACGTCTCAAATTATGTTGAGTCCTAATATGATATGTATTGATATATAAATGTAATTATTTTATATGTTTTTAGTGGGGATACTAAATATAATTAATAATTATTATATGCAAAAAAAAGTAGAAAAAGAGAGACATACCCAATCATGACAGGAAAGCATGAAATGGTCAGCCCCATGAGTCCTGTTCCAAAAGGGATGTTTGGTGGAGATGACCCTCACATAATCGGAGACAAAGTTTAGTATTGGGGTGTGGTTGTAAGAGTTGGGCTTGTAGAGGTACTTGACCATCCAAGTGACACTGAAGGGCATGAAGTACACGTGAGCTCGATGTGGGTCCCTTGTCCTGAATCTACTGGCCCCATGCTCCATCCCGTGTATGAATCTCCCTTCCGTCGTGTATATGTTCTTGCAGGGCCCATCATGTGTTATTGGTAGGTCCCCTTCTTCGTACACGTATACTCTGAACCTTCTTTCCATTTCCACGTAGCTTCTGCAAAAAATATTTATTTTCCCATAACAATAAGGTTATACGAGTCATTTTCATTTACATACGATAATGTAAAACTGTAATAATGTAAAACCATGTATTAGGCTAGAAAGCACGGATACTTTTACAAGAGTAACGTACCCGTATCGGATATCGATACTTCTCGGATACTCGCGAATACGTATCCGATACTTTCTAAACGTATCCATAATTTTAAAATATATATTTTTATTTCTAACACGTATCCGATACTTCTTAGATACTTTGACTATGTATCCGATACTTCTCAAATACTTCACAACACATTTCTAACAAGTTTTGAACATTAAAATGTACAATAATATCATAGTATAATTGTTAAGAAAAGTTTAAATTTATTTAAAAAAGAAGTGTTGAGATATATATCATAATTTAATATAAAATTTATCTATGCAAATTATGCAATATGATTCTTAACTCTTATTTTGTTTGTTAATCAATATATTTTATAAAGAAATGTTAATAACTCTATTTTTTGTATATATAAAAAATATAATTTTTTATTTTTATATTATCGTCTCCTGCCGTACCCGTATTCTGTTTTTTTGAGATTTGTCGTATCGCGTATCCGTATCCATGCTTCCCAGATATTAGGACTTAAAAGTGATTTGGGCACTTTCAGTGCCGAAGCCAGAACTTGAAAATTGGGAGGTCAAATTTAGTGTATAATTTTTAAAATATATATATATAATTATATAATAATTTATTATAAAAAATTTAAAATAAAATCATGTATAAACAAAAATATATCTAATATTCCATGCATATACTTATCAAATATATATATATGTATATATATATATTCCATGCATATAAAATTATATCTATTTTGGCATACATAAAATACATATATATAAGTGGACTCAAAAAAATCTAAAATTCAAAAATAGTGAAACAAGGAGAAGAAAAAATGTGGATTATATTCCCATATATATATAAATCTAGATTTTCAAAATGAAGCTTAAAATATTTCAAATTGAGATTATTTATTAACTTTATGAGAGTTACTTTTTAATATATTTTTTTATGAATAAATCTTTTGAACTATTCTTACGGCCCTATTATATAGGAATTTTCAAAATCTTGAGGGGTCAAATATGTTTTTAGTAAGTAAATCTTTTAGTGATTTTAATTTCAACTATTTTAGGACCCTGTAAAATAGGTATTTGAAAAAAAAAAAATGGGAGGGGAGGCATGGCCCCTTGGTTTCCACATAGGTCCGCCACTGGCTGCACTTATCAAATTAAAGTTGAAAACACTGGAAATTAACTCAATATTTATATTTATTGATATGGTCATTGATTACAAAGCTTTGAGGCAAAACAATAACAATTGTAATAATTAGCAGTTAATATTTAATTATGTGATAATGAGATGGCACTACTATAGTGTACATCTTTGATTGACAGGGCTTTCTGCTTCTTTAAGGCTTCTCTAAATTTTTTATGATTGAAAAGGCTAAAGCAAAAAAGAATTAAAAAAATTGATCAAATGTTTACATGTCATGTTGTCAAATTAATGCACTATAAACCTAATTCAAAAATGGTAATTAATGTTGTTTAATTAATCAAAATCTTTGAACAAAGTAACATGCAATTATCAAAATCATTTGGTTAACTGCGGTCTACTAAGGCAAATGCTAAACTATTCCACTTTCCATGTGTGACGCATCTTCAAACTGTTTAGTTAGAGTTTGTAACACAACTCATCTAAAATATCGTCAGATCTCTTATATCCATTGCAATGTTAAAACATTGTACATTAGAGGGTATGAATAGGGGTGGCAATTCGTGTACATGTATCGTGTTCGTGTCGTATCGATGTACAAGTATTCTATTAAACAGCTCAACCCTAATCCGACCCATTTGCTAATCGTGTCAGAGACCCTCAACACTAACCCAACCCGTTTATTAAACGTGTTATCCGTGTCGACCCGTGTAACCCATTTAATAAACATGTCCTATAATGACACGACTTGTTTAATAACCTTTTTAATTCGTTTAACTTATATCATATGAGTTTCTCCACCCCTAAAAATCTCTATCATATAAAAATAAAGTACATATCAATACATAAATCCTAAAATCAAACTATATTATAAATTTTGTATCTATATATAAATTCAAAAACATACTAAGGTGATTCAACAACTGGGAAGATATCATAACAATTTCATCCTTGTGTTTTATGGCTACATCAGTCCTGTAAATAAACAAATAGAATACAAGCAATTGCAATATATATAACTATGTATATATATGTTTGTATCAAATCATAATATATGAATAACTCATGTCGTAATCGTGTTGTAATTGTGTCGTAATCATGTCACGGGTTAAACAGTTTAAATCCAAACCCAACCCAATTTTTGCGTATCGTGTTCGTGTCGACCCATTTATTAAACGTGTCGGCTTACCTCAAACTCAAACCCGTTTAATTCGTGTCGTGTTCGAATCGTGTTATCGTGTCGTGTCCAATTTTACCACCCCTAGGTATGAATCCTTCTTAACGAACCTTGTGATACCATTGAACTGTATTTGTGAGTTCCACCTATAATGACAAATTACTTTACTACTAATAGTTGTAATTAATGATTGCTATTATTAATTAAACCTAGATTTTGTGTATTTCAATTATAATAATCTGGGTGACTATGATGTTTGCACTCAAAAATCAAAACTTCGATAATTATAATTAATATAAATGTTGGACCAAAATAAATATGACCATGCATACAAGATGTGTTAGAGCACTTAATTACTTGAGTTATTTTCTTTTAATAACTTAAGGTCATCATTTGTTCTAAAAGATTAAGTGAGGATCATGATGATTAACGTATATACATGTCCAGTAGAAAATATATGGTACATATATAATATTAGACCAACTTCATGTCCAGTAGAAAATATATGGTACATATATAATATTAGACCAACTTTATACTAAGCGTAATAAATGGTTTTGGTGTCCAGCTAATAAAAATTCTTTTCATTGTCAAGAAACACATATCCACTTTTCTGAACTTAACACCCCACCTTCTTCTTGAAAGATAGAAATAGTCTTCGATTGCAACATTTGTGGTCCTGACTAACAAAAGTAGAATTGCTCCTAAACCAACGTTCAAGCACAGGGTCTTTTTCACAAGAGCTATTGAGTGTAGGGAATGAGTGAGTGCGCACTTAACACAACATGCGTCAACGAGAAGACTTGAATTCAGCCACAAAATAAAACCGAGATAGTAGTAACATGCAAATGGAATGTAAAAAGCGAGATAGTAATATATGTCTATGGAAATTATGGAATGTAGTTGTCATTCTGGTAGTGACTTAGAAGGAAAGTAGTTAGAAAGCCAAACTGAAGCTTTTTGAATTGTATATACATTATACTCGTACATACATTATACAATGGAAAAATTATATTTTAATGACCATAGTTAAAAAGTAATTGTTTAAAAGTGACTCTAAAGATATAGAAAAATGAATAGTTATCAATTTTAAAACTAAATTGTTCTTTAGTAACCATTTGAGGATAATTTTGTCAAAGTGCTTTATTTAATCACTAAAAAAATTAATTAATTAAACATATTAAACCTCATATTTTTCACGTTCTATTATGCATCTGATCTAATATAACATTAGAAAATGTAACCATAGTTAAACTCAACTTTGCATTCCAAATATATATATATATATAAAGTTAGGATTTTTATTATATTTTTTAGAGAAAGACGGTTGAGGCCGATAGTTCAAAATTGCAGAAATTCTCACAATATATTCATCATATTTAAAGGTTCAATTGAACAAGAAAGAATTAATCATAGATAACTACAATATGAGAAAAAATAAAATAAAAAATAATAATTTAGAGTCGTATATAGAATCTAAATTTACCATATTTATATTATTACTATTTGATATACACAATATATTATTACTATTTGATATACACAATATATACAAGGGTTCGGTGTATAAGTAATGTTTTTACCTAGAAGAGTGAGAGGTGGTGAAGGATATTTTTATAATTGAGCCTAAAATGATTATTAAAGAGTAATATATTTTTAGAATAGCTAACTATCCGGCTTTGTATAACTTTAAGGTAAGAGTACAACAATTAACTTTAATTTTCACCATTTAAATCTAATTTTTCCTTATACAATTTATACTCGTACATACATATCCATATATATATATATATATATATATATATAGTCACACGATTTTAGTTCTTCATCTATTATTTTTATTGAAAAATTTGGGATTTAGAAAAAGGCTTACTGATAGAATGCGCCGGGGTTGTGATAGATGTCGCCGGCGAGGATGTCACCGTCGGCGGCAGTTAACGATTGGTTTCGAATCCAAGCGGCATTCCGAATCGCAGCTCGTGCTCGAGCTAGTCCTTGCTCAAGTTTCTGATATTCTCTCTGCAATGCCAAATCAATTCATCAATACAAATTCAAACGAGATTGAGAGTTATATAGCAAATTATGTGTAGGTTTCGCATTCGGTGAATCAAAAAATCAGTATGTGTCCAGGAAAATCAGTATCAATCCAATGACGCTTTAGGTGATTTCTCTTCGTAATCTCAAACATATTAAGCAACAATGTTCACTAAAACAGGCATTCAAACAAAGAGAGATCAGAATTTTAAGAAACGCTCTCTGTTACTCAGATTAGCCATCATCTCTTCAACCTCAAATCAGTTAAGAATAATACTATTAACTATCTCTGTGTGTATATATATATACAGAAAGAGAGAGAAGACTTTTCCTAGACTCTGTTTTTCCAAATCATAAGCCATTACTCTCTGCAGTCTAAACACTCAAATCGGTTAATATAATATATGTATGTATATATATATATATATATAGAGAGAGAGAGAGAGAGAGAGAGAGAGAGCATTGGAAGCTGAAAACACTTACGATGACAGTTCGGTTTCTAGACGGAAGATTGGCGAAGGAAACAGTGGATTGATCAGTGATAACAGCTCTGAAGTCATTGCTACTACCGGTTATCTTCGTCTTCAACTCCACGATCGGTATTGAATACTCCAATTTCGAACTAAAGTGGCCTGAAACCATGAAAACCGCGACGATCGACAGCACAAACACCGAACACAGTACCGAAACAGAGACGACTCCTCCGTATCTCGTCTTCATCGACTCAATGATGATTTTCTCTCTCTCTCTAAAGCTCTCTCTTTCTCTCTCTAAAAACTCTATCGATGGATAATTGATGAAAACGGTCAAGAAAAAGGCGGGGAGGGAAGTGGCTTTCTCTCTCTCTCTCTTGAAATTTATGGCGGATAAAAGGCTGGAAGCGTGACATTATATATATATATATATATATATATATATATATATATAATAAACGGAATTACAAATTCATGTGATACATAGACACGGAAAATTAAGGAAGAGAAATTGATACAAAAAGATTTGTATATATAGAGCTGACCAACCGCCTATGAATAAAGAGTCCACCTAAATTTATTCTTGTGAGAGTCCTAAATTTGCGAATTAATATTTATCAATATAAGAGTTTTTATATTTATCAATATTAACACTTCCTATAGTTTTGTAGAATATGAACATGATAGAGTCACTAGTTTACTAATTTTGGCCCAATCCTTACTTATAATAGTAATTGGTATTTTATAATTCTAAATTCGATAACTCAATTAATTGGTAAAAAAGGGATCTTGACCTTTTTGTTTTTTTTATTACATGCATGTGTGTGTATATATGTCGTATAATATGGTTCGACTTGGTTAAATAATTCAAAGAAATTTTATTTAAAAGGGGAGTGAATCACGGCGGACCTATGTCGAGACCAAGGGAGGTCATCCCCCCTCCCCCCAAAAAAATATTTAGTTACCAAAAACATATTTACCCCCTTCTCCAAGATTTTGAAAATTCCTATTTAATAGGTTGTATGAATAATTGAAAAGATTTACTCATTATAAAAATATATTAAAAAGGTAATTCTCATAAAACTAATAAATAATCTCAATTTGAAATATTTTAAACTTCATTTTTAAAATCTAGATTTATATATATATGGGAATATAATCCTTCCCCTTTCCCCAAGATTTTGAAAATTCCTATTTAATAAGTCGTATGAATAGTTGAAAAGATTTACTCATTATAAAAATACATTAAAAAGATAACTCTCATAAAGCTAATAAATAATCTTAATTTAAAATATTTTAAGCTTCATTTTGGAAATCTAGATTTATATATATATGGGAATATAATCCATATTTTTCTTCTCCTTGTTTCACTATTTTTGAAATTTAAATTTTTTTGGGTCTACTTATATATATGTATTTTATATATGCCAAAATAGATATAATTCTATATGCAAAGAATACTAAATATATTTTTGTTTATACATGATCTTATTTTATTTTTTTTTCATATTTAAAAGATATAGAATACTTTTATGTATAAAGAATTATAAATTATTATTTGATTATATTTTTTTTAAAAGAAAATTATGCACTGAGTTTGGCTCCCCCAATTATCAAGTTCTGGACCTGCCCGTAGAGGTGAATTTCAAGTATTTAAAAAAAAGAATTGCAGCTGCTTACGTGAATTAGTAATATATATTATATTTTCAGTTATATAAATGCAGCAGCTTACATTATGTAAAATTGGTTGTCGAAGCCTACAAGGCCCGTTTGGACTGCCGGAAGGCAATTGGGTGTGTTGACACGTTTTTTGGTGCAATGTCAATGAAGTCAAAGTCGTTTCAGTCCAAAAATATCAATACTTGATCAGAAACGGACCAATGATCAATACTCATAGCTTTGTTATGGCATATGCCATTTTTTTGGCAAAATTTCATCATCTAAGACCTCAAAACTACGTTTTACTACCCTATAGGACGACTGTTAATTATTTCGATATTTTTGTCTATGGTCAAGACGGATTCGAATTAGGCTAAAATTTTATATTCAAGTAGTTTTTAGTGATTGGGTTTATTTTTTAATTTTGTCAGAATCATTAGAGAAATTTGAATTTTAACTATTTTCTAGATGGTAGTTTCCTTTTGTTTTAAGGTTTTGTTGCTGATCGTTGTACTCTTAGGATTTCTCTATTATAAATACATGTACGGTAGAAACCAGATCAGTCATTTAATTATCAATAAAATATAATTTGTTTTTTACCTTGTATTTGCAATTTATCCTAACTTTATAAATTCAAAGTTGTTCTTATTCGTACGCGAACATTGATAGCTTTTGCTGCCTAATTACATATTGAGACCTATTAGTTGCCATTGAAATTTCCAGAATCCATTGAATAAAAGAGTGTAAAAAAAGTACCGCAGCAGTAATTAATTAAGAAGACTACCCTCTCACATTTTACTTCTATGTGAGGTTGAAATACGAACTCCCTATATTTTTCAGCAGTGTTAAATTCAGAACTCAAAGTGTATCAAAACATGTTAGACGACTAGTGTTAAAAATGAAAGTTTCTACATGGTTTTAGTTATTGAAGATGCTACCATAATTTTTCTTTTATTTATAATTTTTCCTTTTCAAAGGCTTTTTCTTCCAATATATCATAATTTTTTGGTTTAGTTTAACTCTGTTTTCAACTAATCACATCATCCTTTATTTCTATCCAAGTTAATAACGATTTGTTTCCTGGTTCAATGTTGAAATTGTTTCAATATTTTCCTTTTTTTAACTTTATAGGCAAGCATTGATTATAAATTTTACTACAAGCACCCCTTGAACTTATCATACTTTATTTCTATGTTTTCTTTTTAATGATGGTTTTTTTGCAAAATAAAAAATAAAAATTCCATAAGAGACTCCTTTGGTAACTATTGTGACAACTTTCTACAAAGTAACGATACAGATACAAAATTAAGAGTTTTCAAAAGTCATTTATGTGAGTGGGATGGTGAACCTCATCACATGATGATGGTGTCATGTGATGGAGCTCTGTCATGTAGTGAAACCCATCACTTCACTCACAAAACACACATTTGAAAACAATCGAATTCGGAAAGAAAATCATTATCCATTTTTATACTATAATACACTACAACTATCTCCTTCGAGGAGTTGAAGAGTAGAGATGATAATATCTGGACCAATGTGGTAACTTTTTATAATACACTACTACAATGCGGTGACAACTCTCAAACATGGCAACAAAGTTGAAAACAATCGTAATTGTTGATGCATAAATTCTCATGATCCAGTTCGGAGCTTCATTCTTGCAAAACATTTGAGAGGTGACCGTGCTGGGGTGCCGACCGGTACACTCCATCGATCAAGTTAGTACCTTTAATCGTATAAATAGAAAAGTAATTATGTATTAAATTGTGACCTAACTTTTATGCCTCGTTTGGTTGGAAGGAAGGAATGGGTGGAGGGAAGGAGCAAATTTCCTTCGTTTGGTAAAGAAGTTGCAAGGAGGGAAGAGAAAAGAGAATGGATGAGTCATTCTTCCTCCTTCACAAATTTTTATCCCTTCAAATTTGGACGGAAGACAGGAAGGAAAAAAGGCAAGGCTATTATAAATGTTTTAAATTATAAAACTTTTCTTATTTCTTTTCTTATCCTTTCTTTTCTTAGAAAATAGAATAAATGAAAAATTGGTATTCAAAAAATATAAATATAACAAAATAAAATACAATAAACAAGAAAATTATAAATAAAAATAATATAATATAAATAAATAAAAATAAAATACAATAAATACAAAACTATAACTCAATAAGAATAAAAGTATTTTATGAAATACAATAATATATATATATATATATATATATATAAAAGATATATAAATATAATAATAAATAAATATAATATATATATATATATATAAAGATATATATAAGAAGAAAATACAATAAAATAAGAGCTATATATAAATACAATTATATATAATATAAAAATATAATATAATAAATACAAAATTGTTTGTTTGTCTGAGAGACAAATCATATGACTAAATATAAAAAAGGAAGACCCATTTTCGAAATTCAAACTTAGAACAAAATCTAAAGCAATTTGAATACTTTCTCTCTCTAATTTATCGTCGAAATCCTCGCTCCACTCATTTCCTTCCTAGACCGACTCTCAAGCTCCGTTTGGATAGACACAAGAGAAAAGAAATGAGAGGATAACATTAGTTATGAGAGAAAAGAAAAGAGCAGAGGGTATAGCAACAAGCTCTATTCATTTTTGAATAAATAGGAGAGAAAGAAAGGAGAAAATAGTATTGTTGTTTGGATAAGATATGAGAGAGAAATGATAATGACCAAATTACTATCATATCATTTTATATTTATGGGACATGGGTGAAATAACAATTTTTTCTTTCTAATTGTTGAGGGCAGTTTTGTAATTATGAAAATACTACTTAAACACTATCTTTTTCCTCCTAATCTTCTTATTTTTGGGAGGATAGGATATGAGGGATAAGGAGAAATAACTATCCCTTCTATCCCTCATTATCCTTTCTTTTCTTTTAATGATGTCTATTCAAACACAACATGACCTATCATCTCCTTTCTTTTCTCTCCTTATCCTTCCAAATCTCTCAATCCAAATGAAGCCTCAAGATCTCTTTCTTTCTCTCTCTGTTAGGTTGCACCTTTGCCACGTAACCCGAGAAAGGGAACAAGTTTGATTCTGTTTGGTAGCTCTGAATTCATTCATTAACACAAATATATATATATACACACACACACTAGTTTAAAGCACGTGCGATGCACGTGGATAAAAAATAAGTTAAAATTTTATTATTACACCCAAAATATTCAAAACTATTATAACACATTAATTAAAACACCCAAAACTATTTCCATTATATAATCTTGGTAATATAAACTCACTTGTTGAAAAAAATAAAACTATAAGTTAACTATTATTCACATGGAATGAATCAAGTATAAACTATAAGAAATCAAAAGGTATAATTCTAACAATTCTTAAACAATTTATTACTATTCTTTTAGAAATTCTCAACACTTTATCATATTTATATTTCTACTATTTTTGACTACGTCATTTTTACTATTGTATTCCTTTGTAACTTGTTACTTTGTCGTATAATTCACATATAAGCCGATACAGACAATGAAACCAAACTATATGGGTATACAGAATTAAAACAACAAAATAAACCATATAAATTGGAAAATAACAGATACAAAACCTGCTGAAGATAATTTTCAAAACTTAACCAAACTTGCTGAAAGGGTAGCCAAAAGACTAAGAATATAGACATCATCTCCAACTTTAGCTTCAAATGCTTGATAGCAATGAATTGGATGACATAACTCTCATCAAATCAACCATAGAACAACTGAACATAATTCTTCGCAAACAACTTTCAGAACAGAAATAACATTAAGACAATGAAGATATAATCTTGTATACATAATTCCATGAATAACAAATATAAATCACAATTTGCCTCAACCATATATGCATAAAGTTCCTAATCTTAAACTTTTAGGGAGACAAAAAAAATTGGATCACATTGATGACCTTCTAATTTAATTTTATTTTTTAAGTGAACTGTTGCCACTCATTAAAAATAAAATGATTAGACAACTTTAGCTTCAAATGCTTGATATCCACGTGCATCGCACATTGATAAAAAAAATAAATTAAAATTTTATTATAACACCTAAAATATTCAAAACTATTATAACACATTATTAAAACACCCAAAACTATTTCCTTTATGTAACCTTGGTAATATAAACTCACTTGTTAAAAAAAATAAAACTATAAGTTAACTATTATTCATATGGAAGGAATCAAGTATAAACTATAAGATATCAAAAGGTATAATTCTAACCATTTTAAAACAATCTATTACTATTCTTTTAAAAATTCTCAACACTTTATTCTTTTTATATTTCTACTATTTTTGACTACGTCATTTTTACTGTTGTATTCCTTTCCAACTTGTCACTTTGTCGTAAAATTCACATATAAGCCGATACAGACAATGAAACCAAACTACATGGGTATACAGAATTAAAACAACAAAATAAATTATGTAAATTGGAGAATAACAGATACAAAAGCTGCTGAAGATATTTTCAAAGCTCAACCAAACTTGCTGGAAAGGAAGCCAAAAGACTAAGAATATGGACACCATCTCCAACTTTAGCTTTAAATGCTTGATAGCAATAAATTGGATGGCATAACTCTCATCAAACCAACCATGCAACAACTGAACATAATTCTTCGCAAACAACTTTCAGAACATAAATAACATTAAGAAAATGAAGATAGAATCTTGTATACATAATTCCATGAATAACAAAAAAAATCACAATTTGCCTCAACCATATATGCATAAAGTTCATAATCTTAAACTTTTAGGGAGACCAAAAAAATTGGATCACATTGATCACCTTTTGATTTAATTTTATTTTTTAAGTGAACTGTCACCACTTATTAAAAATAAAATGATCATACAGGTTGGTGCACGTAACGCAGACTAGATGAGAAGTCTGGAGGGCATGGTGTTGGATGAAGTCCAATTATCCCATACCTTTTTTCAGTGCCTCAAGATTGGGAAGAGGTAACAATCTACTTCATCAAAATAGAGTTTTAACTATGTTTGAAGAAAATTATTGATCTTAATCAAATAAACATAAATTATTCAATCGTATTTATGTCTAACTGATCCAGCTCTTAACCTCTAGATCCTACCTTGCAAGGTTTAGTTTTTATCGAAAGCCTTAAATTACTTCTCTACATTAGTCTCTTGATCTATGTTTCAGGTTCCTGTACCGATTGCAGATTTTGGTGGACAGATGTAATTTTTTATTAAAAAGCTGATAGCAAACAATTAGTAGAAAAAAAAAAGAAGCCAAAGAAAAATACTCACATATAAGATCCGAGAGAAAGTTAAAAGCTGAGCTGAGAGCCGTGTTGATGAGAGCTGAGACGAAGATGAAAGCGGAGAGAAAGAATGGAGAGCTATAGCTGAGAGGAAGAGTGATTTTATAGGTGTTTAGGGCCTCATTGTACACTTTTTCTCACGGGAAAGTGTTTTTGTTTTTTTAAATTTAGAAATTAGAAATAAAAAGAAAGGGTTAATAAAAAAAGAAAGGGATTTGCTTCAGAAATAATTCAAATAAAAAATTAAATTTAGAAATCAGAAATAAAAAGAAAGGGTTAATAAAAAAGGAAAGGGTTTTGCTTCGAAAATAATTTAAATAAAAAAAAGAAAGGGTTTTGCTTGGGTAATTCTATTTTTGGGTTTTGCTTGGAAAATAATTTAAATAAAAAAGGAAATGGTTTTGCTTAGGTAATTCTATTTTTTTAATTTAAAAATAAAAAAATAGTGTACTGAAACTTAAAAAACCCCTTTGTACTTTTAATAGTAGTATATATATGAAAGAATTAATGTAACTCGGTTATATTCTTCACAAACTAATCTCGTACTTTGTATATATATATGTGTGTGTGTGTGTGTGTGTGTGTGTGATTTTCTACTTTTAAATTTGATGACCGATTCACAAAAGGATATAACAAATTAATAAAATAAACAAATTAAAAACACCTAATTAATGCACTTAACAATCAACATTATTACAAGGTCAATGTGGTAGTGAGAGAGAGAGAGAGAAAGCTCTTTATACGTGTAAATTGGGTAAGGACAAAATTGTCCACAAATAAGAGGGTATTCTAGTCCTTTCATATATTTAGAGACATTTTAGAATTTTCAGGTCAAATATACAATGACATTATCAATTTTTGTACCTGTAAAGTTGATAGGGAAAATCAGTGTTACAAAAGATACACTGACAGGGGAGGTCAGTGTTATTTTTGAAAACACATAGGAGATATTTGTTATTTCGCCTATTTACAAGAGAAGCCAGTGTAATTTTTCCTAAATACAATTATATATAATGTAAAAATATAAAAGGAAATAAAACAAGTATATATAAAAATATATGACAATTACCAAAAATATGTAAATATTAGAATTTATGACAATTATCAAAAAACATGCAAATGCTTAAAAATGAATTTTTAATTAAAACAAACTAAAATAAAGTCCTAACAAATATAATTTCGGATGAAAGAATATACATTATCACATTTATGTTGGTTAAAATGAGTTTGAACCATATTACTTAAACATAATTTTTAGTTAGAGATACCATTATTTTTTTAAAATTAATTTTGGGTTACCAAACATATTTTCAGATTTATGCTTTCAAAATTTCAACAGCATATGACGTTACCAAATGTATTATGTTTTTAATAAAAATGGCAGCACTGCAGGTTCAGATTTTATTTTTCAGAAATTAAAAAATGGAATCCGATAGCATTACCAAACAACCCCTAAGGCAGTCAATTGTGAAAGAAATTGCTTATTGGATAAGGCATCCCTTCAGTGTGTGTGTGTGTGTGTGTATGTAATGGTGTGAAGTGTTTTAGGTATCATTTTTGGCAATGATGTTTTAAAAGTGTATAACTCGCAAGTGTACGAATCTATTGAAGTATAAATTGGCAAGAACGAGGTCGAAACCAAGGAAATGCTTTGAGAATAAAAACTAATACAAATTCGAATTAATTTAAAACTAATCTAGTTGAACAAAGTTATTTTGATTTGAGAAATTAAACTAAAATGCAAATAAAATAATACGATTGAAATCAAATAGAGAAAATAACTAAGGTGTCGGATTCCACCACCATTAAATCCATAAAGCTTATAATATTCATTTATTAAATTCCAAATTTAGAGTAGCAATCAAGAAATCAATCTATTGCTTACTCAAGATTTAACAAAAAAACACTATGAAATATATATCAAAAAGGTAGATTTTCCTTCGTTTTACTAGTGTAAAATTTTAAACATTTTATGAATCCAATTTATTGAAAAAGATAAGATCAAATATTATCACCTTTAAGAAATACAAACCCAAGCTTAGATTCATTATAATACTTTCTAACTACCATATATAAATAATATAAATGGTGAAAGAAGTATAAAATAATTAATCACAAGAAGCGAAAATCATAAGCATTTAAATCATATACATAGAAATCAATTAATTAACAAAATAACTTCACTTCATTAATGGAGGTTTCCTTCTCAAACCTAGTTGAGGAGTTTAGTTACACATGGTAGAAGAAGATCGATAACAAAAATATAAACAACATAATGAAATGAAATAAAATAAACAAATAAAACTCGAATTGTCTCTGTTTTTTCTACCCTGGTCTCCACTCATTTTTTCCTCTCTCTCTTCTGCTAATCTCTTTCTCTTATATAGAGGCCTTCTTAGGTGTTCTCCAAGTAAAAGAAAATATAAAAGTATTGAGAAGAAAATCTATCAAAATATTTTCTCTGACTTGAAATCTAATTTTGACATTGAATAAGTGTGATTCACGAAATTTTCATGAAATACAAATATATTGGACTTCAAGTTAGTTTTTCACAACTGTTAATTTTGCTCAATTCTAATATCCGAGTCAAGAGATATGATCAAATTACCATAACTGGTGTAATATTTGCGCAGAATATTGTGACTACTTTGACACGCGATTTTCACTTTTAAAAGTCAGAATTAGGGTTTCTTTGTGAAATACAAATCTGTTCCCTATAAATAAAATTTCTAAAAACTCTAGGCTTGCATTAATCCGATACTCAGATGAAAGTTATGGCCCAAATAGTAAAACTGCACAGAGAAGTCGTGCACTTTATATTTGTTGAATTTGGACCTTTTTCAAAAACATAACCATAAATCTAAAAAGACACAAAATCACATTTATTAAATAAAATAATATACTAAAGAATATAATTTTGGAGGTTTATTGTGTAAGAATTATGCACTTATCAGGTAATAAGATGTTTTTCTCTCTCTCCATTATATCTCTTGTTATATATCGTACTAGTTCTCACAAATATATTATTTATACATTATATAACACATTATCATCACAAGTCTCTACCCTACTGAGAAGAAAAAATTGGTTTCTTTACTATATCAAAAGGTATGCATATTAGTTGTTTATATTCTCAATATACTACTATCATATCATCTTACTATTTTATTCATTTATTCTTTACATACGATGAATTTTGCACAATATAGTTACAAACTTAAAGTTTGTATATACTCAATACCTTTTTCAAGTTTAAATCTATGTAATGACTTGGGTCACGAACCTGAAGTTTCGTGAGTTTATGGCCTGAAGTCTTACAAATGCTAAGTTATTTACAAATTTGAAACTTGATTTCAAAATTAAATTTTCTTTGCGAGCCTGAAGCTTAAAAAAAGTACTTGCCTGAAGTTAGTGCAAGGAAAAAGAGTTTTAGTTGATTTTGTGAATACTCTACTGAAAATTAAATTATCGAGCCTAAAGTCTTGAACTATTGCAAAGCTAAAGTTTTGCGTAAAAACCAGTAAGCCTGAAGCTTAGCAAACCTGAAGTTTTGCATACACCCACTGCTATTTATAAGCCTGAAGCTTATTATTATTATTATTATTATTATTAAGCTAGAATTTTAACAAAGCTAAATTCTATTTTCAAGCTTAAAGCTTGGAAGAAATATAAGTGTATGGGTAAGAGTTGTTAATTTTATATATGATATATCATGCGGATATTTTTCGTACAAGTATATATACACACACACACACGTATGAGGAGAAAGAAAACGAAATTTTTCTTACCATAAAAATTTTCTTTGGCACTGCGAGATTACTGTTTGTTGTTCTTTACTTTTCTCAAGATTGAAATATTGTAGTTTTTTAAAAATAATTATTATGTAATGGCT
The DNA here is from genome assembly GCA_026545225.1 of Cornus controversa. NCBI lineage: Eukaryota > Viridiplantae > Streptophyta > Magnoliopsida > Cornales > Cornaceae > Cornus > Cornus controversa. The sequence goes on along the minus strand of CM048846.1, from coordinate 61,583,044 downwards.
CATTTTAAACCATGAAAAATAACGAAACCATTTTATCTAAACCTATTGTTATTTATAAGTTTGTTTTAGACGATTTTTAAAAAGACTTGTTTGAAGTAGTAAACGAAGTCCAAATTAAGCAAATTATATATCGTTGGAAAGCTTGTTAAGTCTAGTTTTTAAATATGTAACTTTTATATTTTGATTCTAAATTAAATATAAATCAATATTTATTTTTGTAGAAATTAAGTTCATATTTCATATTGATTAAAACTTTTATATGGTGGTTAAATATGAAATATATGTTCATGTGTTTTTCAATATGTTATATCTCTAAATGATGACCATGTGTTTGTCAATATGTTATATCTATATATGACCTCGGAAATCAACTTTCAATTGAAATTATGTGGAAATAACATTGTTAAACAAAGCAATGAACTTAGACAACCATTCATCAATCTCGTCTGACAGGATCGACAACATTCCCTGATGTGAATGCAACCTCATTTCATAGTTGTGGTCGTGGTCGTGGATATAACCATGGTAGAGGTCACCATCTTATCTATGATAGTCATTATTTCTCAATGTTTTCATAAGGAACTCCACATCTTATCACCAGAAATGAAATACAAATGCAATAAAGCAAGCCAAATGAAAAGATCCCGCAGACCTGATTGAAGGCTTTGGAAGAGCTAATATTGTGTTACCATGTGAAACACAAATATATATTATGATACTTTGTATTCTACCAGATCCAGAAGAATCTGTTTAATTTTAAAGATATACGTTACAACGAATATTATATGGAGACTGTAAATGAATGTAGCATTGAATATCTTTGCATCACATGCCAGAAGCATATATTAAAAAAACTCGCTTATTTTTCTTCTAGGTTATATTATACAACTATATATGCAGTAATGCACCAAAAGTGCTCTAATCTAAAAGTTTTTATACTTTAGCATGATCGCCTTGGCTATCTAGGGTCAACAATGCGTCGAATAATTAAAAATTTGAATGAACATCCACTAAAGAATCATAAGATTCTTTTGGCAAGTGATTATCCATACAAAGCCTACTCATAAGGTAAATTGATAGTCAGACCATTTTCTTTAAAGGTCATTGCTGAATCTTCAACATTTTTATAACGAATTCAAAGGGATATATGTGGGCCAATTCATCCACCATGTGGACCATTTAGGTATTTTATGATTTTAATAGATGCATTAACATGTTGGTCACATGTTAGTTTACTTTCTACTTGTAATGTTAGATTTTCTAGACTTCTTGCTAAAATTATTTGATTACGAGCACAATTCTCGGATGATCTTATCAAGACAATTTATCTCGACAATGCTGTAGAATTCACATATCAAGCATTTGATGACTATTGCACATCAATTAATATTGATATTGAGCATCCTATTGCACACACTTATATCCAAAATGGTTTAGTAGTCTTTTATTAAATGCCTTCAATAAATTTTCAGACCATTTCTTATGAAAACAAAGCTACCTATTTCTTCTTGGGGACATGCAAGATTACATGCAAAATCTTTTGTTCACATTCGACTAACTGCATATCATAGTTTTTCCCCACTATAACTTATACTTGGTTAACAATCAAATATTTCTTATTTATGAACTTTTGGTTGTGCTATCTATATTTCCATTGCACCACCTCAATGAACCAAGATGGGTCCACAACGTTGACTTGAAATTTATGTAGGTTTTGATTCTTCTTCTATTATTAAATATCTTGAACCTATGACATGTTATGTCTTTAAGGCACGGTTTGCTGATAGTTATTTTGATAAGACTATCTTCCCACCATTAAGGGAAAAAAGAAACAACTCAATGAGCGGCGTGATATCACTTGGAATACCTTGGAATTATCTAATTTCGATTCTCGTACAAATCAATCAGAGGATCATTCATTTGTAAGATATTACAAATTAATTGACAGATGTATTTAATTACACTAAATGATTAATAAAATCACACATACTGGCTACAAATGTTCCTGTTCGAATCGATGTCCCTGAAGGATAACCTGTCATTGTTGCAACTAATGTATCTAAGGCACGCCAGAAGCATGGTAGAACTGTTGGCGCAAAAGATATTATTCCCTGGAAGTGGAAAACATAAGAGAAAGTATATAAAGAAATTAGTACTCCTGAAAAGGCCGCACTAATAAAGGAAGTAACTAAAATGATTGATCAATCTAAATTGTTCGAACAAGTAGTTTCATAAAAGGCACAAGCCCCTGAAGAGGCACTAGTACCAGAAAATGATGAGATCTCAATAAATTATGGAGAAATATGTGATAGAATAAAGTTATTGTAGACAATGTATTCTCCATTGCAGTTGTTTTTAATATAAATAATGAGGACCTGGAACCTCAAAGCGTCGAAGAATGTCGACGTCGCAATGATTGGCCAAAGTGGAAAGAAGTAATATAGGCTTAATTAGATTCATTAGCCAAACGAAAAATATTTGGACCTATAGTCTAGACATCTGAAGTTGTCGAGCTTGTGGAATACAAATAGGTATTTGTACGTAAATGAAGTGAGAAAAATAAGATTATGAGATACAAAGCTTGACTTATAATACAAGGTTTCTCACAAAGGCCTAACATTGATTATGAGGATACATATTCTCCTATAATGGATGCAATCAAGTTTCGTTTTTTGATCAGTTTAATAATCTGAGAAGGACTGGATATGCACCTAATGGACGTGGTAGCACCATATTTATATGGATCACTAGATAGTGATATTTACATGAAAATCCTTGAAGGATTTAAGTTGCCTGAAGTAACACACTCGAAACCATGTAGCATGTATTCAATTAAATTACAACGGTCCTTATATGGATTAAAGCAATCTGGAAGCATGTGGTACAATTGCCTCAGTGAGTATTTATTAAAAGATGGATATGTGAATAACCCAATTTGTCCACATGTTTTTATCAAGAAATCAAAATTTGGATTTGCCATTATAGCAGTCTATGTTGAGTTTTAAAAAGCTCACCACAGCTGCTAATTAATTGAAGAAAAAATTAAAAATAAAAGATATTGGAAACACAAAATTTGTCTCAGCCTACAAATCGTACATTTGCCAAATGGAATTCTTATCCACGAGTCAACATACACAGAAAAAGTCCTAAAATGATTTTATATAGATAAAGCTCATCCATTGAGCTCCCCAATAGTTGTTCGATCGCTTAATGTTGAGAAAGATCATTTTTCATCCTAAAGACAATGATGCCAAACTTCTTGGTCCTGAAGGACCATATGTCAGTGTAATTGGTACTCTTATGTATCTTACAAATTGCACCAGACTTAATATAGTATTTTCAGTCAACTTGCTAGCACGGTACGGTTCTGAACTAACTTGGAGACATTGGAATGGAGTCAAGCACATTCTGCGTTATATTCGTGATACAACTGATATGAGATTATTTTATTAAAGAGAATCAAAGAACCAGTTGATTGGATATGCAAATGCATGTTATCTTTTTGACTCACACAAAGCTCAATCACAAACAGGTATGTGTTCACTTGTGACAACACCAATATATCTTCTATGAAGCAAACAATAACTGCAACATTTACAAGTCATGCTAAGATACTTGTAAGTTATGAAACAAGCTGAGAGTGTGTTTGGTTGAGTTCCACGGTACAATATATTCGAAAAACATGTGAACTCTCTCTAATAAGAGGTACTCCTACAATATTATATGAAGATAATGACGTGTACTGCACAAATAAGAGGAGGTTACATCAAGGGTGACAAAATGAATCACATTTCACCAAAGTTCTTCTATACACACGAGCTCCAGAAGAGCCATGACATTGATGTTTAGCAGATACGCTCGAGTGATAATTAAACAAATTTATTCACTAAAGCACTGTCAACTAGAACATTCAAGAAGCTGGTGCACAATATTAGAATGCGTCGACTTAAGGATCTTTCATACTAAGTTAATGAGGAGGAGCAATTAATTGAAAAGATATTGGCATTACTGTACTTTTTTTATTTTGCCCAAGTTTTGTCTCACTAGATTTTCCTAATAAGATTTTAATGAGATAGTACTAACCTATGCAATACTATTTTCAGAGATTACTCTTTTTCCTTCACTATTTTTTATCCCATTAGATTTTTCCTACTAAGATTTTAACTAAGTATATTTCTAGTATAGTAAAGTGGAGCCCAAGAAGGAGTGTTACATATGTGGGCTCCACTTCATTAATAATTTACATGTGTTATAATATGAGTAGAATTGAATTCGCATTATGATTTGCATAGTTGAAAAACTAAGGCGGTGTATTGTGAAAGAAATTGCTTGGTGGATAAGGCAGCCCCTCAGTGTGTGTGTGTGTGTAATGGTGTGAAGTGTTTGGGGTATCATTTTTGGTAATTAGATCCTTTTCTCTCTTTCCCATTATATCTCTCATTATGTATCTTTCTAGTTCTTACAAATATATCATTTATACATTATACAACAGTCCATAAAATTATGTATCTTTCTAGTTCTCACAAATATATCATTTATACATTATACAACAGTCCATAAAAATATTGAGGATAGATGTGTTTTTAATATCAATGCCTTTTCGATCCAATATGAGAGATGGCACAAGCTGAGTGAGAGAAGTGCCATCGTGATAGTTTTTTCCATTTAAAAATAAATTAGCGATGGATCCTATTTTAAATATTTTTTATTAATCAATAAATGGATGATTGAACATGCTCACGGTTGGTTCCTTTTTCTTATATACCAAGACTAGGATTGATTGCATTTTCTCACTATCCTAGGCTTATTATGCAATGGACCCAACATCCTTTTCCGTGTACTAAGTGCAACTGCAAGTCTGTAACACCACACAACAACATTTAAATGGAGGATGCATTGACGATGTAAAAATGTTTCATTTTCAATTTGATGATCTTTCACTTTTGTATCTCGATACAATATGTTGCATGAGTGATAAATACTCAAAATAAATGTGTTGTATGAGTATTTGCACCGAATGTTATACGAGTGTTGCATTCATTCTTGATACAGTGAGTTACGTTGATTTAAAATGCAAAGATGTTTTGCATGAAAAAAAAAAAAAAGTGAAGAGATCTGAACTTGTATGATCTGAACTCGTAAACGGATGGCAGTCAGTCTAATTACTAGGAGAAAATTTGAGAATCATAAAGATTGTGACGGTTCTTAAAAGTAGCTAACAAACTACCCTTCCAAGGTTAGTACATAAATACTATATCAAGTCTTCAGCGCGCGCGTGCGCGCGCGCGCACACACACACACACACACATATATATATATATATATATCAAAGTGCAATGAACTTCAGCTACTTCTGTGTGAGCCCATCAAGGCAAGCATCATACAAATTTCCGTATCCTGGCTGATGATACGAGCCCTTAAAAGTAGCTAACAAACTACCCTTCCAAGGTTAGTACATAAATACTATATCAAGTCTTCAGCGCGCGCGTGCGCGCGCACACATATATATATACATACATATATATATATATATCAAAGTGCAATGAACTTCAGCTACTTCTGTGTGAGCCCATCAAGGCAAGCATCATACAAATTTCCGTATCCTGGCTGATGATACTAGCCCAAAACTAACAGAATAAATACAGACCAATACCAGTATGACACCATACCTACAAACCCACCTCTTGCTTCGTATGACATGATCGATCTACTCATCAAAGATAAAGACAAACGAAGATAATGGTTAGAGACAAAGCCATGGTTATCCAGCCACCTCATGCTCGGGAAGAGATGATGGTTAGAGACAAGACCATCGTTATCCAACCACCTCATGCTCGAGAAAGTAGTATAAAAGGAGAGAGACCCCAGTGTAAAAAGGGCGAGTTTTTTGAGTGAAATAAAAATAGAAATATATTGACAAGATCTATTGAGTACTTGTTCTTTAAATACTTGAAACTACTGTCAAATTTGAAGAGTATTTTGTGTTCATATTTTTGACACTTTCAATATATATATATATATATATCAGAGTACAATGAACTTCAGCTACTTTTGTGTGAGAGCCCATTAAGGCAAGCATCATACAAATTTCCGTATCCTGGGTTCAATGGATCACCCTACTATCCAGAAATTATAGGCTATCCCGGGTACATACCCCAGGCTCATCAGCCATTCGTACACAACACATGCTGTGGATCTCACTGCACGTGCACAACACAGATGGCTGGAATGATCTCGGGATATGTAACCCCCGGGGTAGCCTATAATTCTTCCATACTATCGATCAAAGACCGTCCAATTAATGGCTGCCTCGAGATGGATTGACAAACTGTTTGATTTTGAGTCTCTGATTCATAACTTGCTCCCCAGTTTCATTATAATTCAGTGGGGTGCATGATCATCAGATTAATTTTCAAAGTTTTCAGAAATAATTTTTAGAAAACTGTCAACCAAAAATGACCATTCTTTGTTCTTTGACAACAGAAAACCATCCTAGAAAAAGTACGTATTTGGACTTAGAAGTAAGGAGTAAACATTAGAACAAGTTATTTTTGGACAGCAAGAACTACTTAAAAGACTAGGAAACCCTGCAACCTTTTGATTTAGCACAAAAGCAATAGGCATGAAATGCACATTAAAGAGAAATTATGGGGAAATTATTGGATTTCAAAGAAAAAAGGAAGCTAAACCTTATTACAACCTAGATTCCACCAAAAAGATCTGCGCTCTCACAAATTTAAGAAAAACCTGTAATTTCCTAGCCCTTGAGAATACCGAGTTTTTCTAGTGATGCTCTGATGTCATTGCTATTGCATCCCTCGGATTCAACGACATTGGGGCTGTTGAATGGCACAACATCTTCAAGAGGATAGCTTCTGTTACTATGAAGTTTATGTGCACCAGTGCAAACTCCTTTCAATATCACAGTTTTGTGTACTCCACCAAGCAATCCTTCAAAATCTGTATCCCCACATTCTCCCACGAAGACGACAATTTTTGACAAGTCTACACCCCATCGAACATACAGGTACCTGAAGCAAATGTGTGATTATATAATAGACAAATATATAAAGGGAGATCAATAAATCCTAATCCAAATGTTGCAGAGACAAATTCGAGATAATGATCAAACATGAGCAGTTCATTCAGAAGCATATGAATGTGAAATTATTCTGTTCTGTAATGACATTTATGAAATCTCATTAGCTTTTGTCACAAGCTTCCTCCAATTGTTAAGTGTGTTTAAAAAAGAACCTGAGACTCCATAGAATACAAGATGCATGCCATAATTTTAAGCATTCTCTAAGCAACAGTTCATTTTTACTACAACAAAAAAACTGACAAGAAACACTACTACAAACACTGTTACACGACCCAAGAGTAACATATGCTATTCATATCTGCCATATCAAAGAGTAGAAGAGCACAAAAGCACCATAATTATCAGTGAATTCAACTCTTAACTTCCATAGCGGAGAAAATACACCAATATAGAAGATATACAAAAAGAAATAAACTGCAGGTATAAATCATCAGGGAAAAAACGATGTGATTAATAACTTAATAATGCAAATAAGTCTCACCAAACTTCTTTCCAGTCAACCTTACAACTTAGTTACATCAGCAAACCTAGTGATACTGCAGAACACTAATAAAAAAACCTTCTAATTACAGCAACAAATCTAGTGATCTCGTCAAAACTATATAGAACTTCGCCTTTTATACATATTGCCCCAAAAAAACTAGTGCCTAGCCTTTCAAATTTTGGCCTTATAGTTGAATTATATCATGAAGGCCCAGTGATGCAGTACTACCAGTAAATCTAATGAAAACATCTCGTGACTGGTCCCAGATAGTGCAAACAGTTTCTCTTTTTCTCAGATAGTGCAAACAGTTTCTCTTTTTCTTAGTAGGTACTGTTAGTGCCTTTTTTACACTAAGAAAGTCTACTGAAGTCCCCAAAATAGAAACATAACCTCCTGTTTTATACCAAATGACTTTGTAATGCTGCTAAGACGAATAGAAAGAAAACACTAGAGAAATAAATAATCATGATTGATCTCTCCTTATTAACAGTCACAGAGAAACTTATATATCAAACTGATACTATGCTGCCATGTAAAACCAAAATCAGTGAATTATTCTTATAGCTCCAAGAGAATGATACTGTCAATCACAAAACAAAGACATTGCAAAAAACCTTAATAACTCATTTCAAGAAAATAATTTAGCAACTCAAGGATTGTGGCAAAATGAACACATGGATTGTGGCAAAGTAATATTCGTTAGTATTTTTGGTCAAGTTTTTTATTTATTTTTTATTTTTTATTTCTTTTTCCTTTTTCAATTATGTTGTTTCAATAAAAGGGTAAAATGACTTCATTATGTCTTCGATAAAACTTTCGATATGGTCCTGAACAAGTACCAAATAATCTGGATTTCAAAGTCATGATACTTGTCCACAATGCCATATTAGAGAGTGATTAAATTACATAGAGGAGGATAACTGAACTGTAGTCAGGAAAAGAAAATGAAAAGAAGAGCAACCTACCTGAGGGCTTGCGATCGAGAAGCCAGCACAGGGATCACATTCAGCTTGGTACCATTTTGACTATAAATAATGTTGCATTGCAGAGCTTGAATTCTAATCAATTTCCGTAGTTCCTTAACAGGGGGAACCTGTGTAGAGAAAATATGCACCAAAACATTTCAAGTGCACTGCACCAAATAAGTGAAATGGCATAAAAAGACGACAGTTTCACAAATGGAGAGAGAGCGAGAGAGAGAGAGAGAAATCCTGACATTTTGGGAAGCTGTCCAAAAATAAAATGCAAAGAAAATTACCAAGTCTGGGTTTTCCACTTTGTATGCATAACAATGTGCAGCTGATCCTGATTCATCTTCTGCAACAACTTGTCCTTCTCCTCCCTTTTTATCATTAATAGAACCAGCCCAACGTACCAAAGTTTTCCTCAAACCCTCTCCACCCCAACGGTAATCAATGTGTGAATGATAATCTAAGTCTACTACAAAGGGAAGCCCGGAAGGACTATCCCCAGAAATTGAAGATGGATAGTAAAGCTCACTACCACTATTGCAAATAAAAGCATCAAAATCCATAGGGCTCAATCCTCCTGAGTCCAGAAGAGAATGTATCTCAGATATGGTTGAGGCTGTTGATAATACAAAGCCTATCGAGCCTGCACTTCTGTCCACACCTGCAGCCTTGCCAATCGATTTGATGATATCAAGAGAATCAGACATTGTATCACAATCCACAGCAATTACAAAGATGAACTTCCTCCTCAATATTGGAAACTTACTTATGTTCTGCTCTGTTTTCTCCAAGGACCTATCATTTTGTGGGTGTCCTTTGGCACCCTTTGACAAAGCAGCATCCTCTAATCTGCTCTTTCCATCAAGAGCATTTTTTACAGCATCTAAAGCATTAACTATAGTGCCACTCCCTTCACTTTTCTCACCATCAAGTGAAATCTTCAAGTTTAAAGATAAATCCTGTATATCTCTCAAGGAATCACCAGGTGAATCTGGTTCTGAAAGTTCATGTTTATCATCACTTCTTTGCCATTGTGGATGCCTTGGTCTGCAGCTGGCAATTCGAGATAAGTATGTCTTACAATGCTCTGGCCATGAAAAAAGGTGAATATTTTTCAACCCATTCTGCCTACATCTTGCCCAAAGTTGCTTATCCGCAACAAGCTTCAGAAGAGCATCAGCAATCGATTGCTGATCATGAGGGTCAACTAGCAGACCATTATCAAGAACCTGAAAAAGTTCATGGTCAGTATTGGAAACTAACAACAAACTTCATCTTGCTACAGCTCCACTGAACAAATGAGAAAATCCTTCTAAGCAATGGGAAAGCTCCACAATGGACACACCCGATGAATATCAACTGGACCTCCATTTTTTGTTGCAACAATGGGCAAACCATAAGCTGCTGCCTGTTCAGAGGGAAGTGGAAATTTTATCTTAGATTAGCCAATACATGGACGTGAAAGATAAAGCTTTGAAAGTAATAAACAAGGCAAAGCACCTCAATTAAAGTAAGCCCAAAAGGCTCAATGAAAGCCGGATTGATGAAGACACCCTACAAAAGAAATTACTCTAATGAGGAAGTCAAGATCCATATATAACAGAAAATATGATCCCAATGGATATTATGCATAAACAAATATAATTAAATGAGAAAGAAACAAACAACTGTAAATTAATGGGAACTACCATTCACCCCAAATAAATCTCTATACCTAAATAACCTACGTTAAAATGCTATATTCCTCCCTTCTCCTTTTATGGGATCATACCAGTCTTACCAGGGCCTCAAGCCACAAAGGAGAGTGATCTCTGACCTGTAATTCTTCCCTACTTCCCAATTTTACACCTCAAACAATAATTCTTTCGTCATGCATATACCATTTAGAACGACAAATAATTAGCATTTATAAATTATCATTTGGAACAAGGGCAGCATTTAAAGCAATGACCGGCCATTCTTTACCCACTCCCGATTTCAGTTAAGTTCCCTGTAATTGGAGGTGGATCAGAAAACCCAACTCAAGCAGAAATTTAAGCCCAAACTTCTAGTGTGTGTGTGTGTGTGTGTATATAAATATATTATCTATGAATGAAACCTTAGAAAATTATCACCTAAAAAATTAGATGAGATATCCTTCTTAGAGAAGGACAAAGAAAAGGCCCACCAACACTAAATACCTGCTACACAAGAAAAAGCAAGATATAGCCAATCCACCAAAACCACTATTTGACTTAGGTAAAAATGACTCCTCAAAGGAACTAGTGAAGAATCTCAACTTTTGCCAACAAGTCCACTTTCTCATTGGCTGAGCATATCCCAAACTTGCAAAAAAATGGCAGCAGCTTACATGCTTCATTCATCTTACTGTCATTCCGTGACCTTTTTCTTCTTATCACCAACTTCATAAGGATGATGGAGTCAAAATATGAAAATATAAATTTCTTTCATTAATTTATATATATACATATATATGTATGGATATATGAAAATCATGATTATCACTTGCCAAAAGCAAAGTAAAAGTTATAAATCAGTTTTAAACAGTAGCTACATCAAAGAGATGTGATTTCGGTGTCAGCATACCCTTTGGCTCAATAAAATCTAAGCCTAATTCAAGCTTATTTAGATGTGTCGTTCCTTATTCATGGCAAGATGTTATAAATATGCCTTGTAAGGCCTTAAACCAATTTTATATCAAGGCACAATTTCCATCATATTAAAACAAATTGCTACTTCTTCTATAAAAGAAGCTCTAAAATGACTCGATATATATCTTTCCTCTCGAAAATATAACACAACCACTAACTGTTCAATACAGAGAGTGCTAACAAGTTCCATATTATATACTCATCCCTTTTTATGGAAGCAATACAGAGAACCCAAGGTTCAACAGAGAGACAGAGGGGGGGCACAAACCACATATGCAAATGCAAATTTTACAGTGTCTGTGGCTGATTTATATAAATATGCTTTATTGTTATGGATGTGCTACAAATATATCCTTTTCTTACCTGAATTTGATAAAAGTTCTTCAAAGCACTTACCTTCGTTTTTGCTGCAAGACGATATATTTCAGGAACATCAGACTGCTTGTGGTGTTTAGGATATGCCACATGACCATATAGATCATATTTGTCAATCAGTTTAAGTATTGAAAGAAGAACAGATGCATTTGTGCTAGACATTTCATCAATAGCATCACGGTTACCCATTATTAATGTCTGCAACAACAACAAAAATGCAAAATACAGTCATAAAGCTGAAACAAAAAATAGCTCAATTAATAAACCTTCTCAATCACTTGGCAGCACTGCTTGCATGTATTCATCAACAAGTGCAATTTAAAGATTCAAACATACAAGGTTAGCAAGTTCCCTCATCGGGCGACATTCTCCAAAAGCTTTGACTAAAGTTGTAATGTTTTTTTTTGGGTCTGCCCTGGCAAGCGCAAGTATCATAGGCTTGTGTGGATTGGTAAAGAAACGCATTATCTGCCAATATAAAATCACCAAGATAAAAACTAATATCAAAATCTCCATTAGACATAAAGAAAATGTTTCTTTGTTAGTGATACTAAGCATCACAAAATCTTTTAACTGTCACCAAGACATAGATTCAGTTAACAAGGAATAATTAAAACCTCGGACCAAATAGGTGGGTCTGGAGTCCCAGAATTATCTTCGCTTCCTTCTGCTTCCCAATCCGTCTCACCATCCTGTGGAACAATATGATGGAATTCCATTCCGGGAGGAATTACCTGCATACCGTTGTGACCATTTCGAAATACATATTACATATATAAGCAGCAAATAGTAAATGCCAAACCATTAAAACAGTGACACAATATTAATCAGATAAGCCTACTATCAACTGAGCTACATTTGTCGGGACAAAAATTAAGACAAAATTGGTACTTACAACCATGCGAGGCATAAACCTGCCATAACAGCTCACATTTCGTTTGATCCTTGCTCTTAGTTTGCGCTCTAGTATTGGATCAAAACCATCATACATTCGCCATTGCTCTTCTATCTCCTGTCTAGTGCTAGTAATAACTACTTCAGAGGCATCAAGAGACAGCTCCTCGGCCTCTATTCGCCGCATTATTTTGTATGTAGCATTTATTTCTTCCCTTGATTGGCGTCCTTGCTTCAAAATTTGTTCAAGCTTGTCTCTTCCAAGTGAATGGCCAGTAAAAAGCATCGGTACGTTTAGTGCTCCGGACAGAAGAGCAGCAGAGTCACCTGCATCTGCATAATGTCCATGAATCGCAACAGGCCAAACTGGTAGCCCACCACCAATTTGCTCCCCAAGAGCTTTGGACATTTGTAAAATGTGGCTAAGTGCACCATCAATAAATTCAGGAATGTGAGGCCAAAGGAGCTCTTTCGGGATATATTTATCTTTTGGGCCAAATGGAATACGAATTATATAAGCACCACTGCTCTCCCCCATTTCTTCCATGGAATTTTCAGAGTTAATCGGATTTAACATCTCTGTTGGTTCACCATAACTCCAATCAATATCTGGTGACGATACTTGCCTCGTCAGCAAATCAACCCGATAAACCCCAGGCATTGAGCCTAAGGCCCTGGCAAGTTCTACCACATACTTGACCTGAGTACAAAAAATAAATGAATTAGGAAGTTCCCATGAGCTGTCATAGTTCTTGGCTATGGAACTGTCAAATAATTGGTAGCTAGATGCAAAAGGATGCAAACAAGGAACTTTAGCAAGAAATTTATGTCCAGAAGCTACCTGACCACCTGTATCAGAATCCCGGCCGAGCTCCATGTTTTCACCACGGATCAAACCATGGAGGCTGCATGAAGACTGGTTGTCAGGAGGAAGTAAATGCCATTATGAATGTCAGAAATATCATAAGTTGTCCACTCAAAATAAGGACAGATCCTTTGTATAAACTAATACTGTTTTATAATAGATATCAAAATTGTAATATGAACAAACAAATCAGTTCATGCCTTATTAACACAATGTAGAGTTTCTTTTCCTTGTGTTGACTAGTCCAGTTCTCCATCACATCAACAGAATTTATCCTACGCATTCTTCCTCTGGTGCCATCACCATGAGCCGAAATGTCACCGACTAAGTCTCCTTTCTCTCCTTCTGATAAATCTTCTGACATATCAGCAGTCGCCTCTCTGCGGCCTCTTTCACGTTCAAGATGTCGCTTAGCTGTATGCTGAGCTTCCTCACCTTCAAGCTACATCAGAAAACAAGTTGAAAAAGTGATAAGGTAATGATACAGCAGTTAAAAATCATAACATCAAACCCAAGAAAAAAGGTAATGTGTCCCTACAAGGGAAGAAAAGAATAAGTAAACATTCTAACCCATGCATGTATACAATTTGAAACTTCTTCTCAAAGTTACAACATAGCTGCCTCTCAGGAAACATAAATAAACCCTTCCAATGACAAAAAAAAGCGCACTTCCTCTGCTAAACTAATACTTCAGAGATAAATTAGGAGAAGAAACTGCAAAACAAATTCACATAAGTTCTAAATATGCAATTACCAACTTCTCAAAAAAAAAAAAAAATGCAATTACCATACCACTAATTTTTCGAAGTTTTCTACTATATTGATAGACAATATCAGGGGTAAGTTCCCTAAAGTTGACAACCACCATACGTCGAACTTACAGTGACTAAATTAATATTAAAGTACTGTTAGTTTGTAACAAAGGTTGAATAAAGAAAAGAAAAAAAATATTAAGAGAAACAACATCTACTAGCCAATCATTCCAACACAAAAATCACTTGAACTAATGATAATCTAACTCATTATGATTATACTAATAAGTAGAGACTGTCGATGCAAGAGCAGCCAAAGATCATGCGAATTAAGGCAAGGTCACCATTAGCATAAAGCTAGTTTGCTCAAAGGTTCAGTCATTATTTGATTTTACCACAATCATATTCCTTTCTAAGAAAACTATCGTAACGAACCCTAGACTCTGATGTAGAGTTGATCTAGACCTAGAAGGGAGTGAATAGGTCTTAATTTTTAACAAAATTAAACCTTAAGTAGTTTTAACTAATATTTAAATTAAAACAGCTAAACTGAAATAAATATTACAAACTAAATAGCAAGCTAGGAAGCATGGACACGCCTAAATAGGCAAAGAATCTGTGACAGACACGGACACACCCCGACACGTGTCGGACATGCCAAAAAACGTGTCTGAATTTTTTTTATTTTTTTGAATTTTCGGACACGACACGGACACGCATCCGATACACCATGAATTTTCGGACACGGCGCAGACACAGCAATTTTTTTTTTCTCTTTTTCCTATTGTTTTCATGAATCTTTTCTCTTCCATGGATTCTTACTTTATTTTTCACTAATCCTTAATTCTTTTTCTAACAAAATCCTAATTTTTTTTGCTTTTTTCTCTTTTTTTAGCCTCTTTCTTTCTTTTTCCCAGCAAAACACAAGTTCTAGAAAGGTTCTTTTAACAATTCAATTACAACCCATCTTATCTCTCATCTTTGTTTTTTTTTTTGCTCTTCTTTCTCTTACTGTACAACTAATATCTTTTACATGAGACTTTTTTATAATACTTTTGTATTTGGAGTAAGCTGGAATGATGTTTAAATAATAAGACTAGTTTTTATTCTAATGTCTCGTTATGATTTGGTTTTACGACTTTGTGACATCATTCTCCTATAATTATTGTTGTTGTGGAGTAGATTCGATTGTGTACTTTTGACTTATGATTTGTGATCTTTGTTAGGTTGATGAAAAATAATATTACTCTTAATTATTTAAAGTATGACATCAAATATTATATAAAAATAAATATTTATTATTTGTCGTGTCCCTGTCGTGTCCGTGTCCTAAATTTTTAGGATTTGTCGTGTCGCCGTGTCCGTGTCGTGTCATATCCATGTCTCGTATCCGTATCCATGACAAGCCATGAATTTTTGGACACGCCGCAGACACGGAGCAGACGCGCCAAATTTTCTTTTTTTCCCTTGTTTCCATGATCTTTTCTCTTCCATAGATTCTTACTTTATTTTTCACTAATCCCTAATACTTTTTTCTAACAAAACCTTAATTTTCTTTGCTTTTTTCTCTTTCTTTAGCCTCTTTCTTTCTTTTTCCTCTTTCTTTCTTTCTTTTTTTCCAGTAAAACAAAAGTTCTAGAAAGGTTGTTTTAACTTTCAACTACAGTCCATCCCATCTCTTCATCTTTGTTCTTTTTTCCACTTCTTTCTCATGTTGTACAATTGCTATCTTTTACATGTAACTTTTTAGTGATGCTTTTGTATTTGGAGTAAGCTGGAATGATGATTAAATGATAAGAAGACTAGTTTTTACTCTAATGTCTCATTTTGATTTGGTTTTATAACTTTGTGACATTATTCTTCTATAATTATTGTTGTTGTGGAGTAGATTCAATTGTGTACTTGTGACTTATGATTTGTGAATTTTTTCTTTGTTAGGTTGATTAAAAATAATATTACTCTTAATTTTTTAAAGTACATCATATATTATATATAAATATATACTCCCTCCGTCCCATAATTTTAGTCCAGTATTCCTTTTTGGGATGTCCCAAAATACATGTCCATTTCCTAAAATGGATGTACTATCTTTTATTTGATTCCTAAACTACCCTTTTCAAACTTCACTATCCTAAAAGTTGGCCCCACCATATAATAATAATACTAACTTTTAAACAAGGACAAATATGTAAATTCATTCATTACCACTATAGAAAGTTGACCCCACCATAAAAAGTTAGATTCCCCAAACAACCTAAGAATTATGGGACAGAGGGAGTATTTATTATTTGTTGTGTCCCCGTCGTGTCCGTGTCATGTTGTATTCGTGTTCCATATCCGTTTCCATGCTTCTTAGCCCAAAATACTCTTTACAACACCTAAATCCTTTATCTCAAATTCACCACTAAGTTGAGCATTCAACATTCTGATTGTTATGTTTCTATAAGCTATCATCATATCATTAACATAAAGCAACAAGTACAAATATGAACCATCTGAGAGCCTCCTATGATACACACAACTGTCGAACTCACTCCTATTGTAGCCATTCCCAACCATAAAGGTGTCGAATCGCTTGTAGCACTATCTAGGAGACTACTTCAGCCTATACAAGGACTTTTTCAGTAGGTAAACATGGTCTTCCTTTTCCAGAATCTCAAACCTCTCAGGCTGATGCACATAAATCTACTCTTCTAACTCAAGATGTAAAAATGCAGTCTTGACATCAAGCTGCTCAAACTCTAAGTCATACAGAGCAACCATAGCAAGTAACACCCTATTTGAGCTATGTTTCATCATAGGAAAAAAAACTTCATTGAATTCCACCCCTTCCCTCTATGTATAGCCCTTCGCCACCGAGTGTGCCTTTAAATCTCGCATCTTCCACTCCTGGAGTTTCTTCCTTCTTCTTAAAGACCCATTTACAGCCTACGATCTTCTGGCCCTTAGGCTTCTCAACTAGCTCCCAAGTCTAGTTCTTATGAAGAGACTCAATCTCTTCACTTATGACAACAAACTACTGTGCTAACTCTCTACTCAAGATGGCCTCATGATAAGTACGCAGTACCTGCTCATTAATACTCTCTGCCACACTATACGTGGATAAACAACCGAATCAGCATGTGATAATCCATACTTCTGAGGTGGCTTAACCTCCCTCCTCAGTCTATCTTAGTCACACTGTACTTCTACAATTGTGCATCTTCTTCTTTAACTCGAAACTGCATTTGCTCATCATTCGATCGATCAGGAACTTTATCTAACTAAACCTTTGATAGCTCCACCTGCTCACTGACACCCTGAGCTCTAGCTGAATCAACTACCTTCTTCTACGGAGTAAGCATCACAGACTCATGAAAGGTGACATATTCACTAACAAGCAACTTCTTTCCTTAAGCATTTGGGCACCACAGTCTGTATCCCTTGACCCCAAGCTTATAACCAAAAAATATGCACTTCTTAGCCCTTGGTTCAAGCTTCCCCTCATTGACATGAGCATATGCAGGACACCCAAATATTCTTAGATTACTGTAACTAGCAGGAGAACCAAACCATACCTCCTCCGGAGTCTTAGAGTCGATAGCAATCGAAGGAGACCGGTTCAACAAATAATAAGCTGTGAAAACAACTTCAGCCCAGAACACTTTGCCTAACCCAGCAATGGACAACATACACCATGCTCTCTCCAGCAATGTTCTGTTTATCCGTTTTGCAACTCCATTATGTTGCGAAGTCTTCATCACTATGCGGTGCCTCACAATCTTGTGAGTCTTACAAAACTCATTAAATTTTGTGTCACAAAATTCCAAGCCATTGTTTGTCCTCAAGCGTTTAACCTATTTTCCAGTCTGTTTTTCAATCAAGGTATTCCACTGCTTAAATATGACAAAAGCCTCATTTTGTGCTTCACAATATAAACCCAAACTTTTTAAGAAAAATCATCAATCAGTGTCATCATATATCTACAACCACCATGTGAAGTAACCTGAGAGGGACCCCAAAGATCAGAGTGGACATAATCCACTGTATCCTTGATCCTGTGAATTCTCGTATTGAACTTCACTCTACACTGTTTCCTGAAGACACAATGCTCACAGAAATCTAGCTTTCCGGTTTTCTGACAGCCAAACAGACCCTACTTACTCAGATCCATCCCTCTCTCACTCATATGCTTAAGCCGCATATGCCACAATCTGATAGTGTCTGAATCCGGATCCAAGGATGATACTGCAGTTGAACTCGTGACTGTGCTACCCTACAAAACATACAAACCATGCTTCTTCAATCCTTTCATCACCACAAAAGCACCCTTTGAAACCCTAATGACTCCACCTCCAACCTTGTAACTGCACCCGATGGAATTCAATGTACCCAGGGAAATCAAATTCTTCTTTAGTTCTAGAATATGCTTGACTTCAGTCAGTATTCTCACTATTCCGTCAAACATCTTGATTCGAACTGTATCGATACCTACAAGCTTGCACGACACATTATTCCCTATCAGAACTTCCCATCCATCAATGGACTGATAAGAGGTAAACGAGTCCATGTTTGGACAAATGTGATACGAGCAACCTGAATCAAGTATCCACTCATTGCCAGAGCCACTGACAGAATTGGTGAGAACATACTACCATCTGAATCATTACCCTCTGCAACAGTCACATCACCGACTTGAGTGGGTTTTCCCTTTCCCATCTTACGCTCGAGACAATCTTTCTTGAAGTGCCCTTCCTCGTGACAGTTATAGCATCTCAGTACCTTTGATTTGTTCTTAGACTTAGAATGACCTCTGCTGCCAGACCCTCCCTTCTAATTCGTTCTTCCTCTAACAACCAAACCCTCTACCAAATTCCCTGTATTGCCCTCAAACATCCTTCTCTACAACTACATAGAATTCAAAGTTGCCTTCACGTCTTCCATGGACAAATCAGTTCTGTCATACATCATCGTATCGACAAAGTTCTAGAACGAGGGTGGTAGAGAACACAACAGAATAATAACCTAATCCTCTTCCTCTATTTTAGCATCAATATTCTTCAAATTCATGATGACAGCATTAACCTCATCAAGATGGTCTTTCAGTGACGAACCTTCCTGCATCTGAAGAGTGACAACCGCTTCTTTAGGTACAAGCGATTCACAAGAGACTTCATCATATAATGGGACTTCAACATGTTCTACAACCCATCCGGCGTAGTACCTCCAAAAACTTCTCGCAAAACCTTGCTTCTCAAACACAATAGAATCACACTGTGTGATTTCTCCCTAACGTCATCTTTATGCTCTTCCTTACACTTTTTTGGCAGTGCATCCCTTCCCTTCAGCGCCTTGGATAACCCGTATTGAACCAATAGGGTCTGCATCCTAACCCACCACAGGTTGAAATCGTTCTTGCCGTTAAACTTTTCGATTTCCAAAAATTTGGTTGCTATTCCAGCTTTGAATTGAAAGCTCTAATACCCCTTTGTTATGACAAATAGCCACAAACCATGCAACAATTGCGAAACATGACAACAAAACAAATACCACACACAGAACATAAGAATTTACGTGGTTTGACTTAAAGCAAGCCTACATCCACGGCGAAGATTCGGCGAAAGTTTTCACTATGCGAAAATTAAGAGATTATAAGTTTCAACCCAAACCTTTGCTCTCGATCTCTCACTATCACTCTCTTTCTGCGATTTCCAGTGTTTTCTCTTAATTCCACTCCAGACCCTAGATGCCCTTATGTAGGGGCTACAAGAAAGTCCTAAATAGGGTCCAAAACTGGGTCACGTTTCGAGACAAAATTTGGGAATCAGGCCACAACATAACATGACTAAACCATCCCCAGCACCAAACAAAAGTAAAGAATGGCTAAAGAGAGTCAAGAGACTGGTGTGTAATTCAAAACTTCCTCCTAAATATATATATTTTTTGAAAATTACTTCATAATATTCTTCAATTCAAAGTTGAATTAGCCCATAGAAACATTCCTCTAAAGCAAAGATACCCTTTAAGCGTCAAAGGGGAGGGGGAATATATCCCATTTCTTTTTCATTGCAAGATTGAGAGACACAAGTTTGCAAGTGATCTGTCTTTGAGAATAGAGGTTGTTCAGAACTATTCACTCCAAGAATGAATTATTCAATATGTGGTACAAGTTAAGGTTAAGGTCTTGAAACAGGTCAAGGATTAACTTCTCAAATAGTGGTAACTATTTGTCAGGCTTTGTGGGCTCACTGTGATAACATGATAGCTCCTATCAACAAGGTGTTACCAATATTGAAAAGTGAAAAGGTGAATGGTTAACTATACTGATAAGGCTCTTCCCAACAAGGAGATAAAGAAATTCAGAAATTTCCATTTGAGAGCTAACTTAGCTTCCAGTGCATAAGTTCTTGGCAGCTCAAGCTCTCAGTTAAACCAACAGAACCAGCATCAGCAATGTCTTATTTTTGTGGTGGAGCATGAAGGAAGTACAACTGACAGGTTGGGTTTTTCTTCTTTCCAGCCAGCAGCTTTTGTTAAAAGGCCAATCATTGTTCCTCAAAGGCCTATGCCAATCATTGTTCCTCAAAGGCCTATGCTCTTCTGTCTTGGGTTGTAATGCTCTGTTGTGCAACATGAGCTCGCACAATTGGAATGCTACATGGTCTCAGCAGTGCTTCTATACAATCCAAATATTAACTCTTGCAAATTTGATTACCTAAGCAATCAGTATCATATAAATATCTCTTGGAAAAATTCTTCTGATGTGTAATGCAAAGAATAGTAGGGTAGAACTTCAGGGAGCACATAGCAAGGCCCAAGATGGCTCTGACTTCTTAGTTGACAGTATACTTGTTTTATATTTGAATAAAGTTCTTAAAATCAACCCGAAAAGGATATATAATTATATATAAGTCCATGCAACAAAAAAACTTGTTACTCAAAAGTAAAAGAATTCAACTCACTACTGTGACAATCAGTCATAAATTAAAAACAGAAAAGAAAAAACCTGCTTCTTCTTACGAGCCAAATTCCAAATCCTCCAACACATGTTCTCCAATCTTGTGTTCCTTTCCTCTGTGCTCTTAATTGCCGAAGCCTGCAAATAAATTAAACATATAAATTTATATGCATATATATATATATATTCCAAATTAATGTTCATAAAAAGAATAACAAATTTTAACATTCTAATCAACGAAATTGCTTTGAATCTAAGAACAAATATCAAAGCTGGCATAGAAATAGAAACTTCTTCTGATCCAAACTAATTCAAATCTACCAATCATCAGTCAATTAAGAGAGAGATAAACATATATAACAGGAATACTAAGTAGAATCATGAGCGAGGTTTGAAAGTAGGGACGCGTACTTGAACCCAGGAGCGATGGAGATCAGTCTCATCGAAGCCTGTGATGACTTCTTCGACGAAGTAGCGAGTGGGACTGAACCGTCCTCTCTCTCTCAATAGCAACGACGATTTTGGGTCGTCGATTCCTGGACCAACGTCCAGGATGGCTTCTAGGTAACTGTTAATCCAGTCGTTTCCCGCCATTAACGATGATTTTCACAGAGCTCCGAGTATTATTACTAATTATTTTTTTATAGAGAAAAACAGATAATGTTAGAGAGCGTCAAAGATAGTATTGATTTATATATACGTATGACTATACATATAACGATAGAGAAGAGATATCAAAATGGCGTTCATACAGAAATGGTCGAAGAGGGTCGGTTGTAGAAAAATGCTCTTATTTGTGTATGTGTATGTGTGCGTGTATATATATATAAATCTATGTATACGGGAGATGAAATGGAGATATGGTTAGAGAGTAATCAAATTGTGCCAATAGCCTGATACAGAGATGCTTAGAGAGAGACGGTAATGCTATTCTCCTTATCGCTCTGTTTCTAGTAATTGCTTTCTGTTATAGAAGAATGCGACCCTACTAGTAGAGAGAGAAACAACGATGTTGATTGAGAGAGAGGGTATTGATTCGGAAATAGTGGCTTTCTGAAGGAATTTTATATTTGTGGACTTTTTCTCGGGAAAGGTAAAAATGGGATTTATATTCACTATTCCTATTTCTAATTTTTAAAATTTGAAAAAAATAAAAGAAAAAAACTTTTAATTATGGCCCAGTGTGGTATATATTTTGTTTTGTTTTGGTGTTTTGTTTTTGGACCGATACCGTCTATTTTAGAGAGCTTTTACTTCGAATTTTACATAAAAGAAAAAGAGAAACAAAAACTGAATGAGAAAGCTAGGACCCACCAGCTTCCATTAAATATTTTTTTGGACTCCGAATCTCTTCAGCCTTACCAATCTAAATACTTTCCAAAATAGTTTTTAAGCTTGAAAAGCCGAAAACTGCTTTTCCAAAGCCAATCTTGGAGTCCAAAACATGCTCTGTGTTTCTGTTTCGTCTTAAAACGTCTGAGAAATACGGGCTCAAAATCGAAACACCAACTTGGTGTTTTTGCTTGATTCCAATACTGTAGCGCTCAAACGTAAACCCAACTTAAAACAAGCTTAAAACAGATTTTTAAAAAAAAAGAGAAAATCAAAATAGAACCCTAACATAGCTCCAGAAGTGTCTCTCCTAAGGCGATTTCAGTGCCTCTCCCCAATTTCGCCAAGAACATCGAGGATTGAAGCTGCTCTTTGCATTTTTTCGAGTTCAAAACCCTACAACAACTTGCGCATTGCGATTCACTGCCTCTCTCCATCAAGGATCTACTATGAATCCTCCAATTGATCATAAATAACTTTCTAACAAGTGAGACTTATTGAAAAAATAAAAATCTATTTTGATTGAATGATATAGTTTTAATGTGAAAGTCATCTCATCTATTGTATATTCATCTGATGCCTGAACAACTTTTTTCTTAACAATGAATTGTGATGGTTTGTTAAGTAAATAATAATAGAAAAATTATCATTAAGTCATATTTTTTCTTTTTAATGATTAAGAAGTCCAGTCAACTTTCAATAATTAAGTTCCGTTAAGAAACAAGTCTACAATCATGCACCACCAAATATTACAATGTAACAATAAGTAAATAAGCACAAAGCAATTTATAAGAATACATCAAGAATTATATGTGGTTCGGCTAAACAAGCCTACGTCCACAGAGAGCCCAATTTAACTACATAGATTGTAACAATACAAGTTGAAATATTGTATCAAAAATACGCTTAACTCTCAACCCTTAACCTTTATACACTCAATCTCACTTAAAAGTAAATTACAAATTCTAAACAAGAATTCTCTCTCTAAGTGTCCTCTCAATAATAAGGAGAGTATTACCTCTTCTCTTCTAACGAGTCTCAACCTATAACATAGGTAATTATTTATAGAGCCCAAAATCCAATTCCTTGGTGGACAAGGATTACAATTCCTTAGATCCCAAGACTTGCCTAACAAGAACTTCCTTCCTTGAGACCAAGACTTGCCTACTGAGAAATTACCTAATAAGATACAAATCTATAGTGGAAACTTAATTACAATAGGAATTTGAGTCAACCCAACAAATCTCCCCCTTGACAAAAATTTTCACAAGTCTTCAATACACGAGACTCTCGTTTGCAAATCCATAAACGATCCATCGGCCTTTCAAACTCCAGCTACACAACCCGAATTAAGTATAAACCAATACTCCCCTTGATCCACACAGCTAATGTATTCATCCAACTATATCAAGTAACACTACCAAGTGACCTTAGAAAGGGGCTTCGATGCAACCCTTCTCCAAGTAAGAACTTTTATCTCACCCTCGTTTGTCTGGAAACGTGTGACCCGTATCTTCGATAGATTAAATGAAACACATCTCAAGATCTTATTACCACGTGCACCCCATTTCTTATCCATAATCGAAGTCTGAGTGGCATTGGCACTATCCACCAGATGATACAAACCTCCACTGTGTTCTCATTGCATTAATATCATGCAAACCTTGGTGATCTTCATGAATCCCCCTCCAATAGAGCACTTGCAGTCCATGGATTCTAACTGATTAAGAAAATTAGATTACATTGCAACTTTGGTGCACAAGCAACATCTCCCAAAGTGCGTTCCACCCCATCAAACATTTTTAACTTCACTGTTCCCATGCCCTTAACGGCACACTTGTCATCATTAGGCATTGTCAAAGAACTACCATCAAGTTCTTTAAATGAATCAAAATATTCTTTCACGGAGCAAATATGGTTTGATGAACCTGAATCTAAAAACCACTCATGTTGAGTAAAAGTATTACCTTTAGAAATTGTGAGAGCATCTCCAAGGTTATTATCACAAACATATGTGGTAGATCCATTCTCGAAGCCGCCATCATCCTTCCGCTTTGCAAGTGATAGTTCTTCCTAATGTGGCCCCACTCATGACATTTGTGGCACTACTTACCCTTTTCTCTACCCCTTGATCTAGATTTACAGCTATCATTAGATCTCTGGTTGGCCTGCCTTCCCCTATTCTACCAATGAGTAACCATAGCCAAACTTGAACTCTCATTTACGAGAGATTTATTTTTGTCATTCCATAAGAGAGTCGACTAAACTTCCTCCATCTTCAGCGTATCCTTGCCATACAAGATGTAATTACTATGTTCTCATATGAATCTAGAAGTGAAGTAAGAAGCAATAGACTTTTTATTTTCTTCTTCAATTTTTACATCGACTTTTTCAAGTTGGTCAACAATTCATGAAATTCATTCATGTGCTCCAAGAGGTTTCTGCCTTCTTTCATTTTTAGCTTGTACAAATCTCACTTCAGATTAAGTTTAGTTGTGAGACTTTTCGCTAGATAGAGCTTCTCTAGCTTCTCCCATAATTTTGGCACCGAATCCTCTCCATTAACATCGTTAATAATGTTATCCCCAATATAAAGTTGAATTGTGCTAACACACTGTAAAGCCTCTTATTTTAATTACGTGTTATTAAGTTTAAGCATGCTTAATTATTTAATTTTATGCTTGGTGATTTAAAACAGTCCGTGGTGTTTCTAGGTACGGTTGTGAGATCGGGACAATTCTAGTAAATCGAAAAGTTTTACGAGTTTCGTGAAATTCATATAAAGGTGCACATGAATTATTGAGGGGCTTAAATGTTATGTGTTGGGTAGATTTTTTTAGTATATAAATTGACCAAAGTTGCTTGAGGGTAGAGGGGCAAAATAGAAGGCTTGGAGGGTTTAGCTGCAAGTCTTGCAAGTGGGCTATAGATACATGATATGTATTGATGTCAGTGGGAAAACAAATCAAATTTTACTCTCCCTCTCTACCTTTGGCCGGCTCTCTCATCTCTTTTCCACCATTTTCATTTCCTCAACTTCTCTCTTCAATTTGAGGGTCAAGAAGTGAAATTTGAGAGTTACTTCAAGAGAAAAATTTGCTTTACTATTCTTCCTCTTCGATTTAATCAGTTCAAAGTCAAGTTTGGTAGAGTTTGGAGCTTGGTGAAATTAGGACTTTTGGATTTAAAGCTTGGATTTGATGGTATAGCTATTCTCTCCTTCTTAACATCGATTCCTTTAGGATTTGTAGGGGAGAAATTCTCACTTAGTCCAATGGGCCGAACTAGTACACAAACGGACTACGCCTAAGTTAGTTTGACCCCAAGTATCAGAAGTCCCAGATGATTGTTTTGAGAAAACGAATGGGCCTAGTCGCCCCATTAAAAGGTCAAAACGACCCAATCCAAATATAAGTCCAAGCTCATAAAGGAATTCGAGTCCTTGAGAGTAAAGATAGCTACTAAAAAAGGGAATATAAATCCTAGAAGGATTCAAATCCCAACTTGTATAAATATCCAATGACAGATGAATGAAAGGGGTCCTCGAATCCTGTCTTGAATTTATCTCTGAAAATATTGTGTTCTTAATTTTATTGGGTGTGTGCATTGAATTAATTAGCAATAATTATTTAAGCAATTTTTGTACCTACACTTTGGCGCCGTCTGTGGGAAACGTTTGATCATTTTTTGTTCAAAACCTTGAAGATTTTACAAATCATAGTGGACACGAGAAGGATTACTTACGATGTTGCAGATCTGGGCAGACCCCTTAGGAATCAAAGGGGAGTGCCACCTATACAACCAAATGTCCAGAATCCCCTTGCGTATCCAAGCGTTCAACAATTAACCCAGTAGAACAAGGCTCTACATTAGCAGATCACCGATCTCTAAACAAAGGTCGAATATGCTGAAAGCGTAAGAGACCCTAGCGACAGCGGAATGAAGGGGTCAGATCGAGCAACCAATCATTGAGTGCCTCTCATCATAACCAACCCGCAAGTTAAAACCCTCATATTGGCTGGCTGACCCAATGAAGACTAGATCAATCTTGTGCAGTTTTACCCAGAGTGGAGGTCCTAGATGCAGCAGAGATCGATGAGCTGAAAGGTGACCGGTCTTGCTATGCAGCTAACCGAGCGCTCGTTGCCACCAGACTGACTGAGTCTCCTTTATTGGAGAATATAATCAGAACTGAAAGGCCGAGAAGGTTCACCCTACCGACGTTCGTTACTTTCAATGGAAAGACAAATCCAGTAGAGCATATCTACCAGTACCAACAGAAGATGACTTTGGATGTCGACAACGATATGCTCATGTACAAAATCTTTCCATGTAGTCTGGCTAGACCAGCATTACTTTGGTTCAAGCAACAACCAACTTATTTGATCTCAAACTTTGTAAGGCTATGTGAACTGTTTATGGCCCAATACGCTGGAAAGCAGGAATAAAAGATAAGAATCTCCTCATTATTCACCATGAGACAAGTTAAAGGGGAGACATTGAAATATTTCCTAACTCGTTTCAATTTGGAGATGTCAATGATAGATCAGTATAATCATATTGTGGCAGTGGAAGCTTTCAAGATAGCAGTCTCTCCAGAAGAAGGCTTCCATAGATCCTTGGTAAAAAGCATCCCAAAAGATACGGGTGACTTGAACTTTCGAGCTCAGAAGTATCTAAGGATAGAAAAGGATGAGGCGGCTAGAAGACATCGACTGACCTTGATCATTGTGGCACATCGAACAAAGACTCAAGTTGCTAAGTAAAACCACATCGGGTTACTTCTTCGTCTACACTGGAGTCTATAAAAAAGCAAAAATTTGAAGAGAAGATCTCCCCTCTAAAGGTGTCTTTAGCCAGGCTTAACTATGAAAATAAGAGTAAGGGAATCTTTTGCTCACCTCCAACCATCAGACAACCTCTAGAATAGAGGGATAAGAACAAACATTGTTCTCTCCATAGTGATTTCGGCTATACCACCAATGAGTGCAGAAACTTAAGAGAATACGTGGAGGCTCTAATTGCTAAGGGTGGCTTATCAGAATATGTCGTTTGGGAGGAGTAAGCCAAATCCACCGATCAATCTCAACAAAAGGCAAATAAACAGCTAAACCTTGCTCCCGCTCGTGTTATCAATGCTATTCATGGTCGACTAACCTCGGATTGAGAAAGTGAGTCCGAAAGGCAGTCACACCTCAAGAATGCTCAAAATTTTCATAGGATTGGAGAGATCCACTTGATGCATAATCGTTCGGCCAACGTGGTGATCGTCTTCACAGAGGAGGACATGAGCAAAATCCAGATGTTGTATCCCGCTCGTGATTAGCGTCATTGTCTCTAACAGTGAAGTAAAAAGAGTATTTGTGGATGCGGGGGAGCAGCGCAAATGTCCTAACCCTATCAGCCTTCCAACAGATAACAACAACAACAAGAACCTTGACTGAGACCTTCGTCATTGTTGATTTCAACTCTTCATACAACATGATAATGGGAAGAGGTTAGATACATAGGATGCAAGGAGTCCCTTCGACACTCCATCAGTTAATGAGGTGCGTACGATCGAACCGAAGGGATATAGTCGACATCTTAGGAGATCAAATAGTTACTAAGAAGTGTTATGCTCTAACGCTGAAAGGAAAGATGTTGAAAGAGGAACATGCTCAATAACAATTATAAAACTCTCTACCAAAGGGCATTCTGCGAGAGCAAGAAAAAGAGATATCCACTGAGGAACTGCTCAAGAAGGTAAAGATTGTTCCCGGCAAAGATCCCACAAATCTAGGGACCTTTCTATGCCAGGAAGATAGAACGTAGTTAGTACAATTGTTGAGAAAAAATGTCATGTTTTTGCGTAGGATCATACAGACATACCTGGCATTGATCCATCTATATCATGTCATGCGCTCAACGTCAATCTGAGCTACCCACTAGTGAAACAAAGGCAAAAGTGATTTGCTCTTGAGAAGAATCAGATCATAGCAGGGGAGGTAGATCGCCTCCTCCAAGAAGGCTTCATCAGAGAAGTTTAGTTCCTGGACTGGCTCTCAAATGTGGTGGTAGTCCAGAAAAAGAATAGCAAGTGGCAAATTTGTATAGACTTTACCAATCTGAACAAGGCTTGCCCTAAACATAGTTTCCCTCTCCCAAAGATCGACCAAATGGTTGATGCCACTACTGGGTATGAGTGTTTAACATTCTTTGATACATACTTTGGATACAATCAAATTCCGATGAACCCAGACGATCAGGAAAAAACATCGTTCATTATTGAAAAAGGAATCTATTGTTACAAAGTAATGTTGTTCAGCCTGAAAAATGCTGGAGCAAGTTACCAGTGACTAATCAACGAAGTCTTTAAAAATTTGATGGGCTGAATGGTTGAGGCTTACATAGATGACATGGTGGTAAAGAGTCTTGAAAGTAACATCACCTGAGACATCTACAGGAGGTATTCGACACCTTGCAAAACAACAATATGAAACTGAACCCTTCAAAGTGCTCTTTCGAGGTTTTTTTGGGACAGTTCTTGGGGCACATAGTAAATCGAATAGAGATAGAAGCAAACCTAGTTTAGGTAAAGGCTCTTTTTCAGAACGAAGAGCCGAAAACTCACAAGGACGTTCAGATCTTAACAGGACGCATCGCCACTCTGAGTAAATTCATCTCTCGGCTTTCAGACAAATGCAAGCCCTTTTTCGATGCTATCAGAAAAATAGAAAATGAGGTATGGGGAGTTGAGTAGAACAATGCCCTAGCAAAACTTAAGCAGTACTTGATGCATTTGCCAACACTTTCAGCACCAAACGCAAGAAAGCCGCTATATTTATACCTTGTAGTATCTCAAACAACCACTAGTGCAGTTTTAATTAGAAAGCTTGGCAAAAGGCAATACCTAGTGTTATACTCAAGTAAGATTATGACTGAGGCAGAACAGAGGTACTTGAAGATGGAAAAGATTGTGCTGGCCTTGGTCCAAGCAAAGAGGAAGCTTGGGCACTATTTTTGAGACTTACCCAATCATTGTCCTAACCAAATTCCCGATCAGAGCGATTCTTCATAAACTTGATTAGTCAGGAAGAGTCACCAAATAGGCAATTGAGTTGGGTTTCTACGACATAACCTATGAACCTTGGACCGCCATAAAGGGACAGTTAGTTGTATATTTCTTACTTGAATATAAGCCAGAAAGTGATGAAGAATAAGAGGTTTCAGTTAAACTCGAATGAAAACTCTTTGTTAATGAATCGTCGACACAGGCAAGATCGGGTATTGGTATAGAGGTCTAGACTCCTAATGGAACTTTTTTACAATAAGTAATTCATCTAGAGTTTCCTTTCATCAAATAATGTAGCCGAGTACGAGGCCCTATTAGTAGGACTAAGGCTGGTGCAAACACTTTAGGTAAAAATCCTACAAGTTTTTAGTGATTCTCAACTAATCGTGAAATAGGTTAGTGGGGATTATTCTCCAAAAGATGATCGCATGAAAGCCTGCAAAGACTTGGTGTAAATAAAACTCAAAGAGTTTAACTAAGTCAAGATTTCTCAAATTTTAAGAGATCAGAACCTGGAAGCCGATAGGCTAGCGTGTTTAAGCTTGGCAGCTCAACTGGACTTTATTAGAATAGTGCTGATCGATTCCCTATAAATGCCTAGCATCCATCTCCAGAAAGAGGTGTTGGTCATATAAAACCAACCTAACTGGATGGATCTCATCAAGGTTTACCTCATCAATGAAGTATTGCCAGATTTGAAAGAAGAAGTAAGAAAAATCAAAATGAATTCTTTCAGATATTCCATGATCGGTGAACATTTGTATAGGAGATCATTCTCAGGACCGTGCCTGAGATATGTGGCACCTACTGAAGCAAAATAAAATTCTTTCTAGAATTCACAAATGTGTGTGTGGAAATCATTCGTGAGGATGGTCGCTGGCCCATAAGGCCATTACCCAAGGGTACTTCTAGTCACATATGGCCCGAGAGGCCGAAAAGCACACTAGAAAATGTGATAAATGCCAGCGACATGCAATAGTACCTCATCAGCCCCTAAAAGATCTGACCACTATGGACAGTCCTTAGCCATTCATAACATGGGGGATGGATTCGGTGGGATCTCTCCCAAAGGCTGCTAACAGCAAAAATTACATCCTATTAGCCACCGACTGCTTCACAAAATGGTTTGAAGTAGAGGTTTACGCAACGATCACCCATGTGCAAGTAAAAAGGTTTATCTAGAGCAACTTCATCTGCCGATTCAGTTTTTCAGAATCCATTGTCATGGACAATGCCATAAACTTTAACAATCGGCCAATCGAGAAGTTCTTCAAAAAATATGGGATTAACCAGAAATTCTCATCACGGTCATATCCACAAGGAACAACTAAGCAGAAATAACAAATCGTACCATTTTTGAATGTGT
Source organism: Cornus controversa (assembly GCA_026545225.1). Taxonomy (NCBI): domain Eukaryota; kingdom Viridiplantae; phylum Streptophyta; class Magnoliopsida; order Cornales; family Cornaceae; genus Cornus; species Cornus controversa. The sequence continues at coordinate 61,552,261 of CM048846.1, read as the reverse complement.
TCGAAACAAGCTGGAGGATCGGAGGGGAAAATGGCTGAACGAGTTACCCAAAGTGCTCTGGGCTTACCAAATGACACCTAGAAGTCCGACCCGAGAAAGTCCGATCTGCCTAACCTATGGATTCAAAGTAGTGATACCAACCGAGTTGTCTACCCCAACAACTAGAATAGAGATACTAGAGAGGGGGAATAATGATCAATTGCTTGAACAAAATCTGGATCTCTTAGAAGAGAAGAGGGAGACAGCTTAGATAAGGCTTGCATCTTATTAGAAGATGATCAAGAATAATTATGATAAGAAGGTGAAACATCGAGCGTTCATCCTTGGAGACTGGATGCTTTAAAGAGTCACTGACAATAAAAAGGAACGAAATGCTGAAAAATTCACAACAAAATGGGAAGGCCCATATAGAGTCACTGAAGTGATTGGTAAGGGCGCATACAAGCTTCATAGAGTTATTAGAAAGAAAATATAGATGAATGGTATAATCTCACACCAGATAAAGATCCTTGTTTTCTGTCATATATTAAAGAAAACAAGCGCCAGTAAAGTCACAACGAGAACATGGTACGGTGCAGGAGAAATTGTATCATAACATGCTCTCATCTGCTTTTGCATTAACAACAATGACCAACATGCTTACAAAAAAGAGTCCATAGGCCCAATCACGCTAAGGTATGAACGACCGATTGTTTGTTGAAGCTAAGGTATGAACGATCGATCGCTTATAAAAAAAGAGGTCATAGGTCCAATCAATCTTAGGTCTTAAATGACCGATCGCTTATTGAAGCTAACGTCTGAACGACAGATCGCTTATAAAAAAGAGGCCATAGGCCCAAATCAAGCTAAGGTCTAAACGATCGATCGCTTATTAAAGCTAAGCTCTAAATGATCGATCGCTTATTGAAGCTAAGGTCTGAATGACTGATTGCTTATAAAAAAAGAGGTCATAGACCCAATCAAGCTAATGTCTTAAACAACTGATCGCTTATTGAAGCTAAGGTCTGAACGATCAATCGTTTATCAAAGTTAAGGTCTGAACGACCAATTGCTTATAAAAGCTAAGGTCTTAAGCAATCGATCGCTTATTGAAGTTAATGTATGAACGATTGATCACTTATAAAAATAGAGGCCATGGGCCCAATCAAGCTAAGGTCTTAAATGACTAATCGCTTATTGAAACTAAGGTCTAAGCGACTGATCACTTATCAAGGCTAAGGTCTGAACGACCGATCACTTATAAAAAAGAGGATATAAGCTCAAACCAGGCTAAGGTCTTAAATGACCTATCACTTATCAAAGCTAAGGTCTAAATGACAGATCGCTTATAAAAAAAAGAGAAGCCATATGCCCAATCAAGCTAAGGTCTTAAATGACCAATCACTTATTGAAGCTAAGGTCTGAACGACCAATCGCTTGTAAAAAAAAAAGAGAGGCCATAAGCCCAATAAATCTAAGATTTTAAATGACCGATAACTTATTGAAGCTAAGGTCTGAACGATTGATCGCTTATAAAAAAAATAGGCCATAGGCCCAATCAAGCTAAGGTCTTAAATGACCGATCGCTTATTGAAGCTAAGGTCTAAACGACCGATCACCTATAAAAAGAGAGAGGCTATAGGCCCAAACAAAGCTAAGGTCTTAAACAACCGATCGCTTATCAAAGCTAATGTCTGAATGACTGATCACGTATAAAAAGAGGCCATAGGCCCAAATCAAGTTAAGATCTTAAACGACCGGTCGCTTATCAAAGCTAAGGTCTGAATCACAAAAGAAATTGTATTCATCATAATAGAAATTACAAAGAGGATGGTACAAGTTATCCCTCAAAAGAGAAGAGCTCATTTCAAGTATTACAAAAAAAAAAAGAGTTAACCCTGGGGAGCTGCCCCATCCTCCTTGTTGAAGTCTAGATTGAATGAGTCAACAATTAGAGTGCCCTTCCTAGCTTGGATTGGCACTCTGGTGTGATTTGATCATACAGAGGAGGAGGAGAAGGAACAACAATCGAGACAAAAAGAGACGGAGACGAGTATGAACTCTTGAGTAAGTCCACAAACTTGCGTTTGGCTTCACCAAGCACAAGAATACCATACTCACCGAATGAATCAATCGCCTGATCAACATCAAACTCATTAAGATCTTTGTAGTCCCATTTAGCTTTAGGTTTCCCTTCTTGCTCGAAACCATAACAAAGGCCATCAGGGATCTTCAAAAACTACTGATACATCTCAAGTCCCCTAGACTTGCAAACCTGCAGCATCGCCTAGTGCTCAGCAGCCCTCTATTCGGCTTCCAGGGTCCTCTGCTCAAAGTAACCAATAACCTTTTGTTTTTCAGTAAGAGACTTGGTTAGCAACTTCACCTTCCCCTCAAGGCTTTCAGCCTTACGTCTGTTCAACAGTTCGACCTCCAAAGCCTTGCAAAACGAAACAGTCATATATGTGCTCTGCAATATAACAAGATGAACGAAGTTAAAGAAGCGACGTAAAAAAGGCAAGTAAAGAAATGAACAGGGGATATGGTGGAACAAACCTCCATGATATTAAGAGGTGAATTGGTAAGGAGCTCATTTGTGTCAGCTCCTTGTTAGTAGAGCTCATCCCTGGGAAGCTAGATCCCATGAGCAAGAGCCCCCATCACTTCACAATCAAGGACAACACAGTCCCCCACCGTAAAAAATAAGCCATCAAATTTCTTCAGGTCTGGAGCCCACCATTCGGTCAAGCCAGTGAACGGCTCATCAGCTGCGTTGCTGGTAGGATGAAATAAAGTTATAGTAGAAGAAAAGGAACTCTGACCCTTCATGGCATCCACCATCAGTTTCTGGTGCTTGGACGTAGGAGCAACACTAGAAGAAACCCTCATTAAAGGAAAGAAGGGGCAACAAACTTGTTCTTGTCATGCTGAGCCTTGGACCTCCCCTTAGTATTCTTAGCCTTAAGGTGGCCAAAACTGAAAGAACCCCTCCTCATCTTGGGCTCTGGCATCTCCATCTTAGGATATGAAGCAAGATACAAATAAAAAGACGTTACAGAAGTGTCACAATTAATAGCTTGAAGCTTGCAACGAGACAAGTACTTCTACACAAAAAGACAAATGTTCCAAAATTTCTCCTTTAGAAAGTCAATTCGTTCAGCTGTAAAACAAAGAAGAACAAAACAGAATTATGAAAAGAAAATAGTTCTTGCTGAAAAAACATCCTAAGTTACCTACAAAAAGACTTTCCAGAAAGAGTAAAAGAAGGAATCACAGTGTCACCAAAGGCATTGGGGATAGGAAAGTGTTGAGCTGCCCTAACATTCCAGGCCCTTTTCACCAACATAAGTTTTTCCTTCCATAACTTGTCAGAGGTGGGAGTATCAAAGCAAATTTTTCTGTCCTTATTAGGGAACAGATGGTAACGGTTATTTTCTAATCTAACCCAGTGAAGAGAGTAGCAGAACAGAAGATCATTCAAATATAGGTTAAGGTTATGAACATGGTTTAGAGAAAGTAAGTAAAAAATGATACAAAAGGAATTAGGGTTTAACTGAAGCAGCGCAAGCTTTAGCTTGAAAAGAACAAAACTATAAAAAGGGTAGAGAGGAAATCTAAATGTCTTCAAATGAGAAGTCGAGAAGAGGACTTTGCTTTCTTTGACTCCTTCCCCAGCACTGTAGTCATAATCTAAGGGGTAACCCTCGATTATAACGTCACTAGAAATACGATATTCCTATCTGATCCTCTCAATGTCAACCATCTGCCTAGATATTGGAACAATAACCACACCCTGATTAGATGTGACTGCTTCCCAACAACAGCAGTGGGTTGAGCAGTTTCTACGATTGGAAGAGAAGAACTTGACATTGTGACTTATTGATTGTCAGAAATGGTAAGGTTGCTATTAATGGAAGACATCGTAAAGAAGAAAAAGATGTGGGTAAAAGGATGAAGACTAACATGCGAAGACAAATCGATACCAGGAAGATAAAAAAAAATGAATCTAGAAGAGATGACAATCAATTGTAGAGGATTTGTGGCTGAAAATGATGAAGTATCACAGACAAAATACAAAGGGCAACATGAAGAGATCATTTATGTGCTTAGTGCCGTCGCTAGTACCCCAGCATTAATGAGAGACCTCGATATAGGCAACGAAATCATGACAAAACCTATACAAATTCCCTCCAATTTGGAAAAAGCTCATAATTGAAGAGAATTGGGGGCAATGTGTTGGGGAGAAATTATCACTTAGTCCAATGGGTCAAACTGGTACACATACGGACCAAGCCCAAGTCAGTTTGAGCCCAAGTATCAGCAGAAGTCCTAAAAGATTATTTTGAGAAAAGGAATGGGCCTAGTCGCCCCATTAAAAGGCCAAAATGGCCCAGTCCAAATATAAGTCCAAGCTCAGAAAGGATTTTGAATCCTTGAGAGTAAATATAACTGCTAAAAAAGGGGATTTGAATCCTAGAATGATTCAAATCCCAACTTGTATAAATATCCAATGACAGATGAATGAAAGGGGTCCTCAAATCCTTTCTTGAATTTATCTTTGAAAATATTGTGTTCTTAATTTTATTGGGTGTGTGCATCGAATTAATTAGTAATAATTAACTAAGAATTTTTTTGTACCTACAGGATTCTATCTTGATTTGGGGTCATTTAGCATGATTAGAAGAGTTAGAATATTTGTGTCTTTGAGTTCTTGTATCTCTTCTTGTATATATGTGCTAAATGTGATTTTCATATGCTAAATATGATGAACGTGCTGTATATTGAGATTATATGTATGTCTTGATGATTTTGTTTATAGAAAGTATGTGTAGTGGTGCATAAGCATGCTTTGTACATGTATTGTGATTATATATATTGCATATGTTGATCTTGAAAGATATTAGGCTCATTGGAGTTGTTTATAAATCATAAAGGTTGCATGTTCATGTAGGACACTACATGTTTGATGAAATGCATAAAAGAGGATTTTTTTTCTTCATAAAATTGCATTTTATGAATGTTTTGTGAAAGGATTGACATTGCATTGATATATGCATGCGGTACATGTTTTAGCATGGAATTAAGTGACTTATGATGCACTTGAATTGAACTTGAAACCTATGTGTTTGGTTGTTAATTATAGAAGGAGGTCGGAAAGCAAGAAGGGCCCGGAGCCCTCGAGTGCAAAGCCTGAAACTTGGCCAATGAGATTTTGTCTAGACCCTTGGCTTAGTAGCCCGTAAAGTATAATAGTGGATTTTATCTAGACCCTCAGGTTAGCTACCTAAAAAGTAAAATATTTGGGTAATTGGCTATATTAGCACTTTCCCGACTGATTCACGAATACTCCCATTATTGTTTGAGTTTAGAATTATTTGAATTAGTGTTTAAGTCTTCTTATGAATTATGAACTCATGTTGAAATGTTTGACTTGTAATAGTCATAGTTGAAGTTGTTTTTCTTATTATAAATCAAGTATTTTGATAATTATATTCATGTATGTATTGCATAGTTGTATCATTGATATCATAAGCACTAGAAACATGCCATGTAGTGGATAGGAATGACGTGTTTCATTTCATATACGTCGTGTTGAGTCGATAAAGCACTAGTGGTGGATGATGTATAGAAGTGCTAAAGTTGAAACACTTAGACATTCTTTCGATTTTTTGTATATTTTTCTTATGGATGCCATGTTGGGCATTTAGAGATGAAGTTGGATAGTAATTAGGAACAATGTTATTGGAATTATGAGCAATGATAGGTATTTTGTATTGTTCCTTTTTACTTTCTCTCTTTGGTTCTCCAAGACATATGTAATGACATTTCGATTATTCTTTTGAGATTAATTTATTTCTGGCATACGTTGGACCCTTATTATTACAATGGAATAAATATGATTTGGATGGATTATATTATGTCAAGGATTTTATTTTATTACCTTGTGAGTTTAGGCATTTATTAGGTGGTTTTATAATAGGTGGGGAAGTTTTAGACGTCTGGAACTAAGTCCCTAGCCGTATGGAAGTTCCAGTGGCCTCAAGACATTGATTTAGCATGAAACCAGTGCTTGAAACTAGTTTGAAATGCCTGAAATTAGGGTTTCAGACGTCTGGAAATTTTTGTGTATTTCAACCTGACGATTTAACTTTGAAATACCATAACTTATTCGTTAGAATTCTGACTGAGGTGATTTTTTTTTAAAATCAATTTTCTTAGAGTTTACATTCTAATAGAATTGGTTTTATCCAGAGATTTCACTTCCATTGAGGATTGTTTAAGTATTTTTAAACGCCTATTTAATGGGATGAGTCTCAATTTGAGATTTCTATTCCATGTAGTTACGCTTCTGCATTTGATAGGTTTATGAATGCAAGTTGTGTATATAAGAGCTAGATAACATTGAGGAGTATTGATATCCACTATATTTCCTTAATCATCCCCATTTCCTTCGCTCTTGACCGGGTGTGAGAAATCGGGGCTTAACACACACCTTGACTCTATATCCTGCCAATCATCAACTAACATTTTTTTTTGACTTTCCATCATTCACTTTCAACACCCGTGCTAAGCCTTGTTGAACTAGGATGTCTTTCACCCTCCCCTGTCATAGAGTGAAACTACCCTTACCATCAAATCTCTCCACCTTGTACTTTGTGACAATATTATCAACTATGATTGTCACAAGTTCCCAAGAAGAACAACACCCGTGTTATGAAGAAAAAATCTAGACAAGACTTTTATCAAATACCTTGTGTGCATCTTGAACCTCGAATACCAATTTGTTGAGAAACAAGCCTCCAATCATATACCACTAAATATATGATGTATCGATCAAAGTAAACAAGCACAAAGTAATTTGTAAGAACACACCAAGAATTATACATGGTTCAGCTAAACAAGTCTACGTCCACGGAGAGCCTGATTTCATTATATAGATTGTAACAGTATAAGTTGAATGATTGTATCAAGAGTATGCTAAACTCTCAACCCTTATACACCCAATCTCACTCAAAAGGAAATCACAAATTCTAAACAAAAATTCTCTCTCTAAGTGTCCTCTCAATAATAATGAGGTTATTGCATTTTATCTTCTCACGAGTCTCAACCTATAACATATGTAACTATTTATAGAGCCCAAAACCCAATTACTTAGAGACCAAGACTTACCTACTAAAAAATTACCTAATAAGATACAACTCTATAATAGAACTTAACTACAATAGAAATTTGAGTCAACGCAACAAAATTCATTAAATCATACTTTTTGATAAATGTTTCAATACTAGTCATAGAGCTCTCAAACTTTCAACTTTACCCTTTATATATAATTTAGGGTTAAATTCATAAAACCCTTCTCTACTATAAAAAAATTCTCATAAAACCCCCGAATTTTTAAAAATTCCCATCTAATATCAATTTCTCTCATATAAGGGCAAAATTAAACGACTCCGTCAATTTGATAACGAAATTACCAAAACATCATTCTTTTATTTAATAAAATAAATTCATATAAAAAAAGTTATTTGTTAATGATGGATGAAGGGGCAATTTGAGAAAATTAGAGAGTAGAGAGGGGTTTCTTGATTTAGTTAAAATCATAAAACCCCCCTTTACTATAAAAAATTCTCATAAAACCCCTATCTACTATAAAAAAATTCTCATAAAATCTTCCTTACTATGAGGGTATTTTAGTCTTTTTAATTTCAACAGACGCGTCAAGAGTAATTTAGACATTTATACACCACTTAATCGCTCACATGAGATGTATGTGAGACTTCTCTGTTAATTTCAACGAAAAACTAACGGGAGGGGGCAAATTGATTGATTTTTTAGTATAGGAGATTTTATGAGATTTTTTGGTAGTAGGGGGGGTTTTATGAATTTAACCCTATAATTTAAGATTATTTGTTTTCAATATATTGAATTTTTATATTCTGTTTTAATTTTCTCTAAAAAGGTTTGATTTATTTTCAAAAATAGTTATGATTCCAAAAACATTTGAATGATTTTCTTCTATTTTTAGAAAGAATAATTTTTTAATATTTGAAATCTTTAAATTGTTTAGAAAACTCAATTGCTAAGAAAATATCAAACATGTTTGAATGGTTAAAACAACTAGTTTTTTTTTTATTATAAAAAGACAATTTTTGCACAAAATTTAATTTAATTTAAGAAGGATATAATTAAAATTTTGAGAGATTTAAAATTTATCATACAAAACATTTTTAAGTTTTATTGAAACTTTAGATGACTTGTTGGTCTTTTAAAAGTAAAAAGTAAAAGTTATTAATTATTTTTTTCTAATAAATATTTCACCTTGATAGAAATGAGCAAGAATCCAGAATAATGCATGAATTGATTGATTCTAAGCACACGTGTTCAACCAACACTCTCTCGAAGAATGAAAGAAAGCTTTTGTAATGCAGACAGGTGGCACGTGTAAGTAACTGCCCACGGCGGCAAGAAACCATTCTGTATGCGTGGCAAACAGACGGTTATTTACTGTTTTGGCCTCCCAAAAGCTTTGTTTCCAATCTTTAACAAAGAATATGATGCCACTAAAAAAGCACTATTTTGGGTCATTGCTTTGTTATAAAAAGATTGAGTCCCCAGTATTCTCCATATTTGGATTCATCCACTGTCATTTTTTTTTTATGCATTCGTGTCCCTGTCTTTGATCTACAGGTAAAAAAAAAAAAAAATTGTACCACAAGTATTTTCATATAATCAAAACATAGACATATTGGTTAAGAGACATTTAATCATCTAACTTAGTGGTTGTGGAGTGTTTAATAAATGAGAACGTGATTAAGAGATTGGGATTCATCTGTCATTTAGTATAACAAAAATGTAAAGAAAAGAAAGGACTACTATGATAATTGTTATGCAACAAGAGATGAAATTTGTGATCATCAAATGTTAAAACAAAAAGATGGTTGGAAAATGAAAGAATAAAAAAGAACGGACCAATTTTGATTGATTTATTGAGCATCATGCGTCTGTAATTGTGCTTAAATAGTCTAAATCAATTTTAAAATTATAGAGATGTGTATGATATATGTAATGAAACGTCAGAGAATTTAACATGCTTCAATTGAACTCGTTATAAGAAAATGAGTTCAACCTCTACTAACCCAATTAAAGTAAATTTAAATTGTGTTCAAAAATACAAAATATTCATGATTACATGAGCATGAAGTGAATTCATAATAGAGTTAAGTGCAAAAAATACCATCCCTATATACAGAATGTGCAAAAAATACCCATACATTTTAGTATACTCATATAACTCTTCACTAGTTGTATTTGATGAACAAATACCTTCTGATGAATTTTTGTTAAAAAATAATTATTGACTATCATGTTTGACTTAATTTTTTTAAAATTTTGAGATTACTTGTAAAAAACCCAGAAACTATATAAAAAAATGTGCAAATAACCAGCCCCCTTGTTCGAAAAATCCCTTGTTCATTTTGGACATTTTATATCTTCTCTTCTTCTTCTTCATCTTCTTTTTTATTTTATTTATTTATTTTTTTTATACTGTAAGAATATTTTTGTCATTTTTTAATTTTGATTCTGGTAAATTGATGATTTGTCCTAATTTGCATAATTTGAAAACTGCAAGGGTTAATTGCAGTGAGGGAATTTTTTACAATTAACCCTTCATAATATGCACAACTTAGAAGTAAAAATGCAAAAAACAAAATACAGTAGGGTCATTATTGAAATCCAATCTCATGTGTGGGAAACACTAGAAGAAAGAAATAAGAACTCTAGAAAGAAGTAGAAGAAAAGAACATATTACTTTCTTTTCCAAAACTCAAACAACAACAGAGATTTAATAAACTAATCAAATCTTAAGCATTAACTTAGACAACACTTCTGTACATCCCCACCGTAACTTTCCAATCAAATTTCTGTTTCCCTCTCTCTCTCTCTCTCTCTCTCTCTCACACACACACACACACAACAAGCTCTGTTCAAGGACCTGTGTCAATGTAATAGCTGATCATTTAAGAAAACTGATTATAACTTCTGGGTTTGTTGAGTGATCAATTGGGTTGATTTCACAATAAATTTGAGGAAGAAATGGGGTTCTTTCTTGGTTTCTTCTTCGGTTTCACCTTGAGTATTGGGTTGATAATTTGTTTTGCTCGTTTACAGAGTATTCGATCTGAACGTCGGTCCCATTTGGTATCTGCATATTCGAACCTCTTCATACCAATTTATTCAAATGTGTTATTATCATATATATATATATATATATATATATATATATATATTTGTAGCTCAATCAAATTAAGCTGTTATTGTCTTCTTATTTGATTTTCATTTTAATTGTTAAATTTATATCCATTACTTATTAGGCAACAACGGTCGCAGCCTTTGCAAGGATGACAGTTGAGGACTCCAAAAAAATTCTTCCAGATGATTACTACCCTCCTTGGGTAGTCTTTTTGCAACGACAGAAGTTGAGTTACAACTCTCTCTCTCTCTAAACATATATATGTATGTGTTTATGCATATTTCATCATGAGTATATATATATATAAACAAATTATTGTTTGATATTTAATATTAATAATTGCAGTTAACTTGGCTTAATCTCCAACTTGACAAAATCTGGCCTTATGTGAATGAGGTAGTTTTTGGTTTCCACCACCTCTAATGCATATAATTAGCTGTATTCAATATGGCGAGACTAAGAGTTGAGATATATATATATATGTGTGTGTGTGTATATATATATGTATGTATGTATTGGTCATGTGGTGGTGTAGGCAGCATCAGAGCAAATACGAACTTCTGTTGAGCCAATTCTCGAGCAATATAGACCAGTTATATTATCTTCTCTCAAGTTTTCCAAGTTGACACTTGGTACTGTGGCTCCACAATTTACAGGTTAGTTGGATTGGTAATGTAATTTCATTTGTTAAATGTCCAATGTTGTCTATCAACTAGCACAATTGAAAGGAAGACATACTTAAAGATTATGTAGATGGCATGATTGAACTCGAACCATTACTTTCAAAAAAAAAAAAAAAAAACTTCATTAGAACCATTTTATTTGCAATTTGGTGTGTTGTTCATGATATGTAAATATGGCCATTTTATATTTTAAATAAAATAATTAAAGGCCATTATGTACTGTGATTCCCGTAAATTAATCAACAGTGAAGGTCAGAACTCTCTGTTTCTATATGACTTAAAAAACATTGGTTGCAGTGAGATCCCATTACCTGTTTAGGTCTTGCAACTATTTTTTGGACTCATTCTTTCAGATGTTAAATACCATTTTCTGGCTCGTTGTTTCTTGTCTTTCTTCTAAACTTTCTCTGAGATCGTTCAAAACTAACATGTCGTCCCGGTCAATTACAACATGTCATGCAACCAAATGTGTCATTCAGTGTTTTGGTTGTATGGCATGTTGTGATTGGCCGGACCACATGTCCCGGACTAGGACTACCCACCAAATAATTTCTCCGAAACCTAGCTCAAGCCCATCATGTACTGATTTTCTTTTACAGTATCTTGTACCCCCTACAATCTCCTCTTCTGGAAACTGTAGTTAAAAAGACCAGAGCTGAATCATACACATATTGTACTAATTTCCACAAGTTTTAGAAAACTTGTTCAGTCTCTCACTACAGAATCTAGTTCCTTAACATTGCCCATTTATGTTATGCCATTCTTATCCTCTTATTGGACTCTAGAAGCAGATACTTTTAAGGAATATTGTTTGGTGGTAAAAGATCGGACTGTCAAGCGTGTGAATGCAAATTTGAATCCTGAGAATAGTCACTTTGTGCAAATCCACTCGACCCCTCAGAGCATCCTCAATTAACCAGGACCACATTGGGCAATGACACTTAATCAGAAAATTTTGGTGGATCTGCCCAAAGACAACAACAAAACTCATGGCTTTCAAGGACCTCGACTTCTTGTGTAGTCTAAAAGAGGGCTATATTTTTAGATTAGGCTGGCAATTCATCTCTGATCTCCTAAGTTATGAACATCCTTGCCTAACCAAAACTAGTGTATGAGATTTTCATTCATGACTCTGGAAAAGAACCACTATGGGTACCCAATTTGATTTTGAACTTTGGGTTGCAGAGATATTATCAATAAAGGAGCCTGTTATGTTATTGGAGATGGCAAGTCCATTGACATATGGACTGACCCTTGTGTTCCATTCGCTGAAGATTTCGAGGTTAACCCTTCCAACACAGAGTTAACAGTTGCCAAGGACTGTTGATGAGCTGATTGAACCAACCTCTAATGCTGCCTTGGAACTTTTTTTTTTTTTTTTTTATAAATAAAAACCAGATCCCATATAAGAAACATTCACCTTCCCATGGTTGTTTGTGATAAAATGATGCTATGAGCATACTGACCCATGTCAAAAGTGTTCTATAGGCTGGTTTGGAAATACCTTTATGGCTCTGGAAGCAGAAGCTTTGACAGCTCCTCAGGCTTCTCTGCTCTTTCTCTGCTGATGATGCAAATTGTTTTCTGCGAGGAAGAGAACTCACTGTTTACAGCTTTCCATTCAGCTAATTTACTGACTGAACATAGAAATGATATTGGCATCTATATATATATATATATATATATATATATATATATATATATATATATAAATTTAACTAAATTGATCTCATTTATCAGACATTGGTTGATGCTCATACAAGTTGTTGATATATTTTAGGAGTTTCTGTAATTGAAGGTGAAAGTGGGGGGATCACCATGGAGTTGGAGTTGCAGTGGGATGGAAACCCAAGTATCATACTTGATGTTAAAACCAAAGTTGGCGTGGGACTACCTATACAGGTCTTCTTCAATTTGTTTCTTGTCTCAATAGTAATCATGCTTATTCTTGATAGTAGAATAGATATAAAACGATTCTAACACTCTCTTTTGACTCTATGTTAGAACTGGTAATTTTTTCATTTACGACAGTGTTGCATACTTTTTTATGTCACTGGTTATCAAAATAGAAATCTCATGTTGTAAAACTGAACCAAGGAAATGTCCCTTTTTTTTTTTAACAGAGTATATATATATATATATATATATATATATATATATATATTTCATAGAGATAATTTGACGCTCTTGAGTTCCAGTGGCTAAAATATGTATCAAATAGTTATTAATTCTAAATTTGTTAGACATTCGGAGTTCCTCGATTTATTGTATAACTACAGATTCTGAATGATTAAACTGATTAACACAAATCCGAAACTCAAAATATTTCTTCCTCCTATGATTTCATATCCAGATCTTTACAATAATGTTTATAACTGTCTGTCACTCTTAAAATATTGTCACGACTCCCCTTGAGCAACAAACCAGGTGGTTGCTCCATATAGACCTCTTCTGCTAGGTCACCATGTAAAAAGGTGTAACGTCTAACAATAACATAGGCTAGTGAAGTTTAGCAGCAAGAGAAATTAAAAGACAAACAAAAGAAATCTTAGCAACAGGAATAAAAATCTCATCATAATCAACACCATAAGTTAGTTTGTGTGTACCCTTTATTAACAAGATGGGCTTTTATATGCTCAACAAAACCATTCAAAAGAAATTTCATAGTATATACCCACCTACAACCAACAAGTTTGGCACCTGGAGGCAATAGAACAAGGTCTCACGTTTCATTACGATGCAAGGCATCCATTTCATCTTCCATTGCTTTCTTCCAAGCCAAATCAGACATAGCAACATGCACTATCTTAGGAACAAACGTAGTAGACAACTTAGAGGAAAAACACGAACATAATGGGCAATGGGATGACGAGTATTGCAGGATCGGGTGTCTTTACGAAGTGCAATAGGCAAGGAGTTAGACATAGTAGATAGTGTTGCATCCAAAGATTGAAGAAGACGGATGAGGCATGACTGCAAGTGTCTTCCATCTATGAGTGTAAACCAGTAATGGAGTAGTAAACGAAAGAGAACAAGATGGAGGAGAAAGGATGAAGAAGGACGAGAAAGAGGATCATTATGCCAAGACGACTTAAGAGTGATATCAAAATGGGAATCAGTGTCTGAAAAATATAGAGTGGACTCACAAAAGGAAACATCAGCGCTCATATTTAGGTAGAACTATAGCAGCGACAATTTTTTTTGAGAGAGGAGGAACCAAGAAATACATACTTTGTGGCACGTGAATCGAGTTTATTAAAACCAGGACCAAGATTGTGGACATAACAAACACCTAAAAACTCGAAGAATAAGAGAAAGAAGGCCAGAAACGTTTAAGAACTGCATTTGAAACAAGAGAGTACAAGTCACTTTCAATAGGTGTCGATTCTTACGCTATGCAACACCATGTTATTGAGGAGTATAACCAGATGATTTTTTTATAAATAAAATACTTGACGGGGCAAAAGTAGCCATGGAGGATGAAGCAAATGTCTTCTGTTGAGACATAAGTTGAGCATACTCATTGCATGGGAGAGTGACCATGTGAAGAAGAAACATCCTCCTTAGAGGAAACTTGATTTGCATAGCTATGTGGTTTGCCATGAAGATCATAACAAAAGTTCATAGTATGATTGCAAAGACCACAATGGGTACATTTCCTTGGTTCCCTACCACAACCACGTCCATCACGACCACCATGTGTGGAGCACCCTCCACGAGAAGCATTAGGTCCACCACTATGCTCACTATTCATATTCGAGGTAACAGTAGACAATGTAGCTCTCGAAAGTCGAGAAAACACATCAGTAAGAGATGGAAGTGTTGGATTGCACAAAATCTGTGCAAAAATAGGCTCATTCTAGGACGACAAACTGATAAGGAATCAAACAACATTAAAGTCCTCGTATTGTTGCTGCATATGTTGAACATCAGAAATATACATATTCAACTCATTAGAGACTCCCACAATCTTCAAAGAAATACTTTTCTAAACTTTGTTCAGGAACAAGAGACCTTTACGTTGTTCAAGATTGAAGTACTTTTTACACATGCAACTCATATATAATACACAACTGTTTCAAACGCTCTCATATTTTCTTGGCAGTATTCAAATAAAGTAATGTTGAACTAATGTTGGGTTCAATACTAGTTACCATTAAAGAGATGATCAGAGCATCTTCTTTTTGCCCATGCATCGAAAGAATCAGTATTTTTTGGTCTGTCTTTAACCAGATTACTAAAGGGTCAGAAAGTACTGAACTAGGTGGAATAAATCAGTGACCGGAAACTGGGTAAGAATTGGAAAAGTACCGGGTAGGTACTGAACTAGGCAGAACAAATCTGTAGCTTGTAAACTGACTGGTTAGTGGAAAATTTGGCTGGCCAGAAACTGGGAAGAAAAGGAAAGAAACAAAAAAACTGACCTGCAAATTGGAGTGAATCAATCAGGTCAACCCTGATAATTCGAATCAGGTTAAATAGGTGATTCAATTCGGGTTGATCCAGGCGGGTCGAACTGGGTTGGACTTCTCTCTATTCTATTTGTTTGTCGCTCGAGAACCCTAGCGGAAACAGAAATCTCCCTTAACGACGACATCGACCACCACACGATGACTACACAGCAAGTAACCACCACACGCCGGCGATGACAGATTCCAAGGAACAGCGCGACAGATCCTAATGAACAACAACAATGACTCGACGACGGCGACGATAACAACGATCACCAACAATGACGACGATTTTACGGTGGTCACACATATTATTCAACCTTTTCTATGCCATCTTGAAATTGGGATTCAAAGAGAAAGAAGCAGAGTGTTTTGGAAATTTCACCTTTTGAGACTAAGATACCACCACCTTCTCCCCCTTCCCTTCTATCTATATCTATACCTATATCTATATCACTCTGTCTACGGTAGTACATTTATCGTGCTGTAACATACACTAGTGTGGTCGGGTCTAAGATACTATCATTCACTCCGACTTAAATAAAATGATTTTAGATCATACATATAAAAAGATTTATAATCATTTTTGACCGTTAGATTGAATTTTTCGTCTGCCAGCACAAACATAGTACTTGTGCCTATGACACTATTATACACTTGCACTCGTGACTCTTAAATAAAATAATTTTAATTTTAGACCGTTGAATTGAATTTTTCATCCATATTATACCAACCTTCCGTATAATATTAATATTATATAGATATGATATGATTATTGATATTACAACCAAATGACTAAGATGCCCTTACAAGCTAGAAATATAAAATGTATTTTGTTGTTCATGCCTTTGTATATGCAAACAATGATTATTCAGTCATTAATATATAGATGGTCCTATATTCAGTCTCTTTTACTTCTTGAAGGATGTGTAGATGACTGTTAAATAGGCTTTCAATTGTTGTACTATAAGACATCTCTTATAATATTTTGATTATATTTTTTCATCTAGGTCAAAAACATTGGATTCACTGGGGTTTTCAGTTTAACCTTCAAACCACTAGTTAACGAGTTTCCTTGTTTTGGAGCTGTTTGTTATTCCTTGAAAGAAAAGGTAAGTCGTCATGATTTTTGTTGCTGTTTTTCCTTCAAGGATAATATTTAATGACTTGGGATTAGGTAATTCTTCACAAATGTGATAAAAAAAAAAATTACCAATCGGACTTTGATTTTTGATTTTTATTGTTGACAAGTTTCTGTATGCTTCTGCCTGTAGAAAGATCTGGATTTTACACTCAAGGTTGTTGGTGGTGAAATATCAACAATTCCAGGAATTTCTGATGCTATAGAGGTTGGAGAAATTTATACTTTCTCTCTCTTTTTTCTTTTCTTCCAAATATCTCTCACTTGAATATGTGATTGAGAGGCTGCAACTTTAGATGGTTAGATATTCTTTAAATTACTGATGTTAAGTCCCTTTAAAGAGATATCTAAGCGAAGGTAATGAATTGTGATCATTGGAAGTTGTTGAAATTCAGTTGCTGCCAAGTGCATTGCTGTCTATGGTATAATTTGGTAATAGAGATTCAGTTGAATGACAAATTGACAGAAAACAATCCTAACCAAACTCTCTCTCAGAAAAGTAAAAGCTATACTACTGTTATGGATAGTGAATTGGTTCGATGAAACTTTCATTTTCCTTTGTATAGGAAACAATACAAGATGCTATTGAAGATTCTATTACATGGCCAGTTCGGCGAATTATACCCATAATACCAGGGGATTATAGGTATGCAGTGTTGTGGCTTTTTATACTGTTAATTTTCAATCTACTCACATTCATGGCTTTAGTTTTGAACTTTTGGTATTGGTCTCAGCATTTTTTATCTAAGAAACAATTGTTATTGAAACTACAACTCAGTATATGCAGAATGAATGAAGTAAGATAGGAAAAAGAAAAATAGATTGAAACATATATTTAAACAACCATTGGTTGAAGTGGAAGCAATTTTATGCATTTTTACTTCAGGAATGTCCCTATATGCACACCAATGCCTTGGTGCATCACACCATTATATCATACTTGACTACTAGATACATGAGAACCAACTGCCATTTCTATCAATATATTATTATTAAAGAGAGTAAACACAAACAATGAGTGAACACTAATTTTTCAGAGTTCATAACTCCAAATTGAATTGTAGGGCAAGTTGCAATTTTTTTTTCTCTTTGAACAATTCTGAATCATGCAATTTCTACGTTCTTCTGCTTTATTATGGTCTAGTCTTGGTTTTTCTGGACGCTTCTTTGCTTCTCGATTTTGTTGATTTGACATGCTCATATTACTTGATGAATCTACTTTATTTGCTAAATGAAAAGGAACTAATACAAAACTACATCAAACATGGTGTTGCTAAAAGAGAGTTCATCTACCAAAAGCATCAATAGAGGACATTGTTTGATCAAAGAAGATAGTTTGGCAACCAAAAAATATCATATCTCTTGAACTTATTGCCAATAATACATTCTGCCAATCTCACCAAAACAAACAGACTCATCAAATAGCTTTTTCTTTTTCTTTTCTCCATGCATCTTTCCACTTTCCTTAGGCCTGGTGAAAAATGAAGAACACTAGAAACTCATGCAGTATGGCTCTAACTTGGTCAAAGGGAGCATTTTTTGCATAATCTCTAGGACCTTCTGGTGCAAACTAAGCTGGTTTGCACTATCTTGTCTGAACCCAGCCTGTTGGTCAATATTTTGGTAGTGAGCTAGGTTAGACACAAAATTACAATGCCAGGAGTTTGGATGCGTTTGGTTGATAAGGATGTTGGTTCAAAATTGAGGACTAGATATTTTGTTTCTAGTAGTCTACAGTCTACACATTTATTAAAATGGGCTATGAATTTATATTTCTGTACATAAACATATATATTTTTAGCCAAACGTACATTATTGCTTTGATACATGAACTGGTGTCCATATCACCATTTTCTACAATATGAGCTGAATAGGCATCATCCTGGTCAAACCTTACCGTCCCCTACCTCAGATCCTACTCAATGTTGGAGTTGAGGTGTCAGCCATCAGGCTTAGCGATTTAAGTTGTATGTCGTACACTAAGTATTTATATAAGGAGTTTGAACTTTATGTTAATTAGATTGCATTTTGCTCCAAGCTCGGGAAGTCCACCCCATAACTTCCTTCTAAACCCAATTTAAGAAGTACTTCAGATATTTTATTGTTTAGCATTATCTCAGCAAACCGGCCAACCCAAGTCTCCAAACCATACAAGGCTAAAGGGATCAAACTCATGTTTTTTTTTTTTTTTTGTGACAATCTCCGATACGAGAGATCCTTTGGCCTGACCATGGGATGGTCTAGTATTCCCTGTATGTACTATGGATTCATGTGAAGTGACAAGCAAAAAGCCTTTTTATCTGCGTAGGTTAAATTGATGGTTATGCTCAAACATTCAAATTATAAGAACACTCTTTCCTTTTCTTATTTGTGATGCAAGTTGGCCTCATTTGTGAATTTGTTTTGTTTTAGTGACCTAGAACTGAAGCCTGTTGGAACATTAGAGGTGAAGCTTGTACAAGCCAAGGAGTTGTTAAATAAAGACATTGTTGGAAAATCTGATCCTTATGCTGTATTATTTATACGTCCACTGCGTGTCAGAATGAAAACGAGCAAAACGATTGTAAGACAGCTCATCTTATTTCTCAATTAATTTCCTTTTTCTTTCTTTTGGATTGATTAGAACTCTGCATTGTTTCTTTAGAACAACCAACTAAATCCAATCTGGAATGAGCACTTTGAGTTCATAGTTGAAGATGCATCTACTCAACACTTGACAATAAGAGTTTTTGACGATGAAGGGGTTCAAGCTTCTGAACTCATTGGTTATGCTCAAGTGCCACTGAAAGACCTTGAGCCTGGTAAGGTGAAGGATTTGTGGTTGAAACTGGTCAAGGGTTTGGAGTTCCAGATGGATAAAAAATACAGGGGTCAGGTGAGAATGCCAACCCTATCTTCTATGGTCATCTCCTTCTAAGAGATTACAGTATATGGATTGGATTAGCATTTGACTGCATAATTTTGTATTGGATCTTCAGTATTAAAAAAGATCAGATCAAATTATATCTATAACTAAAGTAAATGACTCATTTAGCCAAGCCCAATTGATAAGGTCTTTTATAAATTGTAAAGTTCTGGTAAGCTGTAGTAGAAGGTGAAAAACCACAATGACATGGATGAATTATGAGACCAGACATAATTATATTAACAATGGTTTTCCACATTTCAGAGAGACTTCCACCAAAGAACAGCATATGCTGTTTTTGGCCACTGAATGTGGATGGATTTTTGTCATTTTGAAGGTCTGCTTTTTTCCTAGGGAAGAAAACAGAATATCTCAATTTGTTAGTCGAAAATGCACAAATGGATTACAAACACAATAGATTAAATGCAAGCCTCCTACTCATTGTCCTTTAAACTAATAGGATAACACACTACCTCAAATTCCATCACTACCTAAGAGGCATGGATGCTTCTACATGGAGGTGCCATGTCGGTGTTGGATACCAACACTTCATGGACACTCCTAGACAATGTTCCGACACTTCATGGACAGTTCCATATTTCAAAAATAAATTTTATTCTTCAGACACTTAACCAACATGTAGCACAAAACATCTTCCAAGGAGGCATGTATGATAATCTTGAAAATAAGATGAACACACTCTGGATTGTCCAATCTTTCTTTCTTTCTTTGAATAAAAATGGTATTATAGATAATGTCAACACAAGACAAGCATGCAATGGGCATTTTTAAATATTATATAAAAAAATAATTTTAATGGTAAATGCAATAGGAGATAACAGTATATATAAAATAAAAATCTTAACATTTGTATATTTTTATCCTTCACATTATGCAATTCTTAGTATAGAAATTAGAAAATTAATAATGTTCTATAGTTGTCTTATAAAGTATATGCCTATAAATAAAATTTTAATTTATATATTGTCGTGTCTAGACCATGTCCTTATCCTCTCTTTTTTAGGATTTGACATGGCAGTGTGCCTGTGTCATACTGTCTGTATCATATGTGCATGCATGTCACAGAGAGAGAGAGGTCGCAATAATTTTATTGCAAATATCCATCTGTTTAACTAGAAAATTTATATTATATTGCTTAGTTCGTTATGTGAAGTGCAGTTTCATGCGTGATGCATTCTAAAACTTGTTATCCTCTGTCTCTTGTACATTTGTTGTGGGTTTTAGGTGCACTTGGAGCTTTTATATTGTCCTTTTGGCACAGAGAGTAGGTTTACAAATCCTTTTAACCCCGACCACTCGTTAACTATATTGGAGAAGGTCCTTAAAGCAGGAATCGATGGACCTAAAGACGCTGATATTTTAAAATCTGAAAAACAAAAGAGGAAGGATGTCATCTTCAGAGGGATCCTTTCTGTGACAGTAATATGTGCCGAAGACTTGCCAGCTATGGATCTGATGGGAAAGTCTGATCCCTATGTTGTACTTATAATAAAGAAATCAGAACAGAGAAACAGGACTAGGGTAAGATTATGACTGTCTTATTGTGATAACACTCCAATTAGTTCTTGGGAAGAATGATTTATGGTAGAGAAATTACTTCTTTTGTTAAGCCTTTTGCTTTTCATTCCATACTTATTTCTGAGAATCAAATGGAGCCTTAAGTTTTGGACCAAAAGAACCTAGTTCATAAACATGTTTATTTTAGGACCTTCTAACTCTCCTAGGCAGATACAATCACCTTAAAATCCCCTCCTCTTTTCCACCTTAGAGTGTTGGAATTACTTAATGCAAGTAGACAGCTATTGCTGTGCTCTTCCTAAAATTACTGGGATTATAACTTTTGTTCTTTCCCTCATTCTCAGGTTGTAAAAAAAAGCTTGAATCCAGTTTGGAATCAAACATTTGATTTTGTTGTTGAGGATGGGTTACATGATCTGCTAATTTTGGAAGTCTGGGACCATGACACTCTTGGGAAGGTATATTTCTCCTACTAGTCACATCAAGTTCCTCCTTTGTTGGTTGGTAACCTGGACTTTAGTCAGCAAAATAGCCATATCGTATATTAGTTTATTAAATAAGGTTTGATCGGTCCTTCAGTTTTTAGAATGCAATATATTATACAGTAATCCAATTTAGTTGTTTTAGGATTTGCAAATTTATAGTTGATATTCTTGTATCCAATGTAATAATGTGAAAATGTCTCACTCAAACACACGAACTCACTCCACAAAAAAATTAATTTGTCATGATATATCAAGTTTATTATAGGAAACCAAATATTGAATGCCTTACATGTTGGGGAATAAATGTAATGGCAGTAAGATTTTTCATTCTTCAAATTTAATATATAAATTTTCATGGCTGTCAAAATGGGAAAAACAAGATAAAGAACCACTAGAGGGTAATATTAAAAATCTCAAGAGAAAAATTGGGGCATGCCCAATTCTGTTTTCTGAAAACTAAAAATCAGAAAACTGGAAAAAAATCTGTTTGGTTGACAGTTTCTGAAAACTGTTTTGAAAACTGAGTTAAAAAAGGTCTGTTTTCAAATTACTGTCTTTATATTTCTCTGAAATAGTATTCTGTATTTTGAGTTCTTGACAAGTGTTTTCTGTTCTCTGAAAAGTAACTTGCTGCCTCCTAACTGGATCACCAAAATTTCCTCCCTTCAGGTACGGTATCAGGTGTTCAACTTAATTAGTTTAGGCTCAATCTTGAATTAACCAAAATTTCCTCCCTTATAGGAAAGGTATCAAGTGTTCAACTTAATTAGTTTAGGCTCAACCTTGAATTATACGCGGTTAAAGTGTAGTAGAACTGCCTGATGATCATTATTATTATTATTATTTTTAAAAAAAAGGTGTATCAATGAGATTACAAAATTGAAACTCTATGTAAATTTGAATACCTCATGAGATTGAAAGAACATTGATGTTCGAGTGGAATTTGGGTGTTAAAATCCAAAATGGAAGCCATTATTATACTGATAGTATCCAATCAGTGTTGAGTTTTTTCTCTTGATTTTTTTGTCATCATTTCTCAATTGGCTTCCATTTTCTCATCTCACTACTTGTCTATTGTAATCTGTGTTTTGAGCAGTACTGACTATTATGATACTATTGAATCATTCAGCTGAACTAATTTCCACTAAATATTCAGGATATGATAGGAAAATGCATCATGACACTCACCAGGGTTATATTAGAAGGAGAGTTCACAGATATCTTCACCCTGGATGGGGCTAAATCAGGAAAGCTGCATTTGCATCTCAAGTGGACTCCACAGCCAATATACCGCGATCACTGATTAACTGAAAGCAACACTGCAAATCTCCCATCTTCCAGGTTCTATGTTACAAGTTATCCTGTATGTTCTCTTGATGAAGAGCAGAAGAAATTTCATTGGAGCATTTGCATGGAACAAAATTTCATACGTAAGGAACAAAAAAAAAATCTTGAACTGGGTTCAAGTCTCGCTGTTTTTGTCTATAACAATTAGAGCGCAAATTTAGAAGGGGACTTAATAAAGATTTCAAATTGTTGAAACTGGCACGCAAAGAGCTATCGTGGACATAAATGCTGTTGTAAATATACTGTTGTTGGGAAACAATAAGATTAGGTGCTTAACCTCATTTATTTTCTGTTTATAAAATATCAATACATTTTTTGAGATCAGTCTGTTGTTTAAAACTTGAATACACAAAGTAAGCAGAACTACTTTCAATATGTTTTTGGAAATGGTAAGTTTCTATTGAAATCAACCTAGCAGGTACTGTAATATTGAAATTTGATTTATTGATAAAAAAGAATTTCTATTTTTGTTGCTCATTTTTCATCAAGATCATGACCTAAAGGGGTGGGAATATTATATGACACTGTCAAAATTCAGGTTGAAGCTTGTTGTCACTTGGTTGATAACTTGATAGGGATGACTCAGAAGAAAGAATGAGAATCCATGCTTCATTCACATAACATGAAAAGCTTAATGTCACCGGCCAAGCCAAACCAGTAAAATATGAAAACTTAAGAGTTGCTTTTGGGAACATATATTTGGATTTGAGAAAGATTTTTAAATCATTTCATATATCTAGATTACAAATCCATGGATTTCAGAATGTGCTGATTGGATGCTGAAATATTTATGTAAATGATTTGAAATCCATGGTTTTTAACTCCATTGTTTGGATCAAATATGTAGGAAGGCTTTCAAATCCGCACCTCATCATCCTTTGATTTTGGAACTAATCCCAAGTCTAATCATTATAGATACAACACCACCTTGTAATCCCATATTATCTCATTCTTTAGGTTTTTTGCACTCAAGGTTCATATAACTCACAACAAAATCACTACAAAAAGGAGCTATGGGGTTTTTACTGTTCTTTTATATACTTCTTGGAGTAGAGATTTATGGCACATCCATTCTATCTACCCCTTTCTGGTAGGGCCTCATTATAAGAATACATATTTGCAGGATATGAGGAAATGCAAGCACAAAGAGCTCTCTCTCTCTCTCTCCCTCTCTCCAATGTCTCTTGTTTAACCGAAATATAGAACCTAAGATACATCAGTAATACAATTTGGTAATCAATATCATTCAGTGATGTCTTTAGAACACTGCCAATGACACTCCATGCTCTGGAAGTGCCTTTAATTTTCTATGCCCTCTTTCTTTTGTATATTATTATACTGTCCCGGTAAATAAAACATGATGTAAGTTCCAATAGATAAGCATGTTTCAACTCTAAGAAACCAGCCAAATTTTCATCAAAAACATGTTTGTATAGGCAGAGAAATAAATAAACAAATTGGATGATATTGGATGATGGAAAGCATGCTACTATGAATTGCTAGAAAACCTAAAATTAATTCATTTTAATGAATCATTGTTTAAACAGTATGATGAAGAAAAAATTTGCACGATTCGATTGGGCATCAGCTGCTTGCAAACAGAGAAGTTACAACCAAACCACCAGCATCTCGCCCGAGTACACTCCGTCGATCAAGTTACTGCTTGACGATATAAAGCAGAAAATAATTATGTCATGATTTAAGCATACCTTTGAATGTGCCTCAACTCTTCTTTTTATAGGAGAGTGTCGGTAGTAGTGTTTATTTATGAAATCAGTTTCCTTAACTTCTCCACCACGTAATTGGAGAGTTATCGCATGACATGTATGATTATCCTTATCCACTTAGTCCTTTGACCCATTTGGCCTTTGGACTTCTTGTCGATCTAAATTTCTTGAGTTTGCTTGTCATACATTGGGAACGTTAAGTCACTTTGCTCATTCTTTATTGAAGTAACATGATAAACTTAGACAATAAACGACACTTATACATGTCGTCTTATTTTTTAAAGAATTTCTAGTTACACTCACATATATATATAGCATATATAGAGCATTATACATGTCGGGAAGCATATGTGAACGTTTTATTAAGTTTTAGGCACAAGAGTCCATGTTATAAAAAGCTTTGAACACAAGGGTCTACATATAAAAAGCTTTCGACACAAGGTTCTACATGTATAAAGCTGTTCACAAAAGGGTTTGCATATAAAAAACTTTTGATACAAGGGAGGGTATGCATGTAAAAACCTTTTGACACAAGGATCTATAGATGAAAAGCTTTTTGCCTTTTAGAATCTTCCACTCAAGAATCAATAAGTTTCAATGTGTTTGGAATTTTTAAGTGAAACAAATTTTAATGAAAAGAAGATCTGAAGGGATTCAATTTGAGTACCAATATCACTATGTTTTGAACTATGAATTTTTTTCCAGTTTTTGAAAAAAAGATAATTGTCTGTGTGTGTGTGTGTATGCACACACACACAATTATATTATGGGTATCGTCTTGCAATATTCTGGGTTTGTCTTCCAATATTCTAGGTTCGTCCTTACAGGAGCTTAGGTATTGTCTTGCAATATTCTTGGTATCATTTTTGCAATACCCTTTGTCTTTGCATGTAGAGATCGGACCCAATTTTGACTGATTTTTGAATTTTTCATCATGTTCGTCATAAATGCGGTTTGAATGATGTTATGAATGTTTCGAGAGTGAAAAATATGTTTGGAAAGTTGCTTGGAGGTTTTGAATTTTTTTTGAAACATTTGAAGAAGTTTGACTTTTTGGGCCAACGGGGTATCGAGACGCTGCCTAGGTGAGCTCGAAAATTCAAAATTTTTTTGAAAAATAATTATTTTTGAATTTGAGCCAAACGAAATGTTTAAAGAGTTAAGGAATCTATTTCGAGGCCATAGCCACTTTCGAAATCGAAAACGGAGGTTTGGAAGGTACGTTAAGTGACTTAAGGGCAAAATGGTCATTTGTCGTTGGTGAGGTGTTAATATATTATATGTATATGGCTAGGGCAGAATGTATAGAGATAGAAAAGCTGCTATTGGAAAGTTCTCAAGCTCTCCTTTTTCCCCAACCTTCCTTTTTCCATTTTGAGTAATTTGTAGTGAGATTTGGAGTTTGCTCTAAGAGAGAAAACTTCTCCCCTCATCCTCCTCTTCACTTTGGTGAGTTCAAAGTCTCCCATTAGAAAATTTTGAAATTTGAGGGTGAATGAAGTTTAGATTTGGACTTTATCCAAGAAGGAAAATGTGTTCTCGTTGATATGATCTACAGTTTTACGGAAAGAAATTGCGACTTGGAGGGACTTGAAGTTTAGTGATTCTAGGGCTTGCTAGAGGAAGGCTCCAAACTTGAGGTAGGGGTGTTCCTTCACTATTAATTAGTCATTGATTCTAGGGGGAAGAATGTAATACCCCGTAATTTTGGAGGTCTTTTAATTTTAATTTAAATGCTTTATTTCTTTTATTAGTTAAATTAAATTGCTTTATTGGTTGGATTAAATTATTTGAGTACTTTAAATATTGTGGTGTAGTTTACTTTATTTTTATTTTATTTTATTTTATTTTTTTTGGATCGGGTCTTTGTGTTTTCTTTATTTTAATTTTGGATTGGGCTAGAAAGGAATCTGGATTGAGTTGGGCTAGGTGTACTTATTTTTAATGGGCTAGGGCTTGTTTTATTAATTTTTTCTTTTAATTTTATTTAGTCTTGATTAGTTTTCTGAAGAAAAAAAACAATAAGAAAAGAAAAGAGGAGATTAGGATTTCTGCCGTTAGCTTACGCACAGAAATTCAGAGCGTAGACAAAAGAGAGGACGGAGAGAAGGAGCGATCATGTGGATAGGTTTTGAATCATTGAAGAGGCAAGTTCGACTCTTCTCTTCCCCTTTGAATCTGTATATATAGACTAAATATTGTAATGTGTAAATTGTTTGTTGCATTTTTTAAAAATTTTTCATTTTAGTATAAAATTGATTTTTATAAATCTAATTTTTTTCTGTGGATTATGATGTATGTGAAATTAAATTGACAATTGAGGATTGGTGTTGATTATTTATTTACACACATATAGATACATGCATACATGTATACGATGAATATAATGATATGTTAAGTTTAAATTCGTTGACGTTTGTTGTAGCAATTTGTGATTTGTTGAGTGGTTTTTGCTGGATTAAATTTACCCTTGAACATTTGGGAATGGATCATGGAGAAATTTAAATTTAATTTTTTTTAAATTTGTTGAAGAACCCTAGAAGTTGTGATTTGAGAGTTTTCGTTTCGGGGCGTTTTTGATGAGGGTTTTGGTATCAATAGATAGCTTATGATGAGAGAAAAATATCGGTATAAAATTTGGGTCAAACGAAGGCTAGGAAGTGGCCGGAAAGCGGCTGCCAGCATGCATGAACAGTGCGCGCAGGCTGGGGGTTGAAATTTTGAAAAATTATTTTTTAAAATACTTAAATATTTTAGAAAATTTCCAAATTTTTAATTCAACTTCATGGGGGTTAAATAAACTTGGATTTTAAATTTCAAGTCGAAATGAGCTTCCCTTGTAGTTAAATTGATTTTTAAAGTATGTCTCAAAATTGAGTTTTCATTTTCTTTTATTTGGAAAATATTTTAAAATTTCAGAAAATTCCCAAATTTTTATTTCAGATTTTTGGAGGTCAAATAAGATTGGGTTTTAAATTTGATATCGAAATGAGCTTCCCTTGTAGTTAAATTGATATTTAAAATATGTCTTAAAATTGGATTTTTGTCTTATTTTATTTGAAAAATATTTTAAAATTTTCAAAAAAATCTTAAATTTTTATTTTAGATTTCTGAGGATCAAATAAGGTTGTGTTTTAAATTTCATATCAAAATGAGCTTCCCTTGTGGTTAAATTGATTTTTAAGATATATCTCAAAATTAGGTTTTCATCTTCTTTTATTTGGAAAATATTTTAAAATTTTTATAAAATTCCCATATTTTTTATTTGGAAATGAGCTCTCCTTCTGGTTAAATTAATTTTTACAGTGCCTCAAAATTGGGGTTTCCACATTCTTTTATTTAGAAAATATTTTAAAAATTCTAGAAAATTCTAAGAAAATTTAAGTAACCTTATAGGGATAGAATACACTTGGGTTTTAAATTTCAAGGGGAAATGAGCTTCCCTTGGGATTTTATCAGTTTTAAAAAGCATGCCCCAAAACTGTGTTTTATTTTCTTTTACTAGAAAAATCTTTTTAAAATTTCAAAAAATTCTAGAATAATTAAATAGGGTTCTTAAAAGCATAATAGGCCCAAAAACCTAGATTAGAGATAGGTTTAGACTCCCTTAAAGATTTAAGTATATTGGAGGTTTGGTTGTGTGCTTGCTTATATAAGTGGTGATTGCATTATTTTTCTCTTTAACTGTTTTCTCTTTAAAATTATAAGCATCCATGATATACATGGTTTTAATTTATTTGTGAACGAGTTATTTTACTGTGATGATTGGATATCCGATAATTTAAATTCTTACGTTTTGTGCAAATTAAATCGTTATGCATCTTATTTTTAGTTCATGTGGTAAGTTGGTTTGGGAGGCATGTAAGGATTGTCAGGGGAATGTTAGGATTTTCAATACATATTAAGGTATCTAAATTTAAAGGAGGTAGGAAAGGATTGTCAGGGGTATGTTAGGATTGCCAATACCTATTAAGGTATCTAAATTTAAAAGAGGCGTGTAAAGATTGTCAGGGGCATGTTAGGATTGCCAATACCTATTAAGGTATCTAAATTTAAAGGAGGCATGTAAGGATTGCCAAGGGCATGTTAGGATTGCCAATACTTATTAAGGTATCTAAATTTAAAGGAGGCATGTAAAGATTGTCAAGGGCATGTTAGGATTGCCAATACCTATTAAGGTATCTAAATTTAAAGAAGACATGTAAGGATTACCATGGGCATGTCAGGATTGTCAATACCTATTAAGGTATCCAATGATAAAAATGGTGGCATGTCAGGATTGTTTAAATTTAATAAAACACATACTTGTGTTTTTTTTTTTTTTTGAACTTAAAGAATGTATTCATTGTTGTATGCTAAGGGTTTGTTGGGTGATTGAAAAAGATGATATGTATTTTGAAAACATAAACTGGATAAGGAGTGACTTATATATTTACACCTTTAATTTCTCTTATGTCCCTCATACGGAGGGTATGCATAGCGGTTCTCTAATTGGGATGTAGTAGATAGGACTTGCTCGTGGGTTTAACTCACATTTGTTGATATTTCAGGTCCCAGGCGTGTTTCACCATGAAGATAGAGTCTTGGGTTTTGGTTGTGGCAGATATCTTCCAATTCAAATTATGAAATTTTTTAAGACATTGGTTATTGTTTATTTTGAACTTAGAGTTAAAACTCTTATTTTTTCTGGTTAAGGGGTCCTTGGATTACAGGATTTCTAAATTATATTACCAGACATGTACTTTATTTATTTAACGTTTTATATTAATTCGGATGGACTTTCTATTCCGGTTTTAAAATTTATTTTTCATTCTGTCTTTTGTACTCTATACTTATTGCTATCAGTTGTAAATACTTTTCAGGTTTTGTGTATGAGACTGACCATCTCATGCGCGAAATTTGTTAGGGGGTATTTCAGTTGGTATTAGAGCTTGAACCCAGCCAGAAGTGTGCCGACGAGGACGTCGAGCCTCATAGGGGGGTGGATTGTAATCACCCGCGGGGTGGATTGTTGGGAAATGTCAGGATTACTGCCGGGGCATGTCAGGATTGCTCAATCCCACATCGCCTAGGTGTGGAGAAAGGGATGTGCTTATATGTAATATGGTCTCTTCAAATGATATGAGGCCTTTTGGGATAAAATCCAAGAGCAAAGGGGAAGAGAAGAGTCGGATTTGCCTCTTTGATGATTCAAAACCCATCCACACAATTGCTCCTTCTCTCCGTCCTCTCTTTCATTTACACTCTCAGTTTCTTTGCGTAAGCTAACGGCAGAAACCCTAATTTCCTCTTTTATTTTCTTTTTTTATTATTTTTTTCTTCAGAAAATTATTAAGACTAAATAAAATTAAAAGGAAAAATTAATAAAAAAAATTAGCCCATAAAAAATAAGTACACATAACCCAACTATTCCAGCCCAACTCAACCCAGATTCCTCCCTAGCCCAATCCAGAGTTAAAATAAAGAAAACACAGAGACCTAGTCCAAATAAAATAAAATAAACCACAATATTTAAAGCACTCAAAGAATTTAATCCAACCAATAAAGCAATTCAATTTAACTAATAAAAGAAATAAAACATTTAAATTAAAATTAAAAGATCTCCAAAATTACAAGGTATTACATGTAATGTGTATATTGTTTGTTGTATTTTTTTTAAAATCATTCATTTTGGTATAAAATTGATTTTTATAAATCTGATTTTTTTTTTATGGATTATGATGTTTGTGCAATTAAATTAGCAATTGAGGATTGGTGTTGATTATTTATTTACACACATATAGATACATGCATACATGTATTCGATGAGTATAATGATATGTTAAGTTTAAATTCGTGGACGTTTATTGTAGCAATTTGTGGTTTGTTGAGTGGTTCTTGCTAGATTAAATTTACCCTTGAACATTTGAGAATGAATCATGGAGGAATTTAAATTTAATTTTTTAAAAATTTGTTGAAGAACCCTAGAAGTTGTGATTTGGGGGTTTTCGTTTCGAGGTGTTTTTGATGGGGTTTTTGGTACCAATAGATAGCTTATGACGAGAGGAGAAGATTGATATAAAATTTGGGTCGAACGGAGGCCAAGAAGTGGCTGGAAAGGGGCTGCCAGCGCACATGAACAATGCGCGTAGGCTAGGAGTTGAAATTTCGAAAAATCATTTTTTTAAAATATTTAAAATTTTCAAAAAATTCCCAAATTTTTATTTATTGTAATCACCCGCAGGGTGGATTGCTGGGGCATGTCAAGATTGCTACCGTGACATGTCAGGATTGCTCAATCCCACTTCATTTGAGTGTGGAGAAGGGGATATACTTAGATGTATTGTGTTCTCTTCAAATGGTATGAAACCTTTTGGGGTAAAACCCAAGAGCAAAACTGTGCGGACTATAGCCCAAAGCGACAATATCATACGATGTGTTGGAACAGGGTATTACAGTTGGTATCAAAGCTTGAACTCAGCTGAGGTGTGCCGACGAAGACGTCGGACCTCATAGGGGGTGGATTGCTGGGGCATGTCAGGATTGCTACCGTGGCATGTCAGGATTTCTCAATCTTACATCACTTAGGTGTGGAGAAGGGGATTTGCTTATATGTAGTGTGTTTTCTCCAAATGATATGAGGCCTTTTGGGGGTAAAACCCGAGAGCAAAATCATGCGGGCGTAGGCCCAAAGCGGACAATATCATATCATTAGGTGGAGTGGGGTATTACAGTTTTCGGGTCAACTGACCTGTTCCAAATCCCACACCCTTATGAAAGCGCGTAAAATGCACAAAACTCCCAATTTCACATACTTAAACAATTTTCTTCCTAACTTAATTATTTTAGAACATAGTGAAATGAGATGTCAATTTCTAGTACTTTCAATGTGGTAGACTTTTTTTGAGTATCATCCTCCTGATGAGTCATTTTATCTGCAGTTAAACTCAAGAACAATTTTTTCTGTACGAAAATAGGCCAACAATCAATACTCACCATCTTGCCATGATATATGTCTTTTTTGGCCAAATTTCATCATTTAAGACCTTAAAATTCTGTTTTTTCTATCTTATAAGAAGCCTGTTGGATATTTCATAATTTTTGTTCATGGTGTTAATGAACTTGGAATTTTCTGAATTTTGGAATTTAGTAGTTTTTAGTGAGTAGGTTTCTTATTCTATTTTTTCAAATTTTTAGAGAATATTAAATTTTGGGCTTATTTTTAGTTTTTTTTTTTTTTACTGATAGGTTTTCTTCTACTGTTAGGTTTTCTTGTTAGATTTTCTTTATTATAAATACATTTATGACATCACTCATTCAATTATCAAAATTCTCTTTGTCTATACTTGTTCATGAACTGTTACACTTTCCACTTCGTCATCAATTGTGGCACTTCAGAAAACACATTTCAAAGAATCTTTCTCATAACCAGCTATTTGTCTTGAGTGAGAAGCCTATTT
The DNA here is from genome assembly GCA_026545225.1 of Cornus controversa. Taxonomy (NCBI): domain Eukaryota; kingdom Viridiplantae; phylum Streptophyta; class Magnoliopsida; order Cornales; family Cornaceae; genus Cornus; species Cornus controversa. Next base: position 61,520,313 of record CM048846.1, on the reverse strand, counting down.
AGTTTTTCGTAGTTGCTAACCATAAATCCAAACATTTGAATCACTAAACTGAGAATTAGGCTTAATTGAGTGCTATGTATAGAAAAACTCAGCCTGAACAAACAATCTATACATAATATTATGTAGAAGACATGGATGATCTTAATAATAGCACTGACAATGGACAATGTTGAATAACTCTAACTATTCAATTATCCATTAATTTTATGTAAATAAATGAGGGGTGGGCTAGAATCGGCCCCGAGCCTAGATGGCCTAGGCCGCCTAAGGCCTCCAAATTTGGACGACCTCATTTTTTGAATCAAACCCATTACTACTAGTCTACTACAGAACAAGGCCTCATTTTTTGAAACATTATTTCTAACTATAGTCCATTTAATTAAACTTCATTACCACCAATGCTATTAGACCTTATTTTTTAAAATATTATTTCTAACTATGGTCCATTTAAATAAACCCAATACGACCAATACTACAAGGCCTGGTTTTATAAAAAAAATTACTAACCAAACCCATACTACAGTCCAATTCGTCCCTTAGGTTTGTGGTTCTCTCTTTTTTCTTCTTTCCCAAATGACAGCAGCGACTGTTTCATTCTTCTCACGTATTGGAGATTTGGGGGGTCTCATGATTAATTTTCCCTCTCCTCTCGAGCTTTCTCTATATGATTGTTCATTATTCTGATATAAAAAATAAATAAAAAATTATGATGGGTGTAATTTTGATGAAAAATTTCATTTAGCATTGATTGAGTTTGTATAATATTGAAGTTGTTATATATTTTCCCAATTTCAAGAACTGCAAAAATGAAATGACGATTTTTTTTTTATAATAATGAGAAAATACAAATCTTTGCAAGGTGAAAATCACATATATCATTTAATCGACAATCTCTGAGTTTACGGCTCACCTAAAAAAAATCCTTATCTACTGAGCAACCCAAGTGGTTACACCTCACAACCAATTCTCAAGTCAAAATTAAAAACGTCTAAATTTAACACAAAAAAAAAAAGTTATATAATATATTTGATGATGTAAGGCCCACCACATTACATGGTACAAAGGGATTCAGATCCTCTCATATTTCTCACTGGTCTCATGCTCATCATACGCAATATTTAGAAAAGTTAAATGCAACATGCACATCACATCTAAACTTTCTGATTCTTCGATTAATATTCAAAATGTCAAATGTATAACAATTCTTTCTAAAATATTATGTTAACTTGTTTGGATTATTTGATCATTGTACAGAACAATTTTCTTTTTCTTTTTCTTTTTCACAAAGATTTAGGGTCCGTTGTTTTATTTTCAAAATTACAACATACTGTCAAGAATCTAAAGATAGAATTTTATTTATTTATTTTTATTATATATATATATATCTTCTATTAATTTTTATTTTCAGATTTTAGTTATTTAGTTCAACAATATTTGATTTATCTTATCTTTCAAAAAATTATTCGATTTATCTTAGTAATTGAAAGGATAACTAACCAAATTTTTGGAAATCTTTTTATTTTCTTAGAATTGTTTTAGTAAGAGTTGAGGCTAAAGATAGTCTAAATCATTTTGGGTAGTGACCTAATTGGGACTCAATTAAAATTGTGCAAATTGGTAACCAAAAAAAATATATATATATATATATATATATATATATGTGTGTGTGTGTGTGTGTGTGTGTGTGTGTGTAGGGGCGGAGCTAGGATTGCAAAGTGGGGAGGGATAAAAGTAAGAAAAATTAAACATAAACGCAATAATTTTTATAACAAATATATGTTATAAATATTCAAAAATAGACAAAAAATCGAAAACATTCTCATATAGATAAATCAAGTACATCATAGATAGATACAAAACAGATATAACATTTTCTTAAGCAAGTTATTAAAGTTGAGCCCTACGATCTTTAAGAGAGTCAAATTCATTGACTACCGAATCTACATCAATATCTTCAGCAAGTTCCCTTTCAATGTTGAGAATCATGCAATCTACAAGAAATTCATCACTCATCTTGTTGCGAAGTTCAATTTTGACACGCTTTATTGCCGAAAAAGCTCGTTCTGTTGTTGCTGTAGAAACAGGGAGAATCAATATGAGATGGATCAATCTATCAATCAGATATTATGTTTCTCTCTTTCTTGTTTCAACTAACATTTTGCATAAATCAGAAATGGTGGACAGATTCTGAAAACTAGGATGATGGAGGACATCAATCTTATAATACTGCAATTGGCTTCATAAAGCACGCATCTCATTCCGAAAATCTTTAGGATAATATTTTTCTGCGAGGTCACAAATATCATGAACTTTAAATGATTTATAAGTATCTTTAGGATACAAAGCTGAGCCAATAATAAGGACTTCCATTGTACTTTCAGAGAATCTTCGATTTAACTCCATCAACTGAAAATCTATAGCAGCATAAACATATCAACTTGATAGTGATGTTGAAATGTGATATTATCATTTTGTTGACAAGAACAACCTGTACTCACCATATAAGAAGCACTCATATCAAGTACTACAATCTCATGCTCTTTACAAAATGCTTCCACATTTTGAAAAAAAGTATGCCACTCATTGTCTCTTAATTCTTGAAGGAGTGCTTTCGTACTTGAAACAAGGTTCATATCATTTACAATGTCTTGAGTTTTTTGTTGCAATGCTTGACAAAGTAAATCAGTAATTCCCATCATCTCACACAACAATTGCAAGATAAATACAAATTCAAATGATAGCATTGCAAGATGGGCACCCTTTGCTTCCCCACATATAGAATTAGTTGGTCCATTCTTTAAAATTTTTAAGAATTACACGAGATGGACCAAATAAGTCTATCAAGCTACTAACAGAACCATAATGAGAACTCCATTGAGTGGCACGTGATCGTTGCAAATTTTTAATTTGATTAGTCCCTTTACCACTCTCAAATTCACTAGTAGCTAACTTATTAGAAGATAAAATCACTTGAGCTGATTGTAACTTACTATGACGCTTAGGAGAAGCAGTGACAAGATTGACAATGGAATTCAACTTTGAAAAGAATAATCATATATCTTGCACATCTTTGGATGCTGCAACTAATGCTAGTCGTAGTTGGTGAGCAAAACAATGTACATAATATGCATATGAACATTCTTTAAGAAATAATGCTTGTAATCTATTCCATGCCCCACGCATATTGCTCGCTCCATCATACCCTTGGCCTCGCATGTTATCAATTTGGAGATCATAAAGAGTAAGGACATCTGATATTTCCTTTTTTAGAGTTAAGGAAGTGGTGTCTTTAACACCTACAACTCCAAAAAAATGCTCTTTAAGCAAGCCATTCTTATCAACAAATATCAAGACAATAGCCATTTGCTCTGTATTAGACACATCTTGTGCTTCATCAACCAAAATACAAAATTTTCCATCCCCAACTTCTTCATGAATCTTACGTCTCACCCTATTACCAAAAATGTGCAAAACTTCTTTTTGAACCATTAGTGAGATGTACTTTGCATTTTTTGGAGCATTATCTAAGACAACTTCAGCAACCTTGTCATTTAACGTTGCTGAATGCTTTATGAATTTAATAAATTTGCCACGATTAAAAGATCCAACGGATTGTTCGTGACCTCTAAATGCACATGTTTGGAATGTAAGCCACCAAACACTTTCAATTATTATCTTGAGGCACAATCGATTCTTCTCCACCACATCTCTTGATTGTATATTAAACACTCTATCGATTGTTGCAAAGGATTCATTAAAGCATCTGAAGATGTTACGGCACACAAATGTGATGAATTAGGACCTCCCACATGTTGCAAAAAAGCGCACCTAGCTCCATCATTAACCCTATTCCAACTATTGAACCCTTCGATAGTAAAAGCAGAATGGGATGGTGGATTAGTTTCAAAGAGAAAGCATGGGAAACAATATGCTTTATCTTTCATAGGAGAATACTCAAGCCAAGTAAATTTTTTATACCAACTACTTAGAAATCGACGAGATTGAGTTTTATCTTGGGTGGAAGGAAATATTGGGAGATTTGGTTGATAAGGTCCTCTTTTGATATAATTTCGTCGAAGCTCATCACGTTCATTAATGGGTTGTTGCCATATTTGAAGACGCAAGCCAGGATCTCATATAAAATACATATCATCAACCTCTGTTTGTTTAACTCTTGAAATTTTTGAAGGAGGTGGCTCTGATTGCTCATTAGAAGTTTCCCCACTTTTTGATTTATCATTTTCCAATTTATAGAAGGAAAATAAATTTTTCATCTTGCAATGTAGGTGCCTCAATAGTCTGAAACAATAGAGTCCCAGAATATTGATAAATGAAAAATATTTGCAATAATAGAAATGCCCTACACGACAAAATAAATAAATATGCCCCACACGGCGAAATAAATAAATATGCACAGCGGAATAAATAAATATGCCCCCACACGGCCAAATAAATAACTATGTAATAACAAATAAGCCCCACATGGCGAAATAAATAAATATGCCCCCACACGACCAAATAAATAAATGTGCAATAACAAATAAGCCCCACACAGCCAAACAAATAAATATGCAATAACAAATTTCATACATAAATACTCAATTAGAAATTTGAAATTTTTAAGACAAAATTTGAGAACTTACCTCTTTAGGTCTTTGTCTGTTCGCCGAATAAAGGGGCAACTAGGTAGCTTTTTTGTATCTTTGTTTCTCTCTCTACACAAAAAAATAGGCGCAAACAATGTGTTATTATAAAACTTTGAGGTTGATAGTTTCAGATAATACTTCTTTTTAGTTCTCTAAAAATATTTTTTCTTTTTGTTTTTCTTTTTCTTTTTTGGGTTTCAGAGTTGTTGAAATTTGTTTTTTTGATAATTGCCCAAAAATAATAAAGAAAAAAGAAAACTTATTTTCGATAATTACACCTAACAGAAAACTTTTTTTTCGATACTCTCTTTAATACTTATGCTTTCTTGAACCTTCGCAGCGAAAAGAAACCCACCCAAAATCCTCTCTCTCTCACTCTTTGTATATATATATAATAATATGAATCCAAACTTGGTCCAAACACAATGGCTTTCATTTCTCCCTTTCCATTCCCTTTATCCACACTACAAAACATATACATGTTGGTGCCACTCAAGGAGAGAGAAAAGCTGAAGTTTCGAGATGGAGAAAATTGTTGTCTCTTAACAATACCTGTAACTAGCTAGAGAGAGAAAATTGCTTAAACAAATTTTGTTTTTTAGAATACAAGACTTTTGCTTCGGTAGATTGGATATATAAGTCAAAGCAAATGAAGTTAGAGATGGTCCATATATATATATATATATATATGAATTTCATACCTTTTTCTTTTTGGTTTGTCTTGACTCTGTTTACCACTTCGCCGACAGCAATGGGATTCTGGGAACTGGGAAGCTAGGGCTCTATCTTTGTTTCTCTTTCTACACAAGAGCCTAGTTAAAAAATAAAAGGTCTGTGGGCTGGGCTGGGCTAGTGGCTTATATTAAACACAGTAGTAGTAAAAACAAAATTGGACCTGGGCTATAGCCCAGGTTAGCCCACCTGTAGTTCTGCCTCTGTATGTGTGTGTGGAACACCATTAGAGCTTGCAAATGGTGAAGATATCTCAAGTTTGAATTCAGCCTTAGTTGATGTATATTTTTAGATATCTATTCTTTTGTGAATTGGATCGAATTATTTATAAAGCGTCGAGGCTAATTTTTTGTTGTTGTTGTCTTTTTACATTAATAAATTTTAAGTATTTATCTTCTTATTTTAATAAATATATTTAAGTGTTAAACCATATGTACAAAAGACCAAACATTTAGAAGTTCGTCTAGGATGTCTCAAAATTTTAAAAATCTCAAGGTTTGCTTTGGGACGGGCCAGACAATTTATTATCATATGAAGACTAATAGAACCTTCAAAACATCATTTTTTTCTTCTATTTATGAAAATATTGTTGTAAAGCAAGGGGACAGGGGTGGGGTCCACCCACTCACCCCCTCCTTTATCCCTTCTCTCTCTTTCTCATCTTCAATTGCCTATAAATAAAGGCTCTCTACAGATCATTTCCTATACAATTTGAATACCAATTATCTCCCTCTTTCTACGTCTATTTCCTCTTACAAGCAATATATCTGTCATTTTTACAACATAAGCACGTGTGTATATTCTATTTAAATTTTATATTTATAAAGTTCTTCCTATTTGGAGAAGAGACATCCTTGGGCTATTTAAATTTTATATTTATAAATAATCCTTCCCGATTGGAAAAAGCGACATACTTGAGCTATTTAAATTTTATATTTATAAATAATCTTTCCCGATTGGAAAAATCGGCATACTTGAGTTATTTAAATTTTATATTTATATTATCCTTCTCGATTGAAAAAATGGGCATACTTGAGTTATTTAAATTTTATATTTATAAAGCCCTTCCCTATCGGAGAAGTGACACATTTATATTAATATAATAATCCTTCCTGATTGAAAAAATTGGCATACTTGAGTTATTTAAATTTTACATTTATATAATCATTCCCGATTGGAAAAATCGGCATCCTTGAGCTATTTAAAATTTATATTTATATAATCCTTTCCGGTTGGAAAAATGGGCATCATTGAGTTATTTAAATTTTATATTTATAAAGTTCTTCCCTATCGAAGAAGTGGCATGTTTATATTAATATAATAATCCTTCCCGATTGGAAAAATCGGCATCATTGAGTTATTTAAATTTTATATTTATAAAGTTCTTCCCTATCGGAGAAGTGGCATGTTTATATTAATATAATAATCCTTCCCGATTGGAAAAATCGGCATCCTTGAGCTATTTAAATATTTTCCTTTTTGAGAAGAGGCATAGTTATACTGACAAACATATCTTAAAAATAATTATCATGTGTTTGTTAATATACTATAACTGTATATTTTTCTAACCATAATATTTGATGATTTATAGCCTCTTGAAAAAATGTCAAATCTTGCAAAGCTCGACTTTACTTTCCTTGATTTCAGGCAATAATTCTTTATCTTGGATTCTTAATGCGGAGATCCATCTCGATGCTAAGAATTTGGGAGAAACTATTAAAGATGGAAATGAAGCATTTACGCAAGAAAGGGTAAAGCCAATGATTTTCATTCGCCATCATATACATGAGGATTTGAAATCCGAATATCTTACGGTGAAAGATCCGTTCATTCTGTAGAAAAATTTGAAAGATTGGTTCAAACATCAAATAACCATAATCCTTCCAAGAGCTGGAGACAACTGGTCAAAATTAAAGTTGTTCGATTATAAATCTGTTATAGAATATAATTCAGCTTTGTTTTGAATAAGTTCTCAAATGAACTTTTGTGGAGAGCCAAAAACTTATGTGGATATGTTAGAAAAAATATTCACCACATTTCATCCCTCGAACTTGCTCCTCCAACAGTAGTATCGAGAGAGACATTTCACAAAATATTCTAAGTTGATATCTTGCCTGTTCGTGGCTAAACAGAATAATGAACTATTGTTGAAAAATCACCAATCACGTCAAATCAGATCAGCTTCATTAACTGAAGCACATGTAGCATCCTTTAACGATCGTGGATGTGGACGTGGTTGTGGTCGTGGTCGTGATCGTGGTCGTGGTCGGTACCACGATAGAAATAATTATCATAATTATGGTAATTCTCATTCATCAGGTTTCCTAGATGGAACCACACTCTATACCACCATGAAAGAAATACAAGTGAAGCAAAGCAAGACAAAATGAAAGGAGTGCAAAATACACCTTCTAAACAGTATGAAAATGCTTGTTTTAGATGTAGCATGAAAGGGCATTGGTCACAAAGATGTAGAATACCCAAACACTTGGTTGATCTATATCAAGCCTCCATCAAAGGAAAAGGGAAGAAAAAGGAGACTAAAACAAATGTCATCGAGAATTATGAGCCAAAGGCCATTAATTAGATTTCTACGAAGATCTCAATGATAATATTAGTCTGTAGAATGATGATGAAAATATCCACATCAACTCATCTTATTTTCTTTTAGAATATTTATTTCTAGTTTATTTTATTTTTGGTGATGTAATATATTTTAATATGAATTTTGAATTTTGTTTTGAATAATGGATCTATCTAATGTATTCCCCAAACCAAAGAAAATCAATGAAGATATATGTTTGGTTAACAATGCAACAACACATACTATCCTTCGAGATAGAAAATATTTTTCTCAAATAAACTTAGCTGAGGCTAATGTTAATACAATATTAGGATCTGTAAACTTGTTTGAAGGCTCTAGAAAAGCTTGTATTGTGCTCCCATGCAGAACAAAATTATATATGGATGATGCACTATACTCAAACAGATCCAGGAGGAATATGTTAAGTTTTAAATATATACGTCATAACGGATATCATATTGAAACAATAAATGAAGGGAGTATAAAATATTTATGCATTACATCTACTATTTCTTGCAAGAATCATGTTTTAGAGAAACTCTCGGCTTTCTCTTCTGGATTATATTTTATGAATATAAGGGCAATTGAATCACATGTAGTGATGCACCAGAAGTGCTTTGACCCAAAGAATTTTATACTTTGACATGATCGCCTTGGTCATCTTGGGTTAACAATGATGCACCAAATTGTTGAAAATTCAAATGGGTATCAATTAAAGAATCATAAAATTCTTTTGACAAGTGATTATACATGTGTCGCATGCCCACAAAGAAAGTTAATTGTGAGGCCATCTCCTTCAAAAGTTGTTGTGGAATCCCTTGATTTTTTACAAAGGATCCACGGAGATATATGTGGGCTTATTCACCCATCATGTGGACCATTTCATTATTTTATGGTCCTAATTGATGCCTCAACTCCATGGTCTCATGTATGTTTACTTTCTACTCGCAATATAGCATTTGCTAGACTCTTGGCCCAAATAATTCGTTTACGAGTACAATTCTCGGACTATCCAATCAAGGCAATTCGTCTTGATAATGCCGAAGAATTTACATCTCAAACTTTCAATGAATATGGTATGTCTATTGGCACTGATGTTGAACACCCTGTTGCACACACTCATTCTTAAAATGGTCTAGTAGAGTCTTTTATAAAATATTTTCAATTGATTGCCAAACCATTACTTATGAGAACAAAGCTCCCTATGTCGGCTTGGGGACATGCCATATTACATACAACATCATTAGATTGTTTTAGACCAATTGCTTACCATAATTTTTCACCTCTACAATTTATTGTTGGTTAACAACCAAATATTTCACATTTACGAGTTTTTGGTTGTACTGTTGTACTGTCTTTCTACCCATTACACCACCTTAACAAACCAAAATGGGACCTCAGCGTAGAATTGGTATTTATATGGCTTTTGATTCTCCATCTATTAGTAGAAATCTTGAACCTATAACAGGAGATATGTTTAAAGCAAAATTTTGCTTATTGTCATTTTGATGAAATTGTATTCCCACCATTAGGGTGAGAAATGGCACAACCTAAACAAAAGCATGAAATCACTTGGAATGCCTTAGCATTATCACATTTTGATCCTCTTACAAATCAAAGACAACTAGAAGTTAAGAGAATCATTCATTTGTAAGGTATTGCAAATCAATTACCAGATGCATTTACTGATATAAAGAAAGTGATGCAATCACATATACATGCTGCTAATTTCTTAGCACAAATCGATGTCCCTATCGAACAATCTATGAGTATTACAGTAAATGCAACTAAAATAAGCCTAAAATATGGTAGACCTATTGGTGTAAAAGTTACCGTTCCTCGAAAGAGGAAAGTATAAGAGAAAGTGTATAAAGAAGATGGCACTCCTGAGGAGGCCATACTTACAAAGGGAGCAATAATAGCCCCTGAAGAAATGCAAGCCCTTGATGAGACCAATGAAATAATAGCCCTTGATGAGGTAGAAAAAGAGATAGCAATACCTGAAAATGATGAGATATCAACAAATTATGCAAAGAGATAGAATAAAAATGAAGTTCTTGTCGATAACATATTCTCTTTTATAATTGCTCTCAATATTGCAAGAGATGATGAGGATCCAGAACCTCAATACGTCGACGAATGTCGATGCAGAAATGATTGTCCAAAATGAAAAGAAGTAATACAGACATAATTAAATTCACTGGCAAAACGTGAAGTATTTGGACCAATAATTCAGACACCTGAAAGTATCAAGTCTGTAGGGTACAAATGAGTATTTGTATGGAAAAGAAATGATAAATATGTAATTATGAGATACAAAGCCCGCTTGGTGGCACAAGGTTTCTCACAGAAGCCTAGTATTGACTATGAGAAAACATATTCTCCTGTAATAGATGCAATCACATTTCGATTCTTGATTAATTTAAGAGTCACAGAAAGATTAGAAATGTATCTAATGGACGTGGTTACAACATATTTATATAGATCACTTGATAGTAATATTTATATGAAAATCTCTAAAAGATTTCAAATGCCTAAAGCAAGTTCTTCAAAACCACGTTGCATGTACTCAATCAAGTTACAACGATCATTGTACGGGTTGAAGCAATCTGGACGCATGTGGTACAATCACCTCAGTGAGTACTTATTAAAAGAAGGATGTGTAAATAATCTAATTTGTCCATGTGTTTTTATTAAGAAATCAAGATCTAGATTTGCAATCATAGCAATATATGTTGATGATCTAAATCTTGTGGGAACTCTTGAAGAGCTCACCACCAGTGCTAATTATTTAAAAAAAGAATTTGAAATGAAAGATCTTGGCAAAACAAAGTTTTGCCTTGGGCTACATATTGAATATTTACGAAGTGAAATTTTTATTCATTAATCAACATATACAGAAAAAGTGCTAAAATGATTTTATATGGATAAAGCTCATCCATTAAGTTCTCCAATGGTTGTCCAATCACTTGATGTAAAAAAGGATTCATTCCGCCCTCATGAAGATAATGAAGAAATTCTTGGTTCTGAAATTATATATCTTAGTGCTATTGGTGCTCTTATGTATCTTGAAATTATACCCAACCTGACATAACCTTCTTAGTCAATTTATTGGCACATTATAGTTCTGCACCAACTCGCAAACATTGGAATGGAGTCAGGCATATAATGTGGTATTTTCGTGGAACCACTGATATGAGATTATTTTATTCAAACAAATCAAAATTTCAATTAGTTAGATATGTAGATGCAGATTATATTTCTGATCCACATAAAGCTCGATCACAAATAGGGTATGTGTTTACTTGTGGTGACATTGTTATATCATGGAGATCTATAAAACAGATAATGACTACAACTTCTTCCAATCATTCTGAGATACTCGCAATTCATGAAGTAAGTCGAGAGTGTATTTGGTTAAGATCTATGGTGAAACATATTCGAGAAACATGTGGACTCTCCTCAATAACAGATAATCCAATAACATTATTTGAAGATAATGTTGCATGCCTTGCACAAACCAAAGGAGGCTATAATAAATGAGACAGAACCTAGCACATCTTACCAAAATTCTTTTATACTCACGAGCTTCAGAAAAATGGTGATATTGCTGTTCAGCAAATTTGTTCGTGTGATAAATTAGCAAACTTGTTCACTAAAGCTCTGCCTATCACAACATTCAAGAAATTGGTTCACAATATTGGAATGCGGCAACTCAAAGATTTTTCATACTAATGAGGGGGAGAAATTAATTGAAAAGATATTAACATACTGCACTCTTTTTCCTTCGATCAGGTTTTATCCTACTGGGTTTCCGAACAAGGTTTTAATGAGGTAGTTCTTATTCATGCAATACCAATTTTCAGATACATGATGATATTATACTCTTTTTTTTGCTAAGTTTTTATCCCACTAGATTTTTTATAACAAGATTTTAACGAAACAATTTTTTAGTGTAGTGTTGTGAGGGGACAGGGGTGGGGTCCACCCACTCACCCCCTCCCTTATCCCTTCTCTCTCTTTCTCATCTTCAATTGCTTATAAATAAAGGCTCTCTACAGATCATTTCCTACACAATTTGAATAACAATTATCTCCCTCTTTCTACATCTATTTCCTTAGGCAATATATCTATCATTTTTACAACAAATATCATTTTTTATTTGTTTATTGTTATGATTTTAAATAATGCTACTCAAACCAAAACACTCAAGTCAACTAAAACCACTAAAGAAAAGTAATCAATAAAATTATTCATATTGATGTTAGGTGATATTATTGTAATAATGTTTTTGTGAGATTAAAGAAAAATAGCCAATAGTACGGGTGGGACTTGCAGGACAAATCTTTGCTTCGCCCGAGAAAATATTTGATTTACAATTTTTTAGTTATTGCATGCACAGTTGCTTAAGTGACTGCCTTCTAAGTCGCTCTACTGATTGATAGAAATTAATCACAAAAATTAAATGCTTTCGTAAATGTCCTTATTTTTCATCTATCAATATACCCTTCTAGCAGTAAAGTATTTACATTAGTGCCATCAACAAACAAATAAAATTATTTATAAAAGAAAAATATGATAAGTATATAAAAGAAAAATATGTTCTTTAATTCAATTAACCATAATTACAAAATTTTAAAAATTATATAGGAAATGATTATAATAAGTATATAGATTATTAAAAATATTTAAAAGCATGAAAATATGAAAAAAGTATTAATAAAAATATTTTAATACTTTAAAAATATGTTCTTTAATTCAATTACCCATAATTACAAAATTTTAAAAATTATATAGGAAATGATTATAATAAGTATATAAATTATTAAAATATTTAAAAGCAGGACAACATAAAAAAAATTAATAAAAATATTTTAATACTTTATATTTATAATTTTATTTGTTTGTTGATGGCACCAATGTAAATACTTTAGAGTTAAAAGGGTATATTGATTGATGAAAAAATAGGACATTTATTACAAGAAAATATTTAATTTTTTTGATTAATTTTCACCAATTAGTAGAGCGACCTGTGGAAGGGCAGTCGCTTAGGTGATTGTTCCTAGCACTCCTCATATTATATATATTCTTGGATCATAAAACTAAAGTTTTCTTTAGACATTTAATCATGACTCATCTTCTTGTATTAATGTGGAGTACTAACAGCAGTCGCTCAAGCGAGTGTCCTTGCACAGTCACAGTTGCTCCACTGATTGGTTGGAAATCAATCCCCAAAATTAAATGATTTCCTGTAATAAATGTCTTACTTTTCATCCATCAATATATCATTCTAGTTCTAAAGTATTTACACCGGTGCCATTAACAAACAAATAAAATTATAAACATAAAGTATTAAAATATTTTTATTAATATTTTTTTATATTGTCCTACTTTTAAATATTTTTAATAATCTATATACTTATTATAACATTTCCTATATAATTTTTAAAATTTTGTAATTATGGTTAATTGAATTAACGAACATATTTTTAAAGTATTAAAATATTTTTACTAATATTTTTTTTATATTTTCCTGCTTTTAAATATTTTTAATAATCTATATACTTATTCAATTAACTATAATAATTTATATACTTATTCAATTCATCTATATACTTTATGTTTATAATTTTATTTTTATTAATTTTTTTAATAATCTATATACTTATTCAATCAACCATAATTACAAAATTTTAAAAATTATATAAGAAATGATTATCATAAGTATATAGATTATTAAAAATATTTAAAAGTAGGACAATATAAAAAAAATATTAATAAAAATATTTTAATACTTTATGTTTATAATTTTATTTGTTTGTTGATAGCACTAGTGTAAATACTTTAGACCTGAAAGAGTATATTGATTGATGAAAAAGTAGGACATTTATTACAAGAAAACATTTAATTTTTTGGATTGATTTCCACCAATTAGTGAAGCGATTGTACAAGAACACTCGTTTGAATGACTGCCGCTGTAGTAACCCTTGTGGACGGGTGTGAGTGGGCGGGTGCGAAGACAAACACTGGGTTAAGCTACCACACTGACAAGGTACAGGGTGCTCAATCCCACTTCGCTTGGGTGTGGAAAAGGAGATGTGCTTATATGTAGTATATTCTCTTCAAATGGTATGAAGCCTTTTGGGATAAAACCCAAGAGCAAAACTGTGCGGGCTCAAGCTCAAAGCGAACAATATCATACCATGTGTTGGAGTGGGGTATTACAGTTGGTATCAAAGCCTGAACCCAGCCGGAAGTGTGCCGACGAGTACATCGGGTCTCGTAGGGGGGTTTGTAATAACCCTTGTGGACAGGTGTGAGTGGGCGGGTGCGAAGACAAACACTTAGCTGAGCTACCACACTGACAGGGTACATGGTGCTCAATCCCACATCATTTGGGTGTGAAAAAGGGGATGTGCTTATGTGTAGTATGTTCTCTTCAAATGATATGAGGCCTTTTGGGGTAAAACCCAAAAGCAAAATCGTGCGAGCTCAAGTCCAAAGCGGATAATATCATACCATGTGTTGGAGCGGGGTATTATAGCCGCTAGTATTCCTCTCTATTAATTATTGATGTCAAACAAGTCACATAGACCCACATCAATGAAAGAAATAGATAGCTGTTCATTTTATTGGAAATTGAAAATGAGAAAATGTATCACAAGCATTTATTTTTTTGCCGGTTGCAATTTGCTATGATGTTTTCTTCTTCACTGATTTTGATGTTTTTGGTTTGTCAAATGTAATTTTTTATTTATTTAAGTTTTGGCTTCATCAATTATCCAATATTCATAGCTAGTGATACCTCACATTTTATAGCCAAAATAATATATTTGATCTAGACAATCAAATTGAATTGCATCTCATAGTTTATAAATTAGCTTGCTTCTTTGTCATATATTTTCACAATTTGTACAACTGTAAAAATGAAATGAGCATGAAAATTTGATAATAATGAAAAAATACAAATCTTTGCAAGGTGCAAATCACATATATCATTTAATAAAAAAATGTCCGAGTTTACGGCTCACCTAAAAAAAACTCTTTATTTACTAAGCCACCCAAGTGGGTTACCTCACAACCAATTGTCAAGTCAAAATTAATTAAAATCGTCTAAATTTAACAAAACAAAAAAAAGGTTGTATAATATATTTGATGATGTAAGGCCCATCACATTACATGGTACAGAGGTATTCAGATCCTCTCATATTTCTCACTGGTCTTATGTCCATCATATGCAATATTAAAAAAAGTTATATGCAACATCCAGGTCGCATCTAGAATTTCTGATTCTCTGATTAATATTCAAAATGTTAAATGTATAACAATTATTTCTAAAATATCATGTTAACTTGTTTGGATACTGGGTCATTATAAATAAAGTGACCTAAGAATTATCCCTAGACCGGAGGGGGGGGGGTGGTTTGAATAGGGACTATAAGCAAACAATGGAATTTTTTCGGTTTAACTTGTTTTGACAAAAATTAACTTGAATGATTTTTTGTCAAATGCTTGATGAACTTATGTATTTAACCAGTGTGATTGGAAATGTTGATTGTACATTTGTCAAATACATAGTATGCAAATTAATTGACAAATAGATACTTAAATAACTACTCAATCAATTAGCAATTCACAACTCAACCAATATATTCCAAGCATTCATCTCATCCTCCTCATATGAATTAAAATATTTAAACTTATAGCACTAATATGTAAAATATATGAAATTTTAAAAAATGAAATGCTATCAAATAAATGAGTTTAAGGATAGAGAAATGCAAACCAGACGCCACCATTTTTACATAGTTCGACTCCTCTTGTCTACATCCATGTCTCAAGAGCACCTCTTGAGGTTTTCACTATAGAGCCTTCCTTAATGGTAGAAAGCAAACTATACAATTGCCAAGCTTATGACTTGGGCGTCTTTGCTTAATGAAAACCTCACCAAGATTTCTTTACCAAGCTCATGACTTGAGCTTCCTTACTCAATGAACATCTCACCAAGACTTCTTTACCAAGCTTATGACTTGGGCTTCTTTGCCAAGTGCATCACTTGGTTTTTCTCTCAAATAGGATGAATAAGAGTTTAGGTACAATGAAGAATATCCCTCAATGGATAAATTCACAAATGATAGCTCAATATCCTAGAATTACAAATGAAGTATTCAAATGCAAAACTCAACTTTAGATATGTATGGAAAATGAACTATATATATATGGATGATGTCAATTCACTCTTCCCTACAAGAGAGTTTCTATCGAATGATATGATCTAAGAGCTTCATGATAGAACTCACTCTTGCTCTCTTCTTCTCACAATGAATTCTCAAGTTTGTAGCATTAAATCTCTTAATTTAGTAAATGCAGCTCACACATATATATGATGTATTGGAAGAATATGACTGTTTGAGACAAATTGTGAATTCAAAGTGTATATGCAAGAGATCAATTTGTTCTTCAACATCTCTTTCATTAATAGTAGAGGGCCTACCGACAAAAGGCTAAAGAATTATTTAAGAAGTGAATAAAATAACTTTTATGACAAGTGGAGGCTGTTTAGTGGAGAATAAAGTCGTCAGAGTTTGAATCTCCAGCTTTCGGTTGGCTGATGAATTCATCGGCCAACTGATGACAAAGTGTTGGTTGGTTGAAGCTATGCTTCGGTCGATTGAAACATTATTTTAGCTTCCCCTATTTTGCGCACCCTACTGGAATGAATAACAACATCTACTGATGGGTTCTATCAGGTGACCGAAAGGCCTCTATCAGTTGACTGATGGGTTCCATCAAATGACCGAAAGTCCCAATGTCAGAATGTGTTCTCAGACTTAACCAGTTTCTCCTGCACAATGCATTAATACACTGCACATTGAATTTCTCATAAATATTTATATTTCTATTTACTTTCAGTTATTCAATGTAATTAAGAAAAGTACCCCCATTTGGATTCAATAAAAATAGTTTCAAAATAAAATTTCAAGTAAATGAAAATATGATTTTTGAATTTTAGTACAAAATGTATTTTTATAGCATTGACATACAAATTTATCATGCAATATGAATGACCAAATTAAGTTATTTGAGGCTGAAAAAATTCATATAATCATGATAAATCATGGGGTACCATTATCGGGACTTTTTATGTCAAGATTTATTTAAAAACTCATATTTACATTTTTGCCCCTAGAATCTAACACTTAGCCAAATTTCTATACTAAGTACCTAAAATAGTAACTGTGTATGACACGGCTTTATAGAGTGATTTAATTGAGTTCAAAACATAAGTCAATCTATCTAATAACCATAAATGATATTTCCTAATTCAAGTGTAGGTTCTAGAATTTATTTACTCAACAATTGTGTTCCTTTAAAGCGAAACATAAATTTGAATTAACTCAATCTCAACGAAGGCTTTTAAGATGATTTAATGAAGGTCATGGCCTAATTCTAAGTGTTCAAGGAACTGTGATATGCTATGAATGATATGTATTGGTCCTAAGGTCTACTAGGTCAATAGATGAGCTTTCAAAAGAAGTTACTTCAAAAATAACCTTATATTAAATCTAGCACTCACCCAAGACTAGCCTATCCAAGTCTTTTGATCTTTAAATCTTTAAGTTTTTGGGTTCCTTCATCATGTGGCTTTGATTTACTTTAACTTCGCCATTGATCTTTGATTATTGATGTAATACCTCGCTCCAACACTTGGTATTATATTGTCTGCTTTTGGCCTAAGTCCACACAATTTTGCTCTTAGATTTTACCCCAAAAGGCCTCATACCATTTGAAGAGAATATACTACATATAAGCACATCCCCTTTTCCACACCCAAGCGATGTGGGATCGATTAAGCACCCTGTGCCCTGTCAGTGTGGTAACTCAGTCTAGTATCTGTCTTCGCACCCGCCCACTCACACCCGTCCACAAAGGTTACTACAATCCACCCCCTACGAGACCCGACATCCTCGTCGGCACACTTCCGACTGGGTTCAAGCTCTGATACCAACTGTAATACCCCACTCCAATACATGGTATGATATTATCCACTTTGGGCCTACGCCCGCACGATTTTGCTCTTGGGTTTTACCCCAAAAGGTCTCATATCATTTGAAAAGAACATACTACATATAAGCACATCCCTTTTTTCACGCCCAGACGATGTGGGATTAAGCACCCTGTACCCTGTCAGTGTGGTAGCTTAGCCCAATGTCTGTCTTCGCACTCGCCCACTCACACCCGTCCACAAGGGCTACTACAATTGATCTTTGAGTTCTATAATCATGTGGCTTCATATATCTTTTGCCTTTCATTTTGAAGTCCAATGCCTTTAAGATATTCGAGATAATATGATACGTATACTTTGTAAACTGCACACTCAAATAAACTTATTAACTCTACACTATAATAGGTTATTATCATCAAAATCACCTAAATAACATTGGGTTGAAACCTTGAGGTCAACACATAACAACTCTCTTTTTCTTTTTCTTTTTCACAAAGATTTAGGGTCAATTGTTTTATTTTTCAAAATTACAACATACTGTCAAGAATCTAAAGATAGATTTTTTTTATTATATATATATATATATCTTCTATTAATTTTTATTTTCAAATTTTAGTTATTTAGTTCAACAATATTCGATTTATCTTATCTTCTGAAATATTATTTGATTTATCTTAGTAACTGAAAGCATAACTAACAAAATTTTTGAGAATCTTTTTATTTCCTTAGAATTGTTTTAGTAAGAGTTGAGGCTAAAGATAATCTAAATCATTTTGGTTAGTGACCTAGTTGGGACTCAATTAAAATTGTGCATATTGGTAACCAAATTTATACATCAACTAAGGCTGAATTCAAACTTGAGATATCTTCACAATTTGCAAGCTCTAATAGTGTTCCACATATATTAGAGCTTGCAAATGGTGAAGATATATGTGGAACGAACACCATTAGAGCTTGCAAATGGTGAAGATATCTCAAGTTTGAATTCAGCCTTAGTTGATGTAAATTCTTCGATGTCTATTTCTTATAGGACCAAGTTTCTTTTGTTGTCTTTTCACATTAATAAATTTTAACTATTTATCGTCTCATTTTAATAAAAAAGTATGTGTGTTAACCCTGATATACAAAGGACCTCACATTTGAAAGTTTGTCTATGGTCTCTCAAAATTTTAAAAATCTCAAGGTCAGGTCTGGGGCGGGCTAGACAATTTATTATCATATTAAGAGTATTGGAAACCTTCAAAGCACCATTTTTTTCTTCTATTTATGAAAATATTATTTTTCATCTACTTATTGTTATGGTTTTAAATAATGCTACTCAAATCCAAACACTAAAGTTAACTAAAAGTCACTGAAGAAAAGTAGTCAATAAAAATATTAATGTTGATGTTATGTGATAATATTGTAATAATCTTTTAGATGAGATTAAAGAAAAGTAGCCAATAGTACGGGTGTGACTGCTATTTAACTTTAAAAAATATATATATAATATAAAAAATATAAAAATTGCATTTGTCATCGTAAGTTGCATTTCTTCGAATAGGCTTGAAAATTCTAATCAACGCCACGCGATTTGAATTCAGAGTCACTGAAATGCAGATTTCTAACGAATGTCAATTGTCTTACTCGGTGTTTGAATACTGTGTGATTAAACAATGTGACTTGCAGGGCAAATCTCCGCTTGGCCCGAGAAAGTCTTTGATTTAGAATTTTTTAGTTCTTGCACCCAATATCTTCCCATATATGATATGCATGCTTGGATCATCAGGGCGAAATTTTTCTTCACACATTTAATCATGACTCATCTTCTTCCATTAATTATTGATGTAGAACCAGTCACATAGACCCACATCAATGAAAGAAACAGATACTTGTTCATTTTATTGTAAATTCAAAGTGAGAAAATGTATCACATGGATTTATTTTTTTGTGCTATGATGTTTTTTCTTCACTGATTTTGATGTTTTTGGTTTGTCAAAAGTAATTTTTTTTATTTATTTAAGTTTTGGCATTTTTGATGTATGCATGCCCCTTGTATCTTTGCATAATTAATCTCATTTTTCTTCAATAAATTTCAATTACTGAAAAAAAGAAAACAAGTTGCACGTACAAAATAGTAACAACCTTTATACAACCAGTTGATCAGCTATGTGCTTATTACTTGATACAACCTTTAAACGTCATCAGTAACAACTGCACGTACATTATAGTAACAACTTCACAATATATGAGTACAATTATTTAATTTTAAGCATTATTCATAGATTATAAAGTCTTCGATCAAGCTAAGCAGGACATGGGAATGGCAATCAAATGCAAATCATTCTTTCTTCTCGAAGTTATTCCAAATATCTCTGTCATGTCGAGTTCTTCTTGTTTGGTTCCATTTGGGAGTCTCCAATTAAAATGATATAGCAGTTGAGCAAGTGCGAATTCAATGGTTGCCATAGCAAATGATATGCCAGGACACATCCTCCTACCTGCACCAAATGGAAAGTATTCAAAGTTAGTCCCCCTGAAACTAGTAATGGGTGAATCTAGGAACCTCTCTGGTTGAAAGCAATCTGCATCGATCCAATGTTCTGGATTTCTATTTATTGCCCACATGTTGATCAACACTTTGGTTTTAGCTGGTATCTCATATCCATGAATTTCACATCTTTCCCTCGATTCTCTTGGTAACAAGGGAGAAGGAGGGTGTAACCTAAGAGTCTCTTTGACAATCAATTTCAAATAATTTAGTTCTTCAATGTCTGTCTCATCAATTTTGCTCTTTCCTTTAAAGGCTTCTCGGACCTCAGCTTGTGCCTTGTCCATTACTTTTGGGTTCTTTAGTAGTTCTGACATCGCCCATTCTATGTTTGTTGCAGTAGTCTCACTCCCTGCCCCAAAAATGTCCTGAAATTATAAAACAAAAAGATTGATCTATTGTGAAACATGGTTAATACTATATTTCTTGATCTTTGTAGTGCTTCATATATACATGCGTGTATGTGTGCATATATATAAATATATACATGAAGGATTGCAGAATTCTATGAATACATACCAAAATGACAGCTTTGATGTTGTCAGTTGTGAGAGAGAAGTTTAGGTCACCACCACTCTCCTCAAACTTAAGAAGCACATCAACTAGATCTTCCATGGCAGATGATACATCATTGGTGGTGGACGTGGTTTTCCTTTTGGCTTTGTGCTCGCTAACAATGGAATCTAGAATCTTGTCCATTTCTCGGTGCATTCTCTCCAGGGTAGACTTTGTCCCACTAATGTAATGAAGGATTTTAAGCGAAGGGAATATATCATGCAACCCAAAACCTCCTGCTAATTTTATTAATTCACCCAGCATTTGTGTGAACAGACTTCGATCTTTGCATGTCATACCAAACGCAGACTTGGAAATGATGTTGTTTGACCATGTGAATATCTTCTCACTGAAATTGATGGGTTGTCCCTGGGAAGATGAAAAAAATTCTATAAGATCCTTTACTTCTTCTTCTCTCACGGGTTTTAATGACTGCACGCGCTTAACGCTTAGGAGTTCATTCACACAAATCTTTCGCAGTTGTCTCCAGTAATCATTAAAGGGAGAGAAGACCATGCTTGAGCCATTATAGGACATGATGTCAACAGCTAGAGTTTGAGGCCTTTGTGCATAGCTGATTTCATGCTGCTTCAACACCTCTTCGGCTACTTCTGGTGAGGAAATTATTATAGCTGAGATCTCACCAAGTTGGAGATGCATTATGGGTCCGTATTTGTTGGCTAAGTCCTTCAAAATATGGTGTGGTAAGGGGCTAACCAACTGGTGCAAGTTACCGATAAGGGGTAGCTTCCATGGCCCTGGTGGCAACTTTGAGCAACTAGATCCCTTCCAATTTTGTTTCACAACCAATAGGAGGGAGAGGAGGAAAGTTAGGAAGAGAGGGAAAGAGAGAAGCTGGAGCATCATGGTTGCTGAATTGCAAAGAGCTAGCTAAGTTGTATCTTTTGCACCTTGATTTATTGCTAAAACTCATGGGGTACAAGATGCTTTTATGGTGAGAGAAGCAGAATAGTTCCTAAAAAGTATAAAGTAAAGGTACACCAACTCAAAGTGGTTTTTTTATTGTTTATATAAAATATGAAATAGAAAAAAAAATGTATAACATACATATCTTATAAGATAATGGGTGAAGATAATACGGTTATCTCATTAAGTGGTTCATCCACTATAAACTCTTACGGAGCAAAATATATCTATTTAACTAAGTGGATTGAGTAGATATTGATGCATCTTGGATTATGCAATGCATAATCTTTATAAAAAGGAAGAAGGAAGAAGGAAAAATGACGATTGAAATATATAATTATCTCTGAGTTTTTTCCTCTGGTATTCTTCCTTTGGTTATCTCTCTATTTTGAATTCTCTTTCTGTTTGAAATCTCTCTATTTGGTAGCTATCAACTAATAGGATTTGGATGTGGAATATATATATAGAGGACTCTAGTAGCCACTCTATTGACGAGGAAGAGAATCACGTTACCATAGGGATAGCTCGTAACACAAGTTATCGGTTCATTTGCTTCTGCTATTTCAGTCTACAAGAGGTAACCAAATATTTCAATTATGTCAATTGATTTTCCAACATTGGTATCAGAGCCATAATGCTTGTTGTTTGCTTAATATTCCTTGAGCATGCTTAGAATAAATTTTGCAAATTTATTATGTAAAAGTATGCTTAAATTTATGAAAAATTGTTTCTCATGAAATTGACATCGTATAAGTTTGATTTTTCAATATGTTGTAGCCTATATGCAAATATATAGATCTAAAAATTTTTATGCAAAAAGTTCAATTATTTTTTAAAACATAAATAAATAAGGATGATATTGCATAAACTTGCAAGGCCTTTTTCTCATTCATTGTTTAGTTTTGGTGCATGAAAATTATATGAAAATATTCCTTATTTCATAAGATTTCTGTGCATATATTATTTACAATTTTTTGATGTCCGACTTGTAAGATATTCATCCGAGAAGTTTCGGATCAAAAATAGGTGTTAAATGAAAAATATTACAAATTTTTTCATGTTTCTCTTTCACCGAGAGAGAGTGTAATTCACCCCCACACTTAGGAAGCTCGAAATAAACCACCGAAAGCACCATCTTGTTCAGGACAGTGAGACGATCATAGTGGTGATCTCGGAAGCACAAAAGGACATTGGGAAGGTGGTGCATGGGACCCACGTGCAGCCCGGTGTGGTGACACACTGAGAAAAAAAAATCGATTCAAGATTTATGTGCCCATTTGTGCATGGGGGCGCGTGAGGCCTCTGTAGGGCTTCGTTTGGGATGTTTTTTTTCCAGTAGCTTTAGAATTTAATTTTATAAATTTTCATATTTTTTGCAAAAATTTTCTAAAACATATTTTTTGTTTACAAATTTAATTTGATCAAAATTTTTCCAAAGGGAAAAGACTCACTTGCGCACATGGAGGTGCGTAAGGAACTGTTTGGTGATTCGATTTGTGGTGTTAATGGTCCTAAAGTTTTATCCTAATTTTTTTTCAGACACTTGCAATTATTGATATGCTATATTCATAGTAATTGCATTGGGTTATATATGGATCATTTTTTTTTATGTTAATATTGCTTATTGAAATGATGATAATAATTGATCCTTTATATATGAGACTCAGTTCCTACTCCCACTGTGGTGAGTATGGTAAATCCCATCAATCAAAGACTATTTATATTTTTTGTCATATTATGGATGTATGATGATACAAGATTGATTGATATTATTATATTAATATTCTAGTACACGTGTTTAAGTTGTAGTGTTATAACAAGGCCAAGTTCAGGAGATTGAGTTTTAAATGGGACCAATGTGACCCCTTCAGCCTTTTTTGTAACTTACCAGATTGTATTTTTTTAGCAAGTATTAGTCTTTGAAAATTTCAACAAGTTGTATGGGAATGTAATTACGCACAACACTTATATATTTAGAATTGTCTTAGCACAAGGTACTAGAATGCCAATTGAGCTCAAGTGAAGCTCTCATGTATGTATGATTATTTATTGTGTGGATGGATTAGATATACTCTAATTCAAAAATTATTTTTCTTGAAATCAATTGCAAATATTTTTGTCAAAATAATTGGGTGATGATTATAAGCATGGAAATTTTTTTGATCTCATTGTATTAAACAATGAAATATTTGTACTTGAATTTTTGGAAACAAAATAATAATAATCAAGAATATATGCTTAATGTCACCTTGCATAATTTGAATGTAGATGGCCTCTAAGAATGTTATTATTGATCTCACAAGAAGTGAAAATCTAGTACTCGCTTAATGAGCAAGAAGTCCTAGAAATCTGGACCAATAGCATAACCCCACCTGAGGAGCGCACTATGGCCTAGCATCGTCGAAACATGGAAGTCTATCAAGACTGGGTTAAGAAAGATCGTTGTGCACGCTTTACTATATTAAGTAACATGTATAACGATCTAATTGGAGAATTTAAAAATTGCTCCACAGCCCAGAGAAAGTGGGAGTAACTAAAAATTGCTTTTGGTGGAACCACTACCACAAGGCTTTGTGCCTTAATGCTTAAGTTTGAAAGCTATAAGATGGATTCTAAGCAAACTATGGCTGAGAACCTTAGGGTGATGTCATCAATGAACCGGGATCTTAAGTCTGCTGGAAATGATCTTACTAATGAGCAGCAGGTGCTTACTATTATTCGATCTCTACTAGATTCCTGAACCAAATAAAACAAATATTAACGCATCATGAAAATATCAAAACCTTTTATGATATTTCACGTCATTTGGAATTGAAAGCGCAGTGCCAAGAGGCAATTCGCTCAAGTGTTCTTGTCGCCCAAAGAGTCCTTGATAAGGCACGTGTAGAGATCATGCCCAATTTTGGCCGGTTTTCATTTTTTTTATCATTTATTGCTTTAAATGCATTTTAAATAATATTTAACATGTTTTGAATGAGGAAAACATGCTTGAAAAGTTGTTTTAGGGTTTTGAAAAGTTTTTGAAACTTTTGAAAAATTTTGACTTTTTGGTTAACTAGCGTCCCAGGATGAGGTTTAATGAGTTCGGGAATTTCAAAAAAATTTTGAAAAATATTTTTTTTGGTTATGAACTAAACAAAATGTTTAGAGCATTAATGAAGTGATTTCAAGACCATCGGAGTTTTCAAAATCAAAAATGGAGGTCAAGAGGGTACATTAAGTGGCCCGGGGGCAAATCGGCCATTTCACGTCCCTAGGAGTGAAATAAATATCTAAGGGTATGTGATATTTCACTTTTATAGATTTATCTCTCTCTCTAGCTCTCCCACTTTGTAACAGCCTTCTCCACCACATGGTATGATATTGTTCGCTTTGGGCCTAAGCTCGCACGATTTTGCTTTTGGATTTTACTCCAAAAGACCTCATACCATTTGGAGAGAACACTCTACATATAAGCACATCCCCTTCTCCACACCCAGGCGATGTGGGATTGAGCACCTTGTAGACTGCCAGTGTGGTAGCTCACCCCAGTGTCTCTTCTTGTACCCGCCCACATCACACCCGCCCACAAGGGTCACTACAATGGCAACACTTGATACAGACCTTCACTTTAGTACGGCTTTTCATCCTCAGATGGATGGTCAATCGGAGCGTACTATATAGATTCTAGAGGATATGATACGAGCATATATACTTGATCTTTGGGATAGTTGGGAGGATCACTTTCCATTTGTGGAGTTTGCCTACAACAATAGCTACCAAACTAGTATTGAGATGGCTTCATTTGAGGCTTTGTATGGTATGTCACCTGTATATTGGATTGAGGTCGGAGAGACAGTTTCCTTGGGACCAAATTTAGTTCAAGAGACTACGAAAAAAATCAAAGTAATAAGGCAAAGGTTGCTTACTACTCAGAGTTGTCAAAAGAGTTATGCCAATAGAAGACAGCGACCTTTAGCATTTGAGGTGGGGGACCATGTTTTCCTAAAGGTCTCGCCACAATGAGGTTTGATGAGGTTTGGTCGTGGTGGCAAGCTAGCGCCACGATTTATCAAGCCATTTAAGATCTTGGATTGAGTTAGAGAGGTTGCTTACCACTTGGCATTGCCACCATAATTGTCAAGTGTGCACAACACCTTCCACGTTTCTAGGTTGAGAAAGTATGAACCAGATCCTTCACATGTGCTTGATTGGACAGACCTTGAGGTGGAGGATGACGTGTTATACAAGGAGAGGCCGATTCAGGTTTTGGACAACAGAGAACAAGTACTTCGGGGCAAGACCATCCCATTGGTAAAAGTACTTTGGAGACATCACGGGGTAGAAGAAGCTACGTGGGAATGGGAACAAGAAGTCCGTACAAAGTATCCTGAGTTGTTTACCATTTGAGTTACGTTTTAATTTCGAAGACGAAATTCTTTTAAGGTTGGGATGTTGTAAAGACCGGGCCCAGTTTTGGTCAGTTTTCACTTTAAGCATCCTTTTTGCTCTAATTACATTTTTAACTAATGTTTAGCATGTTTTAATTAGGTGAAACATGTTCAGGGAGTTATATTAAGGTTTTTAGAAGTTTTGGGAAAATTTGGCAAAGATTGACTTTTTGGTCAATGGGAGCTTCCGGATGAGGTCTAACGGACCCGAAAATTCAAAAATATTTCAGCAAATATTAATTTTGATTATGGGTATAACAAAATATTTATAGAGTTAAGAAATTGATTTCGGAGTCGTGACCGCTTTTGAAATCTAAAACAGAGGTCGGGAGAGCATTTCGGTCATTTTGCGCCCCAAGAGAAGAGATAAATATTTGTGGGGCTGAGAGAAATCACTTTTACAGATTTTATTCTCTCTCTAACTCTCCCACTTCACCTCTTTCCCTTCTCTCTAGATTTCGGAGGACTTAGGCTTCGATTCGGGAAATGCCGAAGCAAAGGGATTGCTTTACACAGCAAGAGTTACATTTTGCACCGAACATAGTCCACGTTTGGCAAGGTGGGAAGGGCTGGAAATTCTCAAACTTGGCTTCCAAGCTTAGGACTTGAGGTAGGGGTGTGAAATCCCTCTTTATTTTGATCCTTTAGGTTCTTTATCTGTGACATGAAAGATAGGTTCAATATTTAGTGAGATTAAGAAGTTATGTACGTATGTATGTATATAAAAGTGTTTTATGCATAGTAAGATGATTTTTCGATGTGCGATGTATGAAAATGTCTTCAATTGTGAAGAAATGTGAGTTTTGACTACATATATAGACTTGTGCATGAAAGATATGATTTTCTTGATAAAAATGCATAAGTATCATGATTTCCCACGAAGTGAGCGAATGGCATTGTGACAAGCTTGAGTTGTGGATAAAAATGCATTCTTTTGATAAAATGCATTGCATTGGTTGAGATTGAGGATTTTGTGCATTTATGTGATAAGTGTACACTATGTAAAAATTGCAGTTTTTGGGATATGTGTGAGAATTAATAAGGGTTTCGAACCCTAGGATGCAAGACCTAAACCTTGGCCAAGCGGGTGTCGTTTCTATTGGGTTAGTAGTCCGAAAAGCGTGAGCAGAGTATATGGTCCCAAAATGACCCTTACTATGGATTATGATAAGCAAAGTCCTCAGTTGAATTGATTTTCGATATTATGTGGTGTGAGTATAAGTTATGCCTTGTGAATTTCTATGAGATATATGTAGTGTTGATATGTGAAGTATCACGCATTATTTCAAAACGTTTATGTTTTATGCATAAAAAGCATGGATTACTTATCATATAATGATGTAGAGCTTTCATGTGCATTCATGCATGGTTGCTTGGATTAAGGTAGAGTTGGGTGGATCATTTCTACTGAGCCGTTGTGGTGCTCACCCCTTTTCCCAATTTTTTTCTTTTCAGATAAGGCTCCCATGGAGGATGAGGCATAGGGCATTGGAATGGATTTTATGCTCCCTTTTGGCTTTCTTTTAAAGATATGTATATAGGAGTCCATGCCAGCTTGTGGTATGCTGACTATATTTGTAGTGTTGCTGTTACATTTGGTTCCTTATATGTATATGAACTTTAAATGTAAGTGTCACATTTATGGAAATAATTTTGAGAAATGTATGTCTAATGATTTCCCTTAATTTGAGACTTAAAGAATGTATGTGTAAAGGACCATTTCATGTCTTATACGTATGATTTTTCTTATGAAAATGATCTTTGGAAAGTATAGATGGTATATTTATTTGAATTGTGTGCATTGTGAATTATAAGATTGTGTATGATCCTTGAAAACAAATGAGTAGGAATTAGGAATAGACTTTGGATTGATGTATGAATGTTAACAAGGAATTAAAAGTGAGGTTTGAGCCCCTAAAGAAGAAAGTCCAGAATTGCAGGAATTCTATAGGAGCATCTGTCCTGGGATTACAATGCATCGTAATCCCAATTACAATGTATTAGAATTTTGATGCATCATAATTTAAAGGACGATGCATCATAAATTGTCTGCAGAGATTCAAAATGAAAAGTCCCGAGAGTTGTTTTCCGGCGATATATGTTTGATGCATCGTAATTCCCAGAAAATGGATGCTTGAACTAGGGTCATATGATGTAAGTGTTGTGCCATTGGCCCTAGATGAGGACGTGTCACATAAAAATTTTAGTGAGAGAACGATTAAGTTTCCACAGTTATTGGGGATTGGATGATTCATTAGGGTAAATGGATAAGTCATGCCCTTGGTTCTCGGGAGACGGGGATCGGGTGTGGCATCACGGTATCAGAACTTGATATTAATGATTGATTAAAGATGGAGCGTGGTAGATTTCACAAGCCACCCCTTGGTTTCCGGGAGACAGAAATTAGGGCGTGACAGCAACCGTGAGTTGGCGTGGAGCATAACTAGTATTCTTTTAGAGACATTTATTGCTTTATTCGAATACATGTCCAGAGTGTGGACTATATGTATGTGGTGAACATTTATAAGATCTTTTATGGTTCAAGAACTGTAGTAACCCTTGTGGACGGGTGTGAATGGGCGGGTGCTAAGACAGACACTGGGCTGAGCTACCACATTGACAGGGTACAAGGTGCTCAATCCCACATCGCTTGGGTGTGGAAAAGGGGATGTGCTTATATGTAGTATGTTCTCTTCAAATGGTATGAGGCCTTTTGGGCTAAAACCCAAGAGCAAAACCGTGCGGGCTCAGGCCCAAAGCAGACAATATCATACTATGTGTTGGAGCGGGGTATTACAAAAACATGTTATGATTTTTTCTTATGATTACGTACATTATAAGCATGACTTTGAGCATGCTAAACAAATTAAATGATGATATTACATTTATGTCCATTTATGTATGTATAAACTCTTGAGAATGCTTGTGTTGATGAATTAGTGAATTGAGAAGTAGGACATGATAGGAATGTGAGTTGAAGAGTGTCGATTGATCGACCATCAATCAAAAATTGTTCGATACAAAGAGTGACCAATTTTAGTGGAATTTTGATAGTACTTCGATACAAGGGTGATTGACCGTAGTTTTCAATTGATCGAAACCTCAATTTTGCTTAATCGAAATATGAGGGTCTCGATTAATTGAATGATACATTTCGATTAATCGAAGTGTATAGACAGTGTGTTTGGTATCAATGGTGAGTAGGTGGGGTCTTATTGTGAGAATGGTTACTAAATGTGATGATATTGATGTGTAGAGAATGCTCCTGCTGATTTATAAGATGATAACTTAGATTGTTGATCATTGTGAGGTTCCGATGAGGAATGGATGTATTGATAACGTAAAGGCTTTCGCGACAAGTCATGGCCCGACTCCCAACCCTACTCTTCTGATTGTCGAACGAGTTTTCGTAGGACTTGGAATCGGAATGGCATCAATGACAGCGTCGTTGTACATCTTAGAAGCTTCTCCAGCGAAAATCTGGGGTGCCCTTGTCGGTACCAAAGGCTTTCTCATCATTGTAGGCCAGTTCGTGTCTTACCTTATCAACCTGGCTTTTACCAAGGTATGCAACCACACCTCAACCTCCTTTTTCATTTTTTTTAGAATAATTTTTTTTCCCCAAATAATTAGAAAACAAGAACAACCCAAATCGAATTTTTTTTCATTTTTTAAAAATGTTTTTAGAGATTTTAAAATTATTTCTAGAAAATTGCTAAAAATAGGCCTTTCCATAATTGTATATCTACATAATGGGGTATGGTCTCTCTATAAGGCTCATTCAGCTCTTTTGGTCAAAACAGGTCTCTTTTATTTCAGTAGTCCTTGTTTCTCACACACCCAACCAACCAAAGCCCATTGAGAACATGACGTCCTGTAACTGTAATAAATGAAAACTTTGAAAATTGATCAAATTTACTGCATATTCTGTGACATTAGAATTCTTCTTCTTCTTTTTTTTTTTTTTGGTAATTGACTATGGAGACATTAAGATCAATTGAAATGAGAACTTCATTTATTATAAGAGTTTTACAAAAGGAAGATATATGGCTACTTCTGCAGCACTTTGCCTTCTCCCAGTCTTGTACTAAAAAGCTAATTCTTTTATATATAATACACAATGTAGTTTTGAAGTTGATTTTGAACTATGAATTATTGATAAATATTGTGAGTATTGGGAACTAGGCACCGGTGACTTGGCGGTGGATGCTTGGAGTTTCCAGAATTCCAGCTTGGGTGCAGTTCATGTTGATGCTGATGCTTCCAGAATCCCCCTGTTGGCTTTACCGCAAGGTCATTTGATTCATCCCAACTAGTGATTTTACTTTCCAATTAAATCTCCATTAAGATTCTATTGATTATTTGCATAGTCACCCATTTCTTATGAAAAGCAGGGTAGAGAAGCAGAAGCCAAAACCATACTAAGGAAAATTTATCCAGCCGAACAAGTTGAATAGGAGATCCTAGCTCTTAAAGAATTAGTAGAATCAGAAATGTAGGAGAAGGGAACTTGAGAAAAGATTAGCATTGTCAAACTATTCCAAACCAAAACAGTCAGAAGAGGACTTTTAGCCGGTGTTGGCCTTCAGGTCTTCCAGCAGTTTGTGGGCGGGCATAAACACAGTCATGTATTATAGCCCCACCATAGTTCAGTTGGCTGGTTTTGCTTCTAATCAAACTGCTCTGCTTCTTTCACTTGTCACCGCGGGGCTGAATGCCTCTGGCTCCATTGTGAGCATTTATTTCATTGACAGGACTAGAAGGAAAAAGCTTCTGGTTATTAGTTTGTGTGATGTCATATAATTAATCTCGCTCGGCCTTTTATCAGCAGTCTTTCATCAGACTGCCTCCCCACTCTCCCCCTGTTAGTGCAACTGAAATGTCTCACTTTGCAGCATACACCTGCCCGGATTACAGTTGTGCAGGATCTTCTGCTATATGGGAATGGGACTGTATGAAATGTTTGAAGGCTTCATCTCCAGATTGTGGGTTCTGTGCTGCATCTGCCAGTAAGGTAAAATGCATCCTCTTATATATATATACCTTCATAAGATTTATTTCCATTAAACATGGTATGTGAAATACTTCATTAACACACAATCTTTGCATTGGTAATAATCAAGTCTTGTATTTAGCTAAACTGCAAAAAAATAACTTACTTGTCCAACAAAACTCTATTCGTACCTCCTTTTGAACCCAAGCCAACAAAACCAAAGGTTAGAATTAGCTGCAAAAGTCCCCTTTGCCTGTGTCCGGCCATCAACTCAAGAACTGCAAGCGAGCAGATCCTAATAATATTTGGTGGCCTCTCCTCCTTAGTGACTAAAACATATTTCATTATAATCACCATTAATCTTCTTGCAGCTAAATCCGGGGCATGTTTGATCTCAAATGACACTGTGAAGGATATGTGTCATGGAGAAGACAGGTTATGGTACACAAGGGGATGTCCGAGCAATTATTGGCTTGGCACTATACAGTTCCATGGATTGTCAATTCTGAGATATAGCCATTGAGGTTTCAAGGGATCTGTGGAGGTTGGTTGGGTCTACCACAGCAAACTAGATCTCAAACCTCATCGTCACTCAATCTTTCCTATCTTTGACTTGAGCAATAGGAACTTCTTGGACATTCGGTGCTATCTGTTGTAGCCCTTTTCTTTGTCCTAATTTGTGTTCCAGAAACCAAGGGAATTCCAATTGAGGAGGTTGAGAAGATGTTGGAGAAGAGAGCTCTGCCTTACAAGTTCTAATTGGCTTTTGGAAGCCACTGAGACTGATTTTGATCCCTCATCTGCTTGAGGTTCTCTGCTTGTATTGATTGTCAATGAAAAAAAAAAGTTCATTTTTAATAAAGTTCTCTGCTTGTATTGTTATTTTTGGTTGCCCTCTATATCTATATCTATATCTATGCTTCTTTCATTAATTAACAATTTCTTCTTCATTGATATAGGTGAACTTAATTGGTAAAGGATAAAGAAAATGTTGAAATTTAAGGATTGTGAACTTTCCAAACAATGAGAAACAAATTAAAGGGTGGTGGAATACAAATTGTTGAATTTTAGGAAAACAGCCAGATCTTAACAAACTCAAGGGGTTTAACATATATGAATGTGAGAAATGAAAACAATGCTCTGTTTGATTATAATCAAAATAAAATGTGAGAAAACCAGTTTTCATTAGTTTGTCTTTTCAGGTGTACGTGACCATTTGGGGATAAGGCAGAAGCTAAGAGAAAAAAGCCTTGTTTTTTTGTATCCTTGGAAAAACATCCCAGTTTCTTCATCACTAAATGGGAAAGACATAACAACAAGCATCCTTATTTCCTCATAGTAAACTGAAAATACACTTGGTAAGAAATTGGCTCGTTTCATCACCTGTATCATGTTCATCGAAGGCGTCATTAATTAAGCATATGAGACGCCAGGGTTTTATATATATATATATATATATATATATATATAGGAAATCCCAAAACAGAGAATTGGGGCAAACAAACCCAAACAGGGAACAAGCAATATATGGTAACGAATCTCGCTGTGATTCGGTTAACTACTTACTTGTGGAGTATTTGATATGGAAAGAAACTTGGTTTACAAGTCGAATTAGGAACCCTCAGGAGTCCCTATATATACGTACATACAGACACTCTTTTCCCTAGTTCACTCTGATTTCCTTTCGTTTCCATTACTATTAATCATTCTTCAGTACTACTAGCTTTATATATATATACTCTTTCCACTGTACAACAAGTTATATAAAGATGATGTTGAGCGACATATGTCTTGCAGATGTGGTTGATAGCAAGCCCGAGAAGTGGTGGAGTTCTATGGACTTCTTGACAGAAGTTACCGGAGTTGCGAGCGATAAATATGACAAAGAAAAAGCCGTCCAGAGTCTTCGATTTTCTTTGCTCCACCTCCGACCACAACAAAATCCGATGAAAAAAAGATCTCTCAAGAAACGTCCCATTAATTGGTTTCTTGACATACCCAAGAATGAAAGATTGGCGGCTGGTGATCCGTTTCTTGACATACCCAAGAATGAAATATTGGCGGCTGGTGATGATCAAAAGTTGATAATGATCAAGAACAAAAGAAAGAATGATCATGGTACTCTGAAGAAGAAGAAGAAGAAAGACATGAAAACACTACATGGTCTGAACCCACCACCGGACATGCCTTTAAGGATGAGGAATCGTATTGGTGAGATTGGTGGTTCTAATATCATGCTGGTGATACAGAAGGCTCTGTTCCCAACCGATCTCAGCGAGGGTCACAATCGTTTGTCGATACCCGTAAGTGATGTGAAAAATGAATTTCTGACAGATGATGAGAAAGCGAGCTTGAAGATGAAACAAGAAGGGAAATGGGTGGGAATAGAAGCGTTGCTGATTGACCCAGAGTTGGATGAATTTAGGATAAAGTTGAAGAGGTGGGAGATGGAGAAGAACAAGAAGAAGAAGGATACTAATTCTTCGTCTTCTTCCATTAAATCTAACCCAATGTATGTGTTGGTGAAGCCTTGGAAAGAAGTTGTCAAAGCCAATAATTTTGTTAAAGAAGATGTTGTGCAAGTTTGGTCATTCCGATCACCCAAATCAGAACTTTGCTTTGCGCTCGTTAAAGTCCCAACAACTCAGGCAGAGGATGATGATGCTGCAAGTACTTACTAGTGCCAATTAAAGGCATATATGGCTTCTCATCTTCAAGATTAGGATATATTGATCGATCTACTGGTTTATATATATATACAGAGGATGTGTATGTGTTTTTATGTAATTAAAATTAGTTTCTTCAATCTCAAATGCATATAAATGGAATGATTTAATTTCCACAAAATATTTTTGTTCTTTCTAATTTTCTTGCTTTAATAGAATTTTAGTTTGGTGACATTTACACACACACACACGCACACATACATACATATATAATATATATATATAGTAAAAGTTGAACTGGACCTTAGAGTTGATGTCTCCTAATTCCCTATGGAAAATTCTATGAACCCACTAATTAATGTCTAAGCAGCCATGAAAATTTTTGCAATTGAGTCCATGAAATCAACACACCTTCGAAAGGTAGCCCTCTTCCTCTGAAGCCAACAAATCGCATATCTTCGAGACCATTCGAGCCTCTTTTTCGGCACCAGAAAGAACTCCATAGCTACTAGCAGGTTTTGCTCTTAAGCTAGGTTTTGCCTATGTGATTTGCTCTCTCTGCCATCTTTCTTTTCGTGGGATTTGTTGTGGATCGACCTGTCAGATCGCTGGAAAGATTGATCACAGATTGGAACTCTGTTATGAACTTCAAAAGAACCATCAAACCAACCTTTCATTTGCAATTTTTGAATTATTGTCCAGGTTACCGTTACTCCTCAACGTCTCTTTTAAGTAAATGGGCTTCGGCTCTTTTAAATAAATGGGCTTCAGCTCTTTTAAATAAATGGGCTTCAGCTCTTAACTAAATGGGTTATTCTTTCCTGGCTGTTGTTTGGGCTTTTGCCCCTCAGCTCCTTTTTTATATATACATTTTTCATTCTCAGGATAAATAAATAAAACCAAAAAATACCTTATATGCCAATGGTAGAATAAATTCTAATATGCTTTCAATATAATTAAATATCTTTAATTATATCAATTGAAAAAAAGCTAATATGCTTTCAATATAATTATTTTTATTTTTTTAAAGAAATTTATCTAACTAAAATACTCCTTGTACTCTTACTTATTTTTACTAGTGGAGTCCAATAGAGTCTGTTTTTTAGTACCAGACATTAGATCATGTTTGGTAACTTAAAATGAGGTAAATAAGTGTTTTGATAGGCATTTTGAATATCACTTGTAAAAATAAGAGTCACCTAAAATGAGATAAAATTTTAAATACAATATTTTCATTTATTACTAAATTCCGGATACTTAAAATCCAAAAAATATCAAAAAAAATTCTCAATTTGCAATGATCACTTACAACTTTAGCAATCAAAATTAAGTACTTAATTTTTTAGATTTATCAAACAGAAAGATTAAGAGTTCAATTGGATACTATGCACTTACTATTTGTTTAACCTATGTATAGAAACAGAATTTAACTACGTCCTATTTGCATATTTCTCCATAGGGAATTTGAACTATGTTCTGTGTACTTATTTTTTTTATTTTAACCCATAAAATTTTTAATTCCAGTTTTAATCTTTACCCATATCATCCTTTGTTTGTTTCCTTACTCTTCCATATTAGACCACTAGTAGCAAAATTACCAGAGTTTTTTTAAATAATTTTTTGTATTTTCCAAATTTCTCAAATTATTAAAATAAATTATAAAATGAGAATTCAAGTTTTTAATTATACATATGCATAATATGATGAAATATTTCATTACGGATGTCTCCTTACAAATAATGAAATATGGTTATCTAGCCGATTTCTCTCAAATTGAGTACATTTAAGAAGGGGTCTAGTTGTATTTTTAGCCTAATCAATGTAATTAAACTATTGTCAAATTTTAGATTTCATTATGTATCAGTTCCATAGTGTGTGCATCTATATTACATTTAAGCTTGGTATAATAAGACAAAAAAAATCAATCTAACGGTCAAAAGTTATTAAAAAACTAATCATGTGAATCAAAATGTCTTACCTCTTTACAGTTGAAAATAACCCTATTTAATGATCATGATTAAGGATGCATGATAGT
The DNA here is from genome assembly GCA_026545225.1 of Cornus controversa. Taxonomy (NCBI): domain Eukaryota; kingdom Viridiplantae; phylum Streptophyta; class Magnoliopsida; order Cornales; family Cornaceae; genus Cornus; species Cornus controversa. The sequence continues at coordinate 61,484,209 of CM048846.1, read as the reverse complement.
GCCATAGGCATGGGCATCCACTGGTATATATCTATGTATATTACGTTTAAGTATTAAGGGTGCATGATGATGTTGTAGGCATTGGCATACATTAGTATAAAGTAATTTTAGACCGTAGATAAGAAAAGACATTTTGGATCACATAGATTAATTTTTAACCATTTTTTACCATTAAATGGCGTTTTTTGTCCTTATTATACCAAACTTCTATATTATATAGATTTTACATTTAGGCTTGGTATAATAAAACGAAAAATTCAATCTAACGGTCAAAAGTTGTTAAAAAACTAATCATGTGAGTTAAAATGTCTTTGTCAATTTACGGTTCAAAATAATCTTATTTAACAGTTATGATTAAGGGTGCATGATAGTGTCGTAGGCACGGACATACACTACTCTCTCTCTCTCTCTCTCTCTCTATATATATATATATATATAAACTCTTGAGAAATGCTAAACGTCATGAAATTATTTCATGAATTTGTATCATGAATGATGTGGCAGGTAACATGGAGAGTTAATATTGGTGGGATTCAGTCATAATATCATGGGACTATGTGTATGGGGGGAATCCCACCAATACTAACTCTCCACGTTACCTGCCACATCATTCATGATAGAAATTCATGAAATAATTTCATGACATGTAGCATTGCTCTAAACTCTTATATCTTCTCATCTAACCACGTGCCCTTTTTTAAACCTCTTTTTCTTTTTTTTTCTGAAATATTCTGAATTTTATGCTATATGCCTTCCACTTCAACTTCTCACATTAGTATAGAGTTTAATAGTTGATGGTGGTCGATTATTTATATTATTATATACGAAAATTTACAAATTAGTCGTACTTTCTAATTGCAATGACCAATGAGTCCTAAAAGAATTTGGTTGAAAAGTCTTACTTTTTTTAATAAATGTTTCCGACTAAATTCACAACTCCACTAGTAATAATATTTGTTGTCGTTGTTGCAATTTTTTTCTTTTTTTATTGAATTATCTTTCTCTTATTTAAATATTAATTAAACCATTTATGCTTAACATAATAATTAAAAAAAAAAGCACATAGCTGGAACTACCAACAAACTTAAAAATTTTCTAAAATGATTAACTTATTATTTAAACTTCCCTATTTATAATGAACTTAATTATACCCATTGAAACATTTTTACCGTAAAAATCAATAGTTAAACGTATCATTTATGTTTCAACCATAAAAAGGAATGTTTAAAAATTTCATTTCTTTTTTTCATGCAGTATATTCATGAAAAATCAAGGAATTAGTTAAATTGTTTTAAAAATTTTCACTTAAGATATATATATATTAAAATAAGTAATTTCAAGAATTACAGGTAAATTTATTTAAATTTGATGGAGAATATGTCATCAAAACAATATGAATGTTTCATAATTTATTTTAATAAGAAAAAGACATTAAATGTATTTCAATGAAAAGGTTAAAACTGAAAAAAAATTGGTTGCTAGTGGATTTAAGAACTTAGTTGAAAATATTTATACAAAGTACAGGGCCGGCCCTGGGCCTAGGCGGCCCAGGCGGTCGCCTAGGGCCCCAAAATTTTTTAATTTTTTGAGGGCCCCCAGCCCACTGGATGTTATTTAAAAAAAATATATAGTAACTAATAACCCAATACACTAGTCTGGGCCAATAACAAAGTGGGCCTCATTCAAAAAAATGATAATGGTCCAATACAATGGTCTGGGCCTAATTTAAAAATTAAAAAAAAAACAAATTACTACTTACTATTTGTCTTAGGCATTTTTTTTTTTTTAAAACTCCTTCCCAATACACTAGTCTGGGCAATAACAAAGTGGGTCTCATTTAAAAAATATTGATAATGGTCCAATATAATTGTCTGGGCCTCATTTTTTATTTAAAAAAAAAAAAATTACTAATAACTATTTGTTTTAGACATTTTTTTTTTTTAGAACTCCTTTTCTTTTATTCTTCTATTTTCACAACGGTAATGCAACGACTTTCCTTTGGAGATTGTGAGCACTTTAATTGATAATTTTGCAGCTCAAAATGCAAGACGATCACATCACATTTACTTTGATATGAATTTCAATTTTGATTTTTGTGACTAAAGTGTGTTGAATATTTATTTTAATTTTTTTATGTGAACTGGATCGTGCTATTTATAAAGCACCAAAACCAGAATTTTTTTTCAACATTAATATATTTTATTTGCTTATTGTCTCATTTTAATAAAAATTTTGCACTCCTATAGAATTTATCCGCACGTGAAAATTTAGGTAGAAAGGGCCTCATTTGAAAGTCCGCCTAGGGCCTCTAAACATTTTTAAAATCTCAGGGCCGGCCCTGACAAAGTAGGACTGTCACGAACTGTGTGGGCGGGTATGGTGTCGGTGAACACTAGCAAGCTACAGGTACCACAATTCCACATCATTTGAACAGGTAAAAGTAAATGAATTATATGTATGTTCGTACTCTTTTATGACACAAGGCGTTTTATATATATATATATATATATATATATATATATATATAATTTCTCTGCTTACAATTAGAAAACTCAAATGCATATGTAGTGATTCATACACACAGCATATGTAGTGGTTCATACACACATATCTATATCTAATTAATACAAATATATGTAGGGCCGGCTCGACCTTCAACAATCAACGCCACTGCCTTGGTTATCACTTTTGCCACTACTTTTATTCTTTAATTTTAGGTAATTTCACATCTACCATTAAACCATCATATTATAGTTCATTTGACTCCAAAAGAATTCTTACTCAAATTACTTACACATCACTCACATACTCATTCTATACATTCTTATTACACTAACAGACATTTTCATCACTTCCTCCCCATATATCCACAAGTTTGACATATAATAGCTCTCACTCTGGTTTAGTCAAACACCACTTATATTAAAAAATAGTAATTATAAACATTAAACACTAATGCACAATAGTTATGAACATACAAACAATTAAACTAACACAAATGATACCTCACTCATTCAAAAATTCATCAACCACCAAAACATTGTATCATATATTACAGTACTATATATCAATTTATTATTTTTATTATTGTTTACATTTTTAAGGATAATGGAAAGTATTTGAAATTATCTCAATAATTAGTATGATAATTGATTGTTTTTTTTTTGGTGATAAAAGGAAAGTTTACAAGAAAAATAGCTAATTGAAATTATCTCAATAACTAGAATGATAATCAAGTTTTTGTTGATTATAATGGTATTTTTGTTTTATGTTTGGAAACAAAGTTAAATTCAAGAATTTACATTTTTTAAATCAAATAAGTTAGATAGATTTATTACTCTCGTTATTAAGTAATAATTTTTTTTATATGATGTGACTAGAAAAAATGCAAAAGAGAAGTAGCAGGGACCGTCTCTTTCTATTATCAAAATTTTATAAAATATGTACTTCAATATATTATTACATTATATTTGTTTAAAATTATCCAAATATAAATTAGATAGAACTTACATTAAATCAAAAGACTTATAGCAAGACTCACATTACAAAATAAAAGTTACTTAAAAAAAAAAGTAGAATGCTAGAAGAAGTAGAATGTTAAGAATCCATGCATTACTATAGAAATTTCTCGAAAAGGGAAAAATTAAAAGAAGAAAAAATTGAGATAAACTACTATATTTGTACACATTTTTCACATATGTATGTCACTGTGAAAACGCAAAACACACGGTGAAATGAGTTTGTAAAGAGGTCGTGGCTTTGAACATGTAGATGAGCCATTCATGAGCTACCATCCACGACCACCTCTCCATACCCAACAAAAGCTTGGTGCCGCCAAGAAGAAGAAGCACATGATCAGAATATAGAAGAAAGTGGGAGCTATTTCACCGGTAGCCGCTTTGCCAAAATAACAAAAGATAAGGCAAGTGATCAGCATAAGAATATGCCACAATACGTTGAAGATCATTGCTCGGATTACATCAAGACAACTCAAATTTAATATCACATGTCCAAACAAAACTAGTCTACATGCCATAAGTCGGCATGGACAACTATCTACATCTCAAAAGAAGTCCAAAAGAAGCTCAATTCTCTCTAATTTTCTATACCTTGTCCTCTATGTGAGCTTTATCTGAAAAAGAGTTTGAGAGAGGGGGTGAGCATACAACTACGCCTAGTAGGAGTGAACCACCCGACTCTACCTTAACTCAAGCAGCTATACATGAATGCACATGAAATTCTCTAAGTGACTACATGTCATGCCTCAATGGTTTTCATACTCATACTCAAAACAATCATATTTTCGAAATCATGCGTGATGTCTCACATTTCAATAATAAGCGGTTTATAAAGAGCAACAATTTATAATTAAACTCATACCATGTATACCTAGAAATCACTTCAACTGGGGGCTTCGCTTATCCAATTACAATAGTAAGGCTTTTTTCAAAACCACAAACGAATGACAATGTTAGACTCCGAGCCTCCAATCAATGCATCTAAACATTCGCCATTGTTAAACTTCCCACAAATTTTATACAACAAAACCCAAATTCTCATATCCAAAAATGCATAGATCTAATCAGATTTAAAACAGACCATCATATATATATATATATATATATATATATATATATATATATTAATCGTTACAGAAATACCATAGATATATATATCGTGTATATATATATTGATTGTTACTAAAATATATATACAATATTGTTACAGAAATACATATGGGTATATGTATATTAATGATGAAAGGGAGAGATAAGGATGGGAGAGAAATACAATTTGGATCAAGACGAGAGAGAGAGAGAAGGAGAGAGAGAAACACGCATAAGAGAGTTTGTTGCAATGAGAAAAATCAAGAGGGAGAAATATAAATGAAAGAGATTATTGCATATGAGAGAGAATCTGGTTCGGGGTTAACTTGTTAAAAAAATAGATATTTTTCATTTTTAACCTCTTTTAATATTTTTATAAATTTGGGACATGTGTCACACTTTTATTCAAGCACATCACTTAGAAGAACCAACTTGGTTCGCATAGGGTTGGACCCAAGTATTGTTCTATTTTTATCCCACAGAACCTAACCACCTTACTCATATCTCATCTCCAACAACATTAGCATTTTCTGTCATTACAAATACTTCCATAATAAACAGACTACCGTGATCTCTCTCATACCATAAAGAAAAAAAAAGTCAACGGCGTCTAGCCAGGAATTTCGCTTGTTACCCAAGAAAATGTTGGTAAATACTAAATAGAAATTGTTAGATTACGTATTTTCTATTATATCTATATATAAGCAGAAACTATTTTCATTGACTGTCGGGGGATGAAGTAGATGATATCATTTCCTGTGGTGTGGGTGATCGACCATGAAAATTACTAAGAATCGATAGACACTATGTTAGGAATAAAGAAAAATTGTATTCAACATCAATATATCAATTAATTAAATACAATTTTTCTTTATTTCTAATAAAAATGATGGAAATTATGAAGACCACCGAAGAAACTAAAAATTTCTACCTCAATATTGTACCTAGCACAACCTTCAGAGTTGAGTGAGGTGAATTTCTATTTATTTGAAAATCAGAACAAGATATTAAAAAAAGTACCAGAAAGAGATAAAAGAAGAGATACGGGATGAGTGGTGTCATTAATAAATAAATAAAAATATAGTAGATTTGTTCTTTAATAAGACTTGATGGTCTATAAAAATTAAAAATAGGACTTCTTTTAACTATCCCTTAATGGATTCCAAATGAGATGAAGTATTCATAAACGTCTCTAATTAAAAGTTTGATTTATATTTGTTCCTTGATAAACAAATTTCTAGCTCCGTCATTTCTTAAATTAGCCAAGATTGATCAATAGTAAGTTTGACTGGTGTAGGCTTGTGAAAATGTTTTTGACTAGTTCCATACCTATTTATTGATGAAAAAGGTAATGCAAAATAATAAAAATATATCAATAACAAATAACAAAAGAAAATAAAAATAGAAAGATAATATGCGTCATGAATTCACCAATTGAGCTCTAGCCAGCTTCCTGACAAATCTTATCAACTCTTATCGTTTGAGTTACCCTTTTTGAACTTGTTGTGACCCTAATTCAACAGCCGCTCAATATAATTTGGGGGCTTTTGGTGAAAAATACATTCGACAATTCATAAAAAAAATGTGATTAGAAGAAAAAACAAGAGAGAGAGAGAGAGAAGAGGGAGTTGGTGAGATAAAGATAGATAGAAATACAGAGTTTTACAGTGAATACAATTATTTGGGTCCACTGTTAAATCATTTCTGGTTGGGGCCTAACAATTCAAGGAAACAAAATTTTTAGAAAGTTTAATATTAGAAAATAAAAATTTTATTAAAAAAAAATAAAATAATTTGAAGGTCTTCTATTGGCTTGGGCCTTAGGCGACTGCCTAAGCAGACGGTCATGCCATAATTACCCCGACCAAGATCAAACATGATGGAATAACACCCTCCAGCCGACCCTGCCCTAATTACCCCGACTAAGATCAAACATGATTTAAAAACACCCAAACAATCTAATGCAACGTTGCGATCGTACTTACTCTTTAATGCAAGGTTGATCGATCTTTAAAGAATTGCATTTAAGGGTCAGTTTAGTTAAATAAAAATTAACAATGGAAAGTGAAAGTGAAGGAAAAATAAAATAAAATTTCTAACACTCATTTAGTTAGCATTAAAAAAATATAAGAAAATTGTGAGAAAATAGCATTTGATGGTTTGGATAGTATGAAAGTTATAAGAAAATATTATGGTTTATTTAAATTGTCCTTATTAACAGGATAATTGGTCTAAGTTAGAATCATATTTTAGCGATATAAAATACGAGTATAAGTTCACATAACTTCCTCAGTGTGTTATTTTGTTTTATTTTTTAGGAAATTTTATAAAAAAAATTGGTGGTTATGTGATGTTACTTTCCCACAAATATTTTCTAAGGCAGTCCTGATGCATTTAGGAATTACATTTGCACTCCTGACTATTACACAGCATCAAAGCATATCACTCACATGTGTTTGATTGCAATTTTGGTTAGTATTGAGATGGTTGAGTTCACACTTGTTACAAGCTATGTTGGCAAAGCACAGCAAAATCCAGATGCATAGCACTGCAATATTGAAAGGTTTAAAGAAAGAGTTTCTCAAAATGTGGAAAGCTGACAGTGTTAACTTCTATACTCATTTCATAATTTGACCTTTAAACAATTAAACCAAATACTTATTCCCTGGGCTACAAATGATCTTTATATAGTATGAACCTGATATCATTTTACTTCCTAATTTATATGCTTTACAAACTGATTTTCTATTAGTATATAGGAGCTTGACATGGTTTCCAGATATATTTTACCTTGTACAAACTCAAAATGCACACAGATGATTATCAATGACAAGGATTTTGGAAGAGAGAGAGGCTGTTATCCTAAGAGTATATATATATATATATATATATATATATATCATGTATCATGTCCTGCCCAACAAAGACAACCATTATTGATCCAAAGATTTGATTGGTGAACACTTGAAATACAGTTCCAGAATTGATGCCATCTCTCAGGCCCTCCGTAAAATTCTGCACCTTCTGCAACATATATAATAGTATTAAACTCCATTTTGAAAGTGTTAATTCTATCTCTCGATCACTTGTTTTCATGAAAATAAACAAGTAATTGTTTCATTTTATGTATTCCCAAGAATCCACCAAAGATGAATGAAAGAAGATATCCAGCAGAGATCAAAAGAATCCATAATTTAGAGTACTCTAATTTAAAGAAAGTACAACTAAAGCTACTATGATCATCCTTATTTTTTGAAAGGCATTGAATGGCGCAGTGTTGATAGGGAAAGAACCGAGATAGATCTTACCATCGACAATTCTTGCTGACACTTGATTGCTCTCATACTTCGACCCACCTCCTTGAGCTTGTCAACCCGAGTGAAGACAAGAGAATGAATAATTACTGAATGCAACAACCCATATGATCTGGTATCACCATTATCTGCAGAACAGAACTAATAGAAACATGTGCTTGATCATCCACATCCAAGGCCTGGAGCCCATTTCCTAGATACAACTAAACACTGTTCACTTGTAATCCTCGAAATATAAATCGCAGAGGGAACAATTAATCAGCATTCACCAATATCCCCTTTGAAAGCACCATCCAGCAGAACTTTGAGCATATATATATATATATATATATATACACACACACACACATAGAGACATATTTTGAAGTTCTAAGTTTTTTTTGGGTACTTGAATTGAAATCTGAAGAGATAACTATTGGGTTTCTTTCCTCCACAGGTTATGATATGTGAGACATCAACTAAATTACTGCCATTACTTTTATTTTTGTCAGCTCCATCATCCCCACCTTCATTATCTTGCTTACTGGCCAAACTCTGATAAAACTGCAAAACCTTTGGGTGCGCCTTAACCTTTGAGGGATCGAAACCGGATATGTGAAGGCCATCTAAGCTTTTCACGCGAGAAAGTGCAACATAGACCATCCCACAACCAAAAGCCTTGGATAGATCAGTGTGAAGACTGTTAAGGGTCATGCCTTGGCACCTGTGAATGCTTAGAGCCCAAGCCAGTAGGAGAGGGATTTGATTTCGTGTGGCTTTAACTTTTTCTCCCTCCATCACTACCCATGTCCCTGGATAAATCACCAGTTCAGGCCCTGAATCAAATTTAACTACTGGTAATAATTGTTTGCAACACATGTCCGTAACATCTGTTTCATCTCCATGGTATAGCTCATGGAAATCTATAACTGTGCCGGTGGCACCATTCACCAATTTGCGCCAAACATTCATATTCTTACTCAGCATTACCCTTGCCCCTACACAAACTTCAAGTGTATCAGGTGCAATCCCTTGTTTGAGTTGCTTCTTCCAAGGGTCCTCACCACTATCAATAGCATGATAAACAACAATTTCCTTGCCCAAGCTTGCCATTTGCTTCTGGTTTACTCTATTCACATCTTTATTCATAGGGTAGATCCGTACCACAGAAGAATCTGGCTCCGTTTCTAAGGAACATTGTTCTATGAGCTGCAAGTCTTCGGGATCACACTCTCCTCTTTTTATACCCTGAAGCATCTTGATCAGTTGTCCTTCAGACTGCCTAAAAATTTTCACAAGTTCAACCTGCACATCAAAGCTCGAATTCCAACAATCGGCTTCAAATGCAAATTCCTTTCCCCCCTTTGGTTTCTGCTTATTCAGAATGGGTGATAACTGAAAGAAATCTCCACTCACAACTAGCTGTATTCCACCCCACACCATGTTTTTAGATGCATGTTGTTCATCTCTGACCTTTCTTGCAATGTATTCAAGTTTATCGAAAAACTCAGCCTCAACCATGCTAATTTCATCAATAACCAATGCCTTAACTCTATTCCACCTCGAGTAAGCCTTCCTATCCGAAATAACCCTATCAAGCAAAGTTTCACAATCTGCCTCACCAAGCCCAGTGCCGGCAAATGAGTGAAGGGTCTGCCCCTTAAGAGCACAAGCAGCCACACCCGTAGACGCCGTCACAAAAACTCGAGATCGGCCGTGAATTTTCTTGAGCAATTTGATGATATGGCTAACTAAAATGGTTTTACCAGTACCTGCAGAGCCGGTGAGGAAAACCGACTCGCCCCTGGAAATGGCAGCCAACACTTGGGACTGTTCGTCAGTCCACTTAATTTTGGTCCTTCTAGTGGCTGTGGGGTTATTTTTCTTGTTCTTGTATCCACTTTGAGGCCATTTTTTGCTTTTGCCTGTGGTTTTGGTGCTGAAGGATCTGTATACCGCTATTGCAGACAAGAACAACTTCATAATTCTACTCTCTCTCTCTCTCTCTCTAAAACAAACTCTTATCAGACAAGAACAACTTCATAATTCTACTCTCTCTCTCTCTCTCTCTAAAACAAACTCTTATCAGACAAGAACAACTTCATACTTCATACTAAAACACTCTCTCTCCAAAACAAAGTCCTATCTCATCTGGGTCTCCATAATTTCATCCAAAAATTAAGGTTTCACTGATATAAATCCTATATTTCTAACAAAAATGATGATAATGGTGACAAAATCACTGAAATTTGTTGTCATTCAAATGATAATTGTTAAAATTGGGCTAACCGAAACGAAGGAGAAGAAAAAGGATTTGCTTACCAAATGGGAGATGGGTATCAGTTTCTGGATTTGATTTGGGTGCCAATCGATCAACCGATGCTCATTTCATCTTCCTCCATCCATTTTCCGAATTGGAAGTTCCATAGGTTTGCTTACTCCAAGGCCGCGTTTGTTTTACGGTTTGTGATCGATAGGATTGGACTATCCTATCCTAGAACCGGTTAATCCACCCTGGCCATTGATACACCCTAAAAGCCATTTTTTTAAACTCATCCAAAAAACCATTGATATACATCCTAGAAGGTTATAGTAGTTAGGTTCTCTGCAGACTCTCTATTAAGGATAATTTTTATTTTGAATAACAATTACTAGCAAGTCTACTTTTTTTTCGTTAAAATATAAATAAGTCATTTTTTTTTTTATTTAGAACGGTCGAGATTTTTTTTATTTATTTAAGTTGTAAATCATTAAATGTTTCATTTATTCCCTTGCTAAATAGAAGTAAAATTTTATAATTCTAAATTCATTCAAGAATTGATATATAAGTTTTTTTATATTTTCTTTTAAGGTTTAACATTTTTTATATTTTCTTTTAAGATTTAGTTAATAATATATAATGCATGATGAGTATAAATAATAACTAATGTAATTTAAATTCAATTAAAAAAATATTGTGTAGAATGCACAATGACTTTAGTAGGAAAAAGAAATTTATTCTATAACAAATCAATAAATGTATTTTTTATTTAAACTTTATATCTAATTTATAAAGTTATATATGAAATTTTTAATTTAAGTTTTATATATTAATTTAGTAAGAACATAAAAAATTTCAAAAATAAGACTTATTGGTGCTAAAGCCTACAAATTACTTGATAAATCTGCTATGGTTTCCTCAGTTATGTAGAATGGTAGGTGGAATTTCACTGATTTCTTTCCATATCAAATTGTTGTTGTAATCAGCAGAATTCCCATCCTTTAAGGCACATCAAATTTGTTGGAATTATGGTCAATTTTCTTTTAAACATGTTTAGAATAGATTAAGGGTGCATAACGGGCCGACCCGACCCGACCCGTAGTTTTGTATTTCAGGCCCGAACCCGCGAGCTTTGACTTTTCAAACATGTTTAAAAGAAACAGTAGTGTTGGATAAGATCATTCCAACACTGTAGATACACATGGAAGCCACAATAGTGTTCGATAAAAGTCTACTAAGATGATGATAACTAGCATTCGAAAAACAGATGATTTAGTGGTGATTCTCTTGAATAATAATTAGGGATGTGAAGATGGAAAGATGTCCTTCTATCGAGAGTGGGCATCCTATTTAAAATTGCGAGCCATAGGATGAATTTGTGTCTCGGAATAGAAAGAGAACTCTAAACCAAGTGGCACCATAGAGCCTGTGATTGTACAATAGGTTCAGAAATAGGGAGGACTTGCAACTCTGGGACCAAGTTATGCATGCTTTGGGGAAAAGACCAATTCCTACCATTTATCCAAGGGCTGAGCATAGAGTTGTAAGGTATTTCAGATTCTTTAATGGCGAAAGCTAATTATAATACTAGAATGAAATAGAAGAACCATCTCCAATCTTTGTTAGTAGGAGAGGTTTGAGCAGAGGTCTAAAGTGTAGTAGTCTTCTCTAGTTATATGAGCATCTCTGAGGTACCCTTAATTCCCATAGATATATGTTTCTGATATGATAATCCATAATCCACTGAGTCAAAATGCTATCCTTCTTCTCACTCACAAGATTCCACATGTGTTTTAGCATAGAAACTTTGTTCATCTCTTTAATGTTTGGCACACCAATCCCACCCATATGTTTAGGCATGCACACCTTCTACTAAGCAACTTTTGCACCCTTCGACAATTCAATAGAACCAGATAACAGAAAATTACTGCATATTCTGTTAATTTCAATGATGATTGATTTAGGAAAAATAAACATGTTGCACCAATAGAGTTGGATGCTAATGAGAAAATTCTGAATCAACTGTAGTCTCCCTGCATAAGAAATAAACATGTTTGTCCAATGCCAATCCTGCTGGTGATCTTCTCAACTAAGGGACTGCAATCATGTGCCTTGAGCTATGTGGAAATTAAAGGCACACCCAAGTACTTTATTGGGAGGCAGCCAACACTAAATCCAAAGAGCTCAATTATAAATTTGAGCACCCAGAATCCTCTCTCGGTACTCGAGCCCTGAGTGTGATTACATTTATCCGATCAACGTTCCATGACTCCAAATCAAAGCTTTGATACAAGTTATCATACCCTGATTTTCGACACCAGATTAAGAGCGAGGGAAATGGGAACGATTTAGTTAAACATCAACTCACTAATGGTGAACCCATAAATCTCATACTGCAGAAGCGTAAACACACACACACACACACATATACATGCATATGCATACAACGTCTCATACTGGTGGACTTTCAACAGGGCACATGCATATATAACCCAAACCATTATCCACTCAAATCCACAGTGTAATACGATACATTGTATCACAGAATACGATCGATCGTAATAATCTAATCTATCATATTGGTAATTACGATCTATCATAAATTACGATTAATCGGAAGCTACTAGATTATTTGTCCAATTCATCAAGTTAATTTCATTACTGTAGCCTAAGATTATGATCCATTGTATTTGGAAATATGATCAATCGTATACCTTACGATCTATCAGATTTGGAAATACCATTGATCGTATCTCCCTTGACAGGAAATCTACAGAATCCAATTGTTCAATGGAAAGTCTAAACTTCAATCTTTAACATGCACACATTCCTCTTGATCCTATACATATCTAATATGATCCATAGCATGTGTATACAATATCGAACTCGTAATTACATCATTATAAGCAGAAACATACCTGAAACATACATTAAAGCCAAATGTACAAGCTTGTCCATTAATAATACATAAGCATGTTTAACATCCAAAAGAGATCGAGAAGATACATTAGAGCAATATCTAAAATGACCAAGTACACATGTCTATAGAACTAATATTCCTCGTTCCATGTCCCGATAAAAATTCTTTCCTAAGTGCCAAACATGGCATACATGAGTAAATATATAAATAAAAAAACTCAAAAGATAAACTCCAAGTGCTTCAACTTTAGTACTTTTAAGCTTCATCTACGGCCGGTGCCTTATCCAAAAAATGTTTGTGGGGGAGAGGGTGAGTGACAACATGCCCAATAGAGATGTTCTAACTAACCAAACAATAATTCAAGTGGTCATGCATGAATGCAACATCGCATACCCATCCAACTATATGGCATACTTTGTTATGCACATTAACAAAACTTATTTAACTTCATAAACAATTACGAAAACATGTGTATTAAATACATACAGACAAATCAAACTGAAAATTTGATTCACAGTCAAATTCATCACCACGTATATACCGAAATCAACCAAGGTTGGTGGGAATTATCAACTATTAAAATTTGAAGCACATGCCTTATAAGCCAAGTACCCTGCTCTCACTTTATGGGCTACTAACCCGACGGTAACAACACTCGCTTGGCCAAGTTTTGGACTTTTCACCCAAGGGCACCTAACCCTTCTTGCTTCATACAACTTTTCCCCCAAAATCATCAACCATCACATAGGTTTAAAAATGCGTCAAGCACATAAATCTAAGAAATATTCAAAACTCTCTTCAAGTGCATTACAACATCGTTTAGGTAATGTACATCATACTCAAATTATGCATATTACCATGTGATAGAGTGTTTGACTCCAATTATAAAATGTATGACGCAGGCAATTGTGATTTGTATGACGTGGATAAGAGATATGTTTTTATCAGGACTTTTCTGTCTCTGGATAAGTCTATGGAGTTGAAGAGCTAGTCTCCTACTAGGATATGTTCTCATCTAATCGCTATAAATACAGAGGCAATCCATATTTCAATTACGTAATTAATACCCTCTGAGTGCCCTTACAGCTTTCAAAGTCTTTCTAATATCTGACTTGAGCGTCAAAGTGTAATCGGTTACCACCACGCTACTGTCCTTCTGGTTACTTTCTCTTGTCCTTTTACAGGTTGGTATTTGACCAGATTGGGAGTGAATTTGTGCTTCATCAGTTCGTGCTATCTATGGGAACGATAACAAACTTGATTGTTCTACACGAAGCATGATGCACCTATGACCTAGGCTAGAGACTACAACAGGCCAAGAACCTCTTGCCGGTCACAATCCTTTACCCGGACAGGATCCTCCTACCGGTCCCAGTCCCCTAGCCAGAAAAAATCCTCCTACTAATCCTGCTAATCATAATCCAGCCGGTTAGGACCCTCCTGCCGATCACAATCTGCTGGTCGTCCCAGACCCTACCAGTCACAATTTGCCTATAGGAGGATAAGAAGGCATGCAGCCCCCTGGTTAGAGAGACTTGTGTGGAGTACGGCCTAGAGCCCAAAATGACCAAGAGCATGTCGGGGAATTGGAATACCAAGTTCAGAACTTAAACCAGAGTCTGATCCAAGTACTCTAACAAAATGCGGCAATCCTACAACGCCTACCTCCCGTGGCACCAATACCGTCACAGAGCTACCTTAGGCTAGTTTATCCAAAAGGGAATGATATTGGGTGAGACAATAGGGTTCTGGTAGATGACGCAGCCCAGAGTCACGTAAGAAGCCATCGAGATGGGACGAACCCCATTGACCTAATCCCGTCCGAAAGAGCTCGTACTTATGGGGATTCGAGGAACCCAGGGGGAAACTACTTATTATGATATGGAGATGCAGAACCTCAAAGCTAAGGTAGAAAGTATGGTCCATGCCATCAAGGGGAAAGACCCTGCTACAGTGGAGGATTTGGTCCAACAAACCAACCTCTCTTTTACCACTAGAGTAATAAATTGTCATTTGCCCAACAAGTTCAAAATACCCACCCTTGAAAACTTTGACGAGACCAAAGACCTACTAGACCATCTGAAGACCTACAAGGCTCTAATGTACCTCTAAGGAGTACCAGATGAAATCTTGTGCAGAGTCTTTTCCATACGTTGAAAGGTTCTGCTCGAGCATAGTTTAACAATTTGAAACTTGCATCTATAAATTCCTTCAAAGAACTAAGCCGGTTGTTTGTGAGCAATTTCATTGCTGCCCAAAGATACAAGAAGTCTGCCACTTATCTTATGAACGTAAGACAGACCAAGGGAGAATCGTTGCAAGACTACGTCAACTGGTTTAATAGGAAAATTGAAGAACCTAGAGGGGGAGGGGGAAAATAGGTTCTACGCTATTTCTTCCAAATATTGTAAGTATGACTACCAAATATAATCACACAGTTTTGACACAATTATTTATAGAGGTAAAACCCCAATGTGCGAAAACATCCTCTTTGGTTGTCAAGTCAGAACTGAGTTCCATTATGTTTGAAAGGGTAGTATAGTAATTCACCAATCACTCTCTCACTCACCTAACTCACCACATAGTCACTCTAGCTCTCACCCTAGTTCACAGCCTCCCTAGGCCTGAACCACTCTCACCAGTCCTCACAATAAGTTTTTGCCCACACCTTACCCATACTTCCCAAAGCCCTAGTTATCTCTCACCAAAATCACCACAAATCATACCCATTCCCCCTTTCCAAAGTATCCCTATACTTGGACTACAAATAGTGACTGTGGAGTGAGTATAATGTTGTAATCGGTAACTCTTCAAGCTAATAATCTATCAGCCTTCAAAGCACAGCTTGATAATAAAAAGGCACTTGAACTTATAGTAGATAATGACACTTGAACTTTAGCTGTGACGGTCTTCAATATGAGATAACTTTAAGTGCAGTATCCAATAGCTTATAGATGTCTTGTTCGTTCCGAGATTCCCCTTCTCAGCTTGTTAAACATCCATTTAGCTTGGAATTTACTTTAGACAATTGTCATAGTATTTCTTTATCTTTGTACCCATTCTTAAAATAGACACGAATGCAACTAGAGTAGACTTTAGTAGCACAAAAATTATGGATGCAGAATAACACAAAGAACACACAACAAACACACAATTCAGCAATTCAGAATTTTTGGACAGCAAATATAGGCTCACAAATCAGCAATTTTAAAGTCTCTCAAATCAACAATATGAAAAGTCTCTCAAATCAGTAATATGTGTTCACAAATTAGAATTCCAAAAGAGATTTTCAGGAACATGAAATTTTCAGCAAAACAGAATTCCAAAATAGATTTTCAGCAACTTGAAATTCTCAGTAATTCAGAATTCCAAAACAGATTTTCAGCTCATGAAATTTTTAGCAATTCAGAATTCCAAAACAGATTTTTAGCACATGAAATTTTTAGCAATTTAGAATTCCAAAACAGATTTTCAGCACATAAAATTTTCAGCAATTTAGAATTCCAAAATAGATTTTCAGCATATGAAATTTTTAGCAATTCAAAATTCCAAAACAAATTTTTAGCGCATGAAATTTTCAGCAATTCAGAATAACAAAACAAATTTTCAGCAACTTGAAATTTTTAGCAATTCAGAATTCCAAAACAACAATATAACAGTCTCTCAAAATTAGCATTACTTATTTAGTATCATGACATAACTGTTCACAGACCCTGGTTAAAAAGATCAAACACACTTGCATAAACGAATCAAAGTACTTGCAAACATCGTCCAATTGTTCAGCAGCAGTTGATATGTTTTTTAGAGCAATAGATCAACAAAATAGGTTACAGTAGTGCACAGTTAAAACAACATCCAAACAATTTTATTCTGAGCTCTAATAAGTCTCAAAAGTTGTATTAATCGTGTGACAACTTCAACAGATTAATAAAGTAGCAAAATAAGGTTTTGTGTTCTAGAGATGAGTTGCATACTTGAATCAGATTAACTATAACTGAGTCAATAAGGATAAATAAATCTGTTCAACCCAAATAAGTCATGATATAATGTCATTACACAAATTTAAAGAACAGAAGTCTCAATCAACTCTTAAAATGGTAGAATATTGGCATTTTTAAGTTCAATAGATCACGTAAAGCTGCTACAGTAACCCTAAATTAAAATTTCATAAATCAAATTGGGGAAAATCAAAAGTAACCATAACATATATGTATACATACATATGTGTGTGTGTGTGTGCGCTCACTGATTTAATACATAGATTTAAAGAACAGCTATTCAGACAACATAAACACATATTTCAAAAATCGTCGACACAGACATTATCAACTTAGAAAATCAACTTAAAAATTTCAACATCAAATTAGCAACAGCAACTCAGCAATATGATTTCGGAAGCAAATCTCTTTTACAAAAACAAACACAGAATTTTAGAAGAAACTGAACCTAGAAAATCATATATCAATATAGAAATATGTATAAGCAGAGATTCGTTACCCCTGTACATTTTGTGTGTCAACAAGAAAACCCCAACAAGTGTGCCTGTGAGAGTGTGTATACATATACGTAATAGATTAACCATTCGTACGCCTGTGATGTGTGAAAGAGAAAAGATTAGAAAGAGTATAACGAGTATTGACGCACTGAGGTTCTGTGTGAGATTGAGACAATGAAACCATGGTTTTATGTGAGATCGACACAAATGAAACCACGGTTCTATGTGAGATTGATCAAAGATGAACTGATGCTTTGTTGAGAGATCGACAACAACAAACTAAGGTTTGAGGTTATGTGTGATGTCAATCAAAGACAAACTGAGGCTTTGTTGTACCACACACACACACACAAGGCTGAATTAGGCACCATAGTTTGATCGGCAACCATGGAAGTTATGATTGAGCTCTATATCTCTCGCTCTCTCTCTAACAATTCTCATAGCCACACATAACAAAGAAACACCATGGATGCCCTATTCTCTTCTCATTCTTTCTCACTCCATTTCTGTATATGCGTCGCACACCCTTCTTCTTCTCACTTTGTTTTTCAGTTCAATATTGGTGACTACTTAAAACCCCTATTCTTTCTTCTCTTTTTTATAAGGATACTATTTAGGGTTTTCAATGCTAGTGAGTAGTGAGTGAAAAACCCAAATTTGTCCCTCCTTCGAAAATAACTAAATTGCCCCTACAGGTTAGTTAATGTATATATATGGAAAATATATAATTAATGATAGGATAGTTAAGTATATCATGAAAGTAAACTCAAAAAGTGCATTTAACGTGAAATAACAGTAATGCCCCTGCCGATCCTTTTGATATTAAAACTTGGGCAAACATACTTATGGGCTTACAATGCCTCAAATGGTGCCACCTCAATATTGGCCTGATAACTGTGGTTGTACGCAAACTCCACAAGTGGCAAATGGTCCTCCCAACCACCACCAAAATTGAAAATAGAATCACGAAGCATATCCTCCAATATCTGAATAATACACTCCGACTGTCCGTCAGTCTTAGGATGAAATGTTGTGCCAAAGTGTAACTCGGTATCCAACACAATCTAATCAATCTTAAAGTAAATCGTGGATCCCTATTTGATACAATGGATACTGAAACCCCATGTAATCTCACAATCTCTATATATTACTTACTGAGCCTCCTCACATCATCATTCAAACTCATAGGTAAAAAGTGAGTTATTTTGGTTAATATGTCCAGAACAACCCAAACTGTATCGTTGCCTTTGTTCGATCTCAGAAGACTCATAACAAAGTCCATGGTAATATGTTCCTATTTTCATTTCGCCATTGGTAATGGTTGCAACAACCCAACTGGCTTTTGATATTTTGCTTTTACTTGTTGACAAGTAAGGCATCTTGTCACAAACTGTGCTACATCCTTCTTCATACCTCGCCACCAATATTAGCGTCTCACATTGTGGTACATTTTGGTTCCACGCGGATGAACTGCAAAATGAGAATGATGAAATTTCAGTAATATATCATCACGACAATCAGAGGGAACTACCATCAATCCTTTGAATCATAGACCCCTATCGGAATACAAGATCCAACCCATCACTGTCATACCACCAACAATCTATTTGTGAATAGACTCCATCTCGCTATCCTTTTTCTGTGCCTTAATCACCTTGCTCACAAGCATAGGTTAAGCTACCAAGCTAAATAACGTAGTTGGCTCACTATCATCACTGAAATATAACCCCAACTCTGAGTCCCATGAAACTTCCTGCTCAATGCATCTACCACTATATTTGCTTTCTCTAGATGATATTGCAAATCAAAATTGTAATCCTCCATGTACTCAACCCATCGCCTCTGTCTCATGTTCAAGTCCTTTTGGGAGAAAATGTACTTGAGACTTTTGTGATCCGAATACACTTCAAATTTCTCACCATACAAGTAGTGTCTCCACCCTTTCAAGGCAAAGATCACCACTTCTAGCTCTACATCATGTGTAGGGTAGTTATGCTCGTGAGTCTTTAATTGTCTAGACCCATAAGCAACTACTCCATCACATTGCATCAACACACAACCTAGCCCGCTTCCCGAAGCATCACAATAAATTACATACCCCAAGCCACGCTCGGGTATCACCAAAATAGGAGTTGTAGTCAATTGCTTCTTCAATTCACGGAAGCTAACTCGCATGTTTCATTCCATACAAACTTCACACCTTTACAAGTGAGTCGTGTCATAGGTGCTGCAATACTAGAGAACCCTTTCACAAACCTTCTATAGTAGCTCACCAACCCAATAAAACTCTGAATCTCAAAGACACTCTTCAAACTCTCCCAACTCGTCACAACCTCAATCTTCGATGGATCAACTAAAACTCCACCTCCAGAAACAACATGTCCAAGGACTTTCACCTCTTGGAGCCAAAACTAGCACTTTTCATACTTAGTGTACAATCAGTGCTCTCTAAGGACACTACAAGAAATAGGCTTTTTAAGAATAGTCCTTTAGGGACAGTTTAAAAAATCGTGACTAATAACCTTATTTTTTGGCACTATGAACTTGGATCGTCCCTAATAACTGAGTTTTTAGTGACAGTCCAAAAAACCATCACTAAAGGTCATATATTTTAGTGACAGTAACCATCATGTCGTTACAAATACCAATTTTTTTCCCCGCCAGATGGTTTTGGTGGAAATATTTAGCGCCATGACTTCTAAGGATGGTGTTGAAACTTTAATAACAGGGTTTACACCATCACTGATTCATTTCTTTCTAAAAATTCCCATGATCTCTATTAGGCTCATTCTTGCTCCATTATTTTTTATCATTTGTGCGTTTCTACCTCTTTCTCTCTCATTACCATCCCTAGGGTTTTTTTCTATTTGCACCTGAAAGCTATAGAGGAAGATACTATTTAGCATCTGAAAGTTGCAGAGGAAGACACACTGTTTAGCATCTGAAAGCTGCAGACGAAGACGAAGCCCTAACCTTCAAACCCCAACCTCTCTCTCACATTAATCATGAAGCCCTAGCTTTGTCTCTATCTTTGTATTCATTCCATCGAAGAAGCCTCAATCTCTCACTCTCACTTGGTTAAGCCCTAATCTCTCACTCTTCATGAGGTTAATTTAAACCCTCTATCGGTTTAATCTCTCAGTCTTACTCCATTTGTAAAGGTCTTTTGACAAGCAATGGATCCTTAATCGAAACGTGCAATTGAATTTGATGGGTCTTTCTCTCTCTCTCTCTCTCTCTCTATATATATATATATATGTGTATATATATATATATATGTATATATATATATATGTATCTCACACAAGCATATGAACACAATCACACACACAAACACACATTATCAGATAGTGAGTTTAGTTTAAAGGTCCTTACGTTTTCATTGTGCATGAAGGGGAAGATGTCTGTGGGAATATTTTTGGCACCAATGAAGGAAAAATGATCCTTTTAGTGCTTCCTTGGGTTTTTAGTGATATCCACTTTATTTGTCATGCCCCGATTTCCGTTCTCTTAAAAACCAAAGGTGATTGGATTGTCACAACACCAGCTCATCTTTCAAACCTCACTATGGTACCATACTCTGATACTAAGTTGTCATGCCCTAGTTTTCATTTTTTCGGAACCGAGGGTGAACAGTGTTTTCACATCACCATCACCTCACATCAACACCTTACACTTGCGGAAGCTTAAATACTACTCTTGCACATGGTTGTGCATAACTCAATGTCAACCAACCTCAATGGGCCTACATCAAGCCACATCTGCCTGTTCCTCACATTCTAGACCTGCAACTTTTTAATCAATCGAAAAGTGCCTTTCGCACAATCGAAACTTCGATTGTGTGAAACCTAACTTTTGCACAATCAAGATGCTTGCGAAGTAGTATAAAAATATCAGCCCTCTCTGGACTTTTTCATCCTCAAAAGCCTGCATTTTCTCGATTGTGTGAAACAGCCATTTCGCACAATCGAAACTTCGATCATGCGAAATGGTCATTTCGCATGATCCACTCTAGCAATCCAACTTTAGCAACCCAACTCATCCACATACATTTATACAACCTCTAAAACAACAAAATAATGCTATAACATCATTCATAAGGTCCAAGTACTCACCCTAGTACATTTCTCAAGGGTTACCAACTACTAAACATGTAAACAACTCAATCCCGGGACTTAACTCCTATAATGAATAGAATTTGAATCCTAAAACCACACCATTGGATAGAGAATCCAAAACTATACAATTTTAAAAAAAAAAAACTACACTCAATTCTGATCTAAAACGAGAAAGTTATGCCCGATTGAAGTTTGGGCACAACAGGAAATTTCGATTGTGCGAAATTGCCATTTCGCACAATCGAGATTGCACTTTACAGAATGTCCTGCAACTTCACATTTTGTCCATTTTGGGTCCAAATCTCGTTCTAACCACCAAGGACCATTCCCTCAACATTAAAATCATCTATACATGATATATCATCACACACAAATTCCAAATCACACATTTGGATCACAATGATCTCACCATCATCATACATTTCTATCAAAATGCATATATCCTTGCATACATTCACAATATCCATACACCAACATCATTCGTTATACATACAAGGTCCAAATGAACATACACGTTACATATAACATAAATGTAACTATAACTCAACATAATCCCCATGCCACATGCATGGATAGCCAAATACATATTTCACCCTCAAAACCTCAAAATACACCAAAATGCTACAATGAGCTCCAAGTGACCAAGCAAGTCCTTTTTCGTCCGTCCATAATTGCCTTACCTGTAAAAATGTTTGGGGGAGCGGGGTGAGCACCACTACGGCTCAGTAGGAATACCCCAACCCTCCTATGTGTCGACTCGACACTGACCTACATGGAATGCATGTTGTTACACTACATGCCACGTCAACAACTCCACATTCATTCTACACAAGACACAAGTATGGGTACTTATATACATAGAATGTTATTTTCATGCTTCGTTCATACTCATCAATGCTAAATAAATGTCTAGCATGCCTCACATCACCTTATACCACATATAGTACATACATGTGCAAAACAAACATATTATGTCACATACGCCTATAATCCCAAATTTAGCATACTTTACTCATGCTCTACTCAATGCATACACTTGTTACACATAACTAGCATGCATTTTACATTGGCACTTCAACACATAACCACATACATATTAATCATTTCACATAATTTCACATGTACACATATTTAGGTATTCATGTTCTCAACTTCACACATTTACACATAGTAGTTCCTCATACTTTACAAAACATAAGCCACATCAATTTTGCATGGAAGAGACTGAAGAGAAGGAGAAAACAATAAATCCCACCGCTCTCACCACTTTTATATATGCAAGACACACCTTATACTTTACTTCTTCACCTAAAACCCTAAAATCGACAAATAGAAGAGAAGAAGTACCCTTACCTCGAAAATAAAGGCTGTCCAAGCACTTTCCAAGATTTTCAGCAATATCTACCTTGCCGAAACATGAGTTTGTTCGGTTCAAACCGAAGCCCTAGCCGTTCCCTACACACTTTTCTTCTTCGGCGAATCATGAATCCAAGCCGAATGCACCCGAAATGTAGAGAGAAGGTGGAGGAATGAAGTGGGAGAGATTTAGAGAGAGAGAAAGCCATGAGAAATGGCTGAGATATCTCAGCCCTAGATATTTATAATATCTGGGGCGCCAAATGACCAAAACGCCCCCAAGTCATTTAACGTACCTTCCCGGGCTCCTTTTTCGATTTCGAAAACTCCTACGGCCCCGAAATCACTTCCTTAACTCATTAAATATTTCGTTATATTCAATCTCAAAAATAATTATTTCTCAAAAATTTTCCGAATTCTCGGGCCCACCCGGACCGTGTCCCGGGCCCCCGTTTGACCAAAAAGTCAAACTTCTCCAAATTTTTTAAAAACTTCCAAAAACCTCATAACATGTTTACAAACATGTTTCCCACTCTCGAAACATCCAAAACATCATTTGAAACACATTTATAGAGAAAATGATGAAATTTTCTGAAAACTAGTCAAATTTGGTTCCGGTCTTTACATTATTTGTCCTTGTTTGTCTTTTTTAGGTACCTATATTTTCAATTTTTAATGCTTAATAACATCATTCAGGTACTATATTTTGTAGAGGTAGAGTTTTTTTTTTCTTTCCTTTTTATGGTTTACAAGTGTTATGATTCATTTCTCTGTTTCTTGTTTGCAATGATTTTGTCTGCAATTTCTTATACATCTAGTTTTCTTGTTAATTTGTAGTGAACTTTCAATAATTAAGTTTAAATGTTTCTCTTTTAGGTGTTGATGCTCTTTTTATTGTTTTCATTTATCTTTTATGGCATGACAAATGTTTATTGCCTTTTCTTGCATTTCATTGCCTTTAAGGGCCTTGTTTGGCTAATATGTTTAGTCATTGTTATGTTGTTGGGTTGCCTATTTGGTTTTGTTTGTCTCTAAATTGAGACCTCACTGTAACTCTTCTATACGACTTGCCCAGTTAACGTTAAAAAAAGATTAGTATAGAAGAGTTACAGATTAGTACTTTATTGAAAAACTCAATTTAATATGTTTTAAAGATTACTGAAATAATATTAAGAAATAAAAAAAGGTGAAGAACAATTGTTATTCCATATCCTCCTCTTTGGCTTATTAGATAAGCTTTACATCTTGGACAAATGGTGAACATCAAGGGCAATGGAGCATATGTTTTACTAGGACTAGGACTAGGACATAATCTTTGTGGTGTGAAATCTAACTGTTGTTAACAAGGCTTATGCCTAAAGTTGATGCTAGTGGCATATATAATGAAAACAATCACAAATCTTTTAATTGCAAATAGAGTTTCCTAACTATGCTTTTTAATTAATTTATTTATTCTTGTTTGGGATTCCACTGAAGTTCAATAATACTATATATTAGGAATCCATCTAGCTAGCTACAAGTGTGTATAAGAAGAATATTGGGTTGGAAGGTTAGGTCATTAGTTGTTTTATGGAATTCCACCTGCAATGTTCTAAACTGGTTTGCCAAAACAATTATCTATCCATTTTACCCAAATATAAATAAATAAATAAATAAAAAGAATTATCTATCCTTACAAAGCTAATGAGTAATGTGCTTTTGGATCCCTAAGCTAGCCCATCAACCCTTTTATGTGCTGTTTTAACAGACATAGAAACAACTCTATGAAAAGCAGAGTCAATGAGAAAAAAAGAAAGCAATGGACTCACACTCCTATACACAAGTCTATTGCATGATACACACATGTCACTTGCACTTGTCTCTGTCTTGAAAACAAAACAACTCCATAACTTTCGACATTATTGTTATAAATTTCATATAAATACAAACCATTTGTTAGTTTTTTTAGGCTTGGCGTTGTTGGGGATTGGAAGAACAACTTCACACGAGAGATGAAAAATTACCTTGATCAAATTACTTTGATGAGATTAGAAGGGTCTGGCCTTAAGTTTGTGACATAAAAATTTGGAGCAATTAATTAACTTGAAGCTATACATATACCAGGTAGGTATATGAAGCAAATAAGCTTATTTTTATTATTGTTCTTTGTATTTGGAGTATAAATTGGTTGGATTAAGTTGCTGCTTTAATCCATTAGAACCATATCCTTGTTTTATATAAAGTTTGATGTCAGAGTGTTTCTTCAATTGCACTCCACTAGTCCAGAAACAATAGCTAAGTGATGTTTTTAATCTTTCAAGTTTTATTGTTCTACTATGAAATTCTCTAGAAGTTTTTTTTTTAAAAAAAAAAAATTCAACAAATTTATTTTCTTCTTTATCTTATGAAGATGTACACTAAGGACAACTAAAAATATAACCAGAAGTGGTGAAATTCATTTTTCATTTTCTCTAAAAGCATGAATGTAGCACTACCTTAGGTAATGAAAGGCTGGTCCCATGACAAGTCTGGTATTAATAATGAGTGTCCTTTTGATATATAAACAGGCCAACTACTATCCATATTTTCATTTGCTTTACAAAATTTCTGGATTTGGTTTGAAGCAATTAGGAAGGGTAAATGTTTTCAAATGTAAGTCTCAAATTTGATAATTCATCACTTAAAAATTATTTTAGAAAGCCATTGAATCCTTCTCCACCCTCTTAATCTTAGAATCTTCAATGTGTCATTCCATCCTCTGAAAACAAAATTAGATAGTGTTTTCTTTTTGAGCTTCCATCATCAACTGATGAGACTAATTTACAAGCATTTCAGTGCAATAGAAGCAACATGGCTTTGTATGTTTTATATTCAGTTTCAGTATTGCTAATTTATTTCTTGACTACCAATTCTCATCCAAAATCTTTGTACTCTTAAAATAATATCATTGGTAGTATTTCAGCCTGCCATAATGCTTCTCCCCATGTTCTTAGACATCCTATAACAGATCTATCTTCATTGATACAAAAGCATGAAAACAGTAAAAGGAGAGAATTAGAAATTTCTGCATGGAGCATTATCTAGACCTTCTGTTTCTAGCTTTATGTTGGATTAAAGTCTTTTGTCATGTTTATTTTAAATTAGTAGCCTAGGTATTTTCCTATTTATATTTTTCCATGTTTAAGGAATCGAGTATTTTGGCAATTTCTAATTTTTTGTTGTATACAGACTGTAGTAGAGCCTTAGCAATTACCAATGGTCTTTACTAGGTTAATAGTATTGTTAGTTTAAGTCTTCAAGTTTCCTATTTTAAGTCCTAGTCCTAGTTGAAGTAGGAGGAACCCATATCTATATAAGATTTCAATTAAGAATAAGTAATGGCACTCTTAACTTAACTGGTAATTGTGTCATTTCCCAGTAAGAATAGGTTATTGTGTCATCACAACCAGGAGCCTTGTCATCCTTTAAGGAAAACATAGTTTGAAGAACTTCCTCTTCAGTAACAGGTCTATGCATATGCTGAATTTGATCCAAATTCAATAGATTAGCCACATACTTAAGTCTGGTATTGCCATCCTCAGATTTTAGCAGTATTTTTATTAATCTTCCTTCTATAATTTGCTGCATTATGGAAGTAAGCAGCATTTTTATCCCCAAGATGTAACCACTAGATTCTAGATTGTTGGCAATAAAAAGATTCTTTAGCTTTAGCCAATTTTGAAACTGCTGCATCCAGTCTCTTTCCTTCCTCTGAATAGTCACATTCAATGGATCCACATCAAGCTGTCTTTCAAACTGGTTAAGCTATTCTCTATTCTGTTGGACTTATTTAGAAAGGTCACTATAATTTCTATTGTTAAGAACCTTCAATTAAGCTTTTAAACTCTTCAATTTCTGAGTTACACAAAACATAGAAGTCCGTTCCGAGATGGGACCATATATATAAATAACATAGAAATTTTTAGATTTAAAGAGGTTTAACTTATTGAAACTTCTAGGGAAAATGTTATGTTCATTCTTGTCCTTAGAATCTTTAAAGCTTCAACAAGCTTTTGATGCTAGGTCTAAGAAAATCATAGAATTTTGTACGAATTCCACTGTCCAATTATTGATATTTTAATATGGAGTTATGGGTTTGCATAGCATACTCTATAGTGTTTTTTGCCAGGTTTCCAAGTAAAGAAATTTGTTTTTTTCTTTGAATATCATTACTCTAATTTTTTTTTTGCCACTATCATTACTCTATAATTAATATTTTTACTCTGTTTTTTTTTCCGGAAGGTAATTAATATTTTTATTTTTTGTGTAGGTCCAAAATTGTTTTTCTTTTCTATTAGATTAATCAAATATACATGAAGTTATATTGCAATAGAAAAGTAATGAGGTTAAAGCATATCATATTTCATAATTTTCCAACATAATATTTTCCTTCAAAAGTAAAAAAGAAAGAAAGAAATCTATGAAGTAACAAGTACAATGTGAGACTGCTTTTGAAAGGTTAATCATATGTCCATTAATTTAATTATTAATATATCATAGTTTCACAGAAGTAATGGGATTTTCTCCTTACTCTGCTTGGGAAATGAGGTTTTGTCCATGCTGAGCTCTCTATCTTCTTGTAGCCAGAGGCACCAAATGGAAATTTTCAATTTTCTTTATTTGTATCAATTATGCACTCAATGCCAAACTTTGGAAATAATAGGCCAAGTGACTGCTCTATATAATAAAGAAAACCCAAACACAAACACACACACACGCGCACTGATACGCAAGTGCATCAAATTTTGTAGCTTTTGTTTAAGAATTTTCACCTTCTCGATCTTCATCAGTGATCCTTTCCTTTCCTTCTGGTGTTAGAAGCAGCATTGTGGTTAAAAGTTATCAGTCTATCTGAATTCAAAGTGTATGTGTGGAACATTATATGATAATGGTGACTCTCCTAGATTAATGGCTTGTTTTTTCAATTTCAGTCTTTTTCACAAGCATAATAACTACTGTATAATGATAAACCTTTTAGAAAAACAAACCTAGCCAAATAATCTCCTTTTTTTACTAATTAATTGGGATGTGACATGTTTTATCATTTAAATTACAGTGGAGCCAAATTCCCTTTGAGTTCTTGCCGCATAGATGGTAGACCCCTCCTTAGTAATATGTTTGTGCCATTTTCTAAGGGTGGGCAAGCAATTTAGTGTCACCTTTGTAGCTAATTTCCTTTTATGAGCAATGGTAGTTTATGTGGTTCTAATTTGATTTATACTTTTAACCTAAAGTAAATAAAAAGTAATACTTTAATCTTTCTCAGTGTTCCCTAATTTTATGGCATCATTTTTCCTGGTGAACTCAAAATACTGCTTTTCAATATCATCAACATTATGACATTATAATCACTCGAATTTTATGAAAGCTGAGCAAACTTATTTCTGCTTACTGCTTCGTTTCTGCAAAAACTGATAGTTATATTGCAATTGGCAAGTGCTTGGATGGTCTAATGTGTTTTACCTATTCACAGTAATGTTAAATCCATTTGATTGACAGGTTCTTAAATGTCATAAACTTACACTAATATTTCTTTATAATTCCTCTGCTTGGTACTTTGTGCTGTTTTGAATGCCCTTTTTTTGTTTCATGTAACATAGAAAAAGGTTTAAAAACGGTGTTGATTTCTAAACTTATCAGTACCAAGTCGCTGAAAATTATAGAACCTCTACCTTGGGATATGTATATAATGTTGTGCAAGAGGCAGCAACATCTCTTTGTTTATGTCCTACTCTTTTGATCATGTTTTATTCTGTTATGTTTACATTATATCTGATATAGAGTTGTGAAGAGTATATTGTATTCTGTGTAACACATATTTGGTGTTGTAGAGGCCAGAAAAATATCTCAGAGACATAGCAACATGGGAAAAAGCTAAAGTTGCTCTTGCAGAAGCATTAAATCAGTTTGGGAAGGAGTGGCAAGTAATTGCACGATTTTCTTATTATTCTATATATTTGAAGCTTTTTCTTTTGTTGTAAAATTCACCTTTTTTTTACTTTTTCTGATACTTCTTTAATGTCATCCCTGAAGATACTGCCAGTGCCTATTGGGCCTGGATTGCATGATGAGCATCCATTGCAATTAGACTAATTTCCTTAGTGGAGGATTCTTTTGATTGGTTGTGTTAGGTACTTGAAACTTACACCTACATGTGGCTTTCAATTCTTAGTCATTTGATGTTAATTAAATCCATAATCACTTCTTTTCTCCTAAGCGCGCACTACTGATTTTATTTATTTGCATTTACTTTCACTAATTCAGATTTCAGAACACACTTGGACAGAGTAGTCAGTTGTTTTTGCTGAGAAAACATCTTTTAGTTGTCTAGGTGGTCACCAAAAAGATTGAAAACAAGAATGATTTTAAGAAAATTTGGTGTCATTCAATATTGGTAATTGCTTAAATAACTTATTGAACAGAAAGGTGTGTGGTATACATTGAACTTGAGAGTAGTGTACTAGCATAAACATGGCTAAAGGTGGGTAAGATGTGGATCATTTGAGCTTTTTAAATATTATTCTAGACAAAATTGGGAATAAAATGGCTTCGAGCATCCGGCTTCACCAGGAAATCAATTTCAACCTCTACAGAGAGGAATTATTTTCCATTCTAGTGACAATTAGGATCTCCAACCAAACAGATTGAGTTGTTGATTCCTAGCAAAGAACCAAAAGGAACTGAATTGGCCAACCCAGCACCACAAACATTTCACTTCTGAAAATAAGAGTTTTGAATTGAACCACATTATATATTTCTCTCTCAACTGTAATATTGCCTCTAATATTTAATTGAAGCATTTATAACCTCTAATATTTTATATGACGGTATTGTCGAGAGAAGTTTTAGGAGAATGATATATATCTATAGAGTCAAAAGAAAACGTTTAACAGAGCAGTTCAAAAACAGTCATGCTTCATGGAACAGAAAAACATGAGAAAATATAATAAGAAATGCGATGGATAGAAAGTAGAGATTTGATCAAGACAATAGAGCAGAAAGAAGTATTACATCAACATTGTTTGAAAGAAGTATTACATCAAGTATTACTTGAAATTTCTGAAATGTTTAGGCTTTTTAGGACATGTTAGGGCTTGCTATAAATGTTCTTAGAGCTTTATCCATCTTAGCTTGTGTAAATTATACTTTGTGACATGTTAGGGATTGCTAGAGAATTAATTAGCAATTGCACAGAAATATGCATATCTGAAGTTCAGTTTTCTTAAAAAAAATTAGGCTTTAATTACTGAACCTTTTTCTATGAAGGTCTAAAACAGCGTTTTATGTTTTGTACAGCTAGTTATATGGATAAGTCTTGGATTCATCATCACACTAGGAGTAGTCAAGAGTATTTTAGTGGCATACAACAGTTCATTGAGGTGGCTAGTCGTCATACAGACTCGGTCGGTAGGTGTCGATGTCTATGTCATCGTTCCAAAAACAAATCATATATTCTAATTAAAGAGAAAGCTAAAAGGAATTATGTAAGTTAATTATGATACTGTTTTAATCATTAATGTTACTAATTCTTGTTTTATTTATTGTTCTTTCTTTTATTTTATATATTTTTAATTTTATTTAGACTTAAAATATGCTATTTTAATGCAGGATGATACGATGGAAAAGTCCTTACAAGTTTCTCTCGAATCTGATGGTGCCGACAGTCCAAATGATGTTGAGCTAGTGCTGGAGCAACTAGGAGGTGATAGGAAGGGATATCCTCGTGGCCTTGGGAATGGGTATATTGTTTCGAGTCGTCAACATGTATCCTCATCTTTTGAAGAATCCTCTAGAAGGAGGGCAAAAATAGCTGAGGAAAAAAATTGAAAAAATGGCAGAAGAATTAGCAAACGTGCGGCAACAATGGGAGGAACTAGTGATTGTGCGGGAACAGTTGTAAAAAATTTGAAATACCCCCACAAAATTTCGCGCACGAGGTGGCCAGTCTCATACAAAAAATCTGAGAAATATTAACAACTGATAGCAACAAGTATAGAATACAAAAGACAGACTAAAATAAATTATAAAAGCTGAACAGAAAATCCCACTGAATTGAAATAACTAGTAAACAACTAAATAAGTGAGTGGTAATACAAGTTGGAAGTTCCGTAATCCAAGGACCCCTTAACCAAAAAAAAAAACAAGAGTTTAAAATCTAATTTAAAACCAATAACCAAAGTCTCCAAAAATTTCCATGTTTTTAATTCTTGAAGAAGAAGACAAATTTTTACCCTGAAACTGACGAGAAAAGATATCTGCCACAACTAACCCTAAAATTCTATTCTCACGGGAGAAACTGCCTGGGACCTGAAATATCAACAAAATGGGTTAAACTCACGAGCAAGTTCTATCTACGACATTCCAATCAGAGAACCAATATACATACCCTCAGTGTGAGGGACACAAGAGATAAATATAAGTGTAAACATCTAGGTTATTCCTTATTCAGTTTCATGCTTCTAAAACAACAGTCATTATTTATAAAGTTCCATCTAACCCTAAATATGAAAAAATGAACACATTCCTTAAGTTCTGCAGAAATAAAATAACATGAATAATATCAAATTTAAGCAATCCCAATATGATACCTTAATAGGTATTGGCAATCCTAACATGTCATGGCAATCCTTACATGCCTCCTTAATTTTAGATACCTTAATAGATATTGGCAATCCTGACATGCCTTGGCAATCCTTACATGCCTCTAATTTTAGATACCTTAATAGGTATTGGCAATCCTGACATGCCTCGACAATCCTTACATGCCTCCTTTAATTTTAGATACCTTAATAGGTATTGGCAATCCTGACATGTCTTGGCAATCCTTACATGCCTAATTCCCAATATGAAACATAAAATAAAAATAAGGTGCATCATGATTTTAATTTGCACAAATAAGGTGATTTAAGTTATCCGATATGCAATCATCACCATCACACAACTCGTTAACAAGTAAACTATAATCAATTATTTCATGAACATTTATAACTTCAAAGGAAAATACATTCAAGTAAATCAAATAACACAATTATCCACTTTAGAAGCAAACACCCAATCAAACCTCCAATTTATCTAAACCTTCAAGGGCGTCAAAACCAAACTCGAATTTAAGTTCTCGAGCCTATTCTATTCCTAAAACTGTGTTTAAACAATCTTAAATTTTTTTGATATTCTCAAAAATTTAAAAGAAATATTTCTAATAAAAGACAAATAAAGCATAAACAGAGGTATACTTATACAACCGATACAACCTCAAGGGAAATTCCTTTTCTCTTGAAATTTAAAACCTAGGTGCATTTTAACCCTATAAAGTTACTTGAATTTTTTTAGAATTTTAAAATATTTTCTAAAATAAAAGAAGGTGAAAACCCAACTTTTAGACACTTTAAAAATCAAATGAACTCCAAGGGAAGCCCATTTCAAGATAAAAATTTAAATCCAAGTGCATTTAACATCCATAAAGTTACAATAAAAATTTGGGAATTTTTAGAAATTTTTAAAACTTTTTATGTATTTTCTGAAATAAAAGAAGATGAAAAATTCAATTTTTAGACATTTTATAAATCAATTTAAACAAGGGCAAATCATTTTGACATGAAATTTAAAACCCAAGCTCCTTAAACCCCCAGGAAGTTAACATAAAATTTTGAAAATTTTGGGAATTATAAAAGTATTTTTGGACCCAGAGGTGGGTCCCGGCGAGTGGGGCCCAAAAACAACTTCCCCAGCCCGCGCCAGGCGCGTGGGGAAGCTCCCAGCTGTGCGCACAGCGCGCTGTTGGGGACTTCTCAGCAACGGTCCGGCTAGCTCCGACAATCGTTCGCCTCCATTTTTGCACCATTCTTCTCCTCTCGTCGTCGGCTACCTATTGGTGTAAAAAGCCCCATCTGAAACGGCCCAAATCAAAAACCCCCAATTCACAAGTTCTAGGGTTCTTCACAAAAATTCAAAAATTAAAGTCAAATTCCTCAACGATCTGTTTTCTTAAAGATCAAGGGTCGTTTACTGGACAATCACAACCCTCAAGGTTTACAAATTAACATCTCTTTGCATCCCAAATTCATGCATGAACGAATTTCTATACATTATACACACACATGAAATATATTTGCAGATATTCATACATATATAAATCTATACTCCTATATACAGTTAGCATAATCAATTCTCACGAAATTTATCAGCAGGAAGCAACAAAAAAAATAAACATACAATTATATACCAATTTCCAATATAAATATAATCCTTAAACCTAGACTATGAATCGTAATTCCCTGAAATAGGATGCTTGAACTAGGGTTATGTGATGTAAGTGTTGTGCCATTCGCCCTAGATGAGGACATGTTACATACAAATTTTAGTGAGAGAACGATTAAGCTTCCACGGTTATTGGGGATTGGACGGTTCATTAGGGTAAATGGACAAGTCATGTCGTTGGTTCCTAAGAGACGGGGATCGGGCGTGGCATCACGGTATCAGAACTTGAAATTAATGATTGATTAAGGATGGAGCGTGGTAGATTTCACAAGCCATCCCTTGGTTTTTGGGAGACAAAAATCAAGGCGTGACACAAACCGTGAGTTAGCGTGGCGCGTAGCTAGTCTTTTTTTTAGAGACATTTATTGCTTTATTTGAATACATGTCCGAAATATGGACTTTATGCATGTGGTGAACATGTATAAGATCTTTTATGTTTCGAGAACATTATATCATTTTGTCTTATGATTACGTATATTATATAAGCATGACTTTGAGCTTAGAGAATGCTAGACAAATTAAATGATGATATTACATTTATGTCCGTTTATGCATGTATAAACTCATGAGAATGGTTCTGTTGATGAATTAGTGAATATGTGAGTTGAAGTGTGAGGTTGAACACTCATAAAATCTACAAAAAACAATTGAGGATTTTCGATTGATCGAAACCCATGTTTCGATTAATTGAAGAGTGTCAATTGATCGACCATCAATCAAAAATTGTTTGATGTAAAGAGTGGCCAATTTCAGTGGAATTTCGATAGTACTTCGATACAAGGGCGATTGATCATAGCTTTTGATTGATCGAAACCTCAATTTCGCTTAATCAAAATATGAAGGTCTCGATTAATCAAATGATGCATTTCGATTAATTGAAAGTGCATAGACAGTGTATTTGGTATGTATGGTGAGTAGGTGGGGTCCTATTGTGAGAATGGTTACTGAGTGTGATGATATTGATGTGTAGAGAATGTTTTCGCTGATTTATGAGATAATAACTTAGATTGTTGATCATTGTGAGGTTCCGATGAGGAATGGATGTATTGATAACGTAAAGGCTTTCGTGACAAGTCATGGCCCGGCTCCCAACCCTGCTCTTGTGATCGTCAGACGAGTTTTCGTAGGACTTGGTGTTGGAATGGCATCAATGACAGTCTGTTGTACATCTCAGAAGCTTCTCCATCAATAAATCTGGGGTGCCCTTGTCAGTACCACTGGCTTTCTTATCACTGGAGGCCAGTTCGTGTCTTAACTTATCAACTTGGCTTTTACCAAGCTATCGAACCACACTTCAACCTCCTTTTTCATCTTCTATTGAAGTTTTTCCAACTATTTTCAACTTTTAGTTTAGTGTGCAAATAAGAGAACACCTAGAGATTTAGGAATAATTGATTGGTATAATTTTTTTTAGAATAATTGTTTTTCCCAAATAATTAGAAAACAAGAACAACCCAAAACAAATTTGTTTTCATTTTTTTATTTTGAAAAATGCGTTAAAGAAGACATAATTTTAGAAAACAATTTTATATAATTTTCTGAAACTTTTTTCTTAAAATGTTTTCAGAGATTTTAAAATTATTTCTGGAAAATTGCAAAAAAATAGGCCTTTACATAATTGTATATCTACAGAACAGGGTATGGTTTCTCTATAATGCTCATTCTGCCTTTTTGGTCAAAACAGGTCTCTTTTATTTCGGTAGTCCTTGTTTCTCACACACACCCGACCAAGCAAAGCCCAATGAGAACATGAAGTCGTGTAACTGTAATAAATGAAAATTGATCAAATTTACTGCAAATTCTATGACATTAGAATTAATTTTTTTTTTTTTGGTAATTGACTATGGAGACATTAAGATCAGTTGAAATGAGAACTTCATTTATTTTCTGCAGCAATTTGCCTTCTCCCAGTCTTGTACTAAAACCTAATTGTTGTCTTCTGAGGAAATGTGCCACTGATAACACATAATACCTCCATTGTCATTCAGAAACAATCAGTCAACCACTAAAATTTACAGTAATAGCTCATTTTAGTTTTTTTTAGTACTGGGAAGACATTTAACGAAGAAAAGAAAAGAAGGAGAGGCAATAAAAAGTGCTCACTAAAAAACACAGGGACTTGAATCTCATGTAATTCCAGCTTTGGTGCAGCTCATATTGATGCCTGATGCTTCCAGAATCCCCCAGTTGTTGGCTTTACCGCAAGGTGATTTGATTCATCCCAACTAGTGATTTTACTTTCCAATTAAATCTCCATTAAGATTCTATTGATTTATTTGCAAAGTCACCCATTTCTTTATGAAAAGCAGGGTAGAGAAGAAGCAGCCAAAACCATACTAAGGAAAATTTATCCAACCAAACAAGTAGAATCAGAAATTCGGGAGAAGGGAACTTGAGAAAAGATTAGCATTGTCAAACTATTCCAAACCAAAACAGTCAGAAAAGGACTTTTAGCCGGTGTTGGCCTTCAGGTCTTCCAGCAGTCTGTGGGTGGGCATAAACACAGTCATGTATTAGAGCTCTGCTTCTTTCACTTGTCACCACGGGGCTGAATGCCTTTGGCTTCATTGTGAGCATTTATTTCATTGACAGGACTGGAAGAAAAAAGCTTCTGGTTATTAGTTTGTGTGGTGTCATATAATTAATCTCACTCAGCCTTTTGTCATCAGTCTTTCATCAGACTGCCTCCCACTCTCCCCTGTTAGTGCAACTGAAACGTCTCAAACTAATAACCAGCAGGATCTTCTGCTATATGGGAGCATGTTTCTGGCTCTCTCCTAATAATATTTGGTGGCCTCTCCTCCTTAGTGAATAAAACATATTTCATTATAATCACCATTAATCTTCTTGCAGCTAAATCCGGGAGCATGTTTGATCTCAAATGACACACACTGTGAAGGATATGTGTCACGGAGAAGACAGTTTATGGTACACAAGGGGATGTCCGAGCAATTATGGATGGCTTGCAATTATTGGCTTGGCACTCTTCATCATATTCTTCTCTCAAATGTGGTTTCTCACAATTTCGCCAAATGGGCCTTAGCTTGTAAGCAAGCTCATCTATCCTGGATGTTTGGCTTTTGGAAGCCATTGAGGCTGATCTATATCTATATCTATATCTATGCTTCTTTCATTAATTAACAATTTCTTCTTCATTGATATAGGTGAACTTAATTGGTAAAGGATAAAGAAAATGTTGAAATTTAAGGATTGTGAACTTTCCAAACAGTGAGAAACATATTAAAGGGTGGTGGAATACAAATTGTTGAATTTTAGAAAAACAGCGAGATCTTAACGTACTCAAGGGGTTTAACATATATGAATTAATGTGAGAAATGAAACAATGCTCTGTTTGATTATAATCAAAATAAAATGTGAGAAAACCAGTTTTCATTAGTTTGTCTTTTCAGGTGTACGTGACCATTTGGGGGATAAGGCAGAAGCTAAGAGAAAAAAGCCTTTTTTTTTTTGTATCCTTGGAAAAACATCCCACTTTCTTCATCACTAAATGGGAAAGACATAACAAGAAGCATCCTTATTTCCTCATAGTAAACTGAAAATACACTTGGTAAGAAATTGGCTCGTTTCATCACCTGTTGCCAGGGTTATATATATATATATATATATATATATATATATATATATAGGAAATCCCAGAACAGAGAGTTGGGGCAAACAAACCCAAACAGATCAAATCTCGCTGTGATTCGGTTAACTACTTACTTGTGGAGTATTTGATATGGAAAGCAAAATTGGTTTACAAGTCAAATTAGGAGCCTCAGGAGTCCCTATATATACGAACATACGGACACTCTTTGCCCTACTTCTCTCTGATCTCCTTCCTTAGTATAAACCCCAGAACGTACATACGGACACTCTTTGCCCTACTTCTCTCTGATTTCCTTTCGTTTCCATTACTTTATATATATATATACTCTTTTCACTGCACAACAAGTTATATAAAGATGATGTTGAGCGACATATGCCTTGCAGATGTGGTTGATAGCAAGCCCGAGAAGTGGAGTCCTATGGACTACTTGACAGAAGTTACCAGAGTTGCGTGCGACAAATATGACAAAGAAAAAGCCGTCCAGAGTCTACGATTTTCTTTGCTCCACCTCCGATCACAACAAAATCCGATGAAAAAAAGATCTAGTATATCTCTCAAGAAACGTCCCATTAATCGGTTTCTTGCAATACCCAAGAATGAAAGATTGGCGGCTGGTGATCCGTTTCTTGACATACCCAAGAATGAAATATTGGCGGCTGGTGATGATCAAAAGTTGATAATGATCAAGAACAAAAGAAAGAATAATCATGGTACTCTGAAGAATAATAAGAAGAAGAAGAAAGACATGAAAACACTACATGGTCTGAACCCACCACCGGACATGCCTTTAAGGATGAGGAATCGTATTGGTGAGATTGGTGGTTCTAATATCATGCTGGTGATACAGAAGGCTTTGTTCCCAACCGATCTCAGCGAGGGTCACAATCGTTTGTCGATACCCGTAAGTGATGTGAAAAATGAATTTCTGACAGATGATGAGAAGGCGAGCTTGAAGATGAAACAAGGAGGGAAATGGGTGGGAATAGAAGCGTTGCTGATTGACCCAGAATTGGATGAATTTAGGATAAAGTTGAAGAGGTGGGAGATGGAGAAGAATAAGAAGAAGAAGGATACTGATTCTTCTTCTTCTTCCATTAAATCTAACCCAATGTATGTGTTGGTGAAGCCTTGGAAAGAAGTTGTCAAAGCCAATAATTTTGTTAAGGAAGATGTTGTGCAAGTTTGGTCATTCCGATCACCCAAATCACAACTTTGCTTTGCGCTCGTTAAAGTCCCAACAACTCAGGCAGAGGATGATGATGGTGCAAGTACTTACTAGTGCCAATTAAAGGCATATATGGCTTCTCTTCTTCAAGATTAGGATATATTGATCGATCTACTGGTTTATATATATATACAGAGGATGTGTATGTGTTTTTATGTAATTAAAATTAGTTTCTTCAATCTCAAATGCATATAAATGGAATGATTTAATTTCCACAAAATATTTTTGTTATTTCTAATTTTCTTGCTTTAATAGAATTTTAGTTTGGTGACATTTACACACGCGCGCACACATACAAACATAGATATATATATAGTAAAAGTTGAACTCGACCTTAGAGTTGATGTCTCCTAATTCCCTATGAAAAAATATATGAACCCACCAATTAATGTCTAGGCAGCCATGAAAAGTAGCCATTTTCCTCTGAAGCCAACAAATCGCATATCTTCGAGACCATTCGAACCTCTTTTCTGGCACCAGAAAAAACTCCATAGCCGCTAGCAGGTTTTGCTCTTAAGCTAGGTTTTGCCTATGTGATTTGCTCTCTTTGCCATCTTTCTTTTCCTGGGATTTGTTGTGGATCGACCTGTCGGATCGCTGGAAAGATTGATCACAGATTGGAACTCTGTTGTGAATCTCAAAAGAATCATCAAACCTTTCATTTGCAATTTTTGAATTGTCTTCCAGGTTATCGTTAATCCTCAACGGCTCTTTTAACTAAATGGGCTTTGGCTCTTTTAAATAAATGGGCTTCGGCTCTTAACTAAATGGGTTATTCTTTCCTTGCTGTTGTTTGGGCTTTTGCCCCTTCAGCTCCTTTTTTATATATACATTTTTCATTCTCAGGATAAATAAATAAAACAAAAAAATACCTTCTGTGCCAACGGTAGAATTAATTCTAATATGCTTTCAATATAATTAAATATCTTTAGTTATATCAATTGAAAAAAAGCTAAGGTACTTCATCTTTTAGTCCTTACATTAATTATACTTAGTAGATGATATACATTCCTAACACATGAAAGAATGAGAAAATAATTTACATGTTGCACAATGGTGTACAAGCTGTTGAAAAGCCGGTGTAATAATTCTAATTCTAACTCAACATCTAAGTCCAAGTTACAAGTCCGAATTCAACCCATGTTAAAATGTAAGGTTGAGTTCGGCTCAAATTAGTTAGTTTGGGTAGAAGTACGAGTTAGAGTTCCGTTATGGTTAAATATTTTATATGTCCAATTGAGCTTACTTTGTACTTCCAATTCGTTCGAGTTGTACCTCCAATTTGTCCGAGTTGTTGAGTTGGTGCCATCATACCGTATGGTCTCTTAGAACTCTCAAGTAAAAGTGATAATTTTATATTAGAAGAAGTTGTTAATTAAAATTTAAAATCGACACGTGTAATTCTATTATTATGTTGGTATGATAATATGTTTAATATTATGTTACTTTCTTATTATTTTGGTTTTATCATAAACTACCTAGGATTTTTTATACTCTTTCCTAAATCATTTAGAACTATGATTTCTTATCTCCTAAGTTTACTTATCCTCCAAAATTATATGTCTATAAACCGACCTTTATGTATTCTTCATAAATCCATTTAATACAATATACAATTTTCCTATATTTTAAATGATGTTAAATCAATTCTCACCTAACAAGTACTAGTATTGTTCTAATAGAATTATAATTAATTATACAAAATCCCTTTCTATTACAGTTTGAAGCCTTCAACCTATAACGCAAAACAAATTATAAGAGAAACATTGTACTCTTTTGTGTACTCATCTTTTCTAAATGATTTCTATCAGTGTGAAAGTTTATTTCTCTTTAAATTATGAGCCTTTTTCAGCTATCATGCACATATTCATTTTTATTTTTATTTTTATTTTTATTTTTTTAAAGACAACTAAAAAAACTCCTTGCACTCTTACTGATTTTTACTAGTGGAGTCTAGTACAGTCAGTTTTTTCGTACCAGACATTAGATCACGTTTGGTAACTTAAAATGAGGTAAATAAGTGTTTTGATAGGCATTTTGAATAGCACTTGTAAAATAAGCGTCACCTAAAATGAGATAAAATTTTAAATACAACATTTTCATTTATTACTAAATTCCGGATACTTAAAATATATCCAAAAAATATAAAAAAAATTCTCAATTTTTAATGATCACGTACAACTTTAGCAATCAAAATTAAGTACTTAATTTTTTAGATTTATCAAATAGAAAGATTAAGAGTTCAATTGGATACTATGCACTTACTATTTATTTAACCTATGTATAGAAATAGAATTTAACTGTGTTCTATATACATATTTCTCCATAGGGAATTTGAGTTGTGTTCTGTGTACTTATTTATTTTATTTTAACCCATAAAATTTTTCATTCCAGTTTTAATCTTTACCCATATCATCCTTTGTTTGTTTCCTTACTCTTCCATATTAGAACACTAGTAGCAAAATTACTTGAGTTTTTTTAAATAATTTTTGTATTTTCCAAATTTCTCAGATTATTAAAATAAATTATAAAATGAGAATTCAAGTTTTTAATTGTACATATGCATAATATGATGAAATATTTCATTACGGATGTCTTGTTACAAATAATGAAATATAGTTAACTAGCCGGTTTCTCACAAATTGAGTACATTTAAGAAGGGGTCTGGTCATATTTTTAGCCTAATCAATGTAATTAAACTATTTGTCAAATTTTAGATTTCAATATCTATCACTTCGATAGTGTGTGTATCTATATTACATTTAAGCTTGGTATAATAAGACAAAAAAATCAATTCAACAATCAAAAATTATTAAAAAATTAATCACGTGAGTCAAAATGTCTTTGCGTCTTTACAGTTCAAAATAATTCTATCTAACGATCATGATTAAGAATGCAAGATAGTGTTATAGGCATGGGCATGCACTAGTATATATCTATCTATATTACATTTAAGCATGGTTGTGTGATACTGTTGTATGCATTGACATACATTAGTATAAAGTGATTTTAGATAGTAGATAGCAAAAGATATTTTGCACCGTAGGATTAATTTTTTAACCGTTTTTGACCGTTAGATGGCCTTTTTTGTCCTTATTACACCAACCTTCTATATTATATAGATATTACATTTAGGTTTGGTATATTAACACAAAAAAATCAATCTAACGGTCAAAAGTTGTTAAAAAACTAATCATGTGGGTTAAAATGTCTTTGTCTATTTACGATTCAAAATAATTTTATCTAACAATTATGATTAAGGGTGTATGATAGTGTCATAGCCACGGATATACACTATTATATCTTCTCATCCAACCACGTTCCCTTTTTTAACCCTCTTTTTCTTTTTTTTTTTCCAAAATATTTTGAATTCTATGTCATATGCCTTCCACTTCAACTTCTCACAAGAGTAATGTTGGGCTTTGGCTTTTGGGCCTTTAGTGGTTATCTCACAAGACTCGAAAGTATGAGAGTTAAATAGTTGATGGTAGTCGATTATCTATATTATTATATACGAAAATTTACAAAATAGTCGTACTTTCTAATTGCAATGACCAATGAGCCCTAAAAGTATTTGGTAGGACAACAAAGTCTTACTTTTTTTTTAAAATTGTTTCCAACTAAATTCACAACTCCAATAGTAATAATATTTGTTGTTGTTGTTGCAATTTTTTTTCTTTTTTTTGGTATATTAACACGTTTGTTCTCACCTTTGCTTTAATAGCAATCTAGTAGACCAAGTATTTCCGTTAGAACTTAATCTGTCTCTGCGTTGTTTCAAAGGAACTAATGATGGAGAACTATGGAATTTGTTTGGGATTGTTAGAAAAGACAATCTAGGTCTCCACTAAGGACTTCAGTGCTACAGAAAGGACGAGATAATGTATATTTTAGGTTAAAATAAAATTTTGAAAGAGGTAAGCAATGTCCTTTGTCATTTTACTATATAAAGAAGAATAGTTTTGAAATTTTCTTTTATCAATTTTACTTTGTAAACTGTCAATTCATACTAAGGGGGGTCATAGTCATGTCAAACAAATCTCCCTACAAACCTCCCTTAAAGCTCAAGCGAGGTGGACTAAATTTTCTTCACTACGTACCTAGAAACCACGAACACTTTACCGATAGTGTCATGCCCGTGTCGGACACTCGAACACATCGTAGAAATGTTCTGACATTTTTCTTTTTAGAATACTTCTCAAACACTTCTTAGACCCTTGTGGTACTTACAAGGATTCACAAGGGTATCAATGTCATTTTTTAAAGCTAGGCCCTTGTGGTACTTGAAAGGATTCGCAAGGGTATGAGTGTCCTTTTATAGCTCGCTTAAGCGCACACCACGGATATATTCGTTCATGTGGGAGGACAGAGGCACAAAAACCCTAATTTCCATTCAGAAGAAGCCATAGGGGGACACCAAAACCCTAATTTCAGAAGAAAGGCAATTAAAGATGGAGGATGAGGTAAGATCATTGTTTTTGGTTGCGAGTTTTAATGATGGCAGAGATTGTGTTGCAATTTATGAAATAAAATTTGGTGAACGAGGAGCAGAGAGTGGGTCTGCAACACGTATTAGTCCTCTGGTGAAAGCGTTTCATTGCACCTTTCCGGGGAATAGGCAAAGAGTATTTTCATGTGTTGATTGTGATATGGCAGGATCAGACATATTCTTGATGGGTTCATATAGGGTCTTCGAGGAGCCCAAATTTATCCACTTCCAACCCCAAATTTTCCATACAGATAGCAAACTTCTGTCTCCTCTGCCAATGCCAAAAGCAGAAAAACCTTTCCCGAAAGTGATGGCCGCGCAAGGAGAATTCTTTGTGCTTCCCGCAGGTAGTATGTGTACGGGCATCCAGATAGAACCACCGTTATTTGAACGCTTTGATCTTCAGAATTGGAGGTGGCAATCCATGATTGATTACCGTTCGCCGGAAGAGCCAAGCATGGCTGTCTCCGGTTACGCAGTCATTAAGAACAATATTCTCATTTCAGTTGTAGGTGTATTTGACTCTACCTCCACTCTATTCTTTTGTTACCAAATCGGGAGTTCAATGGAGGAGTGGCAGCCCGTCAGAAAGGAAAATAAGAAAGCGCAATATATCTCCTTCGATGGAAAGGCTGAATATGCTAATAATTTCGTATACGCTTTAAAAAAACATTCTTTCTTGATTTCATATGCCATCAGATTTAATCCTGCTAATGGTAGCATTGTTTCTCTTGGTGCTCCAAAGACGATTACCGGAATGGAATTTCTAGATCCACCGGTGGATGTGTTTCAGATATGCTCCTCGTGTTTTGTCCATTTGGCAGACGGAATATTTTGTCTGGCGAGGACTGGTTTCGGTGATACGACCCCTCGCTATCAAGATGTTTCCATCTTCACCGTTATGATCGATCGGAACATGCATCTTACACTGTTGAATTCAGCAGACCGCGTACTGAATATAAAGGGCCTCGGTGAGGCAAACCTAGTATCACTTTTTTTCGACGCCCCGTAAGTATTTGCATTCTTTTTGTTGTTTAGACTAATAGATTTATATACCTATAAAACATTTCTATAAAGGGAGTAGTTAAAGTTCAGACAGTAGTAGTTGGGTTTGTGATTCGCCAAGTCAATTGTTAAAACTTCATCAATGAAAGTTTAGCTCTTAAAAGTTTTCATAAATGAATTTCTGACCTTAAGTTTTATGAAAACTTTAGACATGACGAGAGAGATGTTTAATTTGTTGGATTGGCTTGTTTGATTTGCTTCAGCTTCTTACGTATCGACGTTCTCGAATGGATTAGAAGGTTTTAAAACAAGTGTATATATCTTTTGGTGATAAAGAGTTCTAAACATTCAAAGGGTGTGTTTGATTGTTGATTATATCAGAGGCAAGTTTTAGTTGCACAATCGACCCTCGCAATATAGTGTATTGAGAGTTTTTGCGTTGTTGGATTTACCAGCCTTGACAAAAATTAGTGATTTACATGATCTGTTGAGAGGAAGCTACATATATATGTATAATTTTTAAGTATTGCATTTAGTTTATGTTAATCAACCGTAATGCAAAATAAGAAACTGGGAAAGTGACAATGTTATATATGTCTTTATGTCTATATATATAATTGTTGAGGGCTATGATGTTGAAATATAAAGTTGAAGAATTTTTAAAACATATGCAACTGGAACCTGTTATATATTTTTCCCCATGAATCCTTATTAGGCGGGCCGTGTTATTCCAATGATATTTTCCATTAAAAAAGTTTAATTTTATTAGCAAATTGCAAAATATAGCTATATATTTGGTGTGTTCTCACTTGCCTATCATAGGAATTGCATTTGGAATTCTAATAAGCATGGCATTTTTATTCGAGGCATATGGATTTATACGAATTGAATAATAAATATATTATCATGTCTTGCCTTCTATCTGTTGTGTCAATTTTTATTTTTTATTTGACTCGATGTCATTTGTGTTGCAGGCGGAGTCAAGATGCTTGCGAGTCTGAACGCTACAATTTGGGATGGGTGTCAAGTATGAATTGTTTTAGATAAATTGCATTCATCTAACATTCATCTAAAGGC
This sequence comes from Cornus controversa, assembly GCA_026545225.1. Classification (NCBI taxonomy): domain Eukaryota; kingdom Viridiplantae; phylum Streptophyta; class Magnoliopsida; order Cornales; family Cornaceae; genus Cornus; species Cornus controversa. The sequence continues at coordinate 61,439,479 of CM048846.1, read as the reverse complement.
TGCAGCTTTACTTTTATTTGACTTACATATATATATATATATATATATATAGATATATATATATAGTAAATATAAATAACAATAATAATATATAGCATCTTTTTGTACATAGTATCTTGATTGAATGTCAATGGCTTGTCTTTCAATCCAATTGGGAAATCCTCAAGGGAGATCTAACCAAAGGTTTCAATTCCTTCCTAGAAGGCAGACATATGCTTAGAAATTTAAATGATACAAATCTTGTCCTAATTCCCAAGGTACGCAATCCTACCAATATGTCTCAATTCCGGCCAATTTCATTATGTAATGTTGTGTATAAACTTTATTCTAAAGTTCTTGCTAACCGCCTCAAGCAAATCCTTCCTACGATCATTAGCGAAAACCAGAGTGCTTTTGTGTCTAAGAGGCTTATCCATGATAATATCATCATTGCTCATGATCTCATACATGTTCTAAAGTCCAAAAGAGAGCAGTGTTCTCGTTCTCTTGCCCTGAAATTGGATATGGCGAAGGCTTATGATAGAGTCAGCTGGTTTTCGTCTAGAAATTCATGGAGCATTTCGGTTTTGACAAACGATGGGTGGAGCTGATTATGGAATGCATTAGTACTGTGTCTTTCTCATTGTTAATTAATGGAGAGAGAGGCACTCAATTTTCTCCTTTCAGAGGTCTCAGACAAGGCGACCTGACTCTCCTTATTTGTTCATGTTTTGTACCAAGGGCCTCACAATTCTCTTTCGCGAAGCAATGAGACGAAACCGGCTTAAAGGTCTTAAAATTGGCCGAGGATGCCTCGCAGTTTCTCACTTGCTATTTGTAGACGACGCCCTTCTCTTTTGCCAAGCCAAGGAAATCGAAGTGAGAAAAATCAAACACATTTTGGACAGATGCAAAGCTTTAACTGGGCAGCTTGTTAATTTTGAAAACTCTTGCATTTTTTTCAGTTCACATACTTCTCCTTTCCTAAGAAACCAACTACGACTTTTGCTGGGTATTAAAAATGTTGATTGGGTAAATAGTTACTTGGGATTACCTTACCTCCTTGGGAGATCAAAAGTTGCTTCATTCCAATACATTTCAGATAAGATTTCTTCAAAAACTAAACTTCTCAAAGGCAATCTTCTTTCCAAGGCAGGAAGAGAAGTTATGATAAAGGTTGTTCTCTCAGTTCTTCCAAATTTCTCCATGCACTGTTTCAAGATTCCCAAGCATCACTGCAAGGCCCTCACTAGTAAACTTTTTAATTTCTGGTGGAGTGGGGAGGAAAAGTTGAACAAGATCAAATGGATTAGTTGGGAAAACCTGTGTAAATCTAAAGAAGTCGGTGGTATTGGTTTCAAGAATATTGAAGCCTTTAATCTGGCTCTCCTAGCCAAATTGGCATGGCGAATGGAAATCGGTGATGATTCCCTGCTAATCAAATTGTTTAAAGAGAAGTATTTTCGGAATTGCAATTTCTTATATTCCTCCACCAAGTCTCTTGCGTCTTGGGTGTGGAAAAGTATCCAAGCGGCAAAGGAAGTTATTTCGCGGGGTTCAAAATGGAAAGTGAGGGAGGGTCACGCAATTAACTGTTGGACTGACAATTGGTTGCCTGACAAATCTTGTTTCACTGTCTCAACTTTGAGAAATGATTGTAACATTCAATCAGTTGCAGACCTTATCAACCATTCCTCTCACTCTTGGAAAACAGAGTTGGTTTCTCAACTCTTCAATCAACAAGATAGCAACCTTATCCTTCAAATTCCTCTAAAAGAATCTGGTGGCTTAGACTGCAAGATCTGGGGGATGACCGCCAATGGAGAATTTTCTATTAAGAGCGCCTACTACCTTACCCTTTCATTAATTTCTTGCAACACTTCACCCTCAAATGAAGAAGGCTATAGTTTCTAGGCCGAAAGAACCAAAATGTGGAAAGGAGTATAGAAGATCAAAACTTATCGGAAAAGATCAATTTTTCCTCTGGCAATGCCTTCATGAAAGGATCCTAGTCTTCCAACAATTAATTTCTAGAAGAGCAACTGAAGAAACTTTTTGTCAAATTTGTGGAAACGCTGACGAAACCATTGATCACACGTTTTGTTTATGTCCAGCTGCGTGCAAGGTATGGAAATTAAGCCCTTTAAACTTGGATTTCAGCGGCAGTCAGCCCATTTTATGGCAGAAGCGTTGGCACAGTCTCATTGAAATTTGGAACTCCAATGATGATTTTGAAGATTGCATCAACAACAAAATTTGGGATCCTGATGACATATGTCATAAGGCAATTAAGGATTTTTATGAATTTAAGGAAGTGAGTAAGCAGGCAAATTTGTGTTTATTGCCTCATGAGGTTATCCCTCCTATCCCAAAAGTGTGGACTGCTCTGGAGTTTGGCTCGCTTAAATTAAATTTTGATGCCTCATATAATGCAATGGAGGTTTAATTTTGAGAAATTCTCTTGGCCATCTGCTTAAAGTTGCCACATTGTTTTGTAACCATGTTCACAATCCATCTGTTGCTGAAGGTCTCATCCTAAGAGAAGCTTTGAAGCTTCTGAAGCGGTGAAAATTCCATATTGTTGTTATTGAAGGTGACTGCAAAATAGTGATGAAAATGTTACCAACGAACGAAACATTGACGGTTCTCTTTGAAGACATCTCTTCTCTGTTGCAGGATTGCCCTGGTGCCTCCCTCTCATGGACTACTAGGTCAGGTAATTCGGTTGCTCATGCTTTAAGTAAGCATGCTTTGTCAGCCAAGTCTAATGATTTTGTTTGGAGCATTTAGCCTTCATGATTGTTGAAGGCTTAACTCCCTGAATGTATTCCTTCTCAATTTTAATGAAATTTTCTCTTTTAGAAGAATAAAATGGCTTGTATGGTTTGTATTAGCTGGAGATTTAGTGAAGGATTTTCGGGGAAAAAACTCAAAGTGGAAAGGCTTTTATTTCAGGACTTATTGACAAGTCTAATCCGGCGTCAGCACAGAAGGGCATTCAACCTAGTCAAAAAAGAGTCGACAGCTCAGCCTCAGTTTCTGGAAAAAGATTTAAGGCAAATGCACAAATCTTACTGTTTTCCATTTTTGAAAATATTACTTGTGTTGTTGCATTTTACCCATTACAAAGAATGAGGTTTTAATTTTGTTAGGGTGTTTTGCAATTACATTAATTTTTTATTCTTTCTTTTTCTCTTCCGAGTAAGACAGACACAGACAAGGAAAACTCATTTATGCTCGGTGAAGCTGCAGCTTCTTTTCCCATTTTTGTTTGGGGGGTTGGGATTTGCAGGGTGTATCTTAAACATCATCTAATTAGCTGAAGACACTTTTTTTTTAAAATAAATAAATATAAAAAATGGGATTGAGGACAAAGTACATAATATGAGGTGTTTTTTTCTTTTTCCTACTCACAATTATCGATACATATTTGGTGCAGGCTGACTCGGTGGATGATTTCCTGCAGCTTCTGGGTCTTGAAAAATATTCAACTATATTCAAAAATGAGGAAGTGTGTGATTTTTATTATAGCTTTCCTTAATTTGTTTACTGTAATTTTATGTACTAGCTTTGGTTTTAACCATTACCTTAAGAAATTCCATCACTATTTTTGTGTGCAGATTGATATGGCCATTCTTTTACACGCCACTGATGCGGATCTCAAGGATATAGGAATACCAAAGGTAAACTCAACTAGACTCAGCCTACTACTACCATATGAAATGTTTTTTTTTTTTTTTAATATATGTTTTCTATTCATTTTTTTGCTAAATGATTCAGTTTAATGGTATAACCTCTCTATTCAGGAGTTCGAACCCTTCGTGGACAATGGGTGTGTGAGTACTTGCTTGATAAAAAAAATAACTAAATTATATTAATAATAAAAAAATTGAAAACTAAATGACTTTTTTGGATGAGTCATGTCTTTAGGATCTAACCATTAAAATAAATAAATTATATTAGGTATAAAAATTTCAAAAGATATATAAAAATAAAAATTCTATTGACATTTATATAATAGTATAGATTTTTTACACTTCTTGAAACTGCCCACTAAATATAATATTGAATAACATGAAAATATATTTGGAAAATAAATCTATCTATATATCTGTATCTATATATATGTATACTTACAATTAGAGGTGTTTAGGTTTATAATTTATATATGCATTTTCGATGCACTTTTTTATATCTTTGGTTTTCAATTCAAGAAGTCGAATAGTCCAACAATTTGAATGGGCTAATAAATATTGCAATAGCTACACCTCTTCGAATTACCACTAACCTCTTTTCTTCCCACTAAATATAATGTTAAATAAGATATATTTTTTATATATTTTTTCACCTATGCATTTTCTATACTACTATTAAAGTGTTTAGATTTCTTATTTTATATATGCATTTTTACACGTGGAATTGCACACTAAACTTTTGGAATTGCCCACTAAATTTAATATTGAACAAGATGATTATAAATCTATATATATATCTAAATCGAAATCTAAATCTAAACTACTATTAAAAGTGTATAGAATTTCTAATTTTTATATACACTTAAATACCTTTTATATATATATTTTATATTTTTATTGTTTTATTGATTAATTCCAAAAGACGTGTCTCATGAGTTTTATATCCATTTTTTGTTTTTTTATTGATTAATTGAATAAAAAAATTCAATATACATTATTAGATTTTATTGATTAATTCAGAAATTAGTGACTTATTCCAAAAGTCATTGAGTTTCCAAAAATATTTGACTTATCCCAAACCCTGCTCAAGCAGGAGTCTTGTGCACTGGGTATGACCTTATTGATTAATTAAAAAATACGTGGCTTATCCCATAAGTCATTGAGTTTTAAAAAGTCCTCATTTTCTAAATAGGATTTTTATTTTCATATACATTATTAGATTTTAATTTTTTTTGTTGATTATTTCCGAAAGACTCAATTCATCCCAGTAGTCATTGAGTTTCAAAAGTCACATCTTTTTTCAATAGGAATTTTATTTTTTAATTATTAATTCCAAAAGACGTAACTCATCCAAAAGTCATCTAGTATTCAAACGTTAAGCTTTGATTTTCATTTTTATATACATTTTTAGATTTTTATTTTTTTATCGATTAATTCTAAAAGACTTGAGTCATCCCAAAACTCACATATTTTCTCTTCGTACACAAGAATTCATTCTGTATTAAAACAATAAAAAAATATTTTTAATTCTCAAAAGACATGGCTCATCACAAAAGTCTTTTTATTTCTCAAAAGTCACATTGCCCTACTTATAGAGTCCATTATGTGTTCAAGAAACAACTAAAAGGATTTATTAGTTAATTTCAAAAGATACACTTCGTCCCCAAAAAATCGCATTATCTCTTTATATTCATAGTTCATTCTGTATTAGCGTTATATAAAAAGTAACAAAGCAAGTTTTCTAAGTCAAGTATTGTCTTTACCATTAGGTGTCTTCTTTTATGCTTTCTTTTTTCAGTTATATATAGATATATAGAAAGATCTATTTATTTTAGTTTAACTTATATTTAAAGTTTCTTCTCTATCTACAAAGTCTTAAATATATGTATTTATATTTATACATATATACAAAGATCTTATTTGATTGTGAAATTATCTCTAAGATTTATTTTTCTTTTTTTACATCGGCTCTTAAAACAGACATCACATGTCTTTTGTTCTAGCTACCTAAGAAGCAGTAATATGGATACGAAACACAAACACGACACGACACAAATACGGTAAATTGTAAAAAATTGGGATATGGACACGGTGACTCATATATATATATATATATATATATACTAAGAAGCACAGATACGGATACGGGACACAGATACGACACGACACGGACACAGCGACACAGCAGATCCTAAAAAACTAGGATACGGACACGGCGGGGACACGCGACTAATAATTATATCATTTTATATATATGAGATCAACCTAACAATGAAAATTCACAAATCATAATAATTAATGAGCTATAAAAACAATTAGTTTATCGTTTAAAGAACTACACAATTGAATCTACTCCACAATAATGATAATAATTGTTTTCTAAAAAAAAAATTGAAATGTTATATAATATGACTGCTATATTTTATTAAAAAAATTCAAAGAAGTCATCATATTTATATTTTAAACTATCTTTCTTTTTAAAACATTCTAAAAACTATCTAACGATATGACACGCGTGTCGGACACGTGTCTATGGTGTGTCTATGCCGTGTCCGTGGTGTGTCCAAAAATAAAAAAATTATGACACGTATTTTGGTGTGTCCGACACGTGTCGGGGCGTGTCCGACGCGTGTCGGTGTCCGATACGTGTCTGACACGGATTCTTCGACCTTTTAGGTGTGTCCGTGCTTCCTAGTATATATATATATATATATTAAGAGTAATATTATTTTCATCAACCTAACAATGAAAAATTCACAAATTATAATAATTAATGAGGTATAAAAATAATTAGTTTATCGTTTAAATAACTACACAATTGAATCTACTCTACGCAAAAAAAATAATAGTTGTTTAAAAAAAAAAACTTGAAATAAACTACCTTATTTTATTAAAAAATTTCAAAGAAGTCATTATATTTATACTTTAACCTATCTCTTTCTTTTTAAAAGTTTATTAGAACTCCTTAACGAGACGACACCCGTCGGACACATGACCATGGTGTTTTGAAATATAAAAAAATTAAAAAGATTCAGACACTTATTTTGGCGTGTTCGACATGTGTCGAGCCGTGTCCAACAAATGTCAGTGTCTGACACGTGTCCAATACGAATTCTTTCAGTTTTTAAATGTGTCGGTTTTTAGGCTAGCCACTATTTGAAGTGTGTAGGTTTTGATCTTTTATATGCATTTGCTATGTATTTTTCTTTTAGAAAAAATTGGTTTTAAATTCAAGAAGTTGCATGGCTTAATAATTTGATGGGCCGAATTGCCACTTACCTATTAAAATTAACCACTACATATGGTATTAAATAAGATGAAAAATAAATTTGGAAAATAAAACAAACTAAACTATAACATATGTACTAAATTATAGGGGTGCACAAAAATCCGTCCAAACCGGGAATCCAAACCGGACCGGACCGGACCGGACAATTCGGTCCGATTTTTTCGCGGTTCGGTTCGGTCACGGTTCCAATTTTGTGGAACCGTATAGTAACGGTTCGGTTACGGTTTTCGGTCCCTTAGGACCGAACCGAACCGAACCGGACCGAACCGTTTCTATATATATAAATATAAAATATGTTATATCTAATATTTAAATATTATACTTATTATATACTTATAGTATTATAATTATACTATAATTATAATATAATTGCAATCTTTGTTTTTGAAATATTATACTTATAATATACTTATAGTATTATAATTATAAGTATTATAATTATAGGTTGGTGAACCGTGGAACCGAACCGGACCAAACCGGTTCTTCGCGGTTCGGTTTGGTCCGGTTCCATACGGTTAAACGGTTCGGTCCGGTTCCATTTTTAGTGGAACCGGACCAAACGGTTTGGTTCCAAAAAATGCCAGAACCGGACCAATCCGGACCGTGTGCACCCCTACTAAATTATATTCATTTTTATAAATTTTTTTCTTCATACTTGTGAAAAGAAAAATTACGTTTATTACACAGACCTTATGTGAGTTTTGTGTATTAACAACATGGTCCTCTTTCTGTTAATAGCCGGTTAGCACGGTAAAGAAGCTAATGTAAGCAAGTTTTCATGTTTAAAGTTCCAAAAGTGCCCTTGAAGTTGCTAAAAGACAAATTTAACCTTAATCAACTCAAATTACCTCAATACTCTCCAGCTGTAATATTATTTTGCAGTTGCCATTCTTCTTCATAAGCACTCGCTTGGCTCATCTAGACAGTATTGGGGAGCCTCTGCTAGAAGCTATATCTCTCCATTATGTCATCCTCTATCTACACACTCTTTCTTTAACCTTTCTCCAGTGTCAACAATCTCATGTATTGGGTTTTTCTCTAGTCACAACACTCGTAGAGTTCCAGGCCTTTTTTCTTTGACAATAGGATTACCTGCTGCTTGTAAACTTGAGCTATGCTCCTTGCAACTTGTACTATCCAATATTATATATATATATATATATATATATATATATATATATATATAGGTAGAGAGAGAAAGAGTGTTAATTCTTGTTTATGACATAAAGAAAGATAAAACACACAGATCGACAAAGAGCCATACAATTTAGTGTGCAATTGACTAAAATGGTAAGTGTGGCATTTGTGGTTGTAAAGTGGGAATCATTAGAGTTTTATTTTGCGTTGGAATTGGAGGTGAGCTGGGCGTGCGAGGCAAGTAGCTGGAATTGCAAAGAACAATCTGAAATACAATCTCATATTTCACATGCTTACATATATTTCAATTACATATTATTATTTTTTTCAGAACAAAGTCATTAAAAAAGAAGAGGCAAAGAAAATAATACTTTTAGCCTGTGATCACTGTCTAGAATAGTATCGGATTGATTGAATACTTACATCATTTTTCTTTCTTTCTTTCTGAAGTGCTAACGTTGAGGATGTTCAGGACAAACTTGGGTTGATTGAAAATATTCGTCAATTGATTTTGGTAATTAGCTTTTTTTACAATTGATAATATTAAATTTGAAAATTTAAAATAGGGAGAGAGTGGTTTTGTGGTTTTTGAAAAGGAGGTAGGTGGGTTTGGAATGTAACCGTTAGATTTAAATCTAATGCAAAGTATGCATAATATTTCTTACTCTCCGGATAACAAGAGATCACTACTCTGTATGTGTATTGTTGTTGCTGTCAATATGAATTTGAGTCTCCCCTCCAAAATTTTAGTATCTTTCTCATTTTATGTTCACTTTTGATCACTTGGCTGTTTCAGGGTCCAAGAATGAAGATACTTTTAGCATTGGAGTCTGAACCTTGACATTTGGAATTGACTAGGTTTGCTTGCTTGTTTGTGTGGAGTCAACTAATTTCAAAAATTAAAATACCAAAACTATAATTTTTATTTGAAATTATAATTTTATTCTCAAAATTTTGGACCTTTTTGCCCTCACAAATTCTTTAAATTTACAAACTCATTTCTCTCTCTCGCTATATATATATATATATATATAGATATTGAATTAGCAAAACAAGTCATATACTGATTTGGGATCTACCATTACATACGGATCCACACTTGACACTCCTTGAAATCAGAACTACTATGAATTAATTAACCCACTTCATCAGTGCGACTGCATGAGACGAAGTTTGGGTCTCACCAAAATTGTTCACCGCTGCCATTTGCCATCCACAAAGACTAACAGAGCAACCAAATTGAATCCAGTTTTCAAGTGCAAACCATGATGAATCAGGTCATCAAACCCTAATTTGGTGTTCAACCGTGTGCTTTGAATACTGAGACTTTCAAACCCTAATATATTTGTGTATATATACATACACGTACATATATACCTAGTTCATCTAACAAAAATTGATGACGAAGAGAACTAATCAATTTGTATATATATACGTCATGTACAAGTTACGATGAAGAAAACTTTGGTGGGAACTCCGTCGAACGTTGAGGCCTCTAGTTCCTCTAATAGAAATCATCCCCAGTCGAGGAGTCTCAGCCCCACCTCCGATCCCCACCAACATTCTCTCTCCATCAATCCCAAATCCATCAGATCCATTTAACCCATCTCCATTGTGCACTCCTCCGACTCTTCCAAAAATCCCATTGTCTCCGACAAGCCGTTGAAGCCAACCACACCGGCAAACCTGCGACAACGACAAAGTCAACGAACCTAGACACAGTTATGAGGAAATGGAGCGTGGAAAGCTGGAAATCAATGCCCTTCAGCTTTTGGAGTACCAAGATCAAGAAGAGTTCGAATCAACAGTGCATTCCCTCCGATCATGTAGCTTGCGAGGTGAGGTTACTCCTCGAATTCATCATCTCCAACCCCTGCCCATGTTCCGACTGTATTTTCTCTTGCACAAGAACTTAACTCATTTTTCATTTCGCTATTTGTTCGTATTGTAGGGTTGGTTTATTTGATAATGCTCTAATTTCATTTGATAATATGTAGAAATTGATTGGTGGGTTGCCATTGCTCATATGTTGGAAATTAGAATGATGAGTTTGTTGATTGGAAAATTAGAATGATGACTTTGTTGTTGAAAAAATACAGATTACCACCAAGGGCATTTAAGAACATTTTGCATATAAGGGATACTAACATCGGCAAATTCAATACAAAATGGGTTAAATACAAGGGGATATGATTCTTTGTGAAAAATAAAAGGAAACCTGGGATGTTAGAGCATTTTACCCTACAATAAATATAGTGGAAGCAATTATGCAAAATATAAGAACTTAAAATTTAAAAATCTCTATTCTTTTCTATATTCTTTACAATGACACACTTGTTTAAGGGTTTTGAAAATATTTTTGTTTTATTACAATCTAACCTTATTTTTTAACCTATAAAGGTTTAATACTATAATCTGAATTCCATTTTATAGAACAAAAAATTACAAAATTGTTCCAAAAAGTATCATAAACGCATTCGAGACGTAACCCCCCGCGTATTCTAGAATTATCCAATATTCAAAAAATAATTTTAAAAAATGAGATATTTCTTAGGAGTATCGGACATGTATCTAGGACATATCCACGATCACGAAAGCTTTTTCGGAGATCTATACTACCCTTCAATATGACCGTTATACCCCTCCCCATGAAAGACCATTCTTCCTGAATCAAACCGATTTCTTTTAAAAGAAATAAGGTAAGTATGCTTTATCTACAAAATAATGTGTAAGTATGCTTTAAGTACTTGTTTAAAAGAAAGAAAAAATTGCTAAATAAATTTAATAATCCAAATTGTTATCAAAATCACTCTCATTTTCAATTGCTAAAAAATTTACATTATCTTTAATCATTTTATTAAAAACAATAAGTTTTCAAAGAGAGTGTAATTATATCTAGAATTATCCATATCTATACTACTATTAAAAGTGTATAGAATTTTTGTTATTTAATATATTTTCAATAATTTTTACAGAGAATCTTTTCTAAACCAAATTACCACTTATTAATAATTTTCTAATTTTTAAACCACACATCATTTCCTTTTGTTAAAGTACATGAACATTTTTGCAACGAGCAATGATATATAGTCCAAATATAAATTAGTGTGAAAAGAACTTATGTGAGTGGAATGGATCCCACCATGATGTTGTGGACTCCACTATCTCATTCACGTAAAACTCAGTTGAACTAGTCCAAATCGGACTATAAATCATTTCCTTTTACAACCAATCTATCACGATCAATACGAATTAGTCACGTTGAGACATACTCAATGACCATTGTACTAATTGTACTATTGCAGTCGATCTCATCACCTTCACTTTTGAATTCACCATCGCAACAGTGGATTTCATTGTGATGAATTGAACACCTTATAGTCTATCAGTGTGGTAGCTTACCTAGTGTTTTTCATACCCGCCCCATCATACCCGACCACAAGGAATTACCTAATTAAAGGTTGATGAATAATTTGTCCTATGTATATCTTGCATTAATAGAGCTTCCTCGAAGCCGAGCTTAATAAATAAATATTACCTCCTAAGAAGAAATATTTTGAGAATAAGAAGAAGAAAAAAATGAGAGAACTTGGAAAGAAAAAAAAAAGATTTGATTGAAGGAAATGCAAATTTATTTGAAGAGAACCAATTTTTTTATTTTTTTATTTTGAAGAAGAATAAGAGTAAGAAGGAAAAGAAACAGAGAATTAGAGAGATTTTTTGAAAAAACAATTTTAGGGGAGACATTTTGTGTAATTTTATAAACTATATGAGTATGCATTGATAGAATTATGGATTTGTTCCTCTCTGTTAGGAGAGTTCATTTGATCCATGAATCTAATTCAATCCATGCAATTTGAATTCATTTTTTAGTTCATCGATTTGGTCGCAATTTCAGAAATAACTAATACGTAGGGATTGGATCGGTACACCGATTTGGGTCGCAAAAATTGATCTGATTCGTTTCTTATATATTTGCCCCTCTCCGGTGGGCCCATGCTGGTTCGATCCTTGATCTTTGTCTTGCATTAATAGAATTATGGAATGTGTTTTTTCTCTAGTATTGAGTGTTCATTTGATTTGTGAATCAAATTCAATCAATGTAGTTCGAATAGTATTTTTGATTATTAGTTTTCAGAAATAACTAATCTGTAAAGATTGGATCTGTTCACATATTTGGATTGCAAAAAAAACTAATCTTATTCGTTCTATATATATATAGTTCCAGCCGTTAATATTTGAAATTAAGTGAAAATGATTTAAACCTTTTAACGTGGACATTATCAATTAGTTGAACAAACAATGGAATAGAAGTTGGGTCCTTTAATTGTGCAATGTAGTTGTTGGTTTTGATTGTTACTTTTTAAAATATATGAACTCATAATTCACTAGGTTGTGGTCAAAAACTATTGGACAGTTCAGAAATGCTCCTATTGGTTCAGATTGGATTGTTTCGGCTTAAAGTTCTTAACGGTTCGGATGAACGAACCGAATCAATCCGATCCTAAGTGCATTCTGGTACATTTTTGTTTCAGTGTACCATATTAAATCGAAGATGCAACAACGATGCAAATGTGTTGCATTCTCGATTAATGGTATTGTAATATCACATCTCGATATAATATATTGCGTGAGTCTTTGCATGTATAATGAAGAGTTAGAAAATGTATTTGACCAAGTATACTCTACAAAGATTTATTAGGGGATGCTAGAACGAGAGGACATCGCCTTGCTTGCGTTATCCAACAATCATTGCTCACCTTCTAGACATCATAAACAATGTTATTCCAGAAATAAAAAACATGACCATTTCGGTTATAAGGAATTATTGTCTTGTGTATGTCCCTATAATTTTGTAACTTTTAAATAGTTATTCTTTAAAATGTCAAACCACTTGATTTTGTATTAATAAAATTATACTTTTTATTTCACGTAGGTGTTCCAAAAAATTTATGCAAATAGAGACCGAATCTCTCACATCTCTTTAAATAAAAAGTCCACTTAATTTGAGAGTTCTAAATTCATGAAAAATCCTCTAACTCTTAATTTGAGAGTTCTAAATTCATGAAAAATCCTCTATTAAATGAATTTGTAATTCCGTTTATTATATAGAGCCATCAAATATGCAACAATTTCACACCAAACATGCAAAAACACACTTTAAAATAAATAAAAAAATGTAAAGACCTTAACCAACAACCCTTACTTGAAAATCTTATTAATACTCTTCTTAAACATAAATTAAGTTAAAGAAATATTTTTTTATTTCTTATATGTAATAAATATTTTTATTTGTTATATTATCTTAAGTTTTATTAATTTATGTACAACTAATTAATAATTAAATTATAATCTATTTAACACTTGGGAGCAATATATATGTGCAATTTCTTTACTTCTTCTCATTCATTTAATTTGATGTTATTATTTATAATTATATACCGTTATTTAATTATATAATATTATTTATAATTTATATATATATATATATTTATTTATTTCATGTTATATTATTTATTGTTATATATTATTTATAGAGATAGAAAGTAATATATATATATATATATATATATATATATATAGAAAGGAGGGATAGGATTTGTTGGGCCTCAAAACGTTCGTAGTTTTGAGGCACGAAACATACCACAGGATCTCCTCCAACATGAGGGGATCCTGATCCCTTGTCTTAGACACATTGAATCTGTGTTTATTCCAAAATTTCTGAATTTTGTTTGTTTTTCTCCCTCCTCATCTCTTCGGATTTCTGTAATGCTCAAGTGAGAAACAAAGTTGTCATATAGCCTCCCATTTCTCTTCTGCCCCTTCAAAAATCAAAACTCTTTGCCTCTCAACCTCTTCAAGTTCTCTAACTCTCAATCTCAGTTCCTTCACCACTTAATTTATGCGTCCCTTCTGTCCTTGCAATTAACTCAACATGTTCCTTGTGTGACTGATACAAATGCTTGCTCATTTCATCAATCCTCTCATCTCTACAACTTACCTCATCGACGAGTGCAAGCACTTTAGCATCAATCTCATCTCTCTCAGCCATCACCATCTCATACTTCGATTTTAATCCATCAAGGCTTTTATTCAACCAACCTTCCACGTGATCATCTCTCTCAGCAATGCCCGCCTTTAACATAACATTCTCTTATTCTGAAAGCCGATCTTTTCCTTTAAAACCCTCAGTGTAAAGACTAGCCATTTTGGGCCCCTTTTTTTTTTTTGTTTATTTTCATTTATTAACATATAAGTGATTTAAATGATTATATGCATGTTTTAAATATAAAATGCATGTGTGGGGACTTGTATGAGAGTTCGGGCAAATTTTGGAAGCGTTTGATTCAATTTGAGATTTCGAGTCGGTAAGGCCCAGGACGCGAGTCGGGTATGTCCGGAAAATCGAATATTTTTTTTAAATTAATTATTTTTGAGATTAGACTATTTGAAATATTAAGAGATGTAAGAAATCAATTTAAATCAATTTCAGGACCGTAGGAGTTTTCGGAATTGAAAACAAAAGTCATAAAGGTACGATAAGTGACTATCGACATTTTAGTCATTTGACAAAATTATGACTATAAATAACTGAAATAACATTTCAGCCACTCATTCTCTCTCTCTCTCTCTCTCTAGCCGACCAAGGTGTTCATCTCAACACTTCTTCCTTCTCTACAAGATTTAAGGGACTTAGAGCTTGATTTGTAAAACACCGAAGAAAGAAAGATTGCTCTATACATTGAGGGCTTCCATTTGATCGATGTAAAGTTGATTTTGGACAATCTTGAGTTTGATAAGATTTGAGAGTTTTATTTAGAATATTTTCAAAACTAAGGTAGGGATGCATAAACTATGAAATCGGATGTTTGTGTGAATATATAGGCATCCAATTGGTTATATATGTATATTTGTGTATTTTTAAAGTGAAGAAATGGTATATTATGCAATAGAATGAATTTCTACCATGAATAGATGTGATTATGTGTTAGAAATGTTATATGTGGCTATATAGCATGATATGTGAGAAATGTGAAGAATTTATACAAGTTTTATTTGTATATGTGACTATAGCATCTAAGTGTTTTATTAATTGCTTTAATAAACATGATTAGATGTAAAACGTGTTATTATTGTTGCAATAAATACTTTGACATGAAAGAAAGTGACATGAGCATGAAAATATGAATTGTCCATGCATTGCACATACATGACCATGAGAGTATGTGTGAGGGGGAATAAGAGCATCAAATGGACCAACTTAGGAGTTCGAATATAAAATCGAATGGACGACTATGGAGTTCAGGTATTCAAAGAAAGAGGGATAGGATGTCGGATAGACCGTCATTGGAGTCCAAATTCTAAGTTGTGTATATGTCAAACACATGAAAGGGATATGACATTATGTATACAAAACATATGAGGCATGACATTGATATTGAAATGTGAACACGTGTCTATTATGATATTGTGTCTATTATGATATTGTGATATATGTGTTTAATGTGATTACATGTTATGTGATATTCACAAAATTTTAGGAATTATGTTTTAAACATTTCTATGGCATGCAAAAACTCATCCCACGTATATAAACTCTTTTCAAATCATGACAAGGAGATAACGGAGTCTCCCCAACAATGAGTTAGTGTGGAGCTTATATAGATTCCTTGGGAACATTCTTGTAGTTATTTTTAAAATGCATGTCCAGAATGTGGACTAAATGCATATTTTGGCTATGTATATGACATTTTAATGCCTCGGGAACATGTGAATGAATATGCTATATGACTATATATGTATGGTCTCAATTAAATGAACCCAACCACTCACAAAAATAAAATAAAATAAAATAAAGGAAAAAAAAACAATTGTAAGATTCAAAGCTTTTATGGTTCTAGTAAATTTTACAATTAATTTCACTTCACTTGCAAATGTGCAAGTTATAAACTACTCAAGCAAGAATAAGAGTCTTGACTACAGTTAGTTCATTGAAGGACACTTTCACCGAAGTGGAGCAACCACAAGAAGAATTTCCATTAGTTTTTTCTTTCAAGCTTACTAAGTTGAGAGTAATTAGATTATAGACATCTCAGATCTTAAATCTTAATTAAATGAACCCAACCACTCACAAAAATAAAATAAAGTAATGGGGAAAAAAAGCAATTGAAAGATTCAAAACTTTTATGATTCTAGTAAATTTTACCACTGATTTAACTCCCCTTGCAAATCTACAAGTTATAAACTACTCAAGCTAGAATAAGAGTCTTCACTACAGTTAGTTCATTGAAGGATACTTTCACTAAAGTGGAGTACACACAAGAAGAATTTCCATTAGTTTTTCTTTCAAACTTCCTGTTGAGAGTAATGAGAAAGGTTGGAGCAAAATACCAAACTCTACTTCCAACTAGCTTGCAGTTCTACTGTAGCCTAAAGAATGGAGAGCTTGTATGATCATTCTTACGAGTTAAGGTCTTTTTATTAGGAATTTGGGACCCAGAAACATTCTTTGATTATCCTACATGTGTTCTTGGATATATTGAAAGTTCGCTAGAGACAGCTTTGTTTAATATAATCAGCTAATGTGAAACCCACAAAATTTCAAAAGATTATTCATCTAATCAGTCATTCAGAGAGATTTGCCAAGACTCAGATAATAAAAAGAATTGATTTTTAGGGAATTAAGCTAATGAAGGCAAAGAACCAAGAAATAGTGAAAACCCATGTAAAAAAATTCCCAAAAAGCTATGAAAAAACAAAAAAAAAAAAAAGAAGTAGAAAATAAAGGAAACCAGAAAGGAGTTGCAGAGAGAGAGAGAAGAGGAGAGAAGATGAATGGCATGAATTGGAGAGTCAATAGGGGGGGGGGGGGGGGGGGGGGGGGACTGGAAAGTTGCAGAAAAATGGCATAAAGTGAATGAAGAAGAAACTGAAACAAAGCAGAAGTTAGGGTCTGCAGAGAAGATTCTAAAAATGTTAACAGGGTAGGACGTGTGAATCATTGAACATGTAATATTGAACTAACCCATATACATAGAGACAAATATATATATATATATATATATATATACACACACACATGTAAACGGTTAAAGAGAAAGCTGTAAATGAAGTTGAAGCATGGTAGAGACAAATATATATATATATATATATATATATATATATATATATATAGACACACACACACACATGTAAATGGTTAAAGAGAAAGCTGTAAATGAAGTTGAAGCATGGATATTGGATAGAGCAACAAACCCTCCCTATAAAAAATTAGAAGAAAAAAAATGAGATGGAAACGTGTGTATAATAGTATTTATTATATCATATTTGTTTCTTTAATATTTTCATTAAATTCTAAACCTTGGCGGGAACATCAAATGGGACAGTTTGGGCCTTGTACACCCAAAAAGCTTTGTAACAATTTCTTTAACCCAGTTTTCGACCATTTGAACCCAATGTTCATCCATTCAAAATCTAATTTAATTTAACCTGTTCCATGATCTCAAATGTATCAATATACATAAATAATAGAAAGGAAAACTAGGGTTTTCAGAACGTATGCTAACAAATAGTCAAACATGTGTAAAGAAGTGAAGTGGAATAAAAATGAAACACACACTGGAGCAAGAGAAAGGAGAGAGAACAGAGCGTATGCTTACAATCGAGCCTGGGAAACGCCTCAATCAGTCGCCCTTCAACACAAAACTAGGAATTTTTCAGAATTGCCATAAGAGAGGAGAGAGAAATGAACGGCAAAAAATGAGACATACCTATTGCGATTAAGACCATTTCTTCCTCCACTACAGTGGACTTGGCCCAATTGAATTTGGGTTGTTTCTGGAACTTCAGTAGTGAAAACCCAAAAATACCAATGGGTGGGTTGTTTTCTCTTTGGGCCCCCTTTATCAAAATGTTATACCCCTGTGCAAAAAACAACAGGCATTCACCAACAAATTCGGTACTGTAACGGGCCTGCAACAAAAACACTCAAAACAAAACATGAACCAAACAGGACCTTAGGATTTAAAAATAAAGATGTTTACAATTTCAAAAAACAAAAAAAAGGCTTTAAACTATTAGTTTTCAGCCAGTTTTGGTGTATTGTTCACAAAATCAATTAAAATAAATACACAATTCTCTTTTTATATTTCTAACAATTCAAAAGGGGATCAAATATTGAAAAGGGGACAAACATGGAATTGAAATAGTGGATTACAATCCAAATCTGCTTCAACTTTGCCATAGTTAAATTCCATAAGATATAACTAAGAAAATATTAAACTAAACTGAAAGACATATTGAAACAAGACTGATGTTTAATTAACTTTATTTAACAAAGATGTCACAATATGCATAAATGGCATTACATAAAACAAAAACTAATCTTTATGTTTTGCATTACATAACAACAAAAATTAAAAATATGACGTTTTGCCAATTTCATTCTCAAAATCACGAAAGAGTAGCATATTTCATGAGGACCTCAGATTAAATTCATTGATCTCTGTCATGGATAAGACATCAGACAATGTAGGCAAATCTTAAAGCATCATAGGCCTCAAAGTATTACTATAATAAGAACCTACAGAAAAAGCTAGGAGCATGTGCTCGAATAATAACTTCAAATTTTCAAATGTTGAGTGTTCACACAAACAAGCTAGTTTTTCAATTGTATTGGTTCTCATAACAAATTTCAGATTCCTCTGTCGTGGATAGTTGGACAATGTAGGCAAATTTTACAAGGAAAATTATATTTCAGTGACCAAAATTAAAAAGTAATTGTTTTAAAGTGACCCTAAAGATATAAAAAGATGAATAGTCATCAATCTTAAAACTAAATTGCCCTTTAGTGACCATTTGATTAAAGTTTTGTCAAAGTGTTTTATGTAGTTATTAAAATTAATTAATTAACACATTAAACTTAATACTTCTCACATTTTATTATGCATTTGACCAAATATAAGATTTGAAATTGGAATCATAATTAAACCCAACTTTGCATTCTAAAAATCTAGAAATATATGTGTGTGTGTGTATATATATATATAAAGTTAGGGTTTTGATTGTATTTTTTGCAGATACACCATTGAAGCCGATAGTTCAAAATTGTAGAAATTCTCGGTGTATATTCATCATATTTAACGGTTCAATTGAACAAGAAAAAGTTAATAATAGATAAGTACCATATGAGGGAAAGTTAAAAATATATAATAACGGATATGGACCATATGAGGAAAGGTTAAAAAAATGAATAATTTGGAGTCATATATAGAATCTAGATTCACCATATTTATATTATTAGTATTTGATATACACAATATATGCAAAGGTGTGTATAATATTTACACTTGGGGGAGAAAGAGATGGGGGATGGGTATTTTTGTAATTAAGTCTAAAATAATCACTAAAGAGCAATATAGTTTTAGAATTGGTATCTATTCGGTTTTTTTTTGTAACTTTATGGTCACTGCTATATAATTATCTTTAATTTTGGTCACTTAAACCTAATTTTCCCAATTTTATATCGTCATGGGCCTCAAAGAATATTACCACATTAAAGACTTCAGAACGATCACATGCATGCACAATATGAACACAAAGTTGTAAGCACAGAACACAGAATTATAATAACCTAGCACTTGTATTGATCATTTTCAACTGACTAGATGAACCAATTCATCCAAACAAATACAAAACCCACAAAGGATTATTGTTAATGCATGCACTCAGAAAATCCACATTTTTTTTAGTCTCATTCTCAAACCAAACAAGACTACCACATTTCAAGAGACATACTAGTTTCAGAGGTTCCTGACCATGGATATTATAATCAGACAATTTAGGCAAATCCAAGATCATCATTGACCAAAGAACATTACTGCATAAAATTTTCCAGAGAAGGATGCATAGCATTTTTTTTTCCAACATCACTCTTGAAACCAAGCATAAAATACAACTGTTTTTCCAATATTGTTCTTGAAACCAAGCAAAAATAGTATTTTAAAATTTACAAACAGCATCAGGAAAATTTTAGATTCCTGTCATAGAAATCAAACAATGTAGGCAAATCCTAAATCATCATGGACCTTAAAAGATATTACTACATAAGAACTTCACAAGGGGTCTGTCACACACGTCCACAGCGACACAATAGGAAGCATGATTTTTTCTTTAACATTGTTCCCGAGTGATGAACAACTCAGAAAAATCAGGAGCAAAAGAAAGAAGAGAAAAAGGAAGCTACATCTCAAATATCAAACATTTTCCAAGTTCTTCAATGATCATTTCAAGGTTAATGTAAAATTTAGAGAAAGAATAAAGCTAGCAGATTGTCATAGTAGGTTACACCATGTCAAACGTTAAATCCAAAGATCTATCACTCACAAGCACACCCAGATAGAGATAGCATATGAACCTTCTCATATTTCAGAAAGAACAGCTGATTTCTCCTTCAAAAAAATTGTGTCTGGACTTTAGCACCCACTGCAGATGGCATACTCATCTGGAAACATACACAATCATCAAAGTACTTAATCCATAAAATTTCTTGTCAAATACCAAGTATTACTTAGTAACATACCAAATTTTACCTAAGAAGCCCACGGCAACAAATACTTAGAATGGGGTTGAAATCAGTACCCATCTAATTACATGACCAATTTCCTGTCAGCAACCATCTCAAACCACCCTACAAAGTGAAAAAAAAAAGATTAGAAGTTACAAGTCAAGCATTAATTCCTTGTTGGTTGGTTCAAAATCCTACTATAATTAGATTTCCTTTATTGCAATATAGAATGAGCAGTAAGCTGTCAATAAGCATGTGATCCCAAATATGAGCTGGCACAAAATGATGAACAAACTTGTGAGCCCAAGCTTGGTAAGTTATAATCTCTTTCTCTATAATTTTTTTTCTCCTTCCAAATACTTGGTTTAAGTGGGATAAATTTTGAATTTGAATACAAACCGAAAAAAATGATGTGGAAAAAATGATTACTGGATCTATTTGGAGATTTGGAAAGTTGTTGGAAAAATCCCCATTTTTGTGTCACACTAGTGAGACACACTATAAACGACAATTAACTGACCAATTGATTCTTTCCATCAATCTGAAATGCCCATATTTGTTGGTACCGAAAGACATATCACTCGATTGCACGGGTGAAAAAGTAGTTTTGGTGCACCAATACTTCGACCACTACTTTAACAAGTGGATAGGGGACAATAAATCCCCAATAGGCATGGGACAATCCCCAATAGGCATTTGCACAAAACAAGTTGAGACCCTTTTGGGCCCAAGCAATCAGGTAATTGTTTGGATTTCAGAAATTATATATATATTTTTTCCTGTTCCATTCTCATAACTTATTTTTTTCTAGTCTCAATTTTGCAGGAATGTCTTAGATGCACTCATCGTCCTCCACAATAACAATATATCACATGACAATCTATCCAATGATACTTCTTACGTGATGTGTGGAACGTGTTGCAAGAAAGGACCCAATGCAATTTGAAAAAGAAAAATTGAAAGACCTTTTCGATTTCAAAAAGTTTTTACAAAATTGCATTACTTACCAAAACCCACCAGCTGATTGGGGGTTTATTTTATGAGGTTGTTTGATCTCAGTAACGTAAGTTATTTTAATTAGATTAATATTTTTAATTACTGTCTTGTATTTTTTGATCTGATTGTTTTATATGTAATGTGATAGAGCGTACCATCTAAGAAAACATCCAATACTAACGGATGACAAGGAAGCTTCTGCAATACTCGGCCGCATGAATTGGGCCGATGCTGGTCTGGTATAAGAGAATTCAACGACTGTTTACAAATTTGAGAAAAAACAGTGAAATTAGAGTGTTAAAACTTATAATACATTGTCCGTAATACACATGACTAAGTTTGTTAAGAATATTGTGCATCATGCTGGCGCGCATGCAAGAAAGACACCTTTGGTATGAACTTCAAATTTATTAATTTGAATTTTTATTCATTAATCTGTTATATGTGGCAAGACAAATCTTAAACATGTTCCTGGACTGTGACACGAGATGTGGGTTGATATACTTCCGGACGACGATAAATTTAAAATGGTGATTTGCTTTACTTGTAAATTCAAATATATCATCGTTTGAAAATATATCAGCCCACATGTCGTGCCCCATCAATAGCAGTCCAAGCATTAAGATTTGTCTTGCCACACATCAACAGCAAATATATCAGCCCACATGTCGTGCCCCATCAACAGCAGTTGTCTTGCCACACATCAACAGCAATCTAGGGAACATGTTTAAGATTTGTAACAGATTAATGAATAAAAAATAAAAAATAAAAAAACCAAATTAATAAATTTGAAGACCAAAGGTGTCTTTCTCGCCAGCATGATGTACAATCTTCTGAACAAACCTAGAAATGTGTATTACAGACCATGTATTATCAGTTTTAACACTTCGCTATTTGTTCCCAAATTTGTAAAGTATGAATAATTCTCCTATTCTTTTTTGTATCCTAGACATAATTAGATCATACAGGTTCCTTGTCATCCATTACTACTAGATGTTTTCTCAGATGGTGCGCTCTATCACATTAAATATAAAACAATCAGATCAAAAAATAAATAAATACATAAGGGACAGTAATTAAAAATATTAATCTAATTAAAATAACTTACGTTACTTTGCTGACATCAAAGTACCTCATAAAATAATCCCCAATCAACTGGTGGATTTTGGTAAGTAATGGAGTTTTGTTAAAACATTTTGAAATCTGAAAGGCCTTTCAATTTTTCTTTTTCAAATTGCGTTGGGTGAGGCAGCTGCAGAACCATATATAAGCATGTCCCACACATCCCGTAGGAAGTATCATTGGATAGATGAGACGAGAAAAAAATAAACCATAAAAAAAATAAGTTATGAATGAGAATGAAACAGAAAAAATATATATATAATTTATGAAATCCAAACAAGTACTTGGGCCCAAAAGTGTCTCAACTTGTTTTGTGCAAATGCCTATTGGGAATTGTCCCATATCCACTTCTTAAAGTAGTGGTCAAAGTATTGGTGCACCAAAACTACTTTTCCACCCTTTCAATCGAGTGATATGGCTTTGGCACTAGGCATTTCGGATTGGTGGAAAGCATCAATTGGTTAGTTAATTGTTGCATATAGTCGCGACACAAAAATAAATCGGAATTTTAAGAACTTTTCAAATCTCCAAATAGATCTGGTAACCATTTCTTCCACATCATCTTTTTCGATTTTGCATTCAAATTCAAATTTTATCCCACTCAAACCAAGTATATGAAAGGGAAAAAAAATATCATACAATTAAAATAAAATTTTAAATTTAAAGAAGATCAAATTTAATTAAAAAGGGATTATAACTTACCAAGCCTGGCTTGGGCTCACAAGTTTATTCACCATTTTGTGCTAGCTCATAGTTGGTAAAGAAAGATCAAATTTAATTAAAAAGGGATTATAACTTACCAAGCCTGGCTTGGGCTCACAAGTTTATTCACCATTTTGTGCTAGCTCATATTTGGGATCACTGTCTTATTGACAGCTTACTGCTCATTCTATATTACAATAAAGGAAACCTAATTATAATAGGACTTTGAGCCAACCAACAAGGAATTAATGCTTGACTTGTAACTTCTAATCTTTTTTCTAATCTTTTTTTCACTTTGCAAGCTTAATTTGAAAATTAAGGTTCTTAGAAAATCAACTACTGAACTAAGCAAAAATTTCTGAATCAGCAAACTGAGTAAATAAACTGAATGAGCAATGTGAGCACTTCAAATTCAACTATTTCAAAGTCTGCACATAAAGAAAATTTGAAACATCTCTTGAAAATAGATGGCATATTAACGCTAATGTACAAGAAAAAAGTTATCAAAATCTTCTCCAATTTTGATAACAAACATCAGTTCCTCAAATTGGTCAAATTTGAAATATTTCAGATTTTATTTGGTAAAATACCAGCAGCACCTAATGAAAATCTGAACTTAAAATACCAAGGGTTCAAACAAATGCCATTGGGAGGTAAAATGTACTTGTATTCATCCTTACTTTGCATCTTAGTACTTCTATTCAATCAGTATAAGCACAAATAATGTATATATTAACCATTCAACAATCTGATAACAAAATTGTCTACTTTATTGTATAAACCAGCTAAAGGCCATGTATGAGCTACTCATACATTAAGATATGAACAATTAGCCAAAAATTGCTTTAAAAATGAATCGAAGTGGTTTGATTCACACTTACTGTGCAAATAGAACACACTATAATTGATTCACGTTTACTGTGCAAATAGAATAACAAAAATAAGATATGCAGTATGAATCGATAGAAACAGAGAGAGAATACCAGCTTTGATTAACGTTTTCTTCTTGGAACACCCAAGGATGTCTTTCTTCTCAAAATCTTAGGCTTTGCTTGATTTGTAAACTGTTTTCTGTTTTGGGAGTGACAAAAATTCAGAATACAAATTTTGCACCTACTTGGAACTGTTTTCAAAGAACAGTTTTTAGAGAATTGAGTCATTAGAGTATGAGTTTTTAGAGAACAATAAAAAGATGTTTTGAGAGTTTTTGGAACCTTTAGAAAACACGGAGAACTGGGTCACTTAAAAAAAACACGGAGCTTACACGCTCGTTTAAAACCCTCGTTTTATCTCCAACGCTTATTCCCCTCTCTCTCTAATCAACTCTGTAAATTGACTTCTAAGATCCACTTTGTAAATTCCTTTTGATTTCATCAACTCCAAGTTTGAGAGCTCAGAGATGATTTCATCTCTGTTTTGCATTCTGATGTACCTCTCTTTCGCAAGCGTAGGGCAAGAATTGGGAATGTAACGCGTCCGAAAGGTCCCAATCATCTCTATTGTGCATTCTGATGTACCTCTCTTTCGCAAGCGTAGGGCGAGAATTGGGAATGTAACGTCCGAAAGGTCCGTATTCTTTTTCTTGATGTGAGATACATTCAACAATGATCTGAATTTTTTTTTCTCCATGATGACTCTGTTTGGTTGCTGGGAAAGGTAGAAAAGAAAAAGGAAATTGAAAATTTCAATCTTTATATTGTATTCTTGTTTCGACTCGAGAGAACGAAAACCTCCAGTTTAGTTTCCCAATCAACTAATTGTCTTAGTTTAGAGATAGATCTTAGAAAGCATCTTCCATATCTCTTTCTTTTATGGTACTTAGTTTTCTTGGCAACCCAACGAAAGATTAGGGTGTGTGGTTTTTCAAAAATCCTATTTTTGCCGAAATCTAATACAGTCTTAAATTCAATTTCTCAGTTCAGTTGACACATCAAGATTTTAACAATTTTCTAGGAGTTGTAGTTTAGTTGACTGATCAGATTTGTAGAATTCATGTGTTAGATGAGTCTTTAAATTAAATCCTTTGTGGAAAGTAATCTAATATGTATTATTTTAAATTACAATCTGACATTTGTGATGGGCTAGAAATCAGAGTTTTCATGAAGGAGCATCTTTTAATCACCCTCAAATTGGTAGACAAGTTATTTAGAATGTAGCATATACTTTAGGTGTTCATATGCATAATTTGGTGGAGCTGTTTATTCTTTAATAGCCATTCTTGTAATAGTTGTTTAGTTTGTTATAGCTGGTTGGTTTAGAGTGATTTCTTGTTGCTACTTGTTTGTATTGCCTTTCGTTTCTTGTATGGTGATTTGCTGTGCAATGAAACTTGACTTGGGAAGAACAAAATCCTTTTCAATTGAAAAAAATATTTAGCTTTTATTAGTGTAATCGAATCTAAGGATTTAGATTGAATTCATTTAAATGTATCTGGTAAATTGAACCATTGTAGAACTAATTTGAAAACTGTGTTGAATCCTCTTATTTCATTTCTTGTGTCTAGTGTTGGATGGAGAATCATGATGGTAACATCAAATGTTGCAGGTGGTTATGGAGTGGCCACAGGCTGGCCGTTGGCTTGGGTCTATGCTACAACAAAGAAATGAGTCCCAGCCAATCATATTGTGATGACTACTACAAGTTCACCTACCCCTGCTCTCCTGGAGCTTAATACTATGGCCACAGTGCTTTGCCTCTCTACTGGTATATATCCTTCATTAGTTTATATTAACTTATAGTTAGGTTCTGTAATTATGTTTAGTAATTTCTTTTTTAACTTGTTACAGGAGTAGATGCACCTATATTTTGTTGACTAAATGCCCAAGAATTGTGATTTTTTTTCTTCTGAAAAACATATGCTATAGGTGATGTAAGTTATTATGGATTACTTCATTTAGTGGCTCTTAAACTTAATATTGTTTTTATTGGTTATATCATAAAAGGAACTATAACTATGGAGCAACTGGGAAAGCACTCAAGGTTGATCTATTGAACCATCCAGAATGAATAGAAGTTAGAACAGAATGCTACCCTAGCCTTCCAGGCTGCAAGTTGAAGATGGATGACCCCAATCAAGAAGTCACGGCCTTCAGTTCACGATGTCTTTGTTGGCAATTGGAAGCCCACCAAGAAAGACACTTTGGCCAATTGCAATTTGTGTTGCCTTCTTGTTTTATTTTAGACACTTCCGTTTCATTTGGCTCATGAAGTTATTGTTATCCATGTATGTGTTCCAACAATTCTTCAATGAAAGAAGAAAAATTCCAATTGTTATACATGTATACTTGCATTACTATTTACTAGTTAACATGTTTAAAATAAATAAAAAGTGATGTGCAATATTCTTTATTTTTTTAGTTCAGAAAACTGTTTTGAGTAATTGCAACCAAGTAAATTTATGAAATTTTGTTCTCTGAAAACTGTTTTGTTTTGAGAGTTGCAAACCAAGCAAGGCCTTAGATTCACGTTTTCAACAATGAAGCTATAATTCACACTTACAGCTTTGATTCACACTTACTAAGATAGATTAGGAATTTTGTGAGAGGGCTTTGATTCACACATCACTACCACCTTTGATTCACACTTTGATTCATACTGAGAAAATTGATTAGGGCTTTGTTGAGAGATAACGCAGAGATGACAGAAGTGCTTTGGCTGAGTGAGTGAGAATAGGGCTTTAGCTGAGTGAACAATTTGAGTATGACAGAGAAATACTTTATGGAGTTTGCAGGAGTGCTGAAAAGCGGGAAAAAATTATTAGGACTTATTAACCGCGGACTAGACATGCCGTTAAAATATTAATTATAATGGCGAGTGGAGCTCACCATTGAAGTTTAACCATACTAGTTTTATTGACAGTACATTGTCAATGTTATCACAATATTAACGGCCTCTTCTGCTCGTCGTAAAATCTAGTTTTCGGTACATCATCAATGTCAGTTCTGAATTTTTACCCGCCCTCTAAACATCATTCACTGTCTAGATTTCTCACTGGTACCAGAGTCACATGCAACTAGTATTCTCCTAAAATTTCAGTTACTGCACAATTAATTTAAAATGCATCAATTTCAAATAAAATTCCACCTCTATCCACTGCATTATTATGATTATGCAACACATGTTTCTCAAAGAACTACTTTCATGAACAATTTTAGAATCAAACAGAACACATCAAATACATATATGAACCTAAATACATATACGTGTACATGTATATACATATATGAAAAAACATACAGGCAATAATTTGCGTTCAATAGAGCCCATTTAAACCCAAATAAGATTGTGATTGTATATTTTTCTTTTTCAGTCTTCACATTTGGGGTTTTGACTAAAAAAGGCATTAAAGATTTAATTGCTACAAAACCCAGATTCACTAAAACAGCATTTTGAATCGTATCTTTCACTCTATAAACATCTTTCTCTGTCTAGATTTCTCACTAATACCAAAGTCAAATGCAACTAATATTCTCCTCAAATTTCAGTTACTACAAAACCAATTTAACATGCATCAATTCCAAACAAAATTTCACCTCTATCCACTACATTATGATTATGTAAAACATGTTTCTCAAAGAACTCCTTTCATGAACAATTTCAAAAACAAGTAGAACACATTGCACTATAGATAGAGCATGTCAATGTTTCAATCATACACATATATGCACCTATAATACTTAAAAGTATACATGTATATACATATATGAACAAACGTGTATGCAATGATTTGCAATCAATAGAGCCCATTTAAAACCAAATAAGATTGTGATTTGCATATTTTCGTTTCGGTCTTCACAATTGGGGTTTTGACTAAAAGGAAATATGCCTTTAAGATTTAAATGCTACAAGCCCTAGATTCATTTATACGGCATTCTGAATTATCTCTCCCTCTAAACCTCTTTCTCTGTCTAGATTTATCAATGGTTTTCAGGTTTTAGTATTTGCTCTCCATCTCCTGGCGACAGACAGTCGTGCTTGACACCGAAATCGTTTACTTTCTGGTGATTTTCTATAATATCAACGTAAGGGCTTATGTTTATTAACCTACACATCTATTTTCTTTTCTTTTTTTGGGTAAATTAAACTAAAACCACACCGAAATCATTTACTTTTTGGTGATTTTCTCTAATGTCAACGTAAGGGCTTATGTTTATTAACCTACAGTCCTACGCATCTGTTTTCTTTCCTTTTTTTGGGTAAATTAAAATAAAACCCCCTGAGGTTTACCCTAATTGCACATGGAGGCACTAGACCCCTGTCAGATTGACCACGGCAGAGGTATGGACTTTCCTTTTTTGTGTGAAATAATGTTTCTATCCTCCTATTTATAACATTATTTTAGTCACAAAATATCTCCAACCTAAATTACTTTTTTGCCCCGTCATCATCACAAACAAAGACACTTTATCTCCTTCCCCTCTCTCTCCAACCTCCCCCTCTAGACGATCATCATGCTCAGCAATGGGAATTCCAACGAAGTTTGCTACTGTGAGGGGTTTGTAATGGAGGTCTCCTCATGGACCTCGATGCCAATATTCTGATGTGCCAAGAAATATTTTGTGTGTGTGTGTTAGCATGCATGTGTGTTTTGATACTACAATATTCTGATTTTATTGTTGTTAATTTCATATATGGTGTTGGGGTCAGAGATGTGGACAATGACCATGTTGTTGTTGAGTTGTTTGGTAATGGAAATTTGGTAGTTAACATTTTTTTTTGTCACATAATCATATTCCGACCACCAAATTCCCAATCGGAGGGTATGCAAATGAGTACCCATTTTTGCAATAGCAATAACAACCATTGAGTACCCATTTGAATTCATCTTTGAATCAAACTCTTTCATATCTTGTATATTCATTAATAACCTGATTTCAACCCTTGCTTTCTCTTTATTGATTTTATGGAACCCACTTTCATTTGAATCATGCACCGTTCAGTCATTCTACAGTTCCTTTAAAGGCTGAACTCGTCAAGAAACTCGACTCCGAGAGGTTCAAATTTCAATCATTTCGACTTCTATTCGATGATGGGTCTTCAGGAGAGACTATCTTAATCATTAATTTTGCAAAGATTGCAAATCAATTTTGCAACATAATTTGTAAAACTAGGTTCTCGAGGCCGGCTGTCAAACTTCTATTGTGGTTGTGATTCTTGTTAGCGGTGACGATGGTGTTAATGGGTGGGGGAGGCTATCTTAATCATTAATTTGCAAAGTTTGCAAATCAATTTTGCAACTTAATTTGTAAAACTAGGTTGTTGAGGGCGGCTGTCAAACTTCTATTGTGATTCGTGTTAGCGGTGACGACGGTGTTAGTGGGCAGGATCAATTATATGCACCAATTCCTGGGAAAAAATTATATCCACCATTTTGGTTTTGTAATTTAATTTGTAAATTAGGTTTGACTATTTCCAGAGTTTGTAAATTAATTTCACAAGTTTAGCAAAATTAGTTTCCAATTTTCAATTACATATTTATTAGTTTATAAAATATAATATCAAAATTCGCATTAAAAAATTACTGTAAATAACAGTCGGACACGCAGTAAACCATCTCCAGCTTAAAAAGTAGAGACAAACCACACTAACCATATCAAGAATGACAATAACCAAGTGATAAAAAGGTCGTTATGGAAACAGCTAGCAACAAATAAGAGGAAAAAAAGAAGAAAAACCACATTCTCTCATAAAAACAAGCGACTTCATAAGTAAAGAAGAAAGACAGAATGCATTTGTGCAGTCATTACATTGTCATCAAGCTAGATGATTAACTATTTTTTTTTGATAAATAAGCTAGATGATTAACTATTATAACATACATAGGCATGCCTGAAAACTTTGGCCAATCTGGGGTTCTTAACAAGTTTAATCCAAGGTAATTTGTTCTTGGATACCACTTTCCTATATCGGGTAACTAAAGTTAGAGAATAATAACATTGATCTTGAATCTGATAAAGGCAAATAATAATTCTTGTTGGTCTGATTGAAACAACAAAATGGCAAACCAAATCATTCTCATCACCACCACCATTCTCTCATCCTTCCAACAGTTCGGTCTGTTATTAATTTCAGGAGCCAAACACGGAATCAAAGAACAATGTGGTGTTGAATCTATGATTCTGCAATCGAGCCGAGCCGAGTAGTGGCATGTTTGAGCTCGGCTCGGCAGTGTAGGAGGGTGTTCGAGCTCGGCTCGAGCTCCAACCTCAAGCGTTCGAGCTCGGCTTGGTCAGGTTCACGAGCTTTTCGAGCTCGTCTCGAAACTCGTATAGAGATACAGATATTACACACACATGCACAGATCGATCATACACATATTACATACACGCACAGGCACAATGCAAATATCTGTCAAACTAAATTTCCATCAAAAGAAATTTCATACAAAATTATAAAAAGTAGAAATACCTGGAAAATCACCGATCTCGTCAAAGCCACTGCTCCGATCTCGCCAAAGCCATCGTCACCATCCTCCCATGCCACGAGAGAGAGAGAGAGAGAGAGAGAGAGCAAACACAAAATACAGATCGGCAGTCGTGAGTTGGGACTTGGGATGTAGAGAGAGGAGTGCGGGCCGTGCGGCTAGGGTTGAGAGTAATTGAGTGGTTAAAGAGTATATATAAATGGCCTTTCAGAACATGGGCTTAGGTTTGAGCTATGTTAATTCTCTTGGACTTGGTCCATTCTATGTTTAGAAATTTTGGTAATGCATTTTATTGATTTGGTTGGGCTGGGCTAAAATAAGTTTAAAAGAATATGCTTGTGATTGGGTTGGGCAAATGCATGGCCTGTGATTGGGTTGGGCTGGACTAAAGTTATAAGTTTAAAATATATTCACATATATATTAAATATATATATTATTTTTAATTGGGTTGGGCTTAGGTCATTTATTTATTTTTAAACTTATAACTTTAGTCCAGCCCAACCCAATCACAGGCCACGCATTTGCCCAACCCAATATATATATACACATATTCACGAGCTATAATCGAGTCTATTTAACGAGCTTATTCACGAACATGTTCATGAATTAACGAGCCGAGTAGAGAGGTGTTTGAGATTGGCTCGTTTATTAATCAAACACATTTATTTTGTTTGGGCTTGATTCGTTTAGTAAATAAACGAACACGAATCGAGCCCAACTCGAGCTGCTTATCGAACACTCGGCTCATTTGTAGCCCTAGTGGTTAGGGTTTAATGTTATGTTTGATGTGTTGGATGCTATTTCTGATTAGTGGTTAGGGTTTATTTTGTCCATTTCCTTCCGTTCTTTACTGTCGTTACCTTTTTTCTCCATCACCATCACTGTGGTATTATATTAAGTGCCTGTTTGGGAGAGCTTTCTGAGGTCTCAAAAAGTCTTTTCAAGTATCAAAAGATATTTTTGAAAAAAATGTGACATTTGATTACACATTGTAAAGGCCTTTCTAAAAAAGCCGATGGTTAGGAAGCTCATTTCAAAAAAGTAAAAAAATGTTACTTTTAGAACCTCTTTTTAGGATGTCAAATTTTCTTTTGAAGTAAATTTGTAATTTTACTAATTTGCTCATGTACATTTTTATATATTAACAAAATTGTGCAATAGTCTCTCTTGGTCCTTCGTTCCTCCATCGCCATCGCCTTCCACCACCACCACTACCGCCACCTCTACCACCACCACTACTTCCACCGCCATCGCTACCGCCACCACCACCGCCGCCACCTTCACTACCACTGTCACCATCACCACCGCTACCTCTACTACCACCACAATCACCATCTCACCTCTTCCACCGTCACCTACACCTCCACCGCCTTTACCTCCACCACCACTACTGCCGCCACTGCCACCGTTGTCGTCACCTTTCAGCCCACCATCACTGTCACTGCAACCACCACTATTGCCACCGCCATCACTGTCACAACTTTCCTTCACCACCACCACCATTATTGCCACCGTTGTCGCCACTTTCCATCACCATTGCCGTCATCACCACCACCATTATCTTCGTCATCACCACCACTACCTTCCACCACACTATTGCCATTGTCATTGCTATCGCCGCCTTCCTTCATCACCACTGCCACCGACACCACCACCGCTGTCGCTGTCTTCCACCAGCATTACCGCCACATCCACCTCCACTACTGCTTTCCACTACCATCATCTCCACCTCTATTGCGGACTTCGCATTGCCTAAGGGTTGCAATCATCGTTAAGGATAAGGGATAATATTGTCAAGAAAAAATCATTTAAAAGTTAAAGTATATTTAAAAAATGCACTCGTCAAAAGTATATTTTTTCTTAAATTCCTTCTAACAAAATTCTTTCTATCAAGGCCTTATCAATGAAGTCCTTTTTATATTAGGAAGCTCCCCAAATGGGGCGTAATATTTTATTATTTTCATTTTCACCTGCTCATATACATTAGTATAATAGTATTCTAGTAACATTCTATTAATTTATTTTTCACCCTTTCATTTAGTTTTTTTCTCAATAAACATCATTATTCTGTTACTCCCTCTGTCCCAAAATATATATATGGTTATTTCAGAAACTGTGACTGACAAATCATTATTTTATTACTTTCACCTACTCATTCTATTAGTATTATATTAATAAATATTGAAATAAATATGTTAAAATCTCAATTATTAAAAAATATATTTTTTCAGAACATTCATTATTATTTTTAAAATAATAAAACAATAAATGTTTTAACAAATTTTTTAATAAATGTGTTAAAACCACATTTAAAAACAACTATAAATTTTCTATACTTTTATTATTGTGTTAATATCACATTTAGGAAAAAATAGTACATTTTCAGCACATTTATTATTTTTTTAAAATAGTAAAACATATTTGTTTTTGTCACCACAGTCATCTATTACTCACCTTCAATCTACATTTCACCACATTTTTACTTTAAAAAACTTGTTTTATTATTATAAGCTAATTTTTTGTCACCACAATTCATCTATATCTCACTACCATTAAATTTATATTTCGCCACCTTTAAATTCACATTTCACCACCCTTATAACTAAAAAAACATAAATCATTACAAAATAAATTTATGTCACCATAGTTCATCTATACCTCACCACTATAAAACATATATTTCAACACCTTTAAATCCACATTTCACCACCCTTAATCTAAAAAAACTTGAATTACTACAAGTTAAATTTTTGTCACCACATTTCATCTATACCTTACCACTATTAAATGTATAGTTCACCACATTTAAATCCACATTTAACCATCCTTATACCTTAAAGACTTGAATTATTACAAGTTATATTTTTGTCACCACAACTCTTCTTTACCTCACCACCATTAAACCTATATTTCACCACCTTTAAATTCACATTTTACCATCCTTAAACTAAAAAGACTTAAATTACTACAAGTTAAATTTTTGTCACCACAGTTCATCTATACCTCACCACTATTAAACTTATATTACACCACCCTTAAACTAAAAAAAAACTTGAATTACTACAAGTTAAATTTTTGTCACCACAGTTCATCTATACTTCACCACCATCAAACCTACATTTCACCATCCTTATACTTTAAAGACTTGAATTATTACAAGTTAATTTTGTGTCACCATAATTCATCTTTACCTCACCACTATTAAACATATATTTCACCACCTTTAAATCCACATTTCACCACCCTTAACCCAAAAAAATTTGAATTACTACAAATTAAAATTTTGTCAGTTCCTCTATGCCTCACCATCATAAAACCTATATTTCACCACCATTAAATACACATTTCACCACCCTTAAACTTAAAAAACTTGAATTACTACAAATTAAAATTTTGTCACCACAATTCATTTGTACCTCACCACCATTAAACATATATTTCATCACCTTTAAATACATATTTCACCACCCTTATACATTAAAGACTTGAATTATTACAAGTTAATTTTTTGTCACCACAATTCATCTATACCTTACCACCACTAAACCTATATTTCACCACCCTTATAACTAAAAAAACATGATTGATTACAAATTAAAATTTTGTCACCACAATTCATCTATACCTCACCATTATTAAACTTGTATTTCACCACCTCTAAATCCGAATTTCACCACCCTCATACCTAAAAATAATTGTATTATTATAACTTAATTTTTTCTCACCACAATTCATATATACCTGACCACCCTTAAATCTTTATTTCACCATCCTTAAATCTACATTTCACCACCCATGTACTTAAAACTAGTAATATTACAAGTTAATTTTTTTTCACCACAGTTCATCTATATCTCACCACCCTTGAATTTATATTTCACCAACCTTAGATCTATAGTTCACCACCCTCAACGACTTTAAATTTGATTTTCATTACATTTATTCTCTAAATCAACACCCTTAAATTCACATTATAATGCAAGGGAAAAATGTGCTAATTATATATTGAAATGTGCAAGATGTGTTAAAAATGCTTCTAATACAGTTATTTAACTAGTGAATTTGTATCTGAAGAGGTAAGGAGGATGATTTATAAATAATTTATTGATATAACTTTATATCAATAAATTAATCAAAAAGGCCACATGGTGTTTCTATGCCTTATGCCTCAAATTATTTTTAGCCTGTCTTGATCCTTCATGAGGAAAAGGTTTGAGGAACAATGCAGTGGGATTCAATAAAAATTAGTCCCATAATTTTTATTTTGAGTGAATATCTCTTACCTTTCTGAGATTTGACTTATTATCTCTAATGAAACTTTTTATAAAATTACTTTGATCTCCTTGAAGTTTAGTTTATTATCTCTGATGAAACTTTTTGCAAAATTACTTTGACTTCTAACCACATATTAAGGAACCGTTTGGTAACCGTTAATGTTTAATGTTTATTGTTTATGAAAACAAATTTTTAGGCTCTTATTGGGCCACATCAGCCATAGGGACAAAATTCGTTCTTATATGGCCTAACCCAAGCATTTTCCAAATTGAAATGCAATCATATGTGAACTTTTGTAATCTAATTAGTCCAAATAAAAAATGTCCTCAAAATGTTATATTAGACTGTTTTGTGATCGTAAATTCCACCATTTTCCATTTCCACCCATGTATTTAGTCATTGAAACACTTATTTCACATAACTAGCTGTTCTGTGTTAACAAGTATTTGACTTCAGGTTTGAACCCAAGTTGGGTGCTTATGGGTGACCCGGATAAGATGACCCATGTAATATCTTGATAATGTTGATTAAATAGCAGATATTTTGGAATTTATCTCTGGGAGTTGAAACCAATATAAGAACATGCTGAACATCGAGAACATCCCAGACATTTTTGATATTCTCATATGCTAAACCCAAGAGAAAAATTAGTATATATTTCAACTCGCGAGATTTCCTAAGCCCAATAAAGAGGTAGTCCCGAGAAGCAACCAGTTAAATTTGAAGACTTATTAATGATTTCTTAAAAATTAAAACCATATTTTTCAGCTGTTTGATTTCCCTATCTTTATTCCATGTGTGACATATATTTTTGTAATTGGCAATTTTCGGTATAAAAAATAAGCATCATCGAGTTGTAATTTTTTAGTTATATTCTTATCATTGATCATGTACTTGATGATAGAAAATGAGCATGAAGTTCTACACCAAACGTGCAAATGATCGTCAAAGTCATGAAGCTTTTACTTTAGCAGAAAGTTATCAATGAATTGAATAAGGATTTGATCGATTAAAGTTTTCAGATGGTTTTGATTGCATGAGGACATTGTTGATCAAGTATGAGAGTCACGTAGTCCTGGTAAAGTTGTGAGAACACATATATTTCAAAACGGTAGGTTCCGACCTTAAAAATTAGGGTTTGCGAGCAAATTTTCAAAAAAATCGAAGTTAGATGGACTTGTCCATAAAGTCTTGGGATCTGAAATCCCTGATTTCACAAGGTTGGACCAGTCTGGGAATGAGCTGGACCGATCCAAGTCTCTTCGTCTGGCGAGGAAGGAGAAGAAGATCGCACTATGAAAGGGATAGAATACCTGTTGAGTGTTCAT
This sequence comes from Cornus controversa, assembly GCA_026545225.1. NCBI lineage: Eukaryota > Viridiplantae > Streptophyta > Magnoliopsida > Cornales > Cornaceae > Cornus > Cornus controversa. Next base: position 61,402,967 of record CM048846.1, on the reverse strand, counting down.
GTTCTTCCAGTAAACCTTTTGAAATAATTGTGACGTTAGCCAAAAGTCTTTAGCAATTCAACGAGAGAGTCGAAGTAGTAAGCCTGAGGCATTCCACATCAAGTTCTTGTCAGAGTGGATTGGATGTGAGTTTGGGACAGAGTCTGTTGTACTTTGCTTCAACGATAATGGATTTGATTCTCCAGGGCTACAAGCCTCACCTGTGATTTTTTCAGTTCTGGGTTTTTCACGTATATCTTGTACACTCTTTACTTTATTGCACTTTATTTTGTTTACTTGCTTTGTGAGATTGCTTTAATTTTTAATTAGACTTAAATTGGAATAATCTGAAAAATTAAACAAACAAGCAAGTAAACTTATTCACCCCCTTTAGATTTTAATCAAACTTTTACAGCCATTTTCGCACCGCGTAACTCATCATTGGTATTAAAGGAGTGTTCTCTAATTTGTGAGTTGATCCTTTTGAAAGTTATTTTAAAATCAAAAAGTATTTTTATTTTTAAAAGTTATCATGGAATCTAGTATGAGAGAGGGTGGCTCAATTTAGCGAACTCTTTTGTTTGATGGTTCAAATTATACCTTTTGAAACTCTCGTATGAAATATTTTCTTAAATCATAAGATAAAAAAGTTTGGATATCTGTTGAGAATGGTTATAATATTCCAACATCTACTACTGGTACTGGAGATGTCAAAGTAACTGAAGAGAATGGATAAGGTAACTTGGTCTACAATTGAATATGATGATGATAATAATAACAACAATGGTTTATATGCTAAATTTAATTTTGTTGTTCCATTTGAATTTACTAGAATCTCTACTTGTTCCATTTTGAAAGAAGCATGGGATATTCTTCGGGTAACTCGTGAGGGTACAACCAAGGCAAGAAAGTCAAAGTTACAAATGCTAGCAACAAGGTTTGAAACAATTAGAATAGATGAAAATGAGATATTTTTTTATATTTATGCTAATCTTAATGATATTGTTCAAAGTAGTGCTAATCTTGGTGAATTAATTCCACCTTTTCAGGTTGTCAGAAAAATCATGAGATCATTTCCTGATAGGTTCCAAGCTAAGTTGAAAGCCTTGGATGAGAGTAGAGATATGGACACAATAGATGTGGTAGAATTAGTAGGATCTATTCAAACTTTTGAGATGAAATATCCAAAACTTTAGAAATAAAAAAATTTGGCTTTAAAATCTTCAAAGACTTTTAAGTCTTTAAATTTGTCAAATATTTCAAATTCTACAAAAACTAAAGTTAGAATGGTTGAAAGTTTTGAATATGATTGTGATAATGATGTCGCAGTCTTGGCTAAAAAATTTAGGAAGATCTTTAAATATGAAAATGATAGAAATTTTAAGAAAGAAAATTCTTCTAAATTCCGAACTCAAGGTCCATCATTTAGAGGTAAAGATAGGAAAGAAAGAGAAGTAGAAGACTCTAAGGATGCTAAAATCACTTGTTGGATATGTGGTGGTAAATGTCACACATCTATTCAATGTCCAAGTCCTAAGAAGAATAAATTTAGTGCTAAGAAAAATTTTAAAGGTGAAAAGAAAGCCATGAAAGCTATAGTTTCTGAGTCTGATTCTTCTAACTCTAATAGTGATTCTTCTATTGAGAATGATGTTCTTGCTTTTGTTGCTTTATTGAATGATAATGTTGCTTGTTCTGATATTGGTGAAAGAGAGAAGTAGACAACTCTAAGTCAAGTTGGGTATGATGATTCTAAAGATGAAGAAAGTGAAGAACCAACTAAGGAAGAATAGTCCAAAGCTTTTGAGGAGTTGTTTACTGAGACTATCAAAATCAAGAGAGCCTACAAAAAGTAATCTAAACAGAAGGAGATTGTGGGGTTGAAAGAGAATCATTGATATCAAAAAGCAACAAGTTGCTAAGTGAACTTAAAGAAAACACATCAAAAATTCTGGATCTTCGGAGCAAAGTTAAGTTTCTCGGAAGAGAGGTAATTCAAGATATTTCTGCCTGGGATACTCTTATTGCTAGAATTGAATTTCTTAAGCTTGGATTAAAAAAGTTACAAGAGAAATTGATTGCATTTACTTCTGGACAGATTAAGTTTAATAACATGATTAGTGTTGGTAAGCCTGTAGGAGATAAAGACAGGACTAGGTTATGTTGGGTCATCATCTAAGGGTCAACTTGTCTTTATTAAACCCAAGAACTTGACCATATCTACACCTAAACCTAAGCTTCAGGTTGAGTTTTTGCATGCTAATAATGTCTCCAATGTGCTTTATTATACTTTTGTGGTAAGCATAGACATAGTTAATACTATTGTTATAGGAAGAGGAAGCATTTTGATTCTAATTTTTATGTGCATAATTCTTTTGCTAAGAATAGAGTTCATGTTAGGAAGCCAAATAATTGAAATAAACTCAAAAATTCTTAAGCTAAAAGGAATTCAAATAAGAAGAAGCATGTTTCTGTTTCTCCACAACACCTTCCTGATAGTTTGTATGTCAAAATAATTTGGATAAAAAAGGAAAATTTGGAGAAGTTTGTGTCTGTTGATACTATGAAATTTATTCCTATTAGGTCTTTGAGTGCAAACCCCCCTAATTGAGATTTTTAAGATCATTATAGTCATGGATTGAGCTTATGTTCTTTATCTTGTTTCCATTGGACCATATCTTGTAGTATATGTTAGATTTTGTTTATTTTTATATGATAATCATGTGAATGCGAAAATCATATTTTTTTCTATAAAATAATGTGAATTCTTTACATTTTTGTTCAAAATCACTTTCATTTGTGAATGCATAATTGGGATATTTAGTTTATCAATGGATGAAGTACTTGAGTTTATAATTTAAGCATTGATAACTAATGTGCTATATTTAGTTTTTTTTTTAGGTGAATCTTTTGAATCTATACGATTTGTGCACTAGTCCAACTCTAAGAGAATTGATTGAAAACTAATGTGAAGTTGACTAAAGTATATTGTATGAGTAACATTGAGGGCTTAAATGATCAATGAAAAAAATGAAAAGAAAATATTCTATTTTTATTCAGCAGAAAAAGAAAAAAAAATACTGAAAGTCTAAGACAAAATGGAAAAGGCTACCTTTGGGATTTGTTCGAAACTTACAACAAAATCTCCAATGAGATATCAAATAAAAAGTTATTTTGATGAAATAGTTGGATGCCCGTAAGAGTGAATGTCACCGTCTCAGAAATAAAAAAAATGAAATTCAATATTTAAATTAATTATGTGTTGCTTTATATGCTTATTATCTAATATGTTTTAGAAGATGAATTAAAAGAATTTGATTAATTTTTTATGAAGTTGGATTGCACACACACACATGGATTTGTTAAATGAATTTTTAAATTTTTATAAATAATTTTATATTAGAAATCATGTTATGATTATGAATTGAATGATTAAATTTATTGGTGAATGTAGAGACCGGGTCCAATTTTGACCCATTTTCATTTTAATCGTCATTTTTTCTTTAGTAGCATTTTAAATGATATTTAGCATGTTTTAATTGTGGAAAACATGTTTCGGGAGTTGTTTTAAGGTTTTGAAAACATTTGGAGTTTAACTTTTGGGTCAACGAGGCCTCGGGACGTGGTCCAGGTGGGTCTGAAAATTTAATTTTTTTTTTAAAAATTATTATTTTTGGTTATGAACCAAACGAAATGTTCAAAGAGTTAAGAAAGCAATTTTGGAACCATAGTTGCTTTCAAAATCGACCACGGAGGTCGGGAGGGTATGTTAAGTGATCTGGGGGCGTTTTGGTTATTTCACACCCTAATATATTATAAATATTTGGGTGGCTAAGATATAGCCATTATTACACAACTTTATCTCTTTTTAACTCTCCCTCTTCATCTTTCCCCCGTCTCTCTACATTTCAGAAAGGTTAGAGGTTGATTTGAAAAATGTCGAAGGCGAAAGGTTTGCTCTATTCGGTAAGGGTTTCAGTTTAAATCGAACAAAAGACATTTTTGACAAGATAGGAAGGGCTAAAAATTTGGGACTTGATAGGATAAACTTGAGATTTGAGGTAGGGGTGCAAATCATTGCTTTATTTTGATTCTATAGGTCACATAATTGTGACATAAAACTTTACTTTGGAGATTTTGTGAAATATGAATTTGTGCATATGTATATATTGAAATTATGTATTATGCATGACTTGGTGATGTTTATGAATACATGCTTGGATTGGTGTTCATTTGAGGAGTTGTGTGAGTTGATTCTGAGTAGAGTAAATGCATGAAAAATATAATTTTCTTAAAAATGCGTTAGTGTTGTGATTTTTATGAGTTGGGTGTGATTGCATTGAATATGCATTAGTTGAGGATAATATGCATTAACTTGGTTTATGTTATGCATTTGATGAGAATTGTGACAAGCTTGTGTTTGGTGTATTATGTGATAAAATGCAATATATGAGAATTTGTGATTTTTGGGGCATGTGTAAGAATTAAGAAAGATCCGGAGCCCTAGGATGCAAGGCCCAAAACTTGGCCAAATGGATGTCACTTCTGTAAGGTTAGTAGCTCGAAAAACATAAGCAGAGTTTGTGATCTTGATAAGATCCTTACTATTGGAATTGTGATAATCAGAAGTCCCCAGTTGAAGTGATTTTCTGGTATACATCGTGTGAGTTTATTTGTGAGTTATGATTCCTTATAAACTATTTTATGATTGAAATGTGAGACATCACGCATGATTTCAAAAATATGATTGTTTTGAGCATGAAAACCATTGAGGCATGACATGTAGTTACTTAGAGATTTCATTATGCATTTATGCATGGCTACCTGAGCTAAGGTAGAGTCGGGAGGATCACTCCTACTGAGCACAGTTGTATGCTCACCCCTTCCCCCAAACTCTTTTTTAGATAAAGCTCCTATGGAAGATGAGGCTTAGAGAGGCTTGGGTGGATGTAGAGATTCATTTTGGAGATGTTTCTTTTGAATATATAGATAGATGTCCATGCCGGTTTGTGGCATGTGGACTATGTTGAAAGTGTTGTATTTACATTTGAATTACGTTGGTGTATTTAGATTTCAAATGTAATTTTTCACATATGACTTATGTATGACTTTTGGAATATCAATGAAGAATGTTTAGTTTAAATCTCATTGTTCTTGTTTTGTGAATATGATCACTTGGGAATCAAATTTTTATGTTTGGACCATGTAATAAATGTAGTGGATCATTTAGAATGTTTAGAATACTTTAGAGAATGTATGAGCATTGAGGAATAAGAAGTGGACGTGAAATTAACCTTTTGTGGAATTGCATAAAATCCTGTTAAAGGCATTTAGATTGTGCAAAATGACCCTTTCGCATGATCGAAATCCTTCGATTGTGCGAAGCTTCCATCAAAAATTTTGATAGTGTAGACTTCAAATTTCAGTACGATTTCAATAGTACTTCGCACGTACTCCAATCAATCGAAAATTTTGATTGTGCGAAATGGACCTTTCGATTGTGCGAAATAGGCTCGATTGAGTGAAAACCACATTTCGATTGTGTGAAATGGTGGTCTACAACTAGGCTTAGGTATGTATGGCCACGTGTGGGGCCTTAGTTAGTAGTTGATGTTGAGACATATGTGGGTACATGTATGCATATGATTACGCTTTTGAGTGATTTTGATGTTTGATAATCATTGTTCACCCTCCATTTCCCTCGCTCTTATTTGTGTGTTGGAAATCGGGGCGTGACAATGAATTTATGGGTTTTAAAATTGTGCATTGGTGAATTTTATTGAATTTTTTCAGAAATTTTAGAACTCATTGTTGTTTTCTGTGAAAAGTTGGTTTTAATGATTGCATGGTTATTATATTATATTTTATTTCACATAAATAAAAATCCAAAAATATTTTCCTATTTTCAGATTTTTAGAAATTTTTTTTTATTTTTCGTGCATTTTTTTAAGCAAAATTGCAAAAAGGGTCAAAGAGGTCAAAATTGGTCATAGGACCAATATGGACCACCTTGGACCGGTCCAAGGATGAGCTGGACCGGTCCAACTCGGCCAAGGGGTCATTTTATAAGGGTATGTGTGTGCATTGTGTTCTTAACCCACTTTGTTTCTCTTGTTGTGCACTTTCTCTCTTTTTCCTTCAACTTTCATCAACTTTTATCATACTTATTTACATCCTTTTGGTGGATATTTGGGATTGGTTTTGGATTGAAATTAGTAAAAGGGATTGATTGAAGGTTTTGTGTTAATTTTGGGGGATTTGACTAACAAAGTTTCATTCAAACTTGTATTTTCAAAGGTTGCACACCAAGTGTTTGTGAAAAGTCCCTAATAGCCTTCTCATTGTTGTTTTGGCATTCCTCTCATTGTGGCATTGGCCAGTGGGTTAAAGAGACCAAGAGTTGATGTTTCTCTCTCACTGGAAGGTAACATTATCTTTAATTTGAATCACTTTGATGAAGAAGATATCTTTGAAAATTTTAAGAAAGTTACCGATTGTAGGCCAATAAGATGTGAAAGAAGTTTTGATTTGGTAAGCATTTGGCAAAGATATTATTTGGATTTTGTTCATTATTTAAGAGATAATGGTTGGAGTCTTTTAGCTAATCTAGGCAAAGATTGTGTTCCAAACATGGTTCGTTACTTCTATGGTAATGTGTTTGCTTATAGTGAAAGGAATTATAGATGACTGTGAAGTGTTTTGGGATTGAAATCAAGGTAATAACTAAATTAATTTATGAGGTTAGTTGTATTCTAGAGGCTGAAGATGATTTAGTTCTTCCATATGATGGAACTGAGAAGAACATACCAAGCATAGAAGCAATCATTCGTAAGTTATGTGAACCTAAAGCTCAATTGCTTGAGAATAAAGTTTCTAGTGCTTATATCACTGACAATGTCTCTACTTTGAATCGGATTGTGTCTTATACACTTGATCCTCATGATCAGAATGGTGATTTACTAAGGCATAGAGGTAAAATTTTGTATCACATTGTGAATGGTGATGAGATTAATGTAACTGCTACTATTTTGAGGACAATGATTCAAGAGTCTACTGATTACAAGCCTACAAATGCTTTGCCATTCCCATTGATCATTATGAAAAGTACAATCAATCCATGAGGGATTTGGATATGTACTAGAAGAGAGAGTTTTCAAAGCTTGAAACATTGATTCGTAGAGCTATTCCAGGGACATCTAGTGATAATGAATATGAGGGTTCAAATGAAGATTAGGTCTTTAGTTTATACCTAATTAGATGTTTTGCTAGACTATGCTTTTAATTGTTAAACAAGCTATATCTAGAGTTCTATGTTTATTTGTTTAGACATGGTACTAGAAGAGAAAGTTTTCAAAGCTTAAAGTATTGATTCGTAGATCTATTCCAGGGACATCTGGTGATAATGAATATGAGGGTTCGAATGAGGATTAGGTCTTTAGTTTAGACCTAATTAGATGTTTTGCTAGACTATGCTTTTAATTGTTAAACATGTTATGTCTAGAGTTCTATGTTTATTTGTTTAGACATGGTTATGATCTGTTTGTTTTTAGACTATATTTTATTTTGATATTTGGTCTATAACTCCATATTTTCATATTTTTTCTTATATGCTTTGAATAGAGTTCATGTGTTTATCTCACTTAATTATTTTGTAATAGTTTCTCTTAATTCCCTTGTTCTTATTTTGTCAATTTGTTTCAAAAAGGGGGAGACATATATATATTTTTTTGTTTGATTGATATATGGGGGAGACTATATGGGGGAGATCTAGTATCTTTAATTACTTACATGATTAAGGGAGAGTTGTATTTCTTTATTAAGCTTTTACAGATAGTGTTATTTGCATGATGTGCAGATTTTACAGGTTTTTGGAAGACACTACATATGAAGCTTTCTTGCTTGCTTATGATGATCTAAGATCTTTAAGTTATATTTTCTTGTATTTTGAGGAGATTATGACAAATTGTAATTTGATTTTTCTAGTGGGTTAGGTTATAATTGTTTAAGTTGGTTTTGTCATGAAATTGTCAAGGGGTGAGATTGTGATGTATATTTTTGGAATTAACAATCTTCAGTGTCAAAACTAAGCATGATCGAGTTATAATTTTTTAGTTATATTCTTATCATTGATCATGTACTTGAAGATAAAGAATAAGCATGAAGTTCTACACCGAACATATGATCGTCAAAATCAGGAAGCTTCAACTTTGACAGAAAGACAACAATGAATTGAACAAGGATTTGATCGATTGAAGTTTTTGGATGGTTTCGATTGCACAAGGATATCGTTGATCAAGTATGAGAGTCACATATTCTAAGTAAAGTGGTGAGACACATATAATTCAATACGGGAGGTTCCGATTTTGAAAATTAGGTTGGACCAATCTAGCTCAAACTTGGACCTATCCATGAAGTCTCGGGATCTAAAATCGCTGATTTCACAAGGTTGGATTGATCTAGGAATAAGCTGGGCCGGTCTAAGTCTCTTGGTTTGGAGATTTTGCACTGCAATATCCTATTTCGACCGAAATTTGACTCTAAAATTTTCTTAAACGTTGGGACTTGTTTCCAATTGATCTTAAACTTATTTTTTAAGAAAATTAGAGTTTTTAACATTTATAAAAACCTCATATGTTTTCTCTTTTATTAAGCTTTCAATATACATCAAAATTATTATATTTAGAGAGAAAATGTAGAGATATTATTCTGGCATAGAATTTTGTTTTTCTATTTATATTTTTGAGAGATCACACACATATATACACTATGAGTGATTTAGGTTGTGTCTCCTGCTTTGCTTGATTAATTGTTCGAAGACTGCTTCAAAGATTTCTTATTGATCAAGATATTTGATTATTCAATTTCTTCTACAATTATTCGTTGGTGAGGAAGGAGAAGAAGATCGCACTTCGAATGAGACATAATATTTACTGAGTGTTTGTGTTCTTCCAATTACCCTGATGTTAGTCGGGAGTTTATAATAATTGGACGAGGGAGCCGCAAGAGTAAGCCTGAGGCGTTTCGTATAAAGTACTTGTCAGAGTGGAGTGAGTGTGAGTCTGAAATAGAGTCTGTTGTACTTTACTTCAATAATAGTGGATTTAATTTTTCGGAGCTACAAGTTTCATCTGTGATTTTTTTTCCCTTCTGGATTTTCCACGTATATTTGATGTACTCTTTACTTTATTGCACTTTATTTTGTTTAGTTGCTTTGTGAGATTGATTTAATTTTTAATTGAACTTAAAATTAGAATAATTAAAAAAATTAAATAAACGAGCAAATAAACCTATTCACCCCCTTTAAGTTTTAATTAAACTTTCACAGCCGCCTAACTCACACCACGCCTTAAGCAAAATAATTTGAGAAATGCTAAATGTCACAATTTTATTTCATGAATTTTAACTCGAATTTACGTGGCAGGTGATAATACCATAACGACTTCGTGTATGGGGGGAATCCCACCAATAATAACTTACCATTTAATTTTATCTCCTAAAATAATGGACTATTCGAGACGTGTAGCATTGTTCAAATAATTTACACCCCAGATTTTGTGGCCGAAAGTTACAAAATTAGGTCTTATTTATTCTAATGTTGATTGCTGATCCCACAAAAATGATAGAATTGCCATTTGCCACCTACTTCCATTCTACCAGAAAACCCAATTTATCAGTGTAGTTTCACTACTTTCACCATTAAACCACGCTGTTTTAATAAAGGCTACCTAAAATGTTTTGCCATAAGATATTTTTCATGTAGATTTTTTACAAGAAGATGATTTTCCAGAAAATCTTTTTTTGGTGTTTGGCTTGAACTTAAAAAACAAAAAATTGTTTGATTTGAAATTCGTTGGGGGTCGGTGAGCAGAAAAACTTTAACCGGTTGGTCCCGCCTTTTTACTCCGACTGGTAGAATGTTTTGCCAGAAGATATTTTTCATGTAAAGTTTTTACACGAAGATGGTTTTCGAGAAAACCTTTTTTTGGTGTTTGACTTCAACTTAAAAAAACAAAAAACTGTTTGATAGAAACTCGTTGTGCGTCGGTGAGCAGAAAAACTTTGACCGGTTGGTCCCACCTTTTTACTCCGACTGGTAGCTGGACTCTTTACTTTATCGACCCTACAACACACAGTAATCTCTCAACTCTCAAAATACACATTCACAGAGCTTCAAATTAGAGCAGCCATGGATGACGTCGCTGAGAATCAAAATCACCAACACAAACTTATACTACTAGAAGCTCTGAAGAAAGCTTCTAAAGACCTACAAAACAAACCATTTGCTATTAAATCCAATACCACCAACTCGGCCGCTATCAAAGCTCTGTTAGAACGCGAAACCCAAGTGGAGACAGTGCTCTCCATAAACCCAATTCTGTTCAAGCTCTCTCAATCTCTCTCCAACCTCAAAATCCAGCTCGAAACGCTCGAACAATCTCAAGATTATAGCCTCCGATCCTTCATTCGCCGCCAAATCACTTCCCGTAAGATATCCAAAACCCTGAGCTCCATCGAAACTGAATTTCAAGAATTGATCGACCAAGAAAGCATGCGAAATCTCGTAAGAGTTCTAGGACAATGTGGAGATGAAGATGAGAAGAAAGTGGAGGCTTTGAATCAATTCGAAAATAGGGTTTCAATGGGTTTCGATAGAGATTTACAAGAAACGATCTTGAGAGCCAAGGTCTTCTCAGTTCTTGAATCGATCGTATCTGACTCAATGTGTTCGAAGCGAGTTCGTGAATACTCGGCTCTTGCTATAGCTGCTCTGGTTCGATTCAACAAGAACGTGTTCGTAGGGCAAGTTTTGATGGGCCCAACAATTCAATCTCTGTTATCAATGGCTTCGTGTGGTTCCATTCAAGTTCTTTCCTCTCTCATCAAATTGATCAGAAGTCCTTTGGTGTACGAGATGGAATCGATCGGTGACATCCCCAAAATCATGACCCTTTTGAGCTCAAAAGACGAGTCGATTCGAGTCTGTGCCGTGGATTGCGTTCTTGAATTCGCGTACTTCGCGAGGAAAGAAGCGATTCAAGCGATGATCGAAGAAGGGTTGATAGAGAAACTAGTGGAATTGCAGAGATTGGAATTTGGAAGTGCAGTTGAAATGGATCGATTGGACGGTGGTGAAAACAGAGGAAGTTGTGGAGAAATAGAGAAGGAAATGGAGAGGAAATTGCTGGAGAGAAGTCCGTTTGGGAACTGCGTTACGGCGTTTGTTGCACAATTGGAGATGGGTGAGGGATTGGAACAGGGAGAGAGGAGAGAAATGAAGGAAGGAATATTGAAGAGAGTGAGAGAAGCGTCTGTTTCTGAAGCAGAGGCTACTAATATTGTTGCTGAGGTATTGTGGGGTTCTTCACCTTAATACCAGAAAGCAATAAAATACTACTCTATTTGCTTTATAGCCATACTTGGGCCTTGTTTGGTATGGGTTTGCCTTTTCTTTTTAAGCAGCAGCATAAGAAGAAGCACAAGCACGGGCTTATTTATACACAATTTTTTTTTTTTTTTTTAATGTTCGTCACAGTTTTGGGTTAGTCTATAATGAGTCCTCTTGTCGTTTGATCACTATGAAAACACTTTCATTACTGATTATTATTACAGTTTTATTATGTAAATATTCAGAAGTTATAACAGTTAATAGAACTCTGTATTATGTTTGTGTGAATACTTGCCTAATAAAAATATATATAAATAAATAAAGAAAGTAGGTGTTGTGAGTAGGGATAACAAAAGCCCAGGGCTCCCTTCCATGTTCCTGCTCCTGTATAAGTTTCCTCTCTTGTCCCACTCCAAAACCGTTTATCAAACCTCCCTTCCCACCTCATTCCTGCACTGCCCCGTTTAAACTAATATTCAATTTTTTTTCCTTAATTTTTTCACTTGAATTTTAAAATTTCAAATTTAAGAATATAAATCAAATAAACATTCTCTCAAACCAAATTAACCAAATAACATTAATATTAATAAGTTTAAAAGTTTTTTAGAAAAAATAATACTAATCAATGCCCAAGCAAATCGAGTTACCTCGATGTACATTTTAGCTTGAAAGGATAAATGAAGTAGTTGCTTCACGTGCCTTGAAACCTCCTTCAATCTTGCGGTTGACTACACTACGAAGTCGAGCGTTGTCGCACTCGCGAACACCGTCGGATGGTCTCCAACCAAAAATGATAATGTGTGGTAGGTGAAGTGAGGGAGGTTACCAGCTATCGTTCCGTGTATCACGACGAGGTTCGCGCATGTCGGAGTTTGTGAAGGGCCAAGGAAAAAGATGTGTTCTTGGAATCGTCACCTAACATTAAGTTCTGGTGTGCTAGGTCACCTAAGATGTAAATATATGTGTGGCTCGGTTGAATGACTACCATGTGATCTTTCAAAAACCAGATTAGTGAATCTGGTGGTTTGGTTATGTGTAGGGAAGGTGTTAGACACCCCACAATATTTGTACTGAATACGGTTACCTAAGCATCATGATGCTTTGCTATTTTAAAGATAGTTATGTTCAAAAAAATAGAAATACCATGTATATGTATATATTTAAGAAGGGAAGGAAGAAGAGAGGAGTTGGTTGGGAAATGTGACCAAACCTGGGTTGCTCGAGCTGCCTACATATCCCGATGAAGGAAATTAGGTCAAACGTAGTTCCAATGACCTAGATTGAAGGGCCACTGGATGAAGTGTTTGGAATGTAATGGAGATGGTTGAAGTGTGAAATATGGAGGAAATGAATACAATAGCAAATGAAATAGATGGAATGATGGTGGTGGTGGGACTAAATTTGGGATTGCTTAGACTGTCTACGTACCTTGGGACTGTCCAAGGATCAGGTTAAATGTAGTTCAGTGAAAAGGGTTTCTGGTCCCTGTGACCATTACTAAGTTGAGAGTGGATTTATGGTCCTTGTGATCATTACTGAGCTGAAAGTGGGGTTTTGGTTCCCATAACCATTATTGTGCCGGGTAATGGTCCCCATGATCGTTATTGACCTGAGAGCGAGTTTATGGTCCCCGTAACTAGGGGTGCACAAAGAACCGTGGGAATTGGAATTGGAACCGAGGGGAACAGTACCGAACCGTGGCTACGGTTCTGGTTCCAGTTCCTAAAATTAGGAACCGTTACCAACGGTTCCAGTTTCGATTCCAGGACCAGTAGAACTGTACCGAACCGGAACCGTTGGGGGTAACGGTTCCTTGGAACCGAACCGGAACCGGAATCATTTTATATTAAATATGTGTATATATATATATATAATATAATAACTATATAATATATATATATATATATACATTACATATAATAATTATATATAACGTATATACATTATATATAATAATTATATTATCATATATTATATATAATAATTATATTATAATATATATATATATATATATATATATATATATATATATATATATATATATATATATATGGTGCCATTTTTAGTAGGGGTGCAACTTGGGTTGGACAACCCGAATTCAACCCGATTTTTTATGAGCTTGGGCAACTATTTTTACAATTAGGGTTGAGTTTGGGTTGAAAAACCTCAACCCGAACTTAATTAGGGTTGAGTTAAGGTTGAGGTGTTAACAACCCGAGCTCAACCCGAACCCGAATTGTAATATTATTTTTATATATATATATTTTATTTTAAATATATTATATATAATATTCAAATTATGATAACCTTTTTCTTTTCAACTTCCTTTATTTAAATCTTAATTTATTGTATGTTAACACTTTGGATAATTAATTTCCTAAAAATTTGTTTGTAATTTTTTAGAAATTTACATTAAGTTCTTAATTTTGTGTGTGTTTAGGAGTAATATAATATGAAACTTATTAAAGATCACTTTAAATTTTCAATATGGAGATTGGTGATATAGATAACCCGAATTAACCTGACTTTCTAACCCGAAATGTAACGCCCCGATTCCCCGACTCCCGGGAAACCGGAGGTTAACCTGTCCATTAATCCCAATGGACCCTTTTCACCCTCTATAAGGTACCATGCTCTGATACCATTCTGTCACGCCCCGATTCCCGAGGCCCGGAAACCGAGGTGTGAACCCCGTGAGATTACCCTCACGACATAACCTCCACCTGATCATACAATTCAATTTCCTATTATTTTTACGAAAATCGGGCATGACCCATTCTAAATAATCAGCTCCTGGCATATTACACCTGCTTCACAATTTATATGGACACTTCTGGGCACGTGTCCCCCCAGCATTTATATCTAAACAATAAAAATGGACACTTCTGGGCCCGTGTCCCCCCAATATTTCTACAACATGCATAAACAATCATAAATATACATGCCTCAGTCCTTGAATATCCGTATTAAATACATACATCACATGAATAAATACAATTGAAGGAGCTGAATCAATATAAATCGCTTTATACATTTAATCCAAATGTAAAGCATCTATCTATCCACTATCCTAGATATACACTAGATTTTAAGGAATCTAGATACTACCTCTGCAACCGGTGCTGTCAGTCCCCTAACTAACTCCAAAACCAGCAATACCTGCAAAACCTGGGAGGGGGTGAGCTCAAAGGCCCAACAAGGTATGTAGAACCATACTATCACCGCTGCAGCAGGTCGATCCTCACATATTCTCAAAAATATACATGCACTTAAATATATCACAATATTTAGGACCATGCTCTACCTAGCATGCATGAACCAATGATGTATGTGGCTACTCTAGCACATATGAGCATACAAAATCCACTATATATGATTTTAGAAATCATTTTCAACATGCTTGAAAACAGTAAACATTCAACATCAATATGTATATATAGAACATATATGTCTAAGCATTTACATAAACAATGTAAATCTATCACCACATCTCCTACTCAACAAGTAGAAATCTCAAATGCAACGAAGATGCATTTAAACCGTACAACATGCTCAAAGGCAATAAACATCAAACATATATCATGTTCTATCACACACAACGCATATATAAGAATGCGTTAAACATAAAGCACGCTTCACAATAGAAAATGCAAGCAGTTCCATCAACTTGTCTCACTCTCTCTCGGGTCCCACCCGACACCACAACATGATTCTCAACCAACCATGTGACCGAGACACTTCCCACACAATTGCGGAACCTATCACCGAGTATTCTCTACTCCGAGGTGATTGGACCGCTGCCGAATCCGCCACCGAGTATTCTCTACTCCGAGGTGATCGGACCGCTTCAAAATATGTCACCGAGTATTCTCTACTCTGAGGTGATTAGATCATTTTCAAATTCGTCACCGAGTATTCTCTACTCCGAGGTGATCGAACCATCACCGAGTATGCTCTACTCCGAGGTGATTAGATAAATTTTAGAATTTTGTCACCGAGTATTCTCTACTCCAAGGTGACTCAACCACTCCAACGCCCTCACCGAGTATTGACCTACTCTAGGCAATTCAACCACTCTTCCCCATCTCCTCACAACGGGCCCATATATGCATTTCAAACATATAATGATCAAGCATCTAAGAGTCATGCTAAACAAAGCATAAATAAGTTATGAAAACACTAAGCATGCATTTCACCTCCACAAAGCCACATATATATTCACCTATACATGTAAAATCTAGCATACAGTTCACATATGCTCATAAACCTCACTTAGGCACATTTTAGTCATGCTTCACCCATGCATACATTTTCTATATACAGATGGTATGCATTTCCTTCATGTAAACCCACATGTATTCACGTACATGTCAAATCATGCATATAAATCACATATGCGCATGTACTAGCATAAATATAGTCATGCTCTCATTAAATGCATGTATTCACTACAAGTAGCTAACATGCATTCCAATCACAATATATATACACATATATATCACATCACCCACATATGTATCAAGAACATATTAAACACTTAGCACATTTCATGTTTTTCAAATGCTCGCCAAAAGTTATATTGCTACTTAGCATGCATTTCTACCACTGCACCCATATATATAATCACATATATATATATTGAACATCATGCATAAAAGTCACATATGCATACAAGACAACACACAACTAAACAGGTATTATTTAGCATACTTTTCATAGACTTTAATCTATACATACACGCATATCACAATGCAAATAGGCGATAAATCTAATATGCTATCAC
The DNA here is from genome assembly GCA_026545225.1 of Cornus controversa. Lineage (NCBI taxonomy): Eukaryota > Viridiplantae > Streptophyta > Magnoliopsida > Cornales > Cornaceae > Cornus > Cornus controversa. The sequence goes on along the minus strand of CM048846.1, from coordinate 61,386,819 downwards.
TTCCCAAACCCGCACATACATATATATATTTACACACGCATATATATGTCCTCTCACATCCCATGTATGTACCACATTCCCTATACACATATATATATATATATCGCCTACATATATATGTATATACACATACCACATATGATTAAATTGAGACATATGTAAATTACTCAACATACATAAAATATCTATATGAGATAGAGGCAAGAATCAACTTGCCTTAGGTCCAGCTTTCGCCAAGTCCGCGCTTGCAAAGCGGTCCATGCCAAGCCCGGTCCAGTCCGGTCCCGTGCTAAGGTCCATGCAATCCATCAACCAAACCATTTTCTCTTTGTTGATCCCAAAGTTGGATCCAACCCCTTTCAAGTCTAAAGTCCAGTTTAAACCAAATACCAAATCCACCATTTTTAGACCAACCAACCACAACCCAGCAACCTATCTCAGCCGAGCCAAACACTAGTCAAACGCCACCAAACACCATCGAAACTGACCACCAAAACAGGCTGTCCAATAGCCATGAGAATGCCACCATTTGCCACCTCAAGCTACTATTATCTGAACCAAATGGAACCTACAAACTAGCCGCTACCAAACCCAATAGCGAGCACCCCAAACAGTCCACAAATCAGCCCCAAAACGGCCGCCAAAAAGGATTTAAAACTTGAACCCGTGAACACCTTCTCGACATCATGTCCACCCATGGCAACCCACCACGTACCAATCGAAACCCAAACTGTGACCATTCCTATCACCTTCTCTATCGCAAGCCAAAACCATCTCGGAACCAGCCATGGCCGCACCAATAGCGAGCTTCCAAACAGTCCATACGATCGGTCGACCGAAGAATGGTTTCGGTCGGCCGAAATGACACTTTCGGTCGACCGACGGAATCTATCGGTCGGCCGAAACTGTGACGCCTGACCCGTCGCTTCCCAGCCTTCTTCGCCGACCACTCCGCTGCTAGAATATCCTCTATAACACTCAAAACTCCTGCTATCGTCAACAATGGTGGCCACCTAACCACCTGCAACAGCCTACCTACCACCTTGAACCTTCATGGTTCTTATCCTCAAGCTCAACCCCACGTAACAGAGGAGCACCAGCTGCAACCGAGAAGTCCTCTAACCGAACCCAGCATCCGAAGCTCTAAGAAGACCCACCATGGACCTCCCTCAGTCACTGACAGCCACCAGCCGTGGGCTTCTCTCTCTCGGTTTCACCTTCTTCTCCCTTTCTCTCTCTTTTTTTTTTTTCTTTCTTCTCCTCCTCTCAGCCGACCCACATGGGTCTCCTTTTATTTTGAATTATCTTCTTGCACTCACATGCACCACATGTTTTGTGCACCACTCATAGCCACACATTTCCTACATATATATATATATATATAATATATGCAACACAATAAAATATATCCCATATATTTTATCTCACTTATACCTACAATCATGTATAGGCACCCACACTTCTTCATATTTGCATATAAGCCCCCCCTTATATTTATAATTTAATATAAATATAGGTACTATGTATATATATATACATATATACATATACTCACCTTCCACTTGTCTAGAAATATATCCACGCCCTTTCCGGAATTTATTTAATCCGGTCCAAAATCGCCCGGAACCGGTCAAAATAATTCCGGTCCTTACACGAAATCTCAACCCGAATTGCAAACCCGAGTTTAAAAATTTAAGGATGGGTTGGGCTAGGGTTGAATAGTTAGGGTTGAAAGTAGGGTTAGGGTTGAGTTAGGGTTGAACATTTCATATGTAGGGTTGAGCCCGAGTTGTACCTCTAACCCGCCCAAGTTGCAGCCCTAATTTTTAGATTGTAGGTCTCATATTTATTTAATGAATATATATATATTTTGTATTTTCAAGCTTCATTGAAAAAAAAAAAAAAACACTAAGGAACCGCGGTTCGGAACTGGAACTGAATCGAGAACCGCGGTTCGGTTCCTCACGGTTCCAACCCTTAACGGTTCCGGTTCTGGTTTTGAAAATTAGAAATCATTGGTAACGGTTCTAGTTCCGGTTCCACCAAGAACCGTGGGGAATCGTACCGTGTGCACCCCTACCCGTAACCGTTACTGGGTTGAAATGAGTCATGGGACTCAAATGAAATGTAAACACGACGTTTAAGGTACCCGTGGCCGTGAACTGAATTGAAATGAGTTATGGGACTTAAATGAAATGTAAGCGTAATGGGTTTAAAGTCCACGTGACCGTTACTGGGTTGAAATGAGTCGTGGGACTCGAATGAAATGTAATTTTGATGATAAATTTGATTATCTAGAATTATACTAGGGAATGTGCCTAAGAATGGAAGGTGTGCTTAGAATTTTTAAGGCTTAACATGTATGAAAATTGAACAAATAAACATGTATTGAACATTTATTGAACAAGTAAACATGCATTTGAGCATATGAGTATATATTGAATGCATGTGTGGAAGCATTGTGAACATGTAAGCGAGTGAGCCTATAAACATGTAAGCATAAGAGCATGTGATCATATGAACATATAAGCATGTGAGTATGTATTGAAAGCATGTGTGGAAGCATTGTGAGCATGTAAGCGAGTGAGTATGTAAACATGTAAGCATAAGAGCATGTGAACATGTAAGCATAAGAGCATGTGAGCATATAAACATGTAAGCATAAGAGTATGTAAGCATGTGAGCATGTATTGAAAACATGTAAACATGTATTGAATGAACAACTAAGCATATATTGAGTGAGAAAACATGGATTGAACAACTAGGCATGCGTTAAATGAGAAAACATGGTTTGAGTAACACATACATGGATTGAACAACTAAGCATGCATTGAATAAGAAAATATGGATTGAACAACTAAGCATGTGTTAAATGATAAAATATAAATTAAACAATTAAGCATGTAGAGAAGTGACACTTTAAATAAAAATGTCCAAAAATAGAATGAAATTTAATGAGAGAGATGGTAGAAGTCATACTTCTTTTTGAAGCAAGCAAAATTTATTTAATCCTAAAGAAATATCAAAAGAAACTTGAAATATTCTTTAGTAGGGTTAGTAAATTTAAAATGATGAAAAGAAAAATGATGATATATATGATGCATGAAAAAGTGGTTGTGTGTGATGTTTTGTACACAAGGCCCACAAGCAAGATTTGAATTCTTGTTCATACTTTCTTTTAAAGGTGATCTTTTTTGTGTATTACCAAGTTTCAAATCAAGCAAGTGTTCTTGGTGACGAAGTGAAAGGAAGTAAATGGGGGTAGATGATGCATATGGGGGATATGCATGAAAATATATGAAAACGTGCATTGAACATTGAAAAGAGTTTGAATTTGAAAAGCAATATATATTTCAAATAAAAATTGATAAGCATTAAAAAGAACTTGAAATGGACAAGTTCAAAATCAAGAATTATAGGAACTTGAAATGGACAAGTTCAAACAAAAATTTAAAGAACTTGAAATAGACAAGTTCAAATAAAGAAGTCTTTTGTATAGATATATGTATAGCATATATATTATTTCTCTTCCAAACAACATTCTTCTATGACACTCCACAAGCGGAGGCTTGAAGTGATGATGTTGGCCTTAAAATGTCCATTTGCAATGAATGTGCAAAAGACATTTTAAAAAGAGTAATAATGAAAGAAAAAGTGCTTGAAATGTAAAGACATGAATTAAAATACTTGACATATAAATGTTGAACAAGTAAAGTACAAGAATTAAAATATTTCTCTTCCAAACATCATTCTTCTATGACACTCCACAAGTGGAGGCTTGAAATGATGATGTTGGCTTTAAAATGTTCATTTGCAATGGATGTGAATAAGATATTTTAAAGAGGGTAAAAATGAAAGAAAAAGTGCTTGAAATGTAAATACATGAATTTAAAGTGCTTGAAATGTAAAGACATGAATTTAAATGTATAAAATGTAAGAAAAAATGCTAGAAATGTAAAGAAAGTTTATTAACTTGAAAAGAAAAACAATATTAAAAATTGAAGCAATGCATGGGTGGTGGAGAATGTTTTTTCCATCAAACTACCTTATAATGAATCATTATGGCAATAAGGCTTGGAGATGGAAAGTAGAAGGTGATGGAGGCTGTATAGGTGTGGAGAGCTATCCAGAGAGAGATGTGAGCAATTATGAGTGTAATTGTTGTTGTAGTTTTAGTTGCTGTCCTTGTTTAATGAAAAGACAGCAGGTATTTAGAGCCAAATGTAGTGAATTCCATCCATAAGATTAGGGAGAGTGAGTGTGAGCCTTGGGATGAAAAAGAAAAAAAGACTAAAAAGGGTGTGAAAAAAGTGTATAATGGCAATGGGTTGGTATCTTTGAATCTTAACCATTAATTTATGTGAGAATGAATGTGAGCCATTGGATGTGGGAGATATAGGTTGAGAGATATATTTCGTATTGAAAAAATGTGGACTGTTGGATTAAAAAAAGGTAAAAATTATTTCATTCCCAAGTGAATCCTGGCCCTTCAAAGTGGATTTTGGATTTTGATGAACAGCAGCCGTTGGATCAAATTGATCTTGGACATTGATGAAAAGTTAAATAGTTTCACAAAAATTCTTGCAGAAATTCACAAAAACATGGTAGCCAATGGTTGGCTGCCACATGTCCTCCTTTAGCTATATCCCCAAATTATCCCTTTTGTAGGGCAAAAATTTGGTAATTTTGGGGATTCTTTCATTCGTTATGCCACTATGGTGATATATAAAATGATGTCATTTTATTCAATTCCAGATTTGTCCTGGACAGTGTGTGTAGTGAAAAGACCATTTTGCCACTCAACTAGGGTTTTGGTCAAAAATATGTCGGACTAAAAATGTGTCAATATTACAGTGTTTTCTATTATTTTTGGACCTTACGGTCATGATGATGTGGTCCGTTCATTGATTTGATAAATGGTTTATCGGTTAAACTTTTGGGTTGACTAGTTTGACCCCAATTTAGGGTTTGAATGAAATCAAATGTCTGGGAGGACTTACGGTTCCTATGAGTAGTTATTTTTGAGATTTTTTATACTTTTGAACTCAATGGTAAAGTCTGTTTCCCATTTGGGCAGACAGGTTGTAAATCAATTTTTTTAAAATGACCATTTTACCCTTTTTGGGGTTTTGACAATTTTTAAGTGTCTGAAAAAAAAGTTTGTGATTTCTACGAGTCGTGTTTTCTAAGGTTTTGGGACCTAGTGAACTCATAGGTGTAATTTGGTCATTGATTTGATGATTCGGACTATGTTTGTCTTGGTGGGCCCTTTTCGGGTCATGCTCGAGGAAGTAGGATCCTGAAACTTAGTATGGATGGTTTAGGATTTGGAAAAGAAGTGGGAGGTCAAAATTGGGTGTCTACAGCTACCCCTCTTTGTTTAACTTTGCGTAGCAATATTTAAACAAAGATGTAGACATGGTCCATTTTTAACCGACAAAGTGCAGGAAGTTGCTTGGGTTAGTTTTTTTTAATATTTTTTAGGGTGGATTGTGTTCTAGTGAGAGAGGGCATGTATTGGAAAAAATACAAAAATTTTCAAAGTTGAGGGCTTGCTGTAATTTTGGAAAAAGGCAAGGATTTTTTTTGGAGAATGTCAAAAGATGCTAATAGAAAATGATGAAAATGTTTGACAATGGAACATAAAAAAAATGATCAATTTAGACTTTGACCATGTTTTATATTTTTAGCATCGTTATTCACCTTGAATAAACGAATGTGGATAGAAAATGGGCCCCTAAAAATGAACTCACTATTTTTGAAATGGACTACTCCTCATTAATTTTATTTAAATTTCTAGATGAGTTATCTGGGCGATGGGTGAGAATTCTAGAAAAAGATGACCTGTTAAGGAGAATGTTTTAGATATAGTTTTTCCTCAATTATATTTGAATTTTCAGAATATCCCATTGGATGGATACCTAGAGCAACAGTAGCGTACATAGTGTTAAGGTTAGGGGAAGTGATTTTAAAATTCGCAATCTTGCCATAAATTGGGATCCTTTTTACCATGTAAGAGGAAAATTTTGAAAAATGTAATTGTAAGAATGATGCATGATGTGGTTTTGATTTTTGCATATCATTGCGCCTTTTGCAGGACTTTTGCTATGCAGAGTGGTGATGAAGGAGGTTCTCTCATGCGTGATCCCGCACAGGGGAAGACCCTTCAGAGGGTCCTTCAATTAGTCCAGTATGGCTTGGTACTGGAGATTTCTATCGGACGAGGATATCTCCTCGAGATGAAGAGCATGTCCAGCGATCGACTCACCTTCGTTGCTCCTACACCTCCATGTTGATAGATTCTGATGAGGAGGTTGACACGTACTTTGACCTCATTGATTTTGAGTTGGAGGAAACTGTTCTGACTACTGTAGGAGTTGTAGGTGAGAGCTCAGGTCCTGATGTTGACAATGAGTCAGATTCTGATAGTCATGTTGGCATGGCCGCGATAGAGGTCGTAGGGTGGCGCAGGTGAGACAGGCTAAAGGAAGGGGGAGACCTCGTGGTGCTAGTGGTAGGGGCAGAGGTAGGCCTGCGAGAGATGTTGGTGGTGCTCCAGAAGGTGGCGGGCCTACGAGAGGTAAGGGTGCCAGACTTTCTAGGTTCGATCATGATGATGCAATGAATGATGGTCTTCTACTTCCATCTGGTCGTCATAGGGCTTATCCTGAAGGTGTGCCTCAAGAAATTTTTGAGGGTGTTGTAGATGTGGGTCCTTTGAGGGATCTCAAATATCATCCTTTTATGTATCTGTGGGCAGGGATGGTATATACTATGCTGATGATTTGTTTATTATTTTTGGTTCATTGTGTGCTTATTTTTGACAATTGTCCTCTATGCAGATGCCTAGTTCGTAGAATGCAAACATTCGAGGGTCGCAACTGCATTCTTACAAGGTGGTGTAGACTGCTGCTGACTCCTATCGACAATTGTTAATGCGAGTTGAGTTTAGCAATTTTATGACCATTGACCCTCCTCAGGTCAATCGTCATTATATCCATACTTTGGTTAAGAGATGGTTTGGGTGCACCAACACCCATCATTTGGTTGTTGTTGAGTTGGGCATCACCCCTCTGGACTTGTCTATGATAACTGACTTGTTCTTCATAGAGGTACCTGTTCCCTTGGATGTTGTGGACAGATTGGAGATGATGGCCTTGTTGAATATTCATCATGGTGGTGCCTTTAAAGGCAACCAACTCATGGTCAGGAGCTTGTTGGATGGCGTGGACTGGACTGGATGTCAATTTTTTGGTGATGATTCTAGTCTGGTCCCTCCTAGACTTTTTAGTGCTATCCGGGATATGGACACCATTGGGTTATATGATTGGGCCAATTTATTCTACAGCTAATTTTTGTCTTGTTTGAGGGACAAGGTCTCGATGCCATATGGGAGCTTGACTGGTGCCTGGTACTTCCTTCTGGTGAGTCTTCTTGTGGGTGTTTTGTTGTTTTGGCGTTTCAAAATCTCTTGTATATGGAATGGTTTACTCCTTTGGTTAATTTTTGTGCAGTTCTAGTATTACGAACATTTTTGGGTGTGCCGGCCGGTGATCCATGATCTTGGGCTTTTTCTAAGAGTGTGTCAATGAGAGATGGCTCATGTTGAGATGACCTTGTCGTTACAAGGCTTTGTCACTCTATAGGTTCAATTGAAGATTATTCGAGTGGATGTGATCATATGGGATCCCTATCCACATGATGAGCACAGGGCGATGATGTACTTGGCTAAGGGTTATTCAGGCCGGAGGATGGCCTTCTTGTGCTTGCATGGATGGGAGTTCTATATGGGTGATCGATGCTGGCGTCAAGTTCATGGCATTTTTGGTATTCTGAGGGATCCGCCCCCAGAGTCTTCAGTTTCACAGTTGTCGTGCCAATGCCAAAGTGGGCTTTAACAGTCATGTATGTTGAGCCTCTGCAGGAGGTGGAATTTCTAGCCTACAAATAGTATTTGTCTTGGTACAATCCTCGTACCCCTTGGGGCTTTCACCCGTTTAGAGTATGTTCCTGGCAGCACTGTTCTTAGTCATGATGTTTACCAGTGATGGCTGGTGCAGTCCTGTTTGAGACTTATGAGATGCAGTGAGTTTTTTATTTTTTGGTTAGTTCATTGTTAGTTGTCTTCAATTGTTGATTTTGTTGCATTCTTTGCATAATCAGGAGATCGCGGATTTCTTGGTGGATGATCCAACCTTTGCTAGTGGAGATCCGAGCGATGCGTCGATAGAGCCTGGCAGCTCCAGTGGTCCATCTCAGTGGCACCAGTGATAGTTTAAAGAGGGATTTAGTGTCACATTATGTAGTACATCTTCATAGATTCTTTATTTTGTACAAAAACTTTTGTTTGTAATGAAAAAGCCATATATTTTTATGAAAAATGGAATCTTTTGAAATCTTGTGCAATATTTCATGCTCTTGTCTTCTTGGAAAAAGTGTATAATTTTAACCAAAAAACAAGTTTCTCACACAAAATAGCAAATTGGGTCAACATTGTAATTAACCCTTTTTGTAGGGGCAATTTTGGAAATTCCAAGAATTTTTGTGGAAATATTTGAAATCCGTGCCATTAAAGGTAGTTTTGGGATTTGACGAATTGAATGCTGAAAACACGATCTTGGGGACAATTTTGCTGTGTTTGCTCTGTTTTATCTTGGTTCTTGTGATTTGTTGCAGCCGTTTTTGATGGCATTTGGTTGTTCCGGAGCTCATTTCATTGTTGTCTAGTCTGAGTGTGGAAGAGGCGACATATTTTGATGGTCGTTTTGGATTTCTGCAATCTAATCCTTATTGGGAGGATTTTCAAGGTGTGATTGATCAATGGAGTAAGAGGTGACTTGATGATTTTGCTCTGTATTTGTTTGGTTATTTGTTTTTTTCTCGTTCTAAGGTTGTTGATAGTTAAAGTAGGAAAGTAGAAAAAAAAAGTAGGAGCAAATGACAAGTTTTATCAATTTCCAATACCAATTATCCATTAGATAGGAATGAATATATGATATAATTAAATTGCAGGGGTGCACTATTAGTACATGCTATTGGTTGAGACCTAAGAATATAAGAAAAATAAAAAAATTAGAGGCCTAATAAATTGACTGGGGCTTAAGGCTCCATCCGATCTTGACATGCGGTGCCTAACACTTTTTCCACGTATAATCAAACCTCTAAATCTGTTTATTTAGTTCGTTAACTATATGGATGTCATCTTAGAAGACTATTGTATTCAACACATAATCACATACTTTAGGTGACATACCACAATAAAACTCGATGTTAGATGACAACTCCATTCTTTAAGCCCTATTAAAAATAAAAAAATTAGAGGCCTAATAAATTGACTGGGGCTTAAGGCTCCATCCGATCTTGACATGCGGTGCCTAACACTTTTTCCACGTATAATCAAACCTCTAAATCTGTTTATTTAGTTCGTTAACTATATGGATGTCATCTTAGAAGACTATTGTATTCAACACATAATCACATACTTTAGGTGACATACCACAATAAAACTCTATGTTAGATGACAACTCCATTCTTTAAGCCCTATTTACATTTTTTCACATTTAATGTCTTAGTTTTTCAATAGCATCTTCATTCATATCATTTAAGAGGGTGTTGTAGAAAAAATTAGGGCGCGACAATATGACCTCTGCTTGATAATTTAAATAATAGATAATAAAGGATATTATCTTAGTAAATTTCTTACCTTGCCATTTTTGTTTACATTTAAATTATAAAATAGAACATTAATGCATTAAAAATTCCCTCAAGAGTATTACTGGATCCCATGCTTATCAAGAGTAATAGATTATTGAATCCCTGGTACAAGCTTTTGTCATTTTTGAGGTGGCTTGTTCATTGTGCCAAACACAAAATAGTAATGTTAAAGTAATTTCTGCTTAGTTTTTTTTTTCCTCTTCTCTCTTTACCAATCCTCGAACTCTTGACCTAAGGGTGTGGCAACACATGCCAACTCATAAGCCAAAGAGGCCAGTAGAGGACCAGTCATTTATGCCTAGCTTGAAAGGAAAGGATTTGGTGAACCCTGAGAGAACTTCAGGTCTTTTATTCCTCTACACATCTCTCTTGGCACATTTGAACCATTGAGTTGGAACCAATGGACTTAAAGACGTTTGTTGAGTATATGAATGTGGGTATGGCCTTGAGTTTGCCTCATGCCTGCAATTATTTATGGAGGTTCATGTTTGAGTTGCTTATTAATGTTTATATCAATAATTGACAGCCGATTTGAAGCCTCAAAGTTAAAGGTTTTAAAACCCATTACTCTCATAAAATGCAACTTAAAAAGGTCATTGATGTGGTTGACGGATAACTTGTAAAATTACTTCATCAACCCCCTAATTTGACCGGAACATTTCATCGTAAAGGTAAAGACTTATACGTTGTGAGGACAAATGTTTGAATCTTTTTTAAATCACTTTGTGCATGTGAAATGGAAAGACTGCATGTACTCGGTGATGAATTATGAAATGCTATAATAGACTAGACACCACAATCGTTAAAATAAAATAAAATTATTACTTCATCAACCCCTAATTCCATTGCATCAACACTTACTATTATTATGAAATACCAATATTTGTCGTACTAATTTAATTAAATTGAGTCCAGCATTTGTTTAAGCGCATTGAAGTTAACAAACTAGTGGTCCAGGCTTGTACAACTATTGTACATGAACCATGATTATATTAAGATTTGGTACCCAATTGTTTGGCCTTTATCTCCATTTCGGCCTTGAGAAAATACATAATCTGTATTATATGTATATATATATTCTATCATAACATTGTAAAATACACAAAACAACAAAGTGCAACCAAACGCTCTCCTAAAAGTGAGCATTTTAAATATTTATAATCAAGATCCAGCAAACTTCAATGAAACGTTGTCTCCATCACAAGCTTAAACAAGTCATGAGATTGAACACCCTCACCTACAAAATATGGCATTAAATAAAACTTTAATGCTTAAATTCTAAGGTGGACCTCTCATCATTTAAATACCATTTTACACTGCGAAGGAATATTATTATGGTGCCTTATTGCATTATTCTCTTTCTGTTTTTTTTCGAATTGCTATATATACTATATGTATTCTTTATATTGATTTATTGTACAAGTCTACCCTATTATGGTCCAAAATAATATCAGATTTTTTTTCTTTGAAATAGATAAGATCTGAACCTCTAACTTCACTCCTCTTTTAAAATGCCCCACTAACGTAAACTTTTTCTATTATGCTGCATTGATTTAAGCTTAACATAGACAATACTTACCTACTGACTAGTATGTAGATAAGTTCTTTTGATTGCTGATGTGTTTCAATAAAAAATAAACACATTAGCTTTAATTACAAAATTAAAGGTATAATAAATGAGTATAATTAATGAGATTGATTGCATTTATTATACTTATTTATTACATTTTAAATTTAATTTTGCAATTAAAATTGATTTGTTTATTTTTTTGTTGAACACATCGATCAGTAGGACTTACCTACACACTGATCAGTAGGTAAGTATTGTCCTTAAAACCTATCCCCTCTCTCTCTCTCTCTCTCTCTCTATATATATATATATATGAAATTGAGCCTCTTGCATAGTTGCATCTCTTTTGTTTTTGTTTTCGCTTACCCCATCAATGTTCATGTAACATCATACCACTTCCCTTTATATAATATATTGAAAATTGAGAGAGGTTTTTAATTTAGTACCATTAAATCATAGAATTTGTTGAAAACTCAAGAAAAGTCTTTTTTTTTTTTTTTTTTTTAGGTAAAGTATAACAGGGTATGGATAAATATTTATGAAGAACAAAACATGGACTGTATAACATGATTATTGTTAAAAGTTGAGTAGAGTATAAAGTAGCAAACCTTTCCTCGTTGAAATGTTTTTGGCTTCTTTAATCAAAATTTTAATCATAAAAATGATGAAACAATTATAGCACAAAGCTAACATATGATATAAACATCGGCATGTCTAGAAGGTATTTATGAAGCCAGAGATTATTTTTATTTATTTATTTAACCTCTGGTCACAAAAAGGATAAAATGCAACTCCTATCTTAATACCATTTTAAAATGCTCATAATAGAACATAATTTGGTTTTAATTAAATACAACAATATTTTTTTTAGCATTATATCCTTGCTTTTAGGTAAAAAATACAACCTTCTATTATTAAATGTTTTGTCTCAAAAAATTAAGTGCCGGTTAGGGAGAGCTTTTAGGGGATTGAAACAAGCTTTTAAATTCAAAAAGTCTTTTTCAAAAAAATGTTAGTGTTTGGTGAAATAAGAAAAATGTATTTCTAATGAAAGTTCAAATCTTAAAAAGTCCGTTTAAAGAAAGTCTAAAAAATTTACTTTTGAAAAGAAGGTACAATTATTTTAAGTAATAAATTTTATATTCAATTTTGTCTTCTTTTATTTCGTGAAACTTGCCTATTAAGAGTAATTATTAAGAATAAATTTGTCAAGTTAAAAATGTGTTAATTGTGAAAGAAATTTCAAAAAATGCAGCTACCAAACAAATTTTTTTCTTGTAATTTTCTTTTATTGAAGACATTTTAAATGGAATGAATTTTAAAATAAAAAAAAATCCTCTAAACAGGACCTTCTTGGAAACCAAAAATTACTTCTTTTTTTAAGTACTATTTTTCTGTTTTTACAGAATAGAAAAACAGAAAATAATTAATTCTTTTTTTGAAAATCAATATAAACACATATTAACTATGAACAATACAAAATGTTGTATTTTAGTGAGATACCTACTCTGTTTCATGGGCCAAAAGAAATGTTTCGAAATTTGGTGCATGAAAGAGATGAAATTAAGGCCGCGTAAATAGAGACATAAAGACGTGAGAGAGAATGAGTGTGACGTTTATAGACCAGAGGGAGGGGTATGATTTAACTAATAACCAACAAAACTTAATTTTAACACATTGTCAAGTTAAGTTCCCTCTACTATTTCTCTACGCTTTTTGGCTCTCCGTCCCATCTCTTCTCTCTCTAAAACTCTCTCTCTCTCTCTCTCTAGACCTGAGCACCAACAAGCTCATATAAACGACTAACCTTTGAATTAGATACCTATTAAAGTTTTTTCCTTTTTCTGTGTCGGTGAGCGGTAAAACGCGAGGTTTAGCTTAAAGATCTGTAAGAAACAAACAGATCTTTGCTGTTTATTGCTTAAATACGTATATAAACACCTTTGATTTCTGGGTCTTTGTTGGATTTGTGATGGGTTGGAAATATAAGGCTGGTTTGTTCCTAATTGGTGCTGTTGTTATCATTTGGGTCACCTCTGCAGAAGTTACCCAGGTCAGTTCTTCTCTGATTTATTTCTTCTAGAATTTAAAATTCTGTTTTTGGTAATTTTTTTTCTATGTATATGAATACATACATATATATGGTGAGATTATATATTTTTTAATATTGCTAAATATATGTTTTATTTGTGTTTGGTGGATTGGGTGTTCTTGTTTTTGATTGATACTCCTATGAAGTATTGGGGTGTATGTTTACGTGTCCATTAACTGAAATTGCCCATGGGGGTTCCAATTAGTAAAGCTAAAGTTGCATAATTGAGATTCATCTTTAAAAAACTGTATAGACTTCATAAAAATAACTCAACTTCACGGCCATGCTCCTTTTAATTGCTGGGAAACTGAAAGAAGATGAAATAAAATGAAGAAGCACCTTTAGTACTTTTCAAAATTACGATTTCTGGAAGAAGTAAACATCAATGTTGTTACTGTTGTACTATTGTTTGGCTGCAAGTTTCCTTTACTTTCTTTAGTTTTCTTCGCAATGAAAATTTGGGCTATTATATTTGATGGTAAATTCCATTTATTATTATTATTTTTCAAGTATTCCAATAAAAAAACCACGTTTGCTTGGGTTTAACTAGTTTTTAGTTACATTCTGGACTCAGACATATAATTAGCTGTCATCTTAAATTTAATTTAGGGCGAACGCCTATTCACAATGTCACTTTTTGTGTCTTAGATGTTGCAATATAATACTCTGAAAAGACCAACAAATATTCTGAACTTCAAATTCCGTTTGAAGGGGGAATCATATTACACTTAAGAAGTTGTTTAAAGAATCAGGTTGATTTTACTTATTGTTAGAACAGATTAACAAAGATAATTATATAATCTACAAATTGTTGGAGGAGAGAATCACAAAGAACAATGTATCACAGGTCTTAGAGGCGCGTAATCGCTTTTTGATGATAGTTGAACCCTCTCCCAAGTGCAATCGGAATATCAAATGACAACACTATCTTCAGGATTCAACTAAGCATTTAACAATTTGTTTGTCCAAAGAGTAGCACTCTCTATGAACCCATGTATTCACCTTTGTCCAATCATTTGTCCAAAATAAAATAAAATTTTGAGAAATTATATTCAAACACATATCAATATATGCATGTATATTGATCATAGAAGTTAAAAATGTTACCAGAATGAAATTCCTAAAATTCCCATAATTTCGTTATCGGCTCCATACTTATGAACGAATATTATATTTAAATTTTAATCAAGCAACCCAAGAGTCATGAGTTACAAGATAATTTATGAGTGATTAATAATGTACTTGATGAAAGTCTAAGAGTCAGGAATTACATGAGTTAAATAATGTACCTAAAGATGTATTTAATCATGCACTCCAAGAATCTTCTTATTCATAGGTGATTAAATGATATATTTAGTTTTGTAACCAAACAATTATGATCATTTGATTTTGTAGAAATATAATTTTAGAATGACTTACTCAATTAAGGAGTCTTGATCTATATACATTGAGAATGTTAAATGGAAGGTAAGAAATAAAATGAAATAAAGAAAAAAACTGAAAGTCAAACCAATCCCTTAATTATAGGATCGTAATTGATGTGATCCTATAATTATGTATTGGGTAAAATATGATCTCCAACACTCTCTCTCAAGCTAGAGATTCACTATGGAGGACTTCAAGATTCATGGACCAACAAACTTGGTGAACATATATGTTGTCTGTTCTGAAGACGAAAAAAATAAGTGAGTAATAATACCAGCTTGAACTTTCTCTCGAATAAAGTGAATATCTACTTCAATGTGTTTCGTTCTTTCATGGAGAATTGAGTCAGAAGCAAGTATTATGGCAGACTTGTTATCACAGAACAAGTGAGAAGAATCTGTTTTAGTAAATCCCAACTCAACTAGCATAGACTGAATCCAGAGAAGCTCACATATGCCTTGTGTCATAGCACGATATTCTGTCCAAGCAGAGGATCTGGAAACAATAGCCTGCTTCTTTTTTTTTTTTTTTCATAAAATGTGTTTACGATAGAAAGTACAGAAGTCAGAAATAGATCATCTATTCGTCTTAGACCTAGCATAGTCGACATTTGTAAAGCATAGGATTCCAGACTGGTTACCTGAAGTATAGAATAATCCAAGGTCTGGGCATGCCTTAAGGTACCGTAGAGTGTGATAGACTGCATCTAGGTGAGCTGTCCGCAGAGCATGCATGAATTGACTCACAATACTAACTGCAAAAGCTAAATCTGGTCTAGTATTGGTCAAATATATGAGGCAGTCTACCAAGCGCTGATATGAAGTAGGATCATCGAGTAAATCCCTTGACTTTGCAGAGAGCTTCTGATTTGGATCCATTAAAGAGGAGGTCGGTCTGCATCCTAGCATCCCTGTATCTGACAAAAGATCCAAAGTATAATTTCGTTGGGAGAGAGATATCCAATGCTGGGATCTAGCAACCTTTATTCCAAGGAAGTAACGGAAAAGACCCAAATCCTTAACATCAAAGAAGCATCCAAGATCCTTCTTAACTTGAGCAATACCAGTTGATTCATCTCCAATGATGATAATATCATCAACATACACAGAGAATAATACATCATCCATCAGATTGTCGGCAAACGAAGCACGTATGGTCAAAGTGACAGCACATGAAGCCCATGGATAAAACCACATCACTAAATCGGCTGAACCATGCCTAAGGAGACTATTTCCTATAAAGAGATTTTTGGAGACGACACACCTTCCCAGCATACCCCCTCAGCCCGAAATTCTGGGGGTGGATCCATATAAATAGTCTCAAGCAAGTCACCATTTAAAAAAGCATTCTTGACATCGAGTTGGTGAAGAGGCCAAGAATGGGAAGTTGCCAATGACATAAGGAGGCGGACTGTAGTCAACTTCGCCATAGGGGCAAAAGTAGCACTGAAATCTTTCCCTAGAACCTGAGTGAATCCTTTAGCAACCAGGCGAGCTTTTTATCTATCAATAGAACCATCAGGCAGATACTTCAGGCTAAAAATCCACTCACAACCCTCAATTTTTTTACTAGAAGGAAGAGGCACAAGATTCTATGTGTGATTGTGCTGAAGAGCATCCATCTCTGCCCGCATAACAGTGACCCACTGTGAATGTTGAAATGCCTTAAAGATAGAGCAGGGAATGGAAACAGAGTCAAGTTTCCCCGAGATTGCATGATAAGAATCTGAAAGAGCATTATAAGAAACAAACTGGGAAATAGGATGGTGAGTGCTGCTAGAGAAACCATACCAATTGGGGGCTTTACGATTATGAGAGGGATAACAGGAAGTAACAGTATGATCAGAAATAGGAGTGGGAGAAGAAGGTATACCTGAATCCATTGTAGCTTCTGGCAGAGGAGTCTGAGGACGAGGGCGCCTGGAGTACACCTATAGGGGAGGAGCAACATAGGTAGGTGACGTCGGTTCAAGCAGAGACTCAAAGATAGATAGAGGATAAACTAGGGATGACTCTTCAGGAAGAGATTCCTACACAGGAGCAAACTTGCCAAAAAATGGAAGTTCTTCCAAAGAAGTAACATCCAATGAGTGATACATATGTGTAGACACAGGATCATAGTAGCAATACCCTTTAGACATAGTAGAGTATCCTAAGAAGACACAACTAACGGACTTGTCATCCAATTTGGTGCGAGTAGGATTACGGTTTTGGACAAAGCAAGTACAACCAAACACCATAGGAAAAATAGGAAAAAGAACACGGTCGGGTTGAAGAACCTGTAGGGGAGCTTTACCGGATAAGACTTGACTGGGAGTGCGATTGATAAGTATGTGGCAGTTAGGAAAGCCATGTGCCAAAAATATTTAGGAACCACCATAGTACGTAAAAGCATCAGAGAACAGACATAATATGATAGTTATTGCGTTCCACCACACCATTATGTTCAGGAGTGTATAGACAAGCGAGTTGCTTAAAATACCCTGTTGATTTAACTGAGAGTGAAAATCATTGGTCACGACCATTCGTGAAAAGGAATTGAGTTTGAATCATTTTTAAAAATTGAGAAAACAAAAGAAATACTTCTGATTTTTTCTTAAGAAGATAAACCCAAGTCCATCTAGAATAATCATCAGTAAATGTCAAATAATACGAATGACTAGATAAGGCAATGACTGGTGAGGGTTCCTATCCATCAGAATGAATTAAATCAAAGGGGGTAGGTGCACGATGCATAGTACGAACATGTTTTGACAATTCACAAACCACACATTGAAAGTGATAAGTCTTACAAGCCTTTATTAACGAGGGAAACAATTGCATAAAGACTGAAAATTTGCATATCCCAAACGGGCATGCCATAAAGACAATGTTTTGAAAGAGAAAACATAAGATTAAGACTCAGGTAACATGGTGGCTTGAAAAACAGATGCATTAGGTGGTAAAGCTGGAGGATCTCCAAAGTAGTACAGCCCATCGCGTTCATATCCCCTGCCAAAAATCCTCCTCGTACTTAGGTCCTGTAACAAACAACATTCATGTAAGAAAATGACAACACAATTAAAATTCTTTGCAAGTCTACTAACAGATAAAATAAAGAACAAGGATAGAGTAACGTGGGAGTCAGAGATACAGTTCCTTTATTATCTATGCATCTGTGAGGTGGATCCATCAGCGAGACTAACCGATTGATGAACAGGAGTGACTGGAGAGGAGAAAACTGATAACTCATTGGTCATGTGATTATTGGTTCTAGAATTCAGAACCGAAGTAGGTATCCTAGTCCTAATGTAGAAAGCAAAGGGAGTACCTCTAGCAACTGTGGCAGTAGGAGTCGCACTAGTACCAGAAGGGCACTGGAGAAGAGTTCCTAGTTGACTCTAAAGAAGACTAATTTGTGACTGAAGCTGACTCACGTTTGTCAGAGAAGGGGCTGGTCCAGAAGTAGTCTCAGTAATAACAACAGAGCGAGAAGATCCTTCGGTTCTGTTCCTCGAAAATTTCTGTTTCAGCTTGGGATGAAGTTTGAAGCAACGGATCTTAAGATGACCAGTTGCCCCACAATGACTGCATATCAGAGTGTTCCTAGCAGGACGAGGCCAGAGTGAGTAGCAAAAGCCATCTGATCAGAAACAGTAACTAACTCAAGGGTAAGCGAAGTCTACACGCATCACTCTCAATAGTAGCAAAGGCCTCATACAGAGATGGCATAGGTGATGTGTTGAGGATCTCAGCACGAAGAGGCTCCAACTTAGGCTTCAATCCCATCAAGAATTGGTATGTGTGCTGACGGTTAAGTCGCTTGAACACTATAGCGGCTGCCTTTGCAGAAAACTCACTCAAGGGCTCATATTGGACTAACTCTTCCAACCTCGTCTACAAATATCCAAAATAATCTGCTACTAATAACTACAAGGTAGCCTAAGAAGCCCGAGAGATATCTCGGTAAAGCTCAAAAATTCTCACTTCATTGCGAGCATGAGAATACATCTGTGTCAGAGCACTTCAACACCCATAGACAGTATAATGGTACATGAACATATTGTATATCCTTATTATCCTAGGCTTTATATAATTAAATAGCCAACCAATAATAGTACAATTGTCCATATCACATTGGGCAAATTTGGAATCCTCCACATCAGGTTTTTTCTCGGTGCCAAGGATCCAACATGTCTTTCCTTTTCCACGTAAGTACAGACGGAATGATCGAGACCACGAAGCAAAGTTTGTACCATTTAATAGCACACTAGTCACACGCTGAGCAGGTGTATGTTGTGCAGGAATGATATCAATAGATTTTGCACTAGGATCCCCCATAACAAAGAATATAACTTCGCGATAAACAGAAGAAAATTATCACAAAATCAGCCCACAAATAAATACTCAGAGAGCAGTCTACAAATCTGCCGGAGAAAAAAAATTGGCAAAAAATGATCTGGAAAGATGCTACCAAACACACCGGCAACCCCACAAAGTTGAAATCATCAAAGGACCCTCAGTTCATAGAGTGAACTAAGGGAATGCCCCTAAACATGGGTCAAAAAGAGGGCTAAAACCCTCCCCTTGCTCTCTCGCGGGCTGTGACTGGAAGAGAGAGAAGAGAAGGGCTGTGCCAAGAGAGAGATAGGACTGGGGGTTTGCGCTGAGAGAGGGAGAAGGGCGGGAGGCAGCACCAAGAGAGGAAGAGAGAAGAGAGAAAGGGTCATGGAGATGCGGTGGGGCTGAAGAGGCTACGGTGGCTCTGATACCAAATAGAATTTTAGAATGGCTTACTCAATTGAGGAGCTTGGATCTTTATTTATATACATTGAGAATGTTACATGGAAAGAAAGAAATAGAATGAAATAAAGGAAAAAAACTGAAAGTCAAACCAATCCCTTAACTATAGGGTCATAATTAATGCGATCCTATAATTATGTATCGGGTAAAATATGATCTCCAAGAGTAACTAATAAAAGGAGACGATGAGTCACAACTGAAAGTTTAAAATGTATATAATTTGGAAACACGTTCCAACAATTGTGGTAACCCGCTACCCCCAACCCAAAAGCAAAAATTCAGATTGAATACATGACTGACTAGTGACACCTTCTGCTCCTAAGCTTTAGTCAGTAGGCAATAGGTATGAAACCCAAATTTATTGCTTTTGTTTTGGAGTATTAATTGTGTGTGTCTGTGGCTGTGTTTGCCAAAATATAGAACAGATCATAGCCAACATGTAGCCTGGAAGGCAATCTGTCTAGTCATCTCAGCCACTTGATAATATGTTGCTCACTGCTGGTTGGATATCTACTCTTTTGATCAATGAACATTGCAGACCCTTTGGGCTTGTGCATCTAAAATTGAAGAAACCTATCTGTAAGGATGCAATTATGAATTTTTTTTAACAAATTACGCTTCACAAGCTATTTTGTCTGTTGTAAAATCCATTCTCATAACACCATCCCATGCCCCATACTTTTACAGAATTTGATACAGATCATTTGTTAGTTTTTACGAAGCATCAATGAAGAATTGGAATTTTTATGTATTTGGCCCCCTGAAGCCTGCAGTTTAATGAATTTAAGGATTCGTAGCTCTCTTGCTCTCTCTCTTTTTTTTTTTTTTTTTCCGTAAATTGGTGCTCATATGCATAATATTTAAGAACTTGTAAACATTTCTATAGCTCTTTTTGGCAAAGTGGTGTTCCTTGTGTCATCAATTGATGATAAAAGATGCTTGCTTTCTTTTTTTCTTTGTTAAAGTAATCAATCCATTTGTCTGCTGATTTTTTGTTTTCTTATGATTAAGTTGCTATTCTTTTGCATAATTCTGTTACATAAACTTGTGTGACATGCAATTTCTGTAAAGTTTCTGTGTTTACATAGATATATCATTTCAACAGGATATTTTTACAGACTATAAGCAGCCATTTGCAGTGACATATCTTGGAGCTTCTCTAATGATAGTCTATCTTCCAATAGCATTCATTAAGGATTGGATATGTAATTCACTGAGAAAACGCTCTGGTAAAAGTGGTAAAAGTGCAGCAATGGGTGATGAGTCATCAGCTGGACTTAACTCTCCGTTAAAATACATTGGGGGACATAAAATCTTTGAAACGGAACTTCAAGGGACTTTGAATAGAAAAGACAGTGAAGCAGATCTTTCTGCACAGGAAGAGGGAAAACTGTTGCTTCCTAAACGCAAAGATGATATCGACATGCTAAAACAAGATAAACAGCTTACGACCAGGGAGATTGCTACTTATGGATTTTACATTGCCCCTATCTGGTTTTTAACAGAGGTAACTAACTAACTATGTTGTGCTATTTCTTACAGATATCCCTTTATTGAGGTCTGGTTTGTGGAGTGTCTAACTTGAACTTGTGTGTGGTTTATGGATTTTTTTTTCTTCATATTTTATGAAAAATTAAAAGAGACGGAAAATAATTTCTCTCTAATTTTTTTCCTGCTTAGAAGTGTACCTTTAAAATAGTACCTCTTTATTACATACTTTGTCTGAAATGTCAGTCCTTGCAACATGTTCAAGATCTAAATGTATTGATCTTGTCATATACACTTCTTTACCTAAGTAAGGATTCTAGATATAAAACATTTCAATCTTGTCATGGTTTCCTTCATACATTAAACTTTCTGAAAACAGTATGTTTCCCACAGTTCCAATATTTGTGTTTTTTTTCATGTGAGGGAAGGGTTCAAAAACATGGCACATCTGGCAAATTCCATTTGTGGTCATTCCAGTGCCACATGACAGTTATATCATATATGCTTGGTTGTCTTAGAAAGAACCCAAGGTGATGCAGTCGTTCAGCCATTCAGCGCGCCATTTGATAAATGTCTTAAATGTCATGGCTTGGAAATCCATATTAGGCTACCTTTGGACCAGGTTCTACATGAGTTGTGGAGTCTTGAACACATATTGCAATGCATCAACACATCCACACTTGGGAATGTTAACTATAGTTCACACACGTGAAGTTGGTCCTATCAAAGTATCAGTACAAACACAAACACACGCACTTCTTATATATACACATCTGTAAGAACAAGCTGTGCTCATTTGAAACCATGTGAAGCTATATCTCCTGAGTTGCCTTGGTGTACCATGACTCGCTCAACCCGTATCGTTATCAGATAAGTATCGCGATTCGTTGTGCGATATTTATTGAAATGGTATCATTTTGGTTAATTATGGTATTGAGTACCTTTATTGGATTAGAAGCCAGAAATTCAACTCAGTATCAGGCAATATGTCTTAGTAGATAACACTGCGAACCATGCTTGTATATATATAAGCATATGTTTCATGGTATATTGTTAATATTCATGTCATCTTATCCGAGACTTCGTACTATTATTGATTTATTCATCCTTCCATCACCAAATGAAAAAACTATTTCCTACAAAGTTTTTCATTTCTTCCTGTTGGTAGTTTGCGTTGATGCGATTACTAACCCGGAGTAGTTGATTCTTATTTGTTGCTTTGCAGTATTTTTCAAATGCTGCACTTGCCCGTACAAGTGTTGCAAGTACAACAGTATTGTCCTCAACTTCAGGGCTGTTTACACTTTTCTTTGGTGCATTTCTCGGACAAGATTCCTTGAATGTAGCAAAGGTAGTTGCTGTCTTTGTCAGCATGGCTGGTGTTGCCATGACAACTCTTGGGAAAACTTGGGCCACAGATGACTCACAATTAAATGCTTCTGCGTGAGTCTTTCCTCTTCCTCTATCTCTGTTGAGTTTTGCTTAAGATCTGTTTGTTCATCAGTGCTGTTGGATTTTTACAAACACTCTGTTCATTTTAAACATTAGGATTTATTAAAAACATATTTCCAAATCATTCATGTCGCCAATGCTGTTTTAACAAGATGTTTTTAGGAAGTATTCTTCGTCTCCCCCAGTACCAAAAGCAGCTTTAATTCCTTTTATGTTCAGTAGACTGTATTACTAATAATGATGTCTACAGCATACCTATATATAAAAAATAGTACCTATAAATAAAAATAAGAGATATTCAAATTAACACGGTATTATATATATATTTTTTTGATAAGCAATTAACACAGTATTATATTGATGAGTCATGTTATGGAACTTTGGACAAAACTGATTGAACAATGACTGATACGTGATATACTAGTGTTGGAAAATCAATTTGGATTATATTGGAGCCAGGTCAACAATACAACTTATTTACTTACTGAGGAGACTAATTGAAAGCATAAGTGGTAGAAAAAATCTTCATATGGTTTTTATAAATTTGAAGAAAGCCTATGGTAGGGGGTCGGAAGATCTAATATGGTGGGTTTTAGAAAAGACAGGAGTCAAAAATAGGTATATTGACATGGTAAAGGAATGTAAGAGCAATTAATATGGTAAGAAAATTACAGGAGAAATAACTGAATTTTCAATTACTGTAGAATTATGTCTTGTATCTACATCAAGCTTCTATTTTCTTTGATTATGGATGAATTAAGAAAACACATACGGAATGTAGGTTTCATGGTGTGTGATATTTGCTAATATGAGTGTTCTGATTGGTCAAATTAAAGAAAGGAAGTTCTTAATTGGAGGTATAACGAGAAGTTCTTGAATCAAGAAGGTTTAAAATATGTAGTACTAAATTGAATATATGGAATGTAACTTTAGCAAAACTAGGAATACAAGTGGGGATATGATGAAAATTGAGGTCAAGAGTTAGCAAAAGTGAATGGCATATTTTGTGAATATGCTCAATTATTATGAGTGTTCTGATTGATCAAAGTGAATATGCTCGATTATTCATAAAAAAGAAAGATTTGAGATGATATTACTAATAGAATTAAAGCAGATGTTTTAGATAAAACAATGTTTCTAGCATATTTTGTGATCAACGTATGCATCTAAAATTAAGAGGTAAAATTTTTTAGAATGATTATTAGACTAACTATACTTTATCACAGACTGTTGTTGTTAAGAAAAAATGTTCATAAAATGAGTGGTCAAAATTTGAATGTTGAGATGGATGAGTGGTAGTATGAAAAAGAATAAAATTATAAATGATCACATTTGTAAAACGTTTGAAGTAATATACACTAAAGATAAAATGAGAGAAAATCGACTAAAATTGTTTGGTCATGTATAGAGAGACCGATAGTTGTATTACTAGGGCGAAGTGACATGGTCCATATTAAGGTAATGTTAGGGGAGGGTAGAGGCCAAATTAACATGGATTAAGATAGTAAAGAAAGATATAATTGTCTGTGATTTAACTGGAATTATATGCTTAGGTGGAGTATAAATAAAGAAACATGATGCATGTACCCGACTCCAAATAGTTGGGGCAAAGGATTTGTTATATTACTAATTTCTGTTATTATGCAAAAATAGGCTTCAGGAGGTTGGAAAGTTAGCAGTTTATGTGATGAAATTTAATATATTGAACTTTTTAAAGTTAATTTCTGATGCCTCCGCGGTCATACTCCACGACTTACCCGGCTTGGGGTGGGGAGGCGCCCTTCCCAGTCCCAGGGATTACTCGGGCCAAAGCCTCGGACACCCTGGTTATCAAAAAAAAAAATATAGAAGTTAACTTCTGTTCTGAGTTTTCTTTGCTTATCAAAAGAAGTAGAGCCTGATTTCTGTGGCCAGAAGCTCCTCACTTCCAATTCCAGTATATGCCAGTGAAAAATAATATAGGCCTTGCACATAATACATGCAATTTTTTTCATAATTAAACACTTATGTTGTTAAGTCATATTTGTGTTTCTTCATCAGTTTGTTCTTTACATTGCATGTTTCAGGGCATTGACTGACAGTTGAACTTTTTTTTTCTTATAAAGGAATGGGAAACGCTCTCTTGTTGGAGATCTTTTTGGCCTTTGTTCAGCCGTGACATATGGTCTTTTTACTGGTCTGGTATCGTTTCGATATCTGAGTTCCTGTATATATTTTTGACGTATAAATAACGATAATTATGCTAATTTTCATTTTATAAATAATACTGCAGTACTTCTCAAGAAGTTTGCTGGTGAGGAAGGAGAAAGGGTTGACGTGCAAAAGTTGTTTGGATATATTGGATTGTTTACACTAGTAGCATTATGGTGGCTTGGTAAGAATTGTTTTATGAATAATGTGTGTATTCAATCATTTAGGTTGATTAATACTTCCATCTGAAAAATTATATGCTACGGGGAATTTATATGTGCTCCTGGTCTCTGTGTTCTCTTTTTGCTTGATTCTGTTGCCCTATTTTGCATATTTTTCTCATCTTACTAGGATACAATTTCAGAAGTTATTATCATTTTATTCTTAGGGCTCTAGTGAGAATTTAGTAATGTTACAAGATTAAGTAGGAAGAAATGTTGACCTATTTTCCAAAATGTATATTTACTGTTTCTCTAGATTCTTTTGCGTCTTTTTATTTTTTAAATCACGAGTCCAGCAATGATGGCTTTCCCACACAATTATTACTCTGGTAACAAATAAAAAAGGGCAAATTACACTTACCTCCCTTCTAGATTAGCTTTATAACACTTACCTCCCCTGTGTTTTGGCATATAACACTTACCCCCCCTCTAGTTTGCACATTGGTAACAAATACCCCCTTCTGTCAATCAAACTAACGGTTATTGCGGGTGTCATCAAAATTTAATCTTAAAAGTACAATTATACCCATAAAAATGTTGTGACTGAAGTTGGCGGGTCTTGGCTTCAATGACAGCTCCGGCATTGGGATAGTAGTGTCTAGTGGTTTGACCGGAGCTGGGTCTTCTCGGCAGTGGTTTTAATGGTGAGTGTTGATGGCGTAGGTGGTGAAGCATGGTGGAGACGGAGGTAGGTGGTGGCTTGGCTGGAGGTGATGTTGCTACGGTTGAAGGTCCGAAGTGGGTCTGCTCACAGTGGTGGCTCATGGTGGGGGAAGTGGGTCTACACGATTGTTTGGGTGTTGCTTGAATAATGGTGGTGGAGTTGGTGGTTTGGTAGGTCTGACCGGCATTGGGTTTGTTTGGCCGAGGTGATGACGGCGGTGGAGATATGGGTCTTCTAGGTGCGGCAGTGGAGGTGGTGGGTCTCGGCTTCAATGGCAGCTCCGGCATTGGGATGGTAGTGGCTAGTGGTTTGGCCGGAGTTGGGTCTTCTCAGCGGTGGTTTCAATGCCGAGTGTTGATGGCGCAGGTGGTGAAGCTTGGTGGAGACGGAGGTGGGTGGTGGCTCGATTGGAGGTGATGTTGCTACGGTTGAAGGTCTGAAGTGGGTCTGCTCAAAGTTGTGGCTCATGGTGGGGTATAATTGTCCTTTTAAGATTAAATTTTGATAACATCAACAATAACTGTTAGTTTGATTGACAGAATGGGATATTTGTTACCAATGTGCAAACTAGAGGGGGATAAGTGTTATATGCCAAAACACAGGGGAGGTAAGTGTTATAAAGCCAATCTAGAAGGGAGATAAGTGTAATTTGCCCAATAAAAAATGGGATCCTTGACGGTTGAGTGATGTATTAACACCGTGTTTATTCAAGACCAATTGGATATTTCAGGGAATGGCTTATCATACAAAGGTGTTCTTTGGCACCATTTTACACCTCAACTATTGGGATGGATAGCTTATGTGATTAAGCATTTTTCTTTTACAGTTGATTATGGTTAATGCTATTTGATGATTTTTATTTTCAATTCTTTCCTTTTATTTTAATCATGTTTGTTTACCAGAACCATGCTCTATTTGTTTGGTATTTTAATTTACAGTCATTGTATAAAATAATCCTGTGGTATGCCATTATCATTTGTATATAGCAACCCCTAGTATACTACTAAAATTTCATAACACGAAAACTACATATACAAAGAATAAGCCTTAAGACCTATGCTTTGTTCCCTGTGGCTTGTGTTCATCTTTATGCTTATGTTCTTGAAACATTGTGTTCAGTACATAGGGAAAAATTACTAAATAAAATCCTAAATCGTTAATTTGTCTTCCCATTTTATTTAATACACAATGACTTAAAATTATCAGAGTTCATATTTGCATAAAAGGCTCAGCCCAGCCAATTTTGGTGCCTTGGTGGAATGGTAGGCTAGAGGTGGTTCTACGAGAAAAGATGAATAAAGAGATTTAAGGATTTGAGATAAAATTGGTATTCTAGTGGATGTATTACTACATCACTTCTCTCCCTGCTTGGATCTCTAACAATGTAAGGATCTTCATCCTTTTATTGGTCAGTGCAAAGAAGTAGTGATGAAAATGTTGTAGTCAATTACGATAGTTTGTTGTTTCTTTTCCTTTTCCCAAAATGAGGTTTCAAACCCATCTTCAGTGTTCCAATTTTCTATGATGTCTGTTATATGGAGAATTTTTTTGTAACTTTTGTTTGATGGAAATTTAATATCTCAACATGTTTAGTTAATTGATTAATCAATTATTTTTTATTTGACTTTCAGTGTGGCCATTAACTGCCTTAGGAATTGAACCCAAATTTACAATTCCTCACTCTGCAAAAATGGATGAAGTTGTTATTGCCAATGGCCTTGTTGGAAGTGTCCTTTCTGACTACTTTTGGTATGTTAAAGCTGCTGTTTCCAATCAAAGCTTTATGCATTGAAGATTTCTTTTCTTCGTATCTGAAAACCTTCTTGTTCTTCACAGGGCGTTATGTGTCGTTTGGACAACTCCATTGGTGGCCACCTTGGGCATGTCTCTCACCATCCCACTTGCTATGGTGGCCGATATGGTGATTCACGGCCGTCATTATTCAGCCATCTACGTTCTTGGTTCAGCTCAGGTAATAAGATTGTCTGAGAAATGCAAAACAAGAATGGTGTACTTAAATTTTAAACCTGATAAGCTAGGTTCTAAAACACAACATCGAAAGGCCTGTCAAAGGCTGAGATACTCCATCAAAAATCATGCTGATCTGACAATCTTGGACCGAATATCTGGAAGATTTTTAAGGCAGTAAGAAAGAAGAAAAAACAAAAAAAAAACTTCTGGAATCTAAATATCTTGTTTAATTCATCTTGTCCCAAGGCATATGATCATTCTTAATTTTCTGCCTGATGATAAAGATGGGAAACTGTTGTTGGGTTGCAATCTTGTAATTTACTAACCAACCCAACTCAGCTCAACAAGGACAAAAAATAGTGTCATCAATGCACTAGGGTTCTTGTTTCAGTTTTGCTATTTATTTGGTGGGAAGGGTGATGATACCCCTCTAAAGCTTAATCTTTGGTTGGACTCCTCACCGTGTCAAAGCTGACTGGAACTTTAGTTCCTAGATCTCTCCTAATGTCAGAGGTGGCTGGATACCTGTTATAAGATTAGAAAGATCCTTTTATAGGCTTCCTTAAATTCTGAGAGATAACATACACCAGTGTTAATCTCCCTCCCTCTCTCTCTCTAGTGAATTCCATTCAGATAGGATGTGAAATTAAATTATACTATTTTTGGCTTTTCTCTGGATAAACTTCGTTCATTTTTCGTTGGGCATTCATCTGCTGCATGAAACACAATGAATTGATTCAATTTTCATTTGGGACCATCAACTATACCTGATTGTTGCAAGCTACATGTATCCCTTGTTTTTCCCCTTAATTTTCTCTTGATTTCGTGTACAGGTATTTGCAGGATTTGTCATAGCTAATCTTTCTGATTGGTTCTCGAAAAAGTTGGGATTATAGCATTTAATTAAATCATCTTGCTTTGCTTATTCTTTCTTGGGGCCATACTTTCCACCATTGTTGATTTGAAGCCAAAAAACTGTAGTAATGTTGAGAAATTCTCTCTTGGCTGTGTTGGCATTTTCAAAGAGGAGAAGACACAATGCAATATTGTTGTACAAGTAATTATGCAAATGAAATTTGTAGTGATGTTGTTTGTCATCATGGTCCTGTTTTGATTGTTTGGCCTGAAATGTGTAATAAACACTTTCAGATCAGCGTACTTTACTTTTCTTTCTTTTTTTTTTTTTACTGCTTTTATTAGTGCCATTTTCATGGATTTTTGTACAAACTTTAAAGTGCTAATATCAAATATTCACGTTTGTGCCTTTCAATTAATAGTAAGTTATTTCCCAATGAATCCTTTGACCTTTGGTATTGTTATACATACATGTGTGGGTGTGTGTATATATATATATATATATATATATATAAAAGAAAGTACATGAAGCAAAGGATGTGATATTTTCACTCCACTTATTCTTGCATTTTTTTTATACGTTGGCAAGAAACTCACATACACCCTTTTTATATATATTTCCTAAATGTCCAGTAACAGTGGAAGAGAATACATAAGAGCAAAGACATAACAAAAGACTAGAAATAAGAACAAACTAATAATATCCATAACTTCTCAGGTTGCAATTCTGGCATATAATTATTCTTACACTTAATACAAGGAAATTATACAATACTTGATCGTGGTTTGTGTTGTCAATTATAAATTACTACTCGCAATAGGACAAAATCTTGTAGAATAGGACTATTGAAACAATGTTATAGGTACAAAAAATTGTTTAACTAGTTACTGTCAAACAATTTAATGCACACACCCAAAATTAAGAACACAAAATTTTTAGAAATAAAGAGAAGAAATTGTGAGAGATGGATTTGATAATTCTTTTCATTCATGGTTTCATGAATATTTATACAAGTTAGAATTCAAAACCTTTTAGGATTCGAATTCCCTTATTTACAACTCACTCTTCTCTCAAGGAGTTTGAATTGCCTTTTGAGTTGTACGTTTGTATTTGATTTGGACTTTCCAGCCTTAAGATGGGGCGACTTGGCCCTTTGAGATTATCGACTCAACCTTTTGGGCCTCTTACTAATACATGGGCTCAAGTCGACTCAAGCCTGATTCGTTTTTTTGTACCAGTTCAACCCATTGGACCAAATGATAATTTTGCCCCTACACATTGCCCCCAATTCCCTTTAGTTATAAAATTCTTCATAATGGAAGGAATTTGTATAGGTTCTATCATGATTTCTTTGTCGCGCCTCGAAGCTCCTCATTTAATGTTGGGTACTAGCGACGGCGCAGAGCACGTAAGTATCTCCTTCATGTTTTCTCTTTGCATTTTGTCATCATAATTGTCATTTTTCAGCCACAAATATTCTGCAATTGCCTAACTTGTTTTCCAGATTCATTTCCCTTGACTTTTTTAGTGTCGATTTGTCTCTTCAAGTTACTTTCCGTCCCTTTGCTTTCATCTTTTTTTCTTCTGAAAATGTCTCCTAGTGATAGTGACCATACCTTTTCTAACAACCTAGAGATCATCATGTCTAGTTCCTTTTCTGATAACCCAAAGATCATCATGTATAGTTCCTCTCACCCTGTTACGGAGAATACTTCTCTTGTTGGGGTGGCTGGAGAAGCGGTCACATCTGACCAGGGTGTGGTCGTCCCTCCAGTGTCAAGGCTATTGATTGACCTTGATAAAATCAGAAAGGAATGTAGGATACCTAGTGAGGTTATCATAGAGGGTTTACCCCTTGGACTTTGATTATAACATAGGGGAAGGAGTTAAGGATAGAGAAATCATTTTCTCGGCTTTCTATCTGAAAGCCTTCAGATTTTCCCTTCATACTCTTCTCAGTTTTGCTTTATTCAAACAGAAGCTTGCATCGCTTCAGTTAAACCCTAATGTTTTTCAAATTATTTCTTGCATGCCCTCCTTGAACCACCTTCACAAGCTTGACTTGAACTTGAATGATCTTATGTTCTGTTATTCTCTTCATCGGGTCAGATCGAAAGACAATTGTTATCACCTATTCCCTAGTAGCAAGGACAGGAAACTATGTTATCACGCTCCCACTTCTGATAAATTGTGGAAAGAAAAACTGGTTCTTGTGAAGGGGGTCTAGATTGTCAGAGCGGCCCAAAAATTCCCTATCCCTCTAGCTTTTGGCAATGCTGTGATTCCACAGTTTTCTCTTTCTGGTAAGTTTTCAGAATTTCTTCTTCCTTTTGAAAGGAATTTACGTGCTTTGTGATCTTGCTGTGTTTTTTTCTTTTTATTTTGAGGACGAACGGATCACATATTTGAAGGAAAATGTCTAGAGCCTTTGCCCTTCAGTGAATAAATACATATCTCACGGGCAACTTCAAGCTAACGTCAGCAGTGCTCACGTTGCGTCTTCCCACCTGTATCCAGCTTCGGGCTTAGAGATGGAATTGTCGGAGCCCAAGACTAGGAGGGGTTCTTCATAAACAAAATCCAATTCATATTGAAAGTGTTCATCACTACATTAGTACATCAAATGAAACCAAATGCTCCCAACAAGCATTACATAAACAATTTCATATTCTTTTCATAGATGACAAGATTATAGTCCAAGTATACAACCAAGTTACATTTATCCAAAACATAACTACAACTCAAAATGAAGTCTCATGCCACAAGCCGGCATGGATAGCCACCATATATACAATATCCAAAATATATCAAAATGCTACGAGAGCTCCACTTAGACACTCAAGTCACATCCGTCATCGGCGCCTTATTTGTAAAAGAATTTGGGGGAAAAAGGGGTGAGCAACACTGCGGCTCAGTAAGAATACCCCAACCCACCTAGGTGTCAACTCGACACCAACCTACGTGAATGCATACGTCACATAACATGTCATCATGCTCATTCACATACTCACTCAAGCAATGCACATTTTTAAATAGATGCATTAAACATGATTCATACTCATCAAAATGTCAAGAACATCATTTTAATGCCTCATAAATGCATAAGCTAGTACTAAGGGTACCTAGCATGCATTCTTCATTACATGTCATACATACATTCACATGTAAATCAAAACTTTCACATAAGTCACAAATGCTTCCAAAGCATCAATTTAGCATATACTATTCACTCTTCAACAATACATGCACTTGCTACCCATCACTAACATGCATTCCCCAGTACTTTATCAACATATAACCACATACATACTTATCATCTCACATAGTCACATATGCATATTAGCTAGCATATAATTATTCATGCTCTTAAACTCTACACATTACACGTATGAGTACATATCATGACACACATAACATACACGTCACTCTAGCATGTAGGAATCAAATAAGAGGGAAGGAATCACAACCCTACAACCCTCCCTTTCACTCTCTCTAGCATACAAACATGACCTATGTCTCACCACATAACCCAAAACCCTAGAGGGAGAAAGAAGAGAGATAGAGCAGCTGGATGTGAGATGTGAGAAATGAAGTATCTCAGCTGAGTTGCCCCTTTAAAGCCCTAAAGCTGTAAAAAGACTAAAATGCCCCTCGGGTCACTTAACGTACCTTCCCAAGCTTCGTTTTCAATTTCAAAAACTCCTACGGTCTCAAAATTACTTCCTTAATTCATAAACATTTCATCTAAGTCAATCTCAAAAATAATTATTTTTTAAAAACATTTTAAATTTTCGGACCCACCCGGACCGCATCCCGGGACCCGGTTTGACCAAAAAGTCAAACTTCTTCAAATCTTCTGAAAACTTTTAAAAACCTCATAACATATTTTCAAACATGTTTCCCACTCTCGAAATGTCCATTACATCATTCAAAACGCATCTACAGCGAAAATGATGTAAAATTAAAAAACCAGCCAAAATTGGTCACGGTCTCTATAACAACATTTTAATTCTCAAAATAACAACTTATAGTTTTCAAAAAAGCACTATTATAAGTAAAAAAATAACATTATATAAGTCCCAAATCAGCAAAACAAGTTTTTGTACAGTAAATGCACAAATTAGCAAGTGTAATTCTGGACAGCAAATGCACAAAACATCAAGTGTAATTTTTGGACAGCAAATACACAAAACAACAAGTGAGATTTCTGGGCAGCAAATGCACAAATCAGCAAATGATATTTCTAGAAAACAAATGCACAAAACAGCAAGTGTAATTTTTGGACAAGAAATACACAAAACAACAAGTGAGATTTTTGGACAGCAAATGCACAAATCAACAAATGATATTTTTAGACAACAAATGCACAAATTAGCAAGTCCAATTCTAGACAGCAAATTCACAAATCAGCAAGTGTAATTCTGGAATCAGCGAAGTCAAATTCAGCTACATTTTCATCAATCACAGTTATCAACTTTCACGGTTCAGTTTCAACAAAAAAAAATAGATATCTAAAAACAGATTTCCAGAAATAGTTGTTTTCAGCAAAATAGAATATTAAAAGAGATTTTCAGAAACACTTGTTTTCAGCAAAATAGAATATTAAAACAGATTTCCAGAAACACTTGTTTTCAACAACAAAAAAAAATTCAAAACATATTCCTAAAACATAGAACTTCAGAACACAAACTAGTTTTCTAGTAAGAAGAGCAGGTTTAGTGATACTCATAAACATAACATATTAGCAACATAGGTTTATAAGTGAAGTAGCAGATTCTCAATTTAGAACAACAGCAAGACAGAGTTTCAACTACTAGATTCTTAAAACAAAACGTGTGAAGAACATATTCTCAAATTCGAACAGCAGTAAGACATAATTTCAACTACTAGATTCTCAAAACAAAACGTGTGAAGAGCAAATTCTCAAATCAGAACGTATGAATAACAATAGAAACCATGGTGCACCTGTGTATGTGTATACAAATCAATTTAAGGTGTGCCTGTGAGATGTGTGCATAGAGAAAGAGAGTTATACCTGTAAATGACCTTCTTAAACTATAGAAATCATGCTCATAGTTTAAAAGGAATGGACCGAAGGTGAAGATGTTGAGGATGCCTCCATTGAAGCTAAAATTTGTCTTTCAAAACTTCTTTCCATTTTTTGATTCAGACCAATAGAACCCAATCGATGACCTCCAAGCTGAGATTCTAACCACGATAAGAAACCCTAAGTTTTTCCCTCTCAGTTGCCATGAACAATTTCTAGCTTTCTTTCTCTCTCTTTCTCTCGATCTCTCTAAGAGATTTCCCATTTTCCTTCTTTGCATGCTCTATTCTTTCTCTTTTCTCTCTCTGTATGTGCGCCTATCTCACACCCCTCTATATAGCCATCGACCTCACACACTTTCTCTCACTTTCTCACTATTGCACCTCATTCTCTCTTCTCACCCCTCTCCCTTTTATTTTTCAGTCACACACTTTAAAACATTCTGTATATCTATATAACAAGCGCCAATCCCCACATTTTCTTTTTTTTATAATAATTGAGAAACCCTAATAACATAGATCCCGAAATACCCTTAGGGTTTCCTTACCCTAGAATTAAAACCTAAAATGCCCTTCTTGATTAATTGACAAATTTGTCCCTACATTTAAGTTAATGCATATACATGGAGACATATAATAGAACAAAATAATTAGATAAATCATGAAATTTATCCCATCAACTATAATTAATGACAAATGACACTAATGCCTCTACGGATCCTTTTGACATTAAAAGTTGGGCAAAGATGCTCATGGGCTTCCCAGACCATCAAAAGGGCTTACATTTAACCGACAACCGAAAGATAAATCTACTCAGAGCGGTAATGCATCCTATCAGGATCTGAACATCTCTATGAGTCTTCAGCTCCTTGTTCTAGAGAAGGGCCTTCACCTAAACTGGGCTTGCCTCTATCCTTGTTCGATTCACGATGTGCCATAGGAATTATCATGAGGAAACATCAAAGGTACACTTTGACGGGTTCAGTCTCATGTTATGGCATTTTAGGTTGTTAAATACTTCATGTATGTGCTCCAAGTGGTCTTCCCTCTTGGGGATTTTCACCACTATGTCATCTATATATGCCTCAATCGTTTGGCCTATTAGGTTTTTGAAGAATTTGTTGATCAGCTATTGGTAAGTTGCTCCTGCATTCTTAAGTCTGATCGGCATCACCTTATAACAATAAGTTCCTTTTTTAAGGAATGTCAACCATTCGTACTCGGTTGTTGCGTCGACCATCTGATCAATCTTTGGCAAAGGAAAAGTACCTTTGGCGCATGCCTCATTTAGATTGATAAAATCTACACAGACCCACCACTTGTCATTCTTTTTATGGACCACTACCACATTTGAGAGCCAGTCTGGGAACTGAACTCCCTGATGAACCCTGCTTGTAAGAGTCAATCTACCTCTAAAGCGATGATTTGATTCTTTTCTGGGTAAATCATCTCTGCTTCTGTTTGACATAAGGGAATTTGGGATTGACGTTGAGCACATGGCATGGCACTGAGTGGTCTATGCGATGCATGTCTGTGTGGTCCTAGGCAAAAATGTCAACATTCTTTCTCAGCAGCTGTATCAACTGCACTCTATCTATTTGGCATAAAGAGTTCCCTAAATTTGTGGGATATTTGCCAAGAAGGATCTCTACCTCCTCGAGCGGCTCCTCGCTCGGCCTTTCCCTTTCCAGTTCCCGAGGAACGCCCTTTGGTAGAGAGTTCTGTGATTGTTATTTGTCCGATCCTTCCTGCATCACCTTTCCTTTCAGCGTAAGGGCACAACACTTTTTGGTAGCAACTTGATTTCCTATGATATCGACTGAATCTCTTCTGTTTGGCGCGATGCACCTCATAAGTTAGTGAAACGTGGAAGGGACTCCTTTCATATTATGTATCCAGCCTCTTTCCATTATCATATTATATGAAGAGTTGAAGTCGATAATGATGAAGGCATCAGTCAGTGTTCTTGAGGTTATAGTAACTGGGAGCTCCACCACCCCTACTAGAGTTACTTGCTTACTGTTGAAGCCTACTAACGGCTTGGCAGTAGGCCTAACACATTCTGGTTCTAGATTTATCTGCTGGAAAGTAGACAACATCAGAACATTGGCGCTACTCCTTACGTCAACCAATACCTTTTTTACCTCACAGTTAGAGATGATGAGGCTAATCACGAGTGGATTTTCATAAGGCATTTAGATCCTGCTCATGTCCTTATCTTTGAAGATGATTGACGTACTGACTGAGTAATCATGTACTGAGTAGACTTCCCTAATTCTTTAGAATTTTTGGGCATTCTTGAGATTTGACCGCCTTTCGGACTTGCTCTCTTGGTCTGAGGCTGGTCGACTATGAATTGTGTTGATAACTCAGACTGGAATGGGATTGAGCTACTTGTTTACTTTTTGTTTGTGGGCTGATCAAAATTTTTTGTCTGTTCTTCCCGAACGACGTACTCTGACAAACCACCTTTGGCGATCAGAGCTTTGACATGTTGCCTTAGGCTCCTGCACTCATTGGTGGTGTGGCTGAAGTCATTGTGGAGGGAACAATGTTTATTCGTGTCCCTCTGCTCTGGCAGTTGCTTGATAACTGGAGGGGAGTAAAAAATTATTTTGCCCTTGTTTCCATAGTAGAGTCTAGCCAGAGATGCTTTTAGAGGGGTGATCCTCTCTTCAACCTTCTACTTTTTCACGACCTCTGGAGCAGATGAGGTAGGAGCCTGTGCCTTGGGTACTTGGTTCTTAGTTTGTTGGGCCACAATGATCAAGGTCGATCGCTGTCTTCTGGCTGCCACATCCTCATCTATCCTTAGGTATTTTTGGGCTCGAAAAATTAATTCGCCCATATCCTTCAGAGCGCTCTTTACTAGGGATCGGTGGAACCCTCTTCTGAGGAGACTGCTATCTTAAAAGCTTCCACTGTGGTAATCTGATCACATTGATCAATCATAGAAATCTCTAAGTTAAAGCGAGTTAGGAAAGATTTTAACGTCTCCCCTTTGGTTTGTCTCATGGTGAATAGTGAAGAGATCATCCTTTTGCGCTCCTAGTTTCTTGCATACTGAGCCACAAATAGATCGCACAACTTGTCAAAGTTTAGTATTGAATGGGGTAGTTGTTACTTGAACCAGAGTAGCACTGGCCCGGCCAGGCTGGATGGGAATATTTTGCACATAAGTTCATCATTTTCGACGTCCAATGTCATCTTCTGTTGGTATTGGTAGATATGCTCTACCAGGTCTATTTTTCCATCGAAGGTAGCGAACGTCGGTAGGGTGAACCTCCTCGGCCTTTTGGTTCTAACTATATTCTCAGTGAAGGGGGACTCGATCAATCTAGGGGTGGCAAACGATCGGTTGGCTAGATAGCATGACCAGTTTTCCTTTAGCACGTCAATTGATCGGCGTTGAATGTTACACATTCTAGCCTCTTAATTTATATATATTATTCTCTTAGTGATATTTTATTTGTGATTTTACATTGTTTTAGTGTTTTTTGTATTTTCAGGACTTTAATGATTATTTCAGTTAAAATCATGATTTTTGGGCTTTTAAAGATGATATTCAAAAGGGTTTTATGAATCATATATAAAGTGGATCAATTCAACTCTATATTTCAACCCAAAATAGCCCAAGGAAGAGGTCAAAGAGAATTATAACTGCTTAAGGGTATTTTGGACTGAAATTCAATTCTATGCGTAATACAGTTTTAAGCCCATTTTGGAAAACAATATCTCTTATTTTCGAGTGTGAAATTGGCTCAATTTCTAAATGGGTTAAATGAAATTCAATTCTAGACACTTTTGTATTTCACGTAAATTTTGTGAATCAAACTTCTGGTGGGTCAAAGTTTGGGCCTAAAGTTAGTAGAAAAACCCACCTGATTAGGGCCTACAGGAAAACCCTAATTGTCTCCAAATTAGGCGAGGACACTTCATATTCTCTTGGCCATTAAAAGTGATGAATTGGGGCTGTATTGGGAGGCTTGGACAACAGCTTTGCAGAGCTTGGGAGTGGAGAATCATTGGAGAAAAAGGTCTTGTGCCTATTCTATGAAGATGACGCATTCTTCCTCAACAGTTGAAGCAGTCTCTTTTATCATAATCGGCTAGTTCATCCACTAAGGTTTTAATGTAGCCCTAACTAAGCATCAATGGTTTGATTGTTCTAATTATTGGAGATTTTTGTATTAATGCATAGATTGTGTAATTTAGAGGATTCTTCTTATAGAATTGAGCAATAAAAGTCTTATATATTCAGTTTCAATGATTTCTTATCTTATCTTAGATATTTAATTATTGTTATTGAACTTAATCTCTCTTATTTTTTGTGATTATGAGAGTGATTATTACACAATAGTAATCATTGAATATATCATTAAAAGCTTTGATGGATTATGCCTAGAGAAGATGGACCATACTACACCCTAGAGTAAAGTAGTTAGGTAGATGGCCCATGATAATCGAAGATAGTCCATGACTTAGCCTTAATAATATGTTATCCTCTTGACAGTTGGAGGTGAGCTTGTAGCCACCGACACCACTTATGCATGATATAATTTCCCATAGTTAGTTCAATTGACCATTGATTGTGAAGTTAGTGGTAAAGTCAATAACATTAGATTTATCTCATACTTTTTGCACTCTATAGTTCTCTTGCTTTTGTTTATTTACTTCCTTAGATAAAATAGAATTAAAAATCAGCAACCTATTCTTTTTTAATTTAATTAAAATTAATTCCGAATATTCAACTCAGTCAGACCGCAATTCTAGAGGTTCAACACCCCTTTTGATAGCCCTATTCTACAAAGAATTTATTCTATTGCGAAGTGGTAATTTAATTGATACACTTAGCCACAAATCAATTTTTGGTGCCATTGCCAGGGACTGTCTATTTGATTGTTTGGATATATAGAATTATTTTTAATAGGATTTTTAGTGTAGTAAATTTTTATATTTTGTTTTTTGTTTTATTTTTGTTTTCTTTTAGGTACTTTAGTTACCATATGCATGGTCGCCGTTCTGTGGTTGATCCTTTGATATCTCTTAATCCTGAGCCTGAGCGTACTTTTAGACAATAGAAGAACATTCCAGTTAATACCATTGTGCAAGAGAAATAAATTATTGACGCCATGGCTGATGTTCGTAATAACAATAATGGCAACAATAATGTTGTGCCTAATGTTATGGTGGAAGGGGGGGATTGCTCAAAGACTACTCTGTCCCAGAGACGTATACTTTGCCAGCTGGATTCCAACTTCCTAATGTCACTGCTCAAAACTACAACATCAAGTCCAGCATTATTCAGATGCTTCCATTATATTTTGAGTTGACTCACAAGGACCCTTATAAGCATCTGGATGAATTTATAGAAGTGTGCTCAACTACCAAAATTCACAACTCTCCAAAATTGCTTTTAGAATGTGACTCTTTCTGTTCTCTTTGAAGGACAAAGAAAAGTATTGGTTCAATTCTCTACTGGTGGGCTTTATCATGACATGGACTCAAATGCAACATGAGTTCTTGAAGAAAATATTTTCCAATAGGGAAGACCAATCAGTTCAAATGTGCTATCACTGGTTTCTCCCAACATGAGGGGGAACAATTCTATGAGACATGGGAAAGATTCAAGGACCTTAGGAAGTGTCCTCATCATCAAGTTTTTAAGGGGAAACTTGTGCAAAGTTTTCATGAAAATCTGACAGAATCCAACAGACAGATGGTTAATGTATCTTGTGGAGGTACTTTCATGTTGAAGAGTAGAGAAGAGGCAAGCACCTTGTTTGAAATTTTGAGTGATAATTCTTTACAACATGTGTCCTCTACTCGTTCTAACAGAGCAACCACTACAAGGAAGACTGATGGGATTTTTGAGGTTGGGGCTACAGATGCTAAGCCAACAGATATTGACTTGATTGCACAGAAAGTAGCATTGAACATGGCAGCCAATCAAGCTCCTCCTTCTGCAAATTATTTATTGTTAGGCCCTTGTGATTTTTGCTCTAGGCCTATGCATGATGTGAATAATTGTCCTTCAGTTGGGCAATTTTCTGATCTTCAACAAGAGCAAGTCTAAGCTATATTTACTGGACCAATGAATTCTCCACGTGGCAATACTTACAATCCAACATGGAGGAATCATCTTGGTTTCTCATATAGCAATCAAGGAGCAACAATGCAACCTACATATCAGCCTAGGAATTGTGTGCCTCAACAGCCATATCAAGCACAAGTTCCAATGTCACAAAAAAATTCTACCTTTAAAAATAAGTTGGCACTTGCCCTAGCAAAGTTTGAGAAGCTCCATTGTAGAAATAGTGCAAGCTACTGCTCAACTGGTGCACTCTCACTCTCAGTCCATCGCCAAACGGAAATCTTAGTTTGGACAACTTGCTAATGCTTTGAGTAAAAGAGAGGAGGGGAAGCTACTAAGACAACCTGTTGTCAATCCTAGAGGGATGAATGCTTCTAAAAGTAACCCACGCTATGTTCAAGTTCAATCCATCACCACTTTGAGAAGTGGGAAAATAATTGATAACAAGGTGGGGGAGAAAAATATAGAAGAAGAAGAAGTGATCACAAGTCCAAGTGCTAAAAATTCATATGAGCCTAAGGCTCCCTTCCCACAACGTTTTCTATAAGCATCTAAGTTGGGGAAGCAAGGGGATAAGTTGCATGACATGATTGATATGTTTTGACAAGTGAAGATTAATCTACCACTCCTTGATGCCATCAAACAGATTCCTCCTTATGCAAAATTTTTGAAGGACTTGTGTACCTAGAAAAGACGTTCCAAGAGTCATGTGCCAAAGAAGGTAATGCTGCCACAATTAGTGAGTTCTATAATTCAACATTGCACTCCTCCCAAGTACAAAGATCCTGGTGCCCCAATTATCTCATGCATCATTGGGGAGCACTAGGTTGATAAAGCTCTTCTTGATTTAGGTGCAAGTGTGAACTTGTTGCCCGATTCAATCTACTTGCAGTTGGGCTTGGGAGAATTGAAACCTACCTCGATGGTGTTATAGTTCGCAGACAGATCAACTAAGTAGCCACATGGGATTGTTGAAGATGTGCTCGTCAAAGTGGACAAATTCTACTTTCCAGTTGATTTCATCGTACTAGACACTGAGCCAGTACACAATCCAAGGAGGCACATTTTAGTCATCCTTGGTCGACCTTTCTTAGCTACAACATATGCTTGCATAAACTGTAAGTCGGGGATCATGGACATCTCATTTGAAAACATAAAGGTCAAGCTGAATTGATTCGTTGGTAAGTGTATCAATTAAATTACCATACTTCGCAATAGAAATAATTCCTTGCAGAATAGGGATATCAAAAAAGGTGTCGAACCTCTAGGACTGTGGTCTGATTGAGTTGAATATAAGGAATTAATTCTAATTGAATTTAACAGAAAAGAGTGCTGATTTTTATATCTAAATTAACTAAAGAAGGAAATAAAATAAAATAAGAGAAACTAAGAGTGTAGAAAATATGAGATAAATCTAGGGTTATTGATTTCACCACTAACTTCACAATCAATGGCCAAATTGAACTAACTATGGAGAATTATATCATGCATAAGTGGTGTCGGTGGCTACAAGCTCACCTTCATCCGTCAAGAAGATAACATATGATTAAGGCTAAGTTATGGACTATCTTCAATTGGTAAGCGCCATCTGCCTAACTACTCTACTCTAGGGTGCAGTACGGTCCATCTTCTCTAGGCATAATCCATTAAAGCTTTTAATGATATATTCAGTGATTACCATTGTGTAATAATTTCTCTCATAATCACAGAAAACAAGAGAGATCTAGTTCAATAAAAATAATCAAGTATCTAAGACAAGATAAGAAATCATTGAAACTGAATTTATAAGACTTTTATTGCTCAATTCTATAAGAAGAATCCTCTAAACTACACAATCTATGCATGAATACAAAAATGCCCAATAATTAGAACAATCAAACAATTGATGCTTAGTTAGGGCTACATCAAAACCCTAGTGGATGAACTAGCCGCTCATGGTAGAAGAGACTGCTTCAACTATTGAGGAAGAAGGCGTCATCTTCATGGAAGACGTGCAAGACTTCGTTCTCCAATGGTCCTCCACGCCAAAGCTCTGCAAATTCTGTTCTAAGGTCTCTCTCTCCTCTCTCAAATAGCCCTAATTCGCCACTTTTAAACTCCAAGAGAATACATAAAGTCCTAACCCAATTAGGAGATAACGCAACACTAAACAGGTGAATTTTCCAACTGACATTAGGCCCAACTTTTGACCCACTAGAAGTTTGATTCATAGAATTTTTGTTAAATACAAAAGTATCCAGAATTGAATTTCATTTAATCAACTTGGAAATTAAGTCGAATTGATGCTCAAAAATATGACTTTTGGGCCGTTCTCCAAAACAGGATTATGCGCAGAATTGGGCTTTAGGCCCATAGTACCCTTAAGCAGTTATAATTCTCTTGGACACTTCCATGGGCTGATTTGAGTTAAAATATGGAGTTAAATGAATCCATTTGATTTAGGCTTCATATAACCCTCTTGAATGTCATCTTTAAAAGCCCAAAATCATAGTTTCAACTGAAAAAATCATTAAGGCCCTGAAAATACAGAAAATACCAAAACGAAGTAAAATCACAAAATAATCTATCACTAAGAGAATAAATATGCAAATTAAGAGGCTAGAATGCGTAACATTCAACGCTAACCATTAATATGTTCAATGCTATCCAACTCCCTCCAGATCAGAGTGATGTTTTCGGCATTGATGTTATTGAAGACTATGTGGAGGAATTTGTTTCATCAGCTTTATCTCACAACTCCTTGGAGGTTTGTAGGTCCCTCTTTGACTATGAAATGTTCAATGTAGAGGAACTAAGTGCAGAGGTAAATTTTATGTTAGAAGTTACAACCATTCAGAATACTCCATCTTGGAGAATTCCAGTCGAGTCACTGTCTCTCCTCTCTAGCACTCCTCTAGTGCCTTCATTGGAGTCCCCTCCACAACTAGAGCTAAAGCCCTTGCCTGATAAGTTGAAATATA
This sequence comes from Cornus controversa, assembly GCA_026545225.1. Classification (NCBI taxonomy): domain Eukaryota; kingdom Viridiplantae; phylum Streptophyta; class Magnoliopsida; order Cornales; family Cornaceae; genus Cornus; species Cornus controversa. Next base: position 61,344,295 of record CM048846.1, on the reverse strand, counting down.
TGTTTTTGGGAGATAATAAAACTCTTTCAGTTATCATTGCCTCTGATCTAATAGACACTCAAGAAGCAAGCTTAGTGGAGGTCTTGTACCAACATCGTTAAGCAATTAGGTGGAGTGTAGCTGATCTCAAGGGTATTGATCCTTCTATTTGCATGCATAAAATTCACTTAGAAGAAGGAAGAAAGTCGTCTAGAGAAGCACAGAGGTGATTGAATCCCAATATGAGAGAGGTGGTAAAAAAAGAGGTGATCAAATTACTTGATGCAGGTATCATCTATCCAATTTCTGACAGCACGTGGGTGAGCCCGACTCAAGTGGTTCCTAAGAAGTCTGGCTTTACTATTGTTCCAAATTCTGTGGGAAAGTTTATTCCTTAACGCACTGCCACAGGTTGGTGTGTTTATATTGATTGTAGACAACTTAACTCCATGATAAGGAAGAATCACTTTTCTCTTCTATTCATTGATCAAATTCTTGAGAGGTTGGCATGTTAGAGCTACTATTTCTTTCTAGATGGTTACTCTGGTTATAATCAAGTGGTTATGGATCCAGAAGATCAAGAGAAGACCACTTTCATATGCCTATTTAGTACTTTCGCTTATCGTCGCATGCCCTTTGGATTATGTAATGCTCCGGTGACGTTTCAGAGGTGTATAATGGCCATATTCTCTAACATGGTGGAAAAGTTCTTGGAGGTCTTCATGGATGACTTCTCTATTTTTGGGTCATCCTTTGAGGACTACTTAAAGAATTTGTCACTTGTGCTTCAGAGATATCGAGACTGAAATTTGATCCTTAGTTGGGTGAAGAGCCATTTCATGATAAAAGAGGACATTGTGTTGGGGAATGTTGTTTCTAAGAGGGGTATTGAAGTTGATAAAGTAAATATTGATCTCATATCCACTTTACCTCCGTCTACTACAGTGAGGCAAGTCCATTCTTTCTTAGGCTATACAGGGTTCTATAAAAGATTCATTAAGGACTTTAGTAAAATTACTCAACCCTTGTGTCATCTATTGACTAAGGATGTTACCTTTTCCTTCGATGATTATTGTTTGCAAGCTTTCGAGACACTTCGGTCATTGTTATCCTCTACACCAATCATACAATCTCCAAAATGGTCATTGCCATTTGAAATCATTTGTGATGCTTCTGACTGTGTAGTAGGAGCTATTTTAGGACAACGGGAAGACGAACGCCCTTATGTCATATACTATGCTAGTAAGACTCTTTCTGATGCTCAACTTGATTATACCACTACAGAGAAGGAGCTTCTAGTATTCGTATTTGCCTTCGACAAATTTTATTCTTATCTATTGGGGTCCAAGGTGGTTGTCTATTTCGATCATGTTGCGTTAAGGCACTAGCTAGTAAAGAAAGAAACCAAACTGAGTCTTATTTAGTGGATTTTATTGTTGCAAGAATTTAATTTGGAAATAAAAGATAAAAAGGGGACAGAGAATGTGATGGTAGCCAATTTATCTCAAATTTTAGTGGACTCCACTCTCGATGCATTAACTATTCGTGAATCATTTTTGGATGAGAAATTGTTTGGAGTATTCAAAGGGTCGCTACAGTGGTATCCGAAGCATTGTGTAGAGGGAGTTGTGCCAATTAGAGACGTGGAATAATCTTCCTTGATCCTCTTAGGTGATGAATGTCACCTATGGACGTTAACTGTTGGGTATTTTGTATTTCTAATCTTTTGATTTCTTTTAATTTTTCTTTCTTTCAATTTTTAGTTCATATTTTCTTAACTTTTCTCTCAATTTTAGGTGTATTTTAATATGTTTTCTTTGAGTTTTTGATGTCTTAGTTGCTTCTGAGGAATGTCGAGGAGGTGTATCGGGGTATCTTGACTCAAAACGGGTGAGAAAGAGAGGTCTCGGTCGACCTTGGGCCATCACTAGCTCAAAATATGCCTTCTCAGTCGAGGCGATTGATGCCCAAGGTGCTCCCAGTTGGGCGATCGATCACCCCTCTCCAAAGGGGATCGATCGCCCCTTTTATAATTTTGGTGTGCAGACAACCAGCTGGGGGATCGATCACCCAAGCATGAGGGGGATTGATCCCTGATGTGGTTGGACTTGAATTATATTGAAAGCTTAATTTTGCCCTTTTTATCAAAATATAATTTAACCACTCGCAAGAGCACGAATCTTTGTAGATTCGGTTCTATATAGAGGGTATCGATCCCACGAGGACTAGTCGTAATTATCTTAAAGAAAGATTACTTCCACTTTAATCCTAAAAACAAGGTTTTTGAGTTTTGTTTATAAAACTATTGCATGAATGTAATAACAATAAATTTAAATAGTAAAGGTTGGGAGAGAGAACTAGGGGTGGTTTCCACCACTAGCCATTCATATGTTCATAAGTGTAGCAAGCTTGGGATTCATAAATTAAATGCCTAACAATGTCATTAGGCTTGTGACCTCAATGACATATCAAAAGATTAATGTGTGTGTCAACCTATCATAATCCATCTTCAACAAGCATAGTTTTTCAACCTAACTAATTACCCTACTCTCTAAGTGAACCTAAAACTAAATGCATCCAAACTACCTTATCTTGGCATGGTTTATACAAGCAAGCACAACACATTCATTTAAAGTATCATTACCTAGCCATCATTTGCAATTCTTGTGGAATATGGAAATGTTGTGCATTCATATGATAAAATCTACTCTAAGACAAGAATAAACTCCACTTCACATGAATATATAAGAGAAATGTATAAGTGTACATTGTCACTAGACTAGATAATCAACATTTAATTATAAAGCCACAAAATGCTACAAAAATGAACAAGTTTACATGGCTAGGGGTTTCACCAACACCCTAGTAGAGAAGTTAGTTGCTCATGGCTGCCTCACTCTTCCATTGATGAAGAAAATGGAGCTTCAAGGTCTGGTTCAGCTCCTTCTTCTCCTCTCCCGAATGTCTCTCCTTGTATATTCTCATGTGTATGAGAGCTCTCTTGAAAAATGGCTTCATTGTGTGCTTTATGGCTTCCTTTTCAACCTTGGGGCCCACCATATATATATATATCAATATATATATCCATTATATCAAGAAGGTCCCCAAGGGTCTTGTTCAAGTCAGATAATCCCCCTAAGTCGTGCAAAAAGGGGGATTTTGTTGCAAGTGGGAGACCAGGTGAGCAAGTGGGCAAGTGGCTCTGCAGAATCTTGATCAATCGAGATTGGATCTCGATTGATCGAGATTTCGATCAATCGAAATAAGATCTCGATCAATCGAGATCTCGATTGATCGAGATCAACATCTCGATTGATCGAGATGCCTTGGCTGCAATTCTGATTTTTCTCTTCAGCTGCAAAAAGCCTCAAATTTTGCTCCTTTCACTACAAGACCTGCAATACATCAAAAACACAAAAATACCGTAAACATATCTCGGTAAACGTAGAAACGGGACTAACATATGCAATAAAGAGGGTTCAAATGCATAGAATTGAACACTTATCAATCCCCCTATTAAAAAGTGGCTGATCTAAATTTCCTTCAAGCTATATAAGGCTCTCTCAAAAACTAGTTGCATACACTTGAATTTTTGAAGTTTAAGGGCTCTACCTTGACTCTCTTACATCTACTTTAATTGCAACTCCTCAATTTGGTGATTACATTGTCAAAGATTATTCTTGATTAACACGATCAACATCAAATCTGGGTTGATCATCTCAAATTCTCAAGTAAATTCCAACCTTTTCAAAGTTCTTCATCAAGAGAAGTTGTGTTTATTTTTTTGAAATTGAGTGGATTTGGGGGAGTGAATAGTGGATTAAATTGTTTGCTTTTGGGGCGAAGAAGATTCCAAAAGAAAAGGTTGAAGGTGGTGATTGATTTTTGCACACTAAGTGTTTGCTTTAATTCCTCAACCAAACTTTTTAAGCTCATATGACACCAAAGAGAGCCAACACCCAAGGCAAGTCAAGCTCATGTAATCCTCAACAAGCACGACATGTTCGGGCACCGATTGCTCCTATACCACAACGAGAGTGGGTCCATGAAAGATGGCACCCAAGGGCCATAAATTTTGAAACATCTTTTGATATAGCGGAGCTTTATGCGATGTTCCTCGAGACACAATGGAGTATTGCCGACATCCGTCGTCATCGGGCTACTTCAATTTTTGCTCCATCATCCTCCATCATTTACCTAAGGCTTGCCAAGGTCTTTTACTAGAACTTGATGCCGAAATGTGATGAGCAGGGAGTTTTTATTCCTTTGGTGGATGGGACACCAATCCATTGCTACTACCATGGGCTGCCCCCATGAATGCCCAGATGACCTGATGGACATCTATACTCCTTTACTCGATGATCTTTCAGTGGGTAACTTGATTACATGGTTGTGTGCTAGCCAGTTTTTTGGGTCAAAGTATAATGCTGTTTCTAAATCCTCTCTGCCCAATCACTTATGGTTTCTTGACGCGGTCCTATACAAGAATGTGTGCTCAATTGGGCACAAGACTGAAAGACGTCAAGAGTTCCTCAAAGTCTTATATGCTATACATTTTGGGCATTAGTTGTCGTTTCCACAGATTATTTGGGGCGAAATTGAAAAATTCTATTCGAAGGTTGTGGCCAAGATACTAGAGGGTGCCAATGACTGGGAATTCCCAATCCCTACTCTTATTTACCAGTTGCTATATGCATAAGGGTATGAGGTCGATAAGGATGAGCTTGCCTTCCTGAGAAACATCTAGTATGACACACATGACTGGAACATGAGTCATTCACATATGCATTAAAGAGTCATTGCGCTAGGAGCCCAAGGAGAGGAAGTCGTAGTAGCACCACCACCAGTGGTGGAACCCGAAGAGGTAGAAGTCGAGGAGGAGGACGTGCATGCATAAGCAAGAAGCCAGATGTATGACCATCTAGAGGAGAAGATTGCTGGTTTGACTACCCAGTTTAGTGCCTTACAAACAGAGGTTTCGTGTAATTTGGAGCTTTGTGGATAGAATAGGTAGATCAATACAGAGAGACTCGTTAGGATTAGAGGGAGATGCGGATGATGTTGTGTGCCTTGATGCGACAGGCTGGCCTTGACCCAGATGTTCCGACACCACCTTCTCCTTGATTTTTTGGAGGTACTATCTTTTGTATTTTTAGTTTTTTATTTTATTTTTCTTTTCTTTATTTTATTTTTCATATTGTATAAATTCAGTTTCAAACAAAAAAATTCTTTTCTATTTCAGGTTTATTTTCACCAATGTTATTTCACTTGGTCGTTGAGGTATAGTGGTGTGTTTTGACAGGTTGTCGCATCCAAGTTTGGGGGAGTGCTTGCATTGCCTTCATGCTATTAGTTTGTACTATTTTCTGCCACTACTCCGAGTTCATGGTAATATCATTCTAACCCTTCTCTATGCTTTTATTGGATGTACATTGAGGACAATGTACAGTTTAAGTTTGAGGGTAAGGCAATGCCTTTTTATGTGCTTTATTGCAATAGAGGAAAATTTTTATGAAATATTTCTTGTTTTTAGAACTTTTTGGTTACATTATTTTCATAATTTGTTTTTTATTTTGTTTTTTTTTATTTTTAGATAAGATGTTTTTATATTATTCAAGGGTTTAATACTTTATGTAGGTGCTTGACTTGTAATTCTTGGGTATGTTTAAATTTTTGAAAACTGTGGTTTGACTCTAATGGTTTTAATCATGGTTTGCATTGACATTCTTCGGAGTGATTGGTTTTTGTTTCCTCACATGCACAGACACACTAGGATAATCTTGTGGGGTATAAATTTTGGCTCTGGGTTATTAGGTTACATATGCTTGAGAGTAATTAGTATCCATTGAGAATGAATACCGATGCTGTGTTTTACTTGACTGCAAATGAAAAAAATATATATTTGATGAAGAGTAAATCGATTTGATCCTTTTCAAGAAATAACCAAGCATCTTGCCTCAGTAAACATTGAGTGTTCACTTCAAAAAGTGAAGGGTGAGAAAAGATGAGCATTGGTTGTCTTGGTTTGTAGCCTGACTGATTTGAGTTATTAGGTTCTTTGGGGTGTCTTTACACCTAGTGCCCTAAAGCCATCTGGTTTGGGAGTCACTGACTGAAAATTTGATACATGGATCTTCCAGAGAGCTTAATGGACCAAGACATTGCACAACCAATAAGTCAATGAAAAAAAGAGATGAAAAAAAAAAGTCATGTATTCATGTTTGGAAGTATGAGTTCAATAAGGGGAGCTAGTGAATTGAAGAGATATGTGACTTAATATATTTAGAGCTAAGTTTTTCTACATGAGAGGATTGTTAATTCACTTTTCATGAGGGAGCTAGAGTTGGTTTCTTTAAGGTGTGTTGATGTGAATTATGCATGGGACCATTAGTTTGAATTATGGAATTTAAAAATTTTGAGTTATTCTTGAATGCAAGTCTTTAACTATATATTGTAATCTTCTTCTTGATTAATGTTTAAATAGAAATTTTAAATGTTTGTGGGTAACATTTTTGGAAACCCTCACGAGACTATAACTTGTCCACCAGGGGGAACCTAGGGGTTTAAAGGTTTGTTGCATATACTAAATGCAATCGTTTCTCCCACGAAAGATGAATTGGGTAGTTTAGTTAGTTTCCTTTGTCTTAGTTTTATTTTATTCTATTGCTAAGGGACTAGCAATATGTATGTTTATGGGTGCGATCGACGTTGAATGTTACCCATTCTAGCTTCTTAATTTGCATATTTTATTCTCTTATTGATATTTTATTTGTGATTTTACTATATTTTAGTGTTTTTTGTATTTTCAGGGTCTTAATCATTATTTCAATTAAAACTATGATTTTTGGACTTTTAAAGATGACATTCAAGGGAGTTATATGAAGCCTACATCAAGTGGATCAATTCAACTCCATATTTCAACTCAAAACAGCTCAAGGAAGAGGTCCAAGAGAATTATAATTGCTTAAGGGTATTTCGGGCTGAAATCCAATTCTGTACGTAATACAATTTTAATCCCATTTTGGAAAATAACTCGTAACTGTTATTTTCGAGCGTCAAATTGGCTCAATTCCTTTAGAAGTATAACGAAATCCGATTCTGGATACTTTTGTATTTTACATAAATTTCGTGAATCGGACTTCTGGTGGGTTGAAGTTTTGGCTAAAAGTCAGCAGAAAAACTCACCTGATTAGGGCCTGTGGGAAAATCCTAATTGTCTCCTAATTAGGTGGGGACACTTCATATTCTCTTAGCCATTAAAAATGATGAATTGGGGTGGTATTGGGAGGCATAGACAATAGCTTTGTAGAGCTTGGGAGTGGAGAATCATTAGAGAAAAAGGTCTTGCGCCTATTCCATGAAGATGACGCATTCTTCCTCAATAGTTGAAGTAGTCTCTGCTACCCTTAGCGGCTAGTTCATCCACTAGGGTTTTGATGTAGCCCTAACTAAACATCAATTGTTTGATTGTTCTAATTATTGGAGATTTTTATATTAATGCAGAGATTGTGTAATTTAGAGGATTCTTCTTATAGAATTGAGTAATAAAAATCTTATATATTCAGTTTTAATGATTTCTTATCTTATCTTAGATACTTAATTAACTCAATCTCTTTTATTTTCTGTGATTATGAGAGCGATTATTACACAATGGTAATAATTGAATATATCATTAAAAGTTTTGATAGATTATGCCTAGAGAAGATGGACCATACTGCACTTTAGAGTAGAGTAGTTAGGCAGATGGCCCATGCCAATTGAAGATAGTCCATGACTTAGCCTTAATCATATGTTATCCTCTTGACAGTTGGAGGAGAGCTTGTAGCCACTAACACCACTTATGCATGATATAATTTCCCATAGTTAGTTTAATTGACCATTAATTGTGAAGTTAGTGGTGAAGTCAATAACCCTAGATTTATCTCATACTTTCTACACTCTATAGTTCTTTTGCTTTTGTTTAATTGCTTCCTTAGATAAAATAGATTAAAAATCAGCAACCTATTCTTTTTTAATTTAATTAAAATTAATTATGAATATTCAACTCAGTCAGACCACAGTCCCAGAGGTTCAACACCCCTTTCGGTAGCTCTATTCTGCAAAGAATTCGTTCTATTGCAAAGTGGTAATTTAATTGATACATTTAGCCACGAATCAGTAATCTCCTATTGCATATGGAGCCTCCATTCCGAGAGGGGTTGCTGGGGATCAATTTGATCGTCACTGGGCTGGTCGGGGTGATACTGTCTGTTACCGGATCGGTCGAGGTGTGACGTTGCTCGAGCTGACCCCTTCGTTCCGTTGTTGCTCGGGGTTTCTTGCGCTTTCGGCGCATTCCACCTTTTCCAACAGATTTGCAATCTGTTGATGTAGGGCATCATTATGTTGGGTTAACTGTTGAACGCTAGGGCGCACAGCGGGTCTTGGTCCTCTAGGTATATGGGTGGCGCTCTCCTTTGGTTCCTAGGGGGTCGACCCAACTCCACCGCATCATAGGTATTTCTCCTAATATCCACCATGATCGCAAGTTTTTCGAGTTCTTGAAAACAATTGAATGCTTCCCATAGACAATGCCAAAATGTAGGTACACAAAATTATTTAACTAGTCACTACCAAACAATTAAATGCACACACCCAAAATTAAGAACACAAAGTTTTCAAAAATAAAGAGAAAAGAAATGTCGAGAGGTGGATTCAAGGGTCCTTTTTTTAGGACTCGAATTTCCTTATTTATAACTAACTTTTCTTTCAAGGAGTTTGGATTCTTTTTTGAGTTGTAGGTCTGCATTTGATTTGAACTTTCCAGCCTTAAGATGGGGTGACTTGGCCCTTTGAGATTATCGACTCAACCTTTTGGGCCTCCTGGTGATACATAGGCTCAAGCCGACTCGGGCCTGGTCCATTTTTTTGTACCAGTTCAGCCTATTAGACCAAGTGATAATTTTGCCTCTACAGGTGTCGAACCTGAAACACTTGTTGGAAGGGTTAAGTTATATTACTTAGTAGCAAGCTTAGTTCTAATTGAATTTAAGAGGGAAAGATTAGTATTTTAATGTCTAAATTGGACTAAATTAATGAGAACTAAATTAAACTAAGCAAAGCAAAGGTAATAAAAAGAAAGAGACCTAAGGAATTGACTTTACCACGAACATCACATCACCGATCAACTGTATCAAAATATAAAGAAATTACTCTATGTATGATATTGAATTGTGTGGCTACAAATTCACTACAATATCATTAAGAAGATTTATTTTCTTCTATGCCCCGTTGTAGTGGAAAAGTCTTACGACAACCCAATAGATACATGGTTTTGGGAGAATCTTACTGTTACACCCGCGAACTTCCCAAGGCCGGCTAGCCGGACGGTTTTCCGCCCACACCGCTTAATGTGAAATGGAATGGATTGCCCATCCCTCCCCTGGCTGTCATTTCGTGTATCATGGCAGGGTTGGCGCACGCCAGAGTTTGTAAGGGCTAAAGAAATGATGTGTTCTTGGAGTTGCCACCTAACATCGAGTTCTAATGTGTTATGTCACCTAAGATGTATATGTATGTGCGGGCCAAATTGAATGACTACCATGTGATCTTTCGAAAATTAGATTAGTGAGCTCAGGGGTTTGGCTATATGTGAGGAAGGTGTTGTTAGGCACCCCACAACATCCATACTGAATACAGTTACCTATTCCTTATGATGCTTTATTATTTCAAAGATAATCATGTTCACAAAAAGGGTCTAATATATATATATATATAATTAAGAATGGAAGAAAGAATAGGGGGGTTGGATAAGAAATGTGACCGAACCCGGAATTGCCCAAGCTTCCTACGTATCTCGATGAAGGGAATCAGGCCAAACGTAGTTCCAATGACCTGGATTGAATGACCATTGGATTAAATGAATGGATAAAGTGGTAGGAGATGAATGAAAAGTGGTGGTGGGACTAAATCTGGGGTTGCTCGGACTACTTACGTACCTTGGGGTTGCCCAAGGATCAGTTCAAACGTAATTCGGTAGAAAGGATTTAAGGCCCCCAAGACCTTTTAGGAGTGAATGAAGTATAAAATATGGAGAAAGTGAATACAATGGTAAATGAAATAGATGGAATGATGGTAGTGGTGGGATTGAATTCAGGGGTGTCTAAGGATCAGGTCAAACATAGTTCGGTAGAAAGGGATTAAGGTCCCCAAGACTGTTTAGGTGAAGTTTAAGGTCCTTGTCAGACCGTGAATGTTGGGTTTAAGGTCTTTGAAGACCGTTTCTTAAATTGAAAGTGGGTTTGAGGTCCCCGTGACCATAAATTGAATGAGAGACAGTAGTGGGTCTCAAATGTAATGAAAGTGGAGTTAAGAGACTCGAATATATGTAAGCAAAATGGGTTTACAATCTCCGTGACCATTCATTAAATTGAAATAAGCCAAGGGACTTGAATGTATTGAATATAGAGTCAAAAGACTCGTCATGGAAGTTCAAAGAGAATGAGTAAAGGGACTCAAGTGAAATGTAACTTCAAAAGAAGTTTGATGAGTTAGAATTATCCTAGGGAATGTACCTAAGAATGGAAGGTGTACTTAAAATCCCTAAGGCTTAACATGTGTGGTAGTTGAGCAAGTAAACACAGATTAAACATGTATTAAACAAGTAAACACGTAATTCAACATGTGATTATATATTGAAAGCATATATGTGAGCATGTAAGCATGTGAACATGTATTGACAACATGTGTGGAGCATGTTAGCATATATTAAAAGCATATATGTGAGCATGTATTGAAGGCATGTACGTGAGCATGTGAGCATGTATTGAAAGTATGTATGTGAGCATGCATTGAACAAATAAACATGTATTGAATAAGAAAACATGGACTAAACATATATTGAACAACTAAGCATGTATTAAAAGAGAAACATGAATTAAACATGTATTGATCAACTAAGCATGTATTAAATGAAAAAAACATGTATTGAACAACTAAGCATGTATTGAATGAGAAAACATGAATTAAACATTTATTGAATAACTAAGAATGTATTGAATGAGAAAACATGAATTAAACATGTATTGAACAAGTAAGCATAGATTGCGTAGGAATAAAACATGTAAGACATGTAAGATAAATAAGGCTAGTGTGAGATATGTAGAGCATGTTGTTGTGTGCGAAACTACGTTTTGCAATTTATATTTATATTTACCATTCGCAATAGAATGAATCCTTGAAAGATAGGGCTCCAAGTTGAGGGTGTCGATCCCACAGAGATTGCGTAAGAATAATTCGCTAAGGGTTGAGGGTTAGTTCTTGTTTAAATCACAACCAAGTGTTGGTTGCTTTCTTACTTTACTTTAAAAGCATAAAAGATAATTAAAATGCAAAGTTGAGAGAAGAGTAAAGGACTAGGGTTAAGACTTCACCACTAGTCTCGTAGTATGCCAAGCTCGTAATAAATTGGGAAAATTCATGCAATTGTGTACTCGTTGGTGCAAATGGCTTGTGGCATACAATGCTACCGTCACGGGGATACATGCACCTTAAAATACTATAATCCATCTTCGAAACGTGTAAGTTTTCTACCTACCTACTTACCTAAATACCTAATTAATTAAGTGTAGCTAATTTACCATCTCTTAGCATGGACTATGCAAATCTAGTTATGCATGTTAAAGTGAAAAGTAATACCAAACCATCATGTGCAGTCCTTGTGGAACTACAAGTGTTTGAAGATCATATGAGGAAAATAAGCATTCTAGGACAAGAAAGATAAATTACTCACATGAACACGAAGAATTTGTAAACTTATATTACTCATAAGGTTCAAGGCAAGGTACATATACACAAAATTACACAAAAACCCCAATTCACTAAAGTTAGAACATATTTACAAGATTAGGGTTTGTCAAAACCCTAGAGAAGGATTAGTTGATCATGGTGGGCTGGAAGCACTCCATAGACAGAGATAATCCCATGCTCAAAATGGTCTTCAAGGCCTTACAAAGCCTTTTTTGAAGCTTTCCCTCTCTAGAACTTCACTTTCTTTCTCTAGAATTCTATATATGCTCTCTATTACAAGAATTATGATATATCTATCTATTACATATTTTCTAGCTATATATCTGATTTGAGGCCCAAAAGATTACTGAGTTTTCATCTAAGGCATCTTTTAGAAGAAATGAGACAAGTGGGCAAGTGGAGAAAATATTTTCAAAATAATATCTTCTACAGAATTAGGCGATGCATCGAAGTAGGGACTTTGATGCATCGAAGCTTCAACTTCGATCTATCGAAGTTGCTTTCTTCTGCAGTTCTTCAACTCTTCAGCTTCCTGACTCCGGTCTTGACACGCCAATCACTATTCCTTGATGTGAACTTCCTATGAAGTACAATAGGACATAAGAATGCATTCTTGAACTGATAAAGGAGTCGAATTGTGCCGAATTCTGAGTTTGAACCTGAAATCAACAAAAACATAAAAACACGTAAAAGCTATACAATATGTGCAGCTATGGGATTAAAATACATAAGAAAAAGTGCGAGAATGTCTAACATTCAACGCTTATCACATGTAAAACAAATAGATTATGTATGAGGCATGTAGAACATGTAAAGCAAGTAGATCATGTAAAGTAAGTAAAACATATGTGAACATCTAAACATGTAAAATATGTAACCCATCATGTGGTGGACATAAAATATGCGAGACATGTATGGCATGTATATCATATGTGTAAGAAAGATTAACATAGAAAATATGAGAACATGTAAGTAGCAAGTATTTAAACATTTAGAAAAGTGGACAATTTAAATAACAATGTCCAAAAATGGTATGAAAATTAATGAGAGAGAGGGTGGAAAACATACCTCTTTTTCGAGCAAGCAAAAAGAATTTTAAAGGTTTATTTAGTCCTAAAGAAACATCAGAAAAAACTTGAAACATTCCTTAGTAGGGTTAGCGAATCAAAAATGATGAAGAGAAAAATAATGATATTTGATATATTTGTGCACGTGTTTTGATCTTATTTCTAGACTCAAAATTTGTGTGTACAAATTTCTGGCACGCCCGGTGGGACGATCTCTGCCTCTCATCTCTGTCTCCTACATCATACATCCAAAACTCTGTTCATCAGAATCTATGGCTCCTCCCAAGATTCCGACTACAAACAAGAAAAACTCAAAAGACAACATTGCTGCATTGGCCAACATCAAAGCTGCCACAATTAGTGGCAAGAACACTAGGAACCCGTCTAAGATTTGGTGAAAACTAATCATGTTAAACCAATGGATGTGAAAATTAAACATGTTAACACCATTGATCCTCAGGGGGCAAAGAATTCTGACGTTGTTTCAGAAAAGTCAGCACCACCACATTCACCCTACTCCGTCTCTAATGCCAACTCTCGCGTTGGTGCACTCTCGAAATCGTTACTTGAGATTTCAGAACAATCGGTCACTTCAAAGAATGTTGGCTCTCAAGGTTTTTCCTATTCAAATGTTGTCACAGCTATGATAACTAGAACAACCTCGGTGGAGGACCAACTGACAGTGATGGCGCGAGCAATCGAAAACCTCACAAAAACTGTTAAAGAGAAGGACTTGCAGATCGTTGCGCTAATGAGTAAGTTTGAAATCTAAAATCCTGACGAGTTAACACAATTACTTGTGAATACTTCAAATTCAGCTCTACAAGGTGCCAAATCAAAATATCGTCATCACCTATCTGCGTCAGGACATGTGGTTAACAAAACTAACTGTGCTTTGCCAGTCACTTCGCTATATGTCCAACAATTGCAAGATATAATAACAAATACAATTCGAGCACAGTATGGTGGCACCCCTCAAATCACTCTCATGTACTCAAAACCCTACACCGAAAGAATTGATAGTTTTAAAATGCCATTAGGGTATCAACAGCCAAGTTCCAACAATTTAATAAAAGAGGCAATTCCAAACAATATGTTGCACACTTTGTGGAGACCTGCAATAACGCTGGCACCGAAGGGAACCTCTTAGTCAAGCAATTTGTTCGTTCCCTTAAAAGGAATGCACTTGATTGGTACATGGATCTCAAAGCTAGGAGTATTGACTGTTGGGAGCAGATGGAATGAGAGTTTCTCAACCACTTTTACAGTTCTCACATAATAGTAAGTATGTTAGAACTCACTAACACTAAGCAAATGAAGGATGAGCTTGTGGTCGACTATATCAACTGCTAGTGAACTCTAAGTCTTGATTGCAACGATTGTCTTTCTGAAGTCTCAACAGTCGAAATGTGTATACAAGTCATGCACTGGGAGCTTCTCTACATTCTACAAGGAATCAGACCTCGTACATATAAAGAACTGGTTACTCATGCCTATGATATGAAACTCAACATAACAAGTCATGGTGCAAAGGCTCTTGCATTTCCCAATATGTCGTAAAATTGTCTTAAAGATGAAGGGGTTGAGTCTAAAGAGAAAGAACTATGTGACCCTGAAGGGCACTAAGTGATTCCGAAGGGCACTAAGGGATCCCGAATGGACAACAAAGTGTTCCAAAAGAACTAAGTGACCCCAAAAGGCACTAAGGGACCCCGAAGGGACGATAAAATGTTCTAAAGGAATTAAGTGACCCCAAAGGGCACTAAGGGACCCTGAATGGCACTAAGGGACCCCGAAGGGACGATAAAGTGTTCCAAATGAACTAAGTGACCCCAAAGGGCACTAAGGAACCACGAAGGGATAATAAAGTGTTCCAAAGGAACTAAGTGACCCCGAAAGGCACTAAGAGACCCTGAAGGGACGATAAAGTGACCTCGAAGGGCACTAAGGGACCCCGAAGGGACGATAAAGTGTTCCAAAGGAACTAAATGACCCTGAAAAGCACGAAGGGACCCCGAAGGGACAATAAAGTGACCCCGAAGGACACTAAGGGACTCCGAAGGGACGATAAAGTGTTCCAAATGAACTAAGTGACCCCGAAGGGCACTAAGGGACCCCGAAGGGACTAATGAATGGCGTTCTGAGTTCCATATTCTGAGAGAAGCGATTTGACCTGCAAGAATTCACAAAGAAATTGAAACTTGCAAGAAAAGAGTTGAGTGGCTCACGTAAAGTTGTCTTTCTCGCTGAGTTCAATGAATCTATATGTTGTTGTAGAGGCAACACAAAACTCGAGCAGAGCCTACAAGTAGAAGCTGATCTAAAAAAATTTTAAAAAATTGGTTACTAGTGATCAAAGAAGACAAAGTTGCTACTGAAAAAAAAAAAAAAATTTTACGCGTTGCTAAATTATCAAAAAAATGTTCTTTTTGAAGTTCAGCTACAAATTATACTATATTTCAAAGGTTTGCAATACATGAAGTAGTGCAGGAGAGATGGTGTGGTATTGTAATAACTCTTCATGAAGTCTCAAGTTCAAACTAATAAGCAATATAACAATTCTTATATTTTTACAGATCCAGTCACATGCCACATCATCATCCAATCAGCATTCAGTGTCTAATCAGCCACCACGTCAAATGTATATATGTATATCTATATATATATATATATATTTATATATATAAATATATTTGTGTGGGAGAGAGAAAATAGCAGGAAAAAAAAAAGAGAAGGCAGTGGCGGCAGTAGAAGGAAAAGAAAGAATGGAAGAAAAAAAGAGAAAAAAAAACAAAAAAAGAAAGAA
This sequence comes from Cornus controversa, assembly GCA_026545225.1. NCBI lineage: Eukaryota > Viridiplantae > Streptophyta > Magnoliopsida > Cornales > Cornaceae > Cornus > Cornus controversa. Next base: position 61,328,656 of record CM048846.1, on the reverse strand, counting down.
AGAAGGAAAAATAAAGAGAAAAGAAAGAAGGCAATAGGAAAAAAAAACTAAAAGGCAGCAGTTAGTCATGTGACAGAAGAAAAAAAAAAAGAGAAAGAAGAGCTTACAGTTGCTAGATTTCATGGAATTTCTCTCAATTATTCTCTGATGTGAAGAGTCTGAAGCATATTTTACATATATATAGTTGTGGATTAATCCTATTTGCTATTGAATTTTTAAGACTCCAATTCAGTTTGAACATTGAAAACCAAATCCTATTTCAGATTGGACAAGAAAAAAATTATATTTGCAATAGGATTCTTAAGTCTTCAATTTCGCTTAAACAAGGAAAAAAAATTCTATTTGCAATAGAATCCTCAAGTCTTTAATTCAAAAATCCTATTTGCAATAGGATTCTCAAGTCTTCATTTTTACTTGGACAAGGAAAAAGTCATATTTGCAATAAGGTTTTCAAGACTCCAATTCAACTTGACAAAGAAGACATCCTCTTTGCAATTGGATTTTCGCAAGGAAAAAAAACTTTACAAAAATTAAATACTTCAACTCTCGCTTTAGATATGTGACAAGCTTGATATAGCACGAGACTTGAAGTGAGGGCAATTTGTAGACATTAAAAAATTACACGATGGACCCAAAATATAATTTGAGCTTATTTTCAGTTTAGTCCACTTTGGAATGTGGCACAATGAATGAGATAATTCAAAACCCAGACCCACCACAAATAGATGGGTCATGAGCTGATCCAAATTGTCTAAAAACGTCTAAGCTCACTTGAAAATAAGTCAAATGGATAATTATATATATATATATATATATATTTAATTATCATCAAAGATAATTATTATGTATATATTGAATAATTATCACAATTATCATAAAAGATAATTATAGGATAATTATCAGAAGAAAAGAAAGTTACAAATCTACCCCTCCGGTAAGCCTATATATAAAGGTCCAGAGGTGGGGGAGAGGGAAGGGGGAAAACTCTGACAGAATACTAAAGCTCTGCCAAACTCTGCCTTCAATTAATACTTGAAGCTCTGAAGACATACACTCATCCAACCCTCAAAGCTTTGAAGAAGAACAATAATAAGCACATTTAAAGTAGTGTCACAAATTCAAAGAATCATCGACAAGACTGTTCGAGATCAAGCTTCTTCAGCCCTCGATCAAAAATTCTCACGGGCTTTCTTCAACAACAAACACTTGAAGAGGACTCGAAACAACGGAATTTAAGATCAAGCTCCAGTAGCCTTTGAATCCGGATTACCAACAAGAAGACTCCTAGAGAAAGTTGAAACTCTCTAAGATTCTTCACTCTAAATCCAAAGCTCTAGAGCATTTAAACCCTAAAGGAGAAGATCAACAAGCACATCATCCATGTGCTGTTCTTCACCAAAGTTTCAATCCAATTCAAAATCAAGCTCCAGCAGCCCTTGAATCCAGATCACCAAAAAGATCGAATCAGAGGAATGTATCTTTCTTTTGTAAAAATACACAGAGATTTGGAACACATATTTCTTAAAATTAATATATTTGTCCACATGTTTTGATTTTATTTCTAGATTTGAAATTTGTGTGTACAATAATAGCAATAAAAAAGGCTAACAAATATTTATATATATATATATATACTATTATTAAAAGTACAAGTTGTTTCAAATCATTCACTTTAATACAAAATTTTCAACTAATACACTCCTATCTCTATTCTAACTCTCAACTCCTCTCAACATCACATTTATAATAATTCTTCAATACACTCCTATCTCCACTCTAACTCTCACAATTTTTTTTACATTCATTTTTTTTGTCACAATTTCACTTTTTTTTTAGTCAATCTTTACCCAATAAAATTTTGTTGCTCTAAATTTTTTGAATTTCAGATACAAACCTGGTTTTAATTTTCATTTTATTTAATTTTTTTTTTAAGTTGTTTCAAATTATTCGCTTTTATGCAAGTTCTTCAACTAATACACTCATATCTCTACTCTAACTCCCAACTCCTCTCAAAATCACTTTTATAATAATTCTTCAATATACTCCTATCTCCACTCTAACTCTCACAATTTTTTTTACATTCATTTCTTTGTCACAATTTCACTTTTTTTTAGTCAATCTTTAGGCAATAAAATTTTGTTGCTCTAAAAATTTTGAATTTCAGATACAAACCTGGTTTTATATATATGTATTTATATTTGTATATCTAAGGAAATTTGAGTGAAGATGTATATAAAAAGAAAGGGGGTGCACGAAAGAAAAAGAAAAAGAGAGATACATATCTTTATGGGAGGGAGAAAGAGTTGCTGAAATTGAAACCAAAAGGGATAAAGAGGAGAATAAAAGAAGAAGTTTTTAACTAAATTCTTTTGTCTTTCTTTGGTACTTAAATAAATATGAGACAAGGAGTTTGCTATATTTATTTTTTATTAATATATGTATATATAGACTGATAAATCATAATTGTTATAAAATTTACCCAATATATATATATATATATATATATATATGCAGTTATAAATTTTTGTTAGATGTTGTTATCGATAAAGAATGCAATATTATTTGTATAAGGATTTAAAATAAGACATTAAACTCAATGCAAGATTATTTGCATAAGAATTTCAATTAAGATTATAAATTCACTTATGTTCACATGCATCGCAGGTGCTCTTCAACTACTATATATATATATATATATAGAAAAACGAGGAAGAAAGAAATATAAATTTAGGCTATGAATTCACTCATTGACTTCCTCCGACAACACAGACCTAGGATAAAAAGTTAAAAACTGCATCACACAAACTTCGAAGAGTATATTTGTTACAAATTTTTTATATAACTTGTTCACTATGAAATTTTAAATATTGTCCAGCTGTAAAACACCCTCTAAACAATATAACTTAGATTTCTTTTCTAAGAAGTAAGTAACATCAGCTTAGATATCATATAAAAAGTATTAGATTAACTACTAAATAAGTGTAAATAAGTGCCAACTTCGACCCAACAGAAAACATGCATGCCACGTTCAAGATCAATTTGTGACCAACATAAGGACTACATGTAATTTAAGAGCAAATCTAATGAAAGTCATACTGCATTGTCAACTAAAAAAGTCCATCGATATTTCACAAAAGAATAGCCAAAAATTGTAATTATCAACTCATATGATAGCAGTCACTTTTGTAGTTTGGTAGACTCTGACACAGAATCAAGTACACTTCTAAACATGAGTTGTGTCCTTGTCACACACATGCCCTAGACTGACAGTTCTCACACACTCACTAAGAGAGTAACAGATAATGGATTATTTCAACTTTTAATCCATATTTTCATGTGTCTTATAATTTAACCAAAAAAAAAAAAAAACAAGTTAAGAGAAAAAACAATGACATATGAGATCCAATTACCCCATATTATGAAAAAAATAAGTTAGAATTGCTACATGGCACATCAATCCTCAGTCACTTTTAAGCCGGTCCAATATATATATATATATATATATATATATATATATATATATATGTGTGTGTGTGTGTACACAAATGGCGATAGAATTGAATTAGTAAACCACCCACTAGATACAACTTGAATCATGTCACACAATCTACCAGAGATTACTCCATTTTGACAATCAGATGCTAGATTGTAACAAACACAAAGAGGAAAAAAAAATTACGACATTTTCACTTCATGAATTTTCTATAATGAAAAAAAAAAAAGCACAGATCAGCACGACGTGACTTGCTTCAACATTTCAATTTAGTATCTTAAAAGAATTAAGGCCATGCGGTCATTGTCTAAAGTATAAACTTATTTATCAATGACTAAATTTTTAAGTTCACTACTATAGATTATTTTCAAATCCCTACATTAAAAAGTGTACTTTCTCAAAGAAATCCTAGAAGAAGAAAAATTGGAGAGAAAAAGTGGTGCTACCTGATTGATGCAGGTATGAGAATGTAGTGGTCGTTGTGTTGCCAGAGTGGATGGTTTCAGATCCTTAATTACTTGAGAACTGAAAAATCAAATAATTCACAACACTATATCAAAAAAAGGCAACTGGACTTTGTTCATATAAAAATTTTTTATTTGGCAACAAAACAAGATAGAGTATACAATGTTGGAATTTAATCCATACTCAACTTGTAGAAATCAAGAATATTGCAATTAATTAAAGAGGAGATTTTAATTGACATACCTGAATGAAGATTAAGCTGTAGAATACCTTTATGTTCATGCAAGAGATCCTTAGAGAGCTCTACCCCCTTTCTGAGAGTTGTCCTTCGATAGGGCTGAATAAGAGTTGTGAAACCCTTATTTATAACAACAACAAGGGGGGACGACTTCTCTACAAATAAAATACCTAAGTCTCCCTTCCTATCATGGAGACCTAGATATCAATGGTTAAGATTAAATTCCAAATAAAGTTGGAAAACCACAATCCAACGGTGTAAATATTATACTGTCAATTAGACCACAATTGACAAGTATAACCCCAACCCATCAAGTAACAATAATTACATTGCAATCCAATTTTAAAAATAATGCATAGAATCACAAAAAATATTTTATTTATTTAAAATATTCCAACATACAAGCCCCTAAATTTGCCTCCCTTTATTAAGTATCCACAAAAGAAAAAGAAAATTATTTTTACCATAACGAAAGAATTGGTTCGTTGATTCTTAGAGTATACCGGTTGGGTTCGCCGATTGACTGACAGGGGAAAGAATGGAGTGGATGGCTTCGCCGGAGCTTGAGGAGGTCGTCGAAGAAGAATGGTTGGTTGGTGGAGAGTATATGACCAAAAAGGTAAGCTGGAGGTCGTCGGAGAAGAATGATTTTTCGGTGACAAAGAGAGAGACGAACTAGGTAGAGAGAGTAATGGTTTGACTATAGCAGGAGTCTTTGGTGGTACATGGAGAGATTTTTTAGATAGAGAGTAAAATAGAAAGATGATGCATGTGCTACCCTTTGAATGGTAGGAAATTTGGGGGGTATTGTTGACATTTTGAGTAGGATTATTAATGATAAGTTTTACTTTTTTTGTGTTGGAGGATATTCTGGTAATTTGACATATGGAGGGCAATCCCATAATACCACTAAAAGATGCTGGGGATAGTTTTGACAATTTGTATAGATAAATGGTAAAAGCTATAACTTTGTAATTATTTTTTGTTAAGTTGATATTTCATGCAATATTTTTTTATATTTAATTTATTTTTTATTTGGGTTCCATAAGCAGTAAAAAAATTACAATTTTAATTTACAATTTACGGAGTCTGTTTTCTATTTCATTTCTATTTTATTTTACGAGTCTGGTCGGAAAGAAATCCTTTCCGAGAAGATAAAAGTCAAAAACCCATGCCAGCCCGCAGTCCGGTCTGTTTCAAGTCCACAGCCCACCATTCTTAAAGCCCAAGGTCCGGGTTTGGGTATCTTAAAATGACTTCAGGCCTGGGCTCGGTCCGGGCCGGGCCGTTATGCACCCATTAGTACAATACGGTACCATTTGGATTCGCTGACCGAACTTCTGAAGCGAAACAAGAGAGTAGATAACGTTAAGCACTCTGACTGCAGAAAGCTTGGAGAGAGAGAGAGAGAGGAAAGAGAGAATAGCCTCCAAATGGGTACGCTTCTCAAGTGTTACAAACCGTTGATTCTGCTTCGTCGTCCCTCTGTATTTTATCTTCCACAAAGGCCGATTCACATCCACCATCGCAGAATCTTCGTCTTGAACAACAAGAAGAACAGTACCAGTAGAACTAGGGTTTATTGTTCGAGTTCAGTGGGACAATCTCAGGCGTCGATCCATGAGAGAAGTTATAGAGACATTGACGGTAATAGACCGGAGTACAAATCTTCTTCTTCGTCAGAGCTATGGTTGTACAATACAATGAGCAAACAAAGGGAATTGTTTAGGCCAAAGGTGCCGGGTAAAGTCGGCATGTATGTGTGCGGCGTGACTGCCTACGATCTCAGCCACATTGGCCACGCTCGTGTCTATGTTTGCTTCGACGTCCTTTACAGGTTTCCCCACCTCTCTCTCTCTCTCTATATATATATATACATGTATATCTGTATATTTAATAACATAGTGGGATCTACTATGTTTTAATCTGTTGTGGTTGGCTCATTGGATAACGAAAGTCGGAATTTTTTTTTCTCTAAATGTAGTGGAGTTGATCTTCATGAATCATGATTTTTTATTATTTATTTTTACTTATCAGAAAATAAAAAGAATCACGATTTTAGGATTTCATAATTGTAGGTGCTTATCATGTAAAAATAGAAAGAAAAAAAAAAGAAGTAACAAAGGCTGTAAATTGAGAAACAGAAGAAGATATGCATGTGACATACTTAGGTGTCGTTTGATATCACAAGTAAGCACTTAATTCTGTTCAGAATTAAGTGCTTATTCAATAAAGTGTGTTCAATAACACAATTTGAATATTGCTTAAAGAAATTAGTGCCACTTAAACAATGGCATCATTTATTACTCAATACACTTAAAATAAAAAAAATAAAATCACAATTTACAATTACCACTTAAAACTTCAGCACTTAAAATTCAGCTCTTGAAATTTTCATTATTGAATTTTCAGTTTTATCAACAACACCTTAGTCTAGTTCAGACTTTTATTTTCTTTGTATTTTTGCTGCTTACCGTAACCAGATGTTGTTTCATAATTGGCACTTTGGAATTAATTGGCTTTTTTGGGCTTTTTTGTTTGGGAATTAGGCAGATACCTTAAGCATTTGGGATATGAAGTGTCTTATGTTCGCAATTTCACGGATGTTGATGACAAGGTGAGTTGAACTGCTTCACTAACAGAGCTGAAATTATGAATGCAACAAAATTCTTCCAGTTGTGTTTTATGTACTGATTGATTGTAAGAACTCTATGAATTTTATAAATTTTGTGATGATCGTTAATTTTGCAATAATGTGTCAGAATTTATTTTTCAATTTATTAATGAGGTTTTAAATGTGTTATGGAAATTTGGTGGTATCATTCAGGATATGATATAATTACTTGCATGGATGCTATTTTCAGCTTGAGATTGGTTGTTGACAATAATTCCAATGATTTTAGCTTTTGTATGGAGCGGCTGAACAGGGAGTATTGTTTGAGACAGTAAATTGTTTGCATGTATTTGGGGTCCTTTGGGATTATATATGAACTTTAAGATTGTGCAAATTAAGTAGCCAAGAGGTATAATATCCAAATCAGCAAGTTTTTTTATCATATATTGTTAGGTTGACTCAAATTCCTATTGTGATTAGATTTCTATTATAGAGTTGTATCTTATTAGGTAATTTCTTAGTAGGCAAGTCTTCGTCTCAAAAAAAGAAAGTACTTGTTAGGTAAGTCTTGGACTTTAAGGAATTGTAATCCTTGTCCACCAAGGAATTGAGTTTTGGGCTCTATAAATAGTTATATTTGTCATAGGTTGAGACAAGTAAGAAGAAAAGAGAAAATACTCTCATTGTATTTGAGAGGTTACTCTCATTGTTTTGAGAGGGCGACTTTTGCGTAGATGGAATACTCTTATTGTTATTGAGAGGACACTTAGAGAGAGATAATTCTTGTTTAAAATTTGTGATTTCCTACTGAGTGAGATTGGGTGTACAAGGGTTACGGTTGATAGTTGAGTGTATTCTTGATAGAATTCTTCAACTTGTACTATTACAATCTATATAGTGAAATCAAGCTTTTCGTGGACGTAGGCTTGTTTAGCCGATGTGTTCTTGCAAATTTCTTCGTGCTTGTTTACTTATCATCACATTGTAATATTTGGTGATTCATGATTGGGGGCTTGTTTCTCAACAAACTGGTATCAGAGCTTCAAGGTACACACAAGGTGTTTGATTGAAGTCTTGTCTAGATTTTTCTTCATAATACGGGTGTTGTTCGTCTTGAGCACTTGTGACAATCATGGCCGGTAATATTGCCACACAGTACAAGGTGGAGAGATTTGATGGTAAGGGTAACTTCACCCTATGGCAAGGGAGGGTGAAGGACATTTTAGTTCAACAAGGCTTAGCGCGGGCGTTGAAAGGGAAGGATGGAAAACCGGAAAAAATGTCAGTTGATGATTGACAGGATATAGAGTCAAGGTATGTTAACACTATTCGACTCTGTATTGTGGATGTTCTCACAATTTACAAAGGTGACACTCTTATTCAACATAAGTGGTTTTTATATTCACACAAGTTACGGTATAATTTAATTTCCTTGAGCCGGTTGGATTCCATGGGCTGCAAGTGCTCCATTCCAAGGGGAGTCATGAAGATCACCAGAGGCTGCATGGTATTATTGCGAGGAGAATAGAGTGGAGGTTTGTATCGTTTAGTGGGGAGTGCCAATGGCACTCAGACTTCGATTGTGGATAGGAAACGGGATGCACATGGTAACAAGATCTTGAGACGTGTTTTGTTTGATTTATCGAAGACACAGGTTGTACGTTTCCGGACAGACGAGGGTGAGATGAAAGTTCCTACTTGGAAAAGGGTTGCATCGAAGCCCCCTTCCAAAGTCACTTGATAGTGTTGACTTGATACAGTTGCATGAATACATTGGCTGTGTGGATCAAAGGGAGTATTGTTTCATACTTGATTCGGGTTATGTAGCTGGAATTGAAAAGTCGATGGATCGTTTGTGGATATTCAGACGAGAGTTTCGTGTATTGAAGACTTGTCAAAAATTTTGCCAAGGGAGAGATTTGTTAGGTTGTCTCAAATTCCTATTGTGATTAGGTTTCTATTATATAGTTGTATCTTATTAGGTAATTTCTTAGTAGGCAAGACTTGATCTTAAGGAAGAAAAATACTTGTTAGGCAAATTTTGGGCTCTAAGAAATTGTAATCCTTGTTCGCTAAGGAATTGGGTTTTGGGTCCTATAAATAGTTACCTATTTTATAGGTTGAGACAAGTGAGAAGAAAATAGGCAATACTCTCATTGTATTTAAGAGGTTACTCTCATTGTTTTGAGAGGGCAACTCTTGCGTAGAGGTAATACTCTCATTGTTATTAAGAGGACACTTAGAGAGAGAATTCTTGTTTAGAATTTGTGATTTTCTTTGAGTGAGATTGTGTGTATAAGGGTTAAGAGTTGAGTGTATTCTTGATACATATATTGGATAGGTGTTTACTGGATATTGTGAAATGAAAATTGCCAAAATAGTATTGGTATCTATGTTACGGTATCTATGTTACTTTGACTCTTTCACCTCAAGCAGGAAACTAAGAAACTGAGGCATGTTGCAATTAGCTTCCCTGCCTTGCTTTTTGCTATTGGCACTAATGAGCTGAGCTTCCTTTACAACCTACTAAAGAAAGATAGGATTAATTACTTACTTTAGCAAGAAGGTTTTGATATTGGATTCCCCCTTCCTTACTTCAGATTCAAATCGTTGAATTGATCCGCTTACAAAATTTCCTTTAGAGCGTACCTTCCTAGCTCATGAAAAATTGAGCCACCAAGGGCAAACCGTCCCAATGTCACTACCAATCCCCTACCCACTCATGTTGTACCTCATCCTGCCAATATAAACATGATCGAGCCAACATTGTTGAGTTGGGATTCATCCCTCTTTATCATGCCAGCTGGAGAAGAGGGTGAAATTGATGGTAGAGACATGATTGGAATCCTGGAGACTTACAAGATTGAGCCCACACCTCGAGTTCACATGCTCTGGTGGGATGATTTCTACGACAATCTCCCAACTCCTGAACAACCCCTCCAATTACTCCCTGAAACCCTTTCGTCATCTTCCGCTCTCCTTGTATAGGTTGGGGAAGACTGGAAGGGCCGAGTGGATTACCTTTGGGAGCTAAGTCGAAGATCTCTGTGGTCTGGTTAGTGGTTGATAAACTGCGATTGCAGTTTTCTTTAGGGAGTCCCATAGCATGAGGCTTAACATTAGGTCATTAAGGGAATGGGTTTCTATCTCACTTGAAGACATGGAATTCTTATCTCACTTAATGCCCCTACTAATAATCGAAAGGGCTTACTGAAAAAGCTAATAGGGCTAACAAAGGATGGATGTCTTCCGTGTTTGAGGAAGCAGGAAAGAGAGAGTCAACATATGACCTCCAAATATCTCACTTAATGCCCCCTACTAATAATCGAAAGGGCTTACTAAAAAAGCTAATAGGGCTAACAAAAGATGGATGTCTTCCGTGTTTGAGGGAGCAGGACCCCAAATAACAGAGGTCAGGGAAGCGCTATTATGATTAATAGTTGTCAGTTTCGCTAGAGTTGGGTTGGTAAAGAACCTTCCTTCCTGCGTGAAATAGCTCTGTTGGACATGTGGGGGTATGAGATATATGTCCTACATGTTTGGTTGGACATTTACCTAATAAAGAAAATTTCTTGGAAGCTATGATTTGTTTGAAAAAATGTAAATTTATCAATTCCAAAGAACTAATATCTTCTAAATTATAAGGTGGATTGTGGACATTAGTTAGATGTTAACAAATAACATATTAGTACAATCACAACTCAAAAGTTCAGGAATAATGCCACATTATCACAAATTATGATGAATTAGCATATCCTGATTTATCACAAATTACTACAGTTACCTAACAATCCTAACAAAATTAATTACACACACACACACACACATATATATAAAATAACGAATTAAAAAAATGTACAAGCCCGTGACTTTTGTAGGTTGGCACCCTTGTGTATTGGGTGGTGCTTGTGGAGGGAACGGAATAGGAGATCTTTTGATGGCAAGGAGAATCCTATTGGGGCTCTGAAATTCTCTATTATTAGTTTTCTTTTTTTGTTGGGTCCTTGGGAGGAATTGTAAATCAATAGGGGAGGTAGTAGATATTTTTGGATATATTGAGAGTCTTGGGGCCTCATTTGGCCCTTGTGTAGCTTTTGTTGGATGCGTTCCCTGTTTGAATGCTTTCTAATACAATCTTATCAAAAAAAAAAAATGCACAAGAATACAAACTAACTCAAATGCACCAGAATACAAACTCATTTGACCTACTCACAAGCCAAACAATATACATTAATAAATATATATTTAAAATCATATTAGGCTACATATATAAATGTGATATACAAATTCGCATCAATACATATTTTTAAAGATTACTGCATATAGTAGTTTTTGCTTGTTTATGTAGACTGATGTGTGAGTATTGTTAATATATATGTATCTACATGTAGAAAGAGGAATACTTATCTCCAGTAAGACTATCAGTAGTCGGTAAGATGAAGGAACCAAAGATTGGTTCTATGAAGAGATTGGGTGTGATATGATAAGAGGACAGGAAATCTGCAGATATAAGTCACCATTGAAGTATCTTAAACTGTGGTTCATGTGCTTATGTCTTGATCTGCAAAGGAAAGTTGCCTAAGATCTTTAAATCGCTGTTCTAGATCTATGGTATATGTGATATAATTTAGGGTTTGTCATAGGACATCTTATACAATGAAGTGAAAAACTGGTCAAGAGGGAAATTGATGAGATGTTTGAAATAGGGATCGCTGAAGGAAGTAATTAGCCATGAAGAGAAGTCTTCTTGGGACCAACGGTCTACAATCTTCTTTTTTGGCCCAAAGATCATTTTAGCATTAATGAGGGATGGGTGATCATGATAAATCACCATGTCCAGAAAACAGGGATGAGTCATCAATTAAGGGAAGGAAGGTTAGGTCACATTCGGGTTTTTTTTTTTGGGCGGGGGGGAGAGCGCACATTTTGATCCACTTGGAAAAAAGAGAAAATAACTGGGGCTCAAACATCTGGCATTATTTGACACAAAATAACTTGTCACTGAGACTCAAGCCTGCATTTTGTTCATAGGAGCTCGTGTTTTTACCATAACATCAAGCAACGATCCCTACTTTTATTCCAGCATAAAAAATAAAAATGATAAAATTTATTAAAAATTTCCTTCACCGCCTACTGGCTTTTGCCCCTTAACATAGGAGAAGACGCCCCCACCCATGGAGTAATGGGAATAGTGTGATAACTTCAACTCAACAAATTTTGTGGCATTAGATAGATTAGAAAGGTTAAGCAGATTCATTGAGCCAATCCTAAATGTAATATGTTATCTTATCAAAGTAAATTGTGCTGGCTTGGAAGTCAGAACATAAATAGCATTTGAATGTTCATGTTTCAATTCTGTAACTATTGCGAATGTGACTGTTCCACTGATAAATATTTTTCTTATTAAAATGCCCTCCTATGCATGTTGTTTTTCATTCAAACTCTCCAGAAACTTAGAAGTTCTGGTCCATGACGCCCTCTGTTTGCCTTCCACACTTCGAATCTTTAGTGTTTGTAAAAAGGAGTTATCTTAAACACATTTCTTAGTCACATTTCATTGATTGCAAATATTTTGACTTCAATGGTGTGGTTAATAAATTTGTTATTGGGGTTTGTTGTTATTATGCTGGAAGACTTGGATGCCTGGCACCAACTGCTTGTTATATATGGATGACAGGATAGCTGAGTCTGCAATTTTCAAATTCTGTAGATTATTGCCAGAGCAAATGAATTGGGGGATGATCCAATTAGTTTGAGCAGGCGTTATTGTGATGAGTTTAATCAGGATATGGTGCATCTTCACTGCCTGCCTCCTTCTGTGGAGCCTCGTGTCTCTGAGCACATGCCCCAAATTATTGGTATGATTGAGCAGGTAAATTACTGATCCATTTATCTCATGTTCCTTATGCTACTGGACCTTGATTTTGGTGGAAAACCATTGGGGTGGGAATAGGGATATTGTTTGAATCTTTCCTTTCAAAACAAAGAAAAATGATCTGATTTTCATTGTTTTAGTAGTTGCCAAGAACTCTTTCTTACACCTTGCAGCTTGGACACTGTTGTAGAGGACATTGACTTACATTGGGGTGTGTTTTAGCTGTCTTTCTTATTGGGTGGATTGTCCTTCTCACAATCTCCAGAGCTCTTACTAGAAATCAATTTCGTTGAAATATTTAGCACGGTATCATACAAGGCATGGCATTTAACATACCAATTTCACTTGTGCTGTTTGTCGATGCTATAACATTTTATATCCTACATGTCCTGGTCAAAGCTTATCATTATTAAGCATAAGTTTTTTTTTTTTATTTTCTCAGTCTATTTATAATAAACTATGATTGATTGAAATTTCCTTTGTAACCTTGAAGGTTTTTTTTTTTTTGGTAACCTTGAAGTTTTTATCTTTTGGTGAAGAATAAAGCCTATTCCAATAGAATGTATTTATTGCAATCCAACCTTCACTCACCTGTGATGCATGTGTTCAAAAGTGAATTTATAATCTTAATTGAAATCCTTACACAAATAATTTTGCATTCTTAATGGTAATTGTTGAGAAAATAAGCCTCTAATCATGTACCACAAAATATTATGATGTGACGAGAAATAAACTGTTGAGAAATAAGCCCTCAATCACGAATCACCAAATATTACGATGTGATGATAAGTAAACAAGTACGAAGAAATTTGCAAGAACATACCAAGAATTATACGTGGTTCGGCTAAACAAGTCTACATCTACGGAGAGCTCGATTTCACTATATAGATTGTACAGTACAAGTAAAAGATTGTATCAAGAGTACGCTCAACTCTCAACCCTTATAAACCCAATCTCACTCAAAAGAAAATCACAAATTTTAAACAAGAATTCTCTTTAGGTGTTCTCTCAATAATAATGAGAGTATTACCTCTACGCAAGAGTTACCCATTCAAAACAATGAGAGTAATCTCTTAAATACTATGAGAGTATTGCCTCCTTTCTTCTCGCTCCTCTCAACCTATAACATAGGTAACTATTTATAGAGCCCAAAACCTAATTCAATGGTGGACTAAGATTACAATTCCTTAGAGCCCAAGACTTGCCTAACAAGTACTTTTCTTTCTTGAGACCAAGACTTGTCTACTAAGAAATTACCTAATAAGATACAATTCTATAATAGAAACTTAATCACAATAGGAATTTGAGCCAACCTAACAAATCTCCCCTTGGCAAAAATTTTGACAAGTCTTCAATACACGAGCCTCTTGTCTGCAAATCCACAAACGATCCATCGGCCTTTCAAACTTCAGCTACATAACCCGAATCAAGTATGAAACAATACTCCCCTTGATCCACATGCCCAATGTATTCATGCAGCTATATCAAGTCAACACTATCAAGTGACTTTGGAAGGGGGCTTCGATACAACCCTTCTCCAAGCAGGAACTTTCATCTCACCGTCGTCTGTCCAGAAACGTGTAACCCGTGTCTTCGATAAATCAAAGGAAACACATCTCAAGATCTTGTTACCAATTGCACTCCGTTTCCTATCCACAATCGAAGTCTTAGTGCCATTGGCACTCCCCACTAGACGATACAAACCTCCACTTTGTTCTCCTCGCATTAATACCATGCAGCCCTTGGTGATCTTCACGACTTCCCTTGCAATGGAGCACTTGCAGCCCAAGGAGTCCAACCGGCTCAAGGAAATTAAATTACACCGCAACTTGGGTGAATCTAAAAACCACTCATGTTGAGTAAGAGTGTTTACCTTTGTAAATTGTGAGAACATCCCCAATACAGAGTCAAATAATGCTAACACACCTTGACTCTATATCTTGCCAATCATCAACAGACATTTTTTTTTGGTTTTCCATTATTCCCTTTCAACGTCGGCGCTAAGCCTTGTTGAACCAAGATGTCCTTCACCATCCTTTGCCATAAGATGAAGTTGCCCTTACCATCAAATCTCTCCACCTTGTATTGTGTAACAATATTATTGGACATGATTGTCACAAGTGCCCAAGAGGAACAACACTCGTATTATGAAGAAAAATCTAGACAAGAGTTTTATCAAACACCTTGTGTGTACCTTGAAACTCTGATACCAGTTTGTTGAGAAATAAGCCCCCAATCACGAACCACCAAATATTACAATATGATGATAAATAAATAAGCACGAAGAAATTTGCAAGAACACACCAAGAATTATACGTGGTTCGGCTAAACAAGCCTACGTCCACGGAGAGCCCGATTTCACTATATAGATTGTAAAAGTCTAAGTAAAAGATTGTATTAAGAGTACGCTCAACTCTCAACCCTTAACCCTTATACACCCAATCTCACTCAAAAGGAAATCACAAATTCTAAATAAGAATTCTCTCTAGGTGTTCTTTCAATAACAATGAGAGTATTACCTCTACGCAAGAGTTGCCCTCTCAAAACAATGAGAGTAACCTCTCAAATACAATGAGAGTATTGTCTCATTTCTTCTCACTCCTCTCAACCTATAATATAGGTAACTATTTATAGAGCCCAAAACCCAATTCCTTGGTCGACTAGGATTATAATTCCTTTGAGCCCAAGACTTGCCTAACAAGTACTTTCCTTTCTTGAGAACAAGATTTGCCTACTAAAAAATTACCTAATATGATACAACTCTATAATAGAAACCTAATCACAATAGGAATTTGAGTCAATTTAACATAAACAAGCATGAAGTAATTTGCAAGAACACTCCAAGAATTATACGTGGTTCGGCTAAACAAACCTACTTCTATGGAGAGCCTGATATCACTATATAGATTGTAACATTACAAGTTGAAGGATTGCATCAAGAGTACACTCAACTCTCAACCCTTAACCCTTATACACCCAATCTCGCTTAAAAGGAAATTACAAATTATAAAAAAGAATTCTCTTTCTAAGTGCCCTCTCAAAATAATGTAAGTGACTTTTTAATTTCAAAGAGAGTATTGCCTCTTTCAACCTATAACATAGGTAACTATTTATAGAGTCCAAAACCCAATTCCTCGGTGGACAAGGATTACAATTCCTTAGAACCCAAGACTTGCCTAATAAGAACTTTCCTTCCTTGAGACCAAGACTTGCTTGCTAAAAAATTACCTAATAAAATACAACTTTATAATGGAAACCTAATTACAATAGGAATTTGAGCCAACCCAACAATTTCTTCCTTGGAAAATTTTTTGACAAGTTTTCAATACACAAGACTTCTGTCTGCAAATTCATAAACGATCCATCGGTCTTTTGTACTCCAGCTACATAACACGAATCAAGTATGAAACAATACTCCCCCTTGATTCGCATGACCAATGTATTCATGTAGTTGTGTTAAGTTAACACTATCAAGTGACTTTGGAAGAGGGCTTTGATTCAACCCTTCTCCAAGAACTTTCATTTCACCTACGTCTATCTGGAAACATGCAACCCTTGTCTTTGATAAATCAAATAAAATACGTCTCAAGATCTTGTTACCATGTGCACCCCGTTTCTTATCCACAATCGAAGTCTGAGTGCCATTGACACTCCCCACCAGAGGGTACAAACCTCCACTTTGTTCTCTTTGCATTAATACCATGCAGCCCTTGGTGATCATCATGACTCCCTATGCAATGGAGCACTTGCAGCCCATGGAGCCCAACCAGCTCAAGGAAATTAGATTACACTGCAACTTTGGCACGTAAGCAACATCCCCCAAAGTGCTCCATCCCACCAAACATTTTGAACTTCACCGTTCCCACGCTCTCAATGGCACACTTGTTACCATTAGGCAATGTCAAAGAACTACCATTAAATTCTTTAAATGAATCAAAACATTCTTTCACGGAACAAATATAGTTCGATGAACCCGAATCTAAAAACCACTCATGTTGAGTAAGAGTGTCACCTTTGGAAATTGTGAGAACATCCCCAAGGTTAATATCACAAGCATATGCCGTAGATCCATTCTCGAAGCCGCCATCATCCTTCCGCTTTGCAAGTGGACAGTTCTTCCTAATGTGGCCCCACTCATAACAACTGTGGCACTGCTTCAAGCACCTTTTCTCCACTTTTTGATCTAGACCTGCTGTTATTACTAGATCCCTAGTTGGTCTACCTTCCCCTATTCTACCAATGAAGAACCATAGCCGAACTTGAACTCTCATCAATGGGAGATTTCCTTTTGT
The DNA here is from genome assembly GCA_026545225.1 of Cornus controversa. Taxonomy (NCBI): domain Eukaryota; kingdom Viridiplantae; phylum Streptophyta; class Magnoliopsida; order Cornales; family Cornaceae; genus Cornus; species Cornus controversa. Next base: position 61,311,679 of record CM048846.1, on the reverse strand, counting down.
CGTTGGACAAGAGAGTTAATTCAACTTCCTCCATCTTCAGCGTATCCTTGCCATACAAGATAGTAGTCACTATGTCCTCATAGGAATCTAGAAGTGAAGTAAGAAGCAATAATGCTTTGTCTTCTTCAATTTTCATATCGACGTTTTCAAGTTGATCAACAATTTCATGAAATTCATTCATGTGCTCCAAGAGGTTTCCGCCTTCCTTCATAGTTAGCTTATACAACTCCCACTTCAGATTGAGTTTAGTAGTGAGACTTTTCGCTAGATAGAGCTTCTCTAACTTCTCCCATAACTTCGGCGTCGAATCCTCTCCATTAACATTGTTAATGATGTTATGTCCAATACAGAGTCGAATAGTGCTAGCACACTTTGACTCTTTATCATGCCAATCATCAACTGACATTTTTTTTGGCTTTACATCTTTTCCTTTCAAGGCCCACGCTAAGCCTTGTTAAACTAGGACATCCTTTACCCTCCATTGCCATAGAGTGCAGCCACCTTTACCATCAAATCTCTCCACCTTGTATTGTGTGGCAATATTACCGGCCATGGTTGTCGCAAGTGCCCAAGACGAACCACCCGTGTTATGAAGAAAAATTTAGACAAGAATTTTATCAAACACCTTGTGTGCACCTTAAAACTCTGATACCAATTTGTTGAGGAAATAAACCTCCACTCAAGTACTACCAAATATTACGATGTAACGATAAGTGAACAAGCACGAAGCAATTTGTAAGAATATATTAAGAATTATACATGGTTCGGCTAAACAAACCCACAATCATGGAGAGCCTGATTTCACTGTATAGATTATAACATTACAAGTTGAAGGACTGCATCAAGAGTATGCTCAATCTTTAACCCTTGTACACCCAATCTCGCTCGAAAGGAAATCACAAATTCTAAAAAAGAATTCTCTCTAAGTGCCTTCTCAAAACAATGAAAGTGACTTCTTAATTTCAAAAAGAGTATTGCCTCTTTTCTTCTCATGAGTCTCAACCAATAACAAAGGTAACTATTTATAGAGCCCAAAACCTAATTCCTTGGTGGACAAGGATTACAATTCCTTAGAGTCCAAGACTTGCCTAACAAGAACTTTCCTTCCTTGAGACAAAAGCTTGCCTACTAAGAAATTACCTAATAAAATACAACTCTTTAATGAAAGTCTAATTACAATAGGAATGTGAGCCAACCCAACAGTAACAATATCTAACGAAAATCTGTAATAGCATGTTACGTAGGCATGGAATAAAATTCTCAATCACCTATAATTTATCAATATATAATATATATAGTTGGAAGCGTCGTGTTTTCTTCTCTTATTTTTTTTCTTATATTTTTTTATCCTTTTTGGTTTTAATTTCAACAACTCTCTCTCTCTCGTAGAGGTCTTTATCTCTCTTTTTATTTTTTTTCTTTCTTTTTTTAGTTCGTGCACCTTTTTATTGGTCTCTTTCACCAACGTCACTCAGCAACTCTCTCTCTTTAATGTCTTGCAATCTCTTCTTTTTCATTTGGCTTCAAATTCAACAATTCTCTCTCACTCTCTCCTAGCAATTCTCTCTCAATCTCTCGTAGAGACTGTCTTTTACTTTTTGTACTTCGCCACCCCTTCCTATTTTGCTTTTGGTCTCACTCTTTCTCTCTCTCTCTCATAGAGATCTCTCAGTTTGAATTTTTTTTTTAAAGTTTTGTAAATCAAATAATAAGATTGAAATTCTTATTATTCATCTTATCCTATTATGGTATGTTGTGAAAAATAGTCGTAAACCAAGCACAATCACAAAACATGACATAAACGAAACAAGCACAACACACAGAACACAAGAGTTTATGTGGTTCGGCGATGTGCCTATGTCCACGGTGAAGATCCGACGAAAGTTTACTATTGGAAAATCAGGAGATTACAAATTTCAACCCCAAACCTTAACTCTCGCTCTCTCACTCTCTCACTCTCTTTCTGTATTTTCGGTGTTCTCTCTTGTTCCTCACTCTAAACCCTTAGATACCCTTATATATCAGGTTACAAAAGAGTCATAATCCGGGTCCAAAATCCGCAAGCAAAAAACGGGTCATAAAATTTTTTCCGGGGGCGTTGCCCTTGAACCCCCGTGGCTTTGGTGGTTTAAAGCCACACAAAACCCATTTTTCGGGTCCAAACTAGGTCGCAACGCAACAAAATTCGGATCACAACATAACAAATCTCCACAATCCCAGCTACTTCTTTCGCCTCCTTCACATGCCCCTAAGGGCCTCAGCAATTGCAAACACCAATCAAGCCCAGACAGTGTGTGAACTTGATTGTAGGAATGACCTTAGTCATCATATCTGTCGGATTCTTTGTGGTCCCAATCTTCCTCACTGTAATAGCACTCTGTGCAATCACATCTCGATGAAGTGCAACCTGGCATCAATATGTTTGGTCCTCTTATGGAACATTTGATTTTTAGTCAGATGTATAGCACTCTGGCTGTTACAAAACACAGTCAAATCATCCTGCTGCAATCCCAAATCACTAACCAAGCCTCTAAGCCATATAGCATCCTTCACTGCCTCTGTGGCTACTATGTACTTAGCCTCTGTAGTAGACAATGCAACTCTAGACTGCGAAGTTGCCTTCCAACTGATGACACTCCCACAAAGAGTAAAGACATACCCAGTCAATGACCTCCTCCTATCAAGATCTCGAGCATAATCCGAATCAACATATCCAACAACACTCCTAGACGTGTTGTTGCCTCTGTCATAGACTAATTCAACATCTGCAGTTCCTCTCAAGTACAGCAATATCCATTTCACAGCCTACCAATGGACCTTCCTAGGTTTATCTATGTATCTGCTCACTACACTGGTTGCATGTGAAATATATGGCCTAGTGCACACCATAGCATACATGATGCTACCCACTGCACTAAAATAAGGAACACAAGATGTGCTCCACCTCCTCCTCGGTTTGTGGTCACCATTCTACCGAAAGTCTGAAGTGGGCTGCCAATGGAGTATTCACAGGCTTTGATGCTTTCATACCGAAGCGTTCCAACACCTTCCTTCTCAATGTATTTTTTCTGTGACAAATACAATATGCTCGCTCCTCTGTCCCCGTAAATCTCCATACCCAAAATCCTCTTTGCAGCACCTAGATCTTCATCCCAAATTCACCACTAAGTTGAGCCTTCAACATATTGATTTCTGACATCTTTCTGCAAGCTATCAGCATGTCATCAACGTAGAGTAGAAGTACAAATACGAACTATTTGAGAGCCTCCTATGATGCACACAACTGTCGAACTCACTCCTACAGTAGCCACTCCCAACCATAAAGGTGTCGAATCGCTTGTACCACTGTCTAGGAGATTGCTTCAGCCTATATAAGCTTCTTTAGTAGGCAAATATGGTCTTCCTTCTCCAGAATCTCAAACCCCTCAAGCTGATGCATATAAATCTGCTTTTCCAACTCTCTATGCAAGAATGCAGTCTTGACATCAAGCCGCACAAGCTCCAAGTCATACAAAGCAACCATAGCAAGTAACACTCGGATTGAGTTATGTTTCACAACAGGAGAGAAAACTTCATTGAAGTCCACCCCTTCCCTCTGTGTATAGCCCTTCGCCATCAAGCGTGCCTTGAACCCCCCATCTTCTCACCCTTAGGCTTCTTGACTAGCTCCTAACTCTGGTTCTTATGAAGAGACTCAATCTCCTCACTCATGGCAACAGACCACTGTGTTGACTCTCCACCCATGATGGCCTCATGATAAGTACATGGTACCTGCTCATTAATACTCTCTGCCACACTTAAGTGTATAAGCAACCGAATTAGCATGTGAAAAGCCATACTTTTGAGGTGGCTTAATCTCCTTCCTCGGTCTGTCTCTAGCCACGTTTTACTGCTACAACTGTGCATTTTCTTTCTCAACCTAAAACTGTACTTGCACATCATTCGACTAATTAGGAACAATCTCTAACTGAACCTCTAATAGCTCCACTTGCTCATTGATACCCTGAGCTCTAGCTGAATCAACTACCTCCTTCTGCGGGGTAAGTATCGCAGAGTCATGAAATGTTACATCTCTGCTAACAAGTAATTTCTTTCCCGAAACATTTGGGCACCACAATCTGTATCCTTTGACCTCAGGCTCACAACTAAGAAATATGCACTTCTTAACCCTTGGTTCAAGCTTCTCCTCGTTGATATAAGCATACACAGGACACCCATATATTTTCATATTACTGTAACTAGTAGGAGAACCGGACCATACCTCCTCCGGAGTCGATAGCAGTTGATGGAGATCGGTTCACCAAGAAACAAGCTGTAGAAACAGTTTCAACCCAGAACACTTTTTCTAAACTAGCATTGGACAACATACAACGTGCTCTCTCCAATAGTATTTTGTTTATCTGTTCTGCAACTCTATTTTGCTGCGGAGTTTTCCTCACTGTGCAGTGTTTCACAATCCCGTGAGTCTTGCAGAACTCGTTAAATTTTCCATCATAGAACTCCAAATTGTTGTCTGTCCTCAAGCGTTTAACTTGTTTTTCAGTCTGCTTTTCAATCAAGATCTTTCACTGCTTGAACGCGACAAAGGCCTCATTCTTGTGTTTCAGAATGTAAATCCAAACTTTTCGAGAAAAATCATCAATCCACGTCATCATATATCTATCACCACCATGTGAATTAACTTGAGAAGGACCCCAAAGATCAGAATGGATATAATTCAATGTGCCCTTGGTCTTGTGAATTCCCGTACTGAACTTCACTCTGCACTGTTTCTCGAAGACACAATGCTTACAGAAATTCAGATTTTCGGTTTGCTGACCACCAAGCAAACTCTGCTTATTCAGAACATTCATCCCTCTCTCACTCGTATGCCCCAGCCGCATATGCCACAACCTGGTAGTATCTAAATCCAGATCCGAGGACAATACTGTAGCAGAACCTGTAACTGTGCTATCCTGCGAAGCATACAAACTATGTTGTTTCAGTCCCTTCATTACCACAAGAGCACCATTTGAAACCCTAATGACTCTACCTTCAGTCTTGTAACTGCAGCCGATGGAATCCAACGTACCTAGGGAAATCAAATTCTTCTTTAGTTTTGGAACATGCCAGACATCTGTTAGTGTCCTCACTATACCGTTAAACATCTTGATTCGAACAGTACCGATACCTACAACCTTGCATGACACATTATTCCCCATCAAAACTTCCCTCCATCAATGGAACGATAAGAGGTAAACCAGTCCCTGTTAGGACAATTGTGATATAAGCAACCTGAATCAAGTATCCACTCATCGCTAGAGCTACGAGCAGAAATTGTGAGAACGCTACCGCCATTTGCAATAGCTACCCCAGCGGCTTCAGAGGATTTTCCCTTTCCCTTCTTATGCTCTGGACAGTCTTTCTTGAAGTGTCCTTCTTTGTGACAAGTGAAACATTTCAGCACCTTCGATTTGTTCTTAGACTTAGAACGACCTCTGCTGTCAGACCCTCCCTTCTAATTCGTTCTCCCTCTAACAACCAAGCCTTCTACCGAGCTTTCTATATTGCCCTCAAACGTCCTTCTCTGCAACTCTTTAGAATTCAAAGATGCCTTCACGTCTTCCATAGACAAATTAGTTATGCCATACATCATTGTATCAACAAAGTTCTCGTACGAGGGTGGTAGAGAACACAACATAATAATAGCCTAATCCTCATCCTCTATTTTAATATCAATATTCTTCAAATCCATGATGATAACATTAACCTTATCAAGCTGGTCTTTCAGAGACGAACATTTTTGAATCTGAAGAGTGAACAACCACTTCTTTAGATATAAGCGATTCGCAAGAGACTTCGTCATATAACGGGATTCCAACTTGCTCTACAGCCCATTCGCCGTAGTCTCCTTAAAACTTCTCGCAAAACCTCGTTACTCAAACACAACAGAATCGCACTATGTGCTTTCTCCATAGCTTCATCTTTCTGATCGTTCTTCCATTTTTCTGGCAGTGCATCCTTTCCCTTCAGTGCCTTGGATATCCTATTTTGAACCAACAGGGTCTGCATCCTAATTCGCTATAGGTTGAAGTCGTTTATGCCGTTAAATTTCTCGATTTCCATAAACTTGGTCGACATCCCAGCTTAGAACCGAAAGCTCTGATACCAATTTGTTGTGAAAAACAGTCGCGAACCAAGCACAATCACGAAACACGACACAAAATGAAACAAACACAACACACAGGAAACAAGAATTTACGTGGTTCGACAATGTGCCTGCATCCACGGCGAAGATTCGACGAAAGTTTACTATGCAAAAATCAAGAAATTATAAGTTTCAACCCCAAACCCTAACTCTCGCTCTCTGACTCTCTTTCTGCGTTTTCAGTGTTTTCTCTCATTCCTCACTCCAAACCTTTAGATGCCCTTATATATCGGGTTACAAGAGAGTCCTAATTCGGGTCCACACAAAGCCCATTTTTTGGGTCAAAACCGGGCCGCGAGCCAAGACAAAATTCAGGCCACAACAGAACATGGTATAATATAACTCAATAACCAAGTTATTAAATTTATAACAACTTAATTGATATAGTTACAAAAAAACCCAATAACCATTAGTTGTTTAATTCGAAAAGACTTTTAATACATATTTTATTAGTGTTTATATCCAAATTGGCAGCTATCTGCCAGTGGAAATTGCCACTGCCAATTACTAGTGGAAACTGTCGTTGCCAACTTCCAGTGGAAGGTTTGCAGGTGACCGATTAAACTTCCACTTTGGAAGTGGAAGATTGCTCGGCCAAAATTCCAAGTCAGTAGAAGAGCCAATAGAAAGCTAACACGTGGCATTGCTTGACTAATTCAAAGTGCAGTTGATAGTAGCAAGCACGTGGGAGAAAGAAATCTAAGCCAAGGGGACACTTGGCACAAGATGGGAATGGCTGTTGGAAGTTGGTCCTAAAATCAAGGAAGAGGTTGCACAAAACATGGAACCACTTTGGAACATGGGTTGACCACCCAAGGACATGGAATGTTGGCTAACTCCTCCTGAGAATAAGGAGTTCATGGAGGCTAAGTGGACCAAAACGTGGGTACATGAGTGCTATAAGCTGAGCACAAGATTTGGAACATGGGACACATGGCAGCATCTGATTGAAAGGACATGGGAGACTAGAAGTTGCAGGTAGTCCTTCCAGGACACATGGAAGATCACGTCGGAAGGTCATATAGGAAAATAGCACATGAAGAGTAGTTGGCACAGAACATGGGACAAATGTCAACATCTGATTGGAATGACGTGGAAGACTGGAAGTTACAGGTAATTCTTCTAGGACACGTGGAAGATCACGTCATGCAAAAAGTAGCTAGGAACAACAAAACATGGGTACAAACATGCCCAAGACGCGAGGAACAAGCTGAGAAGAAAATGAATGCATGAGACACATGGCGGTATTTCATTGGTGGAATGTGGAAGATGCAACTGCCAACACAGCTGTTGGAAACTACCTACCTAGGACTCTATAAATAAGTGACTTTAGGGACATTTGTAATCTGTTCTCGCAGCCACACAAAGACTTGCATTTCAATTTTCTTTCAATTAATGCAAATGTCTTTCAGTTCCTTTATCGTTCCAGTACTTGCTTGTAATGCATTTCAATTTCCTTAATTAATGCAATTACTTTCCAGTTTATTTACAATCTAAGTCTTGCACTTCCAATTTTAGTTCTTTCCTAGCCATAGATACTCTAGAGTCCTTTTGAAGGCAAAAAAAAAAAAAAAAATCCCTGAGGGTGGTCATTCCAGACCCTCTTACAATCGTTTAATAGCCTTATCCATTCTGGAATATTGCAAGGCTCTTCCTCACTTGTGATTTCTGAAATTCCTGGCACACCCGCATTTCCATTAACCTAACCACTCGCATTTCCATTAACTTAATCACTCGCATTTCCATTAACCTAACAATTAGTTATAATATAATTTTTTTAAAATATATAGAAACTCTATGTACATTTATATTGTAGTATAGATATAGATATATATACATATAGAAGTGTAGATATATATATATGGATATATATAGAAGTGTAGGTGGTGATTGCATTTATTTGTTTTAATAGCCTAAAAGGCTTATTAGTGATTAATCACCAACTTACCGACTTTGAGTAGTTAAATGGTATGTAATGAGTTGCGTATTGCAAGAAATAAATTATCGTGAATTTGTGAATGCATAACGTAAATACTCATGTGCATACAGTCAGGATAACATATACAACATGAATGTTATGCTCATGCATGTCTAATTATTTTCTTAAGTATATCATATGCATGCATGGATCTCTTTCTATGGTTCTAATCAACCTAATTACTAAGCAAACTACCATAGCCCCCTAAAGTTGGTACTAGTGGGCGAAATTGTAAATTCATGGGAGATTTCGTGAATTTTTTTGATAGTCTAAGATTATAGTTGGCTGCCTTTGGCTTTTTGTGTTCTCTCTTGGGAGCACTCTCCTCTTGAGCGCCTTTAATGAAATTTTACTTGGAAAGGTACAGGTGGGTTGACCATCACAGCGCGACTACATAAAAACTTCTATTGGAAAAGCCCTTACCATACTTCCCATAGGTGTACCATAACTCCCGAAGATGGCACCAGCGGATATTTGTAGCCAAGTGTCACTAAAAGATCATTTCAATTACCCATATCCATCATAAAGCTGTCACTGGCATGAACATGTATCATATTCATTACACATTATCTACACAATTACCCAAACTCTTTTTGAAAGACTAGGATGCATTGAATTCCCATATCATACATGTGTCATAACCAGTGGTTCCATCAACTTCAATATATATTTCTCGAATCACAAAGCGTTTCCATGCTTGTGACAGTTTCAGGATTAATATGGGTGATTATAATAATCTATTAATGACACTTTCAAGTTGATTTATCATTGCTACACATATACTACTGACACCAACTTTAGGGAGATATTGGTAAACCTGCGAGTTGTATAGTAAGGACTTCTGCAATAATAACTTTAGATTATGTTGCATTATATTAACACCAGCCCATCCAGTGTAGTTTTGGGTTGGATTTGGCAGCAGAAATAGTTAATCGTGGAATGGTATCTTCCATATCCTGTTATTGCCAGCTTCACAGGATATCATGGATTGCTTAGTATTGGGTTGGTCAGGGCCATATAAAGCAATTACTAATCACAATGCATGCATACTACATCACTACCTAGGAAAATAATTAGACATGCATGAGCATAACATTCATGTTCCTTGTGCTATCATGATTGTTTGCACATGTGCATTTTTTTTTTCTTTTTTCTTTTCGTATCATGCATTCAAACATTCATGGTATTTATTGCTTGCAATACATCACTCATTACATGCATTTAATTACAAACTTGAAGAAATCAGTAGTTATGACGTTTGGATGTAATAAGTGCAGTGTTTGGAACTTTTCTTTTGTCCCAAGTTTGTTATTTATTGTTGAAAATTTAATTCATAATTAGACTTAAAAGTGATACTTTTCTTTTAGATTATTAAGTGAAGTTGTAAATCCAATGGTTGCCGGTGGGTGTTCTCAAATTTTCTACTTTCAAGTTATGGGTGCTCTATGAACCCACACAGAGAGTGTGGCGGTGTATCCTATCTCGAAGTCATTTTTTTAACTTTTCATACAATTGTGGCACAGTAACAATTTTGCCGTCATATTATCAGCCAACCTGTAATATGGCACATATATTTGAGTAGAGTCCATAATGGTAGTCACCTAGCAACCACTGTAATTAGATTTGTTTCTTCTATGATTCCAATTTCATGTCTCACTGTGAAGGGCAGTCCCCATGCGCGCACACACACACAGAAGAAAATAAATAAGTAAAGGAAAGAACAAATTTTGAGGAATTATATGAGGTCTCTAATCATTTTAAAAATTATGCTGCTGAAGATCTCAAAACACATAAAAATTATGATATTTTATGTGACCAATAACCTGGGGAAATTGTGTATGCCTTTGGCCCTGTGCATGGGCCCTTTAAAATTCTATCACCTAGCATGCAAGTTTCCACACAAAAGTCTCATAACTTGTAACCGTGTTGATAAAGTTTCCTAGTTGCCTTTTGTGTGTGGGTGGGTGTTTCTCCTGGTTGGTTGACTTGCTCACTTATGTCCCCAGTTAGGAAACTTGGTACTTGTACATCTTTTACTTAATTTCTGATATTTTTATGATTTGGAAAGTTGAAAGTTGGATTTCAAGAAATGCTCCAATATGGGTTTTGTCGTATTAACTAAAATATGGAGTTTTTGACCTCTTGTATTTTCTTAATTGACAGATTCTTGATAAAGGGTATGCCTACAGACTTGATGGGGATGTGTACTTCTCCGTGGACAAATATTCAGAATATGGACGATTATCTGGGAGAAAATTAGAAGATAATCGAGCAGGTGAGCGGGTGGCAGTGGACACTAGGAAGAAAAATCCAGCTGATTTTGCTTTATGGAAAGTAAGTGTTGTAACTAATAATGCAGGTGCACCTACATCAGATATGTGCAGCATTAAAGTGTTCGGACTTGCAAAACCTGATCTGACATTTGAACATCCCTGATTCCTAGCTGTTTCTTTTTAACCAAAATTTTAGCAGATCATAATTAGCTTTCAAGTCATGGAACATGTTTTGACTGGTTATTTAGGGTCATCTTTAATTATTATGTTTCAGTTGAGAATTTTGGTCGACTTAGAGCCAGCTGTTGGCTGTTCAACATCCTAAGAACGATACTAATGGTAACGTTTAATATTCCATTGAAAGAAAAGATAGCTAGTCTTTAAAATAGGGTTTTATCCTGCTCTCATTTATAATTAAGCAGACCTATGGACTTTTTAATCCCACTCTCATTATACTAGGTTCTAAGGTATGCAACACATTGTTATGTGTTTCCCATTAGCGTTCCATTTACCACAAATATCTGTATTCTAGCCAAGGTAGATTTATGATTGAAAAGTACATGTGAATTGTCATTGTATTTGTTTTTAAAATAAGAATGGCCCTCGATTAATTCCCCTTATAATATCATTGATGTGGGTAAGTCCAATTTGTTTGACATCTATGTTACCGTGAGGTGCATCAAGCTGCTATTTAGTTGCAAGATAGCAAAGAACTATATTCTCGTAGCCAACAAAGTTGGTTCCCTGTGGAGTATTAGATTTACAGAAGTTTGCTGATTTTTCTTGTAGTCTGCAAAGCAAGGAGAGCCCTTTTGGGAGAGTCCCTGGGGTCCTGGGAGACCTGGATGGCATATTGAATGCAGTGCCATGAGTGCTGCTTATTTAGGTTACTCTTTTGACATACATGGTGGAGGGATGGATCTTATTTTCCCCCACCATGAAAATGAAATTGCTCAGAGTTGTGCAGCATGTGACAAGAGTAATATAAGCTACTGGATACACAATGGATTTGTCACTATTGACTCCGAGAAAATGTCCAAATCACTTGGAAACTTCTTCACGATTCGGCAGGTAAAGGGATTTTATATGGGTTTTATCTGTTATGCTACCTGATTTATGATTTTGCTTTTAGTATATTTTTTATTTGGTTTCAACTTTTGGCTTGATCCTTCTTATAATAACATTTTTTCTCAGGTTATAAACCTATATCATCCACTAGCTTTGAGGCATTTCTTGATTGGGACACACTATCGGTCTCCAATTAACTACTCTGATGTACAGCTTGAAAGTGCATCCGACCGTGTTTTTTACATGTATCAGGTATTGGAAAACTTACCAAGGTATTGGAAAACTTACTCTTCATTTTGTAACATGAACAATCTCTATCTCTCTCTGCTCTGTGTGCGTGTGTGTGTGTGTGACTTGTGTTTGTGTGTGTTGTGCAATTCATTCTACAAATAAAGCACCAATCTGAGGTTACTCATTTGACTGTTTCATTTGGTCTGGCTCTTGATACACTAGCTATGAAAGTATTCCCCCTCCTCTCTCTATTTATATTTTGTTTATTAGATTTAATGTCACGTGACATGATTTCAAAAAGGATTTTGGACTTTCCTTTAACCCTTACATTTTCACTTTTACTATTTGTACTTTTAGTCTTTATCAGTGAGGCAAACAACATTATGGAATATTCACTCAAATTCTAGGTGTTCAGAATTCTGTAACGAATACCATTGGAGGCACATTACCTATTCTTTTGTGATTGATTGACATTCAATTGGTTGCAGACATTACAAGATTGTGAAGATGTTCTGAGCCAGCTTGATGAAGCAAATTGGAAGGACTCCATTCCACCAGATACTATGGATTGCATTAAGAAATTTCACAATGAAGTTTTGACTTCAATGTCGGATGATCTTCACACTCCTGTTGTTTTGGCTGCCCTGTCTGACCCATTGAAAACCATCAATGATTTGCTACATACTCGCAAGGTATTTGGTTATAAATATTTTTTGCAGACATGAATATGCACAGATTTATTAGGATTGTTATATCTTAGTTAATTATGTTGTATATTCTTTTGTCCCAATCCCCATACCCTAGATGGCTGCTCAGTCTGGGTATTGGTTCCTTTGACACTATAACCATAGAGTATCAATTTGTGGTAGTCCTTGCCAGACTCTCAACAATGATTACTGCAAGAGAACTTAATCAACACTAAACCAGTGGCAGGGTCTCGGTTTGGACACACTTGAGTTGTGCCCTCTGCTGTTCGCTGCAAATTTTTTGAATTGATCTTGGGAATTTATTATCTTGGTTTTTAACTTTTTTGTTATTCATTTTAATCTCTTCCAACCCTGCACTGCCAACTTTTATCTTCCTGAAATGTATGGCTGGATGTTCTGTGCAGGGGAAGAAGAAAGAATTGCGAATTGAATCAATTGCAGCTCTAGAAAATACAATTAGAAATGTTCTGATTATTCTAGGACTCATGCCAGCAAGTTACTCCGAGGTATTTAACTTGTTCTAAATTTTGTTATCTACTCCATAATGATAGATCTCTGAGATTACCATATCATATATGTGCACAATTCTAGCATTTAAGTTCATAAGATGCATATTACTTGCAAATGACATGAATTATTTCACATTGTTATGAAAGCCACATATTACTTCAGGTATTTCTAATTCCTCATTTCTATTGACGTGTTTTGTGTCCTCTGATAAAATTAGTTCATGATTCTCCATAACCAACTCAATTTACTTTTCCCTTGGACTGTTGATTATCAAACTTTTGAAGCTTTGAGGAGTTTTTGTTTATCCCGAATACTAAAGTAGAAAAGCCTATTTTGACACTACCTGTGTGAATAAATTGAGTGGCTCACTATGTTAGAGTGCCAAGTGGGGCTGCAAATGACTGCAACATAATAAGAAAGCTACTCTCTCGTATAAAGTAAAGAGACTGTCCTTAGTCTCTGGATCTTGATCGGATAAATATAATCTGGACCTAAATGTCAAAGCTATGTTGAGTTAACATTTTCAAAGAGTTTTTCATATCAACTCTTCTTACCTTTTAATTACAAAGTCAATACATTTTAGTTATATATTATGTATGTTAAAAGTCTGATTTAATTTTTCAAGAAAGCGGTGAACATAAATCGGAAGATAGGGTCCAAAAAATATTATTAATTTAGAAGTCAAATTTCAAGTAAACCTGAAGAACCAAAACCTAAAACCCCTGTAAAAAAAAACAAAAAAACAAAAACAAAAACAAAAATCAAAAAACAAAAAGCAAAACAAAACCTATAATTCCGTCTGGATGTTCCATTTGCAATTAATTTAACAAACTCCAATGAGTATTTATATTGGACTTCAAGATCATCCAGTGCAATCCACTTTTAATCTCAAAAACTTGGATATCCTGGATAATAAATCTAGAATGCTGTTCAGGGGGAAAAAAATCTAGAATGCCATATCGTGATCTTTTAGTGTATCATCACTTTGAAGCTTTCATATTTCAGGCTTTGCAGCAGTTGAGGGACAAGGCATTGAAGCGTGCTAAGTTGACTGAAGATCAAGTTCTTCAAAAAATTGAAGAAAGGACCACAGCAAGAAAAAACAAAGAATATGAGAAATCAGATACAATTAGGAAAGATTTGGCTGCTGTGGGAATTGCTCTCATGGACAGCCCAGAAGGGACAACTTGGAGACCGGCTGTTCCACTTGCTTTGCAAGAATCACAGGTTTAAATAATGTGAATTGGCGGGAGCAGTCGTAATTCATTAGTCTCTTACTGTATTAAACAGTCGGATTATTTGAGGATAGCGGGTAGCTCAGTGGTAGATTGCCTCCCCATCCGTGGGAGCTCGTGTTCGACTCCTCATTCCATTGCCAAGTTAAAAAAAAAAAAATCGGATAATTTAAACAGTCGGGACATAGGAAGAGTAAAGGGGAGGAAATTTAGTGACACATGGGTGAAATGTTGTTGGTCAGGCAATGTTACATTCTATGAACTCGTGAGATAAATAAACTTTTTTTTTCCTTATTATTTTTTGGGTAATTTTTTCTTCACTTATTCTTGTAAATGATTTATCTTTGTTTTTTTTGTTTGAAATCTTGGTGGTAGTTGATTTCATAGCCTATTATTAGTGATAGTTGTTATGGAAAGCTGAATTAAGTGCAAAGATGTGGTATCCGGTAATAAAATTCAGGTTCTAACCTTAATAATATACTCGTAACCTTATTGTTTCATGTATCCGTGTGAATTAGGCTCAACTCGGAAAAGGTTATATGTTTCAGATTACTTGCATTATGGGATCAACATTCGGTACATTATGGGTTCAACCTTTCATTGAAACCTGTAAGGTAAAAATTGCACACCAAACTTGAGGTTTTATAACAGGCATGTGAAAGAGAGCCTAGCTCAGTCATAATTATGCCGATCAAGAGTTAAAAGAGGTTGAAAATAAACTCAGAAACACGGTATTAACCAAACCAAAAGAGTATTGTAACCAGTTGCAGTCTATATGGGTGGAACTTGGGCAGGTCAATGGCTAGTTCCGCCAACAGTAATCTCAGACCAGATCCAGAATTTGCGGAAGCTTTTTCAAAAGCAAATAATGATGATTCCTCTTTATCAATATAACAGACGACCGACGCTAACTCAGATGGTCCTAGTCCTACACCACTGTTAGATAAAGACTTTGGGGTCATTCGGACTCCAAATTTTTCATTTGAAATCCATAACCGTAGGATTTGTGTTATATAAGAGGGCATCTTCACTCTTGCTGAGGATAAGTTGTAATTTTCCTTTTCTCTTCTTTTCTATCTTGTAATATTCTTCTCTCTAATATAAGTTTGAGGTTCGTAAGTATCCAAGTTATCGATCCTATATACTTTTGTTAATATTGTTTGCATTTTTATTAATATTTGTGTAGTAATTGGTATCAGAGCCATGATCGCTAAATTTTTTAATACCCTTATGTAATTTATATAGTTTATTTAAAAAAAATTATTAATTATTTTAAATTTTCATGAATAGTTCTAAGTCTCACAGTTTTGTTTACAGACCCTAGTCGTGCAGTTTAAGCTTGTTGCCAGGGATGGCATTGTTGCTTTTGTAAGACGTTGACTGACGAGTAAACAATGTTCTTTTGCTCATAGAACTATTTATGCAGATTTATTTTAATTATTTGTTTTTTTGAATTAATTATATTTATTATATAAGAGTATTAATATTTTTATCATGGACATGGAAGGCTTTGCCTTCTCTTCTCATTGATCTAATAGTTCCATAAAAAATACAGAATTAGTGGAGTTTGCTGAAACTCAGCTCCAATTGAACAAGTGGACTATTCTACCTGTGAAGCCTACTGCTATCTATAGCAAAGGAATGTTTACCTTAGCCAGTAGGATGGCAGTAAAGACTGTTGAACAGTCTATTACTCTTGAGCATCAGATGAGACTCTAAGGTTATTAGAACTTAGAGATCTATAAAAATATACGAAGGATTATAAGTTCCTTCACATAGGCCTAGTATAGATCACTTTTAGGCCATTCACTTTATCAGGATTGAATGCTTGTATTCAAGCAACTTTAAGAGATGGTAGATGTATGGATTATGTATCATCTCTTATGGGTGCTGTTAAAACTAGTCTATGCCATGGACCAGTTTACTTCAACATCTATCCTAATTTAAGTCTTTCTTTGACAAATAGAAACTTGTTTGAATCTTTGTCTTTAAGAGTTCAAACAAAGGGGTATAATTACCTCCCAAGTTCAGAACCTATTTCGGTAAATTATAGGATCTATTATAAGGTTCTTCATACCTTATGTACTCAAGCAAAGATCATTAGTCCTCCGAGAAAACTGTGTTAATAGACACAAATCTTGCAACATCTAATGTTGCTACTCCCAGGCAAGTAGCTTGGGATGAGATAGATTTCCCAGAAACATGGACTTTACCAAGAGCAATCCCACTTCAGCCTATCATGAATAGAGATCTTGAACAAATAGTTCAAACACCTAATGGAGAGGTTGTTTTGAATTTCAAAAAGCCTCTTAAGATGTCCAGATCATCATCTATGAGGTCTTCTCATCCTTCATATAGGGTTTCCTTACCTCCATCTACCAGACACTCGATTTCAGAAGATCCCTTAGCAGACCTAGCAAATCGACACAGTAATACTGAGATTCCAGAGAACATATCTCTTGATGGAGTCAGACTGTCAGAAAGGAATATTCCACATGGAGTATATCAAAGACAGAATAGGACTTCTCCGTCCAACTCAGAGATGAATTTTTATGATGACTAGACTTATTGGTAAAATTGCCATCTCACAGGAATTTAATAAGCCCCATAATGATTCCTTTAGGAAATGGTATTTTAAAGCCTTTAACCAAAAACAGTGCCAAGACTTTAAAGTAGCTTATTATCAGTATCTAGACCAAGCAGAAAATCATCTGTCATTTGTTACTTGGTTCAATGTATTTCATAATTATCTGAGACTCAGTCAGCTGAATGTTCGAGAAAAATATGAGAAAACATGGACTACAAAGGATAATCAGATTATAAAATCTATCTATCCTCCAACAGTAGCTCTTAATATTGCTCAGAAATAGGGACCCTCAATAGAAGTTGTTGCCTTTGCTAAACCTAGTCTAGCAAATACTGTCCCATTAAGCACGGATGACCTTAGTCCTCTTCTCAAATAGAATAATTTTACCAACCTTGACCTCAGCAATGTTGGTAAACATTTGATTCGTTTGGAACATACAGCTCAAAAGATTCTTGATATTGTATCATCCAAGCCAATTATTTCAGGAAGTAATTAGCCCAGTTCTAGTACTTCTAGAACAAAGTCTTCCTTACTCCAGAAAGCTCCTGTTAAGCCTCCTTTAGAAGTTTTAGGCTTTAAACTCTCAAATAAGGCTAAGAACACAGAATTTTTAGACCAGTTAGCCTTCCGGCTAAAAGGCCTAAACATTAATGTTCTTTCTATGCAGGAAAATGAAGTAGATCAGATCTCTCCTTCCAAGCTTAATGAGATTCATTCTTCTTTC
The DNA here is from genome assembly GCA_026545225.1 of Cornus controversa. Lineage (NCBI taxonomy): Eukaryota > Viridiplantae > Streptophyta > Magnoliopsida > Cornales > Cornaceae > Cornus > Cornus controversa. The sequence goes on along the minus strand of CM048846.1, from coordinate 61,294,179 downwards.
CAAGATACTACCCATCATCATCTAGAAAAAATCTCTTTCAAAAGAGATAGCATGAGAGAGGCCTACCTTCCTTTGACTAGGAATTACTATCCTAGACTTACTCCCGAAGATATTCTTTATGAAGAAGACTATCTAAGGACACGGAAATCTTTCCATGGCAGAACCATTTATGAATGGAATATAGATGGACTTTCTGAATACCAAGTTTATGAAGTTATAGATGAAATCTTGATGTATAGCACAGTTTGCAAACAAAATGGTAATTCAGATCCAGAGATTACAAAGTTTGTGGTCTGTGGATTCACAGGAATGCTTAAAGGATGGTGGGATAATGCTCTCACAACCTTTCAAAAAGAAGAGATTCTTAGAGCCCAGAAGATTATTAAGAATGAACAATCCCAACAGGATGAACAGCAACCTGATACGGTTTATACACTTATTCTTACCATCATCTAACATTTTGTTGGTAGTGAAGGAGTTAATAGCGAAAGAAGTAAGGAACTTCTTCAGAACCTTAGATGTCCTACTCTTACCCATTTTAGATGGTATAAGGATGTCTTCCTTGCAAAATTTCTTCAAAGATTTGATACAAATAGTGAGCACTAGAAAGCTAAATTTGTGGATGGGCTTCCCACCTTTTTTGCTAAAAGAATAAGGAAGAAGCTTAAAGACATGAATAATGGACTTTCCATTTCTTATTCCAATTATACATACGGAATTTTAATTGGAATAGTCATTCAAGAAGGCCTGGCCTTATGTAACGACATCAAGCTCAAACAGCAACTTAAGGCCCAACGCCTTATTGGAGAATAGGAATTAGGAGAATTTTGTGATCAATTCGCCTACCAGACCCCAATCTCTTACCTACCTAAGAGAAAGGCCCAAAAGGCCCATAAAAAAAAGGTTTTTCCTAAACCCAGAAAGAGGAAAATTTATGACACTCCTCCCAAAAGAACCTTTAGATCTAAGCCCAGGAAAAGATCTAAAGACCATACTGATAAGAAAGAGGTCAAGTGTTTTAAATGCAATAAGTTTGGTCATTATGCTAACAAATGCAAGGTTATTAAAAAGATTGACTCTCTTCAAATAGAGGAAGATCTAAGAGCCAAGCTTTCAAAGCTTTTCCTGAATTCAAGTTCTTCTGATTACCCTTCCTCAGAAGAATCAAAAGATGATGAGATTCTCTTTGATCTTCAATCTTCTACTTCCTCTAACGAAGAAGATAAACAGTTGCTTGATCCTTCTTGCAATTGTTCCTCTGGTTTTTCCAATAACTATTGGAAAGCCATTGTTGAGATAAATGGCCTTAATGTTTTGACCAGTCAACAGCAGAATCTTCTTGACTTAATTGACCAGATTCAGGATCCGCAGGTGAAGGTTAAATTAATTGAAGTTTGCTTTAACCCAACTTCATCTACAGAAAGACCAAGGAACTTTTCTACTACTTATTATAGTATGAAAGATGTTTTTAATCGTCTCGAAACTACAGTCCAGTCTAGGCCTACAACCCTTCAGGATTTGAAAACAGAGGTTAATTCCCTCAAAACTGAGATTAATAATCTCAAAGCCCAACAGAATCAGACTGACCTAGAGCTTATTCATATCCAGTGGCATCTAGAACAGTTAACCACTAATCTCCTTTCCTCACCCAAGGAAGATTCTGGTATTGAACCTCTTAAGGATTCTGACTATTTAGTCAACTCCTTGAGCAAGGTTACTTTTCAAAGATGGTATATCGAAGTTACCATTGTCATCAATGAGGAATTTGTTCTGAAGAATCAAATTGCTTTGGTTGATAATGGAGCTGATCTCAATTGTATTCAAGAAGGTCTTATACCAACACAGTATTTTGAGAAGATTACAGAAGGCATTGCTAATGCTAGTGGAGACAAAATGCAAATACAGTACAAACTCAATCATGTCAATATTTTCAATCAAGGACTTTGTCTTCCCACAATATTTCTTCTTCTCAAGAATATGGTGCAACCAGTTATACTAGAAACACCATTTCTAAATAAGTTAATGTCTATCTCAAAAATTGATACTTCAGGCATTCATACTTTTCTTCATGGTAGAGAAATATCTTTTCCTTTTATTTCTAAGCCAATTGAAAAGTTACTTCACTAGATGATGAGTCCTCTAAAAATTAAACAATCCCAACTTAATCTCATTCAAAAAGAGATTATTTTTGTTAAAATAGAGGATGTCATCAGTTTTGGTTAAAGGAATTCTTGAAGAATTTCAGACAGAAATCTGTAGCGAGATTCCAAATGCTTTTTGGAATAGGAAGAAACACGTCATTTCTTTACCTTATGAGTCATCCTTTAATGAAAATATGATTCCCACTAAAGCACGTCCTAGTCAGATGAAGAGTGACTATTTGGCGCTTTGTACCAAAGAAATCAATAGTCTACTCAAAAAGCAATTGATACAAGAAAGCTACTCTCCACAGAGTTGCACTGCTTTTTATGTAAATAAACATTCTGAACAGGAAAGAGGAGCCCCAAGACTTGTTATTAATTACAAACCTCTCAATGATGTTCTTAAATGGATTAGGTATCCTATTCCAAATAAGAAGGATCTCCTAGAGAGATTGCAATCAGCTACTGTCTTTTCAAATTTTGATTTAAAATCAGGATACTGGCAAATACAAATTGCCAACCAAGGCCAGTACAAAACAGCTTTCGTAGTTCCTTTTGGACACTATGAATGGACTGTTATACCCTTTGGTTTGAAAAATGCTCCTTCTGAATTTCAGCATATTATGAATGACATTTTCCAACCTTTTGCAGCATTTCTATTGTCTATATTGATGATATTCTGATTTTTTCTAAATCAATTGATCAACATTTTAAACATTTAAAAATCTTTAAAAATGTTATCAAAAGAAATGGTTTAGTTGTTTTTGCATCCAAAATGAAACTTGTTTCTTCTGAAATTAGATTTTTGGGTCATAACATCTTTAAAGGAAAAATCATTCCTATCAACCGTTGTATTGAGTTTGCATCTAAATTTCCTGATGAAATTAAGGACAAAACTCAATTACAAAGATTTTTAGGGAGCCTGAATTATATTGCAGACTACTATAAAAATCTCTCTCAAGATACGGCAGTTCTTTATACCAGGCTTCGAAAAGATCCTCCTCCTTGGTCTGAAGAACATACTTTAGCAGTAAAAAGAATAAAGGTTAGAGCTAAACAACTCCCTTGTCTTTCTCTTCTTAATCCCTCTTGGGATAAAATTGTTAAGACAGATGCCTCTAATATAGGATATAGAGGCATTCTTAAACAGAAAAATCATATTACCTCTAAAGAAGAGTTAGTGAGATTTACATCAGGAACTTGGAAAAATCCCAGGTTAATTACAGTATTGTTAAGAAAGAAATTCTTTCTATTGTGAAATGTATTCACAAATTCTAGGATGACTTACTGAATCAAACATTCTTGCTCAGAATTGACTGTAGTTCTACTAAACATATTTTAAAGCAAGATGTTAAGAATATTTCTTCTAAACAGATATTTGCAGGATGGCAGGCTGATCTTTCAGCTTTTGATTTTTCTATTGAATATATTAAAGGAGAATCTAACTCTCTGCCTGATTTCCTTACTCGTGAATTTCTACAGGGATCATGAGTACCCCCCAAAGGGAAAAAGGCAAGGGTAATCACCCTAAAGACAAAGGCAAACAGAAGGCCATTCTTACATATGAGGAGTATTATCCTCCAATCCAGAATTCATAGAAGAAGAAAGGGAAAGAGCAGAAGTCTAATCCCCAACAGCTTACTATGAAGGAAGCCTTGGAGAGACAAAAGTTTTCCTTCATCCTTAACAGAAAAACAGTACAAAGAGTAGTCTTTCTAGACACTTTTGATACATAAATGTTTGATAAACCATGGGATATCATGAGTAGATACCTTGGTTCATCAACATGGACAGTAAAGAATGGTATGCATAGGTACGCCAATGAAACTATTCTAACAAAAAAGCAATCAGTAGAAATTTCCCACAACAAGAAGTATCCTTCTCAGGAAGGAACTCCTTTAACCCACAGTAAGTTTAAATTCAGAAGTATTGTCTCACATTTCCAGTGGGCCATGAACCCTAATTCCTCTTATCATTCCAAAAAGATTAAGAGGGATTATAATTACTGGGATTACATTGATGCTTGGAACTTTGTTTTCATGTATCAAAATCCTGATCACAGCCATACCTGGTTTGTTAGTTTCTGCCCCCAGTTTCTAAAAACCATATTTTACAGAATTCCATCTTGGTTACTGCATTGGTCAGAATTCTTTGTTCTTGACCTTGAATTCCTTCCAGAAGAAATTAGATCCAAGTTTGTTCCTTGGACCAATTTTCATCCAATGTTACGAGAAAAAAAAATCTTCCACTAGGATTTTCTACCTTCCTTTTCCTCCTTGAGTTCAGTATTATTCCCTGGATTTTTAAATGGGAGATTCAGTGCTCTTATGACTCACAAAGATTGCCTATCCTACAGCGAACAGCCTCATTCAAATGGTGGATAGTAGTTGATATTGAGTCAAAAGTGGCCAGCATTGACATGGCTACTAAAGAGTATTTTAACCTTATCTCGAAGATTACCACAGTACCTGCTGATCAACTTGATTACTTTAATCCTATTGAAGTAATTAAAAGTTCTCTTAAAATTAAGTACCCAGAATTAACAGAATCGAAAAGAAAAGAAAGGATAACATTATTAATGAGAGGAGAGAAAAGAAAGGAAAGGAAAGGAAAGGATAGTGTTCAACTTTTATCGTGTTTGGTTGATTAGTAAAGTAAAAGAAAGGAAATGATAGTTAACATGTTTAGGGAAAGAAAGGAAAGGAAAAAATTAAAAAATTTACCATTATACCTTTTTATATTTAAAAGAACAAATTTTAGTTTTTATCAAAACAAGGGCAAAGTTGGTATTAACAAAGTTTTATTAAAAAAGGTAGTCTTTCCTTCCATTTCTTCCCATTTTTGGAAAGATAACAAAAGTTACAATTCACCATTAATTTATCCCTCCAAATTCTTCCATTTCCTTTCCTTTCCTTTCCTTTAAAAATTTCATACCAAACACACAAAACCACAACCCTCCAAATCCTTTCTTTTCTTTTCCTTCTATTTCTTTCGTACCAAACTGACCCTTAAAGAATCTATCTAACACTTTAAGTCCTAAAGAATCTATCGCATTCCAACTCGTCATCATAGGTCGTACCACTAATATTATGTTACTAGTAGAGATATAATATTTTTTTCTATTAAAATTTAAAAACACAAAACCTTGTATTCTTTATTATTTTTTCCTTTAACAAAAATTTAATTATTAAAATTTTATATTTTTAAATTTTAAAATAAACGTGTCAAAGTTTTAGTCTAACTATAATACTATAAGGGGTTTTAGTCTAACTATAAAACTATAATTCATTTAATTTTAATTTTATTGAACATAAACAACGTAGTCTTAAAAATTTATAAACTTTTTTTATATTTAAGATTGTTCGGTTTAGTAAAACTTTTATTCAAATTTTGTTCAAAATAAATTTGAATTCCTAGGTTTAAACCCAATACCATTCCGAGGAGCTCATGTACCTTGCCCACGCACCTAAAATTTTCGGGCGAAATTCGGGTTAGGCCAACCCAAATCCCACCCTATCTGCACATAACTTGGAGGGAACAAAATAAAAAATAACGCGTAATACCTTAAAAGGACACAAGAGGTAATTTACAATGATAAAAGAGCGTTAAAATTAGATATATTAAACAGGGTTCATCTACAACCAAGTACAGCAATTTTTTCTACTACATCAGAAAAAAAAAACCTGAATCCTCCCTCTCATGTTAGGGACAAACTCAAAAACAAAAAGAGGAAACATGGCACCTGTTAAGTTTACTCTCATTTTCTCTTCTTAGCAGGTGGCTGAGGAATCTCTTCATCCTCATCTTCCTCGTCATCATCCTCCTCTTCTTCCTCATCGTCATCATTGTCTTCATTGTCGTCATCCTCATCGTCATCATCACTTCCACCACCACCACCATTGGCCTCAGGCTCATCTTCAGGATCCCCTTCATCCTCGTCGTTTCCCTCTTCACCAGACAAATCATCCTCCTCGCTACCAGCATCATCATCCTGATTTTCTTCATCATCATCGTCATCCTCACCATCATCCTCTGTTTCGCTGCCATCTTTGTTCTCAGGGCCAGGATGCTTTGTCGTGTTCATTTCAGCTACTGAAACCCTGAAAATTTCAGTTCTTTAATTGAATTACCCCTCTTGCACTTGAAGCAACAAGGATGGGTGCTATACCAAATGAAATTATGTCACTGACCTTTCAATTTTTCCAGGTTCTCGATCTCGAAGGACATCAATGCTATTTGGAAATTTTCCCATCTGAAACAATCCAAACACACATCCTGAGTATAAAAACAGCAGATAGAAATTAAAAGGTCAAAGAAAAGTACTCATCTAAAATGCATTTTTGTAGACAATGCATAAGAAAGTGGATGTGATATAAAAGGGAGTGCAACAGCAAGCGAGATAACCATATCTGATTGCAGATGCACATGGAAACATATCAACAGGTGACAGAACAGTTTTGATGCAGTCCGCAGGGTGCATTGCTTAGGGACTACGAATAACTTGGTAAAGGTTAGTAGAATGATTTGCAACAGCTACTTAGATAATAAGAAACCACCCGGTAAACACCCACATTTAATCATTCCAGATCATTAAACTCAATTCATTTGAACCAAAAAATCACACATACTTCATGGACCATAAGCAATTTAGACGACGAATACCTCAACATCGCTGAGTTGTAATTGGGGTAAAATCTAAAGTAGATACTGAATGACAAATGCCAGACTAGGAAAGAACAACAGAGAGGGATTCAGATAGAACTGATTCAACAACAGAGGGAAAAACTGCCTCCAAACAAACAAAGGTACATCCTATAAATATAGTATCCCATATCCATCCACCATATTATTCAGTATTTAAGCACTATGCTTCTAGGAATTGCTTCAGCACTACACAAACCCCCCCCCCCCCCCCCCCCCCCCCCAAAAAAAAGAACAAAAATAAAGAAATGCATAATATAGTTCTACATTTGAATTGAGGAGAGAGAGAGATTCTTATAACAAAATTCACTATTCCTTAAACTCACTTCTAAATGTGCCTAAACCTTTGGCTTATGAAACACTAGCATATATTGAATGCTTTATTGCTATGCCACATGGACAATACAAACTGAACCAAATACTGATGTGAGATACAGACAAAAAATTATTAATCATGCTTATAATAGGAGAATTATGCAGAATGATGTGCAGAGGTTTTTTAATATGCAAGACTATCCATGCAACATAATATTCCTGGATACAATTTTCATTTCACCTTTATAAAAGGGAAAATGGGGGCACCTCAATGATTCAGTCATCTTTCCAAATGGATCTTACACTTACACCAGGTCTGGAGGAAATAACATTACTGCATGGTCTCAATGTACTATTAATATTTTTACTCTGATATAAATATATCAAAGATTTTTTTATTTAAAACAAAAATGAAAATTTCCGGAAATAAAAAAAGTCAGTCTTAAAACAATTCATTTGGAATCACCTCAACCATTATTAGCAAAAGTCAGTCTAGTGATGTTTATTTACTTCACCCAAAGCTGTACATGATGCATACTTCTTAGGCAATCCAATTACTAGGGAAGAAACCCTAAACCCCAAATCCACATAAAGTATAAAAAATATACTCAAGTTGATTAATAATAGAAGAATCATCAGAAACAATTTTACCACGAGACAGAATAATACCCCACAAAAAAAAAAAAAAAAGTTCCAACAGCAATCCTAGGTGAGTAATTAAACAATAAATAAATAAAACCCAGGAAGCATATCAAAGCCAATTCAATATGAAAAAGAAAAATGCTCGCAATACAAGTAGCTCTTTACAAGGACTAATATGTCAAACATAATTATACCAACGCATATCATAATAATACTACTGAATTCACGGAAAAACTAATCGAAACAATTACCAAACCAAAGAGAGAAAAAGTGTGTGCTTGATTGAGTTATAGTGTTATACCATGAAGAGAAGGCAAGAAAGAGATTTAGCAGAAGCAATGGCAGTCTCAGCCACAACAGCTTCTATGACAGAGGAGCACACAAACCTATCCAACACAACAACATCAGAGGAGAAGCACTCCATCTCTATTTCCCCACCACCAACAACAAAGCCTAGTGTATCTATAGAGACTGAAAGCGAAGAGAAGCCCTGAAAATAAGAGAGAGACAATGAAAGGGAGAAACTGTGAGATTCCACAAAAACCCTAGAGGGGTTTCCAATTTGGGAAGGTTTTATCTATCATCCTTTACTTTCTTGGCCTTCTCTCTCTCTCTCTCTCTCGATCTCTCTCGAAAAATACTGGTACTCAGCAACTCTCCACTATAATGTTGGTATAGTGTGACTTATGGTTATGATAATGAAGGTGACAGGGCACTATTTTCTTTTTTTTTCAAGAATAATGTTACTCTGACTGTACCATAATTCAAGCTTCAAAAGACTTTTATGCTCTTTGATATGTTTAAATAAAAATCACTAATTTTCATTTAAAACATATCTCATCCTCATCTTTCCTTTCTCTAGTGTGAATGGTGTCCATCAAATGAAAGTCTTTTTTCTATCAAGTATTAACTTTGTAAAGTTATTTATAATAACTTCATTCCACACTTTTTTTTTATCACCATCTTCGTTTTTTACCGTCTATTATAATTAGTCTTCATCGCTTGACGAGTTCGTAACTAGAATTTCGATACATGTGTCAAACTATTTTAATCTACTCTTTTTAATTTTTTTACAAATAGATGCTACACCTATTTTTTTTTCACATTCTTATTAAAAATATCATCTCTTCTAGTTACTCCAATCATTCACCTTAATATTATCATTTTTGCTACATAAAAGTGTTGTTCTTGTAACATTTACACCATACAATTTAGTTGGTCTAATCACACAATATCTCATTAAGTTGCTTCTATTTTGTTCAACTCGCACCTCTTATGTGGGTTGAACAAATAATAATTTTATTTTATCACACAAGACAAATTTGTCTTTTAAGTTAGAATTATTGATCAAATATTAATTTTATTTTTAACCATGCTTTTTCCTTTCGGTGAGAGTCAAACAGAGACAAACAAAATATAGGGCAATCATTCATGTGGACCCCACAATAGGGAATTGTTTTTTCCTTTTTTTTTTTTTTTCTTTTTCTTTTTTGATCCTTGTCTCTTGAGAGATGTGAAGGTTAAGGATGCAATTTGAATAAATTGAACAGTCCGAGTTTCAAAATCACTCTAACTACTTCTTCTGAAGTTTCAATAAAGTAACAAGGAGTTAGTTCACAATTAACTTTCTTAGAATAATTTTTTTACGATGTCCAAATTACGCTTCAACTGAATAAAGTTACATATAAATCTAAATTGAAGAATGTCACTCTCCAAACTCGATTTAAATTTAAATTGTATTACCATTTTCAACTCAACTAATAAACAACATTATATAAGTCGATCCATCCAAAGACTTAGGTGTCATTGAACAAAATTCAAAATTAAGTACTCTTCGTATTGAATTATCAAACAATGCCTTGTTTCAATTACACTCTTCGTAACACATGCATGGCCAAAAAAATCACTCATTATGTTTTTAGAGATTACAATTGACACCACGAAAATGGAAGCAAGGACTGAATAAGTTGAAATGTTAATCCATTTTTTTCTTGATCATAATTCCAAGGCATGAACTTTATGCTAGCAAAAGCAACATCAATTTAGAAAGAAAAAAAAGAACAGATTATAAAGTAGTTGAACTTTTTATTTCCAAACAATCTCTAAATCTCTTACTTCTAGACGAGTTGCATTTTTATCAATTCCAAGCTGCTACTCCCTTAAACAATAACATCTACTTATGTAAATATACCGAGTAAATCTAAACATTACGCGTGCGATGAGACCTATTCTGAGTATTATACAAGTACGATAGAGATTCACCTAGTATATTACACCGGATGTATTATAAATGTACCCCCCTAAACATTCTATACAAGTTGTTTTAGTATGAAAATGTAAAATTTGATTCTTACATGTGTAGAATGTATATATATCTATGTTAGTCATATCATTACGTGTTAGTTTTTAATTAGTATATAATAATACTATGTTATCATTACTCTTGGCCCATTAAAATATTTCTCATGTGAGAGGGGATGTTTTGCACGGTGTTCCGAAGATTAGCAAAGCCCCAGACAACCCCCATTTACCAAAAAAAGAAAAAGAAAAAATAGTTTTTTAAATAAAATTACAAAAGTGTCCCTATGATGTACAAATCTTTAATTCTTATATTTTTAATAGCTTAATTCCTCTTATCTTATAAGGTTAGAATTCTTAGGGCTAAAGTGCAACTACTCTCTCAGGTTTCCTATCCCTTTTTGCCCCCAAAATACTTCCTCTCTCTCTCAGGTTCCCTCTCCTCTCTCTCTCTCTCTTTGCACAAAAATGGAAGATACAATGTTTGAGTCAGAGGAAGTTATTGAAATTGTTAAGAAGAGAAGCATTGAAGAAATTTTAGAAATCTATGAATCACTCAACTCTAAAGTTCATGATAATGTGAATATTTTTTTTTTTGTTCTACTTTATTCTTCATAATATATTTTGAGTTGGTTTTGTATATATTGTTTCTTCTTGTTGAATACTTGAATCAATTTATTAATATTTATTTTAGAAGTAGAAAGGTTTAGGATTCAATATAATGATTTAAAAAGTATGGATCAAATATTTGTGATTAAAATAATAAAAGTGACGTGATTAGATTAAAAATTATTTGAATCGGAAACAAACATT